>JAOPSE010000011.1:101202081-102652914 GCA_029449295.1 Zea luxurians
AATCGAGCCTAATGCAAGAAAAGCCCATCTTAAGACGAGCTCATCTTTTTTGTGCTTGATGCAAGCGGATGCATAAGAGCTAGGCCTGGACGACGAACCTTGAAGATGGCGGGTGTCGCTTGGAACTGAATCTTGCGGGCAGCGGCGACATTGCGGCAGCACGAGCGATTGCCTAGAACCTGTGGACGGCGCTACAACTGTGCGGGAGTAGGGCGATCGCCTAGAACTAGATCTTGTGGGCGACTGGGCGGCAGAGCAGCATTACAGTAGCATGGGAGGCGCCTAGCTAGAACTTGCGGGTGGCACTGTAGTTTTGCGGCAGCACAAGCGGCTCTCTACGATTGTAGCATTACATCCACTCCTAAATCGGTGTACTCCTGGCAGCTCTCTAGGATCGTAGATCATCCACACAGACCAACACGAGTCTTTTTTATACGCACTTCGTCCTCACGTATGCGTACTTGAGACGACTTCCTGGTCAGTCACCCATCCTAAAATTGCTCTGGACCAAGCATATTTAATCTAGAGGTTTTTTCGAGACAGACTTCCAAAAAATAAAATGTACTTTGTTGATATGAGTACTCTATTAATTTTATTAAACCTTGGACCAGAATATCACACAATCCACCTAGGTCAGGATATCATAATCTTTCCCCCTTAGAAGAAGACTGGCATCCGTGTCGGTCAACCCCAAGCTAGGAACCTTCCCTCTTGGTCACGTCTGTATGTCTAGTATCGTCATATGTTATGACGTGTGACCACTCTGAGTCCACATGCGCCATATATCCGAATCCCTAGCCAACACACACCCATGAAAAGCGCGAGGATCAGCTCTGATACCATTTGTAACACTCCGTCCACTCTCAGATCGACGGTACTTATTCCTATCAACTGTAATACCCAAAAGTGTAAATCATGAAAATAGAGTTGAAACTACTTATATGTCTTGTCTTTATTTAATTGAGCATGAGAATAATCACATTTAAATGATTAATTAACTCATGAACCACAAATAAATTATGCATCATGTTAGAGTTTTATTTGATTGAGCATTTATAAATAATAAAAAAATAATAGTATCAATAACAATACATTAATGGACAAATTAGAAACTTAAACTCTAATTTGGAATTCTAGAATTTGGAGGAAGAGAAGAAGAATACTATACAAAATAGAGAAATAAATATATAAATGCATGAAATCCTTTCTATACTAGTATATTCAGTTTGTACATCTATGTGAGTGCAAACTCACAACAAATTTGGAATTCAAATTATGAATTCAAGTGAAAAAGGAAAGAAAGAAAAAAAATAAAAAGAAGGAAAACAACTAACTAGGCCGCCAGGCGGTAATTCGGTCCACCACCTGTTCACTCCGCGCGACCCAGTACGTGCCGGTCCCATATTCGCTGACGCACGCGTTGGTTTCTCGGAGGCACTGACCACACGGGCCCACTATCCGATCTCTCCATCCGCATGTATGTGAGCACTTCTAGCACTGGCATCATGGGCCTAGGTGTCGGACTGCCCCCACGCCATACCTAACCAGCGCACCCTCCGCGATTCGGGTGATCGTGGGCTCCGGGTCGCGCGTGCGTAACCGGCGCTGCAGCTGCGAGCTCCACGGGCTTTAAAACCGCACATACGGGCGCCTTATCCTCGTCCAGCCGCACGTCGTTCCGAGGCTGAGAGCAGCGCACCAAAGTTGTTGAACGAGAGAGAGAGAGAGAGAACCGTGAGGCAGGCGGCCGAGGTCGCGTCTTGGGATTACAAAGCCGGCGGCGCACTTCGGAGGGGCTTGGGCGGCATAACCCGGTAAGTTTCCCCTACGAATATCCGCTCCTTCACAGCGTAGCGTAGAGTTGGGGCGCGATAAGTTGGAGCATCACAGGTGTGCCATTCCGGAGCCGTGCAGTGCCGAACACGGACTCGGATCTTAGTTTTTCCTAACTAGCGTGTCGTGCTTGGGTCCGTGGGGGTTAGCGCATCTGTTAGACACGCCGGCGAGACAAGCGCGGTGGTCCGGGTGTTCGCTCCACCGTGGGACGGTTAGAGGTGGAAGACGAACTCATGGCCATTAGATGAGAGATCAATGGCTTAGGTTAAGTTGCGCGTACCGATTGGGGGGAAGGCTGTGGATCATCCGATCTGGATCTGGTGGCTTGAATTAGACCATGCGGCATTGGGTACTCACCGTAGATCTTCGATCCAACGGTCAGCGTAGCGTACCGATTCGTCCATGAATGGATCTAATCCTGGCCACAGGATTTAGATCTGACGGCCGAAACGGCTTCATACCCCTTCGGTCGTGCACTTTCGCAGATGAGTCCCTGCAGAATATAGAAATAAACCCGCCATCCACAGTGACTGTGGTCTGAGTCTAGGAGTACTTGTGCAGTGGCCCCTGTGTTTCTGTTTAATTGGCACGTAGTCTAGAAATCAGAGAAATTGGTGAATTAATTGTAGAAATTGATTTTAATACAAAAATAATTCTAGGAACTTGTAAAATTCATTTTAACTCCTTTTTAGTCCATTCCAGTTCCTATAATTTGTAATAATATTGTTCATCACATAGTGTCTCTATTTTGATATGAAAACTGTATTAAAATTGATCTATTAATGAATCTTGTGTCAAATAAAAAGAACCTTCGGAAATCCATAATTAATTCGTAACTCTGAATTTAGTGAATATTTTTTCTATGATCTCATTTTAATGCGTAGATTATTAATATGTATTTTGTATACATATTTGGTGTGATGTTTTTTCCTTGTACTATGCTTGTTTGTATTGTGGCGAGTAGAAGAGCTAGTGATAGAGGATCCAGGTGTTCAGCAGGTAGAAGTTGCTGAGCAAGAGCTCATTGAAGGCAAGTTGTGCCCTTGACCACTTTTATTATCCAATAATATTCTTTATTATCACTTATCCATGCATAGGCTTATTTTTGGTGGGACCCAATAGGTCACCCTAGTTTGGTTATCTTGTTACCTTGTTTACCCCTGAACTATTTGGATAGTTTTTGCTATTGCTCTATATGGTTTTGGGTTTAATATTACATTATGTTCATGTTCCAATTATACTATTATTTTATTTATTATTCATGTCAATATCATTATTTTAATTGGAACATGGAGCTTAACTTGAGAAACACGTGCCACCACAAGGGTGGAATGGGATGCCCTTGGCTGACTAACTAGGAAAGCTAGTGGAGGACTACCTTACCCGATAGGGGCACTAGGGAAGTAGACGTGTAGGGAGGTTTCCGGGTTGATTTTGCTGCGATGGCGGTCAGACGGGAGATACCTGCATTGCTCTTCCTAGAAACTGTAGTGGGTTTTCTGAAGCTAGTGGAACTTTGTAAAGGCCTCGTAGTGTTTACTGAAAGGGAATTAGGCTTACACCTATTTCCTATACTAATTTTGGTGGTTGAATTGCCCAACACAAATAATTGGACTAACTAGTTTGCCCAAGTTTATAAGTTCTACAGGTACAAAAGGTTCACCATAAGCCAATAAAAAGACCAAGAAAAAGGGTTCAAACAAAGGAGCAAAGGGACAACCGAAGGCACCCTGGTCGGGCGCACCGGACTGTCCGGTGTGCCACCGGATAGTGTCCGGTGCACCAGGGAAGATTGACTTCAAACACTTCACCTTCGGGAATTCTCAGAGCCGGCGCGCTATAATTCACCGGACTGTACACCAGACAGTGTCCGGTGCTCTAAGGAGGCGCGGCTCTGAACTCGCCAGTCTCGGGAATTCCCATCGGCTGCTCCGCTATAATTCACCGGACATATCCGGTGTACACCGGACTGTCCGGTGTAACTGCGGGGCAACGGCTACTTCAGGCGCCAACGGCTACCTGCAACGCATTAAATGCGCGCCAGCGCGCGTAGAGGTCAGGCACGCCCATGCTGGCGCACCGGACACCCTACAGTTCATGTCCGGTGCGCCACCGGTCATCCAGGCGGGCCCAGCGTCAGAGCTCCAACGGTCGGAACCCTAACGTTCGGGTGACGTGGCTGGCGCACCGGACATGTCCGGTGTGCACCGGACTGTCCGGTGCACCATGCGACAGACAGCCTCCACCCAAACGGCTAGTTTGGTGGTTGGGGCTATAAATACCCCCAACCACCCCACATTCAAGTCATCCAAGTTTTCCACTTTTCAACCACTTACAAGAGCTAGGCATTCAATTCTAGACACACTCAAGTGATCAAATCCTCTCCAATTCCACACAAGGCTTTAGTGATTAGCGAGAGAGATTTGTCGTGTTCTTTTGAGCTCTTGCGCTTGGATTGCTTCTTTCTTTCTCACTTGTTCTTGTGATCAAAACTCCATTGTAACCGAGGCAAGAGACACCAATTGTGTGGTGGTCCTTGCGGGGAAGTTTTGTTCCCGGTTTTGATTTGAGAAGAGAAGCTCACTAGAGGGTAAGGGTTGAAAGAGACCCGGCCTTTGTGGCCTCCTCAACGGGGAGTAGGTTTGCAAGAACCGAACCTCGGTAAAACAAATCCGCGTGTCACACTCTTCATTTGCTTGCGATTTGTTTTGCGCCCTCTCTCTCAGACTCATTATTATTTCTAACGCTAACCCGGCTTGTAGTTGTGATTAATTTTGTAAATTTCAGTTTCGCCCTATTCACCCCCCCTCTAGGCGACTTTCAATTGGTATCAGAGCCCGGTGCTTCATTAGAGCCTAACCGCTCGAAGTGATGTCGGGAGATCACACCAAGAGGGAGATGGAGACCGGCGACAAGCCCACTACGAGTCACGGGAGCACTTCATCAGAAGAGTCCCGCACCAAGAGGAAGGAGAAGAAGAAGAGCTCCTCCAACAAAGGGAAGGGGAAGGAGAAGAAATCCTCTTCCCACAAATCGCATTGGAAAGGCGACAAGCACAAGAGGATGAGAAAAGTGGTCTACTACGAGACCGACACTTCATCAACATCGACCTCCGACTCCGATGCACCGTCCGTCACTTCTAAGCGCCAAGAGCGCAAGAAGTATAGTAAGATCCCCCTACGCTACCCCTCAAAGCGTACTCCTTTACTCTCCGTTCCATTAGGCAAACCACCGGTTTTTGACGGTGAAGATTATAACATGTGGAGTGACAAAATGAGGCACCATCTAACCTCACTCCACACAAGCATATGGAATGTTGTTGAGTTTGGTGTACAGGTACCATCCGTAGGGGATGAAGACTACGACTCGGACGAGGTGGCCCAAATTCACCACTTTAACTCCCAAGCCACCACTATACTCCTCGCCTCTCTAAGTCGAGAGGAGTATAATAAGGTGCAAGGGTTAAAAAGTGCGAAGGAAATTTGGGACGTGCTCAAGACCGCGCACGAGGGAGACGAGGTGGCAAAGATCACCAAGCGGGAGACGATCGAGGGGGAGCTCGGTCGCTTCATGCTTCACCAAGGGGAGGATCCACAAGCAATGTACAACCGCTTGAAGACCTTGGTGAACCAAGTGCGCAACCTCGGGAGCGAAAAATGGGATGACCATGAGATGGTCAAGGTTATTCTTAGATCCCTCGTATTTTTTAACCCTACACAAGTTCAATTAATTCGAGGTGATCCTAGATATAAGCTAATGTCTCCCGAGGAGGTTATAGGAAAATTTGTGAGCTTTGAGCTAATGATTAAAGGCTCAAAGAAAATCATCGAGCAAGGCACCTCCTCCACGCCCGAGGCACAACCCGTCGCATTCAAGGCGACGGAAGAAAAGAAGGAGGAGGCTACTCCAAGTCGAACACCCATCGACGCCTCCAAGCTCGACAACGAGGAGATGGCGCTCATCATCAAGAGCTTTCACCAAATCCTCAAGCAAAGGAGGGGAAAAGACTACAAACCCCGCTCCAAGAAAATGTGCTACAAATGTGGTAAGCCCGGTCATTTTATTGCTAAATGTCCATTATCTAGTGATAGTGACAGGGGCGACGACAAGAAGGGGAGAAGAAAGGAGAAGAAGTGACACTACAAGAAGAAGGGCGGCGATGCCCACGTGTGCCGCGAGTGGGACTCCGACGAGAGCTCCACCGACTCCTCCTCCGACGAGGACGCCGCCAACATCGCCGTCACCAAGGGACTTCTCTTCCCCAACATCGGCCACAAGTGCCTCATGGCAAAGGACGGCAAAAGGAAGAAGGTTAAATCCAAATCCTCCACTAAATATGAGTCCTCTAGTGATGATAATGCTAGTGATGAGGAAGATAATTTGCGTACTCTTTTTGCCGACCTCAACATGCAACAAAAGGAAAAACTAAATGAGCTAATTAGTGCCATCCATGAGAAGGATGATCTCTTGGACTCCCAAGAGGACTTCCTAATCAAGGAAAATAAAAAGCATGTTAAGGTTAAGAATGCTTATGCTCTAGAGGTAGAAAAATGTGAGAAATTATCTAGTGAGCTAAGCATATGCCATGACACTATTGCCAACCTTAGAAATGAAAATGCCAAATTAATTTCTAAGGTTGATTCTCATGTTTGCAATGTTTCAACTTCCAATCCTAGAGATGATAATGTTGATTTACTTGCTAGGATTGATGAGTTGAATGTTTCTCTTGCTAGCCTTAAGATTGAAAATGAAAAATTAATTGCTAAGGCTAAAGAATTAGATGTTTGCAATGTTACAATTTCCAATTTTAGAGATAACAATGATATATTACGTGCTAAGATTGTTGAACTTAATTCTTGCAAACCCTCTACATCTACCATTGAGCATGTCACTATTTGTACTAGATGTAGAGATATTGATGTTGATGCTATTCATGATCACATGGCTTTAATTAAACAACAAAATGATCATATAGCATTATTAGATGCTAAAATTGCCGAGCATAACTTAGAAAGTGAAAAATTTAAATTTGCTAGAAGTATGCTCTATAATGGGAGACGCCCTGGCATCAAGGATGGCATTGGCTTCCAAAGGGGAGACAATGTCAAACTTAATGCCCCTCCTAAAAATTTGTCAAACTTTGTTAAGGGCAAGGCTCCCATGCCTCAGGATAACGAGGGTTACATTTTGTACCCTGCCGGTTATCCCGAGAGCAAAATTAGAAGAATTCATTCTAGGAAGTCTCACTCTGGCCCTAATCATGCTTTTATGTATAAGGGTGAGACATCTAGCTCTAGGCAACCAACCCGTGCTAAGTTGCCTAGAAAGAAAACTCCTAGTGCATCAAATGATCATGGCATTTCATTTAAGACTTTTGATACATCTTATGTGCTTACTAACAAATCCGGCAAGGTAGTTGCCAAGTTTGTTGGGGGCAAACACAAGGGCTCCAAGACTTGTGTTTGGGTACCCAAAGTTCTTGTTTCTAATGCCAAAGGACCCAAAACCGTTTGGGTACCTAAAATCAAGAACTAAACTTGTTTTGTAGGTTTATGCATCCGGGGGCTCAAGTTGGATCATCGATAGCGGGTGCACAAACCACATGACAGGGGAGAAGAAGATGTTCTCCTCCTACGAGAAAAACCAAGATCCCCAACGAGCTATCACATTCGGGGATGGTAATCAAGGTTTGGTCAAAGGTTTGGGTAAAATTGCTATATCTCCTGACCATTCCATTTCCAATGTTTTTCTTGTAGATTCCTTAGATTACAATTTGCTTTCCGTATCTCAATTATGTCAAATGGGCTACAACTGTCTATTCACTGATGTAGGTGTCACTGTCTTTAGAAGAAGTGATGATTCAATAGCTTTTAAGGGAGTGTTAGAGGGTCAGCTATACTTGGTAGATTTTGATAGAGCTGAACTTGACACTTGCTTAATTGCTAAGACTAACATGGGTTGGCTCTGGCACCGCCGACTAGCTCATGTTGGAATGAAGAATCTTCATAAGCTTCTAAAGGGAGAGCACATTTTAGGACTAACAAACGTTCATTTTGAGAAAGACAGGATTTGTAGCGCATGCCAAGCCGGGAAGCAAGTTGGCACTCATCATCCACACAAGAACATCATGACAAGTGACAGGCCACTGGAGCTCCTACACATGGATTTATTCGGCCCGATCGCTTAAATAAGCATCAGCGGGAGTAAGTACTGTCTAGTTATTGTGGATGATTATTCTCGCTTCACTTGGGTGTTCTTTTTGCAGGAAAAATCCCATACCCAAGAGACATTAAAGGGATTCTTGAGACGGGCTCAAAATGAGTTCGGCTTAAGGATCAAGAAAATTAGAAGCGACAACGGCACGGAGTTCAAGAACTCACAAATTGAAGGCTTCCTTGAGGAGGAGGGCATCAAGCATGAGTTCTCTTCTCCCTACACTCCACAACAAAATGGTGTAGTGGAGAGGAAGAATCGAACTCTATTGGACATGGCAAGAACCATGCTTGATGAGTACAAGACACCAGATCGATTTTGGACCGAGGCGGTCAACACCGCTCGCTACGCCATCAACCGGTTATATCTACACCGAATCCTCAAGAAGACATCCTATGAACTCTGAAAGGATCACGATGCCCAAGAGGGGGGGTGAATTGGGCTTTTCTAAAAATCAACACTAAATAAAACCTAAGCAAGAGCTAAGCAAGAGCCCAACTTCACCCCAACAACTAGCACTAAGAATATAAAACTAGAAATGCAACAATGCTAAGACAATACTTCAAATACTTGCTAAACAAATACACAATGTAAAGTGCTTGAATTAAGTGCGGAATGTAAAGCAAGGTTTAGAAGACTCCTCCAATTTTTTCCGAGGTATCGAAGAGTCAGCACTCTCCACTAGTCCTCGTTGGAGCACCCGCGCAAGGGTATCGCTCCCCCTTGGTCCTCGCAAGAACCAAGTGCTCACTACGAGATGATCCTTTGCCACTCCGGCGCGGTGGATCCCTCGAGACCGCTTACAAACTTGAGTCGGGTCACCAACAAGATCTTCACGGTGATCACCGAGCTCCCAACGCCACCAAGCCGTCTAGGTGATGCCGATCACCAAGAGTAACAAGCCGTAGACTTTGGCTTGACCAAGAGAAGCCTAATGCAAGTGGTGTGTGCTCTAGGTGGCTCTCGCTAGCGCTAATGAGGAACAAAACGCGAATTAAGATTCTCTAATCTCCTCACTAGGCTTTTGGTGCTTGCAATGCTCTAGCAATGTGCTGGAATAAATGTGGAGTGCAAGATAATGAATATGGTGGGTGGAAGGGGTATAAATAGCCCTCACCCACCAACTAGCCGTTACAGGCAACTTTCTGCGCACTGGCGCACTGGACAGTCCGGTGCGCCACCGGTGCGCCAACGGTGCGCCACCGGTGCGCCAACGGTCGTTTCCAACGGCTAGTTCTGACAGCTAGCCGTTGGACTCATGGCACACCGGACAGTGAACAGTCACTGTCCGGTGCACACCGGACAGTCCGGTGCGATGTCCGGTGCGCCACTAAAATTCAACTCTGAAACCTGCGCTCTCAAGTTTCTGTGGAGGGAAAGCCTCTGCCCCGGACCAGCCTGGCCCCACCTGGCAGAGGGTGCACCGGACAGTCCGGTGCACACCGGACAGTCCGGTGCCCCAGGGCCAGAAACACTAACTCTTGTTTTTCAGCTGATTTTAAAATCGGTTTTCGTTCTAACTTGTGAGTGAGTTCTAGAGTGACACCTAGCACTGTATGTGAGTGTGATTGTGCACCAACACTACACTAGAACTCTCTTGGTCAAACTACTCATCGACAACCCCTCTTTATAGTACGGCTAAAAGAGAATAAAAGACCTAACTAAATCGTGAGTGTCCACATCTCCTTGACACTCGGACTCCGTAGACCTTCACCTTTTGTTTCGTCGTTTTAGCCGTCGCTTCAAGTTCTTATCTCCGGGATTGTTTTCACCGTTGTAGAACTTCTACCTGTCATGCGACCTAACTTACCATTTGTCTCTGCAAAACACACGTTAGTCACATATAATATTACGTTGTCATTAATCACTAAAACCAACCATGGGCCTAGATGCTTTCAATCTCCCCCTTTTTGGTGATTGATGACAACCCTACAAGTTTTGTGAGAGTAGTTTGTTTTGAAGTTTCTGTCAATAGAAAGAATGGTTAGTTATACTTAGTAATTTTTGACAGAAAGAACGTGTACCATAATAATAAGAGTGAGCGCATACACATCATAAGATTCTTGTTCATATAAAAGTGAAGTTAAATCAATGAAACAAGAACTAGAAGACTAGTGGTAAAATATAAGGTGAAAACATAATACACACAGTCAATCATAAGCAACGAGAGTATATGTCGAGTTTGTGAGCCAAAAACATCAAGCTAGTACAGAGAGTAGCAAGCACATATATTACATCAAAATGACTCTCTACTAACTCTCTAACTCCCCCTAGCTCTCACAACTCATATCTCTCCCCCTTTGGCGTCAAACACCAAAAGGGTACCCGAACTAAACATCTGAAGCAGGAGGAGGAGGCGGGGGCGCATCCGGTCGCGGTCGAGGCAGCAGAGCGAACGCCGGCGGAGGGTCAGAGTCAGTCTCAGATCCAGGATCTGCGGTAGAAGCTGGAGCTGGTACTGACTCGGACTGAGGCCACGCTGCAGGAGCTACCGAAACAGAAGAGGTCACAGATACTGCCACAACAGTAGTGGTAACAGCAGATGCTGGTGGCACTGGCGGCTGCGGGCAGACAGAGCTGAGAACTGGAGAGGTGAACGCCAAAGTGACCGGCCGGAGCGGAGAGGTACCAACAGGGGGTCCTGACAAAATCGATGGCACAACAGGAGCGTGAAGCGGAGGAGGTGGAGCAGACTGAACTGGAGAAACTGAGACACCAGACTGCTGAAGCATAAGAGCCATGAATGCCCGACTCTCAGCCCGATCCTGAAGTAGCAGCTGCTGAAGTGCATCCTGCCTGTCCTGCATGTTCTGAAACATCGAGAGCATCCTCTCGGATAACCGGGCCTGCTCGGCTGCCAGGTGAGCCTGCTGCTGAGTGATAGACTGGAGAAACGAAGCAAGAGCAGGGTCCATAGTCGGAGGGGCAGCGGGGGCAGCACTGGAACTCCCAGCCTCATGATCATGTGAGCGTGGAGGCATAGGAGGCGGAGGAGGAACCCCAAAATCATCATCATCATCATCATCATCATCAGCTGCTGTACCCTGAGTGTCGAACTGACGAAGAGCTGCATCCTCGGCCTGAGAGTCAAAAACAAGAGTAGAAGCTGGCACAGGAATCTCAGGCGCTGGACGGTAGGATCCAAAAACGAGGCGAGAGGCCTCAAGGGTGCCCTGAAACCGAGGAGGCTGAATCAGCTGCGCAAAGATGTGGCACAAGTAGTGAGCATAGGGCAACTGCCGACGAGCACGAATCCCATCCAAAACGGTGTCCTCGATCTCACAAAGCAGGAAGTCCACAACGTCAAACTCAGAGTGAGAGACCAGGGCACCAAGGAGCCAAAGCTGAATATGTGTGGTAGCCTCCCTGTATCCCATCCTCGGCAGAAGAGTCCGTCGGATAAGCTCAAATAAGTACTTGGCTGCTGTGGTGAAATCTGCCGGTGAACGTCGCGACCCATCTGTGAAGGGCGGGCGGAACAGAGCCGCGATGTGAGCTGTACCCAGAGCCACACCGCCGTGAGGGCGACGAGGAGGGTCAGAAGTGCCGTAGCAGAGGCTGTGAAGACGAGTCGTCGACTCGGGGAATCCAAAAAGCTGGCGGATCTGACTGGCAGTAATGGTGACATCCTCGCGCTCAAAACGAAACCTCATCCAGTGATGATCCGGGTCTATCCATACAGAGGCGTAGAAGACTCGTACCCACTCCTCAACATACCTGCCGCTGGTAGTCAAAAGGGTCTGAAGGCCAGGCAGATAGGTGAGGTGTGCCTCAGAGTCAGCACCGGCTGCAAGCAGAAAGGCTGGAAGATCTAAAAGCTGGTGCACTCGCAGAGCTATCTGAGCAGACATCTGAGCTCTGAAAAACGACTCCTGAATACGTGTGCTGAAAAGGTCACCTGCTGCAGGATCTCTCTGAGCTGGTAGCCAAGACTCCACGGGTACGTATCTGAACCTACGTACCCGTGCCGCTGTAGCACGCTGAAGGTCAAATAGTCGAGGATCCGTAGCCAGTGGTTGTACCTCAGTCTCATCGCGCTCTCGGAATCGAGGTGGAGGGACAGGAGGAGCTGAAGCGGGAGCAGGAGGAGGAGGAGCAGTGGAAGCTGGCGTGGTGGAGGTAGTGGGTATGGCTATGGTGGTGGATGGCGCAACAGGAGTAACGGGAGCAGGCAGAGTGGGTGGCGGTGTGGAAGCAGAGGTGTGAGTGGAGGAGCGCCGGGAGGCGAGACGACGAACACGATATGCGATCTGATCTGACGGAGTCTGTGGCTGATCTCCAAGCTCGGCCTGCGCAGCGGCTGCTGCAGCTGCTGCTGCTGCACGGGCTGCCCTGTCCGAACGCCGCTTCTTGCGGCCTTCCTGTTGCTCTAAGTAGACTGTCTTGCCCTTGACCTGCCTGAAGGGGCGACGAGGATCCTCATCATCGCCTCCCCCTGGCGCCGACACATTCTTCGTGCGCGGCATCCTGAACTGATGTCTGCAAATGAGAGAGAGTGACTAAGCACAGAGCGAAAATGTCCGATTGATTAGCAGAAGATGAGATGACTACCTGGAAAGCTCACACGAGAGGTGACGATCCAGGCAGAACAGGAGACGGCACACAGCCAATCATGGTCACTGAAATCACAGAAGAGGTGAGCACGTATTAGTCACATAGTCATAAGTATATGAAATGTGAATAAATACATACACAGAGAAATATGGCACAGAAAACACGAGACGAGACGATCGATAGGTCAAACGGCGTGAAAACGACGTTTGAACGATAAATAGTGTCATAGGAGGTTTGGAATTTGAATTGAGGCACGAAACGACATGGAATTGAGCCGATACTTCACGAATAGGTTTATGTAGGTGAATATGAGTGAAGTGTGTGCTTGGTTTGAATTTAGGCGAAGAAAAAGAGATTTGGGCACTCGGCTCGGAAACGATCGCTCGAAACGGGGAATTTGGTGAAATTTAAGCCTGGAATCTCGAATTGGCGTGAAATTTGGCAAGAGTGTTACTGGAAGTGTTGTGACGGTGCCTGAAAAATTTGGGTTCAATTGGAGCATTTTTGGCTGGTTTGGGCATTTCACCGAGCACGTGACGTGCGGAGATCTAGGGTTTCGGTGAAACGGCTATTTGAGGTGGGAAAACCCTCCCGAAGGAGCTGAGAACCTGCAGGAGTACTCAAGGAATACAGGGGAACACATTTCACAACATGGATGCACACGATTTCACAGGATTTGGAATTTGGGCAAAAGGGGTGGAATGGAGGTGCTTTACTGCCTCAGACAGAGAACTGAGAGGGAGAGAAGACAGGGGAGGAAGGGAGGCTGCTCACCGAGAAGCACTGGTCGGGGTCGCCGGAGCTCCACCGGAGACAGGGCACGCCGGTGGTGGGAGATCGCCGGCGGGGAGAGGGAGTCGCCAGAGAGACGGAGAGAACGGCTGGTGAAATGAGCCTCTGGCTCGGTCTCGGGCTGGAGGCCTTTTTTTAAAACGCGATATGGGCGCACCGGACAGTCTACAGTGCCTGTCCGGTGCACACCGGACAGTGCACAGTAGCTATCCGGTGAACCACCGGACAACGCACACGAAAAAGGATTTAAGCGCGCGGCTGCCGGTGCACCGGACATTGCACAGTGCAGTGTCCGGTGCACATCGGACTGTCCGGTGAGCCCAGACAGAGGGGAGTTTGGAAAATTTTGAATTTTTCTATCTAACTCTCAACCAAACCAAATCTCAACTTATAATCACACAAAATAACACTTGTTGGGACAGGTATTGGCACCCTCATATACTTTTCAAAATATTTTGCCATAGGCTAGATAATTTTTAGAGAAAATAGGCAAATGGTGAAATTTGCATTTTGGCTTGCACTAGGGGTTTTCATGAGTGAATTGAGTGTTGAATACTCCCCCTAAGTGCAGTACCTCATGCATATTTCAAGAACCAACAATTGCATAAAAAGTAAGAATTTAAGTGCTAAAAGCTAAGACTTGTCAAGTTTGACCCGAGTTAAGCTTTTTCACTCGCTTTGTTGGCGGTTATCTCAACTAGGTTAGACAAGCCCTAGATGCAATACAAGAAATTTAAACATGCAATGCAAGCTTGACAATACCATTTGACATTTTACTTAAAATTTCTGAGATCAAGAATATTTAGTTCATTCCTCAACATGCAAAAGCGGGTCTTATCAAGTGGCTTAGTGAAAATATCCGCTAATTGATCTTCCGACCTCACTCCTTCTAAAATGATATCTCCTTTAGCAACATGATCTCTAAGGAAGTGATGACGGATATCAATGTGCTTGGTGCGAGAGTGTTGTACAGGATTATTAGCAATTTTAACAGCACTCTCATTGTCACACAACAAAGGTACCTTTTCTAGAACTACGCCATAGTCTAGAAGGGTTTGTTTCATATATAAAATCTGTGTGCAACAAGCACCCGCGGCAATGTATTCCGCTTCGGCAGTTGACAAGGCAACACTGTTTTGCTTTTTGGATGTCCATGAAACTAGTGATCTACCAAGCAGGTGGCATCCCCCAGAAGTACTTTTCCTATCAATTTTGCAACTGGCATAATCCGAATCGGAATAGCCAATTAAATCAAAAGTAGCTCCTTTGGGATACCACAGACCAACGCTTGTGGTGAGCCTGAGATACCTAAGAATTCTCTTAACAGCACGAAGATGAGCTTTCTTAGGATTAGATTGAAATCTAGCACACATGCAGACACTAAACATGATATCAGGCCTAGATGCGGTAAGGTACAATAGACTACCAATCATAGAACGGTAGAGAGTTTGATTAACCGGGTTACCTCCCTCATCTAAGTCGAGATGTCCATTTGTAGGCATGGGGGTCTTGATTGGTTTGCACTTCTCCATGTTGAACCTTTTCAACAAGTCTTTGGTATACTTCTCTTGTGAGAGAAAGTTACCGTCTTTCATTTGCTTGACTTGAAAGCCGAGGAAGTACGTTAGCTCACCAATCATTGACATCTCGAACTCCTTCGACATCAACTCACCAAATTCCTTGCAATGATAGTCATTTGTCGAGCCAAAGATTATATCATCAACATATACTTGACAAATGAAAATATCACCGTTATGTTTCTTTGTGAAGAGAGTTGTGTCGACGGTCCCGATCTTGAAGCCCTTTTCGATGAGGAAGTCGCGAAGGCGCTCATACCAAGCCCTTGGAGCTTGCTTTAGCCCATAAAGCGCCTTGGACAACCTGTAAGCATGGTTAGGATATCTAGGGTCTTCAAATCCAGGCGGTTGCTCAACATATACAAGTTCATTTATGAAGCCATTTAAAAATGCACTTTTTACATCCATTTGATAAAGTTTTATCTCATAGCATGATGCATATGCAAGTAGGATACGGATGGCTTCCAGTCGAGCAACCGGTGCAAAGGTCTCTCCAAAATCTAAGCCTTCAACTTGGGAGAATCCCTTTGCAACAAGTCTTGCCTTGTTTCTTACAATCACACCTTGATCATCTTGTTTGTTTCTGAACACCCACTTTGTTCCAATGATTCTTGCATCTTGTGGGGGCTTCTCCAGGGTCCAAACTTCGTTACGGGTGAAGTTGTTAAGTTCTTCATGCATGGCATTCACCCAGTCCGGATCCTGTAGCGCCTCATCTATACAAGTAGGCTCAACACAAGAAACAAAGGAGTGATGTTCAATAAAAGAAGCATGTCTATGGGATCGAGTAATAACCCCTTGTGAAGGACTCCCGATGATTTGGTTTTGAGGATGAGCTTGAAGTAGTGATGAATTTCTCCTGTTGACCACTTGGGAAGAAGATCCTGGAGCATCAACATCTTCGGCTTGTACCCTTGCTTGTTCATGAGAGACAAATGTATCTTCATTTGCATGCCTCTCATCTTTATCATCATCTTGTGGTACATTTGATGAAGAAGGCCTGTCAATGTTTTGCACCTCTTCTTCATCTTCTTTTGGTTTGATAGCTCCAATTGGCATGTTCTTCATTGCTTCCCTAAGTGGCTCATCACCTACATCATCAAAATTCTCAAGTGCTCCTTGGGAGCCATTAGTCTCATCAAATTCCACATCATATGTTTCTTCTACCACGCCAGTGGCATGATTGAATACTCGATATGCTTTGGACTTTAATGAATAACCCAAAAGAAAACCAATATCACAACGTCTTTGAAACTTCCCTAGGTGATGGCGTTTCTTGAAGATGTAGCATTTGCATCCAAACACCCGAAAGAAGGAGACGTCTGGCTTTTTCCCATTTAGCAGTTCATAGGGAGTCTTCTCAAGCAGCCGGTGAGGAAATAGCCTGTTTGATGCATAACATGCAGTGTTGACAGCTTCGGCCCAAAACCTCTCCGGTGTGTTATACTCATCAATCATTGTTCTTGCAAGAGTGATCAAGGTCCTGTTCTTCCTTTCAAGAACTCCATTTTGTTGAGGTGTGTATGTTGCAGATACTTCATGCTTGATCCCAATTTCATCACAGTACTCATGAATGTTGGTGTTGTCAAATTCTTTGCCATTGTCACTTCTAATCTTCTTGATCTTGCAATCAAATTCATTTTGTGCTTTCTTGGCAAACTTCTTGAATATAGATGCAACTTCAGATTTGTCATGGAGAAAGAACACCCAAGTGTATCTTGAGAAGTCATCAACAATCACTAGACAGTAGAGGTTGCCACCGGCACTTACATAATTTGTAGGTCCAAATAAATCCATATGAAGTAGTTCCAGTGGCCTTGATGTTGACATGAAAGCTTTAGTAGGATGTGTATTAGCAACTTGCTTTCCAGCTTGACATGCACTACATGGCTTGTCTTTTTCAAACACCACATCCTTTAATCCTCTAACCATGTCTTTCTTTAATACCTTCTTGAGTGTGCTCATCCCAACATGTGCAAGCCTCCTATGCCAGAGCCATCCAAGTGAAGCTTTGGTGAAGAGGCAAGTTCTTAAGTCTGCATCTTCTGAAGTGAAATCCACTAAGTAGAGGTTGTTGTACCTAAAACCTTTGAACACCATTGATTCATCATCCATCTTTGTTACAATAACCTATGTTGGAGTGAATAAGCATTGAAGTCCAAGATCACAAAGTTGACCCACTGATAATAAATTGAAGCTCAAAGGTGCAACTAAGAGAACATTTGATATTGATAGATCATTTGAGATTGCCACCTTGCCAAGTCCTTGCACTTTTCCTTTTGAATTGTCTCCAAATGTGATTTTATCTTGACCATCAACATTTTCATCCAGTGAGGTGA
Source organism: Zea luxurians (assembly GCA_029449295.1). NCBI lineage: Eukaryota > Viridiplantae > Streptophyta > Magnoliopsida > Poales > Poaceae > Zea > Zea luxurians. Next base: position 101,219,393 of record JAOPSE010000011.1, read on the forward strand.
ACATCCGTGGGTTGCCTGTCATATGTTGTGTGCATCCACTGTCAATAACCCAATGGCTCCCACCGGTCTTGTAGTTCACCTACACCCACAGACAATTCAAGCTTGAGTTTTGAGGGCCCTATATTGCATAGGACCAGTAACTCTCTCAATCAAGGACTTTGCAACCCAGATTTGTCTAGGTCTACTCTTGTTTGGTGGACCTAGGAATGTAACTTTGACCTTTCCATTTGCAACCTTTCTTAGAACATAATGAGCATTGAAAGCAAATGGTCTTGAGTGCTTAGGCAAGGGAGTTGGTGGTTTGGCTTTGCAGTTGTGGGCAAAATGACCTTCATTTCCACACTCAAAGCATTTGATAGGCCTGTGAGTCTGCTTTGGCTTGTATTGAGTGGTAGCTTTCTTTTGCACAAAAGCATTGTATCCAATACCACTCTTGTTGTTTTTCATGACAGTGTTCATAAGCAGCTCATTTTGGAGGTATTGACCCTTGTTGAACTTTTGCACACTTGTTGCAAGATGTTCATTTTCACTTTTTAGTTTCTTGACCTCATTTTTAAGCCTTTGATTATCCACTGCCAACTCATTGTTGAAATCATTGTTCTCAATAGCAACCTTTCCTCTAGTAGTTGCATCAGTCAAGTAATTCTTCAATTTTTGGTTGTCTAACATCAGGACTTCAACTTTTTCAGTCAATTCAGCATGTAGACTAGTTTGCTCTTCTTGACTCAAATCATCACATGAGGTTGCTACATCAATCTTAACAACTGGGTTAATAGCCTCATGTGTTTTGCAAGATAAAAGTTCATTTTCAACAAGAAGATTGTCATGATCAAATTTAATTTGAGTATAGTCTTCCTTGATCTTTACTAGTCTATTTTGCAACTCCCTATTAGCTTCATTTAATTTGTCATATTTTTCCTTAGCATCTTTTAGGGAGTTTGTGAGCTCATTTACAGTTGATGACATAGTTTTATTTTCTTCTTTTATTTCATCACTAGCCTTTATAACTATGTCATATTTTGCATTTAAAGATTCATTTTCATTTTTCAACCTATCACATTTAGCCTTTGACTTTCTAATGATTTGAGTATATTCTTTAAGCAAGTCAGCTAGCTCATCATATGAAGGTGAAGCAAATTCCTCATCACTATCACTATCACTATCATCAGTAATATCATTTTGTACCTTCCGTTCACCCCTAGCCATGAGGCATAGGTGAGAAGTCGATGATGGCGATGGTGGTGGTGAAGAGAAGTCCCCGGCGATGGCGGCAACTTTTTCATCATTCTCTTCTTCACTTGAAGAAGATCCACTTGATGATTCAATGTCAGTGAGCCAGTCACCAACAATGTATGCCTTTCCATTCTTCTTCTTGTGGAACCTCTTTTGCTTCCCATCTTTCTTCTTGAAAAATTTCTTTTCCTTCTTTTCATCGTCGCTGTCATCTTCTTTCTTGCCCTTGAACTTGTTCTTCTTAGGCTTGGTACATAGATGAGCAAGATGACCAAGCTCTCCACAGTTATAGCAATCCATCTCAGAGATGGGCTTTCTTTTGCTGGAAAAGAATTTCTTCTTTCTTGAATCAAATTTGATGCCTTCTCTGTTGAGCTTCTTTAGCATCTTGGTGGTCTTCCTCACCATCAAGGCAATGTTAGCATCAAGATCATCATCACTTGAGGATTCTTCCTCAATTTGTACTTTGGATTTTCCTTTTCTTTCATGATTTGCTTTGAGAGCCAAATCCTTTCTTTTGGAAGATGATTCTTCTTTGTCGTTGATGTGCATGTACATCTCATGAGCATTGATCTTTCCCAAAATCTGTGTAGGTGTGGTAACTGAAAGATCCATTTGATGTAGCACAGTGACAATGTGTCCATATTTGTCTATTGGGAGGACACTGAGAATCTTCCTCACAACATCCGGTTGTGAGATTTGAGTAAGCCCCAATCCATTAACTTCCTCTACAAGAATATTGAGACGTGAGTACATGGCATTGGCATTTTCATTAGCAAGCATTTCAAAAGAATTTAACTTTCGCATGGCTATGTGATATCTCTCCTCACGCTCACTTCTAGTTCCTTCGTGTAGAGCACAAATGTCCATCCACAAATCATGGGCATTTTTATGATTTCTTACTCTATTGAACACATCTTTGCAAAGGCCTCTAAAAAGGGTGTTTTTGGCCTTAGCATTCCATTTCTCATAATTGAACTCATCACCTACAAGATTTGTGCGATCTCTAGGTTCGGGGAATCCTTGTGTGGCGGCTTTATAGACACCAATGTCTATAGCCTCTAAGTATGCTTCCATACGAATTTTCCAATAAGGAAAATCGTCACCATCAAAAACAGGAGGAGGTCCATCCCCAACGGACATCGTAACTCTAGCGGTTAAGCTAATCTATGAGCAACTTGGCTCTGATACCAATTGAAAGGATCACGATGCCCAAGAGGGGGGTGAATTGGGCTTTTCTAAAAATCAACACTAAATAAAACCTAAGCAAGAGCTAAGCAAGAGCCCAACTTCACCCCAACAACTAGCACTAAGAATATAAAACTAGAAATGCAACAATGCTAAGACAATACTTCAAATACTTGCTAAACAAATACACAATGTAAAGTGCTTGAATTAAGTGCGGAATGTAAAGCAAGGTTTAGAAGACTCCTCCAATTTTTCCCGAGGTATCGAAGAGTCGGCACTCTCCACTAGTCCTCGTTGGAGCACCCGCGCAAGGGTATCGCTCCCCCTTGGTCCTCGCAAGAACCAAGTGCTCACTACGAGATGATCCTTTGCCACTCCGGCGCGGTGGATCCCTCGAGACCGCTTACAAACTTGAGTCGGGTCACCAACAAGATCTTCACGGTGATCACCGAGCTCCCAACGCCACCAAGCCGTCTAGGTGATGCCGATCACCAAGAGTAACAAGCCGTAGACTTTCGCTTGACCAAGAGAAGCCTAATGCAAGTGGTGTGTGCTCTAGGTGGCTCTCGCTAGCGCTAATGAGGAACAAAACGCGAATTAAGATTCTCTAATCTCCTCACTAGGCTTTTGGTGCTTGCAATGCTCTAGCAATGTGCTGGAATAAATGTGGAGTGCAAGACAATGAATATGGTGGGTGGAAGGGGTATAAATAGCCCTCACCCACCAACTAGCCGTTACAGACAACTTTCTGCGCACTGGAGCACCGGACAGTCTGGTGCGCCACCGGTGCGCCAACGGTGCGCCACCGGTGCGCCAACGGTCGTTTCCAACGGCTAGTTCTGACAGCTAGCCGTTGGACTCATGGCACACCGGACAGTGAACAGTCACTGTCCGGTGCACACCGGACAGTCCGGTGCGATGTCCGGTGCGCCACTAAAATTCAACTCTGAAACCTGCGCTCTCGGGTTTCTGTGGAGGGAAAGCCTCTGCCCCGGACCAGCCTGGCCCCACCTGGCAGAGGGTGCACCGGACAGTCCGGTGCACACCGGACAGTCCGGTGCCCCAGGGCCAGAAACACTAACTCTTGTTTTTCAGCTGATTTTAAAATCGGTTTTCGTTCTAACTTGTGAGTAAGTTCTAGAGTGACACCTAGCACTGTATGTGAGTGTGATTGTGCACCAACACTACACTAGAACTCTCTTGGTCAAACTACTCATCGACAACCCCTCTTTATAGTACGGCTAAAAGAGAATAAAAGACCTAACTAAATCGCGAGTGTCCACATCTCCTTGACACTCGGACTCCGTAGACCTTCACCTTTTGTTTCGTCGTTTTAGCCGTCGCTTCAAGTTCTTATCTCCGGGATTGTTTTCACCGTTGTAGAACTTCTACCTGTCATGCGACCTAACTTACCATTTGTCTCTGCAAAACACACGTTAGTCACATATAATATTACGTTGTCATTAATCACTAAAACCAACCAGGGGCCTAGATGCTTTCAAACTCCTAACCGGTAAAAAGCCCAATATTTCATATTTTAGAGTTTTTGGTAGCAAATGCTTTATTCTTGTTAAAAGAGGTAGAAAATCTAAATTTGCTCCTAAAACTGTAGAAGGCTTTTTACTAGGATATGACTCAAACACAAGGGCATATAGAGTCTATAACAAGTCTTCAGGACTTGTTGAAGTTTCTTGTGACGTTGTGTTTGATGAGACTAACGGCTCTCAAGTAGAGCAAGTTGATCTTGATGAGATAGGTGAAGAACAGGCTCCGTGCATCGCGCTAAGGAACATGTCCATTGGGGATGTGTGTCCTAAGGAATCCGAAGAGCCTCCACATGCACAAGATCAACCATCCTCCTCCACACAAGCATCTCCACCAACCCAAAATGAGGACGAGGCTCAAGTTGATAAAGAGGAAGAACAAAATGATGAGCCACCTCAAGATGACGGCAATGATCAAGGGGGAGATGCAAATGATGAAGACAAGGAGGATGAAGAACCTAGGCCGCCACACCCAAGAGTCCACCAAGCAATCCAACGAGATCACCCCATCGACACCATCCTCGGCGACATTCATAAGGGGGTAACCACTCGATCTCGTGTTGCACATTTTTGTGAGCATTACTCTTTTGTTTCCTCTATTGGGCCACACAGGGTAGAGGAAGCACTTCAAGATTCGAGATGTCTATGATGGGGGAGTTGAAGTATTTTCTAGGATTCCAAGTCAAGCAACTCCAAGAGGGCACCTTCATTAGTCAAACAAAGTGTACTCAAGACATTCTAACCAAGTTTGGAATGAAGGATGCCAAGCCCATCAAGACTCCCATGGGAACCAATGGGCATCTCGACCTCGACACGGGAGGTAAGTCCGTGGATCAAAAGGTATACCGGTCGATGATTGGTTCATTACTCTATTTATGTGCATCTCGACCAGACATTATGCTTTCCGTGTGCATGTGTGCAAGATTCCAAGCCGACCCTAAGGAATCACACCTTACGGCCGTAAAACGAATCTTGAGATATTTGGCTTATACTCCTAAGTTTGGGCTTTGGTACCCTCGGGGATCCACATTTGATTTGATTGGTTATTCGGATGCCGATTGGGCGGGGTGCAAAATCAATAGGAAGAGCACATTGGGGACTTGCCAGTTCTTGGGAAGATCCTTGGTGTCTTGGGCTTCAAAGAAGCAAAATTCAGTCGCTCTTTCTACCGCCGAAGCCGAGTACATTGCCGCAGGCCATTGTTGCGCGCAATTGCTTTGGATGAGGCAAACCCTGCGGGACTATGGTTACAAATTAACCAAAGTTCCTCTTCTATGTGATAATGAAAGTGCAATCCGCATGACGGATAATCCCGTTGAGCATAGCCGCACTAAACACATAGCCATTCGGTATCATTTTCTTAGGGATCACCAACAAAAGGGGGATACCGAGATTGCATATATTAACACTAAAGATCAATTAGCCGATATCTTTACCAAGCCTCTTGATGAACAAACTTTTACCAAACTTAGGCATGAGCTCAATATTCTTGATTCTAGAAATTTCTTTTGCTAACTTGCACACATAGCTCTTAAGTATACCTTTGATCATGTCTCTTTTATATATGCTATGACTAATGTGTTTTCAAGTGTATTTCAAACCAAGTCATAGGTATATTGAAAGGGAATTGGAGTCTTCGGCGAAGACAAGGCTTCCACTCCACTCTATTACTCATCCTTCGCCGTCGCTCCGCATCGCTCTCCATCTTTGGTATAATCTTCCCTCATATGTTTTATTTGCCAAAGGGGAGAAAGTAGTTGTCAAAGGGCCTATATTTCATTCCAAGTATCCGTTTTTGGCGATTCATGCCAAAGGGGGAGAAATTTCAAATTAATGATTTTCATGCCAAAGGACCGCACCACCACCCTAATTTTAAAATTAATGATTTTCAAATTGGTAAATTTCAAATTAGTATCTCTTTGTGTTTTAAAGGGGAGAAAGTGGTATTTTCAAAATTGATATCTTAAAACCCTCTTGAACACTAAGAGGAGAATTTATTGAGGGGGAGTTTTGTTTAGTCAAAGGAAAAGCATTTGAAACAAGGGGAGAAAATTTCAAACTTAAAAATGCTTCACAAAAATCTTATTCATTTACCTTTGACTATTTTGCAAAAGGACTTTAAAAAGGATTTGCAAAAACAAAACATGTGGTGCAAGCGTGGTCCAAAATGTTAAAAAAATAAAGAAACAATCCATGCATATCTAGTAAGTGATATTTATTGGCTCAATTCTAAGTAACCTTTGCACTTACATTTTGCAAACTAGTTCAATTATGCATTTCTATACTTGCTTTGGTTTGTGTTGGCATCAATCACCAAAAAGGGGGAGATTGAAAGGGAATTAGGCTTACACCTATTTCCTATACTAATTTTGGTGGTTGAATTGCCCAACACAAATAATTGGACTAACTAGTTTGCCCAAGTTTATAAGTCCTACAGGTACAAAAGATTCACCATAAGCCAATAAAAAGACCAAGAAAAAGGGTTCAAACAAAGGAGCTAAGGGACAACCGAAGGCACCCTGGTCGGGCGCACCGGACTGTCCGGTGTGCCACCGGACAGTGTCCGGTGCACCAGGGAAGATTGACTTCAAACTCTTCACCTTCGGGAATTCTCAGAGCCGGCGCGCTATAATTCACCGGACTGTACATCGGACAGTGTCCGGTGCTCCAAGGAGGCGCGGCTCTGAACTCGCCAGTCTCGGGAATTCCCATCGGCTGCTCCGCTATAATTCACCGGACATATCCGGTGTACACCGGACTGTCCGGTGTAACTGCGGGGCAACGGCTACTTCAGGCGCCAACGGCTACTTGCAACGCATTAAATGCGCGCTAGCGCGGGCAGAGGTCAGGCACGCCCATGCTGGCGCACCGGACACCCTACAGTTCATGTCCGGTGCGCCACCGGTCATCCAGGCGGGCCCAGCGTCAGAGCTCCAACGGTCGGAACCCTAACATTCGGGTGACGTGGCTGGCGCACCGGACTGTCCGGTGCACCATGCGACAGACAGCCTCCACCCAAACGGCTAGTTTGGTGGTTGGGGCTATAAATACCCCCAACCACCCCCACATTCAAGTCATCCAAGTTTTCCACTTCTCAACCACTTACAAGAGCTAGGCATTCAATTCTAGACACACTCAAGTGATCAAATCCTCTCCAATTCCACACAAGGCTTTAGTGATTAGCGAGAGAGATTTGCCGTGTTCTTTTGAGCTCTTGCGCTTGGATTGCTTCTTTCTTTCTCACTTGTTCTTGTGATCAAAACTCCATTGTAACCGAGGCAAGAGACACCAATTGTGTGGTGGTCCTTGCGGGGAAGTTTTGTTCCCGGTTTTGATTTGAGAAGAGAAGCTCACTCGGTCCGCGGGATCATTTTGAGAGAGGGTAAGGGTTGAAAGAGACCCGGCCTTTGTGGCCTCCTCAACGGGGAGTAGGTTTGCAAGAACCGAACCTCGGTAAAACAAATCTGCGTGTCACACTCTTCATTTGCTTGCGATTTGTTTTGCGCCCTCTCTCTCGGACTCATTATTATTTCTAACGCTAACCCGGCTTGTAGTTGTGATTAATTTTGTAAATTTCAGTTTTGCCCTATTCACCCCCTCTAGGCGACTTTCATTTACCCTGTCTCGCAGGGGCGGATCTCCACCCGGGGCTGCTTGGGTTGCAGCCCCGGTCGGCGATCGCGGCCCAGTAGAGGCCCATCGTCGCACGACGTGACCTAGCGGCAACAGACGTCCTGCGTCCAGCCCTAGCTGCCGCGCTGCCGCTTGGCTCCTGCGTCGCGTCCTGGTCCTGCGCCCCGTGGTCCTGCTGCCTCCACTTCTCCAGCGCGCTACGCCTCCCTCTAGCTCCAGCCGCCACTACACCAGTTGCAGATTCGCCAGTTGTCGAGACACCGGCCGCGTGCGGCGTGCCTCTCGCGGTCTCGCCTCGCGCTGCCGCTTGGCTCCTGTGTCGCGTCCTGGTCCTGCGCCCTGCGGTCCTGCTGCCTCCACTTCTCCAGTGCGCTATGCCTCCCTCTAGCTCCAGACGCCACTACACCAGTTGCAGATTCGCCAGCTGCCGAGACACCGGCCGCGTGCGGCGTGCCTCTCACGGTCTCGCCTCGCGCCGTCTCGCGGCCTCTCGCGGTCTTGCCTCGCGCCGTCTCGCACCCGGAGGCCGGAGCACCGCCGCGGCGCCATGGGCGCTCCCTCCTAGGTAGAGATGGCAACGGGTACCCGAAACCCAAACCCGATGGGTTTTTACCCCATTAAGGTACGTGTTTGGGTCAATTTTCATAACCATGGGTTTGTTAATGGGCATAAATCTATACCCGGCGGGTTTATGGGTACGGGTTTGTTCCTATATTACCCAAACCCATGAACCCGTGGGTTTTTTATACCCGACCAAACCTAGTGCATATTGTCATTTTATTTTATAAACGAACAACAAACATGTTATTCCTTATTTACTTCATAATTTTTATCAATTGGTGAATGTATCAGTAGTCGGTGAGAGTGTTGCTTGCTTGCTATTATAGTTTTTACTAGCGTTATATATGTGGTGGATGGATAACTTAGTGCAAGGTCACTTAATTATACAACTTATAATTTGTATTTCATTCTCTCTACTAATAAATTTTATACCAAATCATGAACTCGTTGTTCATTACATAGATTTTGGATCATGATATCATTAATCATTACGATACTTATTGATTATGAGAAGAACAAGTATATTAGAGATAAAACCCATGGGTAACCCATGGGTACCCGCTAACCCGATGGGTATGGGTTTGGGCAAAATCTCAAACCCGTCATGGGTACGGGTTTTTTAATGGGCATAGATATTTTCACGGGTACGGGTTTGGGACGGCAAAACCCAGCGGGTTTGTACCTGTTGCCATCTCTACTCCTAGGCTCCTGGCCTCCTTCGCATTATTAGAGCCAGAGGAGCGGGCGATGGCTTGCACTCCATCCCATCGCTCGGGTGCGTCGCCCGAATCCAATCGCCTGGTCAAGTCTGTTGCTGTCGGAGTAGAGATGGCAATGGGTACCCGCGACCCGATACCCGATGGGTATTTACTCCATTAGGGTATATATGTGGGCTAAATATTCTACCCATGGGTCTGTTATTAGGCAAAAATCTTCACCCAATGGGTAAACGGGCATTAGAACGTTCCGCCTTCACCCATACCCGTTAACCCGCGGGTATAAAATACCCAATATAAACTTAGCCCAAGCATGAACATGGGCTTTAGTCATACATCTTTTTTACTGTTTAACAACCTTTTATGCCATAATGTCATAGAAGGCTTAACGACAATTTAATGACCATGTAATGTACTATGTAGTACTATCCTAGTGTTACTACTTTATCCAATTATCTTTGGTGTGTTGAATGGATGGTTAAATGATACTAGAAATTTTGTAATGGTATTTAGATGGATATACTTGACATTTGTATAATATAATATTTTGATAGATGTTTAATTTTTGTGGGTACGGGTGACCCGATGGGTGACCCATACCCACATGGGTATGGGTATGAGGATAAATCCATACCCACCAGTGTATATGGGTGACCCGATGGGGTTATTTTTGTGTCGTGGATATGAGTATGGGGTAGTAATACCCGGTGGGTATTTACCCATTACCATCTCTATGCCAAAGGTAGACGGACGGACGCCTTATCGTGCTTTGATTTGAAGTATGTTACTGCGCCAGGGGCAGATCTCCGAAGAGGCGAAGACCGAAGTCGGAAGGTGAATTGCTTTGATTATTTATTTGCTTAATTGATTTGAAGTTTTGATTTGATTATTTATTTAGTAGTAGTCCCATGTTTATAGGAATAAGATAGACAAATTTCTCATAAAAACAGTCCTTGCCTATTAGCCCCCTCTTGGATCAATTCTGGATCCGCCACTACTGTCTCGCTTCCTTGGTAGAGGTGTATGGGATTCATGACCCCTTGGCAGATGGGTAACATGACTTGTGGGTACAGGGTACAATCTCTATAGGGTGTAAAACTGGTATACTAGCCGTGCTCGCGGTCATGAGCAGCTCAGGACTCTTGCATGATTAAATTATAGAACTAAATTCAATTTGTCATTTGCATTGCATGGGATTTATTATTAATTGTGTTTTTATTATTATTATGGTTTCGTATTTACTTACATCTAGTAATTGCTAATAAAATTTGACTAACTTATTAAAAGCAATGCTCAGCTTTAACCCATATTGTTGATCAACCTTATACATCACTTGAACTCCCACCTTTGGTGACTTCATGCACATTATTCCCCACGACTTGTTGAGCTATGATCTTTTGTAAGCTCACACTTGCGATATAAACCCCCATAGGAGAAGAACAGGTGGTCCAGGAGGATCCGCCCTACAATTAAGCATACGAGTTGATCTAGGTGGCGTCTCTCAGTCAGCTTTGTGGCGCCAGAGAATAAGATTTAGTTTGCTTTATATTTATCCTTTATTTTTTAAGACTTCCGCTATGTAATAACATTTATGATATTATGACATTTATCTCTATACACTTTATCATTATATGTGTTGTTCTTCTTTGGCGCACATATGAGACGCACCTGGCTTTATCCCTTCAATCCGGATGTGACAGCAACCCTCTAGGATCATAGACCATCCCCATAGACCATGACGAGTCTTTTGTACGCACTTTGTCCTCACTCATGCGCACCCGAGAAAACTTCTCGGTTGGTCACTCATCCCAAGATTTCTCTAGACCAAGCACACTTAATTCAGAGGTTCTTTTGAGATAGGCTTTTGTCGGTACCCTGAAACTAGGGTACCCCTTGCTACTGTATAAAGACGCAGTACCCACACGGCTATCTCTTAGTCGCGTGGTGAAGGTACTATGTGTGGGACCAAGCCATGACTCGCCCCAGCCTCGGGTGACTACTCTGGGTCCACAACAGCGCCTGACCCCACCACATGGGTGGATCCGGAGCTGCCACGTGTCCAGAGAAAGTGATATACTCCAAGGCATCAACAGTGAGTCTGGACCCCATGGGAGAGTACCGGACCCCTGGATATACTCCATGTGTGCAAGCCAGACCCCTGGAATGGGATCCGGATCCCCCCGTATAGGGTCTGGGCTGCCCACAATGGGGTCCCAAGGTCCCAGGATAGAACATACTCGGGCCTTGAACAGGACCCAAGCGGGGGTCTGGTACCGACACGTGTCCGGACCTAGTCTTGTGGGTTCCGAACCTGTCCGCATATACTCCTGCTCCCCGCTCTGGCAGAGACCCAATGCTGCCACGTGGCATACTGCGTGCGGCTTAAGTGAATGGGCGGAACCTAGCATGACACCTCTGGGCCACGTGCACCTCCGCATTCATTGCGGATAAGACGTGTGCCTATCCATTCCATTGACAGGTAGCGTGCTCAGTCCACGATACGTGGGCCGAGCTGTTACTCACCATTACTCGCACGTTTCGGTTATCAATGCTGCATAGACTGTGGTCATCAAGACTCCCGGTGATTACTTAGGCGTTACTAGCATTATTTACTCACATAATGTATTCCTTCCATTATGCTCCTGGGCCCACATGTCGGGGCTCAGCATCCTTGTATGTGCCTCCCTTAAACTATAAAAGGGAAGGCACACAACGTGACAAGGGACAGGCTCTCAAAGACACATAGACTCTTAGACAGGTTCACATACATGCTTACACACGCTCTCAATACAACATACACACAATGGAGGTAGGGTATTACGCTCCGATGGCCTGAACCACTATAATCCCTCGGGTGCTCTTGTGTTCTTCCTGAATACACCTAACAGGCAAACCGCTAAGGCCCCCTCCTCATCTTAGGATTAGGGCAGGTGCATTCCGCCACCCAGCCAGAGGATTTTCTCTCTGACATTTGGCGCGCCAGGTAGGGGATTTTGGCTTTAGGTTTTTCCCTGTTTCCTTGCTCGATACGATGGTTCAGATCGTCGAGCACCACGGCTTGTCCCCCGAGGATTTCCTGATGGAGGAAGAGGCTGCGTCTTCCATGCCACGAGGCTCCAACCGCCCTGCGCCTGGTGCTGCTGTTGTGCGCGCTGCGCAATAGCACACGCCTGCGCAGACATCCCGGGCTCTGTCAAGGGCTGCTCCTGGGGCGTTGTCTGCAGCCAGGGAGTTGTTACGCCACCCTCCAAGTTCCACGGCCTCGCCGGGGGCCATGAAGTAGTGGCGTGACGATGTCGACCGTCTCCTCAGCATGGCGCATTCTGGCTCGGCCAGACCCAGGCCTCAGTCATTCCGGCGTCAACATGAGGCGTCGGCGTCAGTGCGCTCACCCTCAGTGAAGGCCGCACCGACTAAGGACCTGCGGGCGGAGCTCAACCGCAGGCGTGCGGGTGAGGATGCTCTAATATCTCTAGAGAGGCCTGATGACCTACGGGTAGAACTCAACCGTAGGCGTGCGGGCGAGGACGAACGAGTCTCTCTGGAGAGGACGCGTGAGCGCCGGCTAAACTTTGAGGGTTGCAACCTCGACCAAGACTTCGCTCCGCTTGCACCACAAACTCCAAGGGGTGCCCGAATCCACACGAGTGTCCCATTGGTCGGCGTGGGCTGTGCCGCGCTAGCAGATCACCTCCGTGCGGTGACTTGTCCGCCCAAGTTCCGGCCGCACCTGTCAGAGAAGTACGACGGTACGTCAAACCCGTCAGAATTCTTGCAGGTCTATGTCACCGCCATTACGGCAGCCAGTGGAAACACTACCGTAATGGCGAGTTACTTCCATGTAGCCTTGACCAGGCCGGCCTGGACCTAGCTCATGAATCTCACCTCGGGGTCCATCTACTCCTGGGAAGAGCTATGTGCACAGTTCACAGCGAACTTTGCTAGTGCTTATCAGCAGCATGGCATGGAGGCTCATCTCCATGCTGTAAGGCAAGAACCCGGGGAGACCCTCCGGGCTTTCATCGCCCGCTTCACCAAGGTACGAAGGACTATACCTCATGTCTCCGATGCCTCCATTATCACTGCTTTCTGACAGGGGGTGCGTGATGAGAAGATGTTAGAGAAGCTGGCGACGCATGACGTGGAAACTGTCACCACGCTCTTCGCTCTGGCCAACAAATGTGCCAGAGCTGCCGAGGGTCGTGCATGACACTCGACACCACAGACCAGAGTTACCCAGACGGGTGGCTCGGGTGCCGTCACCTAGAGCAGCAACAAGAAGAAGATGAAGAACCACGACCACGAGAGGTCGCAGTCTGCTGCTCTGGTTGTCGTAGCTGCGACTAGGGGCCGGAACGAGCGTGGCAAGCGTCCACGGCCACAGGGAGGCAACAATGGGTCATGCCCTATGCACCCCAACAGTCACCACAGCGCCTCGAAATGCTGCGAGATCATCAAGCTCGCGAAGCGCGTTAGCGAGCGACGCGAGCAGGCTTCCAAGGATGGCTCGCCGCCTCATCGCCGGCCTAGCAAGGAGAAGGTCGACGAAGGTGACGCGGCCGCGGGGGAGTGGGACCTCGGGTATCAGTCACCTGAGGGGGTCCTCAAGGACGTTTTCATTGGAGATTCTGACTCTGGTGACAACAACGACCACCACAAGAAGCTGTACGTGATGTACGGTGGGAGCTGGGAGCTCACCTCCCGTAGGAACGTGAAGTCCCTACGTCGAGAGGTCCTTTCGGTGGTCCCAGGGGTCCCAAAGGCTGCTCCACATCAGTGGTGGAGGAGCACCACTATCTCCTTCGGGGCATCTGACTGCCCCGAAAACATGGCAGGGGCTGGTATACTACCGCTCATCACAGCCCCTGTCATCGCCAACAAGCGGCTGCACCATGTCCTGATTGACGGTGGGGCTGGGCTCAATGTCATCAGCTATGCTGCATTCAAGCAGCTGCAGATCCTAGGGTCCCGACTGGGACCCTCCCGTCCATTCTCCGGAGTGGGCCCACAACCGGTGTATCCCCTTGGGAGCATCGCACTCCCGGTTACATTCGGGACCGAGGAGAACTTCCGCACAGAGAACGTCTAGTTCGACGTCGTGGAGGTTAACCTTCCCTTCAATGCCATCATTGGTAGGCTGGCCCTGTACCGGTTCATGGCCATTGCTCATTACGGGTATTTGGTCCTCAAGATGTCGTCCCCGCTAGGGTCCTCATCGTGCGGGGCGACCGTGCCGCCGCGCTTGCGGCCATCGAGAAGCTGCACGCCCTGGTGGCAGAAACTGCTCGCCCGGACGATGGAGGGAGGGACCCCTCGGCTTCTGGTACCAAGGCGCCTACCAAAGTGCCGAAGGTGCAGCCATTCGGAGCAGACGGTGGCCCCGTTAAGGCCATCCAGGTCGGCGTGGATAGGGATGAAAACAATTTCGTTTTTTGGTTTTTTGAAAACCGTTTTCGATTTTTTTTCGACCGAAACAAGCGACAGCTGTATTTTTCGAAAACGGAATCGGTTATCGGAATTTTATTTCGAAAACGGTATCGAAAACAATATGAGATTTTACCGACCATTTTAATCGATTTCCGTTTTCAATTGGAATTTACTGAATTTAGGTATCGAAATTTTTCCGAAAATAAAAATTAAGTAGGCTATTTAAAGGCCCACACTCAGTAATCGGCGCTCAGGCCGAGGTGCCCACTCTTTCATCTGGCTCGGGCTGTTATATAGACGAGTCTCTTCCTCGGTGATATTTTGGTGGGCGAGGTGGAACTAAATAATGCTGTGCACTACACCCATTCGGCTTCGCTAATCACTTCTAGGAGAGGTAGGTCCATAGGTGGGCTGGCGTCTGATCAATCCGCTTTGTGGGCGTTGGGCTCCTGGCCGTGTTCATATCTAGGCCTCTTGCGTGCGTCTCTCTCTCTCTCTATATATGTATATATATATGTGGATACATAGATACATATAGATAATATTGTGTATTGTATTTGTTTCATATCCAAGTTTAAATAGTTTGACTTAGGATAATTCTATAAAGACAAATTCATGTAGACAAAGAGAGTACTCTACTATGTAATATGGATGAATAAAGTTATACATAGTTAGAGCAAGAAAATGTTGAACCTTAAGTCTATGAACATGTGATCTTTATGAACTTGTTATATTGTGAACTTGTTAAGTTATGAACTTGTGATATTTATAAACTTGTTATATTGTGAATTGTTGACTTGTGATCTTTGTTGTATTGTGAACTTGTTATATTCATATGTTTACCAGTCGTATTTTAGATTCCGACCATTACCGATGTATTTTCCGTATTGAACTTTTGTTTCCGATGTTTTCGAAATATCGATATCGTTTCCGTTTTCGGATTAACCGTTTCTGATTCCATTTCCGATAAAAAAAATGAAAACAGAAACGGTTTTAGTGTTTACCGACCGTTTCCATCCCTAGGCGTGGACTCCTCCCAGACCACCCGCATCGCGGGCAATCTGGAGGAGAAATAGGAACTCGTGCTCGTCGCCTTCCTCCAGGCAAATGCTGATATGTTCGCATGGGAACCGTCATAGATGCCTGGGATCCCCAGGGAGGTGATTGAGCACCATATGAAGATCCACCCTGACGCCAAGCTGGTGAGTCAGAAGCCTCGGAGACAGTCCGTTGAGCGGTAGGACTTCATCCGCGAGGAGGTCTGGAAGCTGCTACATGCTGGCTTCATCAAAGAGGTTCATCACCCAGTGTGGCTGGTCAACCCACTCATCGTTCCAAAGGCAAATGGGAAGCTTCGGATGTGCATCGACTACACCAGCCTTAATAAGGCTTGTCCCAAGGACCCGTATCCACTTCCACGCATAGATCAAATCGTGGATTCTACCTCTGGGTGTGACCTCTTGTCCTTCTTTGTAACACCCAAAATCTTACTTTGAAAGTTTAGTAAAAGTTCTCCAAAGATTTTGATATTAGAATGCCTTCCAATAAAATTTTGTCACATTTAAAGCAACATCACCTAAAATAAACATGTTCCTAATAAGGATTTAAACAAAAGAATCTCTATATGAAGTTGTTACCCCTTGTTGAAATGACTATTTATAGTTATACTCTAAAAGAATGTTATATTAAAGAATATATATACTTATTAAAAATAAATAAATAATCCAAACAATAAAATCTAAATTTCCTTCGGGATTATGTTTGATTTTAGGAATCTGAAAATTTAAAATAAAATTTGAATTTGGTTTGAATATTTAAAATTGAATTTGAAAACAAAAACAGAAAACATATAAAAGAAAAAGAAAATAAAAAGGGAAAAACGCACCTGGGCCAAATCCCCTTAGCTCGGCCCATCTCGTCCCCTTTTGTGCGGCCCAATCTGGTCGCCACCACTGACACGCGGGACCCACGCCACCGGCTCCTTTCACCGCCACGCGCATCGCGCGCCCTCGTCATCGCGTGGGCCCGTAACGCAGACACACGTAAACTCGTGACTCTGATCGGTGGGGCCATCTCGTCGGGCTCGTCTTCCTCGCGCTCGGACTTGCTGTTGGCAACGGAATCCGCGGAAACCGCGCGCGCCAGAGCAAACGGCAAAGTATCTGTGGCCCCCTCTGCTTGGAATCCGTGGCATAGACCCTATAAAACCTGGCCCTCGCGACCGTGTTCGCACTTACCGACGCTACCGCGCCCAATGCTCGTCGTCGAAGACTGGCGGGGGAGGAAGAGATCCGCCGCACCCTTAATTCGCCGGCGCTGCCCTTCTGCACAAATGGGATGGTTCTGGGGCGTCGCAAGTATGCGGGGGATCTTCTCTGGGTTGGTGCGCAGCTCGGGGTGGCCGGTGGCCGGGGCAATTGCTCACCGGAGCACAGCCCAGCCGCTCACCCGCGCCTCGCCGTGGACAGTGCCTCTGCACCGCGAATTAGGTAAGAATTGCTCGCTTTCCGATTTCGCCGTCCCTCGTGGGATGTTACGCGCTCTCCGATTTAAGTATCGTACACCAGCGCTCCGTTTGGCCGAGCTCGCCGGAGCTCGCCACCGCGGTGGTGTTCTTCGGCTGTGCCTGGCCACCGGGCGGGGAAGACTCCCTTGTGCCGTTGGATCGTGGGCGTGTGGCCACGATTAGATGTGGATACCGGTTCGCCCAGTATAGTTATGGGCCGTTTGATCTCGATCGTGTGGCTCTGGGGGGAATCTCGACTTCTTTAAATCCCTGCCCTTGAGTTTGGATCCAACCGCGGGGATCGCGTACCGGTTCGTCGTAGCGGACTTTTAATCTGGTGCGCACGTCTCGGATCTAACGGCCGAAATGAAATATACGTTATAAAGCTACACGATCTAATCCGAGCGCTTTGTTGTCGATCGGACGGTCGTGATCGGTTGGTAACGCTTCAGCCGTACACTTTTGCGCATGAACCCCTGCTCTGTTTGTAAATTAACCCGCCGTCCACCGCGGGTGTAGTCTGAGTCTGGGAATTCTTGCACCGAGCCCCCTGCGCTTCTGTTTAATTGAGGCGCAGTCCAGATAACAGAGAAATAAAATTATTAATATTAAAAATTGATTTTTAGTATAAAAATAAATCTTAAAACTTGTATAATTCATATTTAATTCATTTTAGCTCCAAATTGAGTCATTCCAATTCCTAAAATTTTGTAATTTTATTCTCTAGCACTTAGTGTCTCTGTTTTGGCATAAAAACAGTAAGGAAATTTATTTATCACTTAATCCTATTTAAAACACATAAAACCTTTGAAAATGCATAACTTAAAATCTATAACTCAGAAAATTATGATTCCAGTTCCTAAGTTTTTATTTTAATATGTAGAATATCTCTGTACATTTTGTTTATATGTTTGGTGTAATGTTAATTTTGCCTATACCATGTTTGTTTGAAATGCTACGACTAGCAGTGAGGATACGTATCACCTGAAGATCATCCTGGTACCTGGATTCTCAAGGCCCAGGCAAGTTGTGCCCTTGATCACTTCTCTTCACCTACTCATGTTCTAATTAATCATAATGATCTGCATAGGTTAATTTTGATGGGACCCAATAGGTTACCCTAGTTTGTCTATCTTTATACCTTGTTTACCACTGAACTTTTTGGGTAGTACTTGCTAGTGCTATATGTGGTTTTGGGTATGAAGATTACACTATTCATGATTATACCTTTTGTTATCAGTTGTTATCTATGGTTCATGTTAAGATCATTATGTTAATTGGAACATGGAGAACCACCCGGGAAAACAGTGCTACCACAAGGGTGGAATGGGACGCCCTTGGCTGATTAATTAGGAAAGCTAGTGGAAGACTACCTTACCCGAAAGGGGCAAGGGCAGTAGGGGAGAGGTCAGTGTAGGGAGGCCCTCGGGAGGATTTTGCTGCGATGGCGGTCCTGCAAGGGATTCCTGCACTGGATCTTCCTATAAACTGTAGCGGGTTTTCTGAAGCTAGTGGAACTTTGTAAAGGCCTCGTAGTGGTACCCTGCCTCGCTTCCTAGGTAGAGGTGTATGGAGTCTGATCAACTCCGTGGCAAATGGGTAACACGACTTGTGGGTAAAGATGCGCAACCTCTGCAGAGTGTAAAACTGGTATACTAGCCGTGCTCACGGTCAAGAGCAGCTCGGACACTCACATGATTAAATTATGGAACTTAAACTCAATTTGTCATATGCATTGCATCGCAGGTGAAGTTGTTACCTTTGTTCTACTATTTAACTGGGTTGGTATTTACTTATACTTAGTAACTGCTAATAAAATCTTGACCAACTTTAAAAGCAATGCTCAGCTCTAACCATCTTCTTTGGTAAGCCTTATATTTCACGTGAGCTCCCACCTTTGGCGAGTTCATGCACATTATTCCCCACAACTTGTTGAGCAATGAACGTATGTGAGCTCACTCTTGCTGTCTCACACACCCCACAGGTCAAGAGCAGGTACCGCAGGATGATGCTCATGGAGGATGCTGCGATGAGTTCGTGAGAGGTCTAGGTCGTTGTCTCCCAGTCAACTTTGGGTTGCTGGACCGTTGTCTCCTTATAATGTAATTATTTATTTTGTATAGAACTCCTGTTATATATAAAGATGTGACATTCGATCCTGTGCCACTTTACATCATATGTGTGAGACTTGGTCCCAGCATACCTGGTGTTTATGTTAGCGCCCGGGTTTTGGACCCCTAAAATCCGGGTGTTACAGAAGTGGTATCAGAGGAATGTTGACTGTAGGACGAAACCTAGATAGAACTGGACAACCATTGTCTACTTACCTTACTCTGATCCTTTCTAAACTTTTCTTAATCTTTTCTCATCTATTTCCGCTTTACTCTGATTACTCTTACCTTTTCCTTCTAAAGACAAACGTGGATTTCACACTTTGAAATCCTGTGCCTAAAGTGACTTTAGGAATAGGAGACCTAATCCTAGGAACAAAAACAAAACTATTTCTATAAGTGTTTATGTATTTGAGTGTTTGTTCTTATGATATCTGTCTGATTTGGATCTTTGATTGAGTGTGATGGGTTGTGGAGTAATGTCCACAATTACATCTGCATATACGTATTGGCATAAATAGAATTCATAAGAAAACTAAGCCACTTAGATTATCCTCCATTAAAATGTATCTATCTCATAGAGATCCCTCTAATCTTAAAAGACTCTCCCATATTTTAATAGATTCATCGTATCTTATAAGATTCTCTCTTATCTTACTAGATCCGCCTCATCTTAAAAGATTCTTCTTGCCTTAATAAATTCATCTTATCTTGAAAAGATTTTGTTATCCTAATAGATCTAATTTACCTCAAAAGATTATACCTTATTCTTATGAATTCATCCTACCCTAATTAGCATATTTATCCTAGTCTAAAATATCAACCATGATCTAATTCAAAGTAATTAGATATTGTCTAGACTAACCTGGTGATACTAATCTAGATCATATCTAACCTAATATGATCTAATCTAAAGTGACTTATCAAACATGTTAGATAATACTGATGAAATAGATTAGACTCTACTCCTATAGAACATGTCATAACTTAGTTCACCCTGCACTAAATCAAGAACGACAGACCAACTTGGCCATATGCAACTACCTTAACCATCAGATAGTTGCATAACCCCTTTGTTTTAACCTAACAACAAAAATAGAGATTCTGATCTACCTTCACCATATAATTCATCCTATCTCAAAAGATTCTAACATATCCTAACAAGATATATCTTACCCTGATAAATCTATCTAACTTAAACTAGTCTAATCTAGATCATACCTAATTTAATATGGTCTAATCTAGTGTGAGTTACTTAATGCTGATAGAAAGGATAAGGCCATACTCCTAAATCACTTAAGCCTAATTTGGAGACTTATATCAACTTGGCCATACACAACAACTCGACCTATATAACAAGTTACATAACTTACCCAATCAATAGAGTCTTAATGGATTGCATAATCTATCAACCACCACCTGACATCAAACCAGATTTTGACCTACATCATGTAATCTATCTCAACCACACCTATCTTAACCATATTCTCCAGCCCGATAATATACACTAACTCCTAATCAATAAGACAAGACCGAAGAAGATGATCAACTTCATCAAGGAAGGATGAGCACCAACTCAAGTCTTCAAGGATCAAGTGAGGTCACCAAGATGAGTCAAGATCCACAATCTTGGATGGAGTCTTTCCTTACCCTACACTTTCTTACCTAAACCCATCTATGCTTTAAAGACATCTTCTATCCTACATAATTATGTGGACATACATATAATACCCATGCTCTCCTATCACTTACTAGTAATAAAAAGAGAGACTCTTTATTTTGAACTAATTAGAAACTAAAAGCTAAATTTCAAATCACTCTTCCTATATCCTCTTTCTTACAAATCTCGAGGGCGAGATTATTTTTAAGGGGGGTAGGATTTGTAACACCCAAAATCTTACTTTGAAAGTTTAGTAAAAGTTCTCCAAAGATTTTGATATTAGAATGCCTTCCAATAAAATTTTGTCACATTTAAAGCAACATCACCTAAAATAAACATGTTCCTAATAAGGATTTAAACAAAAGAATCTCTATATGAAGTTGTTACCCCTTGTTGAAATGACTATTTATAGTTATACTCTAAAAGAATGTTATATTAAAGAATATATATACTTATTAAAAATAAATAAATAATCCAAACAATAAAATCTAAATTTCCTTCGGGATTATGTTTGATTTTAGGAATCTGAAAATTTAAAATAAAATTTGAATTTGGTTTGAATATTTAAAATTGAATTTGAAAACAAAAACAGAAAACATATAAAAGAAAAAGAAAATAAAAAGGGAAAAACGCACCTGGGCCAAATCCCCTTAGCTCGGCCCATCTCGTCCCCTTTTGTGCGGCCCAATCTGGTCGCCACCACTGACACGCGGGACCCACGCCACCGGCTCCTTTCACCGCCACGCGCATCGCGCGCCCTCGTCATCGCGTGGGCCCGTAACGCAGACACACGTAAACTCGTGACTCTGATCGGTGGGGCCATCTCGTCGGGCTCGTCTTCCTCGCGCTCGGACTTGCTGTTGGCAACGGAATCCGCGGAAACCGCGCGCGCCAGAGCAAACGACAAAGTATCCGTGGCCCCCTCTGCTTGGAATCCGTGGCATAGACCCTATAAAACCTGGCCCTCGCGACCGTGTTCGCACTTACCGACGCTACCGCGCCCAATGCTCGTCGTCGAAGACTGGCGGGGGAGGAAGAGATCCGCCGCACCCTTAATTCGTCGGCGCTGCCCTTCTGCACAAATGGGATGGTTCTGGGGCGTCGCAAGTATGCGGGGGATCTTCTCTGGGTTGGTGCGCAGCTCGGGGTGGCCGGTGGCCGGGGCAATTGCTCACCGGAGCACAGCCCAGCCGCTCACCCGCGCCTCGCCGTGGACAGTGCCTCTGCACCGCGAATTAGGTAAGAATTGCTCGCTTTCCGATTTTGCCGTCCCTCGTGGGATGTTACGCGCTCTCCGATTTAAGTATCGTACACCAGCGCTCCGTTTGGCCGAGCTCGCCGGAGCTCGCCACCGCGGTGGTGTTCTTCGGCTGTGCCTGGCCACCGGGCGGGGAAGACTCCCTTGTGCCGTTGGATCGTGGGCGTGTGGCCACGATTAGATGTGGATACCGGTTCGCCCAGTATAGTTATGGGCCGTTTGATCTCGATCGTGTGGCTCTGGGGGGAATCTCGACTTCTTTAAATCCCTGCCCTTGAGTTTGGATCCAACCGCGGGGATCGCGTACCGGTTCGTCGTAGCGGACTTTTAATCTGGTGCGCACGTCTCGGATCTAACGGCCGAAATGAAATATACGTTATAAAGCTACACGATCTAATCCGAGCGCTTTGTTGTCGATCGGACGGTCGTGATCGGTTGGTAACGCTTCAGCCGTACACTTTTGCGCATGAACCCCTGCTCTGTTTGTAAATTAACCCGCCGTCCACCGCGGGTGTAGTCTGAGTCTGGGAATTCTTGCACCGAGCCCCCTGCGCTTCTGTTTAATTGAGGCGCAGTCCAGATAACAGAGAAATAAAATTATTAATATTAAAAATTGATTTTTAGTATAAAAATAAATCTTAAAACTTGTATAATTCATATTTAATTCATTTTAGCTCCAAATTGAGTCATTCCAATTCCTAAAATTTTGTAATTTTATTCTCTAGCACTTAGTGTCTCTGTTTTGGCATAAAAACAGTAAGGAAATTTATTTATCACTTAATCCTATTTAAAACACATAAAACCTTTGAAAATGCATAACTTAAAATCTATAACTCAGAAAATTATGATTCCAGTTCCTAAGTTTTTATTTTAATATGTAGAATATCTCTGTACATTTTGTTTATATGTTTGGTGTAATGTTAATTTTGCCTATACCATGTTTGTTTGAAATGCTACGACTAGTAGTGAGGATACGTATCACCTGAAGATCATCCTGGTACCTGGATTCTCAAGGCCCAGGCAAGTTGTGCCCTTGATCACTTCTCTTCACCTACTCATGTTCTAATTAATCATAATGATCTGCATAGGTTAATTTTGATGGGACCCAATAGGTTACCCTAGTTTGTCTATCTTTATACCTTGTTTACCACTGAACTTTTTGGGTAGTACTTGCTAGTGCTATATGTGGTTTTGGGTATGAAGATTACACTATTCATGATTATACCTTTTGTTATCAGTTGTTATCTATGGTTCATGTTAAGATCATTATGTTAATTGGAACATGGAGAACCACCCGGGAAAACAGTGCTACCACAAGGGTGGAATGGGACGCCCTTGGCTGATTAATTAGGAAAGCTAGTGGAAGACTACCTTACCCGAAAGGGGCAAGGGCAGTAGGGGAGAGGTCAGTGTAGGGAGGCCCTCGGGAGGATTTTGCTGCGATGGCGGTCCTGCAAGGGATTCCTGCACTGGATCTTCCTATAAACTGTAGCGGGTTTTCTGAAGCTAGTGGAACTTTGTAAAGGCCTCGTAGTGGTACCCTGCCTCGCTTCCTAGGTAGAGGTGTATGGAGTCTGATCAACTCCGTGGCAAATGGGTAACACGACTTGTGGGTAAAGATGCGCAACCTCTGCAGAGTGTAAAACTGGTATACTAGCCGTGCTCACGGTCAAGAGCAGCTCGGACACTCACATGATTAAATTATGGAACTTAAACTCAATTTGTCATATGCATTGCATCGCAGGTGAAGTTGTTACCTTTGTTCTACTATTTAACTGGGTTGGTATTTACTTATACTTAGTAACTGCTAATAAAATTTTGACCAACTTTAAAAGCAATGCTCAGCTCTAACCATCTTCTTTGGTAAGCCTTACACTTCACGTGAGCTCCCACCTTTGGCGAGTTCATGCACATTATTCCCCACAACTTGTTGAGCAATGAACGTATGTGAGCTCACTCTTGCTGTCTCACACACCCCACAGGTCAAGAGCAGGTACCGCAGGATGATGCTCATGGAGGATGCTGCGATGAGTTCGTGAGAGGTCTAGGTCGTCGTCTCCCAGTCAACTTTGGGTTGCTGGACCGTTGTCTCCTTATAATGTAATTATTTATTTTGTATAGAACTCCTGTTATATATAAAGATGTGACATTCGATCCTGTGCCACTTTACATCATATGTGTGAGACTTGGTCCCAGCATACCTGGTGTTTATGTTAGCGCCCGGGTTTTGGACCCCTAAAATCCGGGTGTTACATTCTTAGATGCTTACTCTGGTTTCCATCAGATCCAGATGTCTAGGGAAGATAGGAAGCATACCGCTTTTGTAACAGTGGATGGGCTTTACTGTTATGTTGTAATGCCCTATGGTCTGAAGAACGCCTTGCCAACATTTGTACGGGTGATGAGTAAGACCTTTGGGGACCTAATTAGGGACATGATAGAGATATACGTCGATGACATCGTGGTCAAGACTAAGAGAGGGTCGACTCTAGTGGAAGACTTGACCCTGGTCTTTGACAAGCTGCGGGCAACGCGCACGAAGCTAAACCCGGAGAAGTGCGTCTTTGGTGTCTCCGCAGGGAAGTTACCGAGATTCCTGGTTTCACACCGGGGCATTGAAGCAAACCCGGAGAAGATCAAGGAAATTGAGGCAATGAGGCCTCTGGCTTGGATCAAGGACGTCCAGAAGCTTATGGGGTCCCTGGCCGCCCTTAGCCGCTTCATCTCACGGCTGGCTGAGAGGGCGCTATCCTTCTTCAAGCTCTTACGGAAGTCCGGCCCATTCTCTTGGACCGAGGAGGCATGGCAAGCCTTCCAAGAGTTGAAGTAGCACCTTGTGTCCCTACCAATACTGGTAGCTCTGGAGCCAGGGAGCCGCTGTACTTGTACATTGCAGCGGCTATAGAGGCTGTGAGCATGGTGCTGGTCGTCGAAAGGACGGAGCAACATTCCCAGGGGAGTCAAGAGGTTCCCCTAGGAGAAGGTGGTGGTCCGACCACCATGGACCTTGAGAACTCAAGACCACCCGTAGGGGTCCAGACCATCCAAAAGCTGGTCTACTACGTCAGCGAGGTCCTCCATGAGGCAAAGGCCAGGTACCTTGAGACACACAAGCTTCTCTATGCTGTGCTTGTTGCGTCCAGGAAGCTGCGCCACTATTTCCAGGCGCACTGGGTCGTGGTGGTGACTTCCTTCCCATTAAGGGCCATCCTCCACAACTCTAACGCCACAGGCAACATCGCTAAGTGGGCAGCAGAGCTTGCTGAGTTCCAACTGGACTTCCAGCCTTGCCACACTGTCAAGAGCCAGGTTCTGGCTGACTTCATCATGGAGTGGACCCTCCCCCAAGCGCTCCTGGGGGTCCGGATCCTGATTCGGACCCCACACCTGTGGAGCCCAGGGTCCCGGTCTTCACCGAGCCCCACTGAACGCTCTTCTTCGACGAATCCACCTGCCAGCAGGGTGGCGGTGCTGGGGTGGTCCTCATCGACCCAAGCGGAGATCAAGTAAAGTACATGGTGCACCTTGAGTTCAAGGCCACCAACAACATGGCAGAGTACGAGGCACTTATCTTCGGCTTGTCTGCGGCCCTATCCCTAGGGATCCGTCAGCTCCTCGTGAAGAGGGACTCCCAGCTGATTATCATGTAGGTCCGCAGGGAATGTAGCTGCAATGAGCCCAGGCTCGTAGCTTACCTCCTCCACATAAGGAAGTTGGAAAAGGACTTCACGGCCCTAGAACTGCAACATGTTCCTCAGGCTAACAACTCAGCGGCAGATGAACTCTCCACGAGGGCATCAACTTGGGCACCCATGCCCGAGGGCGTCTTCGAAAGACGGCTGCTGAGACCTACTGCCCAGCCTGCCGAGCCAGACGAAGGGGGTGAGACTAGCACCTCGAAGCTAGCGGTCCCAGTGGCGTTACATCTGTAGAACCCACCAAGGATTGTGTGTGCTACAGGGGGTCCTGCCAACCTCTTAGCACCACAGCCAGTAGCTCAGAGTGGTCCCGATGCATGGATCTCCGAGATTCGGGACTACCTGAAGGAAAATATCCTTCCTGAAGATCATGTGTCCGCAGAGCGCATAATGCAGTTGGCTAAGCGATACGCGGTGGTGGAGGGGGATCTCTACCACCGTGGCACCAACGGTATTCTCATGCGGTGCATCTCCCAGGAGGAGGGCCGTGAGTTGCTCACGGAGATCTATGGAGGTGAGTGCGGAAGTCATTCGTCATCCCGCACGCTGGTCGGTAAGGCCTTCCGGCACAGCTTCTACTGGCCAACTGCTCTCCAGGATGCAGCTGAGTTGGTAAAGTCCTGCAAAGCATGTCAGTTCCATGCAAAGAAGATACACACACCGGCTCAGGCTCTGCAAATGATTCCACCCTCCTGGCCATTCACCGTATGGGGGGTGGATATCCAAGGACCATTCCCCAGGGCCGTCGGCGGGTACCGTTTCCTCTTCGTCGCCATCGACAAGTTCACAAAGTGGCCAGAGGCCACCCATGTGGTCAGTATCACCCAGGGTGCTGTTGTTGCCTTCCTCAAGTCGATTGTATGTAGATTTGGGGTCCCAAGCCATATCATTACGGACAACGGGACCCAGTTTACAAGTCTGCTCTTCTAGGAGTATTGCGAGGGCATCGGCACCCAGCTCTGCTTTGCGTCTATGGCTCATCCCAGGAGCAACGACCAAGTTGAGAGGGCAAACACAGAAATCCTCAGGGGACTCAAGACACGCACCTATGACTACTTGAAAAAGCATGGTGCAAATTGGGTCAACAAGCTTCCGTCTGTACTATGGGGGAACCGGACCACACCCAGCCGGGTTACCGGGGAGACCCCATTCTTCCTAGTCTACGGGGCCAAAGCCTGCCTTCCCCTGGAAATCATTATGGGCTCCTCACGGGTCCAGTCTTTTGATGAGTCTATGCAGGAACAGCTACGGCGTGAGGACGTGGACTTCATCGACGAGCGTAGATGGCGAGCGGTGATCCGAAATGCATGGTACAACCAGGCGCTCAAGCGCTACCACCAGCGGTTCGTGCATAGTAGGGAGCTCAGGGTCGGGGACCTAGTCCTAAGGCGAGTACTGAACCGAGAAGGGCTCCATAAACTCTCCCCCAGCTGGGAGGGACCCTTCAAGGTGACGGAAATATGCCGACCCAGGTGTGTCTGCCTTGCCACAACTGAAGGAGTGCCTCTTCCCAATCCCTGGAATATAGAGCATCTCCGTAAGTTCTACCCATAGAAGCGAAACTGGGGGTTGAGTTTTCTTCCTTTGTAACTGGGTTGTGCATATGTGTACGTCAATCCGGTGAGGTCCGCCCTCGTAAGCCCGGCCTATTGGTCTGCACCCATGTATATCAAGTTATAAGGAAAGAATTTACCCCCCAGAGGAGCTTTTGTGATGTTTTATTCTACTTTAGTTTACGAGCATTATTTTTTATCTAACCCACCCATACAGTTCCCACCCTTGCTGGTATGATGACATCCAAATTGAGTAAGCCAGCTTGCAGTTCAGGACCCCTCTACTGCTACAGGGGGTCCGGCAACCTGCGGGTCCGGTTCTAGAGAATGGGCGCTCATTTCCTGGAGTGGTCCGGAGCTGTGTAGCCGCTTAGCCTGGTTCCGTACCCTAAGCCTGCACCTCCACCACTCTGCAACGGGTACCCTAATATTTGGAGCTGTGATCCTATGGGTCCAGACATATGGCTTGGCTTCCCAGGCTAAATCCTGCAGGTCCTGTTGCATGAATCAAAGGATGGCAGATACCAGACGATGGGTCCTATGGGTGTGCTCCTAACACTTCAAAACTGAAGCTGTGTGCAGGTCCAGGTCCCAATCTAGACGTAGGTAGTCTCAAACCATAGAGACTACCTCCTAGGGACCGGGCAACTAATTTTCCCTTAGGTATACTGGTATCCAGCCTCGACACATCGAGCCTACCTACCAGGGGGCCAAGTACCAGGGAGAAGTTGGTAGCGCTACACACAGCAAGGACAAATAGCATACAGATAAGTGCTAATACTGCTTGATTAATAGTTCTCAAAAGTATGTTACACCACCAAAAGTTATTACAAGCCGCACCCCAGCGGGACCCTTGATTTGTCTCTACAGATTAGATTACTCATCATCAGCAGGATCTCACTGGAAGCGCTCGGCCACCAGTTCCACGGCGTCTTGTACGCTCTCCCGGGCGGCGTCTTCTGTGGCAGCCACCGAACCCGCGATCACCGGCGCCAAGGATATGGCGGGGTCGTGGCTCCGGAAGCATGTCAAGACATACTCAATCACCGCCCGGTAGAGCTTGCCGCCCTCTGCCTCTAGGCAGGTGCCAAGGATCTAGTCCAGGCGTCGGAGGCGATTAGCGGCGGAGTCCAGCACTGGGAGCGCATCGGAGATCGACGCAGGCAGCTCCGACACCGAGATGGGGCTCATCCCTAGCGGCACTAGTACCGTGCTCGCCTCGCCGACCCACGTGGCAATGCGCTGGACCCTGGTGTGGTGCTCCGCCTAGAGATCTTCAAGGGCCTTCCTGGTGGCCTCCACTGCCTGGGAACCCTACGCCGCCTATGCCGTGTTGAACTAGCGGATCTGCTCCTCCAGTTCCCTTTCCTTCTTCTCCACCTCGAGCTCGTGCTCGGCCAGCAACTCGCCCCGCCGGGTGAGCATTTCCTCCCTGAAGGCGAGATCCGTCTCCCGCCTGGCGAGGTCCGTCTCCCGCCTGTCCAAGGACTCTCCCTTCGCTTTGAGGTTCTCCTCGGTGAGGGCGCGCTGGCCTTGCCCTCGAGCTCCTATTACCACTGTTGCAGCCTCTCCACACCTTGACCTGCTGGACCCGCTGCGCTTCCAGGGTCTGGTCCAGGGCATTCAGCTTGACCCGGAGCTCTGTTGTGAGGGCCTCCCTCTGGTTCAAGGCCTCCCCCCTCTTGGCCACCTTCTTCTCCCTTCAGTGCGCCTCCAGCTCCCTGGAATACACCTTCTAGAGGTCCTTCTTGTACTCCTTGTGGTCCTGCTCGAGTTGGGACCACTCGGAGATGAACTGGCGGGACGCCGTCCTGGTGCGCTCCTCTAGTTAGGTACGCAAGTCGCTGAGGCGCTGGTGCTCAGCCTCGAGCGCCTCCCACTCCCGCAAAATTGCTGCCCCAGTGTCACTAAGGACCTGGTGGGCGCGGGACAACATGCGAGGGAGGGGGATTGGCACAGCTTCTTCCTCGGCACCTGGCCAGAGCCGTCGCCCGAACACCACCTCCATCTCCTTCGGTGCAGGCAGGGGGTTGGAGCTGGACATGGCTCCAGTGTCACCCCTAGCGTCGGGAGTGGGTGCGATGTCGGAGGCGGGCGTAGATCCCCCAACTGGGACCTCCTCTGTCGCTGTGACGCCGCCTGATGCTGGCGCCGCTGCCGCCGGACCCCTAGCTGGGGCATGAGAAGCCGCTGGCACTGTCTGGGCAGCGGCTGGAGGCACACCGCCGGCACCACTCCCAGTAGATTCCTGCTGCTGAGAGCCAGACCCATCGGTGGGCCTGGTGCCTGGCGGAGGAGGCGTGGCCTTAGGAGCGGTGGAGGAGGAAGCCCTGGCGAACAGACGATGGGTTAAGACCTGTTGGCGTGATAATTAGACTCATGGAAAAAGGGGCTACACTTACTTGGGGCCCTGGACCTTCCAGCGGCCCTGGAAGCGGGGCGACCGCTGCTGTTGCTATTGCAGCTGCTGCAGTTGTTGTTGTTGCTATTGCTGCTGCTAGTGCCCCTGGGGGTGATCACCCCCAGATGGTGGTGGTGGCAGCGGCACCGGAGGACTGACGCGTCTCTGCGTGCCCTGGGCCTGGGAGTCAGCCTCCTCGGCCCCACCAGCAGTCCTCTGACGCTTCTAGGGGGTCCGAAACAAGCGACCCATCAGCCCAACGCAGCCTGCGTCTCCTCTCCTCCTCCGACCCCCCGAAGCTACCTGGGGCGGAGGCACTGCTTGCAGCCCCTTTGCCCTTGTCCAAGGGGCTGGGGGCCACGGCGGGGTTGGCGCTGGGGGCCGCACCGGCGGGCTAGGGACCTCCAGCCGGCGCATCGAAGAGCCGGATCCCGCAGAGGTGGTCCCGGCCACCGGTCTCATGAACTGTCACGCCGCTCTCGTCGAGGGTCGGCAGCGTGGCCAAAATCGCCGTCCTCAAGCCTGCGTCGTCGCAGAGCACTGGGGTGGCCTAGGGGAGGATCAGGGACTTAGGGACAAAAGTCTACCCGGTAATCCCTCCCACTAGGATAGTCAGCTCGTCCCAGGACAAATCGGTCCCCGGCCCGCGCTGGATCATGCCGATGTCGTTCGGGCCGGTGAACCAACAGCACAGGCGCGACCTCCTCTGTGGCGGCATGATCTGGTGCTTCAGGAGGTCACCGACCATGTGCATTGGCGTCAGGCCATCCGTGGCCAGGGCCTTGATCCTGTCCAATATGGGCAAGAGCTCTGGCGACAGGGACGGCTTGGTCCTCCACTGCTTGCGGTCGAGGGCTAGCCCATCGGACGGCAGGACGAGGCGGTCGTTGGTCTCAGCACTGGTGATCACCCAGTCGCTACGCCAGTTCTCCCACCTCGCTCCACCAAGGGTGGGGATGTAGACGACGACCGGATATGGCCTCATCTGGAAGTAGTAGGCCCCGATGTGGTCCCTGGACTTCCTAGACTTGACCAGCACGAAGAAGTAGCGAAAGAGAGAAGTATAGGGGGCCACACCTACGAACATCTCGGGGAGGTGGACGAAGATGGCCGCCTGAAGGATGGAGTGGGGCATGAGGTGCTGAAGCTAAAGCCCGAACTCCTCCAGCGGCAGCAGAAAGAAGGGCGAGATCGGCAGCGCCAACCCGCAGGAGATGTAGGAGGTGAACAAAATGAACTCCCCGGCGACGAGATTGCCGAGGGGAACGGCACCGGCGTGGACTCTTCCAGCGAGCCCAGGCGTGCTCCACCCAAGGAGGCCGTGCACCAGATTGAGCGCCTCCTCAGACTGAAAGCGGTTAGGATGGCCGAGCGAAGTCATGGCTTGTGCGGCGGCGCGAGCGTAGAGCAGAGGAGCACGAAGGCAAAGAGGCGCAGTCGATTGGAAGAGAATGCGAAAGGGTAACTACTGCACGCGGGGTGAATCCTTTTTCAAGGAAACATGAGTCCTCGTTCAGGGAAACCCTTCTGCGCGCCCCTCAATCGCCCAGGAGATCACGCGTTACGGGCACCTAGGATCCAGGGAGCCCAGTCTATGACACGGGGGCCTAGGTCCATGAGTCATGCAGCATGGGTGCCAGATTTTGGGTGCGGGAACCGCCACACGCGATAGCGCGCCTCCTCATTGCCGCCGCAAGAGACAACAGCCCAGTCTATGACATGAGGGCCCGGACCCACGAGTCATACACCTTGGGTGCCGGATCTCGGGTGTAGAAAGAACGAACCGCCGCACGCGTCGGTAGTGCACCTCCTTGGGGCCGCTGCAGAAGACAGAAGGTAATATTTTAAACAATTGCAGCAACAACGAGGTGCCCCACGCGTGGCCCGATGAAACCACCAGGCGTGGGGGCCGTGGGTCAGTCAGCCGTGGGGACAAATATGGCAGTTGGCGTGACCGAAGGAGATTGACAGAGGGTACGTCAGTAAACGCGCTGAAACGGCGCGTCGATCACCAATCAAGCCATACCGAAGCAAAGTACAAGTTTTGGCCCCACCTGCAGGCTCGCGTCCTCCCCTGAGGTGGGCCCGGGGGCACTTTCGGTACCCTGAAACTAGGGTACCCCTTGCTACTGTATAAAGACGCAGTACCCACGCGACTATCTCTTAGTCGCGTGGTAAAGGTACTGTGTGTGGGACCAAGCCATGACTCGCCCCAGCCTCGGGCGACTACTCTGGGTCCACAACCGCGCCTGACCCCACCACATGGGTGGGTCCGGAGCCGCCATGTGTCTAGAGAAAGTGATATACTCCGAGGCATCAACAGTGAGTCCGGACCCCCATGGGAGAGTACCAGACCCCTGGATATACAGTCCGCCAAGGTTGGTCCAGGATCTCCATGTGTGCAAGCCAGACCCCTGGAATGGGATCCAGACCCCCCCTGTATGGGGTCCGGGCCGCCACAATGGGGTCCCAAGGTCCTAGGACAGAACATACTCAGGCCTTGAATAGGACCCAGGCGGGGGTCCGGTGCCGACACGTGTCCGGACCTAGTCTGGTGGGTTCCGGACCTGTCCGCATATACTCCTGCTCCCCGCTCAGGCAGAGACCCGATGCTGCCATGTGGCATACTGCACGCGGCTTAAGCCAATCGGCGGAACCTAGCATGATGCCTCTGGGCCACGTGCGCCTCCGCATTCATTGCGGATAAGACGTGCGCCTGTCCATTCCACTGACAGGTGGCGTGCTCAGTCCACGATACGTGGGCCGAGCTGTTACTCACCATTACTCGCACGTTTCGGCTATCAATGCTGCATGGACTGTGATCACCAAGACTCCTGGTGATTACTTAGGCGTTACTAGCATTAGTTACTCACATAATGTATTCCTTCCATTATGCTCCTGGGCCAACATGTCGGGGCTCAGCATCCTTGTATGTGCCTCCCTTAAACTATAAAAGGGAAGGCATACAACGTGACAAGGGACAGGCTCTCAAAGACACACAGACTCTCAGACAGGTTCACATACATGCTTACACACACTCTCAATACAACATACACACAGTGTAGGTAGGGTATTACGCTCCGGCGGCCTAAACCACTATAATCCCTCGTGTGCTCTTGTGTTCTTCCCGAATACACCTAACAGGCAAACCACTAAGGCCCCCTCCTCATCTTAGGATTAGGGCGGGTGCATTCTGCCACCCGGCCGGAGGATTTTCTCTCCGACAGCTTCCGAGAAAGAAGATGTACATTGTTGGTATGTGTACTCTATTAATTCTATTAAGCCTTGGACTAGGATATCACACAATCCACCTGGACCAGGATATCATACCGACGGTCCAACTCCTCCAGACGGGCATGAAGAATGGCGACCTCGTCGACGACAATCTCGAGAGCCGCGTGAGGGGCAACCAAGCTCTCTTGGAGGTTCGTTGGCATCTGCTTATAAGGGGATATGGGCTCACCTTAGCGAGAGGACGCCCCGAGGCCCTTCCGCTAACCCGTCGAGACCACCTGCCTATGAAAGGTATAGAGGTAGGAAACAAGACTGGACACGAAACTCCCCGACAATGAGGAGATTCATGCCCCAAATCGATCATACAATGCCTCAGAGGCCTCAACATTGGGGGCCGGTCATCCATCGAACGTTTGCTCGGATGCATGAGACACTAGAACAAAGAAGGAAGTCGCTCCACTCTTGGTAAATAGGGAGAGCATGGAAAAGCAAGGCCACTCGAGAGGCCTACTCATAAGAAGAAACCAGAGGCGCTAAAACAACATGCATCCAAACCATTGAGAGCACCTAGAGGGAGATGAATAGGTGATCCTGTAAAAACAGCTCAACAAAACAAACTTAGACTAATATTGGATTAGTGAAAGTAAGAGTCAAGTCCAAATGAAGAGGATGATAGGAGTGAACATCTTCACTTAATTGCTCCTTGAAAGTCGCCTAGAGGGGGGTGAATAGGGTGAAACTGAAATTTACAAAGTTAATCACAACTACAAGCCGGGTTAGCGTTAGAAATATAAGCGAGTCCGAGAGAGAGGGTGAAAAACAAATCGCAAGCAAATAAAGAGTGAGACATAAGGATTTGTTTTACCGAGGTTCGGTTCTTGCAAACCTACTCCCCGTTGAGGTGGTCACAAAGACCGGGTCTCTTTCAACCCTTTCCCTCTCTCAAACGGTCACTTAGACCGAGTGAGCTTCTCTTCTCAATCACACGGGACACTAATTCCCCGCAAGGACCACCACACAATTGGTGTCTCTTGCCTTGGTTACAATTGAGTTTGTTAAAAGAATGAGAAAGAAAAGAAGCAATCCAAGCGCAAGAGCTCAAATGAAACACAAATGTCACCCTCTCTAGTCACTATTTGATTTGGAGTGATTCCGGACTTGGGAGAGGATTTGATCTCTTTGGTTGTGTCTAGAATTGAATGCTATAGCTCTTGTATGAGGTGTGAATGCTAAAAACTTGGATGCAATTGAATGTGGGGTGGTTGGGGTATTTATAGCCCCAACCACCAAACTAGCCGTTTGGTGGAGGCTACTGTCGACGGGCGCACCAGACAGTCCGGTGCGCCACCGGACACTGTCCGGTGCGCCAGCTACGTCACCCGGTCGTTAGGGTTCGACCGTTGGAGCTCTGACTGGTGGGGCTTCTGGGCTGTCCGGTGGTTCACCGGACAAGTCCTGTAGACTGTCCGGTGTGCCTGCTGCGCGTGCTCTGACCTCTGCGCGTGCAGACGTGCATTAAATGCATTGCAGTCGACCGTTGCGCGCGAAGTAGCCGTTGCTCCACTGACACACCGGACAGTCCGGTGTGCCACCGGACACTGTTCGGTGCATACACCGGATGGTCCAGTGAATTATAGCGGAGCGGCCTCCATTTTCCCGAAGGTAGCGAGTTCAGCGTCGAGTTCCCTGGTGCACCGGACACTGTCCGGTGGCACACCGGACAGTCCGGTGCGCCAGACCAGGGCACACTTCGGTTGTCTTTGGCTCTCTTTGTTTGAACCCTTTCTTGGTCTTTTTATTGGTCTATTGTGAACCTTTGGCACCTGTAAAACTTATAATCTAGAGCAAACTAGTTAGTCCAATTATTTGTGTTGGGCAATTCAACCACCAAAATCAATTAGGAAAAAGGTGTAAGCCTATTTCCCTTTCACTCCTCACTAAGTGAGTATTAAATTTAGAGCAATTATGCAAGTGAAATGAATAGAGAGAAGATCGCAATAAGATAAAGACAAGTGACATGGAGATTTTTATCCCGTGGTTCGGTCAAGTATAATATATTTGCCTACTCCACGTTGTGGCGTCCCAATGGACGATGGTTGCACTCAACCCCTTTCAAGTGATTCAAAGATCAACTTGAACACCACGGTTCTCTTTATCTCAATAATATCCCATTGTGAGGAATCTCTACAATTTGGAGACTCTCACGCCTTACACAATCGATCTCGAATGAGCATAAGAGTAAGGGGGGATAGAAACACACACACACACACGAGTTATGGTCACAGCAACACACGCACACAATCCAAGAGAAGAGCACAAAAGACGGTGCACCAGAGTTACAACTCAAAACACGTGCTCAAATCTTTAACTAGCGAAGCAATGGCGTGATCGTAGCGTCTCGGTGTTGTAGAATGTTCAAGGGATGCTTGGTGTGGAGTTCCATGCGCCTAGGGATTATAGCCCCAAGGGACCTAGGAGCCGTTGGAGCTTCATTTGGAAGGCCATGGTTGCCTTCTGTCTGCGGGTGCACCAGACTGTCTGGTGCACACCGGACAGTGAATAGTGCAACAGCTACGAAATCCCTGATTGGCTGGTTTCATGTTCTAGGGGGCACCGGACTGTCCGGTGCTCCTGTTGGCCGTTGGCCCTCGGCCGACATGGCGGCTAGCCGTTGGCGACTGGCACACCGGACTGTTCAGCACCTCGCGTGGACGGTCTATTGAATTATAGCCGACGTAGGCTAAAATTCCCGAGAGCAGGTGGTTGACCGGACCGTGCACCAGACTGTTTGGTGCTGCGTAGTCCAGCACACTTTTTCCTTTTTCTTTCTTGTTCTCTTTTGCTCCTTTTTGACTTGACTTCATGAAGTCTCTAGCACTTAGACTAATATGATTAGCACACAAAATAATTGACTAAGTGTCCAGAGCTTACATTTTTACTTGGTCCATATAGATTTGCACTATGTCCTCTTCCGAGCCCAATTTACTTAATGTACCTATGCTCATTTCTTATGTTAGTCTAAACAAAATGTGTTGGGCATCTAATCACCAAAACAATATAGAAATGGACTAAGGGCACATTTCCCTTTCAACCATCGCTACCAAAGGACATAAGATGATGATTCGGCTCCCAACGTGCAGGCTACAAAAGCTTGCATTAATAAGATCGGCGACAGTTCCTACGCGCACCGCTCCCGAGGCGTAATGATCGGGAGACAATAGGAGTAAATGATGCCTAGTCCATTGTAAAAGAGCCACCAAGGGAAAGCACACTTCCCTTAGGGGCTACTGTTTGGGTTGAATCCCCATGCCACAAGGGACCACAAATTAGAGTGGATGGAGGGAGCCCTGCCTAGGTAGGTGTGCCACTAGATGACCCCCTCACGCCGAGCTAGGGGGTTGGGCAAGGCGAAGCCAAGCGGAACGTCGAGGGGATTGCTCGAGTAGATCCCATGTGACCATTAAACTGCTCCAGCCTCTAATCCTCAGCCCATCGTACCAGCTGTGCTTGCCACCGAGTGAGGACACAGCAGGCGACCGGGCCTCTCTCCACTAATGGCCTATAAGCCTTAAGGGTTGTTTGGTTTGCTGCCTAACTTACCACACTTTGCTTAACTTTTCTGTCTAAGGTTAGTTCTTCAATTCGAACGACTAACCTTAGTCAAAGTGTGGCGTAGTTAGCCACAAACCAAACATGCCCTTAGTCCTGAGTCCACTCATTAAC
Source organism: Zea luxurians (assembly GCA_029449295.1). NCBI lineage: Eukaryota > Viridiplantae > Streptophyta > Magnoliopsida > Poales > Poaceae > Zea > Zea luxurians. The sequence continues at coordinate 101,255,839 of JAOPSE010000011.1, forward strand.
TATGAATCTAGGCCTGAGTCCCCCGACGATGACTTGCGAAAGCCACAAAGTGACAAAGGAAGACAAGAGGTCAGGCGGTGGATATCGGGGGTCGGTGTAAAAGGCACATATAGAGAAGGCAATGATGGCGTCCAGCCTTCCTTTGTCGACACACTTCCTCGACAAACCTGAAGGCTGGTGACCGGTGGACAGTCCGAGGATGGATAAGGACACATGGAGGGGATTTTTACTAGAGAGATTTACTCTATCCTACTCCACGATGCAGCGTCTCCTTCCAGGAGAAGCTACATGTAACTGACCTCCTCTTTACTATGGCAACGATATTCAATGACTTAGCCAGGTAGCGAACACCTGATACGTAGTCTCTTGCAACATCGCATAGAGACTTGGGATCCTTCCCTTTCTCGCACGCTTGTAACCTCTACTACGAGCAATCAGTAACAAGGTGTCGGTAGTGCGAACAACCGAAGACTAAAAGTAAAAACGTTCTGCCTGAACCGGTATAAATCTTGCGTCCACTAAGCACACCATCCAGATCTAGAACATGCATGCACAAATTTACTCATTGATGCTAGCTCGAAACACCGACCAAACCTCTAAAGGGACCCATATTAAATAGGACTGTACATGCCCTAAGCAAGATATTGTTTTAACACGATATCTTAGGTCCTGACACAAAAAAATGTTTAGATCTATTCTCATAGACACAACATCACACCAATTAATTACTCCCTACATCCTAGTATGAGATATAACCACCTCTGTTTCAAACAATACTACTATATCGATGCATCAGGTTCCTTAAAACCCGAAGCCTTTTCAAGCTCCCCCCGCGTTTCACGGTCTGTCCGCCTTGCGTGAGTGGACGCGTGCCCAGGCGGCCAGGCCCCGGAGCTGCGGCCTCACGCCCACGTTTCACACACCTTGTGTCCCTTCGCTCGTCCTCAACACGCGCATCTCAGCTCCCTAGGGACACCGTCTGTCGCCGCGCGAGGTATGGCCGTCCCCGCCCCTCCGGTGAGGCCGGGTGTCGTAATCCGCGGACAGGCCCAGCGTCGCGTCACTGTGACCCATCGCGCTTTAGCTGCCGCATCGGAGCCACCACACCTTCGCCCACCACACGGGAGACGCTCCATCGCTGCTATGGTGGGCCCTACCATCGAGAGGACCCAGGTACGGTTGCAGGCTTGCAGCGGGCAGACAACACAGTCCGCCGCGTGGCCGTCGTCGTCGTACCCACCACCCGACGGCTGCGCACGGTCTCCAGATCTGAACAGGGAGGCGACCCAATGGCTGCGCACGGTCTTCAGATCTGAACAGGAAGCGGCATGGTCGCCGTTGGCTGCCACTGTTGCCCTGCTTCGACCCAATCGTGCTTCGTCCACCGTATGGGAGCCACATGGGACCGATCCACCTTCACCTTCTGCATGGGAGCCGGTCTGCCGCTGCTATGGTGGCCCCTGGCTCCGTGCGGACCCACGCGCAGCTACAGCGAGCAGGGGATGCATCCCTTTGTCTGATCCTCGTCGGTGAACCCAGCACCCCACGGCTGCGTACGCTTCAGCACTGCAGCGACATAGTGGCCGACGTTGTTGTCCTCTCCACAGAAACTGGGTTAGTACCTTCCTTCAGTTTATTATATGCCCCCCTACACCTCGTCCCTTCTTGACATTTTAGAGACCTACCTCTACCGTCGTCCTCAGTCCAGCTCTTCTTTATTTTGGGTTCTTACCGGACACCGTTCTCAAGACTCCCGCTTTGCCGCTGATGGCGTTCGTGACCTAGATGCTGTGAAACCTTCGTGTATCCAGGTTAGTTCGCCTATTGACCTCTGCTTGTTCATCTCGTTGATCTGGTTGTTGGGAACCTTATTACTTGTAATCCAGATTTTTCTTATTTGCATGTCTGCAATCAGGTTCACACTCTTCACCTATGCAAATGTGCATACTGGTGTTCTGCATATTCTAATCTCGATATTTAGGTCCAGCGCTTGTTAGTTGCACATTGTGGTTTTCTGTCTTTCATATTTCACGCTTGCACTGTACCTGCTATTGATTAGAATCTATATACACTATGATTAGTCCTCCGTAATTTCCTCAAGGCACTAACAGAGCATTTTTACTGATATCCTCTAGGGAGGGAAAGGAATAACAAATCTAAGACCTAATCTTCAGGTATGTTTTGTCCAGACTGAGTTAAATTCCACTTATGCATTTTCTTACATTTTTTCTTCAAGAACTGTCTTACTAATATTTAATCTGTAATGGTTGTACTGTTATTTTTATGTTCCATGGCATAAGCCATGAACTCAATATTGTTCTTCTGTTTACCCTTGTTTTGATGAACTGAGATTCGAACATTGTGCAAGACTACATGATTACAAAATAGAGGTTAAATTGTTCTCTGATATGAGGGACCAAAATTTCTTTTCCAGTGAAGTCTTTGTATCTTGTGAAGATGGATCTTTATCCTGACCTTTTTTTGCTGAAAAAAACAAATATTCCAGCCTATAATCTGATTAAGGAAAAATTAAAGATATATCAGATTCTTAATGTAGAAGTGTAACAGGTTATAATGCGTGCAAATAATAAGTAGTTATGAGTTTATGACACCAAATGTTGCAAAAATATGACATTCATTTGATATATATGACATTCATTTGCTCCATTTCATTTGCACAAGCAGAAGTTCCAAGACAGATGAAACAAACATGAGTCCACAAAACATGATCCAAATAACTGGACAGTCTTTCCCAAGTATTCCCCTTTCCTCTCCTTGTCAATTACAGACTAGCATAAACCATTGAAAATTATAAGTAAAATAAGAAAAAATCAACGCAACCCTTTGTGCAGGGAAAAGCAACTGTGTTTTTGATGTCTCATATACGAGATGTTCATTGTTACATATATCCTTGTGATTAATTATTTTCTCCTTGCATTTTTAACATACTCAAATAACATAGAGACAACAAGGATGTCCTTTTCCCCCGAATTTAGTACAAGATGTCAACAACATCATCAAGTGGACTATTTCATCTTCTGACTGTTTGTATGAAAAAATGTCATTACATGGCTATTTAACAACCTGAAGTTATGATTATAGAAATTTAAATTCATATACCAGTTCAGCGCAATGAATTAAGGTCTGACAAAAAGAAAATACTATTGATTATTCTTACCTGATAGATCTTTCCGGTGGTTAGTTATTGTCCCGAGTAAGTTTAATGTCCAGAAACCTCTCGTAATTACCAAGATCCAAGTGCGCCTAAAAGACACAAGATAAGTACTTAAATTAGGTGGGCTAACAAGCATTGTGCCTGGACCAAACATCAGAAAAAACAGGTATATGACACCCTTTTTCGTTTGTAGCGCAACACCATTACATAAGGTCTCCTACCAAAATTATTTTCCAAAGCAAGTTAATCTAACAATGTTTTACAGAATTTTGAAACTTACATCTCATGCATTAGTAGCTCTAGACCAAACATCTATAACTAATGGCCTGATGCTTGGAGATGTAGAACCATATGTAGCAACAAGGAAAGTTGGCAGCATTATTTTTCCATAAATAAGACTATCAATAGGGTAATCCAGAACCAAAAAATGTGTAGAGCTGCGAGACCCTTGAACGGGTACAGTAGCATTAGTTATAGCTACCTAACTCAATGTTGTAAATTAAAGATCTGGTTACCTGAGATTCATCCATAGGGGTATCATTGATATCGATCTTTCCATTTGCTCAAAATGAAACGAAACAAACGGGGCCTTATGGATTTTCAAGCATTTTAAACTGACCACTTTAATGCATAAACAATCAAGGAAACAAAACCTGACACCTGAGAAGAAAGGGAGCATACATCCAGAAACATGTTAATTCTCATGGAATAGCACCGTAATGCTGCATGTCAGTATTTGGTCACCAAGTTTTAGAATGATGGTGAAAATTCATTTCCCAGAATTCTTATGTTGAAATAATAATAATAATAATAATAATAACTGTAGATTTGTGGAATATGCTTTCCATTTATTTCCAATGGACCTGTCGTATTCCTAACTGCTGAATGTCACATTTTGAATAAAGCATGCTTTCTGTAATTCAATGGATTTTTCTTTCTTCCTATCATTTTTGTCAATTTGCATCACCCTTTTTATAGTTTTATGTAGTCTTACAATCTTGAATTAGTTCATTATCAAGTGACAAGGTTCACTTTGCCATCCCCCTTCAATTCCCAAAGCAACAACCTGTCCTCACACTGCAGAGTTCTTAGGTTATGTTTATTTGTAAATTACACTGTTATTGGCTGATCAGAGGTATCACTATTAAGTTTTTTCCTATTCCATTTCACGACCATTTGCTGTTATGCTTGATTGCTCTGATTTCTGAAAATGAACCCAAGAGAAAGCAAGCATGTAGTATGACATATCATGAAAATACAGCACATGTTAGGCGAGCCTCCGAAGTCAAGCTGGTTAAGATGGATTTCCGTCATTAGCCTTGTTCTCATTGTTAGATTTGGTAGATTCTTGTGTTTGCTCGTCCATTAAATAAACCTGTAATATTAAGGTATTTGGTAAATATGCGTTGACAAGATATGAATAAAAGTGAAAAAGTCGTCTGTTCCAAAAAGAAGTATTGCACAAAAAGTGAGCCTATCAATCATAGATAGTTTGGATTTTGATAAAAAGACACTCTAACCTTGTTGGTTTAGCAAGTTTTATCAATATTAAGAAATCAGAAATTTGAAAGGCACACTATAATAATGAATGATTAACTATGCAATGAGTATAGACTGTACAGCTTATATATGACAGATATAAGAGGTAGATAGTCTACTAACAGCCATGTAAAGCAGTAATCTGATGTTGCTGGGAAGCTAATGGACCATTTAAACCCTTCTATATCTCTTCTTTCCTTTAGTTAAACCATCATTCTGCGTACCAACTGAAGCAGTCTTCAGTTGCTGGAAGCTGATGGACCATTTAAACCCTTTGGAGAGCGTCCACCTACTAATCACACACAAATCAAACAAATATAATTACAAATATATACTAATTTCGGCGGCAATTAAATAACGGACGCCGAAAATATGAAATAAAATACGAAAAAATAACCTTTAGATGGCGACAAGCTTGGCGACGACGGCGGAGTGGTGGGAGGAGTAGAGCTTCGCCGCGGCCGGTCGACGATAGTTGACGACGACGGTGGCGGACGGCCGGGATCGGGCGCGGTGCGGCGGGCGGGCGGCGCTGGGGACGGCACGCGGGTAGGGGCGGGCCGCGCTGGAGGCGGGCGCGCGAGCGGGCAGGGGAGGGCGGTGCACGACCGGCGGCGGCGGGTGGTGTGGTGCAGGAGCGAGACAGAGACAGAGAGCGGCGGCGTGAGGAGAGAAAGAAAGAGAAGAGAGAAGGAGTCGAGCTGAAGCGTCCCCAATCCTCTGGGACTCAAATGTGATACAATTACTAGTCCCAGGAGGCTAGTAAACACATTTATACATCAGATGATACCAAATCTGCTCAAACGAGACAAACCTACAAAGGTGGCGAACAACTTTAAGAGTTGGTCCACAACTCGGGACATATCATCAGAGTGGGGCTGAAGCAGCCCGATATACGCAGCGAAGCAAATCAGCGGTCTAACAGCCACAGGCAAGGTTGGGAACAGTCGTAACTCTTACCCGATCTCCTTTTTCTGAAAAACAACAAATAAGCAAGGGTGAGTACAAACGTACTCAGCAGCCCACCTTCACCCGCGGAATGGGGAAATCAGATATAATGCATGGAATATGTGGAGCTCAGGATATTTTGCAGAAACAGCAATATTTTATGCAGGGTTGTTTTGAAAAACATTTTGTATTTTTGCAAAGCGCATCCTCTCCCAAAGTAGCAGGAAGTTTTTCAATATTAGAACAAAATCCTCTAGACTAAACCATCCAGGTATCTCAGCAGTTTCCCACTGGTTTTCATTTTCAAAAACAGCTACTGGACTTTTCGTCCACCATAGCTCACGGCTCAACCGCTGGTCCTTTTAAAAACCACTTTTCTCAAACGCACCCTTTTTTTGGAAAACAAAACACTAATTTCCATACCACACCAGACTCGTCCATTCCTGTGGACACAGACTATTCGAATAGGTTTTCAAACTCTGCGCAGAGGTGTACACTTTACCCACTAGTCCGGCTCTGCGATCTCATGGCCGATGAGATCCGAATCCAAATCTCTTTCTTTCCTCGCACGTCCTAACCTTAACGGTTATACCGGAAGGAGTCAGGCCACCGCCATGTCCAAACCGGACAAAACATTCCCCCTCCTTATCCTCCCAGTGCTCCCAGCCTTCATAACCCTGGGGTTGGACCGTATGAGTTCAGATTGAGTGACTGCCCACACAGTCTCAAGTGGTTGTACTTATCATGAGTACAGGTAGTGAAAGATGACAAACCGGTCCTTATAAGAGGGGACAATCCTTCTACTCACGCCTAAACCAGCTGAGCCATCACCTTAGGCCCTCCCCTAAACCAGGGAGTCCTTGATCATCCCTACTCAAAGGTGATAAGGGTGAAAACCCTTCATCATACACATTTTGAAAAGCATTTTCTTTTGAAAACTCGCACCTTTCCTCAAATCATTTGTAACAAATATATCAGGGATTGATTGCGGCAAGCGGCTGGGTGGCCATAATAACTTGTCTCAAAATCATATCATGCATAAAATAATAGGCTAAGGGCTGTGGTTGAAAAATCATAGGTAATTTATGCATCAAAGGGATCCAGTGAGCTTGCCGTGCTTATTCGGCGAAGGGGGAAGGGGAGCTCGCGGAACTGGCTTCTAGCTCCACTGCCTGGCGTAGACTTGTAGATCTGGCCTCCACGAGACGGCACGAACGCTCCGATAACTATGCAACATGAATAAGCAAACATACAAACAAGCAAGTATACCAACAAGTATTTAGTATAGTGGTCAGAATAGTGATATATGGATGGGTAGAGTCTTGAGTAGAATCTGTGTCATGTGGTGTTGTGATATTACTGGTAGTGGAGCGGAGGTGCTTACCAGGAGGGTGGACTAGAGGCGAAGCGACACTATGCCTGTAGCCGGCAAGCGGAGTAACTGAGTGGGTGGGTGTTTGCCTTGGCTGAGGGTGTTGAGTGTGTGAAGAGGGAGAGAGTAGCTGGGTGTATTTATAGCTGGGTGTATGTGGTGTAGCACAATGAAGTTCACTGTTGGTGAGAATAGTGATGAATGAATCGTCTGACTTAGTATGAACAGGAGAGTTATAGGTAGAATATGGGACAAGAGTATTTTGGGAGTCTTCTGAAATATGAACCATGTTTAAGGGATGACATGGTTGGATAGGGAATAATTCGATAAGAATTTAGAAACAAGAATTATTGGAATCGGAGTTTGGAAGCCTGGTTCGAAGGAATCTCAAAGTCAAGCATGCTCAACTTGGAGAAACCTGGGATGGGTGACCAGATGGGAAGTTCCTACTGGAAGGAAAATCACAGTCACCGGAGTTCGTATGACTGGAACATGGGTCTGGCTGGTCTTAGGTGGACTGGACAGCATGATGGATGAGTAGTTGAAATTTGGGATGACTGGATGACCGATGAATAGTAACGATGATTAGTAACGATGAATAGTGGTGACGGAAAAGTTATTATAGATATCATCGGTGAATAGTAACGATAATGAATAGTAATGGTAAATAGTAACGATGATGAATAGTGTATGTGAATAGTAACGATGAATAGTAACGGTGAATAGTAACGATGAATAGTAATGGTGGATAGTGATGGTGAAAGTTCGTATGAACGAACGATGAACGATGAATAGGAACTATGAACGAATGGACGAACAATCGAATGATTGGACGAACGAACGATCGGAATTTCGGCAGCATAACGCAGGAAAAGATTATTTGGATGAATGATCGGACGAACGAACGATCGGAATTTCGGCAGCATAACGGCAGGACAAAGATTATCTGGAAGAACGATGAATAGGGACTATGAACGAACGATGAACGATGAATAGGGACTATGAACGAACGATGAACAATGAATAGGGAACTATGAACAAACGATGAACGATCGAATGATCGAACGAATAAACGATCGAAATTTCGGCAGCATAACGGCAGGACAAAGATTATCTGGAAGAACGATGAATAGGGACTATGAATGAACGATGAACGATGAATAGGGACTATGAACGAACGATGAACGATTGAATGATCGAACGAACGAACGATCGGAATTTCGGCAGCATAACGGCAGGAAAAAGATTATTTGGACGAATGAACGGACGAACGATCGAACGATCGGACGAACGGACGAACGAACCATGAACGATCGGACGAACGATCGAACGATCGGACGAACGAACAAACAAACTAAGAACAGGGGGACGAACGATCGAAGAACGATCGAACGATCCTTGTGCTAGTGTGTGTTTGTGTGGAACATGGAGTGGGTGTGTGTGGGGGGGGAGAGAGTTGCCATGAAATGGCTTGGGGTGGGATGAGAGGAGGCCCTTGCCCCTCTATTTATAGCCATGGTGGGGGGATTAGGGGGAGGGATGAGGGGATTAGTGGGAGGATGAGAGGATTAGTGGGAGATTAGCATGGATTTGTCTTATATGAGTGTAATTAGCTTGTAGAGCTCACCGTATGACACCGGAGGCATACGGATACGTATGAGCATGAGGAAAGTTATGAAGAAAATATTTGTAGGGACTTGAAAAACGATTCTGAAGGTATTTCTCAAGAGGAAATTATTTGGAGATATATCGGTGGAATATTTGGACAGTATTTCTGGAAAGAACTTGAAGGGGATCACTAGGGAAATATCTGGGCAGTATTTCTGGAAAGAATTTGAGGGGGATCACTGGGAAAATATTTGTAGGATATATTGAGAAGGATTTTAGAGAGAATATATACCACTATACTTTATTTGTTGCTATCAACTCGCAAACAAACATTTTGAAATGAAATTTGAAATTCATTTTGAATTTAGGGCGAGTTTGAGAAAATTTCAGGATTTGAATTTTTGGGATGCTACACGAGCTGTCGTTAAAATTACTGTATCGGCGGTCAGGACTTGGCCGCCGAAAATAAGGTCTTATTTTCGGCGGCTGTGTCAGTGGCCGTATTTTCGGCGGCCAATCTTTGCCGCCGAAAATACTAACTTATTTTCAGCGGCCAGAGCCTGACCGTCGAAAGTGATTGTACGTGCTGTTGTGGGTGCATTTCTAGCCTTATTCTGTGTAGAAGAGAGAGGATGTGATAGTGAAGGGCCCGAAACAGAGGGTGCCATTAGTATTTGAACTTAATAAGAAAATTAAATAACAGAAATGCCAACCAGAAGGTAACCTAGGCTGGCCAGGGCCATACAGCACATTAGAAGTCAGAAGGAACCGAGGACATGGGATTCCCCTGCCACTGCTGATCAGATGCCGCCTCTGCACACTAATTACCTCCAAGTGTACAAATTCAACAATTACAACCTCACAGTCACAGTGCTCATTATGTTAGCAATCAAACAGACAGCGGGCAAATGTGTTATTGAAATGAACACCAGCACAAGCAAGGTCTGCCTTGCATCATTTGCAGAAAGTAAAAATACAGCTGCAATAGGAAACTAAGTAATTTGTTAACCCTTGAACAAATTCACCGGATGACACTTCCCCACGTCATTTGCAGAGAAAAATTAAATAGAAGATCCTTTCATATGCCGTAACAAAACTGCCAATTTGAAAGAGAGCATGTTCACAAAATTTGATGCAATGATGCAAAAAGAACTCCATGCCAACACCACGACCTCTAATTTATGGTAGCTTATAAAGGGGTGGGGATGTGTGTTTGTGTTGCTGACTATTGGGGAAAATGTGTATCCACTTTGTTTTGTGAAGTTGTTTACCTAGAACAGGTGCTATTTCCAGAAACAAAATACATGTAGTCATCGTTTGTAGCGAGTTTTTTTAATGGCAAATTCAGCTTAACACTCAACTCTAATGAAGAGTACATTTACCCTTGCATCTTATTCATTGCATGCAGTGTTATACCATCTAATTGATTTGGTGCCTTTGTTCCTTCCTACGCAGATAGCTTTTGACAGAGTTCGCAGAAGACTGCTCGTCGCTGATTCCTTTTGGGAGGTTAGTTCCTTGCCGTGCCTTTCCACTTCTCCCTCGTGGTTTGTAGATGGCTTTGACTTCTCTTGCTACACACACTGCACTCAGATTATGTCAGTGATATACTTGTTTTCAGTGGCATAGTATTCTGTTTATGTTCTTCTACACGCTGCACATAGGGTGTGTTGGTGTTGTGCTTCTGTCGTTCCGGTGCATTATTGTGTTTTCCTTGAAATGGTGGAGTCAAAACTGTGAAGTGTATTGAACTCAAATCCCATGTGTGGCTTCTTTTGGGTACCTTCACATAGCTATTTTTAATTAACTGAACTCTGTTATCCACATGTTGATCACATTTCCTTGGCTTCCTACTCGGATATTTCAGGAACTTCAGTTTTTTTATGCTTATGTGCAGTTAGGTGCTGGGTGGTAGCCTCTGATTTAGGTTCGATGCCAGTTGCCTAGCATGCTTAGAGTTTTGTAGTTTTTGGTACGATCTAAATATTTTGTAAATAAATTCTGAATTGTATTCTCGCGTATTTTCTAGGGTTTGTTACTTAGCGTTTTTCACATGTTCTTGCTTCGTGAATTTTAGGAGTATGTGGCTAATTGTTTGCCTAAGTTTGCTATATGTTTTAGTATGTATATGATACAGTTAGCCATTGATTCAGTTTCCTTGTGTTTGTTTGGAAGGCGTATGGTATGTGTTTTTTATGTGGGGGCTTCTCTATTACAGTTCGCGTGCGCGCTATTCATGTTCTACAAGTGCTAGGTGTGTGTGTGTCACGTGGTACATGTCGTGGTGTGCCCATGGCTGATGCTCTGTATGCACGTGTTGCCCATTCGTATGAAACAAGGTGACGCAGGCGCCTTGCAAGCGCACGTGGTATGTCGTCTTATTTGTGTTACATTATTTGGTCGACTTGCCGGCACACGCTGACCGGAATTGCGTTGCTGCTTTTAAATATATATTAGCAATAATACCCGTCCCAAAGCAGGCGACATATCCATAATGGACTTCCCTTCATCGTTCGCCGCATCGAATAGACACCGCCTCCGCAGTAGGCTGCACTACAGGCGCTCTGCCCAACACACACATATCACAATTCCTCTCGAAAAAACATACATTGATGCCCTAAGAGGTATGTGCTTCCCTTCCTTGGCTGGTTGTTTCTTTTGTTTCACTGCTTAATATCCATCATTCTTATCTGTTCTTCGTTCTGTAGACGCCTACCCGAATAGATCGTACTATGGTGGCCCCGAGCACACCTGCCGATACTGTGGCGCGGTTTTTTGGTTCCAGGAGCGTGTAAAAAGCGATTCATCTATAGCACAACGAAGACTTGCATACAATCTCTGTTGCAAGGGGGGAAGATCAATTTGGAGCCTTACAAAAGGCCACCATCTGTGCTTGCTGATCTCTTGTCGTTTGATGGCGATGCGCGCTCGAAAAGATTTTTGAGGCTTATTCGCGCGTACAATTCACTCTTTGCCTTCACCTCCTTTGGTGCTGCTATAGACAAAGCGATAAACAATGGTACTACGCCTTATGTTTTCAAGATAAATCGAATAGTACATCATCGTATCAGCACCTTGCTTCCACGCTGTGGAGCGATGCCTAAATTTGCCCAATTGTATATTCATGATACAAACCACGAGACATAGAACAGGCTAAACATGTTCGAGGTCGATGATGGTGTCGCTGAACAACCTGAACGTGAAATAACTATGGCTTTGTTGGCCATGTTAAATGACAATAACAAACTTGTCAAAGCGTTTCGATATGCAAGGGAGCGATTGGTACAAGCGGGTAACCAGAGGATAACACTCAGGCTGTTAGGCTGTGATGCTAGACAAGATGTCCAATACAATCTTCCCTCCAGCGGCGAAGTCGCTGCCATCATTGTCGGCGACTACACCGCCGATGAATACACATATGATGTCCTTGTGCACGATAGAAATTGCGGCCTACGACGTGTCTCATGCTTGCATCCGTCCTACATGGCTTTGCAGTACCCTCTGTTGTTTCCGTATGGTGAAAATGGTTACCATCTTGGCATTCGGTATTGCGATGATGAAGACAGTGTTGGGACCAAACGAAAATACGTAACAATGCTTGAATTTGTAAGAAGACATTTACATTACAGATTACACGAGTCAAACCCGTACACGTGTTATGGTAGGTTAAGTGCTCAGGTCATTGTCGACGCATATTCAACTATCGAGGGCTCCAGGTTACAATTCATAGCCGACCATCAAAAAGACCTGCGGTCTGAATCAGTACAAGGAATAGCTGATGCCGTTGACAGAGGGCTAATTAGTGCGGACGCTGTTGGCGGTAAAGTATCGTGCCTGCGAGTTTCACTGGCAGTAGGCGATACCATGTTATGAATTACCAAGACGCGATGGCTATTTGCAGAGTGTACGGCCCACCAAATCTTTTTTTGACTTTCACAAGCAACCCCAAATGGAGGGAAATTGCGGATGCGTTGCGCTTCGAACCGGGTCAGCAACCATGCGATCGTTCAGACTTAGTTGTACGAGTCTTCCATATGAAAGTCGATGAGTTCATAGCTGATATAAGGCAGGGCGTGACATTCGGACCAGTTCTCGCGGTCTTGTATACTGTTGAGTTCCAAAAACGAGGCTTGCCACATATACATTGCCTTGTGTGGTTGGCTGCTGGCGCAAAGGAGTTTGATGCTTCTATTGTCGACAATTTTATATGCGTTGAGATTCCGGGTGTGAACACTGACCCGCTTGGTTATGCTTTAGTCGACGAATTCATGATACACGGGCCATGTGGTGAAAGCAACAGGAATTGCCCATGTATGAAAAACAACAAATGCTCAAAAAATTTTCCAAAAGATTTTCAAGATGAGACCACCATAGACGACTTTGGTTTTGCGCTGTACATGCGTAGAGACGATGACAGACATGTCGTCAAACGTGGCGTTCGACTAGACAATAGAAGTGTTTTACCATACAACATGCATCTTCTGAAAAAATACAATGCACACATAAACGTTGAATGGTGCAACAAGTCTAACATGATCAAGTATCTATTCAAATATGTTACAAAAGGAATTGATAGAGCAAAAGTATATTTTGAGTCCGCTGCACAAACACAAAACCATTCGCCCGGTTCTCATCTTGCCCCGCCAAATGAGATCCAAGAATACATTGATGCAAGATACCTATCTATGTGTGAGGCTCTGTGGCGTGCATTTGAGTACGACATTCACTTTAGAGTGCCTTCTGTTGAACGATTGGCTGTACACCTTCCTGGCCTGAACCATGTGCGCTATGAACCTGGAACAAATTTAGAGGACCTAATATCCAGCCCTTTAGCGAAAAGTACGATGTTAACTGAATGGTTCGAAGCTAATTCGAGACATGAAGAGGCCAGACACCTCACATACTGCGATTTCCCCAAGGAGTGGACATGGGATGCCTCAAACCGATTATGGAGGAAAAGGTCACGTTGCGCTAAGATTGGTCGTATGTACTACGTGCACCCTGCATCGGGAGAACTATATTACCTGCGCATGCTCCTGATGATTGTCAAGGGGGCCACAAACTATGCTGATGTCAGGACATTTAACGGACATGTGTACTGTACGTTTCGTGCTGCATGTGAGGCTCGTGGTTTACTTGAAGGTGATAATGAATGGATCCTTTTGTTCGACGAGGCGATTGTGTCCGCATCTACGTACCAACTTAGACAGTTGTTCGTAACTGTGGTTTTGTACTGTTCCGTTGGAAATGTACATGCACTGTTCGACAAATATTGGCATTACTTTACGGATGACATGTGCCGTAGACTTAGAGACGTGACTGGAAACCCCAACTACAAAGTCCCTGAAGAACAACTCATGTCCTTACTTATACAAAACCTTACGGACGTTTTCACGAACAGTGGCGGGAACATAAATGATTACGACCTACCAAGATTCGGTAATCATTGCCATTATATGGGTGAAAACAGATTGATTAACGATGAGATGGATCCTGATCCTTTGATGTTGTCCATGCATGCTTCATCTTTAGTTGCGCAATTGAATGATGACCAACGGAAAGTGTATGATACTATAATTGGACGTGTTCACAGTAGATCACCTGGTTTCTTCTTTGTTTGCGGCCATGGTGGCACAGGCAAAACATTCCTATGGACCACTTTAATTGCGAGTTTACGTTCTGAGAAGAAAATAGTGCTAGCTGTCGCATCGTCAGGTGTTGCCTCTCTTCTACTACCTAAAGGACGCACTGCACATTCAAGGTTTAAAATACCGTTTGACATAAACGATGCTAGCACATGTAACGTGAACCGGGGAACGTGCTTGCTGAGCTTATACAAATTGCCACTCTGATTATATGGGATGAAGCGCCAATGACACATCGTCGTTGCTTCGAGGCTCTAGATAGAACTATGCGAGATATTCTTTCTAATCAAACACCTTCAAATGCAATCCTCCCATTTGGTGGCAAGATTGTTGTTCTTGGTGGCGATTTCCGTCAGATTTTACCAGTCGTACGAAAGGGCCCACGGTCTTCCATAGTTAATGCATCAATTACGAATTCGAAGTTGTGGCAGCACGTTGTCCTCCTTAAATTATGCACGAACATGCGCCTTCTTGGTCCCTCCTTGGAAGAAAACGATCGTAACGACCTCATATCTTTTGGTAAATGGGTCCTATCTGTAGGTGATGGTACACTTCCTGCCGAAAAAAGGACTGGTGATCGTGAACCCACATGGATCACAATTCCCGATGACTTGCTTGTCCAAACTAACAATGATAAAATAGCCACGATTGTATCTGAAGTATACCCAGATTTCTTTATGAATTACGATAAACCAACATATCTAGCCTCACGTGCCATTATATGCCCAAACAATGCTACAGTCGATGATATTAATAACTATGTTGTTTCGCTTGTGCCTGGGGAAACCGTGCGCTACCTTAGTTGTGACACTATATCAAAATCATCAGAAAGAATACCAGATTTTGATGTGCTATATCCTACTGAATTCTTAAATTCGATTAATGCAAACAATTTCCCATCTCACGAGCTTATGCTGAAAAAGGGTGTCATAATTATGTTGTTGAGAAACCTTAATCAAAGCATGGGCCTCTGCAATGGTACACGACTACTCGTTACCGAGCCTGGACAACGTATATTGAGATGCATTGCTCTCACAGGCTCTAATGTGGGTGCTGCTATTTTAATACCAAGAATAACCCTCAATACTACTGATGTAAAATGGTCATTCACACTCTAGAGAAGGCAATTCCCAGTACGAGTTTGCTACGCAATGACAATTAATAAGAGCCAAGGACAAACCCTGTCCAGGGTTGGGCTTTACCTCAAGAAACCGGTCTTCACTCATGGACAACTTTATGTGGCCGTATCTAGGACTACATCCAGAGGTGGCCTTAGAATCCTGATTGAAAATGAGGACGGTTCGTGCGGGGTACAGACTCGAAATGTGGCGTACCACGAAGTCCTCGTTGTCGCTGAAGCGGCAGCCATACTAGCCACCTAATTTTTCATCCATCTTTTGTGTTGTACATAGCAATGATATGTAAATACTCCAACGCTGCTGCTACTCAGACGATTGTGTCTCTTTTCATGCTTGTTATCTTCGTTTTTTCTTGCTGCGTGTACAGTATATTTTGCTTTGAGGTAAAATTGTTCTACTAATGTGCAGTACGTATACTGGCCTTATCTACTTCCCTGCTACTGTATTTTCTAATGTTTATGCCATTTTTGGTGTCAACACTGCAGATGGGAGACGTGTTGATTCCAAGCCTGTAGTGTGGGAACTTATCTGTGACGATATGCGTCCGTGTTTCTCGTTTTTGGGACTTTTCTGATCCTCAGGATGATGCAAGGCTGCTACACTGTGATATGGTGCTGCTCGACGAAGAGGTAAAGTAGCAACAACCTCTACCAGCTTATTGTTGCATCTCACCAGTTTACTTCAGCGGTTTTTTCCCTTTAATATGATAATAGAGAGCCTAATGTGCCTTTTTTACTAGCTGAATTGTTTCTACTCTTACTAAAGTTGAATCTACATCCTCACCAGTTTGCTTCAGCAGTGTTTTCCCCCTTTATATGATAATAGAGAACCTAATGTGCCTTCTTTTTACTAGCTGAGTTGTTTCTACTCTTACTAAAGTTGAATCTACATCTTTCTATATCCACGGAAATAGCATACATGCTACGATATACCCACCCTTCATAGAGAAATTCAGGCCACTCATAAAAGAAGGCAGCGTGTACAACATGACATACTTTCGAGTTCGAGCATCGAACAACTTGTATAAGCCAGTTCCAAATGATATCATGATTACCTTCACGAATTGGACAAAGTTAGAGCAGGTTATTGAGATTCCTCCTGCATTTCCTACACTTACCTACTCCCTCACTCACATAGAGCAGATCCATTCGCGCATCGACCATAAAGACTACTATACAGGTAAACGTTGTTACCTATATACTTACGACGCCTGTTTTTCTTTGCTAATATTGTATATACTGCTCGTTTGAAAGCAGATGCCATTGGGATAGTTACTTCAGTCTCGAATGTTTCGCCACATCGCTCCAAAGGACAACAAGCTTCCAGCTTGAAGAGGAACATTTCCATATGCAGTGCAAGGTTTGAGCTACATGGTTGTTCTTACCTTGTGTTCTGCTAGATGTATGGTATGTATTTTGGCGTTGTCTTACATATACATTGTTTGTGACTCATGTTCCATGCTCGAACTGGAAACAACAGAGGTGCTTCGGTCAATGTCGTGTTGTGGGGTGCCCAAGCCACCCTATTCCTAGGAGAGCGCATATACGAAGATGGGCAGAATTCCCCACAGATAGTGCTATTTGTTGGCACACTTGTCAAAAAATATGCAGGTATATTGACGTAACACTTAGTCTTTTTCTGACTCCCATACATTTATACCTTCTACCCTTTTTAGATGGGCTTTGTCTGACTGGAAGCTCACCATGTAAGTGGTACATCAATCCATCCATTCCTGAGGCAGAACCCCTTATGTCCAGGTAATGCTATCCTCTTGTTATCAAATATATGCACATGTTGCCTGCTCTTGCCTTTTTTCTAACGGAATGCTTCTACAAATACAATGCAAACCAGCGCACGAGGTGATCATAAACCAGTGAAGTGGAATGCAACTGTTACTTCGAGCCAGCTTATATCTCCTGTTGCTGAGGAGCAAAAGGTGTCGTACATCAAGTATCTCCATCCCTTTGAAAACAAGGTACACGACATACCCAGTACCTATTCTATTCTGCCGTCAATAGCTTCCAAATATACACATAATGCATAAGATTACTTCATACTTGGTGCTCCAGATTTCCAGTCAATATAAATTAGTTGTGTGTATAATGTTTTACTGTTGTTCCTTATTTTATTTCTATGACCTACGACACTGAATATCATTGGGTGGCATGTGTTCGCAACTTGTAGCCCAAAAGAAATCATGGTATGTCATATAACAACAACTTCAAATATCAGTAGAGCATATCTAATAAATCTAAAGCTTGAGGGATTGAAGTCATAGGATCAATTAACGACTGACATCTCCAGTCACCAACTAAAAAACAATGGTCCAATGCAAATTATGTGTCGTACAAAAGAAGTTGGTCACACGAGCAATAATCATGTCAGTCCTACGACACTTAGATGGAAAAAGACAGCAATGCACCAACTCTTCAATTGCTTATAACCCAAGTATTTTCAATTGAAGTAAGGCAACTCTAATTTTCAATTCAAGCAGCTATGCAAATTATTTGCCCACTTGGATTCTTACCGCTACAAACATTTATCTCTCCAAAAAATGCCATTGAGCCCGTAGTTTTCTATTAGAGGCAGACTGGAGTTACAATTATTTAGGTTTCAGCATAACACATTTATTTGAGATTGCCTCTATTTCTTATTTTCCATGCAGGGAAAGGGATTCTTGGTTACAGTCACTATAAGGAAAATTGATAGCAAGTGGTGGTATAACTCGTGCAGAAAATGCGCCTGCACAGCTGTCACTCATGGAGACTCTTACAAATGCACAAACCGTGATTGTGCTAACATTGCTATGCCCGTCCAAAGGTTAGATGACGTGTCCTCGGGTTGAGCACCACTCTTCCCTTTGTCAACTCAATGTACCAGTTTTGTGTGCATCAAACATGACATGAATCTATACAACAAGTTCATATACTATATTCTCTATCACCACTCAGCCCCCAACAGCACAAAAATGTTCTACCTTCTTTACGTCAATGTTTTCCTGTTTACATATTAATTCCTTTGGGACTTACAAGCCTACTATGTTAACCACACTAAGTCATTGACACCTCTTATTTCAGGTATAAAATACTTGTCACTGCAGGAGACGAGACAGCTGATACAGACTTCATTCTCTTTGGGCGCATGGCTCAAAGAATTGTCAAAAGGCCTTGCGATATGCTCATAGCAAACACTCCATCAGGCTTCATTCCAGATGCAATCACAAAGCTGCTTGAAAGGACGTTCATTTGGAACGTTAGCTTCTCTGGGCACACAATTAACTCTAGAAACGTCTGCTTCCAGGTCAATGCTACTGTAAAGGAACTAGGCAATCAAAATATTGGCATTTCAACATCAACCACAGGGACACACCAGTCTTCGCTTATGTTCTCACAAGGTGCAAGCAGCAGCATGGAAGACACTCCTCACAAGACAGACACATTGCCTTCACCTCTAACACCTTTGACGCCCTAGGGTAGCGTCGCCACTACAAAGTATTTGGTACGGGTTCCAACCGCGTACATAAATGGTATGCTGCAGCATGCGTGGTTTATTCTCTACCTTGATGCAGGAAACCGTTGACGCTGGAGATGCTGAGCGTGTCACTACTCAGTCCTCAGCAACTAGGAAGAGGTGAGTCTCAATAGCAAAAGTTATGCTTCCTTCTTGCGCATATTGTGTGTTACTACAGCTTTGATTGAGTCCACTAAAACTTGTAGATCATGCTCTTCGCCTGGCAAATCAATAGCGAAAAAATTGTGCGTTGCTGATGATGAGGAAGGAAGCATCCGTCAATCCAGTGGAGGTGGTGTTGGTGGATCCAGGTCAGGTTGTTTGAGCTCTGATTATTGCAACTCATGAGTTTCCATGAGCTTTGTTATATTTTGTTTGAAATTCATGAGCTTTTAGCTAGGCTAAAATAGCCTCTAAAAATATAGTGCTGATAGCTACTACAGACAGTTGTAGTTCTTCCTCAGGATCGTACATATATGAAGAAACGCATGACACTTGTTGTCTTTTCCTTCTTTATATCCAAGTGCCAGCAAGATTTTTCATCATTGATAACTGGGATTCAAAATATTTCCTAGCAATGCAAAAACCTGGGCAATCATTTGTTTAGGTGAACTGAATACTGAAACATAATCTCTATGTGGAGCAGCTATGTTATTGGAACTAACACACTGCTCTGATATGTAGTCTTCAAATATGCGCAGTCAATAAACCAGACAAAACACTCAGTAGTCAAGACAATTGTTCCTTATGAAAAGTGTCTCAAATTAGCCTTCATTCTTTGCCAACAGTCTCTTCTAACAATTCAATATGCATCTGATGGTCCATGTGGGCATTTTGATGAGCTAATTCAAATAAATATGGAAATTTTGAATCTGACAAAACAATAGGCCATACAGGTATGCTGGCTGTATAGGAAAGACGGATATTCATATGCCTGTATGAATTTAAGATGTCAACTAACAGAAAATGGACATCTTAAAGTGAGATATAATAATAATAATAATAATAATAATAATAATAATAATAATAATAATAATAATAATAATAATAATAATAATAATAATAATAATAATAATAATAGTAAATTTGGAAAAGAGAGCACCAATGTAAAGTTACATGTCAGTCAACTGGACATGTTATTTACCTTAGATTAAGCTTAGAAGGCACTTTTGGACTGTGCATAAACTATTTCTAGCCATAGCTAATTGCACTGAATTCGTCTTGTCTATACTTTACATGTTGGGGCTTGAGGTTTTCCATTTTTTTTTATAATTTGATATATCAAACATATATGCATGTTGCTGTTTGACTACAATTGTGTCTGCTCTCTTTTTAGTGATGACAAAGATAATTAGGTGCTGGTGTAGGAACGTGGAACTTTTGCCTTCACAGTTGCAGCCATGTGTAATTCAGGGTTATCATCTATTTCTACTTTTCTCAAGTTATTGTATATGTTAGTTGGATGGGGGAGATGTGGTACATACTTTTGTCTGCAGCATCGCTAACGGTTTGCCTACACAAACCTACCAAGGTACATGTCTTTTATCTTATATCAAAACAGTTATGGACTGTGACCTATGATGCCCACTACTATTTCACTCTCTTTTTTTACAAAAAATGTTGTTTCAAAATAGTCCTTCACAATTGTACATGTTCAGCGAGTTATTAATTTTTTGGTTCGATGTTGGCTTCTTCCTAATCACAGTAACAAAGATCAATTCCATATTTCACAGGGGATTGTACATTGGTAGTTGCCTACTTACAAGAATGCGCCTATTGGCTAATAGAGTTTTATCAGTATTTTGTATAGTTTTTTACTCTGTGTATTCTTTTGGTAATATTGTCCACCTGTATTTCAGGTTAACTTTGATCAGGATGCTACGTCTATCACGCTTTTGATATGATGGCGGCCAACGTGAATCCATCTCACTTACAATCGTGTCGGTTACCTTTCCTCCCCTGATGTTCATCCTCAGTGACTTGTACTGTGTAGTGACAGAAGAAAAACCTACTCTTTTGTATATATTAACTGTCTGTTGTTAAACCTTTTGCTACATTACACTGCCTGTTGTGTGGCTAAAGTCTTTTGGCAACCCAGAAATGCATTTTATTCCATGACTCACTTATATGCTACCAAAGCCGTATTTTTTGTTTTGTACTATGGGCACGTGTGTGTTCTTTTGCCGTGTGTATGTAACAGACTGTGTGCTGTTCCCCTCGTTTCAAATAGGCGGCAAGTATAGCGCCCGAAAGGGCGCTACCTTTTCTAGTGTGTCTAAATACTACTACATTGATGCATGTATCTAGATAGAGAACTGCTTATATTATGGAACATAAACCAAAAAATGGTTACACCTTATATTATGGGATAGAGTAGTTTAAGTATGATACTATATGTTATGGAGGGTATATCTTTCTAGCAACACCATACTTTTTTACCTTATGCGGAATTTTTTAATATTAGAGTATTGATACGTTAGACTAGGAATGAAGTACTCTTGACGATGACACGTCAGGTGCACTGATGATATAACGCGTGGTCCGCAATCACGTATACTGATGCCCACGCACAGTAAATCTCGATCTCGAACTACCGACCGTCGACCTTACTCAGAACAAGGGAATCCGGTCTAAATAAATCGCCAGGTGCCGTACCTGTACACAGTACATTTCATCTTATATCCTCACTACACTGACTGGGCTCTGCTACAACATATCAAATGTTCTAAACTTCTACCACTAAGCTACAGCCTTCATGCTATCTGACACGTCTTCATGCTTTCATGCTATCAATTCTGTTTCTCCTTTGGTTGCCATTTCCCCTTGCTGCGATAGGATCCTATCCATGGCCGAGAAATACGGCCACGTCTTCATGCTCTCTGTGTCCTTGCTTTCCTGCCAACGACAGAGAAATTACCGTTGTCAGACATTGCAACCGCAATCTGAAGCTATCTTGCTTCGTTCTACAGACGGAGCAAAACAGCCTTCTGTACTTGCTTTTCGGTGGTTTTTTTAGGACTCAGAAGAAACAGAATTGATCCCTAACCTCGTATTTCTGAACTAACGATGTCCAAAGCGATTTGCACTGTGCCGGAGTACGACTTATTCCTTGCTTCAACATGTTGTCGGAAATCTCCTCCCACAGGACCATTCTTCCTTTCACGCTCTGAAATCTCTCATTCATCTCGCCACGCATCTGTATTAAGCTCTTGATTTCCTCAGGTTTCCACTTGTTCTTTTTTGAAGATTTAGCAGGAGCCGGAGCTGACTGGATTGATGAGTCCTTACCCATTATGCCAATCTTGCCGAGATTTTGCTTCTTCCCCCCATTGACAATCCGTGCAATTTTAACAGCTGTAGGAGATTTGAATGACTCCCAGAAGTGCTCCAATGTTTTAGGCTGATGTAAATCTGAAGAGAAGAATGCTTCACCATTGGAACTTGTGGTTGCATCATCCGGTGCTGTTCTCGCGGCCTCAGGAAGGGTTTCTGTGTAACGAAAGTAGTGACAGGGTCAACACAGTATCAGACGATGAAAGGCATGCAACAATGCACATCCATATGAATTTAATGAAAAACTAAAAAGCCAATACAGAATGAGACGGTTGATGCCCGTTTGAGTGTAGGACTATACCTGCCCTGCAGACCACTCTAAAGTTTCAAGACATGCTATGCAACACCTTATTCGAAGATACTACAGAATTAGAGTGATTCATAAGACAATCAGTTACGAGTACCTTCAGCATCCACCTCTGGGTTGTCTGGGTGTGTTGTATAACTGACTTCAAGACTCATAGCTGGACTCCTGCTCAGATGGCTAGTAGCTGAGGAAGGTCCAAAATTTCCAGATGATTTAGCATCGAGGTGTTCTGAGAAACTTGCTGTGGTGTTCTCCATAGCAACCGCAATGACGTCAGGCCTCTTCCCACTATACTTCCGTACCATTTTCCTCAAGATTTCAGCTACCATCCTCTCCATGTGACTAAGTGGACAATTCACAGGACAGCTTGACAATGCAGCATGAGCTGCTTTGTAGAGTGCGTCCAACAATCTTCCATTATCAAGCCATAGACATCTTGTAGTAATCTTAAATTTTCCTTTCAAACCAGACTGCGCTAAACCATGTTCCTTCTGAGGTCGGAAGATCTCCATGCTGCAAAGGAGTAACATGTAAAATGTTTAGGTGCACCGAACAATACTATATATGGTTTATCATTTTGACTATTACAAGGTTCGACATAAATCACTATCATTTCACATGCGAGGAGAAATTTTTGCTGAAGATACCCAAGAAAATACTCCAAAATTGTACAAGAAACTACCTGACAAAAATAATGCCATCAGATGCGATTCTTAGTCTCTCATCAATGCAGAGATCAGTGGATGTACCAAAAGCCTTATCACCATCACTATACATGAGCTGTAATATCATATATCATGTTAGATATCACAACTGCAAAAGACAGAAAAAACGACGGTGTAAAATAAATGGTTCACCTGAAGATCCTCCTTCCCTAATGAAACAAACCCATTGGACAAAACTCTTCTGTTTCTTAGATGCGATACACCAAGCATTTCTCCATTTTTTATTACCTGCAATTATAGTAGCAATCTAAGAACCCTACCAATGCTAACAAATATGAGTTTTGCTGTATTATGGCAATGCAAATAATACTTGGATTTTTTAAAAAAAATACAGATCAAACAAGGTTCTTTTGTGAATACTACACTGCTACTAAAGTCCTACATTTCTTACTGCTTGTTGAAATTCAATACCCACTGCAGACTAAGAACCATGCACATATTCTCTCCGTTGGCATACAAATCCAGAGCACCAAGTTACTAAGATTACTTACAGTTGTGTGCCGTATGCCAGTTGATCTTCCAAGTGATTCATGTTCTTTGAGAAATAGGAGTTCTCCATGAACAGGCAAGAAATGTTGTGGTTTAACAATCCGAAGAACTTCCTCCTGCAAATAATAAATCAAAGGCCTCTTGTCATCTTAAGGCAACAGCACAACACCATAAAACAAGTAGAACGGAAATTTACCAGCTCCTCTCGGTAGGCATGCCCAGAGGTATGCAGGCCAGAATCTTTACCCATGATAATTTTTGGTCCAAGATCAGTGAGACGATTCATCATCTTCATTACCCGTGTCTCATTTCCAGGAATAACCTGAAAAGAAAATATATGCAGGACAATAAATTGAAATGCTAACTTCCAAAAGAAAATCATTTTTTGTGTGTAAGGTGGCATTCAAATGCATCAAGGATGAAGCAAACCAACTATTAGTGAAGAATGAAGAGATCAAGAACAGATAGAAGGAGTACTTCAACAAATTGTTCAATGGAGGGAATGAGAGTTCTACAATAGAATTGACGAACCATTCGATGACAACAACAGGGGTTTTGTACGAAGGATACAAGAATATAAAGTTAAGGAGGTGCTAAAAAGGATGAAGGTAGGAAAGGCGATGGGCCCTGATGGTATCCCTATCGAGGTATGGAGATGCTTTGGAGACATAGCGATAGTATGGCTGACTAAGCTTTTCAACACTATCTTTCGGACAAACAGAATGTCCGACGAGTGGCGGCGGAGTACGTTAGTACCAATCTTCAAGAACAAAGGAGATTTTCAAAGTTGTACTAATTACCGTGGAGTTAAGCTCATGAGCCATACAATGAAGCTATGGGAGAGTCATTGAACACCGCCTGCGGAAGATGACGAACGTGACCCAAAATCAGTTTGGTTTCATGCCTGGGAGATCAACTATGGAGGCCATTTTCTTACTAAGACAACTTATGGAGAGATTCAGAGAACAAAAGAAAGACCTGCATATGGTCTTCATAGACTTGGAGAAGGCCTATGACAAAGTGCCTAGGAGTGTAATGTGGTGGGCCTTAGAAAAACACAAAGTATCAACAAAGTACATTTATCTTATTAAAGATATGTACACTAATGTTATGACAAGTGTCCGAACAAGTGATGGGGACACCGATGACTTTCCAATTAACATAGGACTACATCAAGGGTCGGCTTTGATCCCTTATCTTTTCGCTTTGGTGATAGATAAGGTCACAAGGGACATACAAGGAGATATACCGTGGTGTATGCTTTTTGCCGATGATGTGGTACTTGTTGAGGAGAGTAGGAGTGGTGTTTCGCAAAAGTTGGAATTGTGGAGGCAGACGCTGGAAGCAAAAGGTTTTAGGCTTAGTAGGTCTAAAACAGAGTATATGAAGTGTGATTTCAGTGCCATGGGGTATGAGGATGGCGATGTTAGTCTTGATGGGCAAGTGGTACCCAAGAAAGACACTTTTCGTTACTTAGGATCAATGCTTCAGAAGGAGGGAGACATCGATGAGGATGTCAGTCATAGAATTAAAGTTGGATGGTTGAAGTGGCGGCAAGCTGCGGGTGTCTTATGCGACCCCCGGGTGCCACACAAACTAAAAGGCAAATTCTACAGGACAGCAATCCGGCCGGCTATGTTGTATGGAGCAGAATGTTGACCCACTAAAAGACGACATGCCCAACAACTAAGTGTGGCAGAGATGCGTATGTTGCGCTGGATATGTGGCCACACAAGGAGAGATCGAGTCCGAAATGATGATATACGAGAGAGAGTAGGAATGGCGCCAATTGAGGAGAAGCTTATGCAACATCGCTTGAGATGGTTTGGACATATCCAACGAAGACCTGAAGAGGCACCAGTGCATATCGGAATAATTAGGCGTCCCGAGAATGTGAAGAGAGGTAGAGGTCGACCAACCTTGACGTGGACAGAGGCTGTGAAGAGGGATCTGAAGGAGTGGAATATTGATAAAGAGCTCGCCGTGGATAGAAAGGGGTGGAAGTGTGCAATTCACGTGCCAGAACCCTGATTTGTAGTTTCGCTTTTCCTCCTTAATCGTTTGACCTTTTCTTGTGCCACTTTAGATCTTGCTGGTTCTTGTGGGTTTTGTGGGTTTTATCTCTTTTTATGTGTTTCCCCGTTTCGTCGTTTTTTCGGTTCTCCTTTGTCTTTGTCTCCCTTTTCTTTTCTTTGGGGGTTGAGCTCTGAGGTTTTCATATGGGGTTTCATCTCTAGCCTACCCCACCGTGCTTGGAACAAAAAGGCTTTGTTGTTGTTGTTGTAAGGTGGCATTCACATTTTGGAATTATTATAAAGATTAAGGGAAAAAATACATAACTAATTCCATGTTTTTCACTACTTTTTTAGAACATTACAGGATATCTGCGAATCATTTCATTAAGAAGAGAGAAAAAAATAGATGGAACGACCAAAAGGTAAGCCCCGAGTACAAAATTGGTTAGGCCAAGAAGGCAAGAACATTGCAAAAGTCCACCAATAGCCAACTGTTCAGTATAAAAAAAGTTAACCTGCAGAGACAGCCCTCGGGTATTATATTAAGAAGAGTTTCTCATACAGATTGAGAAACCTTCTAAACCCCTGCGGCCCTGCCCCACCCATACACAGCTACACCATAGCCCTGTGAAAATGGCCACGACCAGGGGTATATGACAGATGAGGGGGTTTATTTAACCCTAAACTGAAATTCGCTCCCATAGAAAGTCGAACTCAGGACTTGAAGAATGCTACTCACCACCTAACAAACTCAGCTAGAGGCCCTTTAGCGCATGTTCAGTATCATACATAAAGGCTACATTAGTTTGCAATGTTTAACACTTCTAGTACTTTTGGTGTCATTTTCCAGGCATTATCTTGACTAAAAGCGAATAATAATTTGTACAAGCCTTCAAATATGAAAATAATTTCCTTCATAATATAAGCAAATCCTGTTCGATACAGCTGCCACCCGCCAGCATTAAGAGCACCCACTTATGTGAATACATAACCAATATAAAACAGGCCTAGATAGCTAACATGTATAACAACTCCCATGTGACTAATCTCAAATATTGTGAAAGCTATCAGGAAAATAAAGTGAAAGATAAATAGGAATACCTTAGCTGAATAAAGAAGGACATCCTCTTTTGATAGTTTAAGAGCGTGACTTCCCCCATAAGATGCAAGATTCAGAGCTGCACGTGGCTCTCCCTGGCAAAGTTGAATACAGAGATGCAAGAGTTTTAAGGTGGCTGATGAGAACAATTGAAAAATTTAGGCCTATAGCATGTATGTCTTACTTGTGAACCTGTAGTGACAACCAAAAGATCTTTAGGGGCATAAGCATCCATATCCTCTACCTTGATCTGCAGGATGCTTCAACTAAGCAATTAGGAATAGTACATTCTGTAACATATCAAAAGATTGCACGGACAGAGATCATGTAGCATATCAATGTGTTGATAACGTTAAAAGGTAAAGTATCTTAATATCTGAAAATAACTCAACCATCAAATCAGACTATTGCTCATAATCATTTAACACACCTAAACATTTGCACAAAACAATCATGTGTTGGTGCTAGCTGTAGAGGAGTTACACTTTTGGGATTTGGATGGAGCACGAGGTAATAGGTATTACTCACCTCCTTGACTAGCGCCTCCTGAAGGATAGTTTGTCGGTGTTAAGAGTTTGTGGTCAATCTATGTGTTTGTGTGGTGCGCATGTTCTAGGAACCTAAGTGAATTGGAGGTGTGTGTGGTGTTGTAAGGGTTCTTACCCTTTTTTATTCTTAATATAGTGATGCATAACTCTCCTGCGTGTTTGAGAAAAAAATTATGCACAACTGAGTTTGCAATTGTTTCATTATATGTTTACATTAAATAAACTAAGACCTCCCAGCAGGAACCCATAGATGGTGTCTGACTGCCTGCTAGTAGCAGGATATTTAAACAAAAACTGCTTGCATACATTTTTGCCAGGACATTGAAGGATCTGCTGGCCATTAACAAAAAAGGAAACATTGATCGCTGATAAATGTTAAGGCAAACAGAAAGCTATGCACCTGGATAAATACAATCAAGAACCAATTACTCTATAAGCTGCCAGACCTGGTGCAATTATAAGTCAACATTTGATATAAAGGGGGGCAGACCTAGTGCCAAAGGCTCCCATATGTCTGGGGGTCTGGGAAGTAATAAACCGAGGCAAGCCTTCCTCCTGCAAATCAGGAGAGACTGCTTCGAACCCACGACCTGGTGATCCAGTGAGACAGCTCTCATCATTGCACCAGGACTGCCCTTCGGACATGATTGGC
This sequence comes from Zea luxurians, assembly GCA_029449295.1. NCBI lineage: Eukaryota > Viridiplantae > Streptophyta > Magnoliopsida > Poales > Poaceae > Zea > Zea luxurians. Next base: position 101,283,943 of record JAOPSE010000011.1, read on the forward strand.
TAAAAGATCTAAGGACCCAAATAGCATCAAGTAATTCTACAGGCTGTTAGACTTGATGCAACTAACACTCAACTATTTGAATGTGATGAGCTAAAAGATCTGTGTTCGTAAAGGTAGCAGTACTTCTCCACCAGTATTAAATTTTCACCTACCCACGTTAAACTGAAACAAAAAGCAGTCGAACACTTCAATGAACTCCGATGAGTTCTGTATATATTTTTCTTTATAAGGTATATGGTAACGTGTGAGGTAAAGTGGATAGCTGAAGCTAATAAAACTATAGATTATAAAAGGATGCAGAAACAAATTATTCTCACAAAGGATGCCATCATATGTCGATACTAGCATAACAATTGCATGTATCATAAAAGTAAAAAAGTCCATTAAAAATATTGCATCATTCATAACATCATAGTAGCAATAAACACAATTACACAAAGAATATTTAACTGGTCTAATAAAGTTGCTGCATACCAAGGTTGATGGATCCAGTGGTGCCTTTCCATCCTTGAAAGCAGCTTCAAGGTATGTCCTGAGTGACATTCCAACAAATACCTGTTCTAGCCCACCAAAACTACAACCTAGTTAAAATACCATCGAAATTGAACATAGTAGTCGAATTAAAATTTCAAAAGGTTACCATTTTTCGACCAGTTAAATCTGCAGCAGCTTTGATGCTCCCAATTCGATGTATGTTTGAGGCAAACTGTGTCGTAATTACTCTTCCTTTTGCTTCCGAAATATGTCGCAACAATGAACCAGCAACAACAGATTCGCTGATTGATCTTCCAGGGGATAGAACATTTGTTGAGTCACTCATCATCTTGTATTGAAGGGGGAAAGAGGGATAAAGAAAGAAGCAATGTCAAGAACATATCAACAAAGAGCTGCTCAAATTAGTATAGGGAGACCTAGGTGATCACTTCATTACTCTATTGATATTAAACAACTATTCCTAATCTTTTAATATGTTCATACTTCATAGCTGCATGAATGCATCTTTGAAGCCAGACAACATGTGTGCAACCAAAGTCAATGACCTTCATTCTAGAAATAAAAGTAATCCATATGCACAAGATATTGGATCGACTTACAAGAGTAACACCTTCTTTCGAGAGCTCCTCCAATGCTTGTCGGTCAAAAAATTTTCCATCCACTGGTGATTCATCAATCTACAAGAGAAAATAATAAAGTTATACAAAATAGTAAAAAATACATAAAATCTAGTATATACACTTATTGCGATCTAACTTACTTTCCAGTCACCAGTATGGAAAATTATGCCATCACCACAACGAAGCACTAAGCCACAACAGTCAGGAATTGAATGAGTTACACGGATGGGTTCAACTTCAAAAGGTCCAGCCTGAAATCTCTTTTTAATTCTTAAAACCTTAAGCCTTGATGAGAGGAAGATCCCGAACTCCTTCAAACGCTTCTTTATTAGCTGTCCAATTATCAATAATGCATTTCAAAACTCCGAAGATCTAAAAATTTTATGCAGGTCGTTCAGCAGTATAAAATGGCAAGGATGAGACTAGCAATCAAAACAATTTTCAGTGTTACCTCCATGGTGAAAGATGATGCAAAAATCGGTGTTGTTGAATCGAGTGCTGGAATGACCTATTAACAGTAAAAATATTTGAAGGAAATAAGAGCTTATGATAATTCTAAATACAGATAGAAAATCAGCGCAAAAGACTACAAAGATCTACATAATATCCAGATACCACATTCTCCACAAAATAAATATCCAGATATCATGTCAAGTACTTCCATATTGAGATAGAAATTCTAGAAAAATCAGCAGACATACGAAGACCTTTTCACGCAGGTCGAGAAAACCTACAAATCCCTATCTCACCCATACATAGTTGCATCATAGCCCATATAAGAACAAACATGACCCGTACTGAGCCTTAGACCTGTGCTTTGGCATGAGAGAGACGATGGGATCTTTTACCCAAGCCTGAAATTCGCTCCCACCGAAAGTCGAACCCAGGATCTGAGGAGCCCTATTAGAGCCACCTAACCAGTCCAGGCTGTCCAAAGTGACCCAAACAACATCGCACATGCCACAAAGATTGTGGGAAACAATAAACAAAACTGTATCACTTCAGATGCCAGATATATCCTCAAATTTAGATGGTTCACTACGGATAAATTCAGAAACTAGGCCTGTTTTGGCCTATTTCTAGAGAAATGCAACTTTTCTGATTTATTTTGCAGAGAGACACCTTCAACTACACTAGGTATGTGTATGTTACCCATCTTACATTGCAGCCCTGCCTGTCATACAACATTCCCCCAACCCTACTCATTTGTTGTCGAAGGATATAGATGCATTGGCATGGTCCCATTCGAGGCACCTTGCCCAGCTCAGTTGAAATGGGACCATGGTCTTTGACAGGCAGGTGCAGGATTGCAGAATTGTTGGCCGTGGCATGATTTTATCCTTGTAACAATGATGCTCACTTGCTCGGTGTGGCAGTAGCTCAACACACAAAAGTTGGCTGGTGTTAGAGTGGACACACTAACCAGTTCAACCCAAAAGCTTAAGCCAGACAACGTGCAAATAAAGGGGCGGAGACACAAATAAAGCCTCTGCCAGAATTTGAACTCGAGACCTCTGGCTTTGATACCAGTTCAAGCCAAAAGCTTAAGCTATTAGGAGAAGGTAATCAATCCACTTATACACTTCAACAGCCGGCGCTAGAAGTTACAGTTTTATTAAGCATTGATGAAGACGTTAACCATAGAATCAACGCAGGGTGAATGAAGTGGTATCAAACATCTGACGTTCTATATGAAAAGAGGGTACCACATAAACTAGAAGGGACTACAATTAGACTTGCTAGTTGTATGATGCAGAATATTAGCCTACAAAAAGACGACATGTTCGGCAAATAAGTGTTGTTGAAATGTGTATGATGTGCTGGATTTGTGGCTATACAAGAAATGATCGAGTCCGGAATGATGATATATGTTATAGGCTAGAGGAAGCGCCAATCGAAGAAAAAGCTTATCCATAATCGGTTGAGATAGTTTAGACATGTCCAACAAAGACCTTCAGAGGTGTCAATGCGTAGTGGGATCACGTGGGAGATAACTCTCACCACTAGACCAAGTCAGCCCTTCATACAAGATAATATCTATTTCCTACAAATTAGAAGATCTTGCTTATCAAATCTCACTGTGGTACATTCTGTTTGTATTTTGTGTGGGACATCTCCGGCAACGCCAAGGTTCAGTGCCCAGCGGGAGTAAAATGGCTGAGGGTTCTATGGCTGTAGGTTGGATCATTCAGTTAAGGCCATTCTCATTTATGTTCATGGCACTTGTGTCCAAAGAGAAACTAAGGCATTCCATTTCTTTTGTGCGTGTGTTCGTTGTACTCAAAACATTTTACTCCTCAATACAATGATATGGAGCTCTCCTACAGATTCGAGAACGTAAAAAATATTCATGTTTACAAACAATATAAAGGTGCATTTTGTTGGAGTTGGATTCAACTGATATTGATCTGATTCTGAGTCTCTTAACCCATGCTCTTAGAGGAAAATAAAGTCCGCTGCTGGGAATAATGGATTATTCACTGCTGCATTATGTGATACCACAAATGACTCAGCTGGCAACTAGTATTATAATGTTGATTTTTTATGATAAAAAGGGGAAATCTAGACTACCTATCTGTTATGACCGGCACTCAGTACCACCGCTGCACTAGGGCTGGTGCAGTGGCGCGGCTAGGGCTGGCGCAGCAGATGGATCGGGCACCTCTGTTTAGATGGATAAGCGTTAGTCGTAAGTCTTGGACAGAGTTTGTTTAGAAAGATGAGAGTAAGCATGGTTGTTTAGAAAGATAAGGAGGGTTTGTTTAGAAAGATAAGGAGTCAGTTTAGATAAGGACGGCTGCTAAGCCTATAAATGTACCCTTCAATCAATGAAAGATCAAGCAGGAATTAACCTTGCTCGGCTTCCCCTTTCCCCTGTGTTTACTGTTCATCCGACGGGTACTGTTCACGTGTGTGCTCTCCTCCCGCTGCCCTGATCCTAGGACGACGGCGCCAAACGTTGTGGTCCCGAGCCTCGAGCCCTCGACCTTCCCCTCACCACTCATACCACCTCAGAAGCCGCAGTTCCAACACTATCATTGCACTAAAGCAAGAATTTGGATGTTTCCTACTACCTTTGTTCAAAAATATATTCAATTTAGGATATTAGCACAATATCTAATAATCACATTTGTCCACATTTTTTCGTAGACACCAATTTTGGAATAAAAGGAAAATCTTACAGTAGTCCATGTTCCAGATTAGTATCAGCATAAAATGGTCTGGAGCACTATATATCATGAATTATGTACTACAACATTTCAAATAAAAAAAGAATATTCATCCAATGTTTCTGTAAATTACACTAAAATTCAAGGAAGGGACAAGCACGTACCAAATTAACTACCATGTACACAAAACATCTAACTTTCAAACAAGTACAACAAAATTCTCCTTCCAATGTTTAGACTGTAGGAGGCATGACTCAACAAAGAATTGTTGGTTTGCATGCAACTAATAAAGTAGTAAAGTGTGTAGCAGATCATAGCCAAGCAAACATGATTAATTGGAATGGTTTACACAATAAGCAGGAGAATTATTTACCCAAGGCAACGCACCGATGTGATCTTCATGCCCATGTGTGATGATAACTGCTTCAATTTTGTGGCTCCATTTCTTGATGAACGTGGTGTCTGGGATAATCTTTTGCACACCAAACTCATCGTAACTGACACATTTTTAAACAGACTCTAATTCAGTTAAAAATCAGCATGTGTGCTAAGGAAAATCTATACAGAATACAAATATAATATGCAGAAAATGCTGAGTCCTTTATGTGGCAGTGTGATAGACATAGACTACAAGAAATTTGTTTACTCTAGCCCTCTGCTCATAGACATGACTTTCTATGATACAGGAACTTTATTTGAGCATAAGCACAGAACTGCAGAAAAAATGGTAATTGCTAATTCATTATCCAGCAGAATTATACAATAAAAATGATTACTCAAGTTATGGGGAAATTATCTGTGGCACACTGACAAAGAGTGGCTTTAGCTTTTGGACACTGGAAATGGTATTGTTTATCAGGAACACACTGAGAAACATTGTTCATTATCTGGGACACACCGCAGCGATTAAATTTTTCATTTCCGATAAAACTTTGTCTGTAAGATTTTTTCTAAAATAGAAATTTTTACCGTTGTTGTGTGCCGCTGATAATAACTAACGTTTCTCAGTGTGTTCCTGATAAATAGTACCATTTCTAGTGTCCAAGAGCTAAAGTCACTTTGTTAGTGTGCCACAAATAATTTCTCCTAAAGTTAAATACAATTTTCCCACACACGTGGATTTCATGAAGAAAAAAGAATGTTAGAGATTTAGAGTATATTTAGTAGTTTAGATATTGTGTATCGTAGACTGCCATATGTGTAATTGGATTGCCTTGTTTCCCAAGTCTTGTACTCTATATAAACCACCTAAGGGCTCAATACAATACAATACAACCATCCAATTACACTAATTATGTTCTCCTTCATGATATCATGAGTCTAGATTTAGATCATAACCCTAGCCGCCACCAGCTTCCGCAACTATGCGTCCCTAGGGAGAGATTGAACTCTGTCGGGGGCAACACCACCGTTTCAGCACCCAATCCCACTATCGGACTACCATTGTCATCGTCAAGCAACACCAGATCGTGATGGATCTCGCGTAGGTGGTGTTGTCCGTTAGTTGGACATCCTCCGTGTCGACCTTCTCGTCGTCAGGTCGTAATGGTGTCGCACCTCACCCACTGGCACTGTCGCACGCTTGGCCATTCCATGACCCCTCCATGTCTAGCCTCGCCTCATCCACCGGCATTGTCTCGTGACGGGCTGCCCTGAGGAACCCACCCACGCGTGTTAGCTGGAGGGCCGAGTAGTGACCTAATGTGGCTAGGAGCGGTCAGGCCCTCATGCCCCTGTGGCTCACAGCAGCTAACGACAAGATTGAGGCTAGAGGTCGATTGACAGACCAGGCCCACCCACTGGCAACTGAAGCGGTCACCCACAGTTAGCCTACTAGATCTATTGGTCGCATGCCTCCTACTAGTGAAGTAGTGAACAGCCATGACTGACCAAGCTCGCCAGTTGGCATCTGAGGTGACGGTTAAGGGCCATCTCGCCCTTCATGGTGGTCAGGAGCAACAGTGCAACTCCTAGCCCCTGCCTTTGTCATGCCCCTCTTGGCCCGATCAGCATCCCGTGAGTCTCAATCGAGCGTCGCTCGCCCCTCTGCTCTATCTCTCTACCTCTCAAAGATCCAGGGCTCCTACATGAGATGCTACTGTTGTATCCTTTTTGGTTTACCCGATCATTGATCGGGGTTGAGTCGTTGATCCCGCGCATACCTACTCTGGCCCCAACATTGACTACATCAACATCTGGATCTTTGACTATGCGGCCTGGCCGGGGCATGCGATGTCGAGGGGATGATTTCCTATGTCGTGTCTCAGTCGTTCAATCTACACGTGTACATTGTCGATTTGTCCTCACCACCATAGATCGGGATGCCTACATCGACTTTTTTCCATCATTGCTCCACCTCACGCGTACTCGATCAGTACAACCAATTATGTGCGATCCACTCTGCTCCCGTGACATCCATCGCCAAGACTTAAGCGCATTTCTCCTAGCAACAGGGTTGTTGGCTTCCTGTTGTGTCGCCTCATCGAGACGCAACATCTCGCCCATGTGCCCACTTCACCATTGTAGCTACAACGTCATTCCCCACGCATCAACGATTATGTTGTGTAATCTTTGTTGTGTTGTCCATCCGCACAAGTCCTACTAATCAGATCTTCACCGTTATTTTGGAGCGCTACCTGTGAGCGCGAGGCCACCACCGACCCTGTGCACGAGGCCACCGCTGCTAAGCCACCAACGCCCTACGTTCAAGCTGCTCACTGTTGAGCATCCGCTCTCGCCCGGACTACTTGCCATCGAGTTTGATGCAGCCGCTCGTGCACTGCTTCTTTATCCAGCACAACCACGTCGTCAACATCGCCATCTCGTTCCCACCTACTTCGTCTGCTTCGACAATCGCATGTTGCGTCGGCACCTTCTACCTCGCCATTCTATGCACCACAACTGTCGTCGAGACCTTCTCTGTTGGATCCTTAGACATTGACACATGGTTGGGGGCCTCTACTGTGTACGACTGGTATCGGTTACACCAGCATCTGCTTTCATCCCTGATAGGTTGCTAGGTCTAGCAAACTTAGCCCATGCCTCAGTCTAAATGGCTTGACTGCATCAACTTCGGCATCGACTCATCGGCATCATCACCTTGCGTCTACAATGGCCCTAACTATGTCGACCTTGGCATCGCCGCCTTCCACAACAACAACCTCAACGCATCTCGATCGTCACCATGGTGCCTCTTGTGCGCCTGCAGCTCCACCAACACGGCAACCCAACCACAACTACGTCGACCTTGGCTATCTTCAGCATGGCTTCTTCGACCACAACAATCGTGCCCTCAAGCTCGGCTACCTAGACATTAGCACAAAGGGTTATCATCCGCATGAGCTCCTTGTTAGTTTCTATTCCAAGCCCAACATCTGTATTGCGACGTCATTCTGGCTCGGGGGGGGGGGGGGGGGGGGATGTTAGCATTTGACTCCTCTTCTCCAGTGTGTCTACGGTACTCCTATGACTGCGGGAGATATTAGAGTATATTTTGTAAGGTTTACTGTGGACTGCCATATGTATCCCTGGGTTACCTTGTCTCCCAAATCATGTACTCTATATAAATCGTTTAAGGGCTCAATGCAATACAGCCGTCCAAATAAACAAATTCTATTCTCCTTCAAAAAAAAAGTTAAGTTGTTGTACACACAAACCTATATAAGAAAGGCATTAGAAATAATAGGAGCTGAACTGTAGTGTAAGAAGGAGAAAGATATGGTTTCCATTACGTACTCTGGGAACATAACTCCAGCATCAATCAAGATATAACGGTCATAATTCCCCACAAGCATGCAATTCATGCCTATTTCGCCAAGACCGCCGATGGGGAGCACTCGCAGAGGAGGACCATCGGACCCTTCATAGAACTGCTCCATCTTTCGCTTGACCGAATCTTCCAAGCTCTTGGTGGCACCCTCAGTTTTCCTCAGCCTTCTTCGGGGGGTTCTAGATTCCTGGGGCCCTGCACGCATCAGAAGAGAATACCCTTGTCCTGTGAATATCTACGAGCACAATAAATCATGCTTTTGCATATTACATAGGTAACGTTTTAATCCCTACATCACATTACAACCAAAGTATCCTCTCGAATAAATGCAAAAAATCCTGTTGAAGAAATGGAACCGAGATGCTTCGAAAAGTAAAATGGTGCCTTTAAAAAGCAGTTACGCGTCGGCACAACATTTAACTGACTCCTAATTAGCCTTCTCAAAATGAACATGTACTGGCAGCCGCCGTGCATACACACCTTTCCCAGAGGAGGACGGGGTCGCGACGGCGCAGCACGAGATGGAAACGGCGGCGGGTGAGGAGGCGGCAGCAGCGTGGCGGCGGGCGATGCCGCAGGGGCAGAGAGACGAGAGTGAGGCGAGCGCCACCATGGCGGGCGGCGGCGGCGGCGGCGGCGGTACGCTTGAAGTGGCTCGCTCGGGCCCGTCCGTCCGAGGCCCAGGATAAGGAAGGCGGTGGCACTAGCTGTAATTTTCGCGAAAACGAATCGAAGAGTTGGCCGAGCGGAACTGTGCCAGAAGGAAGGAAAAGGGAATGGTTTCTGCTTGGATTGTCTATCCGACGCATCCCGTCTGGACTGGAGCAATTGCCGTTCGAGACTTCGAGATTTGGATTGGGCAACTGCGGCAGCTTGGCCCAAAATATCTCTTATCCATTTTTTTTAAATATTTTCTTTTCGGCTCTACGCTAATACAGTACTAAAAAAACTAGCCACATATGAATATATTGATTTTCTTCTATATTGTTTCTCATATTGTGCCTCATCCGTGTATAGATGAAAATATAGATAGAGTGTTTCGATTAAACGGTTGAAAACAACGTATTAGTAGTCTCCATCAACCATGTAAAATGTAGATATTATAATCAAATTTGTATTAAAAATACAGAATTTACAAAAACGGATCTCTCGATACTAGAGAGAGATTAAGCCCTATTTTCCTAGAGGATATATTAAGCTTTTAGTTGACTTTGAACTTCTTCATTCTCATGTGTCCTGGGCTGGGCTCCTGGCTAAGAGATATTGAGGTCAGTTGAGAAGAAACATCCTTACATCTTACTATGGAATGCGGTGAAATGTCTCTCTTGGTGTGTATTCATAGCTACTCCCTAAATCTATATCCACATCAAATGGGAATGGTATGGACAGAAATAGGACATAGCCACATGCCGTGAGTGATGATCATATTGTAGCTGCTCTGCATCCATAGCTGCTACAACTGTTCAAACTACTGCGGCTGCTGTAATCGAGACAAAATACTGTACAAGTCACAGTCGTAGTCGGATTAAAGCTACAACAAGCTATAGCGAATAAAATACGGTAGAAGTCGCAGTCGTAGCCGAATTAAAAATGCAGCAAGTCGTAGTGAATAAAATATTGTAAAAGTCGCAGTCGTAGCTTGATTCTTATCTAATAGACTAATACTCCAATAGGTGTGGACAAATAAGGAAAAAATTTCAAATTACTTCCCTCACCTATGGAAGTTGACCATATAACCCTTAAAATGTTTTTTTAGTTCCATTTTGCCTACACTTGTTTAAGTTTAAGTTGGTTCAACCTAACCTTCAACAAAATTTATCTTTTGTTTTATTTAGGTACAAACTAAATTTTCGGTTAAGTTTTGTTGGTTAGTACCTAATGTCATAACTTAGCTTAGAAAAATATATTGTGATTTTAAAATTATTTTGATACATTAGGGATAAGATAAGATAATAATATTAATGCTACAAAACTAAATATAAAATAATAATAATAATGGTAATAATAAATTCTTAACATTTTTTAACATAATTTATGGTGTCCTCAATCACCTTAAAAATATAAATTTAAAATTCAATTTATATATGGAGAAAAAAGATAATAAGATTTTTTTTGTTTCTCCACGTACAAGTTTGTCAACATCTGTATCAAGGGTCTTCCCTCCTTGGTCCAGTCCCAATATTTCTTGCTAGTGTTTCGAGAGATGTTAGGCTAGCTTCAGCAAGGAACCCTAAAGGGTTCTGTAGCCTAAATATAGAGGATCAAATGGTCCTCTACGCTCTCCAGCAGCGTCCTCTAAACGGTCCTCTAAATTTAGAGGACGCTGCTGGATTCTCTATATATATAATTTCTCTAAACGGTCCTCTATCCATTTGAATACTTTAAATAACTGGTTTAGCAAAACTAAAATATGTACAATATATTTGAGAGTATGACAAATACGTATGTAAAAAATAAAAATTAAAAATGTTTCTAATATAGATATTTGAGTATAGAGGACGTGATTTAGAGGACGTTGTTAGAGAGGAAGAAGATATAGAGGATAGAATCTTTTAGAGGAGACTGTAAAGGACAGATATAGAGGATGAATATAGAGGACGTTGCTGGAGACAGTCTTAGTCCCAATATTTGGGGTAACTCTATCCTGCATCCCATGAACATTAGGGTTTCTATTCTAACACAACTCACAGCTATCAGCTGTGCCAGAAGGAATTAAACTATGTTTCTTATCAATAATATTGTAGACAACCTTACATGCCTGAAGCCATTGAACACAAAAAAAATTGCACGAGAAACTACATACAATCAACCAAGCTAATCTGTGAAATATAAGAAAAGATTGAAATATGAGAAGGCTAACTATTGTTAAAAGAATCAGCTAATCTATCAATTAACCAGGACTACAGTTTTGTCATATATGCTGGACAGCGGCCAACTCTTTCTTGGACAAGCTCTTCGTTGCACCATGCATAGCTAACATTATATTCAATGATCCATCCAGCTGGATATTCAAAGAGCAAATAACCAAATGGCCGTTTTCAAGGTAGCAACAGCAAGCTGTCAGACTTGGTAGTGTCTTTCTGATAGATCAGTCATTTGGGTTATCAATCAAAACTCAGAGGCTGAGGCTTCAGTACTTAATTACATTATGACGCAACCACAGTTCATACATAACCATGTGGAATGCATCGTAGGAGACGGGAGGTGAATGCCACACAAAGTGTTTCTGCACCTGTATTGTAACTTAACTTGTTAGAGCAGAATTAAACTGTGACTTAGTTAGGAACCTAGTTATCTCAAACTGACATTTTAGAACACCATATCAAAAACAGTTGCCAAAGCAATTGATGCACAAAGTAGCTAATTTGCTACTGACATATTATTGTTATTCTGTCATACTATAGATAATTCTCCTACAGTCTAATTCAATATTTGAAATTTCAATAGTGCCAAGTGTAACTGGCCCTGCTTTTTTCTAGGGGAACAGTTAATGCAAAGAACATAGTAAGAGTACAGGTGTTCAGAATAAACAAACCTGAACTAGCGATTTATGCAATGAAATAAACTCCTCCTGTGATATAGATTTCAAGATATTCTTCAGTTGATACACATCTCTCTCCCTAAGTATAACCGCAAACTTTCTCCAGTCAAGGGCATCATTGAAAGGCAGATCATAGTAGTCTGACAGAATAACTAAAAGGATATAGAAGAATATGTATCAGAACAATGTAATCAGGAAGGAACTAAATTACTCTATTCCCATAAAAAGAAAATAGAAAGAACAATGAAATGTATTGCCAAAGTTTATAAGTAGAAATACTAACCAGGAACACAACCATAGTGTATTGAGTCAGATATACGTGCACTGTTAACTTGTGAACCACCAGGACAGATACAGAACTTGGTACGGTAAAACTGCTTCTGATAAACTAGCTCTCCAATAGCTCTACTGATCCGATTGTTGCTGATAGCAAGTTCTGTGTCATTCTCCCAAACTCGTGCTAGAATAACCCTTATTTTGGAATTGCGATGGCCAGCCCAAAAGCCAAGAATTATCCTGGTTGATTTGCAAAACAATAATAAAATATAATTAGTATAGGCTAAGAGCAAATAGAGTTTATGATGTAGTCCCTCTAGAGTTTAGGGTTTAGGGTTAGGACACGAGAAACGTGTAAAGCTAAGAGAATGGTAGAAGAAAATGACTACGGTACCCAGGGTATTGTTGCCTTGGGAATATAACAATGACTGGTTGTGTGAATAGTTAGTCATAAATGTGATGTGTGAAGGTAAAGATTAATGAGAGAAAAAAGAGAGAAGTCATCATTAAACAACATGCAAGCATTATATTTTAGTAAGGTAGCAAAAACAAGTTCACAGCTGCAATCAACTTTGAATTTCCCTACACCTAAGTGATTTTCTTAGCATTATATTGGAGCAATGGGCAATGTGAAACCATGTACATTTCAAGATATGCATGAGACAACTGGTAAGTAATTGTGTTCCACATGGAGTTTTAATGTGACATTTGAATATTTTTCCCAATTTTTTGTGGCATTATAACCTCAGCACTAGAGTACATGAAAAACAGAGAACAGTACAGAATCTTCAAAATTCATTAGGAGAAACATAGCAGGAATTCTCCACGGCACTTAAACTGAACAAACGCTAACCTGTTGTCAATATCATTTCCTCCTTCATGTAGGGCAAACGGCTGCAGTACTTGAGGAAGGGCAATATCCTTATGCGGTATAAAGTCAACATTATAGCTTGGCGAACATACAACTCTAATAGAGTTTTTCACCATGAATTGAAGTCCTTCAAATGCTCTCACACCCACATCATGGCAGGTGACGAAGAAGTGGTCTGCTCCTAGTGTCCTGTTCCAGTAAGGATACTTGTTTATCAAACCTTCTACGTAGTCCTTAACTATCACCGTCATATTCTCATATGAAGTACCCTGCAATGTCAAAACAACACGCATAAATAACTACTGTTACAGGGAAACAAAATCAGAAATAAGGCATATATACTGCTATGTTGGGGGCCATGGCTCCGGGCCCTGAGCATATCCAGGGTCCCTTGGACCCTGTTGATGAGCTAGGGACCGTGGAGCAGCTGGCGCCCAGTACTGAGGATACTATAGCTGTCACCTCTATTCCTTCCGCGAATTTACCTCTGCTTACTTGGGAAGAGGGCAGACTTGATGCTGCTGTGGTTCCAGACATTGTGCCTAACCAGGGTATTCCTCACCCTGTTGAGAGGCATAGGTCTGTTGAGCCGCAGGATGCTGCCATTAATAGCAGAGGTGGCCTCCCTTCCAACCTTCAGGTTTATTTTAGGCGAAAGCGCCACATGAAGAAATGTTCTGCGCCGGATGCGCCTGCTGTTTCTCTCAATGATCTGGAGAAAATCATCAAGCCAGTGGTACAGCTGCTGCCCTTGCCGGTTGCCAAGATTAGAAGCAGTAAGACTGTTGTTGCTGTGCCTCGTCAGAGTAGGAGGGTGGCTGGTGTCAAGCCCTGTTCTCCAGGTCCGATCATCACTGAAGCCCAAAAGAAAGTCATCAGGAGTTTGTGTCTCGCAGCCACGGAAGAAGCCATTGATCAAAAAGCTCAAGACAACTATTTTAAGTTGTTCGAGGGGCGACTGGCGGACTCTCATCTCGCTGCACTTGCTGCTATTTTTGGCTGGCAGGCGGAACGATTTGATGATTCCAGCAGCCCGGAGCTCCTGGCAGCCTGTTAATTCCTGCTGTCCTTGGTCGTGTTTATTTGTCTTTCAATGAATCTATCAAACATTCTTGTATGGAATGCCCGTGGCCTTAATAATAAGGCTAGGCGAGATTATGTAAGAGACACAATTCTATCCTCCAAAGCTGATATTATTTGCCTCCAAGAGACTAAAGTGGCGTCGTTTTCTTCCCATCTGCTCCTATCTGTGTGTGGTTCAGATTTTGATAAGTTTTTGACCCTGCCTGCTGTTGGTACTCGTGGTGGCATTCTAATTGCCTGGAAGGGAGCAGTTTGTCAAGTCATCTTCTCTCGTATTGAATAATTTCTCGGTTTCAGTTCAGTTTGCTGGGATGGATGGTATGAATTGGTGGTTCACTGGTGTTTATGGCCCGCAGGAAGATGAGAGGAAAATTCAATTCCTTCAGGAACTTCTTGATTTCAGAACCCTTTGCAGTAGTCCTTGGCTGTTGACTGGGGATTTTAACATGATCTATCAAGCTGCTGACAAAAATAATGCTAACCTAAATAGAGCTTTGATGGACAGATTTCAAAGGTTTCTTGATGACTGCCTTCTTAAGGAAATTCCACTGCATGGTCGTAAATTTACATGGTCAAATGAAAGGCCTTCTCCAACTCTTGTACGACTTGATAGGGTGTTCTGTTGCAATGATTGGGAAGATTTCTTTCCTAATTCGCTCCTGCAAAGTGCATCCTCGGGGGTGTCGGACCACTGTCCTCTTATTCTCAGCCTTAATGTCCAAACTCATAAGAAGAGGCGTTTTCACTTTGAAAGTTACTGGCCCAAATTGCCGGGTTTCCTTGAGGCTGTCAGCCAGAGCTGGAATGCACCGGTTTCCACTGCTTGCCCTGTTGAGGGTATATTCTTAAAACTGCAGCGACTTAGCAAGGGGCTGCAAAAATGGAGCCATCACAAGGTTGGTAATGTAAAGCTGCAACTTGCTACTGCTAAGGAAATTCTGCACCGCCGTGAGATTGCCAGGGACAATAGAGTGCTCTCACCCGGGGAGGAATGGCTTAGAAAAAAATTGAAACTGCATTGCCTCGGATAGGCATCGTTAGAGCGCATAATTGCGAGGCTTCGCTCGCGCATTTTGTATCTACAAGAGGGTGATGCAAATACTTCTTTCTTTCATCAGCAAGCCCGCTACCGCAAGAAAAAGAACTTTATTGCAAAATTTCAGGTTGAGGAACGTATTGTCACCTCACAGGAAGAAAAACAGCAAGCAGCCTTGGATTTTTATGATAACCTGCTAGGTACAGCTGAACATAGGGACTACACCCTGGACCTGCACAGCCTGGGCATTCAACAACATGATTTGGGGGATCTTGAGCTTGTTTTTTCTATGGAGGAGGTTTGGTCAGTTGTAAAAGATCTGCCTTTGGACAAGGCTCCTGGGCCAGATGGTTTCACAGGTCGTTTTTATAAGGTTTGCTGGGATATCATCAAGGAGGATATGATGGGTGCTTTGCTTGCTGTGCAATGTGGGCATGTCTCCAAACTCAAACTCCTCAACACGGCTTTTATCACCCTCCTGCCTAAGAAGGTGGATGCCCTGCTGGTCAAGGATTACAAGCCAATAAGCCTTGTTCACAGCTTTGCTAAGTTGGTAACCAAAGTGCTAGCAGCTCGGTTGGCACCCCACCTGCCAAGTATGGTCTCTATCAACCAAAGTGCCTTTATCAAAGGAAGGAGTATACAAGACAATTTCCTACTGGTGCAGCAACTTACCAGATCCTTACACCACACAAAAGAGCCTCACATCCTGCTGAAGTTGAATATTTCCAAGGCCTTTGACTCAATATCCTGGCCATTCTTGCTTGACATGTTACAACACTTGGGTTTTGGTCGAATCTGGTGCAACCTTATTAGTCTGCTGCTTTGCACTTCCTCTACACGGATCCTTGTCAATGGCGAGCCTGGGGAATACATTCTGCATCATAGGGGTCTTCGGCAAGGCGATCCTTTGTCCCCCATGTTGTTTATCCTTGTCATGGAGGCTTTGAATGCTATGGTCAGTTATGCTTTCAAGGAACATATCCTGCAGCCGATTGCAAATCAACATGCCAAACATTGTATCTCCTTCTATGCTGATGATGTTGTTTTGTTCATGCGGCCCTCTCATCAGGATATCTCAGCAATTATCAGCATTTTAGACATCTTTGGTCATGCTACTGGGCTAAAAACAAACATCTCCAAAAGTTCTGTTACACCAATTCAATGTGGAGCGAATGAGCTGACCACCATTTCTGCCTTATTACCATGTGCTACAAAAAATTTTCCCTACACTTACTTGGGGATTCCTCTATCAATCCGTAGGCTTGCTAACTCTAATCTCTTGTCGCTTGTTGATAAAGTTGTTGATAAACTTCCAGGATGGAAAGCCAATCTTCTCAGCCGGGCTGGTCGTCTTGTCATGGTTAAGACAGTGTTGTCTTCTGTCCCTATCTATCTTATGCTTGCATTAGAACTCCCTAAATGGGTTTTTAAGGCAATCGATAAGAGGAGACGAGGCTTTCTTTGGAAGAGGCAAGGTGATGCAAATGGAGGTAACAGTCTCGTGTCCTGGGAAGCTGTCCAGCGGCCTCTCAAGTATGGTGGTCTGGGTATTCTCAACCTGGAGATGTTTGGTTGGGCCTTACGTGCCAAGTGGCTTTGGTTACAGAAGACTGACGTGTCAAGGCCATGGGCTGGTCTCCCTATCCGAGTGCACCGTAATGCAAAGGCCCTCGTTGATGTGGCTATTACCTCAGTGGTAGGCAGTGGTGAATCTGTGAAGTTCTGGTCTGATCGTTGGCTTCTTGGTAAAACTGTGGCTGAACACTGTCCAACCCTTATCCAGGTGATTTCTAGTAGGGCTTTAAAGCGAAGAACAGTAGCCGAGGGGCTCACAAATTGTCAATGGGTGTCAGATATTCGGGGAGGATTGTCTGTAACGGTCCTAGTGGAGTATCTGCAGCTATGGAACTTGGTTGATGGGGTAGTTCTGCAACCTGACATCGCAGACCAACACATCTGGCGCCTCTCTGCTAATGGTACTTATTGTAGCAAATCGGCCTATGATGCTCTCTTTGTTGGCTCTATCCATTTTGGCCCTTGGCGACGTGTCTGGAAGACCTGGTCCCCCTTAAGATGCAAATTCTTTGTATGGTTGGCAATCAAAAACAGGGTTTGGACAGCTAATCGACTGGCAAAAAGAGGTCTGCCCCATCCAGTTGTTTGCCCTCTGTGTGATCAGGCCGAGGAAACCATCCAGCATATTCTTGTCTCCTGCGTGTTCGCTCGGCAGATATGGACGTCCATACTACACAATTTAGGTCTCCTAGCCATTGTTCCTCAGCATGGATGCACTCGTTTCTCAAATTGGTGGTGCCAAAGTATCAAGAAAGTGGAGAAGAGTCTAAGAAAAGGTCTTAACTCCTTGATCATTTTGGTCGCTTGGTTGATTTGGAAGCACCATAATGCTTGTGTTTTTGAGGGGGTTGTGCCCTGCACCCAGCGAGTTCAGAGTGCTGTGATTGAGGAGGGCAGTGTTTGGCTGGTGCATCAGCTCTGCAGGACCTCCTGCTGCGCCAGCTTCCTAGGGGACCCTAGCAGTTTTCCTGCTGGTGGTCGTTTTTTTGGTCGGGTTGTTGCTATGTGTGTGTTGCTATGTGTGTGTGGTGCGTAGTGTTAATGTCAGGGGGGGGTCTCGGCCTAGGGGCCTTTGTATTTAGGGGTTGACAAGTCTTGTCTCTCCTATGTTCTTTTTTCTTCTTAATATAATGACACGCAGCTCTCCTGCGTTTGTTCAAAAAAAAACATACAAATCATACAGGGCTTCCTCGAATTTGAAAATGAGAACTCAACAGGTATCCAAGAGGGGGGGGGGGGGGGACAACTTGAAATTAACCAAGGATCTTACGTCAAAGTGATAACATACAAAATCAATCAGCAGCCATAGGCACACATTAATTAACACACTACAATAACCCATTACAAGTGCAAGCTCAACTAAATGAGAATTTCACAGATGCTACTCCCATTGTGAACCCATTAATCATGATTTGTCCAAACCTTAGTGGAAGCATCACAATGCAACCAATCAAGAAAGATGATTGTAACTACACCCCCACAAGTCCACATTATGCTAACCAAAAGATTCAGAACAGCCTACTCGTATGAGGCAATATTTGGCATTAACAAATGTTCACACGGGCCACCAATTGCAAAGCGGTTTGGGGCACACTAAGGACAGTTCAACAATAATGCAATGCGCAAACAACTAATACTATCAAATATTGGGTTCCAGCGCCATGAAACGAAGGATACGGTACAAGAGAGACAGGAAAGCCACCTTGCCGCGCATCTTGTGGGGAGATATGGGGACGAAAAAGAGGTGCGCCTGGTCGGGGTCATCGGTGCGGAACCGGCTCTCTCGGATGTTCTGGAAGAAGTAGCCCTCGCTGGCGTACTTCCCCGTGAGCTTGCGAGGAGTCTGGTAGAATGTCTTGGGGTCGCCGTCCGGGTAGATGTACACCTTGAAGCTCCGCTCCATCTCCGCGTACCCCACCGCGAACGCCTCCGGAGAGTGATACACCGTCGAAGAGGAGTGGAGCCGGAGGAGGGGGCGGGACTTGTCGGCGGCGGCCGCGAGCGCGGGGTCCGCGGCGGGGCGGAGGGAGCGGAGTGAGAGGAAGGAGATGGAGAAGAGCCCGAGCGCGGCGAGGAGGAGGAGCGCGCGGGAAAGCGGTGAGGACGCGGCGGCGCCCGTGAGGCGGCCGGCCATCGCCGGAAGTGGGCTGGAGGAGTGAAGTGGAGGACTCCCTGCGATGCGGGGGTGGATCGAAGGGAGCGGAGAATTTGAGGGTTTTCTGCGGAAATACGCAGGTCGGTCGCTCGGACGGCAATGGGTACGGGTATGAGTAAATAACCGCGGATAATTATCCATTGGATATGAATATGGTGTAATTTGATATCCGTGGGTACGGTTATGGATATAATAAGGTATCCGCGGATATTTTTTTCGCGGGTATGGATATCTGGTATCTATACCCGTTACCCAATGGATATCTAATATGTGGGCTATCCGGATTTATATATTATCATAAATTCTTAGTTTTCAATTTTTATCCATAACATGTTTTTGGTGCTGAAATCATCATTTAATGCTATTGGAATGATAATTATTTTAAAATGTAAGAAAATTGTTGTTTGGTGTTCAATGTTAAAATTGTAGTGGTCGGGGCGGGTAACGGGTATCCACTGGATAGCGGATACCCGACGGGTACGGGTATGGATACAGATCCATACCCACGAACGTTTATGGGTACGGATATGGGTTGAGTTTTGTCTCGCGGGTATGGATTCGCGAACTATATATCCGTGTACTACGCGCCCGATTGTCATCCCTAGTCGCTCGTACCACCTCAACGGATCTGCCTCACGCGAAAATGCGCGTAGGACAGCATAACAGTTTATTATTGATTCTAACTTCTAATTATGTCATCTACAGCCAACAATAAATAAACTTATTTATAATAAAGCTGGTTATAAATTTATCTCTTAGATTAATCTTTTATCTCTTTCTCTTCTATGCTTTTATCTCTGAGTTCGTGTATCATATGCATGTGGCATGAGAGGCTGCTTTCTCTAATTTTTTGTCTCTCATATAAACACGCTTAGAGACCATTATTATATTTGCTCTTACTAGTAGGTCGTTAGTCCATAGATAGACCACGATTCCGTGAAAACAACCCAAACCTTTATTAATGCATTGTTACCTCCACACTAGTCAGTTGCTTTGTGCATTGTTACGATTTCTAAATATCATACGAATAAACTTTGCTTTAATAAGACACAAAAATATGTTTGTTTTATTGGTTAGATAATTGAAATGTGAAGCTAGCAACCATGGTTCAAACCCCCATTTATGCATAATTTAATTTCATTTTGCATTAAACAGAAAGCCATGAGATATAAGCCATGAAAAATTATCTAGGGCCTACATAATAGAAAACCACATACAACGCAACACTCTCATATAGTACCATCCCGTTAAGCAAATATAAGGACGAACAACCAAGGGAGTTGTAAAAGGGGGTCAAGTTTCTTTTCAAATCGTATCTTTTATGACTTGTAACTAAAATAAAGTGTAATATTTGTTATTATGTGTTGTCACAACTCACAACGCACGGGTATTGTACTAGTTAAAATAGAGTGGGCAGTGTCGATGGACGTTTGAAGCACCTCTATCTTTAAAAAAACAAATTTAGATTTGAGGTTATTATGCGTTTTGAGATCTAACATACATTTATCATGACTTCGACTACGACTGCTCCGTTGGTGTCGTAGCTAGGGTGGCTGCGGCTGCTCCGGCGACAGACGGAGAGAGCGCGACTCGAGGAGGAGAGAAAGTTGTCTAAGGGGGTGTTTGGTTGCCCCTGCTAAAGTTTAGCCCGGGTCACATCAAGCGTTTGACTTTCAAATAAGAGTATGAAATATAGACCCAACCAACTGGACTAGATTCGTCTCGTCTTTTAATCTTCGGCTGACAAAATAGTTTTATAATCCGACTACATTTAATACCCGGAACGGAGGTTCAAACATTTGATGTGATAGGGGCTAAAGTTTAGTTTGGGGTAACCAAACACCCCCTAAGTGTCTTTACGATATTAAATAGATTTATTGGGTTGTATGAACTGGCTACCTAGTAAAATCATCTTCAACAATGTCTTAAATTGGTCTTTCAAATTAAAACTATTCGGTTATGCGTGCGTTACGACGGCTCACAACAATACTTATGTAAATTATCTATCAAAAAGATCTCAATATTTTTTGTTGTTTGTCTCTACTCTTCGCATAATATTTTTATGAACACACGGGTACCATAGAAAGCAAATTAGAGACACACATCCCCCGCTTCCCCTACTTCCAAGGTTTCGTAGAGCAAGAGTAGAAGGGAAGAGGCGGGCATACCTGTTCGTTGCTGGAGAAGGACACGACGAAGACCTGGGTATCTGGAGGCGACATAGGTAGTATACCGCCGAATTTTTTGTATTTTGTCCCTTTTTAGAAAAAAAATCATGTTTGGACCCAAAAAAATTTAATGTCATTTTTGGACCCTTTGCTCGGCGCCATAGGCTATGTCGCCGAGGTAACACATCTCGGCGCCATAGGCTATGGCGCCGAGGTACGTGCTGCGCTGGCACAACCCAGACGACGTGACGCCGACGTGGCACCGAGCTCGACGCCAAAATCTATGGCGCCGAGCTCGGATGTATAACAACAAAACTCGTCTAGCTCAGTCGGTAGAGTGCAAGACTTTTAGCCTTGAGGTTATGGGTTTAAGCCCCATGGTGGACATTCTATATTTTTTTGTCTTTGTCACTAATTTGTTTTTTGTTGCCCATATTTTTCGTTTTTGTTGTCTTTGTCACTAGTAATGTAAGATTAACACAGTCATTTGTTTATGATATAAATATTTTTAACATTTTAAATGGTGTACTTCAGTTTTTAGTATATTATTTAATGTTTAAAATCACTTGTAATTAGCGAGAGGACGGAATCACCTAATTGACATTGTAGACAACTTTTGTTTCGTGTGAGAGGAGTTTGTTTTTCCTATGTGAATATTTGACCGGATCAAACTCTAGCTATATATAAAAGGAGCTGTTTCCCGCAGCTTTCATTCGCGCATGGATTTAGCGATGGTCCCTATTGTGTTCAGCTGATTTTACAAGAAAATAAAAAAAAATTAATGTAATCAAAGGAGTAGATATAAGGACAAATTGAAGGCAAAGCAGTCCAGAGAGAAAAGAGGAGCTTACCTTAGCAGGAAGCCCTCTGGACGCACTGACCTTCTGACACCTGCATCGCTCCGAGTCTTTATATTGTGAGGACACCCAAACAAGCTGAAGCATGCGGGGTTTACAATGCACCAAGGGCAAAACGGATTATTCAATACTATTAAACAAAATGTAATAAACAAATCAGTCACAAAAGCAAAAAAATCTAGATGAGAAATTGTCGGTGTTTCGAAACCCGGTGGGTCCCTGGACCGACGAGTGAATTGTCGCCGCGTGCCCCAGCCCAGATGGGTCGGTGCGAGGCAGAACGCGAAGAGGGGAGAAGCAGCCGGAGGGAGACAGGCGTGGGAGATGGAACCCGCGGCCTTCGTGTTAGCCCCGCGCCCAGGTCGGGTGCGCTTGCAGTAGGGGGTTACAAGCGTCCACGCGGGAGGGAGCGAGCGGCCTTGCGCGAGCGCCGTCCCGTCCTTCCCCGCGTGGCCAACCCTCTGTAAGAGGGCCCTGGACCTCCCTTTTATAGGCGAAGGAGAGGATCCAGGTGTACAATGGGGGGTGTAGCAGTGTGCTAACGTGTCTAGCGGAGGAGAGCTAGCGCCCTAAGTACATGCCATCGTGACAGCCGGAGAGGTTTTGGCACCCAGTTCGCGTGATGTCGTGGCCGTCGGAGGAGCGCTGGAGCCTGGCGGAAGGACAGTTGTCGGGGCTGTCGAGTCCTTGCTGACGTCCTCTTGCTTCCGTAAGGGGGCTGAGAGCCGCCGTCGTCACAGGGCATGCGGGGCGCCATCATTACTCGTATAGTGGAGCGAGCCAGATGGGACGCCGGTCTTGTTCCCCGTAGTCTAAGTCAGCTCGGGGTAGGGTAATGATGGCGCCTCCTGTCGACGTGGTCGGTCCGTGCCCTAGGCTGGGCGAGGTGGAGGCTCCTCCGAGGTCGAGGTCTAGTCTGTCTTCCAAGGTCGAGGTCGAGTCCGAGCCCCCGGGTCGGACAAGGCGGAGCCCGTCGGCTGAGGCCAGGGCTGAGTCCGAGCCCTGGGGTCGGGCGAAGCGGAGTTCGTCGTCCTTCAGGGCTGAGCCCGAGTCCGAGCCCTGGGGTCGAGCAAAGCGGAGTTCGTCGTCTTCCGGGGCTGAGCCCGAGTCCGAGCCCTGGGGTTGGGCAAAGCGGAGTTCGTCGTCTTCCGGGGCTGAGCCCGAGTCCGAGCCCTGGGGTCGGGCAAAGCGGAGTTCGTCGTCTTCCGGGGCTGAGCCCGAGTCCGAGCCCTGGGGTCGGGCGGAGCGGAGTTCGTCGTCTTCCGGGGCTGAGCCCGAGTCCGAGCCCTGGGGTCGGGCGAAGCGGAGTTCGTCGTCTGCCGGGGCTGAGCTCGAGTCCGAGCCCTAGGGTCGGGCGAAGCGGAGTTCGTCGTCTTCCGGGGCTGAGCCCGAGTCCGAGCCCTGGGGTCGGGTGAGGCGGAGTTCGTCGTCTTCCGGGGCTGAGCCTGAGTCCGAGCCCTGGGGTCGGGCGAAGCGGAGTTTCCTATGACGCCTGAGGCCGGACTTAGCTGCTGTTAGCCTCACTCTGTCGAGTGGCTCAGCAGTCGGAGCGACGCAGGCGGCGCTGTCCTCTTGTCAGACCGGTCAGTGGAGCGACGAAGTGACTGCGGTCACTTCAGCTCTGTCGACTGGAGGGCGTGCGTCAGGATAAAGGTGTCAGGCCACCTTTGCATTAAATGCCCCTGCGATTTGGTCGGTTGGCGTGGCGATTTGGCCAAGGTTGCTTCTTGGTGAAGACTGGGCCTCGGGTGAGCCGAAGGTGTGTCCGTTGCTGGAGGGGGTCCTCGGGCGAGACGTAGATCCTCCGGGGTCGGCTGCCCTTGCCCGAGGCTGGGCTCGGGCGAGGCGCGATCGCGTCCCTCGAATGGATCGATCCTTGACTTAATCGCACCCATCAGGCCTTTGCAGCTTTGTGCTGATGGGGGTTACCAGCTGAGATTTAGGAGTCTTGAGGGTACCCCTAATTATGGTCCCCGACAGTAGCCCCCAAGCCTCGAAGGGAGTGTTAATACTCGCTTGGAGGCTTTTGCCGCACTTTTTTGCAAGGGGACCAGCCTTTTTTGGTTGCATTTTATTCCGGTGGGTGCGCGCGAGCGCACCCGCCGGGTGTAGCCCCCGAGGCCTCGGAGGAGTAGTTTGACTCCTTCGAGGTCTTAGTGCATTTCGCAACACTTCGGCTGGTCTGGTTGTTCCCTCATGCGAGCTGGCCGTAGCCCGGGTGCACGGTCGGGTCCCAAGTTCTCGGGCTGGTATGTTGACGCTGTCAACGGTTTGGCCGGAGCCGGGTTTGCGAGAGCAGCCCCCGAGCCTCTGCACAGGGCGAGAGGATGGTCAAGGACAGACTCGACTTTTTTACATACGCCCCTGCGTCGCCTTTCCGCAAGAAGGAGGGGGGAAAGCGCCATGTTGCCCTCAGAGGGCGCCGAACATGGTGTCTCCGGTGAGCTGCTGGCGGGTAATCCGAGTGGACGCCCGTGCCCCATTTGTTAGGGGTCGGCTAGAGGCCCGGAGGCGCGCTCCAAAAGTACCTGCGGGTGATCTGCCAGACCCGGTCCCCTTTTGACGGGGTCCGAGGGCTCGATGCCTCCCTCTGATGGGATTCCGTTACAAGATCGTTCCCACTGGTCTCAGAAATGTCCTAGGGTACCTCGGGAGCGTAGCCCGAGCCTTGGTTATGTATCAAACGTACCCAGGGTCATCCCTCGCTCTGTGTCTGAGGCGACTGTGAACCCTTCGAGGGCCAGCCTACGAACCCCTAATCAGTAGTGGGCGCGGAGCCCGAGTGGCCTGAGGCGGCCGTTGAACCCTTCCGAGGGGCCGGCCATCGAACCTCTGATCAGTAGTGGGCGCAGAACCCAAGCGCTCTGAGGCGGCCGTTGAACCCCTCCGAGGGGCCAGCCTTTGAACCTCTGATCAGTAGGGAGGCTCGGGGCCTGTTTCCTTCACGGAGAAGGATCCTTTTCGGGGTATCCCCCTTTCTCGGTCCCTGTTGTAAGAGAGAGAAAGAGGAAAAGGAAAAGGATATGAAATCGAATGACGTGGCGTACCTTTTTCGACGCGGTCATTATGGCGAAGGCGAAGCGTCGCTTGCTTCTCCCGCCTGAGGCGCCGCCTGTCCCGCCGTGGAGTTAATGCGACGGGGCGAGTGGTTCGCGAGGCGGTCGTTGCGCGTGTGCGAGCCGTTCGAGGAACAGATCACGGGCGCGTCGTCTTCACGCCGTGAGAGAGGGTTCTCTCGCTGCCCCTGGATGGGACGTAAGCTTGGCTGACGACGTGATCGCTGCTCCTGCCCGCCTGCCACCGCCATTACTGCCGGCCTATTTGTGGCCGCATTGACCGTCGCGCCTGGCTGGCACTGCTGGGTCACACGCAGGGTTGCCTCGAGTCGCGGTACTGGACTCGTAGTCGAGGAGGCGCGGTAGTGGCGCGAGTGGCGGTGCAGTTGCTCGCACGTAGCAACCGGCGCGCCGGTTGCATGACGTGTGGGCCTGGGCCTCCATGCTGGGCGCGTTAGAGTCGAAGGGGCACGCCCACTTGGTGCGGTTGCATGTCGACTGCATGGCTATCCACCCTTTCACCCGGTGGTCTGGGCGAAAGTGGAGGAATGCTTGTAACCGCTGGGTAGTTGCATGCCCTGCGCGCGGCGGTTTGGCTCCTTCTGCCCTGGACCAGCTTGCATGACGCGTGGGGCCTAGCCCCCGTGCCGTAGGGGGAGGACCTTGGAGCGTGTTGGAGAAGACTCAGCCCGCAACGGCTGAGGACGCAAGTGGGGAGAGTTGCCTTTAAAAGGAGGGTGACCCCCTTGAAAGACGACCATGTCTTCGCGCTCCCTTATGCACCGTGTCTTTCCACCTTCCGAGCCCCCGGATGGGGGACGCCCGCAATCCTTCCGTCTTGTCGTCGGTGGGACGCAACTTCGAGGAAGTTGGTACCTTTCAGCCATCGTTCGGCTTCAAGGATTTTCATCATGCAGCCCGGCCGCATCCCCTCACCGGAGGTCACCCAAGATGGTGACCTCCAGCTTGATGGCGGGGAGAAGCGAACCGGGCTGCGGCATCTGCCCCTCCCTCAGCTTCAAGGATGTTCATCATCAGTGCTAGGGAGGGGAGTGTGCCGAGTTGGGGTCGGTCCCTGCGCGGGCGGCGGCCCGCTCCTTCCCTCAGTGATCGGGGGGAAGGGCGTTCGCCGTTCGTGGCATTGGCAGCTGCCGTGTGCCTGGCTCTCTGAGCCGGGTGGCTTCGGAGCCGCTCCCGGCGCCGCCTTCCGCCACGGCAGCCGGAAGAGGTTTCTCCGCCGACGAGCTAGCCGGTGCCGCCCACGGACTGACCTCCAACTCTACGGCCTTCTGCCCGTCCTTGCCTCTCGAGTGAGGGCATGGGCGAGGGCCTCATGGCAGCAGCATCCGCCCTGAGGTCATCGCTGCTGCTGTTCGGCCCCCCGGAGCAGAAGTCGTCGTCGTTGCCGCTGCTGGGGCGGGCGACGGCGAGCCGTTCGTCGGTCTTCTGTTGCTCCGCAGGCCCCCCAATCATGTGGGGTTGTTCGTACCTGCGGAGGTGGAACCGGAGTTCCGTTTGTAATGGCACTTTGAGTGTCGGTGTCTTGTTCATTGTGGCTGTCGGGGCCTGAACATGTATGTATCTTCGGCATGGAGCCGTGTTTTTCCTTCATTTCGAGCACCAAGACTCGCCTATCGACTATCTAAACCGCTTCACCAAGCCTGAGTTGCCTCGTGCGAAGGTGACGAGTGAGGTATCCGTATCCCGGAGGCGTAGGAGTCCCTCGGCTCGGTCGGCCTTGCTGTCCGAGGCTTCTCTTGCTTAGTTAAAGGAACCCCTCGACCGCCCTTCGATGAGCCGAAGCCGGAGGTAGCGGTGTCAGCACGGGCAGAGGCAGAGTTGGCTCGAAAAGAAGATTTGGTCGGCCGGAGCCTGGCCGGGTCGTCCACTGGCGGGACCGACGCCGGAGTTGAGTTGCCGAGGCCACAAGCCGGGCTGATGTCTTCGGGGGACAGCTGGCCGAGGCCACGGGGTGGCCGGCCGAGCCGTCTGCTCGAGCCAGATTCCTGGAGAAGACCCTGGCGGCGGTGGCCCGGGTGTGGTGCTGATGTCGCCCTTCAGAGTGGGGATCCTCCGGCCGCGTCGCCGTCCGAGGCTAGGTCAGACCCCGCCGAAGGTGTAGTTGACGCCGAGGGTGCTGCTGCCCCCTTCAACTGTCAACGTCTAAGCCTGCAGGATCGGGTTGTCTTGTAGCGTGTGTATGTTTTTTGTGGCCACCGAGGCCCAAACACACTGCCGTCGTGTTGTAAAGCTGCGTCCCTTTTCCTCTTGTTTCGAGTATCCGGACTTATTTGTCAGTAACAGAATTGTTTGTGCGGGCGAGAGTTGCTTTTCACGGAAGGTGATGAGTGAGGTATCCGTATCCCGGAGGCGTAGGAATCCCTCGGCTCGGTCGGCCTTGCCGCTTACACGCACTCTTACTCGTCCATAGGGTTCTGTCACCGACGCAGTCGAGAAGGCCCGAAAAACCGTTCCGGCAGAGGAGCTTTCGAGCGTGAAGACTTGTTCGGTCCGTGGAATCACTTATCCGAGCGCGAGTTACTTATCGCAGAAGGTGATGAGTGAGGTATCCGTATCCCGGAGGCGTAGGAGTCCCTCGGCTTGGTCAGCCTTGGCTGCTTATGTGTACTCCGTCGTTTTCAGGATCCACTTTCGAAGTAGTCGAAAAGCACGAAAGGCATTTTGGCAGAAAAGATTTTTTTTCTTTTTTCGAGGAAAATTTCGACGCAGAGGGGGTTCCCCCCTTCTAGCCCCCGAGGGAGGGTCGGGCTTTGCCGAGGCAAGGCTGACCCTTCCTTGACGACCAGACTTTGTGTGTGAACGGGGTGTACGAATAACTTGGAAGCATCTTAAGGGTAGAAGCGACGTAGCTGTTGGATGTTCCAAGCGTTGCTGTAGACCTCGCCTTGACTGTTGGCCGACTTGTATGTTCCGGGCTTCAGAATTTTGGCGACGACGAACGGCCCATCCCAGGGAGGCGTGAGTTTGTGCCGCCCTCGGGCGTCTTGTCGCAGCCGAAGCACTAGGTCGCCCACCTGGAGGTCTCGGGACCGAACCCCTCGGGCGTGGTAGCGTTGCAGGGACTGCTGGTACCGCGCCGAGTGTAGTAAGGTCATGTCCCGAGCCTCTTCCAGCTGGTCCAGTGAGTCTTCTCGATTAGCTTGATTGCTTTGGTCGGCGTAGGCCCTCGTCCTCGGGGAACCGTATTCTAAGTCTGTGGGCAAGATGGCCTCGGCCCCATAG
The DNA here is from genome assembly GCA_029449295.1 of Zea luxurians. Classification (NCBI taxonomy): domain Eukaryota; kingdom Viridiplantae; phylum Streptophyta; class Magnoliopsida; order Poales; family Poaceae; genus Zea; species Zea luxurians. The sequence goes on from JAOPSE010000011.1 coordinate 101,311,861, forward strand.
ACTAGAAAGAACGGTGTGAAGCCCGTGGCTCGGCTCGGCGTTGTCCTCAGACTCCAGACCACCGAGGGGAGCTCCTTCATCCATCGCTTGCCGAACTTGTTGAGGTCGTTGTAGATCCGAGGCTTGAGTCCTTTGCAGAATCATGCCGTTGGCACGTTCTACCTGCCCATTCGTCATGGGGTGAGCCACGGCGGCCCAGTCCACCCGGATGTGGTGATCCTCGCAGAAGTCCAGGAACTTTCTGCCGGTGAACTGGGTGCCGTTGTCGGTGATGATGGAGTTTGGGACCCCAAAGCGATGGATGATGTTGGTGAAGAACGCCACCGCCTGTTCGGACCTGATGCTGTTTAGGGGTTGGACCTCGATCCACTTGGAGAATTTGTCGATAGCGACTAGTAGGTGCGTGTAGCCCCCGGGTGCCTTCTGCAAGGGGCTGACGAGGTCCAGACCCCACACAGCAAACGACCAGGTGATGGGTATGGTCTGCAGAGCCTGAGCGGGCAGGTGGGTCTGCCTCGCGTAGAACTGACACCCTTCGCAGGTGCGGACAATTCTAGTGGCGTCGGCCACCGCTGTCGGCCAGTAGAAACCTTGTCGGAAGGCATTTCCAACAAGGGTTCGAGGTGCTGCGTGATGGCCGCAAGCCCCCAAGTGTATCTCTTGTAAGAGCTCCTGACCTTCGGCGATGGAAATGCATCGCTGGAGGATGCCCGAGGGGCTGCGGTGGTAGAGCTCCTTCCCATCTCCCAGCAAGACGAAAGACTTGGCGCGCCGCGCCAACCGCCGAGCTTCGGCTTGGTCGAGGGGTAGCTCTCCTCGGTGGAGATATTGCAGGTACGGGGTCTGCCAGTTTTGATTAGGCGTGACCTCGCTCCGCTCCCCCTCGACGCGCAGTGCCTCACCCTCGGGGGCCGAGGGTACCTCAGGCCGAGCCAAGGGTACCTCGGACCGTGCCGAGGGTACCTCGGACTGAGCCGAGGGTACCTCGGACTGAGCCGAGGGTACCTCGGACTGAGCCGAGGGTGCCTCGGGCTGGGCCGAGGCCTTCTCGGGCTCAGGCGCGTCGTCGGTCTTGACGGAGGGTTGATGCAGGTCTCGGGAGAATACGTCCGGGGGAACCGTTGTTCGCCCCGAGGCAATTTTAGCCAGCTCGTCCGCAGTCTCGTTGTAGCGTCGGGCGATGTGGTTGAGCTCGCGCCCGTAGAACTTGTCTTCCAGGCGCCGAACCTCATCGCAGTAGGCTTCCATCTTCAGGTCGCGGCAGTGGGAGTTCTTCATGACTTGGTCGATGACGAGCTGCGAGTCACCGCGAGCGTCGAGGCGTCGGACCCCTAGCTCGATGGCGATTCGCAGCCCGTTTACCAGAGCCTCATACTCAGCCACGTTGTTGGACGCCGGGAAGTGGAGGCGTAGCACGTAGCGTAGGTGCTTCCCGGGGGCAAGATGAAGAGCAGGCCCGCACCGGCCCCCGTCTTCATCAGCGACCCATCGAAAAACATGGTCCAGAGCTCTGGTTGGATCGAAGCTATTGGGAGCTGGGTGTCGACCCATTCAGCCACGAAGTCCGCCAAGACCTGGGACTTGATGGCCTTCCGAGGGGCGAACGAGATCGTCTCACCCATGATCTCCACCGCCCACTTTGCAATTCTACCCGACGCCTCTCGGGACTGGATGATCTCCCCCAGGGGGAAGGATGACACCACAGTTACCGGATGAGACTCGAAGTAGTGTCACAACTTCCGCCGCGTCAGGATCACCGCGTACAGTAGCTTCTGAATTTGTGGGTAGCGGATCTTGGTCTCGGACAGTACCTCACTGATGAAGTATACTGGCCTCTGGACGGGCAATGCATGCCCCTCTTCTCGTCTCTCAACCACAATCGCGGCGCTAACCACCTGAGTGGTCGCGGCGACGTAGATCAAGAGGGCTTCTCTGGCAGCGGGGGGCACCAAGATGGGCGCGCGCCTTCAGGTTCCCGAGGGCTTCCTCGGCCTCAGGGGTCCAAGCGAAGCACTCGACCTTCCTTAAGAGGCGGTACAGAGGCAGGCCTCTTTCGCCGAGGCGCGAGATGAAACGGCTCAGAGCCGCGAGGCATCCCATGACCCTCTGTACGCCTTTCAAGTCCTTGATGGGCCCCATGCTGGTGATGGCTGCGATCTTCTCCGGGTTGGCCTCGATGCCCCGCTCGGAGACGATGAACCCCAAGATCATGCCTCGGGGGACCCCGAAGACACACTTTTCGGGATTGAGCTTCACGCCTTTCGCCTTGAGACATCGGAATGTCACTTCAAGGTCAGAAAGGAGGTCGGAGGCTTTCCTCGTCTTGACTACGATGTCATCGACGTAGGCCTCGACCGTTTGGCCGATGTGTTCGCCGAACACATGGTTCATGCATCGCTGGTACGTTGCACCCGCATTCCTCAAACCAAACGGCATGGTAACATAGCAGTACATGCCGAAGGGTGTGATGAAAGATGTCGCGAGCTAGTCGGACTCTTTCATCCTGATCTGGTGATACCCTGAGTAGGCATCGAGGAAAGACAGGGTTTCACACCCAGCAGTGGAATCCACGATTTGATCGATGCGAGGCAGAGGGTAGGGAACTTTCGGACATGCTTTGTTTAGACCAGTGTAGTCTACACACATCCGCCATTTCCCCCCTTTCTTTCTCACAAGCACAGGGTTGGCAAGCCATTCGAGATGGAATACCTCTTTGATGAACCCTGTCGCCATTAGCTTGTGGATCTCCTCGCCTATGGCTCTGCGCTTTTCTTCGTCGAATCAGCGCAGAGGCTGCTTCACGGGTCAGGCTCCAGCTCGGATATCCAGCGAGTGCTCGGCGACTTGCCTCGGTATGCCGGGCATGTCTGAGGGACTCCACGCGAAAACGTCGGCGTTTGCGCGGAGAAAGTCGACAAGCACTGCTTCCTATTTGGGGTCGAGCTCGGAGCCGATCCGGATCTGCTTGGAGGCGTCGTTGCAGGGGTCGAGAGGGACGAACTTAACCGTCTCCGCTGGCTCGAAGCTGCCGGCGTGGCGCTTCACGTCTGGCGCCTCCCTAGAGGGGTTCTCCAGGTCGGCGATGAGGGCCTCGGACTCGGCGAGGGCCTCGGCGTACTCCACGCACTCCACGTCGCATTCGTACGCGTGTCGGTATGTGGGCCCGACGGTGATGACCCCGTTGGGGCCCGGCATCTTGAGCTTGAGGTAGGTGTAGTTGGGGACGGCCATGAACTTGGCGTAGCATGGCCTCCCCAACACTGCGTGGTAGGTTCCTCGAAACCCGACCACTTCGAACGTGAGGGTCTCCCTTCGAAAGTTGGAGGGCGTCCCGAAGCAGACGGGTAGATCGAGTTGTCCGAGGGGTTGGACGCGCTTCCCGGGGATGATCCCGTGGAAAGGCGCAGCGCCCGTCTGGACCGAGGACAAATCGATCCGCAGGAGCCCGAGGGTCTCGGCGTAGATGATGTTGAGGCTGCTGCCTCCGTCCATGAGGACCTTGGTGAGCCTGACGTTGCCGACGATGGGGTCGACGACGAGCGAGTATTTCCCCGGGCTCAGCACATGGTCGGGATGATCGGCCTGGTCGAAGGTGATGGGCTTGTCGGACCAGTCTAGGTAGACTGGCGCCACCACCTTTACCGAGTAGACCTCCCGACGCTCTTGCTTGCGGTGCCGAGCCGAGGCGTTTGCCACTTGCCCACCGTAGATAATGAAGCAGTCGTGGACCTCGGGGAACTCTCCTGCCTTGTGATCTTCCTTCTTAGCGTTGTCGAGAGCCTTGCCACCCTCCGCGGGTGGCCCGGCCTTGTGAAAGTGGCGTCGAAGCATGGCACACTCCTCAAGGGTGTGCTTGACGGACCCCTGATGATAGGGGCACAGCTCCTTGAGCATCTTGTCGAAGAGGTTGGCACCTCTGGGAGGTTTCTGAGGGTTCTTGTACTCGGCGACGTCGCGTTTCTCTTGCGACTTCTTCTTGCCTTTCTTCTTGGTGCCGCGCTGAGTTGACGCCTCGGGGACTTCTTCCGGTGGGCGGCCCTGGGGCTGCTTGTCCTTCCGGAAGATGGCCTCAACCGCCTCCTGGCCAGAGGCGAACTTGGTGGCGATGTCCATTAGCTCGCTCGCCCTGGTGGGGGTCTTGCGACCCAGCTTGCTCACCAGGTCGCCGCAGGTGGTGCCGGCGAGGAACGCGCCGATGACATCCGAATCGGTGACGTTGGGTAGCTTGGTGCACTGCTTCGAGAATCACCGGATGTAGTCTCGGAGTGACTCTCCCGGTTGCTGGCGGCAGCTTCGGAGATCCCAGGAGTTTCCAGGACGCACGTACGTGCCTTGGAAATTGCTGGTGAAGGCTTGGACCAGGTCGTCCCAGTTGGAGATCTGCCCCAGGGGCAGGTCCTCCAGCCAGGCTCGAGCGGTGTCGGAGAGGAACAGGGGGAGGTTGCAGATGATGAGATTATCATCGTCCGTTCCACCCAGTTGGCAGGCCAGCGGATAGTCCGTGAGCCACAGTTCCGGTCTCGTCTCCCCCGAGTACTTTGTGATAGTAGTCGGGGTTCGGAACCGGGTCGGGAACGGCGCCCGTCGTATGGCGCGGCTGAAAGCCTGCGGACCGGGTGGTTCGTGCGAAGGACTCCGATCCTCCCCGCTGTCGTAGCGTCCCCCACGCCTGGGGTGGTAGCCTCGGCGCACCCTCTCGTCGAGGTGGGCCCGACGGCTGTGGTGATGGTGCCCGTTGCCAAGGCGACCCGGGGCCGCAGGCGCTGTGTTGCGCGTGCGCCCGGTGTGGACCGAGGCTTCCCGCATGAATCGGGAAGTCGCGGCGCGATGTTCCGAGGGGTACCCCTGCCTTTGGGAGGCGGAGCTTTCGGCCCGTCGGACCGCGGCGTCCTCCAGGAGATTCTTGAGCTCTCCCTGGATACGCCGCCCCTCGGTGGTTGATGGCTCCGGCATCACGCAGAGAAGTATTGCCGCTGTAGCCAGGTTCTGGCTGACTCCACTAGAAACCGGTGGCGGCCTTACCCTGACGTCGTCGACGATGCGGTGCTGGATGCCCTGGGGGAGATGGCGCGCTTCTCCGGCTGGAGGTTGGCCCGCCCATTCCTGCCCGATGTTCCGGCGGATCGGCTCAAGCGTTCCTGCTCCCTCGTCGAGCCTGGCCTGTATCTCGCGGATTTGCTCGAGCTGTGGGTCATGACCCCCCGCCGGGACGGGGACCACAGCTAGCTCCCGAAGGATGTCAACGCGAGGCACGGGCCTAGGGGGATCACCGTTCTCCGGTATACCAAGATGGTTGCCTTCGCCGGGACCCCCTAGATCGACGTGGAAACATTCGCGACTTGGACCGCAGTCCTCGTCGCCGAGGCTGCGGCTACCGTCGGAACAGTCGAAAAGGCAGTAGTCGCATGCGGTCATGAAGTCCCGCACGGCACTGGGGTTACCAAGTCCGGAGAAATCCCAGCAGAGGTCGGGCTCGCCATCTTCCTCGGACCCCGAGGGCCCGTAGGTCGAGACGGCCGTCAGCCGGTCCCAGGGTGACCGCACACGATACCCTAGAGGGTTTGGACTCGCCTCTATGAGAGTGTCCACCAAAGTGGAGTTGCTTGGCGGGTCAAGGCCGAATCCAAAAGTCGCGAGATGGGAATCGGTCGGTACCTTTTGGTCGACGGGCGGTGACGAAGTCACGTCAGGGACTGACTGCACCGTCGTCTCAGGTACAAGGGTGACGCCCAGCAAGTCCTTCGCGAGCGTGCTGGCGTCGTCCGTTTGCTTGAGGTTGGTGTGTTGCAGGGAGACAACGCTCGTCTTTGTCTCAGACGCGAGGCCGATGCCCGACGCGCTCTCCGTTGGGGCGCCGGCGCCGTCGACTCGCTCGACAGCCAATGAGGTGCCGCCTCCCGCTTGGCCTTGGTTGCCCCGCCTCCTCCTCCGTCGGCGGGGAGGGGACGGGACAAGCCCGAATGTCGTCCTTCCACCACGTGGGGAAGGCGTCGTCGATTTCCCCGCCGGCGGGCGGGTTGTCGACCGCCATTGTCGCTGTCGCGCTGCGGGGGAAGGAGTATCATGTCGTGGCTGCCGTCGAGGGACATGAACTCAAGAGTCCTGAAACAGAGCACCGTCCCGGGTTGGAGAGGTTGCTGGAGACTGCCCATCTGGAGCTTGACGGGAAGCTGTTCGTCAACACGCAGCAGGCCCCTACCTGGCGCGCCAACTGTCGGTGTTTCAAAACCCGGGGGGGTCCCTGGACCGACGAGTGAATTGTCGCCGCGTGCCCCAGCCCAGATGGGTCAGCGCGAGGCGGAACGCGAAGGGGGGAGAAGCAGCCGGAGGGAGACAGGCGTGGGAGGTGGAACCCACGGCCTTCGTGTTAGCCCCGCGCCCAGGTCGGGTGCGCTTGCAGTAGGGGGTTACAAGCGTCCACGCGGGAGGGAGCGAGCGACCTTGCGCGAGCGCCGTCCCGTCCTTCCCCACGCGGCCAACCCTCTGTAAGAGGGCCCTGGACCTCCCTTTTATAGGCGAAGGAGAGGATCCAGGTGTACAATGGGGGGTGTAGCAGTGTGCTAACGTGTCTAGCGGAGGAGAGCTAGCGCCCTAAGTACATGCCATCGTGGCAGCCGGAGAGGTTTTGGCACCGAGTTCGCGTGATGTCGTGGCCGTCGGAGGAGCGCTGGAGCCTGGCGGAAGGTCAGCTGTCGGGGCTGTCAAGTCCTTGTTGACGTCCTCTTGCTTCCGTAAGGGGGCTGAGAGCCGTCGTCGTCACAGGGCATGCGGGGCGCCATCATTACTCGTATAGTGGAGCGAGCCAGATGGGACGCCGGTCTTGTTCCCCGTAGCCTGAGTCAGTTTGGGGTAGGGTAATGATGGCGCCTCCTGTCGATGTGGTCGGTCCGTGCCCTAGGCTGGGCGAGGTGGAGGCTCCTCCGAGGTCGAGGTCGAGTCTGTCTTCCAAGGTCGAGGTCGAGTCCGAGCCCCCGGGTCGGACAAGGCGGAGCCCGTCGGCTGAGGCCAGGGCTGAGTCCGAGCCCTGGGGTCAGGCAAAGCGGAGTTCGTCGTCCTTCGGGGCTGTGCCCGAGTCCGAGCCCTGGGGTCGGGCGAAGCGGAGTTCGTCGTCTTCCGGGGCTGAGCCTGGGTCCGAGCCCTGGGGTCGGGCGGAGCGGAGTTCGTCGTCTTCCGGGGCTGAGCCCGAGTCCGAGCCCTGGGGTCGGGCGAAGCGGAGTTCGTCGTCTTCTGGGGCTGAGCCTGAGTCCGAGCCCTGGGGTCGGGCGAAGCGGAGTTCGTCGTCTTCTGGGGCTGAGCCCGAGTCCGAGCCCTGGGGTTGGGCGAGGCGGAGTTCGTCGTCTTCCGGGGCTGAGCCCGAGTCCGAGCCCTGGGGTCGGGCGAAGCGGAGTTTCCTATGACGCCTGAGGCCGGACTTGGCTGCTGTCAGCCTCACTCTGTCGATTGGCTCAGCAGTCGGAGCAGCGTAGGCGGCGTTGTCCTCTTGTCAGACCGGTCAGTGGAGCGGCGAAGTGACTGCGGTCACTTTGGCTCTGTCGACTGGAGGGCGTGCGTCAGGATAAAGGTGTCAGGCCACCTTTGCATTAAATGCCCCTGCGATTTGGTCGGTTGGCGTGGTGATTCGGCCAAGGTTGCTTCTTGGTGAAGACTGGGCCTCGGGCGAGCCGAAGGTGTGTCCGTTGCTGGAGGGGGTCCTCGGGCGAGACGTAGATCCTCCGGGATCGGCTGCCCTTGCCCGAGGCTGGGCTCGGGCGAGGCGCGATCGCGTCCCTCAAATGGACCGATTCTTGACTTAATCGCACCCATCAGGCCTTTGCAGCTTTGTGCTGATGGGGGTTACCAGCTGAGATTTAGGAGTCTTGAGGGTACCCCTAATTATTGTCCCCGACAGAAATAAATTTGGACGGACAAATCAGCGGCATAAACGAAAAAATCTCGATAAAAAAACAAATTAGCAATAAAGACAATGTATTGAACGCCCACAGTAGGGCTTAAACCCACAACCTCAAGGTTAAGAGCCTTGTGCTCTACCAACTGATCTAGATGAGCTTTGTGATTACATATCCGAGCTCGGCGCCATAGATCTTGGTGCCGAGCTTGGTGCCACGTCGGCGCCACGTCGTCTGGGTTGTGCCATCGCAGCACGTACCTCGGCGCCATAGGCTATGGCGCCGAGATGTGTTACCTCGGCGCCATAGGCTATGACGCCGAGCAAAGGGTCCAAAAATGACATTAATTTTTTTTAAGGTCCAAACGTGATTTTTTTTCCGAGAAAGGGACAAAATACAAAAAATTCGGTAGTATACCGCTAGATATATAGGGAGAGAGCACGCAAGCGGACAAAGAAGCCCAGCCGGAGCAGCTCCAAACCAAGAGGCACCCACACCAGGCGTCAGTCCGAGAAGGGCGAGAGAATGCGAGTGTCTTTCCAGCCCTGGACCCGCCGAAGCGACACAACACCACCACCAACTCTGAAGCATATGTCGACTGCTGACACACTACGAGCCTTAGTTGTCCAATATCTCACACCTGGACTGCTCATCGCTAAGATGACCTAAGCGTGGCAGGCGCCACCATGTCCTCCTCGACGACACGTATGGAGAAATGACAGGAGCATGACCGACTCGCCCCGTACCCGCGTCAACGAGCGTCGGTCGGCTCGCAGCTGCGATCGTGGGCGGGGGCAGCAGGTTGGGGTGGAAGAACAGGGCGAAGGCAGGGAAGACGAACGGAACGTCCGACGACGGCGAAAACGATAGTGCGCACACGATGTGAAACGTCCTCATGGACGTGCAATAGCCACTGCGCGAGTCGGTGTCGGGGCTGGTGTCGGACGAATATGGGGAGGAGGCGCCTGCTCTTACGCCCTCTGCCGAGAATGAGGTGGCGCGGAGGTGGAGGCATTGGGGGGAGAGAGAAAAGAAGTGGAATGGCGAACGAGGTGGTGCAACTGAGGCGAGAACCATCATTATCGTGCGGAGATATAGATGGTTAAATGAGCCGTGTCTGGCGAGCCGACCCGAGGCACGACCCGGCATGAGCGTCGTGCGGTGCTTGGGCCGTAGCCTCGGTCCGTAGTGCTGGCCGGGTCCAGCATGATTATTTTTTATTTTACAAAAAAAATCATATATACATATATATAATCTATATTCAATATTATAAACATCTGCATGATGTTCTACTGGTTAGACAGCTTCACCTAGTGTTTTCCACCCTTCTTTCATCAGGGTGTGGGTTCAAATCCCACTTGCTGCACCGCTCTTTAATATTTTATGCTGAGTTGATTTGAAAAAATGTAGAGACATTTTTTTGTAAAAAATGACGCGGGACGACCGTTGAAACTGGTGCTTTAAGTATAGTAAAGATATGGGACTCTATGTAGCAAAAACTACTCTAATGGTTCTCATTTCATAAAATATAGTAAAAAAATATAGGGTATCCTCTTAAGTGCCTCAAATATAATACACCTGAGTCCTATAATCTAGATTTGAGGTTTCACTGTTGGAGCGAAATGTTTTATTGATGGTCTAAATTCTATAAAATATACTCATTTTTAAATTATAGGATATTCTCATAGGTCACATTGTCGAAGATGCTCTAAAAAGGATATTCTTTTTTTAAAATTTTCCAAATGTTGTTTGGTTTTTTTGTTTGAATTCGGTTGTGTATTTTAAAATTTGGTTTTAGGAGAAAGTCACGAGATAATACATAGCATTTATTAAAAAATCAAAATTTATAAAATATCTCAAATTCAAAACCATTGATACTGGCTTATCGGCTAGCACCGATTACCGGCTAGGCGGATGCCGACTGCCTCCGCGACCCTTGATTCAACACATACAAGAATATCAAGCACTACAAAGAGTAATTCTATAAAATTAGCAAATTTTTTTAAAGAACATGAAATCGGTAATCTTAAGGTGGCAACTCAGTGCTCAGATGTGTACTCCAAATGAGTATAGGTGGTAAGAAGAGAAGTATTGCTACTGCCGTCTGTCACATCATGCAACTCAGTGCTCAGAAGAGAAGCGGGGCACCTAGACCTGTTAAGCCAAATCCTCAATTTACTCGATTTAGTTAAAACTAGGCATTAACCTAGACCTGTTAAGCCAAATCCTCAATTTACTCGATTTAGTTAAAACTAGGATAATGCCTGTGCGTTGCAATGGCACACGATCATATTTAATGAGTAATTTTAGTAATTCATTTAGACGAAGAGTTTACCTTATGTGTATTTCACTTGCATACATGGGAGTCCATGAATTAGTACATGACATCACGATCACAATAGTGGCTTTGATCACTGTGCTCGCGTTCTAGCTCTCTCACAATTTAATAGGCAAGTGTATTAGCATATAGTACACATAAATTGTAAAGGGAGCACTACAACAAGTATCTGCCTGTAACTATATCATTGTCTCCACAGATGGTAATGAAGTAAGTGATTCCATACATGATATCTAACTTTTGGGCAAAATAACATGATATAAACATTCGCAAAGTTAACAGAACTTGTTAACAAGCATGATCAGAGAACACCAGTATCAGTGCTAAGACCAGAACTTGCTTTCCAAAATGCAGGCCACGGTTAAACATGAGTCATAGTAGTAGGTGACAGTTTCAGCTGTCCAAGACCAGAACCAACTGATATCCAAGTCCAGAACCAAGACTAACTTCTACAAACATTTAGAATAAAACTGGGTTGCTACAAACATTTAGACTAAAAACGAGAACACTGAAAGGGAAATAGGCTTACACCTTTTTCTAATTGATTTTAGTGGTTGAATTGCCCAACACAAATATTTGGACTAACTAGTTTGCTCTAGATTATAAGTTTTACAGGTGCCAAAAGGTTCACAATAGACCAATAAAATGACCAAGAAAGTGTTCAAACAAAGAGAGCAAAAGACAACCGAAGTGTGCCCTGGTCTGGCGCACCGGACTGTCCGGTGTGCCACCGGACAGTGTCCGGTGCACCACCGGACAGTGTCCGGTGTACCAGGGAACTCAGCTCCAAACTCGTCACCTTCGGGAAAACCAGAGGGCGCTCCGCTATAATTCACCGGACCGTCCGGTGGCACACCGGACTGTCCGGTGTGCCAGCGGAGTAACAGCTACTACTGAAAGGGAAATGTGCCCTTGGGCCATTTCTAAGTATTTTGGTGATTGAGTGCCAACACAAGTGCTTAAGTGAAAATCTATGCCAATTGATGGACAAAGTGCAAATCAAGTCTAAAGGTATGTTTCTAGACTTAGTACATTGTTTTGAGAACTAATGTATTGTGTCTAAGTGCTGGAAACAGGAGAAATCAATTTGAAGATGACTTGGCTCGTTCAGCCAAAGTCTGGTCAGTCTGGGTGCACCGGACTGTCCGGTGGTGCACCGGACAGTGTCCGGTGCGCCAGGCTGGCTCTGGCGAACTTGCTGCTCTCGGGACTTCGACGGCGGTGTACGACTATAAATCACCGGACTATCCGGTGGTGCACCGGACTGTCCGGTGAGCCATTCACAGGCGAAGTCATCGCTCTCGGGAAGTGATTAACGGCGTACGGCTATAAATCACCGGACTGTCCGGTGAGCCAACAGTCGGCCGGGCCAACGGTCGGCCGCGCGATCCGCGCAAGACACGTGGCCGAGCCAACAACTAGAAGGGGGCACCGGATTGTCCGGTGTGCACCGGACAGTGTCCGGTGCGCCAACGGCTCTGAATCTTCAACGATCGGCTTCGCCAAATAAGGAAAGAGATCCGCACCGGACAGTGACCGGTGGTGCACCGGACTGTCCGGTGCGCCAGGCGACTGAAGGCAAGAATTGCCTTCCTGGAATGCTCTCAACGACTCCTAGCTGCCTTGGGGCTATAAAAGGGACCCCTAGGCGCATGGAGGAGAAAACCAAGCATCCTTTGAGCATTGTTGATCACTCACACTTCATTCTTGCGCACTTGTTCGACATTCTTAGTGATTTGAGCTCCGTTCTAGTGAGAACCTCGTGATATTCTTTTGAGCTCAAGTCTGGGTCTTGTGTGTGCATATTTGCTGTGATTTTGTGTCTTGTGTGCGTTGCTCATCCCTCCCTTACTCCGTGCTTCTTTGTGAACATCAAAGTGTAAGGGCGAGAGGCTCCAAGTTGTGGAGATTCCTCGCAAGCGGGATATAGTAAAGCAAAGCAAAACACCGTGGTATTCAAGTGGGTCTTTGGACCGCTTGAGAGGGGTTGATTGCAACCCTCGTCCGTTGGGACACCACAACGTGGAGTAGGCAAGCGTTGGACTTGGCCGAACCACGGGATAAACCACTGTGCCATCTCTGTGTTGATTTCTTTGTGGTTATTGTGTTTTGCTAAGACTCCTCTCTAGTCACTTGGCCTTATTGGTGCTAACTCCTAATCAAGTTTTTGTGGCACTAAGTTTCAAGTTTCACAGGATCACCTATTCATCCCCCTCTAGGTGCTCTCAATTGGTATCGGAGCTGTTCTCTTCAAGAAAGGGACTAATCGCCCGAAGAGATGGATCCTAAGGGCGAGGGGATTGTGATCAATGATAAGGAGAAGGAGTCCTTCGTCAACGAGCCGAAAGATGACAAGCCTACCGACTCGGGCTCGGGCCACAAACGAAAAGATGGGAAGAAGAAGAAGACAAGGCGCATCAAGGAGATTGTCTACTACGACGACAGCGACGAGTCCTCTTCTTCACAAAAGGACGACGACAACGACTACGAGAAAAGGAAGACGATTAATTCAAACTTCTCTTTCGATTATTCCCGTATTCCGCATAGTTCAAATGCACATTTGCTTTCCATTCCACTTGGTAAACCTCCTCACTTTGATGGAGAGGACTACGGATTTTGGAGCCACAAAATGCGTAGTCACTTGTTCTCTCTCCATCCAAGCATATGGGAGATAGTCGAGAGTGGAATGAAATTTGATAGTACTGATAGTCCCATGTTTATAAATGAGCAAATTCACAAAAATGCACAAGCTACTACTGTTCTTCTAGCCTCATTGTGCAGGGACGAATACCATAAGGTGAGAGGCTTGGATAACGCCAAGCAGATTTGGGACACCCTCAAGATCTCACATGAGGGGAACGATGTCACCATGCTCACCAAGATGGAGTTGGTGGAAGGCGAACTTGGGAGATTCGCAATGATCAGGGGCGAGGAGCCAACCCAAATGTACAACCGGCTCAAGACCCTCGTCAACAAAATAAGGAGCTATGGAAGCACGCGATGGACAGACCACGACGTCGTCCATCTAATGCTAAGGTCTTTTACCGTCCTTGATCCACATCTTGTGAACAATATTCGTGAGAATCCTAGGTACACCAAGATGACGCCCGAGGAGATACTTGGGAAGTTTGTAAGCGGGCGGATGATGATCAAGGAGGCAAGATACGTCGACGATGCATTGAATGGTCCAATCCATGAGCCTCAAGTCATTGCTCTCAAGGCATCAAGTAGCAAGGAGGCGCCACCTAGCAAGGTGGCGCAAGTTGAGGCGGCAGGGCTAAATGAGGAAGAGATGGCCCTCATCATTAAGCGCTTCAAGACGGCGCTAAAGGGACGCAAGGAACATCTCAAAAAGAACAAGACGAAGGGGAAGCGCTCATGCTTCAAATGTGGTAAGATTGGTCATTTTATCGCTAATTGTCCCGATAATGAGAGTGACCAGGAACAAGGGAACAAGAGGGAAAAGAAGAAAGCTTACAAGAAGGCTAAGGGCGAGGCACACCTTGGCAAGGAGTGGGACTCGGATTGTTCGTCGTCCGACTCCGACAACGAAGGACTCGCCGCCACCGCCTTCAACAAATCGGCCCTCTTCCCCAACGAGCGTCACACATGCCTCATGGCGAAGGAGAAGAAGGTATGTACTCAGAATACTACTTATGCTTCTTCAAGTGATGATGAGTCTAGTGATGATGATGAAATAGACTATTCTAGTTTATTTGAAGGTTTAGATAGAAATAAAATTGATAAGATCAATGAATTGATTGATGCTTTAAATGATAAGAATAGGTTATTAGAAAAGCAAGAGGATCTTTTGTATGAAGAACATGATAAGTTTGTTGAGGCACAAAAATCCCTTGCTTTAGAAATTAAAAGGAATGAAATGCTTTCTTATGAATTGTCTACATGCCATGACTCTATTTCTAGCTTAAAGAGCATAAATGATGATTTGAATGCTAAGTTAGAAATAGCAAATAAATCAACATCTTGTGTAGAACATGTTACAATTTGCAATAGGTGTAAAGATTTTGATGTTGATGCTTGTAGTGAACACCTAGTTTCAATTTCTAAATTGAATGATGAAGTGGCTAGTCTTAATGCCCAACTTAAGACTAGCAAGAGTGAATTTGACAAACTACAATTTGCAAGGGATGCCTACATGATTGGTAGACACCCCTCAATTAAGGATGGTCTTGGCTTCAAGAGGGAAGTCAAGAACTTAACAAGCCATAAGGCTTCCATCTCCGCCAAGGAGAAAGGGAAGGCCCCTATGGCTAGTAGTGCTCAAAAGAACCATGCTTTCATGTATCATGATAAGAGACAATCTAGGAATGTTAATAGAAGTTATGATGCTTTTAATTCTCATGCCATGATTGCTTCAAGTTCTTCCTATATGCATGGTAGAGATATGCCTAGGAGAAATGTCATTCATCATATGCCTAAGAGAAATGTTACTCATGTTCCTAGGAAGATTAATGAACCTTCTACAATTTATCATGCTTGCAATGCTTACTTTGCAATTTGTAGAAAGGATAGAAAGGTGATTGCTAGGAAATTAGGGGCAAAATGCAAGGGAGATAAAACTTGCATTTGGGTCCCTAAGGATATTGTGACTAACCTTGTAGGACCCAACAAGAGTTGGGTACCTAAAACCCAAGCCTAAATTTGCCTTGCAGGTTTATGCATCCGGGGGTTCAAGCTGGATTATCGACAGCGGATGCACAAACCACATGACGGGGGAGAAGAAGATGTTCACCTCCTACGTCAAGAACAAAGATTCCCAAGGCTCAATCATATTTCGGTGACGGGAACCAAGGCAAGGTGAAAGGGTTAGGAAAGATTGCTATTTCATCCGAACACTCCATTTCTAATGTGTTTTTAGTTGTGTCGCTGGGATATAATTTGTTATCTGTAAGTCAACTTTGTAATATGGGATATAACTACTTGTTCACAAATGTAGATGTGTCTGTCTTTAGAAGAAGTGATGGTTCATTAGCTTTTAAGGGTGTATTAGACGACAAACTCTATTTAGTTGATTTTGCAAAAGAGGAGGCCGGTCTAGATGCATGCTTAATTGCTAAGACTAGCATGGGCTGGCTGTGGCATCGCCGTTTAGCTCATGTGGGGATGAAGAACCTTCACAAGCTTCTAAAGGGAGAACACGTGATAGGTCTAACTAATGTAACTTTCGAAAAAGATAGACCTTGTGCAGCTTGTCAAGTAGGTAAACAAGTGGGAAGTGCTCATCACATCAAGAACATGATGACTACATCAAGACCCCTGGAGCTGCTGCATATGGACCTCTTCGGACTCGTCGCCTACCTAAGCATCGGGGGAAGTAAGTATGGTTTAGTAATTGTTGATGATTTTTCCCGCTTCACTTGGGTATTCTTTTTGCAGGATAAAACTGAAACCCAAGGAACCCTCAAGCGCTTCCTAAGGAGAGCTCAAAATGAGTTTGAGCTCAAGGTGAAGAAGATAAGGAGCAACAACGGGTCCGAATTCAAGAACCTTTAGGTGGAGAAGTACCTTGAGGAGGAAGGGATCAAGCACAAGTTCTCCGCTCCCTACACACCACAACAAAATGGTGTGGTAGAGAGGAAGAACAGGACGCTCATAGACATGGCGAGGATGATGCTTGGAGAGTTCAAGACCCCCGAGCGGTTTTGGTCGGAAGCCATGAACACGGCTTGCCACGCCATCAACCGGGTCTACCTTCACCGCCTCCTCAAGAAGACTTCGTATGAGCTTCTAACCGGTAACAAACCCAATGTGTCTTACTTTCGTGTATTTGAGAGCAAATGTTATATTCTAGTAAAGAAAGGTAGAAATTCTAAGTTTGCCCCAAAGCTGTATAAGGGTTTTTGTTAGGTTATGAATCAAATACAAAGGCGTATAGAGTCTTCAACAAATCATCGGGTTTGGTTGAAGTCTCTAGCGATGTTGTATTTGATGAGACTAATGGCTCTCCAAGGGAGCAAGTTGTTGATCTTGATGATGTAGATGAAGAAGACGTTCCAACGGCCGCAATACGCACCATGGCGATTGGAGATGTGCAGCCACAGGAACAAGAGGAGCAAGATCAACCTTCTTCCTCAACAATGGTGCATCCCCCAACTCAAGACGATGAACAGGTTCGTCAAGAAGAGGCGTGTGATCAAGGGGAGCACAAGATGATCATGTGATGGAGGAAGAAGCACAACCGACACCTCCAACCCAAGTTCGTGCGACGATTCAAAGGAGTCATCCCGTCGACCAAATTTTGGGTGACATTAGCAAGGGAGTAACTACTCGTTCTAGATTAGTTAATTTTTGTGAGCATTTCTCCTTTGTCTCTTCTATTGAGCCTTTCAGGGTAGAAGAGGCCTTGCTAGATCCGGACTAGGTGTTGTCCATGCAGGAGGAGCTCAATAATTTCAAGAGAAATGAAGTTTGGACACTGGTGCCTCATCCCAAGCAAAATGTTGTGGGAACCAAGTGGGTGTTCCACAACAAACAAGACGAGCACGGGGTGGTGACAAGGAACAAGGCTCGACTTGTGGCAAAAGGTTATGCCCACGTCGCAGGTTTGGACTTTGAGGAGACTTTTGCTCCTGTGGCTAGGCTAGAGTCCATTCATATTTTGCTAGCATATGCCGCTCACCACTCTTTCAGGTTGTTCCAAATGGATGTGAAGAGCGCTTTCCTCAATGGGCCAATCAAGGAGGAGGTGTACGTGGAGCAACCCCCTGGCTTCGAGGATGAACGATACCCCGACCACGTATGTAAGCTCTCTAAGGCGCTCTATGGACTTAAGCAAACCCCAAGAGCATGGTATGAATGCCTTAGAGACTTTTTAATTGCTAATGCTTTCAAGGTTGGGAAAGCCGATCCGACTTTATTCACCAAGACTTGTGATGGTGACTTATTTGTGTGCCAAATTTATGTCGATGACATAATATTTGGTTCTACTAACCAAAAGTCTTGTGAAGAGTTTAGCAGGGTGATGACTCAGAAATTCGAGATGTCGATGATGGGCGAGTTGAACTACTTCCTTGGGTTCCAAGTGAAGCAACTCAAGGACGGCACCTTCATCTCCCAAACGAAGTACACGCAAGACTTGCTAAAGCGGTTTGGGATGAAGGACGCCAAGCCCGCGAAGACTCCGATGGGAACTGACAGACACGTCGACCTCAACAAAGGAGGTAAGTCCGTTGATCAAAAAGCATACCGGTCCATGATAGGTTCCTTGCTTTATTTATGCGCTAGTAGACCGGATATTATGCTTAGTGTATGCATGTGTGCTAGATTTCAAGCCGATCCAAGGGAGTGTCACTTAGTGGCTGTGAAGCGAATTCTTAGATATTTAGTCGCTACGCCTTGCTTCGGGATCTGGTATCCAAAGGGGTCTACCTTTGACTTAATTGGATATTCAGACTCCGATTATGCTGGATGTAAGGTCGATAGGAAGAGTACATCAGGGACGTGCCAATTCTTAGGAAGGTCCCTGGTGTCATGGAGTTCTAAGAAACAAACTTCCGTTGCCCTATCCACCGCTGAGGCCGAGTATGTTGCCGCAGGACAGTGTTGCGCACAACTACTTTGGATGAGGCAAACCCTCCGGGACTTTGGCTACAATCTGAGCAAAGTCCCACTCCTATGTGACAATGAGAGTGCTATCCACATAGCGGACAATCCTGTTGAGCACAGCCGCACAAAGCACATTGACATCCGGCATCACTTTTTGAGAGACCACCAGCAAAAGGGAGATATCGAAGTGTTTTATATTAGCACCGAGAACCAGCTAGCCGATATCTTTACCAAGCCTCTAGATGAGAAGACCTTTTGTAGGCTGCGTAGTGAGCTAAATGTCTTAGATTCACGGAACTTGGATTGATTTATAGCATACATGTGTTTATGCCTTTGATCATGTTCCTTATGCATTTTGTTGTTTACTTGTGGTGCTCAAGTTGTACAAACACTCCCCGGACCTCACAAGTCCTTTTGCAAGTGATGCACATATTTAGGGGGAGATGTGCTACAACTTGACCCTTTGAGACTAACCGTGTGCTTGAGTTTGCTTGATTTAGTCTCAAAGGAGGTTTGAAAGGGAAAGGTGGACTTGGACCATGAAAGACTTCCACTGCACTCCGATGAGAGGGTAACTTATTCCAAGTTCATCTGATGTACTCTTATTGCCTTGGTACTCTTATTTGAAGATTTTAGTGAGGCAATGGGGTTCGAGGGCCAAAATTGATCCCGTTTTGGTGCTTGATGCCAAAGGGGGAGAAAATAAGGCCAAAGCAATAAATGGATCAGCTACCACTTGAGAAATTTTGAAAGAAATTTTGAAAATAGTAGAATAGAGCTTTTGGTTTGTCAAAACTCTCTTATTGTCTCTCTTGTCAAAAGTTGGCCTCTTATGGGGAGAATGGTTGATTATGGGAAAAGGGGGAGTTTTTGAAATCTTCGATCAACTTCTCTGGGAACAACTCTCTTTATGTCTCTACAATTGTGTTTGAATTAGAGATAGGAGATTGAGGTTGATTTGCAAAAACAAAACCAAGTGGTGGCAAAGAATGATCCATATATGCCAATTTTGAATCAAAACAATTTTGAGTTCTCATTTGTATTGATGTTGCACTTCTTTTAGTTGCTTTTTGTTGTGTTGGCATAAATCACCAAAAAGGGGGAGATTGAAAGGGAAATGTGCCCTTGGGCCATTTCTAAGTATTTTGGTGATTGAGTGCCAACACAAGTGCTTAAGTGAAAATCTATGCCAATTGATGGACAAAGTGCAAATCAAGTCTAAAGGTATGTTTCTAGACTTAGTACATTGTTTTGAGAACTAATGTATTGTGTCTAAGTGCTGGAAACAGGAGAAATCAATTTGGAGATGACTTGGCTCGTTCAGCCAAAGTCTGCTCAGTCTGGGTGCAACGGACTGTCCGGTGGTGCACCGGACAGTGTCCGGTGCGCCAGGCTGGCTCTAGCGAACTTGCTGCTCTCGGGACTTCGACGACGGTGTACGGCTATAAATCACCGGACTGTCCGGTGGTGCACCGGACTGTCCGGTGAGCCATTCACAGGCGAAGTCGTCGCTCTCGGGAAGTGATTAACGACGTACGGCTATAAATCACCGGACTATCCGGTGAGCCAACAGTCGGCCGGGCCAACGGTCGGCCGCGCGATCCGCGCAAGACACGTGGCCGAGCCAACGGCTAGAAGGGGGCACCGGATTGTCCGGTGTGCATCGGACAGTGTCCGGTGCGCCAACGGCTCTGAATCTTCAACGATCGGCTTCGCCAAATAAGGAAAGAGATCCGCACCGGACAGTGACCGGTGGTGCACCGGACTGTCCGGTGCGCCAGGCGACTGAAGGCAAGAATTGCCTTCCTGGAATGCTCTCAACGGCTCCTAGCTGCCTTGGGGCTATAAAAGGGACCCCTAGGCGCATGGAGGAGAAAACCAAGCATCCTTTGAGCATTGTTGATCACTCACACTTCATTCTTGCGCACTTGTTCGACATTCTTAGTGATTTGAGCTCCGTTCTAGTGAGAACCTCGTGATATTCTTTTGAGCTCAAGTCTGGGTCTTGTGTGTGCGTATTTGCTGTGATTTTGTGTCTTGTGTGCGTTGCTCATCCCTCCCTTACTCCGTGCTTCTTTGTGAACATCAAAGTGTAAGGGCGAGAGGCTCCAAGTTGTGGAGATTCCTTGCGAGCGGGATATAGTAAAGCAAAGCAAAACACCATGGTATTCAAGTGGGTCTTTGGACCGCTTGAGAGGGGTTGATTGCAACCCTCGTCCGTTGGGACACCACAACATGGAGTAGGCAAGCGTTGGACTTGGCCGAACCACGGGATAAACCACTGTGCCATCTCTGTGTTGATCTCTTTGTGGTTATTGTGTTTTGCTAAGACTCCTCTCTAGTCACTTGGCCTTATTGGTGCTAACTCCTAATCAAGTTTTTGTGGCACTAAGTTTCAAGTTTTACAGGATCACCTATTCACCCCCTCTAGGTGCTCTCAACTACAGCGCCAACAGTAACCTGCAATGCATTCAATGCGCTACAGTGCGCGCCAGAGTCAGAGCAGCGCCAGAAGGCGTACCAGACAGTCTATAGGAGATGTCTGGTGCACCACCGGACCGCCAGAAGACCCCACCTGTCAGAGCTCCAACGGTCGAACCCTAACGGCCGGGTGACGTGGCTGGCGCACCGGACAGTGTCCGGTGGCGCATCGGACTGTCCGGTGCGCCATTCGACAGCAGCCTCCACCAAACGGCTAGTTTGGTGGTTGGGGCTATAAATACCCCAACCACCCCACCATTCATTGCATCCAAGTTTTCCACCTTCCAACACATTACAAGATCTATAACATTCAATACAAGACACACCAAAGAGATCAAATCCTCTCCCAAGTCTCTAGTTCAATTCCAATCAATAGTGACTAGTGAGAGAGTGACTTGTGTTCATTTGAGCTCTTGCGCTTGGATTGCTTCTTTTCTTTCTCATTCTTTCTTGATCAACTCAATTGTAACCGAGGCAAGAGACACCAATTGTGTGGTGGTCCTTGCGGGGACTTAGTGTCCCGTGTGATTGAGAAGAGAAGCTCACTCGGTCTAAGTGACTGTTTGAGAGAGGGAAAGGGTTGAACGAGACCCGGTCTTTGTGACCACCTCAACGGGGAGTAGGTTTGCAAGAACCGAACCTCGGTAAAACAAATCCTTGTGTCTCACTCTTTATTTTCTTGTGATTTGTTTTCACCCTCTCTCTCGGACTCGATTTTAATTCTAACGCTAACCCCGGCTTGTAGTTGTGCTCAAACTTTGTGATTTTCAGATTCACCCTATTCACCTCCCCTCTAGGCGACTTTCAAACACACATTTGGAGTGAACCCAGTGGTATCCAAGTACAGAACCACACATTTTGAGTGAACCAACTGCTGTTGCATGGCACAGGATCACACATTTCAGATTTCAGGAACCAAATTGCAGTTGTACATGGCTTGGATCTTCTTCTTTGGAGTTATCTTTTTCACAGCTCTCCTTAATTTCCTAGGTGGGGACAGTGTTGAAACAACCTCTGCTGCACATTCCACCGGTGGCACAAGTTCATTCACAGGAGGCACTGGTACAATTTCAAGTGAGGAAGATGGAATGCTAACAAGCTGCTGTGAGGAAGAATCCACACTTACTTGGGGCTGCTCAGCAAATGCCTCAGGCTCTTTTGGAAACCACTTTTTAGTCATGCATCTTGATGTACCAAAATGTTTGTAAGAAATCGCATCAAATCAGTGTTCATAAGGAACCAAATTTCTCTAGTGTAGGTCAAACATAAACTGCAAGCTATGATTTCATATCACTTGGGAAATGTACCAAATGCTCCCAATGGAACATCAACATGATCATGTTAAACTGCATCAAGTACATGTTATCTGTTATTTTAGTGAAAATCTGAACAGCACACAGAAGAAACATGGGTGAACTTTTGCTAGCCAAGCTATACAGAAGCTTATTTGATCATGTCAAAAGAAAAGAGGAGAAAGATAAAGATAAGTTACATGTACCTACTGTGTACTATGCAGACAGTATATAAAAGTAGAAAAGATCGCTAACCAATCATTTTACCCCACAGCTAAGCTAACTGCTTGAAGTAGCGGCAGCGGTGGTCGAGCGCGGGTTGAGGCGGCAGTAATGGCTAGGAATCAGATAAATAATTAAGATTGATAATGTTATTGTGTAATTACTACACACCTCTAATTAAGAGAGTTTCGATATTCTCACCTCGAGAAGTCTCTTAGACAGTTTCGGTATTCTCACCTCAAGATTGTGAACAGGTGCACCCCTATCTCCCTCTCTGATACCAGGCACCAACAATAGCTTGCAGCCCATCCATTCTCAATCCTGCTAGCAGCAACAGCAGCCCATCACCAAGCAAATAATATTCAACAAACAAAGCAATACAATAATTGTGCAACGAATAAAATCTTTCAGTTAAATTTTGAATATATCATTTGAACAAACACAGTCTAGCGTAGATGAGCAATCGGTGAGGTCACGACCGGCCAGGTCAAGACGAAGGATGGCGTGGGGGAGAGCGTATCCCTCGTAGATGGGGACGGTGTGGCTCACACCATCTCTCGAATCGAGCACGATACCTGAGAGAGGCCATAGATTTTAGAGATCACGGTCTGCAGGAGAAAATCGGATTTGGAAATTGTTAAGCAGAGAACGGAATCAGCTCACCTGTGGTACGACCACTGGCATACAGAGAGAGCACGACCTGGATGGCGACGTACATAGCGGGGGTGTTGAAGGTCTCGAACATGATCTGGGTCATCTTCTCCCTGTTAGCCTTGGGGTTCAGGGGCGCCTCGGTGAGGAGGACGGGGTGCTCCTCGGGAGCCACGCGGAGCTCGTTGTAGAAGGTGTGATGCCAGATCTTCTCCATGTCGTCCTAGTTGCTGACGATCCCGTGCTCGATGGGGTACTTGAGGGTCAGGATACCCCTCTTGGACTGCGCCTCGTCACCGACGTAGGCGTCCTTCTGCCCCATCCCGACCATGACACCAGTGTGGTGCAAGCGCCCCACGATGCTTGGGAAGACGGCCCTCGGGGCGTCGTCGCCAGCGAACCCAGCCTGCCGAGGTTGGTGTTGTTGTTAGGGCCCCAGCAGCCACCGAGAACCTTGCATTCTCAAGAACAAATGTGACCAAACCGGTGGCTTACCTTGACCATGCCAGTTCTGTTGTCGCAGACGAGGGGCTGGATATCCTCGGCATCGGCCATTTTCTACCTACACCAGAGCTCGCCCGATGCCACGTTTGTTAAAACAAGCAGAAAGTATCCATGAGTTGCTCTACAGAATCCGTTCTAAAAGGCATCAATTGAAGCTATTCTCTGTTTCTATTTTGCTCCCAGCATAAGACAGTAATAAAAAAACATGGCATTGACCACCAAACCACAGATCGAGCCATTTCGTTAACGAAAGGCCCGCAACGACTCCAGATCACGCGCGCAAGCACGCGGATCTGCTACATTTCAAATAAACGCGCGCCCCAATTCCAACGAGATCTAGCCGGATCCGCGGCAGGAGCGCGCAAGCGCGAGATCGGATCGGCTTGGCACGACCCCGAGCATGCAATGCTAGGTAGATCTGGGAGAGCCGCACCGCGCCCCCGTGCCACGCGCTGGCAGGAGCAGGTAGAGAGGGACTCTAGGGTGACTGCAGAGATGGTGAGAGACAGTTACCGGATTAACGGAGGATCCGCGGTGAGGAGGCGAGGTGCGGTGAGCTCAGACAGGCAGAGAAGAGCAGAGGAAGAGAGAGCAGTGGTTGTGATGGTTCTATAGGGTTGCTCCTGTGGCCGCGAACCTCTTGGCTCAAAAATGACCTCGAACCTCTTGGCTCGCGACGGGTGGGAATCACGCCGAGCGTCGGCTTTCTCCCGTGGCCGCCATCACCGCCTGCGCGTGCGCGCTAGATTCGGGTGTCCAATTCGAATGGGGCTACGTCGGAGTCGTCCTTAGAGTCCTCGGCGACGAGAGGGAGAAGAGAGAGGTGGGCATCGACGGGAGCGCTATCGAGGGACAGAGGGAGAATGGAGGTGGCGGCGGTTGGAAGCAAAGGGAGGGGTTAGGGTTTGCCCCCACCTAGCCTTCCGCCTCTAGAACCGGGCCCAACGACGACGATGGAGTGAGGCGGAGGGGAAGAGTCGAGAAAGGCTAGGGGACGGGACTGACTTGCTCCTTTGCCATGGGCCACCATCATATCGACAAGCGCAGCGACCTCGTGCGGGAGGCGCTATGATGCTAGGGGTAGGGGTGCGGACGGGGGATGGAGTTGTCACGCGTGGCGCGGCAGTGATGGTGGGGTGTCACAGATGGGGGCGGGGATGGCGGCGGCGGGGCTGGAATATCACGAGCGAGATCGCGGGAGGCAGAACACGGCGCACATGTGGACGCCTACAATAAGGACTTATAGAGTAGTAAAGAAATAAACGAGCCATGCACAATTGCATTTAACACATGGCAGATGTGAGGCAGCAAGCAACAACCCGTTGCTAAAACAGCACAACTAATAGAACTAATAGTTAGTGATTAAAATTAGTTGGAGACATACAAACAACATAACTAATAGTTAGTGATTAAAATTAGTTGGAGACATCCAAACAGCATAACTAATAGTTCAACTATTAGCTATTTTTAGTAAATTAGTTAATATTTAGCTATATATTTGTTAGCTAACTAATTTCACTAGTAATTTTTAGCCAACTAACTATTAGCTCTAGTGCATTCAAACACCCCTAAGGCTTTGTGAAAGTCGCCTAGAGGGGGGTGAATAGGCGGAAACTGAAATTTACAAACTTTAGGCACAACTACAAGCCAGGGTTAGCGTTAGAAATAAAACCGAGTCCGAAAGAGAGGGTGAAAACAAATCAACCAAAGAAAATAGAGCGGATGACACGGTGATTTGTTTTACCGAGGTTCGGTTCCAATGAACCTAGTCCCCGTTGAGGTGGTCACAAAGACCGGGTCTCTTTCAACCCTTTCCCTCTCTCAAACGGTCACTTAGACCGAGTGAGCTTTCTCCTTAATCAAACGGGTCACTTAGACCCCTTACAAGGACCAGCACAACTTGGTGTCTCTTGCTTTGATTACAAGTGTCTTGAGAACAAGAATGGGGAAGGAAAAAGCGATCCAAGAACAAGAGCTCAAAGAACATGAGCAAAAACTCTCTCTCTAGTCACTATTTGTTTGGAGTGGATTTGGAACTTGGAGAGGCTTTGATTCTTTTGAATTGTGTCTTGTATTGATTGCACTAGCTCTTGTATTGAATGTGAAGTCTGAAAAACTTGGATACTTGGAGTGGTGGTGGTTGGGGGCTATTTATAGCCCTAACCACCAATTCAACCGTTGGGGGGGGCTGTCTGTCGATGGGCGCACCGGACAGTCCGGTGCGCCACCGAACACTGTCCGGTGAACCAGCCACGTCACCCAACCGTTAGGGTTCTGATAGTTTCGACCGTTGGAGCTCTGACATCTTGGGGGCACCGGACAGTCCAGTGCCGCACCAGATAGTCACTATTCACTGTCTGGTGTGCCTTCTGGCGCTGCTCTGACTCTGCGCGAACTGTCTGCGCACTATTCATGTTGCAGGCGACCGTTGGAGTTGACCGTTGCGCTCGATAGCTGTTGCTCCGCTGGCACACCGAACAGCCCGGTGGCACACCAGACAGTCCGGTGAATTATAGCGGAGTGGCTCTCCAGAAACCCAAAGGTGAAGAGTTCAGCCTGTACGGTCCCTGATGCACCGGACACTATCCGGTGGTGCACCGGACAGTCCGGTGCACCAGACCTGGGTTCTCTTCGGTTTCTTTTGCTCCTTTCTTTTGAACCCTAACTTAGATCTTTTTATTGGTTTGTGTTGAACCTTTGGCACCTATAGAATATATAATATAAAGCAAACTAGTCAGTCCAATTATTTGTGTTGGGCATTTCAACCACCAAAATCATTTAGGAAAAGGTTTGACCCTATGTCCCTTTCAATCACCCCCTTTTTGGTGATTGATGCCAACACAAACCAAAACAAATATATAAGTGCAGAATTGAACTAGTTTGCATAAGGGAAGTGCAAAGGTTGCTTGGAATTTAAACCAATTTATACTTTCACTAGATATGCATGGATTGCTTTCTTTCTTTTAACATTTTGGACCACATTTGCACCACTTGTTTTGTTTTTGTAAATTCTTTTTGGAAGACCTTTTCAAAGTCTTTTTACAAATAGTCAAAGGTATATGAATAAGATTCGCAAGAAGCATTTTCAAGATTTGAAATTTTCTCCCCCTGTTCCAAATGCTTTTCCTTTGACTTAAACAAAACTTCCCCTGGCGAAATTCTCCTCTTAGTGTTGAATAGGGTTTTACCAATTTGAAAAAGGATTTAGATACCAATTGATATATCTTTGAAGATAAATGCACTAAAATATATCCATTGAAAATGTTGAAATTGGTGGTGGTGCGGTCCTTTTGCTTTGGGCTAATACTCTCCCCCCTTTGGCATGAATCGCCAAAAACGGAGACATTTGAGAGCCAATTGAAATTGGTGGTGGTGCGGTCTTTTTGCTTTGGGCTAATACTCTCTTCCCCTTTGGCATGAATCGCCAAAAACGGAGACATTTGAGAGCCCTTTTTTACTTTCTCCCCAATGGTATGAGTAATAAGAGTGAAGATTATACCAAAGTGGAGAGCGATGCGGAGTGACGGCGAAGGGTAAATAATACCGATAGAGTGGAGTGGAAGCCTTGTCTTCGCCGAAGACTCCATTTCCCTTTCAATCTACGACTTAGCATAGGAATACACTTGAAAACACATTAGTCATAGACATAAAAAGAGATATGATCAAAGGTACATAAATGAGCGATGTGTGCAAAGTATCAATCAAAGTTCTGAGAATCAAGAATGTTTAACTCATTCCTAAGTTTGGTAAAGGTTTTCTCATCTAATGGTTTGGTAAAGATATCGGCTAGTTGTTCTTTGGTGCTAACATAAGCAATCTCGATATCCCCCCTTTGTTGGTGATCCCTCAAAAAGTGATACCAAATGGCTATGTGTTTAGTGCGGCTGTGTTCAACGGGATTATCCGCCATGCGGATTGCACTCTCATTATCACATAGGAGAGGGACTTTGCTCAATTTGTAGACATAGTCCCTGAGGGTTTGCCTCATCCAAAGCAATTGCGCGCAACAATGACCTACGACAATATACTCGGCTTCGGTGGTAGAAAGAGCTACTGAATTTTGTTTCTTTGAAGCCCAAGACACCAGGGATCTCCCTAGAAACTGACAAGTCCCTGATGTGCTCTTTCTATCAATTTTACACCCTTCCCAATCAGCATCTGAATAACCTATTAAATCAAATGTGGATCCCTTAGGGTACCAAAGACCAAACTTAGGTGTATAAACTAAATATCTCATGATCCTTTTCACGGCCTGTCGGGTACCGAAATTAGGGGTACCCCCAACACTCCTAATCACGGCTGGAAAGCACCTTCAGGGCAAACCATGAAGGCTCATAATTCGAGTCAAAGTCAAGGCTTCATCTACCAAGGGACTCGGCCTCGCCTCGCCTGAGCCTGGCCTCGGGCGGAACAGTGGTCCCAGACGAGTTCGCGCCTCGCCCGAGGGTCTCCTTAGGCCGTGAGCGCACCCTCGGCTCAGCCACGGGCAAGCCTTGTCTCGCAAGCGACCTTGGCCAGATCGCCTTACCAGCCGACCGCATCGCATGCGCATTTAATGCTGGGATCACCTGACACCTTATCCTGACACGCGCGCCTCAGTTGGCGAGGTCGAAGTGACCGCAGTCACTTTGCCCCTTCACCGACCGATCTGATAGGAAAACAGCGCCGCCCGCCCCGCTCTGGCTGCTGTGCCAACCACCCGGGCGAAACCGACAACGGTCGAGTTCAGCCTCGGGCGCAACAGGAAGCTCTGCCTTGCCCGAACCCAGGGTTCGGTCTCGGCCTCGGCCTCGGGATGAAATCTCCGCCTCGCCCGACCCCAGGGCCCGGCCTCAATCTCGGCCTCGGAAGGAGATCTTCGCCTCGCCCGACCCCAGGGCTCGGCCTCGACGTCGGCCTCAGAAGGAGATCTTCGCCTCGCCTGACCCCAGGGCTCGGCCTCGACCTCGGCCTCGGGAGGAGATCTTCGCCTCGCCCGACCCCAGGGCTCGACCTCGACGTTGGCCTCAGGAAGAGTCACATCCTCGCCCGACCCTGGGCCTCGGCCCCAGCCTCGGCCTCGGAGGAGCCGCCGCCTCGCTCGACCTCAGGCTCGGATCAACCACGCCACGGGGGATGCATCATTACCCTACTCCTAGCTAGCTCGGGCTACGAAGGAACAAGACCGGCGTCCCATCCGTCTTACCCTGGTAACAGGCGATGGTGTTTTCCTGCATGCAACCATGACGTCGGTGGTTCTCATGCCCCCTACGGAAGCAAGGAGACGTCAGCAGGATCTATACAGCACCGACAGCTGTACTGCTACAGGGCTCAAGGCACTTCTCCGATGGCCACGACACTACCTCTACAGGACTTGAGACATCCCCCCGGCGGCCACATCGTTATCTGTACAGGGCTCAGGGCACTCCCCTGCCAGCCACGTTAAGCTCCCAGCTACACCCCATTGAACAGCTGGGCATCTCCTTACGTCTATAAAAGGGGGTGCCTAGGGCCCCATGAGGGGGGGGGGGAAAGGAGGGACGAAGAGAGAGGACAGTGGGACGAACATACGAACATACGCACGCACGGCGGGAGTAGACAAGCAGGGGCCGGACCCTCTCTCTCCCGCTCTTCGCTACTCGCTTCCTCTCGCCCTTGCTCTCTCGCAAGGCTTGTAACCCCTACTACGAGCACCCCGGTGCAGGATAATACAAGGCTCATTCCTCCACTTGTGTTCCATCCTGCGCCAACCCATCTGGGTAGGGACACGTAGCGACAATTTTACTCGTCGGTCCAGGGATCCCCCAGGTCCGAAACGCCGACAGTTGGCGCGCCAGGTAGGGGCCTGCTGCGTGTTAACAATCGCTTTCCCATTGGGTTCCAGATGGGGAGTCTTCAGCAACCTCTTCAGCCTGGGACAGTGCTCCACTTCAGGAGCCTCGAGTTCATGTCCCTCGACGGTAGCTACGACATGGTACTCCTCCCTCCGCGGCACAATGACAACGACAGTCAACGACTCGCCCGGCGAAGGCAACCTTCACGGCGGCATCTTCCCGTGGCAGAAGAGGAGCACTCCGGTCGTCCCCACTACCCTCCT
The DNA here is from genome assembly GCA_029449295.1 of Zea luxurians. NCBI lineage: Eukaryota > Viridiplantae > Streptophyta > Magnoliopsida > Poales > Poaceae > Zea > Zea luxurians. The sequence continues at coordinate 101,340,877 of JAOPSE010000011.1, forward strand.
CGCCGGAGGAGGCGGAGACGGGGCAACCGTGGCCACGCAGGAGGCGACACCTTATCAGCTGCCGGACCGGATCGAGCCGACGACACCGGCACTCCTCCGGGGGACATGTCGGGCATTGTCCTCGTGCCTGAGACGATGACGAGCGCCGCTTCCCCGCAACGTGCCAGCCCCGAGCAGACCGACGACGCCAGCACCCTCGCCAAGGACCTGCTGAGCGTCACCCTTGTGCCTGAGATGACGGTGCGTTCCGTCCCTGACGCAACTTCACCACCGTCCATCGACCAAAAGGTACCGTCCGTATTCCACCCTGTTCCCTTTCGATTCAGCTTCGATCCACCTAGCAATCCCGCTACGGTGAGCGCCTTCGTAAAGGCGTATCCCAACCTTTCGGGGTACCATATGTGGTCGACCTGGGACCGACTGGCAGCCATCTCAATCTCCGGACTGGCGGGTTCCGAGGAAGAGGACGACCCCGACTTCGGTTGGGAATTCTCTGGCCTCAATGACCCCGGCCAGGACCTAGCTGCAGCGGAGATGCTACTTCGAACAATGCCGGAGCCATCCACCACTGAGGGACGGCGTATCCAGGGCGAACTCAAGAATCTCCTGGAAGGTGCCACAGTTCGACGAGCTGAGAGCTTCGCCTCCCGGAGGCGAGCTGACCCCTTGGAGCATCACGCGACGTCCTCCCGACGAATGCAAGAGGCCTTTGTCCATCTCGAGCGAACGTGGGACGAGGCACCTGCCGCCCGGGATCACCTCGGCAACGAGCATCACCATCACGACCATCGAGCCTGCCTCGACGAGAAGGTGCGCCGAGGCTACCATCCCAGGCGTGGGGGGCGCTGCGACAGCGAGGAGGATCGGAGCCCCTCGTCCGAGCCATCCGGTCCGCGAGTCTTCAGCCGGGCCATACGACGAGCACCGTCCCCCACCCGTTTCCGAGCCCCGACTACCATCACCAAGTACTCGGGGGAGACGAGGCCGGAGCTGTGGCTCGCGGACTACCGATTGGCATGCCAGTTGGGAGGGGCGGACGATGACAACCTCATCATCCGTAATCTACCCCTTTTCCTCTCCGACGCCGCCCGAGCTTGGCTGGAGCATCTGCCTCCTGCGCAGATCTCCGACTGGGACGACCTGGTCAAGGCTTTCGCGGGAAATTTCCACGGCGCGTACGTATGCCCTGGGAACTCATGGGATCTCCAAAGCTGCCGTCAGCAGCCTGGGGAATCCCTCCGAGAGTACATCTGGCGGTTTTCAAAGCAGCGCACCGAGCTGCCTAACATCACCGACTCGGACGTCATCGGAGCTTTCCTCGCCGGCACCACTTGCCGAGACCTGGTGAGCAAACTGGGGCGCAAGACTCCCACCAAGGTGAGCGAATTGATGGACGTCGCCACCAAGTTCGCCTCGGGTCAGGAGGCAGTCGAGGCCATCTTCCGGAAAGACAAGCAGCCTCAGGGGGAGCCGAAGGAAGACGCCCCCGAGGCATCCGCCCAACATGGCGCGAAGAAGAAGGCCAAGAAGAAGGCGCAATCGAAGTGCAACGCCGCTGATACGAATCTCGTCGCTGTTGCCGAGCACAGGAACCCTCGGAAGCCCCCTGGAGGGGCCGACGCGTTCGACAAGATGCTCAAGGAGCCGTGCCCCTATCACTAGGGTCTCGTCAAGCACACCGTTGAAGAATGTGTCATGCTCCAACGCTACTTCCATAAGGCCGGGCCCCCGGCGGAAGATGGCAAGGGCCAAGGCAACAACAAGAAGGAGGGCGGCAAGGAAGAGGAGTTCCCCGAGATCCACAACTGCTTCATGATTTACGGTGGGCAGGTGGCGAACGCTTCGGCTCGGCACCGCAAGCAGGAACGCCGGGAGGTCTGCTCGGTAAAGGTGGTAGCACCAGCCTACCTAGACTGGTCCGACAAGCCTATCACCTTTGACCGACACGACCACCCCAACTTCATGCCAAGCCCAGGAAGGTACCCGTTCGTCGTTGATCCGATCATCGGCAACGTTAGGCTCTCCAAGGTCCTCATGGATGGAGGAAGCAGCCTCAACACCATCTACGCCGAGACCCTGGAACTCTTGGGGGTTGATCGGTCCGAGGTCCGGGCCGGTGCGGCACCCTTCCACGGGATCGCACCCGGGAAGCGTATCCTTCCCCTCGGGCAGATTGACTTGCCCGTCTGCTTTGGAATTCCCTCCAACTTCAGAAAGGAAACCCTCACCTTCGAGGTGGTCGGGTTCCAAGGGACCTACCACGCGGTGTTGGGAAGGCCGTGCTATGCCAAGTTCATGGCCGTCCCCAACTACACCTACCTCAAGCTCAAGATGCCGAGCCCGAATGGGATCATCACCATCGGATCCACGTACCGCCACGCGTACGAATGCGACGTGGAATGTGTGGAATACGCTGAGGCCCTCGCCGAGTCCGACGCCCTCATCGCCGACCTGGAACGCCTCTCCAAGGAGGCGCCCGACGCGAAGCGGCACGCCGGCAACTTTGAACCAGCCGAGGCGGTTAAGTCCGTCTCTCTCAACCCCAGCAACGACGCCAGCAAGAAAGTCCGGATCGGCTCCGAGCTCGACCCTAAATAGGAAGCAGTGCTCGTCGACTTTCTCCGCGCGAACGCCGAAGTTTTTGTGTGGGGTCCCTTGGACATGCCAGGCATACCGAGGGATGTCGCCGAGCACTCACTGGACATCAGAGCTGGAGCCCGACCCATAAAGCAGACCCTGCGCCGTTTTGACGAAGAAAAGCGCAGGGCCATAGGCGAGGATATCCACAAGCTACTCGCGGTAGGGTTCATCAAAGAGGTATTCCATCCCGAATGGCTAGCTAACCCTGTTCTTGTAAGGAAGAAGGATGGGAAATGGAGGATGTGCGTAGACTACATGTAACACTCCTGGTGTTACTATAACTAAAACTTGAGCATGGCATCATAAGCATTGGCATTGCATATGTTTGACACACCTAGAGTGCATTCACTAGGCAAAAATTTCAAACAAGTTGTATTGTTTTAATGTTTTTACAAATAGAACCCTGGTTAAAGGACTTAACCCTAAATAGTGGTTAAAGGGGTAAAACTTAACCAAGTTAAGAAAACCTAAAGACTTTAGGGTAAAAGTCATAAAATGACTCTAAGAACAAACTTGAATCCCTTTTATACCCCTGGGATACCAGAAACCCTAATTGGAACCCTGAAAAACCTTGAAACCAAACCCTAGGGGCTTATGTGCAAAATTAGCCCACTTTTGGGCTAAAGTGCAAAAACCAAGCCAAATAAGTATTTTAAGTCAATTGGTTCACAAATATGTGGATTTGAAAGCCAAACCCTAAGTTTTGGACTTAAATGCAAAATGGACCTCATTTGAGTTTTATTCTAAGTCTGAAAATCAGAGAATGGGCTCAACTTTGGGGCTTTGTAACTTACAAAGTACAGGGTTTTTGCCCTAGGTTACCACATCAAAGTTGAAGACCAATTATAGGAGAACAACTTTGCTTAAGAGTGGTAGCATTGTTGTTAAGGAGAAATTGGAAATAATCAAGCCTAAAGATAGGTGGTCAGGCTGATTCAGTCTGAATTTCAGAGTTTCAGTGTAATGGAGCTAACTTTGAGCCCGAATTCAACCTTGATTTAGTACTCAAATGTGATCAAGTCCTATAGTCGAATTGAAGCTGGTATGTAGCACTACCACTTTGGTGTAGAGCCTTGGATGGGTTGCTAAGGAAAATTTAGAGAAAATGAAGCTTCAATATGCGCTGTCAGGCTCGTCTGACTGAAATTCCTGATGGTACAGTGCCCTAACCGGATCAGATCGACCGCCAGCACAGCTTGCTCACCGTCGGCGACCTACCTGCACTAGGATTCGTGCCGCCGCCGTTAGGATTTGCGCTCGCTGGTAACCGGATATCGCTGCGAGGTAAAAAGATCTCGTCGCCGTCGAGCTGGAAGTCACCTCGATCGACCGCGGCACATCTCCCCTGGCTCACTGCCGCGGTAAAGTGCTCACCGTCGACCGCCGCCTCTCGGCCGTGTGCCGCATGGCTCCACTCTTTCACCGTGTCGCCATGACCTCCTCTGAACTCTCCGTGGCTCACCGGAGTTAATGCCACGTCGTTGGCCACGAACTCACGCGGCCAGTGCTTCTTCTTCACCTCCGACCACCGCGTGTCTCGTCCGAATTCGCGGCCACCGCCCATCCTCCCTATAAATTGAGCCCGTGTCCAACTCCGTTAGGTAGTCAGCTAGCTAACCACCGCTAATCGGCCACAATCATCCTCTCGTGTGCTCGAATTCGGAGTTTCCCCCAAATCCGATTTCCGCCACCGTGAAACCGAGCTCACCGTCGCCAGCCCAACTCCGGTCAGTTCCCGCCTTCTGCTCCCTTGTTTGAGCATTCTCATACATCTGCGATGCTCCCAGACCTCTTTAATTGAACTAGACCGACACCCATCGCCGGGAACATGGCTGTCTCGTCGTGATGCTCACGGCCACCGTGGCCAGGGTTCCCTAGTTGATTAATAGCCAAATTAGTTTGGGGAAAAGGCTTAGGATCGATCCAATTCGGTGTCTGTTGCTCGGAGAACTCAGCCGTTGCCCCGTTCGGCCGGTGTAGGTGCTCGCCGGAGCGCGGCCAAGCGTGAACGGCGTCGTGGACTTCCAATTATGAATAGGATGAAACGCAGGGGCTTTTCTGCATTTGGTCAGTGACACAGAAGAACAGTAAACAAACCTGATTTAAGTTAGCCAAAACCGTGAGGGCCTTCGTGCAAAGTCGCCGGCGCGGGCGCACGCGGGTGCCTTTCCTCCCTGGACCTGGGCTATCTGGGCCAGAATCGGCCCAGTTCTATTTAATCCTTTTTCTTTTTCTTTTTCCAGCAGAGCCAAAATAATTATAGAAAAATGTAGAAAAATGCTAAAATTGTGAAACTAATTTTCCTAGGCTTGTTATTTTCTCTAGTATTTAGTAAAAATAGTTTTGGGATTTTTAATGGAAATAAGAAATTTTAGAGTATTTAAAGTAGTTACAAGTGTTAGTTATAGATTTTTAGAAAATAAATGGTAAGTCCAAAAATGTCCAAACTTTTTATGGGCACTTAAACCAATATTTAGAAGCCTTGGGTAGAATTTGAGTTGATTTGGACCTTGTTTGATCACTAAACCCAAAACCAACCCCCCCTGCCTTATGAACTCCTTTACTGACTCCGGAAACCCTAGGTTCTCGGAGTACCGTGAAGGAAAGTTGTACTCAAGACTTAGATAATAAGTTTATATTATCTTTGCATCCTCATGAGCACCCCATGGCATCCATTCTTATGCATATATATGGTTATGTTAGAACACGAAGAAGAAGAAGAAGTCACTGAAGAGGGAACACCACCAACCTCAGATCCTCAAGCAGGCAACTGCTTTTATTTCGATATTTGTGGATCCGAGCAGGACTCACCTGATAACAAAGGCAAGCCCCGGTGCATTTGCCACCTTCCTTGATGTTTTTAAAAATCTTTCTCACTTGATTGATGCATTAGGTGATAGGAGTTGATTGCTAAAACAATTCCTGCATTACCTTCCTTGAATTTGATTACCTTCCTTGATCACCTGTTTTACAAAAGATTTTGATGCTTAGCATTGCTTTAGAAAAACAAAATGTTTTGTTTTTACAAAATATGATGTGGCAAAAGTGGGTGGGATGTTTCCAAAAATAAAACTTGATGGTGAATCCATCACGACCGTGATGGATTCAACATCGGAAAAGATGTACCTCTATCAGGTACCAAGTTTTTGGGTTAAAAAGATTAAGCTGAGACCGGGTGGGTGACTTGCACGAGAAGAGAGTCTCGGTGTAGTGTCTCCGTCTGAGTCGATTAAGGACCGTCTCGATGTAGGCTTGATGATCGAGGACCCTTTAACTGGTCACATGCCTCGTCATGGGTAAGCCTTGCCTCGGGCAGACTAAGGCCGGAATAAGATAACACGAAATGGGCGTGGAGCGGTGGCGAGAGTAGCGTGTACCCTCCGTGGCAAGAGGCCGGACGGTGGTGTATCTGTGCTCTCGGTTTGCGTGAACCTGATCCGGTCTTAAGAACCCCGGCGGCGGGTTGACATATGCAAGGGTTAAGTGCTACATATGTCGTGTGATTGGAGATCCTCAGCTGAGTATAATCGATTCGGATCGCCGTACCTTCGCGGTTATGAAGACTTGGTCACTGACCTACACGTAGCATTCCACTAAAGATGATGGGTTTTTGTTAAGAAACTGGCTAGTGCAGGACCAGTGATTGAACTAGGGTAGAAAAGAACTCTAGTTGCAGGTAATTGAACTTAACCTGACAAATAAAATTGGATTTTTAAGGATCCACTGTAGTAAGCATTTCTGCAAAACAGAGTCTTTGAAAAACCTTACCTTGACTCCCATATAACCAGCATATCCTTGAGAGTCTTTTCTTTAGTCGGGTAAGACTTGCTGAGTAATTCCATACTCAGGGTTTATCCCTTCGTTGTTTTTAGGTGAGGAAGTAGCAGACTTTTGCTGCTTCTGTGCCAAGGTGGTTCCCAAAGAAGAAAAACAAGACTGAAGTGCGGGAGGACTCGGTCCTCCACATAGGATCTTTTGTTTATAGCCTATCGGGAGAAGTTTGTGCCTCCCTTGGTTTGTATAATATTACTACTCTGCACTCACTTTTAGTCTGGTCTGTAATAAAAGTACTCGAGCTTGCTTTTGAAATAAATGTAAGTTTATGTAATTCGCTTCCGCATTTCTTTATCTCCGATGTTCTGTAATGTCTGCAAGACGGGTGAAACGTTCCTGGTGAGGTCGGGAAAGATACCGAGCTTGTCAAGTGACTTAGGAACATCTACAGGGTGTCTGATGTCTGTTAGACAAGGACAACTGTAGGTGGGCCTAATTACTTGGGAGGTTCCTTCACAGCTGGTATCGGAGCGTAGCCCTTCTTTGCAGATATTATGAGGCATCTTCAAAAGGATTTCCGAAAGTCTTACCTAAAAATTCTTTTCTCTTCTTACCTAAGTACTCTGAAGAGTTATCTTTAAGACCAGATAGGAAGAGTGCAATGTATAGAAGGTTGAATCAACCAAGGTTGATTCTGTACTTATTCATGCATCATGCTAAGAATTATGCTAATAAATTTTCCCCCTTAGAAAGATGCCGCCACGCACAAGACTAACGGCACGTAAGTCAACAGGACCAATTGGAGTACCCCGGCATCAACTAGCCCCTCGACACGAAAGCAGTAGCAGCGGAAGTAATGACCCCATAGGAGACCTTGAAGCCCAAGTGAGTCGACTTCAAGCAACGCTGCAACACAGGACCAATGCTTGGATCGCAGACGGAGATAGAATTAATGAACTAAGAAGGGATATCCGTCACCTGCAGGATCAGCTGGCTGATCGGGACTTAGCACTTGACTGGGCAGTACAGTCTCATATGTTGGCATGTGCTAAGGAAGCGAGGGCTCAGGCCCGAATTAAAGAACTTAGCTCAGCTGTCGACAACCTGCAGGTCTACTGCAATACGTTGCATGAGGAAGTCCATGTACTATACTCACAATTACACCCTAGTGTGCCTGCACACTCTGCTGAGGCGGAAGCCGGACCCTCTCACGTTGCGGGACGCGCGCTGGGTGGGGAGTTGGACCTTTTTGAACCTCCTCCTTCTTTAAGGTTGGTTGACGTCTGGACTCCCACACCTGACGATGAGGCCGCCAAAAGTAACGGAAAGCAGGACTAATGGTGTAATAAAAAGTAGAGTAGTGTATTGTAGGGTGTACTGTTGTATAATAGGTTGAACTTTTATAAAATGGGTAATGTATCCTGTTATGTAGTATCGAGTCTGTATCATTACTCTTTATAGTAATGTAAAATGAAAGGTTTTCTTTGGCACATTATGTTTATTCAAATGTTTTTGCCTCAGATGCCGACCAGGACTCGCGGACAGGACGCAGCCGGAACTTCTGGGGGTCGGGATGTCACCCCAAATCCACCTCCGGTTCCACCCACGCTAGCCGAGGCGATTGCCGCCTTGGTGAATGCCACTGCCGACAATACCCGCTTCCTTAGGGAAATGGCGGGTCAGCAGCAGTTCCAGCAGCAGGCAGGAAGAGGTTTTCAGCAAGGTCCTCGTGAAACTACTTATCTGGACTTCTCCGAAACTCGTCCACCTCTATTCACCAAAGCAGAAGACCCGCTAGAAGCCGACGAGTGGATACGAGTTATTGAACAAAAGTTTGGCCTTCTTCGTTGTTCTGAAACGCAGAAGCCATTGTTCGCGGCACAGCAACTTCGTGGCCCTGCCAGTACTTGGTGGGGAAATTTTGTGGCTATCCAACCTGACAACCATCAAATCACTTGGGACGAATTTAAAGCAGCCTTCCGCGAGCACTACATACCTGAAGGAGTGCTGCATATGAAACAAGAGGAATTTATGAAGCTGAAACAAGGAGGAGACACCATCAATCAGTATCTTAACAAGTTTAATCACCTGTCGCAGTATGCCATTGATCAGGTGAATACTGATTTGAAGAAAAAGAACTGTTTTATGAGAGGTCTAAATGACCGGTTGCAGCGAAAAATGGCCACATGTATTGATCTCACATATGGAAAGGCTGTCAGTACAGCCTTATCTGTGGAGGCAAAATACGCAAGTTCTGGGAAGAATAAGGGATTCAGTGGTGAGAGGCCTAATCAGGGCCAGGCGAAGAGGCAACGGTTCGTCATCCGGCCTTCTAGCCAAAACCGTACTTTTTCTCGTCCACCAGCATTCCCTTTCAAACAACCCATTATTATCCGCCCCAACAATACCTCCACTTCCCCAAATCAGCCGGGTGCCCCAGGCACTCGATTCCCTGCCTTGCCCAGCTCTTCAACTAGGTGTTTCAACTGCGGCAAGTCGGGACATTTTATCAAAGACTGCCCGTACCCCAAGCAAAATCAATTCAATGCTCAGCAAGGAACTGGGAAGTCCACTCAGCCCAAGGGAAATGCTGTGGGGAGGAATACCAAGAAGACGGGGCGCGTATATTACACCCAAGTGGCCACTACACCGGAGGGAGAGCCGGTGATGATGGGTACGTTTCCCGTGGCCAGTCACCCTGCAATTATTCTTTTTGATTCTGGTGCTTCGCATACCTTCATTAGCAAGAAATTTGTGGAGCAACATCACATTGCATGCCTTGAATCAAGAGAGGGATTTAAAATTCATTCACCTGGGGGACATATTTTTACTAGAGAAGTGGCCTATGAAGTGCCAGTAACCATGGCCGGACGGAACTTTCCTGCTAATATGATTGTTCTGAAAGGCCAGGATATAGATGTAATTTTGGGTATGAATTGGTTAACCCAATACAAGGCAATACTCAACACTGAACTCAGAACCGTCAGGTTGAGCTATAATCAAGAAGAAATTCTTTTGTCTCTCCCCAAAACCAATCCAGCCAAAGCTTCTGGTAGAATATTTGAAGCCATTGTACCGGAGATCAAGAACATTCCGGTAGTATGTGAGTTTCCAGATGTATTTCCGGAAGATTTGCCTGGACTACCCCCTGAAAGAGATGTAGAATTCGTAATTGAGCTAAAGCCCGGTACGGCTCCCATCTCCCGAAGATCGTACCGTATGCCCCCTAATGAGTTGGCAGAATTGAATATTCAATTACAAGATCTACTGAATAAGGGATTTATCCGGCCAAGCTCGTCCCCATGGGGTTGTCCCGCCATTTTTGTTAAGAAGAAGGATCAAACCTTGCGCATGTGCGTGGATTATCGGCCCCTGAATGAGGTCACCATCAAGAATAAGTACCCCCTTCCAAGGATCGATATCTTATTTGATCAACTGACTGGGGCGAGGGTATTTTCTAAAATTGATCTCAGGTCGGGCTATCATCAAATCCGTATTCGGCCCGAGGATATACCGAAGACCGCATTTACTACGCGGTATGGATTGTTTGAATACTTGGTAATGTCTTTCGGGCTCACAAATGCTCCTGCCCACTTCACCTATTTGATGAACTCGGTGTTCATGCCCGAGTTAGACAAGTTCGTGGTGGTCTTCATCGACGATATTTTGATATACTCTAAAAATGAAGAGGAGCATGCTCAGCATCTACGGATTGTATTGACGCGCCTGAGGGAACATCAGCTGTATGCCAAGTTCAGCAAGTGCGCGTTCTGGCTGGAGGAAATTCAATTTTTGGGGCACGTGTTATCAGCTAAAGGAATTGCGGTAGATCCTAGCAAGGTCAAAGATATTCTGGAGTGGAAACCCCCAACCACTGTTCACCAAGTCCGGAGTTTTCTTGGACTAGCTGGGTATTATCGCAGATTCATACCCGATTTTTCTAAGCTTGTGAAGCCAATCACAAGTTTGTTGAAGAATGACATTAAATTCAATTGGTCTTCTAAGTGTAATGAAGCCTTTGAGCAATTGAAGACATTATTAACCACTGCTCCGGTATTGGCTCAACCGGACATCACTAAGCCTTTTGATGTATATTGTGATGCGTCAGGCAGTGGACTCGGCTGTGTACTGATGCAAGAGGGCCGAGTAATTGCATATGCTTCAAGGCAGTTGCGCCGACATGAGGAGCATTATCCAACTCATGATCTGGAGCTAGCTGCTGTGGTTCATGCCCTGAAAATATGGCGTCACTATCTGCTGGGAAATATCTGTCACATATATACAGATCATAAAAGTTTGAAGTACATCTTCACCCAGTCAGAGTTAAATATGAGGCAAAGACGATGGCTTGAGCTCATTAAAGACTATGATCTGGAGATCCATTATCACCCAGGCAAGGCCAATGTGGTGGCAGATGCACTGAGTCGTAAGACTTCCTGTCACTGTCTTATGGCGAAGACCTCCGAGAACACTTTATGTCAAGAAATGGAGAAGCTAAACCTGGGGATAATCTAGCATGGGACTCTAAATCAGCTAAGGCTTGAGTCAATCATTCTGCAGAAGATAATTGATGCTCAACAGGATAATCTGGGTATGAAGCACATACGAGAGAAGATAAGGGCTGGAACAGCCAAATGTTTCAAGGAAGACGATCAAGGTGTGTTATGGTTTAACAACCGCATAGTAGTGCCAAAGAATGAAGAGCTCCGCCAGCAAATCTTAGATGAAGCGCATCTTAGTCGCTATTCTATTCATCCGGGAAGCACTAAGATGTATCATGATCTAAAACAGCACTACTGGTGGACGAAGATGAAAATTGAAATTGCACGCTATGTGGCTAAGTGTGACACTTGCAGACGTGTCAAGGCCATACACATGAAAACTGCCGGTCCATTGCAATCATTACCAATACCAACATGGAAATGGGAAGACATAAGCATGGACTTCATTGTGGGATTGCCTAGGACCGCAAAAGGGTATGACTCTATCTGGGTGATTGTTGATCGACTTACAAAGGTTGCTCATTTTCTGCCGGTCAAGACATATTACCCGGTACTTACCTATGCGGAATTATATATTGCTCGTATTCTCAGTTTGCATGGTGTTCCAAAGACTATAGTGTCGGATCGTGGGCCACAATTTGTATCTAAATTTTGGGAAGAACTTCATAAATCCCTGGGTACTAAGTTACTCCACAGTTCGGCCTATCATCCTCAAACCAGTGGACAAACTGAGAGAGTGAACCAAATACTTGAAGATATGTTGCGGGCATGTGTCCTGGATTTCTCATAGAAATGGGATGAATGTTTACCTTTGGCGGAGTTTTCATATAATAATAGCTATCAAGACAGTATCCAGATGGCACCCTTTGAAGCTTTATATGGACGACGGTGTCGAACTCCGCTAAATTGGTCTGAACCTGGTGAAAGGTATTTCTTTAGGCCTGATATGGTAAAAGAAACCGAGGATAAGGTTCAGAAAGTTATACATAATCTAAAGAAAGCACAAGCTCGTCAGAAGAATTATGCAGACAAACGGCGAATGCCCTTATACTTCTTAGAAGGAGACTACGTCTACTTAAAGGTTTCACCAATGAAGGGAGTATCGCATTTCGGGGTAAAGGGAAAACTTGCACCCAGGTACATTGGTCCATTTCCTATTCTTCAAAGATATGGGCCAGTAGCATATCAACTTCAACTTCCCGAAACATTGTCTGCTGTACATAATGTGTTCCATGTATCGCAATTGAAGAAGTGTCTTCGGGTTCCCGATCGAACCATGGAAGTGTCAGATGTTGTCCTGGAACCAGACTTAACATACTCGGAACATCCTATTCGAGTTCTGGACCAAAAGGACAGGGTTACCCGGAGAAAGATTCTCAAATTCTACAAAGTACAATGGAACCAGCATTCTGAAGAAGAGGCTACGTGGGAAACTCAAGACTTCTTGAATAAGAATTTCCCAGGCTTTCTAGCCTCATGTAACTTGTAAAGTGTATATAGTTATGGCAATAAAGGAATGAACCCCACACCACCCTGCCTTGTACCAGAAATAAGGAAATAAAAATGTGACACATTTCCTTTTCCATTACTCACCCTAGGACTTTAAATCTCGGGACGAGATTCTTTTATGGGGGGAAGGATGTAACACTCCTGGTGTTACTATAACTAAAACTTGAGCATGGCATCATAAGCATTGGCATTGCATATGTTTGACACACCTAGAGTGCATTCACTAGGCAAAAATTTCAAACAAGTTGTATTGTTTTAATGTTTTTACAAATAGAACCCTGGTTAAAGGACTTAACCCTAAATAGTGGTTAAAGGGGCAAAACTTAACCAAGTTAAGAAAACCTAAAGACTTTAGGGTAAAAGTCATAAAATGACTCTAAGAACAAACTTGAATCCCTTTTATACCCCTAGGATACCAGAAACCCTAACTGGAACCCTGAAAAACCCTGAAACCAAACCCTAGGGGCTTATGTGCAAAATTAGCCCACTTTTGGGCTAAAGTGCAAAAACCAAGCCAAATAAGTATTTTAAGTCAATTGGTTCACAAATATGTGGATTTGAAAGCCAAACCCTAAGTTTTGGACTTAAATGCAAAATGGACCTCATTTGAGTTTTATTCTAAGTCTGAAAATCAGAGAATGGGCTCAACTTTGGGGCTTTGTAACTTACAAAGTACAGGGTTTTTGCCCTAGGTTACCACATCAAAGTTGAAGACCAATTATAGGAGAACAACTTTGCTTAAGAGTGGTAGCATTGTTGTTAAGGAGAAATTGGAAATAATCAAGCCTAAAGATAGGTGGTCAGGCTGATTTAGTCTGAATTTCAGAGTTTCAGTGTAATGGAGCTAACTTTGAGCCCGAATTCAACCTTGATTTAGTACTCAAATGTGATCAAGTCCTATAGTCGAATTGAAGCTGGTATGTAGCACTACCACTTTGGTGTAGAGCCTTGGATGGGTTGCTAAGGAAAATTTAGAGAAAATGAAGCTTCAATATGTGCTGTCAGGCTCGTCTGACTGAAATTCCTGATGGTACAGTGCCCTAACCGGATCAGATCGACCACCAGCACAGCTTGCTCACCGCCGGCGACCTACCCGCGCTAGGATTCGTGCCGCCGCCGTTAGGATTTGCGCTCGCTGGTAACCGGATATCGCTGCGAGGTAAAAAGATCTCGTCGCCGTCGAGCTGGAAGTCACCTCGATCGACCGCGGCACATCTCCCCTGGCTCACTGCCGCGGTAAAGTGCTCACCGTCGACCGCCGCCTCTCGGCCGTGTGCCGCGTGGCTCCACTCTTTCACCGTGTCGCCATGACCTCCTCTGAACTCTCCGTGGCTCACCGGAGTTAATGCCACGTCGTTGGCCACGAACTCACGCGGCCAGTGCTTCTTCTTCACCTCCGACCACCGCGTGTCTCGTCCGAATTCGCGGCCACCGCCCATCCTCCCTATAAATTGAGCCCGTGTCCAACTCCGTTAGGTAGTCAGCTAGCTATCCACCACTAATCGGCCACAATCATCCTCTCGTGTGCTCGAATTCGGAGTTTCCCCCAAATCCGATTTCCGCCACCGTGAAACCGAGCTCACCGTCGCCAGCCCAACTCCGGTCAGTTCCCGCCTTCTGCTCCCTTGTTTGAGCATTCTCATACATCTGCGATGCTCCCAGACCTCTTTAATTGAACTAGACCGACACCCATCGCCGGGAACACGGCTGTCTCGTCGTGATGCTCACGGCCACCGTGGCCAGGGTTCCCTAGTTGATTAATAGCCAAATTAGTTTGGGGAAAAGGCTTAGGATCGATCCAATTTGGTGTCTGTTGCTCGGAGAACTCAGCCGTTGCCCCGTTCGGCCGGTGTAGGTGCTCGCCGGAGCGCGGCCAAGCGTGAACGGCGTCGTGGACTTCCAATTATGAATAGGATGAAACGCAGGGGCTTTTCTGCATTTGGTCAGTGACACAGAAGAACAGTAAACAAACCTGATTTAAGTTAGCCAAAACCGTGAGGGCCTTCGTGCAAAGTCGCCGGCGCGGGCGCACGCGGGCGCCTTTCCTCCCTGGACCTGGGCTATCTGGGCCAGAATCGGCCCAGTTCTATTTAATCCTTTTTCTTTTTCTTTTTCCAGCAGAGCCAAAATAATTATAGAAAAATGTAGAAAAATGCTAAAATTGTGAAACTAATTTTCCTAGGCTTGTTATTTTCTCTAGTATTTAGTAAAAATAGTTTTGGGATTTTTAATGGAAATAAGAAATTTTAGAGTATTTAAAGTAGTTACAAGTGTTAGTTATAGATTTTTAGAAAATAAATGGTAAGTACAAAAATGTCCAAACTTTTTATGGGCACTTAAACCAATATTTAGAAGCCTTGGGTAGAATTTGAGTTGATTTGGACCTTGTTTGATCACTAAACCCAAAACCAACCCCCCCTGCCTTATGAACTCCTTTACTGACTCCGGAAACCCTAGGTTCTCGGAGTACCGTGAAGGAAAGTTGTACTCAAGACTTAGATAATAAGTTTATATTATCTTTGCATCCTCATGAGCACCCCATGGCATCCATTCTTATGCATATATATGGTTATGTTAGAACACGAAGAAGAAGAAGAAGTCACTGAAGAGGGAACTCCACCAACCTCAGATCCTCAAGCAGGCAACTGCTTTTATTTCGATATTTGTGGATCCGAGCAGGACTCACCTGATAACAAAGGCAAGCCCCGGTGCATTTGCCACCTTCCTTGATGTTTTTAAAAATCTTTCTCACTTGATTGATGCATTAGGTGATAGGAGTTGATTGCTAAAACAATTCCTGCATTACCTTCCTTGAATTTGATTACCTTCCTTGATCACCTGTTTTACAAAAGATTTTGATGCTTAGCATTGCTTTAGAAAAACAAAATGTTTTGTTTTTACAAAATATGATGTGGCAAAAGTGGGTGGGATGTTTCCAAAAATAAAACTTGATGGTGAATCCATCACGGCCGTGATGGATTCAACATCGGAAAAGATGTACCTCTGTCAGGTACCAAGTTTTTGGGTTAAAAAGATTAAGCTGAGACCGGGCGGGTGACTTGCACGAGAAGAGAGTCTCGGTGTAGTGTCTCCGTCTGAGTCGATTAAGGACCGTCTCGATGTAGGCTTGATGATCGAGGACCCTTTAACTGGTCACATGCCTCGTCATGGGTAAGCCTTGCCTCGGGCAGACTAAGGCCGGAATAAGATAACACAAAATGGGCGTGGAGCGGTGGCGAGAGTAGCGTGTACCCTCCGTGGCAAGAGGCCGGACGGTGGTGTATCTGTGCTCTCGGTTTGCGTGAACCTGATCCGGTCTTAAGAACCCCGGCGGCGGGTTGACATATGCAAGGGTTAAGTGCTACATATGTCGTGTGATTGGAGATCCTCAGCTGAGTATAATCGATTCGGATCGCCGTACCTTCGCGGTTATGAAGACTTGGTCACTGACCTACACGTAGCATTCCACTAAAGATGATGGGTTTTTGTTAAGAAACTGGCTAGTGCAGGACCAGTGATTGAACTAGGGTAGAAAAGAACTCTAGTTGCAGGTAATTGAACTTAACCTGACAAATAAAATTGGATTTTTAAGGATCCACTGTAGTAAGCATTTCTGCAAAACAGAGTCTTTGATTATTGAAAAACCTTACCTTGACTCCCATATAACCAGCATATCCTTGAGAGTCTTTTCTTTAGTCGGGTAAGACTTGCTGAGTAATTCCATACTCAGGGTTTATCCCTTCGTTGTTTTTAGGTGAGGAAGTAGCAGACTTTTGCTGCTTCTGTGCCAAGGTGGTTCCCAAAGAAGAAAAACAAGACTGAAGTGCGGGAGGACTCGGTCCTCCACATAGGATCTTTTGTTTATAGCCTATCGGGAGAAGTTTGTGCCTCCCTTGGTTTGTATAATATTACTACTCTGCACTCACTTTTAGTCTGGTCTGTAATAAAAGTACTCGAGCTTGCTTTTGAAATAAATGTAAGTTTATGTAATTCGCTTCCGCATTTCTTTATCTCCGATGTTCTGTAATGTCTGCAAGACGGGTGAAACGTTCCTGGTGAGGTCGGGAAAGATACCGAGCTTGTCAAGTGACTTAGGAACATCTACAGGGTGTCTGATGTCTGTTAGACAAGGACAACTGTAGGTGGGCCTAATTACTTGGGAGGTTCCGTCACACTACACTGGTCTAAACAAAGCATGTCCGAAGGTTCCCTACCCTATGCCTCGCATCGATCAAATTGTGGACTCCACTGCTGGGTGCGAAACCCTGTCATTCCTCGATGCCTACTCAGGCTATCACCAAATCAAGATGAAAGAGTCCGACCAGCTTCGACTTCTTTTATCATGCCTTTTGGCATGTATTGTTATACTACAATGCCATTTGGTTTGAGGAATGCAGGCGCCGCCTACCAGAGGTGCATGAATCATGTGTTCGGACAACACATCGGCAGAATGGTTGAGGCTTACATCGATGACATCGTTGTCAAAACAAAGAAAGCCCCCGACCTCCTCTCTGACCTTGAAACGACATTCAAGTGTCTGAGAGCTAAAGGCGTGAAACTCAACCCCGAGAAAGTTTGTAAACATTGTTAGGATACTCACTATCCTCAAAGCCGGGAGGTTGCTCAACATAGACCTCTTCCTTGATTGGTCCATTGAGGAAGGCACTTTTCACGTCCATTTGATAAAGCTTAAAGCCATGGTAAGTAGCATAGGCAAGTAATATGCGAATTGACTCAAGCCTAGCTACGGGTGCATAGGTTTCACCAAAATCCAAACCTTCGACTCGTGAATATCCCTTGGCCACAAGTGGGGCTTTGTTCCTTGTTACCACACCATGCTCATCTTGCTTGTTGTGGAATACCCACTTGGTTCCTACAACATTTTGGTTAGGACGTGGAACTAAATGCCATACCTCATTTCTCGTGAAGTTGTTGAGCTCCTCTTGCATTGCCAACACCCAATCCGAATCTCTTAGTGCATCCTCTACCCTGTATGGCTCAATAGAGGAAACAAAAGAGTAATGTTCACAAAAATGAGCGACTCGAGATCGAGTTGTTACCCCCTTATGAATATCGCCGAGGATGGAGTTCATGGGGTGATCTCTTTGAATTGCTTGGTGGACTCTTGGGTGTAGCGGTCTTTGACCCTGAATTTCTTGATCATCTTCCTTGTCTTTGTCATGGTCATCTCCCCCTTGATCATTGTCCTCCTCTTGAGGTGGCTCATCTTCTTGATCTTCTTCTTCATTTCACTACAGGAAACACCTAAATTTTCGTGGGCCTAGATATTTTCGTCGGTCGGCCCACGAAAATAAATAGTTATTTTCGTCGGCCCTCGGAACCGACGAAAATACACCTTATTTTCGTGGGCCAGTACATATTTTCGTCGGCCTGCCCACGAAAATAGGAACGATATTTTCGTGGGCCCCGAGACCGACGAAATGAGGTTTATTTTCGTCGGTCATAGCCAGGCCGACGAACATAAGGCAATTATTTTCGTCGGCCTTCTCCCGGCCGACGAAAATAAGGCATTAACTGACCACTATTTTCGTCGGCCTCACTGAGGCCGACGAAAATAGAGGCCCATTAATCGGCCTCAGCGCGCAGTTTCTCTCTCTCTCGCTCGGCAATCTCTCTTTGCGCCGCCGCCCGCCCGACCTCCGTCGCCGCGCCGCCGTCGTAGCCCGCCCCCCGTCCTCCCTCGCCGCAACGCCGCCCGTCCTCACGCGCCCTCGCCGTTGCGCGGCCGCCTCGCGCCGTCGCTGCTGCGCGCCCGCCTCGCGCCCTCGCCGCTGCGCGCCCGCCGCGCGCCCGCCGCGCCGCCCTCGCCTCGTGCCCTCGCCTCGCGCCCATCGCGCCCCGGCCCCCTGCAGCTCCGGCGGCGCCCGCCCCATTGGGGGGCACCGCTCGCCCGTGCAGCTCCGGCGACACGGCCCCCACTGCGCGGCAGCCTCGCCCCCACCACCGCCCTCGGCCCGAGAGCCTCGGGCACCGGCTCTCTCCACCGCCGTCTCCCGCCGCAGCCGCACCGAGCTCCGCCTCGCCTCCTAGTCCGACAGGTAAAATTTTAAATTTTTTTAGTTACTTAGCACATGATAAAGTATATTGTTTAACATAGCATTATGTTAAACTAACCATATAGTGATTATATAGTTAGGAAATTGTTAGTATATTTGATGAAGGAAAGTTAGTGAGTATATAGTTAGCATATACTTGTAGCATATTGTTTAACATATACTGGTCAGTATATTGTTTATTATGTAGCTATCGTGTAGTTTTCTGTGTTGGTAACCATCGTGTTGTCGTTTATTTGCAGGTTTTAGAAACATCAGTTTATAGGGGAGGTGCTGCCGAATTTTTTATTGACAATAATATTTTTTGTACATAGGTGTTCTTCCGACTTGACCTTCTCCACCGTTAGCTAGACTTGTACATATTCTCAGGTATACATTGTTTTCGTAATTTCTCAGGTATACATTATTCTCAGTTTTAATCGTTAACGATAGCGAACCGTATGCGTCACCTGTTCGGGAACGACGAACGTCACATTGGCTTGTGAGGTTCGTCGTTCCGGAATTGTCCACGTATTTTGGACAGCCTGAGAGTGTAAGTTGATGCTTGTGATTTGTGACATGTGCCTTATGATTGACGCGGAATTTCGGTTGTGTAACCCAGTTGTTCTCCAACACACCATGTTCAGGCGTGTGCTTGGAGAGCAGCGAGGTTATGCTGCCGAAATTTCGCGGCAATCGTAGGATACATGTCACAAATCACAAGCATCGGCCTACACTCTTGGGTGGGTTTAGGGCCTTTACCTAATAGGGAGTTCACCTAAGCCACGGACGATCGTTGATGTTCTTTGTGTTTTGTTTAGCCTTTGAAATGGACGGTGATCGGAGGGTGATGTATGACGGGTGGAGAAAGGATGGGGCACATTCGAATGAATGGATGGGTGTAACAAAGGCTTTTCTTGAGCACGCTTTCAAAGATGCAACTGGTCGTCTAGTGAAGTGTCCTTGCAATCGCTGCGAGAACAAGTGGCCTCAGAAGAAGGAAGAAATGGAGAAACACCTTTGCAAAAGTGGGTTTATGCCGAACTACCTTGTATGGTACTGTTGGGGGCCTTCGTCCTCCGAAGGTCCTCAAAAACATAATTTGACAATGTTTTCCAAGTGGATTATGTGAACAGGTATTTTTGGACTCAGAACTATGAATATGAAGCGCGGCTAGAACGAAGCCTGAACCAGACGAAGGACGAGCGCAGCCGAAGCTGTGCGCAGGGAAGCTTCGTTGCGATAGCAGAAGGGGGAACCGACTTAAAGATGAAAAGACTGCGTGGGCCTTGGCAAATTTCCATAAGCCATTAACAAATGTAATGGACGTGGATGTAATTTTACGTGGGCTGCGTCCCGCGCCTATAAATAGATGAACAGTACTCCCGTACTGTTCACGCTGACTTAGCATTGGCTTTTACGTCACGCTTGCACTTTTTTACCTTCTCTCAGGACCGAAGGTACATTTGTAATTTGTAATCATTTCTATTTCTTCATGTTAATAAAATAGAAATGATTTTATGTTGATGTTTATATTTCACGCTTTATATGAATCCTTCGTCATTACTTATTGTGTTTACGAAGGTACGTCTTTCATGACCTTCGTCCTGAAATCATTATTTCCCGAAGGGGCATAATGTTTCCAAGGACGAAGGACTTTAGCATTTAACACTTTTTATGTTGCCTTGTTCTTAACTCTTAGCATTTGAGAACAAGTCCCCAACATTGGCGCCCACCTCCGGTGAACTCACTTCCACTTCGAGATTTTTTGAACACCTTCGGAAGCTATAGACCTTCGCTATGGCGCCGAAGAAAGCTTCAGCGACTGGGGCTTCAGCACTCCAACCGCTGGACCACAACCAGGAGACCGTCTCTCTTCGGGACGCCCGAAGCCAGAAGAGAAAGGCTGTCAGCCCGACGCTTCAGGAGGAAGAGCTAGACCAAGAAATCAGGGATATGGAGATCCTACATCAACAGGTGCAAAGGAAGAAGGAGAAGATAGCCCGGCTAGCTGAGTTGCAACGGCAGATAGACGAAGCCTCTGAGGAAGTCCGCCACCTCACCCATGATGAGCAGAAAGACCTTCATCAGGAGGGCTTCGTCAACGAAGATGACTGGTATGACAATTTCCATCAGGGAAATTTTGTTTTCGATGATGCTTCTCCTTTGTCCGCTGAGCTGCAGGCTACACCTTGGCCTCCATCCTATAAGCCACCTCAGCTTCCCATGTTCGACGACCACTCAGACCCGAAGCAGTTCCTGATGAGCTACGAAGCAACAGTGTCTTCGTATGGGGGCAATGCTGCAGTCATGGCGAAGTCTTTCGTCATGGCCGTCAGGAATGTTGCTCAGACCTGGTATTCCTCCCTTCGACCAGGGACAATCACCTCATGGCAGAAGCTGAAGGATATGTTGTTAACCAGCTTTCAAGGATTCCAGACGAAGCCGGTCACTGCACAAGCTTTGTTTCAGTGCACTCAGGATCATGAAGAATACCTTCAGGCATATGTCAGAAGGTTCTTGCGTTTGAGGGCACAGGCACCAACGGTGCCCAATGAAATTGTTATCGAAGCTATGATCAAGGGGCTTCGTCCTGGACCTGCAGCCCAATACTTTGCTAGGAAGCCTCCTCAGACTCTGGAGAAGCTACTCCAGAAGATGGACGAGTACATTCGTGCAGATAACGACTTTCGCCAAAGAAGGGAGGAGGCCTTCAGATTTTCTGAGATGACCAGGGGCTTCGGGGGACGGTTCTATCCGAGGCATGTCAAGTCCATCCACAACGCTCAAAATGATGATAAGGGGAGTCAACAGAACAGGCCACAGTGCTCCTCACAGGCTTCGGGGCAGCAGCAGACTTTCTTTCGGCCACCAGCTCCAAGAGGCAGAGGCGCCAGGGGCTTCGGCGGGAGATTTGGAGATCAACCAAGGAGGACATTTTGCTTATTCTGCGGTGAGAACAAGGGCCACACCACCAGGATGTGCCATGTTACCATCCAGAAACAAAAGGAGCTAGCAGAAGCTGCAGCGCAACAGGGACAGCCGAAGCAGGTCATGCATACCGCTTCGTACCATCAGCCTTACATCCCGGAGTACGTGGGCAACCACCCTGCAGCCTCCGTAGCTTCGGCAAGTCAACCTCAAGCTTCATGGCAACAGCCCCCGCCTCCACCTCCGCTGCAACAAGGCCAGCAGCCAGAAGGGAGCCAATATGTTCCGCACCAAAGGGATCTTAGAGAGCAATCCGAAGCTCGTACAGTCAACAGCACTGTGCCAGAGTCGAAGCACATTTATTGACACATATCCTACCTTTGATAGCAGTCTTTTCCATTCAGTTCTATTCTCTGTAGCAAAAAACATTGATAGTTTCCATGTAATAATTTCGCTGTTTCTCACGAGGAAAATCTATTTTCTCCACAGGCTTAAGTTGATGAAGTTTTTTTAACAAGAAGGACCTTCGAAGTATTAAAAATCCTTCGGAGTAACAGAAAGTCGTTCTAAGGAACGTAGAGTAAGTTCATGAAGTCACAAAAAGCCGTTCCAAAGGGAGCGCAGTGTAAGTTTTCTGCTCAAAAGTCGTTCCTAAAGGAATGCAGAGCATACAGCGAAAAGTCAACGCTGATACCGCCTAAGTAAAAGGCGAAGAAGCTCCAAAGACGTTCCTAAGGGAATGCAGAGCTTATACCGCCTAAGTAAAAGGCGAAGAAGCTCCAAAGACGTTCCTAAGGGAATGCAGAGCTTACGAATGTATTTTGTGTATCTTCGGAACAGACGTCATTTGCATAACATAACATCATCACATCATTTCGCATAGCATGAGCATCATACATCATGTTGCATACGGCAAAAGAAGGGCACACAGTATTAACCTTCGAAGGAATGATTTGAGAAAGTGCAAATTGTGCAAAGTCACGAGGGAATATAATGATAATCTTCGGAAAATAGCTTCGGAGAATGCTTTCACGAAGCATGGATGAGCTTCATCAGAGCAATATCAAAATTGTTTAGCTTCGAAGAATGCTTTCACGAAGCATGGATGAGCTTCATCAGAGCAATATCAAAATTGTTTAGCTTCGAAGAATGCTTTCACGAAGCATGGATGAGCTTCATCAGAGCAATATCAAAATTGTTTAGCTTCGGAGAATGCTTTCACGAAGCATGGATGTGTCTTATCAGAACAGTGTTAACGGAGAATATTTTCTTCACGAAGCATGAAAAGAAGGGAAGGTGTTTTTTCGCCGAAGGCTCAAAAATGGTATGTATGTAGAGTTTCATGCATCGTAAAGAATTCAGTAATGAAAAGAAACTTGTACGTTACATTCAAATGTGCAAAATGTTACATAGATTACAATTTAAATGTTTTTACTAATAGCATCTAGTCTTCTCTTAAAACTGCTTCGGCGGCTTCATTTAGAAGTTGATCAACAACTTTGTCCATGATAGCTTCGGCCATTTGTTTAATTTCATCCTCCCCTTTTGTGTGGGGATCGACAGTCGATCCAGCAGCTTCTGAGGCAAGAGAACATTTCTTCATTATTATTACAAATCGCGAGCAAAGTTTAAAATGAAAATTACAACGCAACAAGAACGACTAATTGGTACCTAATTGCCTTTCGGGCTCAGTACTCCTTTCGGCAGTTTCTGCCACTTTTCTAGCATCATGAATGCCTTTTTCGCTCCTTTGGATAATTTCTTGCGCCATTCCTCGACCGCCGTCGTTCCAGATATCAGTAAAAAATTTGCCACCAACCACGCTTGCTTCGGCCGAGGGGCCCTTGATGTCTTCGGAAGATAAGGTAGCTTCGGACTGAGCTAAAAATTTTACATGCCCGCAACCTTTTTTCTCTAAGACAGAAGCAATTCCTCTGGCGCCCGAAAAAGCGCAGATATCGCCGCGACTGCTCAGGATCTCTTCGAAGGCTTCTGCTTCGTGACTAATCCATTCCAGTGGACCTTCGGGATTGCCTCGAGAGAAATTCTCTTCGCTGGAAAAGGCGCCTACGCTGGCGAAGCTAGTTTTAATTTTATTCACGCATTCTATAGATTTAACATAACATTTCATCTGAGATGCACGAAGTTCTTTAACTCTTAACTCCAATTTGTTGACCATATGATCACTGAGTTCTCGTTTTGTTTCCTCAAGCACGCGCTCCTCTCTAGCTCTAGCCAGCTGTTTCTGAAGATCTTTAATTTCACGCTTTTGGGCTTCGGCCTGGGTTTTTGAAGCAGCTTCGTCCTTCTTCACTTTGTCTACCAGCGTAAGAAGAATTTTATCCTTTTCCAGAGCTTCGTTTCTCAGCTTGATAACTTCGGAGCGCAAATTGTTGAATGCAATCTCATAGCTTTCATCTTCGGCGCTTTTTTGGGCTCTTAATGCGTTGCTTAGAATTAAGCCCTGTACGAAAAAGAATCCATATAAGAATATAGGAATGAATTACGTATTAAAAAAGTTTTTTCAAACGCTTAATTCCCAAACCTTTAGGCTATTGTATGCAAGACTGTCTGCGAGATCCTCTTTCGTCATGGCGCTTAATCCAGCTTCGAGCTTCGGGAATCCTATACTCCTGGCCATCTCTCGGCAGACAGATAGTTCTTTATTATCAGGTAGGCAGTATAGGAAGTCATCTTCATTTGTCCCATTGAATATTACTGCCCCCTTCGGATATTTTAGCTCTTTCGCATAATGGTTGGCTTCATAAGTTTCTTCTGCAGACAGTTTCTTCCCCGAAGCGTGTCGTATAATGTAATCGCATATACTGGCAGGAGCTTCGGGGATGGCAGTGTCAATTTCTTCAACTACAACTGGTTCTGATATTTTTATTGCTTCGGCTTCCAAAGGTTGCTCCTTGTAGGGCTCTGAAGGCCCAGCTTCAGCTTCAGCTTGTTGCGTTGAAGCTTCAGTAGAAGCTTCAGCAACTTCAACACTCTTTTTTGGAGTTGTGCTTGAAGACTTAATTGTCTCCAAGACATCTAGTACGTTTACCATTCTTTTCCTTTTTGGGGTCACCGATGGCCCCTTTTGGTTTTTTATTACTTCGACATTTACCGAAGGACTTAAGATTTCAGACATTTTTGGCTCGTCAATCTTCGGCTCTTCTACTGCTGAAGGCGCTTCAGTCTTCTCTTCCATCTTCGGCACTGAAGCTGGTTCTGTAGCTTCAGAGGCCAAAGAAGCTTCACCAATGAATTCTGGCACTGTGGCCGGCTCAATAAAGCGTGTCCGATGGGTGAGCACCTTCATCTTTTTTCTTTGAGGCGCTGGCTCGCTAGGGGCACTTGTGGTAGCTTCTGTCGCAGGAGAAGTATTTTTCCTTTTGCGACCCAATACCGGATAGTGATAGTCAGGGTACATAAACCCGACTGCGTCAAACACACGGTTGAGTCTTTTCTTCTTTCGGCCTCCGAAGGCTGCTGATAGCGCAGTATTTTCGGCCTTCGAATATGCCCCAAGTAGTTCATCACTTAAAGTTTCAATGCTCTTCAGCCAGTCATCATCAGGTTCAACAAATTTATCTGCATATTTGAATGTGTATTTCAGTCTAACTAGTCCGCCTTCGTCGGACTCTTTAATAGTTTCCTTCGGCATTTCCCACTTTTCTGCAAGTGGCCATACCCTGAAGGCAATGTGCTCTTGGACCAAGTCCCTTGTCCCAATGAAAGAGCAGACTATGCCGAAGGCTCTTTGGCATTCCTCAGATGCTTCGTCCATTTGAACCTTCGGCCTTCGAAGTCCGAAGCGTTGCCAGATAGGGTGCATAATGATACTCTTGACATTTTCTTGCACTGTTAAGTCGTTTTTTACATAGAACCATTCAGCCATCCAGGCTCCGGGCCATCTCTTCCGAAAGGTTGGCACAGGGCGGCTTGACCCGGAGCGGGCACCGAAGCTATAACACCCAAAATTATTGTGATATTGTTCTTTTCCCCACGGCTTCGTCTCATATAACAGTTCATGAATGTTGCAAAAACTTTTAGCATTTGGTTCTAAACCTTGACTTCTTGTAGCCCAGACAAATATCCCCATTCTTATGATAGCTTCGGGAGTAAGTTGATGAAGGTAGACTTGAAATGTTTTCAATACCTCGACAACAAAGTTGCTCAGGGGGAATCGAAGCCCAGCCTTGAGAAAGCTTCGGAAAATCACAACTTCATCTACTTCGGGGGTGGGAGAAGTCTTTTCTCCAGCGTCGGCCCTCACAATAGATATATCTCGAAAATACCGCCCCCTCATATTATCAATATGGGTCTGCTTGATAGTGGTTTTCCCGAAAACCGTGTGACTTGGCCGCCATGGACGATCTTCGGCCTCTTCCCCACCACTCTCTACATCATAGCTGTCGCTGTCACCAGTATCTTCGGACAAACCTTCGAGAATCTCCTTGGTGATTTTCTCTGTATTGGTCTCTGCCATCGCTATCAGGAACCCCAGATTCTTCTCCTCCTCGAGACTCAGCTTCGTCTCAACAGGGATCTTCTTGCCTTCAGACATCTTCGGAAACGCTAAAAAAATGTTCCCGAGGCCGAAGCTCCAAAATCAAAAAGGCCAGCAAATCTTAGTGCAAGAGCTAAAAATTTTTAGTGGGTCGAAGCAGATGGCAAGTGTGCGTACCAAATGAGTTGGCGGTATGATCTTATTTATACGCCCGGGGCGTTGAAAATTGAAAGACCCCGCTTGTCAGTGAATGTTGCTATTCTAGCAAAGGGAAGGTGTTTTTTCGGACCTTCGGCTCAAGGCCTTCGTCCATATCGCAATCTGAATTTATTATTAACAAATTAATATTGCGAGGGGCTACTGTTGGGGGCCTTCGTCCTCCGAAGGTCCTCAAAAACATAATTTGACAATGTTTTCCAAGTGGATTATGTGAACAGGTATTTTTGGACTCAGAACTATGAATATGAAGCGCGGCTAGAACGAAGCCTGAACCAGACGAAGGACGAGCGCAGCCGAAGCTGTGCGCAGGGAAGCTTCGTTGCGATAGCAGAAGGGGGAACCGACTTAAAGATGAAAAGACTGCGTGGGCCTTGGCAAATTTCCATAAGCCATTAACAAATGTAATGGACGTGGATGTAATTTTACGTGGGCTGTGTCCCGCGCCTATAAATAGATGAACAGTACTCCCGTACTGTTCACGCTGACTTAGCATTGGCTTTTACGTCACGCTTGCACTTTTTTACCTTCTCTCAGGACCGAAGGTACATTTGTAATTTGTAATCATTTCTATTTCTTCATGTTAATAAAATAGAAATGATTCTATGTTGATGTTTATATTTCACGCTTTATATGAATCCTTCGTCATTATTTATTGTGTTTACGAAGGTACGTCTTTCATGACCTTCGTCCTGAAATCATTATTTCCCGAAGGGGCATAATGTTTCCAAGGACGAAGGACTTTAGCATTTAACACTTTTTATGTTGCCTTGTTCTTAACTCTTAGCATTTGAGAACAAGTCCC
This sequence comes from Zea luxurians, assembly GCA_029449295.1. Lineage (NCBI taxonomy): Eukaryota > Viridiplantae > Streptophyta > Magnoliopsida > Poales > Poaceae > Zea > Zea luxurians. Next base: position 101,367,808 of record JAOPSE010000011.1, read on the forward strand.
CAACAGGTACCGGCATGGAGAGTCTATTAAACACGTTGACGCGGAGGTGGAACTTGATGACGATCATGATAGGATGGACGACATGTTGCATGATCTTGGTAGGGATGTTGAAATGAACGCTGAGGAGCCGGGGCAGCTTCCACGCGATGCTCAGGAATTCTTCAGGCTACTCGCCGCGGGGGAAGAGAGACTGCACGAGCACACTCAGATGTCAGTTCTTGGGACTCTCACAAGACTAATGGCGATAAAGTCGAAGCACAACATTTCAAACAGTGCTTACAACGACATCGTCCAACTGATGGGCGAGGTTCTCCCGGAGAATAATAAGTTGCCAAAGAATATGTACTTCGCAAAGAAGATGTTGGCTGGTCTTGGGATGACATATGAGAAGATCGACGTGTGTCCCAACAGTTGCATGCTATTCTTTGAGGAGGATGACAAGCTGAACTGTTGTAAGCATTGTGAAGCTTCTAGATATGTCGAGGTGACAAATGATGAGGGTGAATTGGTAGTTACGAAGGTCGCAGCTAAGCAACTTCATCGGTTGCCCATCATTCCTCGGCTTTCAAGGTTGTTCCTCAACAAGGAAATAGCTCTGCATATGACATGGCCAAAGAATGGTGTACGTCTCGTCACTGATCCAGACATAATGGTCCATCTGACGGCGGTGATGCGTGGAAGGCAATTGACGAGTTTGATCCCGAATTTGCAAACGACCCTAGGAGTGTACGGCTTGGTCTATCAACGGACGGATTCACACCTTTCAATACCAGTGCAAGCCCTTACTCGTGTTGGCCTGTCTTCATTGTGCCATATAATCTTCCTCCTGAGTTGGTCAATAAAGAAGAGTTCATGTTCCTTGCACTAGTCATCCCAGGCCCCGAGCATCCAGGGCCAAAGCTGAATATGTTTGTTCGCCCTTTAATTGAAGAGCTGAAACAATTGTGGAGAGGTGTGAAGGCTTATGACAGCCATACTGAAAAGAAGTTTACCATGCGCGCTGCTTATTTGTGGTCAGTGCATGATCTGCTGGCGTATGGAGATTGGTCTGGATGGTGTGTTCATGGTCGGTTGTGCTGTCCCATATGTATGAATGATACGGATGCATTCAGATTGAAGCATGGTGGGAAAGTGTCATTCTTTGATGCTCATCGACGTTGGACTCCATTCAAGCATGATTTCAGGAATTCGCTTACTGCATTCAGAAGTGGAGCCAAAATCAGAAATGGGCCACCAAAGAGGCAAACTGCACCACAGATAATGGCATGGCATGCTTGTCTGAAGCAAGGAGAAAATGATAGGTTTCAAGGCTACGGGGAGGACCACAACTGGACCCATATTTCATCAATATGGGAGCTTCCGTATGCAAAAGCCTTGATCATGCCGCACAACATAGACTTGATGCACCAAGAGCGTAATGTTGCTGAAAGCATCATAAGCACATGTTTCGATGTGACTGATAAAACGAAAGATAATATGAAGGCAAGAAAAGACATGGCTGAAATTTGTAAGAGACCGATGCTCGAGTTGAAAGTAAGCGATAAAGGGCATGAGAGTAGGCCGCGAGCTGATTACTGCCTCAAGCCAGATGAAAGGAAAGAAATATTTAAGTGGTTGAAGAATCTGAAATTTCCAGATCGATATGCGGCAAATCAGAAATGGGCAGTCAATCTGAAGACCGGTAAATTGATCAGTTTGAAAAGCCATGACTACCATATTATTATGGAGAGGCTGATGCCCGTGATGTTTCGAGGCTATTTTAAGGATGAGCTTTGGAGCATATTTGCAGAGCTGAGTTACTTCTATAGGGAAGTATGCGCAAAGACGGTATCAAAGAGGTTGATGCAGAAATTTGAGAAAGAAATTCCAATTCTTATTTGTAAATTTGAAAAGGTTTTCCCGCCAGGATTCTTCAATGTGATGCAACATCTAATTGTGCATTTGCCTTGGGAAGCTTTGGTAGGCGGACCAGTGCAATTCAGGTGGATGTATCCTATAGAAAGGGCGTTGAAAAAGCTCAGGGCGTCTGTTCGCAACAAGGCTAGAGTCGAAGGGTGTATTGCGGAGGCTTTTGCCCTTAAGGAGATATCTCAATTCTCAACCAGGTATTTCGCTCGAGCCAACAATGTGTTTGCTCCTTCAGTGCGACTTCATGTCGAAAATGAATCGCCCCAAAGCACCCTTCAAATTTTTGCGAATCCGGGTAAAGCAGTTGGAAAAGGGAGTGTACGTCACATTGAAGGATCAGATTTGAACACGCTAATGCTATATATGTATAGCAATATTGACAGCACACAGGAGGCGTTCGAGTAAGTTTTCCTCATAGTTACTTCCATTTTCTCATCTCATAATTTCTATAGTGTGTAATCTCCATGTTTCTAATATGTCCAGCATGTTTGATGAAGAATGTTGGAAATCTACTAGTAAACCTACGGCCATCCAATTAGAAAATCTTCGACGTGATGGGTTGAAAGGTGGACCAAACTTCGTGCAGTGGTTTCGTAATTATGTTAGTAATTGTCGTTCTCTCATTGTCCATACTTAATCTTTGAATTTTGGACTTCGAAGATATAATGCATATACTAATTCCTTGTATAGGTTTCCAAAAACTCTGTGCACCCGGACTTGCAGCAAATGGCACATACCTCTGTGTCCGTCCGGAACTATACTCGCTATGATGTAAATGGATATCGCTTCCGAACCGCGAAATTGGAGAAGAGTCGACCATTGGCAGCCACCACCAATAGTGGTGTGTTGGCAAGTTCATATGTTGACGATGACAAAGTAGTGGACTATTACGGTGTTCTTCAAAACATTGTAGAGTTGATTTTCGATGGCCCCAAGGAACTTAAAGTCGTGTTTTTCGAGTGCGACTGGTTTGATGCTCATAGTGGGACTCGTGTCGACAAGTATGGTAATGTCGAGGTGAAGCATAGCTCTAGGATTCCGAGCAGTATGAGCGATGTTGTCCTTGCAAATCAGGCAAAACAAGTGTACTACCTGCCATATCCTCACCCAAGCCTTAGGGCTTGGTGGGTTGCAATCAAAGTCAACCCACAAGTCGTCGCTCCAGAGAGTGCTGACTACGTGAATACGAGCAGGGACAACGATGACGCTGTTTTTCAACCAGAAGCGGTGTCGAATCAAGACATAGCTCACCGATTCCATGTGACCAATGGAGAAGGCCTTGAAAATCTCTGTTACAATTCAAGCGACTTAATTGAAGAACCTAGGTCAAAGCGCAAACGACCTGTCGTCGTTAGAAGATCAGTAAGGATCCAACGAAATCAAGAGCGTATGAATAAACAACGAGCCGAAGAAGCATCATCGGATGCGGATGACTTTTGATTAGTATGTTTCTTTTATTTAATCAATTAAGCTATGTATTCCAATTTTCACATTATTAATTTTCATATTATTTGTTTCATATACTGTGGTTTGACATTAATTTATCTACAGTTGAACATGTTCAAGCATAGGAGATCGAGGAGGAGTGGGGGCAGCGCGGCCAGCGAGGACAGCTCGGGCAGTGGGCTTTTTCAGGGCACCTCACAGAGCCGACAGAGGCAGCAGCAACTTCTCAACTGTCTAGATGAAGTGCATGGTGAGGAGGGTGAGCAGGAGGCTCCTCAGCAGGATGCTCATGTGCAGGGTGAGGAGGGTGAGCAAGATGAGGAGGGTGAGCAGGATGAGGAGGTTGACCCTATGGGGGCAGGCAACGCGGGCGATGCGTCAGATGGTTCTACATCCTTCAGGTATTATTATGCATATTAGTTTAATTGATATTAGTTTTAAATCATTTCATCATATTTAATTTACTTGTATACTTAGGTATAAGAAGAGCAATGCGCTTGGTCTGAGGCCTGCTGAGAGGAGGCTCATCCGGCCGCATGGAGAATGGTGGGGCTTATTTCTGTTGTGTTAATTTTTTAATATGAACGTGATTGCACTGGTTTACTTGTTTTATTAATGTTTGTAGGTCATGGGAAGACTTGACTTGGGACGGTACAGGCAGACGTCCCAAGGTGAACGCGGTGTTGGGTAGCCTCTGTCGCTTCTACTACCCTGGCATGGTGGAGCTCAATGGCGAGAGGTTCGTGGCTATGCAGTGGGCCGACTGGGGTCTGAAGGACTATGTCCAGCCAGGGGAAAGCAGTAGCGGAGGGGGAAGTTCAGAACAAAAACCAAGGACTTGTCAGGTGGCTGTGTGGGACGAGTTCTGGGTGAGTTTACTTTCGTATATAAGCAATTCACTGCATTATTGCTTCTCCTAATCTTACTTTAACTTAACTTCTCCATTGATATGTAGGGGAGGTTCCAATTGCCGGATGACATCGAGGCGGATCAGGCTCAGTGGGCACGTGTGAAGAGACACTTTCGGAAGTGCGCTGATAAGGTCATCAAGGATGCCATGTACAATGCTCGCATCGCGGCCGTCAACTACTACTACAAGAAGATAAAGGGGCAAAAAATGAGCAAAGCATTAGGGGCCAATGAGATCTACCTCACAGAGGAGCAGTACTTGGAGAGCGTTGTGGATTGGCTGGCGAAGGACATGGAAGCCTGGAGGTGGTTGGCTAAGAGATGGGCGTCGCCTGAGTGGATTGCAGAGTCCAACAAGCACCGTGCCAACCGTGGCACTGAAGGACCGGGGCATAGGTACGGCGCCGATGGACACCTTGGTACCGCACGCCACATGGTAAGTGTATAAATCAAACTTGTATGTTACATCTATTACAATTCTATGGTTTAACTCTTCTTTTTCATGCAGGAAGCTAAAAGTGGAGTTGCTCCAAGTTTTATGGAGGTTTACGTCCGTGGTCACCGTGGGCCTGATCCAGCGAACCCTGATGAGCTATGCAGCGAGGCGGCAAGGGAGAAAATGGTAAACAAGTCTGTATTTACGAATTAAATTGCATGATTTGTGTCTAACTCCAACTCTAACTTTCTTTGCAGAATGCATATGGGGAGGAAATGACTCAACGCCATGGGCCTGATTTCGACTGGATGCATTCAGACTTAGATGCCTCGGCGTTGTACCACAGTGGTGGGGGTAGAAAGCATGGCAGGTGAGGTGGTTGTCTTTGATTCGACAATTTCATTAACAAGAATGTGTCCACTTAATGGCTCAACTATGTGTATCATGCAGGTTTGCCTTTGGCACCGGCGTTGTGGAGTACAACAGGACCATAGGTCAAGGGAAGACATCGTCTTCGGCAGGGAGTTCTCGCTCCAAGTCTGCTCGAGAGGCTCAGCTGGAGGAGGAGACTCGGGCAGCACAGGAGCAGGCTCGACTCGCACAGGAGCAGGCTCGAGCAGCGCAGGAGCAGGTCGGACAGCTGACGCAGTATATGACTTCTTATTTTCAGGTAATTCGTCTATCTCATCACGTGTCATTGAATTCAAAGTATAGTGTTGCGATTCTAACGTTTCATCCATTTGCAGGAAATGACTACTCGACTTGGCCCTGATATGAACTTGCCCGCTTTTCGCCCTCCCCAGGTAACACTATCTGAACACTTCAATTCCATAGCAACTCTTTTTTTATTATCAAAAATGGATCGCAGGCACAAGGATGGGGACAATGGCCAGGACAAGCTCCAGCGTCGCAGCCACAGTGGACCGGTGTTGGCTGGACGCAGGCACCTCCAGGCACTTGGACGCCTCCACCACCCCAAGGATCGCAGCCATTTCAAGCGTGGATGGCACCGCCACCGACGGGGTGGGTGCCACCACCTCAGGGGTGGCCAGCACAACAGTACCCGTGGATGCATGCACAACCTCCTTATCACCATGGATCACAGGTGACGTTCCATGTTTAGTTTTATGCAAATAGTGATCAAACATAGCCAGTATAGGTATAGGGATAGCAAAACACAACCTTATTTGAATGATTGATGAATTGCAGGGTTCAGCGTCACATGCTCAGGAGGGTGCTGTCAACGTCCACGACTTCCTCGTCCATGGTTCTGGAGGGAGTGGCCACCTTCCTGGTGGTGGAGGAGGGAGTGGCCAAAACTCCCACAGCCCGCAGGAGTGATTAGTGAGTAGTGAGTTTGTTTGAAACTATGGACTTATGGTATTGAAACTATGTATGGACTATGGACTTATGGACTATGGACTTATGGACTATGGACTATTTATGTATATGTGAATGTGTTTTGTGATATGTATATGTCAATGTGTTTTGTGATATGTATATGTGAATGTGTTTTGTGAATTATGTATTTTGATTGTGAATCTGTATATATGTGAATTGTGATATTGTGTATTTTGCTGTGAATTATTAATAGGTGCAGAAAAATCTGTTTTGGGGGGGAACCATCAATTTTCGTCGGCCTCAGTGGTGGCCGACGAAAATATCCTGGGAACATATTTTCGTCGGCCATCAGCGGGCCGATGAAAATATCGGGCATGTATTTTCGTTGGCCCCACCGGGCCGACGAAAATAGCCTGGGCGTATTTTCGTCGGCTTTCCCAAGGCCGACGAAAATAGTCAGTCGACCAATTATTTTCGTCGGCCTTGGGAAAGCCGACGAAAATAGGTATTTTTCGTCGGTACCGACGGAAATAGGTGCCTATTTTCGTCGAACTTATTTTCGGCGGCTATTTTCGTCGGTCTGCCGACGAAAATAGTCTATTTTCGTCGGTTTAGGCTTATTTTCGTGGGCTTTTGGCCCACGAAAATTTAGGTGTTTCCTGTAGTGTTTTCTTGAGCTTGATCCTCATCTTGAGTTGGTGGAGATGCTTGAATGGAATATGATGGTTGATCTTGTGCTTGTGGAGGCTCTTCGGATTCCTTAGGACACACATCTCCAATGGACATGTTCCTTAGCGCGACGCACAAAGCCTCTTCATCATCTAGCTCATCAAGATCAACTTGCTCCACTTGGGAGCCATTATTCTCATCAAACACAATGTCACAAGAAACCTCAATAATCTAGTGGATTTGTTGAAGACTCTATATGCCCTTGTGTTTGAGTCATAACCAAGTAAAAAGCCTTCTACAGTCTTAGGAGCAAATTTAGATTTTCTACCACTTTTAATAAGAATAAAACATTTGCTACCAAAGACTCTAAAATATGAAACATTGGGCTTTTTATCGGTGAGGAGTTCATATGATGTCTTCTTGAGGATTTGGTGAAGGTAGAGCCGGTTGATGGAGTAGCAGGCGGTGTTAATCACCTCAGCCCAAAATCGGTCCGGAGTCTTGTACTCATCAAGCATGGTCCTTGCCATGTCCAATAGAGTTATATTCTTCCTCTCCACTACACCATTTTGTTGGGGTGTGTAGGGAGAAGAGTACTCATGCTTGCTGTCCTCATCCTCAAGAAAGCCTTCAATATCAGAGTTCTTGAACATCGTCCCATTGTCGCTTCTTATCTTCTTGATTCTTAATCCGAACTCATTTTGAGCCCGTCTCAAGAATCCCTTTAAGGTCTCTTGGGTTTGAGTTTTTTCCTGCAAAAAGAATACCTAAGTGAAGCGAGAATAATCATCCACAATTACAAGACAATACTTACTCCCGCCAATGCTTATGTAAGCGATCGGGCCGAATAAATCCATGTGGAGTAGCTCAAGCGGCTTGTCGGTCGTCATGATGTTCTTGTGTGGATGATGGGTACCAACTTGCTTCCCTGCTTGACATGCGCTACAAACCCTGTCTTTCTCAAAATGAACATTTGTTAGTCTCAAATGTGTTCTCCCTTTAGAAGCTTGTGAAGATTCTTCATTCCAACATGGGCTAGTCGGCGATGCCAGAGCTAACCCATATTAGTCTTAGCAATTAAGCAAGTATCGAGTTCAGCTCTATTAAAATCAACTAAGTATAGCTGACCCTCTAATACTCCCTTAAATGCTACTGAATCATCACTTCTTCTAAAGACAGTAACACCTATATCCGTAAAAAGACAGTTGTAACCCATTTTGCATAATTGAGAAACTGAAAGCAAGTTATAGTCTAAAGAATCTACAAGAAAAACATTGGAAATGGAATGGTCAGGTGAGATAGCAATTTTACCAAGTCCTTTGACCAAACCTTGATTTCCATCCCCGAATGTGATAGCTCTTTGGGGATCTTCGTTTTTCTTGTAGGAGGAGAACATCCTTTTCTCCCCTGTCATGTGGTTTGTGCATCCGCTATCAATTATCCAACTTGAGCCTCTGGATGCATAAACCTACAAAACAAATTTAGGCCTTGTTCTTAGGTATCCAAACGGTTTTGGGTCCTTTCACATTAGAAACAAGCACCTTGGGTACCCAAACACAAGTCTTGGAGCCCTTGTGTTTGCCCCCAACATATTTGGCAACTACTTTGCCTGGTTTGTTAGTAAGCACATAAGCAGCATTTGATGCAATAGGAGATTTCTTTTTAGGCATTTTAACATGGGTAAAATGCCTAGATCTAGAAGCCTCATTCTTATACATAAAAGCATGATGAGAGACAGAATGAGTCTTCTTAGCATGAATTCTCCTAATCTTGTGCTCAGGATAACCAGCAGGATATAAAATATAACCCTCGTTATCCTGAGCCATGGGAGCCTTACCCTTAACAAAATTTGACAGTTTCTTGGGGTCATTAAGCTTGACAATGTCTCCCTGTTGGAAGCCAATGCTTTCCTTAATGCCAGGGTGTCTCCCATTATAAAGCATGCTTCTAGCAAATTTAAAATTTTCATTCTCTATGTCACGCTCATTAATTTTAGCAGTTAGTTGAGCTATGTGATCATTTTTTTCTTTAATTAAAGCTAGGTGATCATGAATAGCATCAACATTAATATCTCTACATCTAGTACAAATAGAAACATGATCAACACTAGATGTAGAAGGTTTGCAAGATTTTAATTCATCAATCTTAGCATGCAGAATGACGTTCTCATTTCTAAGATTGGAAATAGAGATATTGCAAACATTTAAATCTTTAGCCTTAGAAATTAATTTGTCATTTTCAATTTTAAGGCTAGAAAGTGATTCATTCAATTTATCAATCTTAGCAATTAAACTAGCATTATCATTTTTAAGATTGACAAGAGAATCATCACAACCATTTAACTTCTCAACCTTAGCAAGTAATTTGGCATTCTCAGTTCTAAGGTTAGAGACAGTGTCATGGCAAATGCTAAGCTCTTTAGACAAGTTTTCATTTTTCTCTACTTACTGAGCATAATAATTTTTAACTTTAACATGCTTTTTTGTTTTCCTTAATAAGGAATTCCTCTTGGCTATCCAAGAGTTCATCCTTCTCATGAATGGCACTTATCAATTCATTTAGTTTTTCCTTTTGTTGCATGTTAAGGTTGGCAAAAAGACTAAGCAAATCATCCTCATCTTCACTAGAGCTACCCTCATCACTAGATGTTGTATATTTAGTGGAGGCTCTAGATTTTACCTTCTTCTTTTTGCCGTCCTTTGCCATGAGGCACTTGTGGCCGACGTTGGGGAAGAGGAGGCCCTTGTTAACGGCGATGTTGGCTGCGTCCTCGTCGGAGGAGTCGGTGTAGCTCTCATCGGAGTCCCATTTCCGGCATACATGGGCATCGCCGCCCTTCTTCTTGTAGTATCTTTTCTTTTCCTTCCTCTTTCCCTTCTTGTCGTCGCCCCTGTCACTATCACTAGATAATGGACATTTAGCAATAAAATGACCGGGCTTACCACATTTGTAGCACACTTTCTTGGAGCGGGGTTTGTAATCCTTCCCCATCCTTTGCTTGAGGATTTAGCGGAAGCTCTTGATGATGAGTGTCATTTTCTCGTTGTCAAGCTTGGAGGCATCAATGGGGAGCCTACTTGATGTAGACTCTTCTTTCTTTTCTTTCGTCGCTTTCAATGAGGTGTCGCCTTGCTCGACGATTTGTTTGGAGCCTTTGATCATCAACTCAAAGCTCACAAACTTTCCTATAACCTCCTCGGGAGACATTAGCTTATATCTAGGATCACCACGAATTAATTGAACTTGTGTAGGATTACGAAAAACAAGTGATCTTGGAATAACCTTGACCATTTCATGGTCATCCCATTTTGTGCTCCCGAGGTTGCGCACTTGGTTGACCAAGGTTTTGAGCCGGTTGTACATTGCTTGTGGCTCCTCTCCTTGGTTGAGGATGAATCGACTGAGCTCCCCCTTGATCGTTTCTCACTTGGTGATCTTAGTCACCTCATCCCCTTCGTGCGCGGTCTTTAGCACGTCCCAAATCTCCTTGGCACTCTTCAACCCTTGCACCTTATTATACTCCTCTCGACATAGAGAGGCGAGGAGTATAGTAGTGGCTTGGGAGTTGAAGTGCTGGATTTGGGCGACTTTGTCCAAATCATATCCTTCATCCCCATGGATGGTACCTGCGCTCCAAACTCAAAAATGTCTTAAATGCTGGCGTGGAGTAAGATTAGATGATGCCTCATTTTATCACTCCACATACAGTAATCTTCACCGTCAAAAATCGGTGGTTTGCCTAATGGGACGGAAAGTAAAGGAGTGCGTTTAGAAATGCGAGGATAGCGTAGGGGGATCTTACTAAACTTCTTGCGCTCATGGCGCTTAGAAGTGACGGATGGCGTGTCAGAGCCAGAGGTGAAGGGCGACGAAGAGTCAGTCTCGTAGTAGACCACTTTCTTCATCTTTTTCTTCTTGTCGCCACTCCGATGCGACTTGACGCGGGGAGGTGATTCCTCCCTTCCTTTGGCACCGGACTCCCTTGATGGAGCCTTCCCGTGGCTTGTGCTCGTTTCCATCTCCCTCTTGGTGGATCCTCCCGACATCACTTCGAGTGGTTAGGCTCTAATGAAGTATCGGGCTCTGATACCAATTGAAAGTCGCCTAGAGGAGGGGTTGAATAGGCGGAAACTGAAATTTACAAACTTTAGGCACAACTACAAGCCAGGGTTAGCGTTAGAAATAAAACCGAGTCTAAAAGACAGGGTGAAAACAAATCAACCAAAGAAAATAGAGCGGATGACACGGTGATTTGTTTTACCGAGGTTCGGTTCCAATGAACCTAGTCCCCGTTGAGGTGGTCACAAAGACCGAGTCTCTTTCAACCCTTTCCCTCTCTCAAACGGTCACTTAGACCGAGTGAGCTTTCTCCTTAATCAAACGGGTCACTTAGACCCCTTACAAGGACCAGCACAACTTGGTGTCTCTTGCTTTGATTACAAGTGTCTTGAGAACAAGAATGGGGAAGGAAAAAGCGATCCAAGAACAAGAGCTCAAAGAACACGAGCAAAAACTCTCTCTCTAGAAACTATTTGTTTGGAGTGGATTTGGGACTTGGAGAGGCTTTGATTCTTTTGAATTGTGTCTTGTATTGATTGCACTAGCTCTTGTATTGAATGTGAAGTCTGAAAAACTTGGATACTTGGAGTGGTGGTGGTTGGGGGGGTATTTATAGCCCCAACCACCAATTCAACCGTTGGGGGGTTGTCTGTCGATGGGCGCACTGGACAGTCCGGTGCTCCGGTGCGCCAGCCACGTCACCCAACCGTTAGGGTTCTGACAGTTTCGATCGTTGGAGCTCTGACATCTTGGGGCACCGGACAGTCCGGTGCCGCACCGGACAGGCACTGTTCACTGTCCGGTGTGCCTTCTGGCTGCTCTGACTCTGCGCGAACTGTCCGCGCATTGTTCATGTTGCAGGCGACCGTTGGAGTTGACCATTGCGCTCGATAGCCGCTGCTCCGCTGGCACACCGTACAGTCCGGTGAATTATAGCGGAGCGGCTCTCCAGAAACCCGAAGGTGAAGAGTTCAGCTTGTACGGTCCCTGGGGCACCGGACACTGTCCGGTGCGCCAGACCAGGGTTCTCTTCGGTTTCTTTTGCTCCTTTCTTTTGAACCCTAACTTAGATCTTTTTATTGGTTTGTGTTGACCCTTTGGCACCTGTAGAAAATATAATCTAGAGGAAACTAGTCAGTCCAATTATTTATGTTGGGCATTTCAACCACCAAAATCATTTAGGAAAAGATTTGACCCTATTTCCCTTTCACTTTGTATGGATACTAGTATTTGAGAGCACCTAGAGGGGGGTGAATAGATGATCCCGTAAAATTCAACACTAATAGCCACAAAAGTTAGTTACTAAAGTTAGAACGGCTAAGTAGCTTGAAACAAGCTCTTGTGAACACAGACAATCAAAGAGAAAGCACACAAGAGACACGTGATTTTTATCCCGTGGTTCGGCCAAGTAACACTTGTCTACTTTCACGTTGTGGCGTCCCAATGGACGAGGGTTGCACTCAACCCCTTTCAAGTGATCCGATGATCAACTTGAATACCACGGTTTTTCCTTTCTTATTCTTTCTCCCGTTTGCGAGGAATCTCCACAACTTGGAGCCTCTCGCCCTTACAATGATGGTCACAAAAGAAGCACAGAAGTAAGGGAGGGGAGAGCAACATACACAAGACTCAAATCCCAGCACAATCACACACACAAGTCACAACTTGAGCTCAAAACACAACCCACGGAGTTCACAACTCAAATGGAGCTCAAGTCACTATCTCAAAGAATCAAATGTGCAAAGTTAGAGTCTTAGAATGTTTCTTGTAAGCTTGGGTAACTCCTCCATGCGCCTAGGGGTCCCTTTTATAGCCCCAAGGCAGCTAGGAGCCATTGGAGGCCAACAAGGAAGGCCATCCTTGCCTTCTGTTGGGTGGCGCACCGGACAGTCCGGTGTGCTACCGGACAGTCACTGTAGATGGTCCGGTGCCGATCTCCTCCCTATTCTGGCGCAGATGACCATTGCAGATTCGTGGCAGTTGGTGCACCGGACACTGTCCAGTGCACACCAGACAGTCCGGTGCCCCCTGCCGACCGTTGGCGCGGGCCACGCGTCGACCACGAATTGCGCGGCCGACCGTTGCGCTGGCGACCGTTGGCTCACCGGACAGTCCGGTGCACCACCGGACAGTCCGGTGAATTATAGCCGTACGCCGCCAAACTTTCCCGAGAGCGGCTTGTTCACCGGAGGCCAGCCTGGCGCACCGGACACTGTCCAATGCAACACCGGACAGTCTGGTGTGCCAGACTGAGCTGAGTCTTGGCTGCACACAGGCATTCTTTTGCAATCCTTTTCTTTTCTTCTTTTCTTTGTTTCTAACATTTAGATAACTATATTAGTATACAAAAACAAATGTATTAAGTTTAGAAACATACCTTCTCTTTGATTTGCACTTCTCTCTTTATTTAGCACATTAGAACTCAATTAAATGTGTTGGGCACTTAATCACCAAAACATAATAGAAATTGCCCAAGGGCACATTTCCCTTTCAATCTCCCCCTTTTTGGTGATTTATGCCAACACATCCAAAAGCAACCAAAAGAAATGCAATTGAGAACAAAATTGTCTTTGACAAATTTGACATATTTGGATCGTTCTTTGCCACCACTTGGTCTGTTTTTGCAAATCAAATTCATTTTCCTATCTCTTAAGTCAAACACACTTGTTTAGGCACAAAGAGAGATATTCCAATGGAAAAATGATCAAGTACCAAAACTCCCCCTTTTGCCATAATAAAAAGTTCTCCCCCATAAGAGGCCAAATTTTGCAATAAGAGTATTTTGGACAAATCAAAAGTTCTAACTCTACTATTTTCAAAATTCTCAAGTGGTAGCTGATCCATTTGCTTTGGCCTTAATTTCTCCCCCTTTGGCATTAAGCACCAAAACAGGATCATTCTTGGCCCTTAAACCCCATTGCCTCAACAAAAATGTCGATTAAGAGCAAAAAAGGCAATAAGAGCATAAGAATGAACTTGGAGGTGAGTACACTAATACCGGAGTGCAGTGGAAGTCTTTGCATGGTCCAAGTTCACCTTTCCCTTTCAATGCACCTTTGAGACTACATCCAGTAACTCAAACACAAGGGTTAGTCTCAAAGGGTCAATTTGTAGCACTTCTCCCCCTGAATATGTGCATCATTCATGTAACACCCGGTTTTAAGGAACAAAGCCGGGTGCATCTCATACATGCGCCAAGAAGACAACATATATAATAACAGAGTGTATGGAGATAAATGTCATTAACATCAGAGTATTTATTACATAGCGGAAGACTTATTACAAAATAAAGTACTAAAGATAAAACAAACTAAGGATCGACGGCGCCAATGTCGACTGGGAAACGCCACCTAGATCAGATCGAACTCTTCAGTGTTAGGCAGCTCCTCCTGAACCACCTGATCATCTCCTGTGGGGGGGGTGTGAGACAGCAAGGGTGAGCTCACACATGATCATAGCTCAACAAGTTGTGGGGAACCAGTGGACATAAACTCACAAAGGTGTGAGTTCATGTGATGTGTAAGGCTAATCAATGATAGGGGTTAAAGCTGAGCATTGCTTTTAAGTAGTTGGTCAAAATTTTATTAGCAATTACTAAATGTAAGTAAATACCAAACCATAAGTAAAGTAATAGAACAAAATTAATAATAAACCCATGCAATGCCAATGACAAAATTGAATTTAAGTTCCATAATTTAAACATCAGAGAGTCCTGAGCTGCTCGTGACCGTGAGCTCGGCTAGTATACCAGTTTTACACTCTGCAGAGGTTGTACCCTTTACCCACAAGTCATGTTACCCATCTGCCAAGGGGTCATGAATCCCATATACCTCTACCTAGGAAGCACGGCAGGGCAACACTACGAGGCCTTTACAGAGTTCCACTAGCTTCCGAAAACCCGCTACAGTTTATGGGAAGATCCAGTAAAGGGTTCCTGGCTGATAGCCATCGCAGCAAAATCAACCAGGGACCTCCCCGCACTGACCTCTCCCCTACTGCCCTTGCCCCTTTCGGGTAAGGTAGTCTTCCACTAGCTTTCCTAATTAGTCAGCCAAGGGCGTCCCATTCCACCCTTGTGGTGGCACGTGGTTCTCAAGTTAAGCTCTATGTTCCAATTAACATTAATGATAACAACATGAACATGAACAGAGTAACAACAAGAATTGGAACATAGAGGTAATAAATAATTATCCCAAAACCATGTAAAGCAATAGCAAAAACTACCCAGGTGATTCAGGGGTAAACAAGGTAATGAGATAAGCAATCTAGGGTGACCTATTGGGTCCCATCAAAATTAACCTATGCATGAATAAGTGATATTAAAGAACATTATTGGGTAAAAAGTGGTCAAGGGCACAACTTGCCTGCAATGAGCTCCTGCTCAGCTACCTCAACCTGCTGCTCACCAGGATCCTCAGCAACGGGCTCTTCTACTCGCCACAATACAAACAAGCACAGTGTATATAGAGAAATTAACATTACACCAAACATGTAAACAAAATACACAGAGATATTCTACTTATTAAAATAAAATCCTAGGAACAGAAATCATAATTTTCTGAATTACAGATTTTAAGTTATGCATTTTCAAAGGTTTTATGTGCTCTAAATAGGATTAAGTAATAAATAAATCCCTTACTGTTTTTATGCCAAAACAGAGACACTAAGTGATAGAGAATAAAATTACAAAATTTTAGCAACTGGAATGGATGAATTTGGAGTTAGTATGAATTTTCTATGAATTTATAAAGTTCTAGCAATTATTTTCCTATTAAAAATCCATTTTCTATTTCATTTATTCAATTTAAATGATCTCTGGACTGGGCCTCATTTTCCAGAAAAGCTAGGGGGTTCTGGGTAAAATTTTCAAGGCACAGCGAACAGCCACGATGGATGGCGGGTTGAATTCTCAGAAGCCTAGGGTCTCTTTAGCAAAAAGTTAGAGCGAAAGGGTATCGCGTGATATCAGCCGTCAGATCTAAACCGACGGCCCAGATTAGAATCCTATCACCCTGAACCGGTACGCGCCCAGAGCCGTGGGATCCACGATCGACGACACGGATTTAATGAACCTCAGATCTACTCTGCACCGCTGGATCTCGCATCTACGGTCTCTGTGCGATCGAGCGAAGGGGTATCTTTGATCTAATCGGGACCGTCAAAAAGCGATCGGACGGTCCACGAGTCGCCCCCAACCTCAGCTCGTCACGACGGCGGCGCCGCCCAAGGCAGCCGCGGATTTCCCCCACCGGCGTTGGTCAAACCCACCCCTACGGTGCACCACCGCTAGCGCTACTAGCCTTAAAACGAAATTGGTACGACGGCGAACTTTGGAGAAGGTTTCATACCGACTATTGAAGGCCGAATGTCTCTGACCACGGCGCGGCGCGGATCCACGGCGGAGCTTGTACTCCGGTGAGGAATTCAATCACCGCTGGTCGATGATTCCTCCCACAAACGCCACGGACGGCCCCGCACGGGCACGGTGTAGACCCCCGACCCAACAGCAGCTTCAAACGGCGGGGAATGGACGGGAGAGCACAACGGCGCCGCGCGCTTCGTCACGGTGATATGGTGGCTCTGGAATTCCAGGCGATTGCGAACCTAAAGCGGCTATGGAACGGGGAAGGGTAAGGGCGGCTAGTGCTTTATTCCCTGGTGGAGTCAATCGGATCGTGCGCGCGATTCCAGCGCCAGCTTCGCGACTCCGTTCAAGCGCTCCGCCATGCGCGGCCGGTTTGTTGAAGACGATCTCTTACATCCCGGGCCCACGCGTCAAAGAGACAGACGAGAGCGAGCGCGAGCGGGCGAGAGGCTGCGCTGTGGGTCCCGCGGCGCAGCGACACGGATGCAGACGCGCGCGCGAGAGCGGCTGACGACTGGGCCCTCTGTGTCGGCGCGCGCGGATGTGGTTTTGGGCCGCACAGTGATCACCCGCCAGTGGGCCGAAAACAGGTAAGCCAGCCCAGTAGGTTCTTTTTTTTCTTTTTCTTTTTATATTTTCTGTTTTCCTTTTTCATTTTATTTTTTCAATTTCCCAATTTGAATTCCAAATATGACTTTGAATTTGTACTCAAAGTATAGATAAATTTTAATCATACCAGTAGGGTTGAGTTTGTATATTTATAAATTTTTGTCTTATATTTTCTATTATTTCTTTCTTTCTTCCAAATTTTAGCATTTCTTTTAGGATTTAATTTCCCATTTGAATATTTAATCTTTTTCTTATCACAAAATGCACACAAAAATAAAATATCCAGCATGATGCAACAATTTAGTAGCATATCTCTTTATTAATTGTTCTTGGACATGGTGTTCTCATATGATGATGAATAAAGATCACACTCACATAAAGAGAAAATGTTTCTCTATTGATATTATCCCTAACAATTACAAAGTGGGTGTTACAAATCCTACCCCCCTTAAAAATAATCTCGTCCTCGAGATTTAAGAAGAACTAGAGAAAAGGTGGGGAAAATCTATACGAAGCTCTTCTTCTCTTTCCCAAGTTGCTTCATCTTCACTGTGGTGACTCCATTGGACTTTACACATCTTTATCACCTTATTTCTTGTAACTCGAGTCAAAGTATCCAAAATCTTGATGGGGTACTCCGTGTAAGTCAAATCACCTTGAACACTGAGCTCCTCCATTGGTAATTGTTCCTCGGGGACACGGAGACACTTCTTTAGTTGAGATACGTGGAACACGTTATGCACATCTGATAGACTAGCAGGTAACTCGAGTTGGTATGCCATCTCCCCAACTCTTCGAAAGATCAAGAATGGTCCAATATAGCGAGGGGACAATCTGCCCTTGACTTTAAATCTCCTCATTCCACGAAGTGGTGACACCTTGAGATACACATAATCTCCTTCTTCAAATTCCAGTGGTCTCCTTCTATTATCAGCATAGCTCTTTTGCCTGGTTTGAGCCACTCTCAAATTCTCTCGAATTATACGAACTTGTTCTTCTGCTTCTTGAATCAATTCAGGCCCAAAGAACTGCCTCTCTCCAGTCTGATCCCAATATAGAGGAGTCCTGCACTTCCTCCCATATAAAGCTTCAAAAGGTGACATCTTCAGACTGGCCTCTGGTGTTCAGCCTTAACTCTTTGACATACATCACACATAGCCACATGTGCAGCTACATCTCTTTTCAATCCATACCACCAATATTTCCGTTTCAAATCTTGATACATCTTGGTACTTCCAGGATGAATGGAATAATCCGAGTCATGGGCCTCCTTTAAAATAGTCTCTCGAAGGCTTTTAATATCAGGAACACATATTCTGTCCTTGAACCATACAGTGCCCTGCTCATCTTCCGTGAATTCCGGAACTCGACCTTCAGTAATCAGATCCTTAATCTCTTTTATCTTATCATCACCAACTTGTCCCTTGCGGATCTCTTGCTCCAAAGTAGGTTCCACATCAATAGTAACTCCTTCAGTATGAGCAACTATCCCCAGGTTAAGTCTCCTGAAGTCCTCAACAATCTCATCGGGTAGCTGGGCAACAACAGCTGAATGAACATGCTCCTTGCGACTCAAGGCATCTGCAACCAAGTTTGCCTTGCCCGGGTGATAGTGAATCTCCAAATCATAATCCTTAATAAGCTCCAACCAACGGCGTTGCCTAAGGTTGAGATCCTTCTGAGTGAATATATACTTCAAACTCTTATGATCCGTATACACTTGGCACTTGGTCCCCATGATATAATGTCTCCAAATCTTAAGTGCATGCACAACGGCTGCCAATTCCAAGTCATGAGTAGGGTAGTTCAATTCATGTCTCCGCAACTGACGAGAAGCATAAGCAATCACATGTCCTTCTTGCATGAGCACACATCCTAAGCCTTGGCCACATGCATCGCAATAGATATCAAATCCTTTTTGTAAGTCTGGCATAACCAATACTGGTGGCGACATCAACCTCTTCTTCAATAGATCGAAACTGTCTTGACACTTCTCGTCCCACTTAAATTCTTTTCCTTTCTCCAGAAGTGAAGTCATAGGTTTAGCAATCTTAGAAAATCCTTCAATAAACCTCCGATAATATCCAGCAAGTCCTAAGAAACTTCGAATCTCAGTAACTGTAGTGGGTACTCTCCACTCCATTATCTCCTTAACTTTAGCAGGATCCACTGCTATTCCTCCATTAGAAATAATATGACCAAGAAATGGCACTTCGCCAATCCAAAACTCGCACTTGCTGAACTTGGCATAGAGTTGATTATCTCGTAGCTTCTGTAGCACCATCCTCAGATGTTCCTCGTGATCACTTTCACTCTGAGAATAGATAAGAATATCGTCGATAAATACCACGACGAATCTGTCCAGATACTCCATAAACACCTTGTTCATTAAGTTCATAAAATAAGCTGGCGCATTAGTCAATCCAAACGACATAACTGTGAACTCATATAATCCATATCTAGTCGAGAAAGCCGTCTTGGGAATATCCGATGGTCTAATCCTCATCTGATGGTAACCGGATCGGAGATCAATCTTCGAAAATACTCTAGCACCTCTCATTTGATCAAACAGGTCCTCAATGCGGGGCAACGGATACTTGTTCTTCACTGTAACATCATTAAGAGATCTGTAATCCACACACATCCGTTGCGATCCATCCTTCTTCTGTACAAACAAGACCGGTGATCCCCAAGGTGAGGAACTCGGACGAATGTACCCAGCCTCTTGTAACTCAGTTAACTGCTTCTTAAGCTCCTTCAACTCTTCTACGGACATTCTATATGGCCGTTTAGAAATAGGGGCGGTTCCAGGTAAGAGATCAATAACAAACTCAACCTCTCTATCAGGTGGCATTCCTGGTAACTCCTCTGGAAAGACATCCGGAAAATCTCTAACCACCCGGATATTGTCACCAACAAACTCCTCAGGCATGAAGAACATTGCACGCATAGATGAGGAGGTTACTGCAATGTTAACTTGAAACCTTTCTCCTGTAGTAGTAGTGAGTTCTACGGTACCTCTACCACATGCTATAACGGCCTTTGCCTTTCTTAGCCATGACATACCAAGGATCAAATCTATACTGCTTGATTCCAATATTATAGCAGTAGCTCCAAATTCTCTACCCATAATAGTTAATGTCAATCTACGTGTCATTTGATTTGCCTCAACATGCCCTTTAGGTGTAATTACTATCAGGGGTTTTCTCATATTTAGCAGTGGTATTTCATTTGTGTTGGCATAACGAGCAGACATGAATGAATGCGTAGCACCAGAATCAAATAATATGGTTGCAGGAATTGCATTAACATAAAACATACCAATTACGAGGTCCCCTCCATCCGGAGTAGCATCAACGCTGACTTGATTAACCTTGGCAATAGAATATCCCTTGCCAGTTCCTGGAGTTTGCTGCCTGTTCTGAACTGGAGTAGTAGCAATCCTCTGTGGGCAGACATTTGCATAATGACCAATCTTCCCACACTTGTAACATTGAGTGCCCGGATTCTGTCCTGAAAACTTCGTCGGGGTGCCAGTAGGGGTAGCCTGTCGAGGGGGTGGAGTCCTCAGTGGTGATTGCGGAACTGGGCGTGGTCCTCCGGGTCGAGTCGGTGTACCCTGTGGTGAACTGTAACGAGGACGAACACTGCTGCTTCCTTGTCCTTGAGATATGGCCTTCCTCTTCAAATCTCCCAGTTGAACACGCTTGTGTTCAATAGCCAGTGCCTTATCAAGCAGCCTCTGAAATGATGGAAATGTGTGTGCCACCAGAGCATACTGCAGTGGTCCATTAAGTCCTTCAATGAAATGCTCTTGCTTCCTCTCGTCCTCAGCAACTTCTTCAGGGGCATATCTGGATAACTGAATGAACTTGTCTCTGTACTTGCTGACTGACATACTCCCTTGCTTCAGCGACAGAAATTCCTTCTTCTTGATCTTTATCATACCAGCTGGAATATGGTAGTTCCTGAATTGTGTACTGAACTCTGCCCAAGTAATAGTATCCGCAGCATCATGGGCAGCAGTATAAGAATCCCACCAGTCAGCAGCAGGACCAATCAGACGTCCAGAAGCATATAAAACCTTCTCCCGGTCCGTGCATTGTGCAATATTCAGCATCTTCTCAATTGCTTTTAGCCAATCATCCGCGTCCAGTGGATCAGGTGAGCTTGCAAATGTAGGTGGCTTATGGCTCATGAACTCTCTATGCTTGTCTCGGGGTGGAACTGGTGGTGGTGGTGGAGGCAGTGGCACTTGTTGCTGCTGTTGCTGTTGTTGCATTTGCTGTTGCAGCTGTTGTTGTTGCGCCCTCCTTTCCTGGCGTATCTCATCTCGCTCCTGGCGTAACTCCTGTCGTATATCCTCTCTTTCTTGACGCATCTCCTGGCGTTCTTGCTGCATCTGAGCACGCATATCAGCCATAGTATCTGCCATTTGCTGCATCATTGCCATCTGAGCAGCAACCAGTGGGTCAACTCCGCCCGGTGGAGGATTGGGAGGATTCATCCCAGCAGGTTGTGGCTGAGGTTGTCTTCGAGTGTGTTGGTTAGGAGGCAAGTCAATTCCACCACCCCGCCTGGTATTGACCATCTGAGTTAGATACATATGGTAAGAAAATAATAGACAAGGCAGGTATTTACAAATCAGGTTACTTTGGGGGATTTATTAGCTAAGCAGATTAATATTTCACCTACTAGCTAATTCAATACCTTATGGTGGTACATACTAAGATGTCCATAGTTCAATCAATCGAAGAAGCAAATCAGGCATTTAGCATCAGCACAATCAAACAACATTTTTAATAGAGAAAATAGTTTTGATTTGGTCTTAGGCCTCCTATCTCTTAAGAATGTCATAGGGGTAGGGATTCCAAGGTTTGAAATCCATCTTGTCTCAGAGTAGAAAAGGTAAGAATGATCAGAGTAGAACAGTAGAAGGTGAGACAGGATCAAGATGAGTGTAGAAAGAATCAGAGTAAGGTGAGTGTAGAATGAATCAGAATGAGATGAGTAGGTAAGGGTTTGTCCATTTCTATCTAGGTCTCGTCCTACAGTCAACATTTCCTCTGATACCACTTCTGTAACACCCGGTTTTAAGGAACAAAGCCGGGTGCATCTCATACATGCGCCAAGAAGACAACATATATAATAACAGAGTGTATGGAGATAAATGTCATTAACATCAGAGTATTTATTACATAGCGGAAGACTTATTACAAAATAAAGTACTAAAGATAAAACAAACTAAGGATCGACGGCGCCAATGTCGACTGGGAAACGCCACCTAGATCAGATCGAACTCTTCAGTGTTAGGCAGCTCCTCCTGAACCACCTGATCATCTCCTGTGGGGGGGGGTGTGAGACAGCAAGGGTGAGCTCACACATGATCATAGCTCAACAAGTTGTGGGGAACCAGTGGACATAAACTCACAAAGGTGTGAGTTCATGTGATGTGTAAGGCTAATCAATGATAGGGGTTAAAGCTGAGCATTGCTTTTAAGTAGTTGGTCAAAATTTTATTAGCAATTACTAAATGTAAGTAAATACCAAACCATAAGTAAAGTAATAGAACAAAATTAATAATAAACCCATGCAATGCCAATGACAAAATTGAATTTAAGTTCCATAATTTAAACATCAGAGAGTCCTGAGCTGCTCGTGACCGTGAGCTCGGCTAGTATACCAGTTTTACACTCTGCAGAGGTTGTACCCTTTACCCACAAGTCATGTTACCCATCTGCCAAGGGGTCATGAATCCCATATACCTCTACCTAGGAAGCACGGCAGGGCAACACTACGAGGCCTTTACAAAGTTCCACTAGCTTCCGAAAACCCGCTACAGTTTATGGGAAGATCCAGTAAAGGGTTCCTGGCTGATAGCCATCGCAGCAAAATCAACCAGGGACCTCCCCGCACTGACCTCTCCCCTACTGCCCTTGCCCCTTTCGGGTAAGGTAGTCTTCCACTAGCTTTCCTAATTAGTCAGCCAAGGGCGTCCCATTCCACCCTTGTGGTGGCACGTGGTTCTCAAGTTAAGCTCTATGTTCCAATTAACATTAATGATAACAACATGAACA
This sequence comes from Zea luxurians, assembly GCA_029449295.1. NCBI lineage: Eukaryota > Viridiplantae > Streptophyta > Magnoliopsida > Poales > Poaceae > Zea > Zea luxurians. The sequence goes on from JAOPSE010000011.1 coordinate 101,390,627, forward strand.
TGAACAGAGTAACAACAAGAATTGGAACATAGAGGTAATAAATAATTATCCCAAAACCATGTAAAGCAATAGCAAAAACTACCCAGGTGATTCAGGGGTAAACAAGGTAATGAGATAAGCAATCTAGGGTGACCTATTGGGTCCCATCAAAATTAACCTATGCATGAATAAGTGATATTAAAGAACATTATTGGGTAAAAAGTGGTCAAGGGCACAACTTGCCTGCAATGAGCTCCTGCTCAGCTACCTCAACCTGCTGCTCACCAGGATCCTCAGCAACGGGCTCTTCTACTCGCCACAATACAAACAAGCACAGTGTATATAGAGAAATTAACATTACACCAAACATGTAAACAAAATACACAGAGATATTCTACTTATTAAAATAAAATCCTAGGAACAGAAATCATAATTTTCTGAATTACAGATTTTAAGTTATGCATTTTCAAAGGTTTTATGTGCTCTAAATAGGATTAAGTAATAAATAAATCCCTTACTGTTTTTATGCCAAAACAGAGACACTAAGTGATAGAGAATAAAATTACAAAATTTTAGCAACTGGAATGGATGAATTTGGAGTTAGTATGAATTTTCTATGAATTTATAAAGTTCTAGCAATTATTTTCCTATTAAAAATCCATTTTCTATTTCATTTATTCAATTTAAATGATCTCTGGACTGGGCCTCATTTTCCAGAAAAGCTAGGGGGTTCTGGGTAAAATTTTCAAGGCACAGCGAACAGCCACGATGGATGGCGGGTTGAATTCTCAGAAGCCTAGGGTCTCTTTAGCAAAAAGTTAGAGCGAAAGGGTATCGCGTGATATCAGCCGTCAGATCTAAACCGACGGCCCAGATTAGAATCCTATCACCCTGAACCGGTACGCGCCCAGAGCCGTGGGATCCACGATCGACGACACGGATTTAATGAACCTCAGATCTACTCTGCACCGCTGGATCTCGCATCTACGGTCTCTGTGCGATCGAGCGAAGGGGTATCTTTGATCTAATCGGGACCGTCAAAAAGCGATCGGACGGTCCACGAGTCGCCCCCAACCTCAGCTCGTCACGACGGCGGCGCCGCCCAAGGCAGCCGCGGATTTCCCCCACCGGCGTTGGTCAAACCCACCCCTACGGTGCACCACCGCTAGCGCTACTAGCCTTAAAACGAAATTGGTACGACGGCGAACTTTGGAGAAGGTTTCATACCGACTATTGAAGGCCGAATGTCTCTGACCACGGCGCGGCGCGGATCCACGGCGGAGCTTGTACTCCGGTGAGGAATTCAATCACCGCCGGTCGATGATTCCTCCCACAAACGCCACGGACGGCCCCGCACGGGCACGGTGTAGACCCCCGACCCAACAGCAGCTTCAAACGGCGGGGAATGGACGGGAGAGCACAACGGCGCCGCGCGCTTCGTCACGGTGATATGGTGGCTCTGGAATTCCAGGCGATTGCGAACCTAAAGCGGCTATGGAACGGGGAAGGGTAAGGGCGGCTAGTGCTTTATTCCCTGGTGGAGTCAATCGGATCGTGCGCGCGATTCCAGCGCCAGCTTCGCGACTCCGTTCAAGCGCTCCGCCATGCGCGGCCGGTTTGTTGAAGACGATCTCTTACATCCCGGGCCCACGCGTCAAAGAGACAGACGAGAGCGAGCGCGAGCGGGCGAGAGGCTGCGCTGTGGGTCCCGCGGCGCAGCGACACGGATGCAGACGCGCGCGCGAGAGCGGCTGACGACTGGGCCCTCTGTGTCGGCGCGCGCGGATGTGGTTTTGGGCCGCACAGTGATCACCCGCCAGTGGGCCGAAAACAGGTAAGCCAGCCCAGTAGGTTCTTTTTTTTCTTTTTCTTTTTATATTTTCTGTTTTCCTTTTTCATTTTATTTTTTCAATTTCCCAATTTGAATTCCAAATATGACTTTGAATTTGTACTCAAAGTATAGATAAATTTTAATCATACCAGTAGGGTTGAGTTTGTATATTTATAAATTTTTGTCTTATATTTTCTATTATTTCTTTCTTTCTTCCAAATTTTAGCATTTCTTTTAGGATTTAATTTCCCATTTGAATATTTAATCTTTTTCTTATCACAAAATGCACACAAAAATAAAATATCCAGCATGATGCAACAATTTAGTAGCATATCTCTTTATTAATTGTTCTTGGACATGGTGTTCTCATATGATGATGAATAAAGATCACACTCACATAAAGAGAAAATGTTTCTCTATTGATATTATCCCTAACAATTACAAAGTGGGTGTTACAATTCACACATGGACTTGTGAGGTCCGGGGATTCCTTGCACAACTTGAGCACCATAAATAAGCAACAAATTTCATAAATGCATAAAGTAACATGATCAAAGGCATAAAACATATGTATGTTATAGATCAATCCAAGTTACGCGAATCTAAGACATTTAGCTCACTACGCAGCCTGCAAAAGGTTTTCTCATCTAATGGCTTGGTAAACATATCGGCTAGCTGGTTCTCGGTGCTAATATGGAAAACCTCGATATCTCCCTTTTGCTGGTGGTCTCTCAGAAAGTGATGCTGGATGTCTATGTGCTTAGTGCGGCTGTGTTCAACAGGATTATCCGCCATGCGGATTGCACTCTCATTGTCACATAGGAGTGAGACTTTGCTCAGACTGTAGCCAAAGTCCCGGAGGGTTTGCCTCATCCAAAGTAGTTGCACGCAACACTATCCTGCGGCAACATACTCGGCTTCAGCGGTGGATAGGGCAACAAAGGTTTGTTTCTTTGAACTCCAAGACATCAGGGACCTTCCTAGGAATTGGCACATCCCTGATGTACTCTTCCTATCAACCTTGCATCCAGCATAATCGGAGTCTGAATATCCAATTAAGTCAAAGCTAGACCCCTTTGGATACCAGATCCCGAAGTAAGGCGTAGAAACTAAATATCTAAGAATCCGCTTAATGGCCACAAGGTGACATTCCTTGGGGTCGGATTGAAATCTAGCACACATGCATACACTAAGCATAATATCCGATCTACTAGCACATAAATAAAGCAATGACCCTATCATGGACCGGTATGCCTTTTGATCAACAGACTTACCTCCTTTGTTAAGGTCGACATGTCCATCGGTTCCCATAGGTGTCTTCGCGGGCTTGGCGACCTTCATCCCAAACCTCTTGAGAAGATCTTGAGTGTACTTCGTTTGGGAGATGAAGGTGTCGTCCTTGAGTTGCTTCACTTGGAACCCAAGGAAGTAGTTCAACTCACCCATCATTGACATCTCAAACTTTTGAGTCATTACCCTGCTAAACTCCTCACAAGACTTTTGATAAGTAGAACCAAATATTATGTCATCGACATAAATTTGGCACACAAAAAGATCTCCATCACAAGTCTTAGTGAAAAGAGTGGGATCGGCTTTCCCAACCTTGAAAGCATTAGCAATTAGGAAATCTCTAAGGCATTCATACCATGCTCTTAGGGCTTGCTTAAGTCCATAGAGCACCTTAGAGAGCTTGAACACATGGTTGGGATACCTATCATCCTCAAAGCCAGGGGGTTGTTCCACGTACACCTCCTCCTTTATTGGCCCGTTGAGGAAAGCACTTTTTACATCCATTTGAAACAACCTGAAAGAGTGGTGAGCGACATAGGCTAATAATATTCTAATAGACTCTAGCCTAGCCACAGGAGCAAAAGTCTCCTCGAAATCCAAACCTGCGACTTGGGCATAACCTTTTGCCACAAGTCAAGCCTTGTTTCTTGTCACCACCCCGTGCTCGTCTTGCTTGTTGCGGAACACCCACTTGGTTCCCACAACATTTTGCTTGGGACATAGCACCAGGCTCCAAACTTCGTACCTCTTGAAGTTGTTGAGCTCTTCCTGCATGGCCAACACCCAGTCCGGATCTTGCAAGGCCTCTTCTATCCTGAAAGGCTCAATAGAAGAGACAAACCAGTAATGCTCACAAAAATTAGCTAAACGTGAGCGAGTTGTTACTCCCTTGCTTATGTCACCCAGAATCTGATCGACGGGGTGATTTCTTTGAATCGTCGCTCGGACTTGAGTTGGAGGGGCCAGTGGTGCTTCTTCCTCCAAAACTTGTTCTCCTTGTGCTCCCCCTTGATCACACGCCTCTTCTTGAAGAACCTGTCCATCATCTTGAGTAGGGGGATGCACCATTGTTGAGGAAGAAGGTTGATCTTGCTCTTGTTGTTCATGTGGTCGCACATCTCCAATCGCCATGGTGCCTATTGCGGCCGTTGGAACATCTTCTTCATCTATGTCATCAAGATCAACTTGCTCTCTTGGAGAGCCATTAGTCTCATCAAATACAACGTCGCTAGAGACTTCAACCAAACCTGATGATTTGTTGAAGACTCTATACGCCTTTGTATTTGAGTCATACCCTAGTAAAAACCCTTCTACAGCTTTAGGAGCAAATTTGGAATGTCTACCTTTCTTCACCAAAATGTAGCATTTGCTCCCAAATACACGAAAGTAAGAGACATTGGGTTTGTTACCGGTAAGGAGTTCATAGGAGGTCTTCTTGAGGTGGCGATGCAGATATAGCCAGTTTATGGCGTGGTAGGCTGTGTTCACAGCTTCCGACCAAAACCGCTCGGGTGTCTTGAACTCTCCAAGCATCGTCCTCGCCATGTCGATAAGCGTCCTGTTCTTCCTCTCTACCACACCGTTTTGCTGTGGTGTGTAGGGAGCGGAGAACTCGTGCTTGACCCCTTCCTCCTCAAGATACTCCTCAACTTGTAGGTTCTTGAACTCGGACCCGTTGTCGCTCCTTATCTTTTTCACCTTGAGCTCAAATTCGTTTTGAGCCCTCCTTAGAAAGAGCTTTAGGGTCCCTTGGGTTTCTGATTTATCCTGCAAAAAGAACGCCCAAGTGAAGTGGGAAAAGTCATCTATAATTACAAGACCATACTTACTTCCCCCGATGCTAAGGTAGGCGACGGGTCCGAAGAGGTCCATGTGAAGAAGCTCCAGTGGTCTCGATGTTGTCATCACATTCTTGCTGTGATGAGTGCTTCCCACCTGTTTCCCTGCCTGACAAGCTGCACAAGGTCTATCTTTCTCGAAGCAGACATTGGTTAGTCCTAACACATGTTCTCCCTTTAGAACTTTATGAAGGTTCTTCATCCCAACATGTGCTAGACGGCGATGCTACAGCCAGCCCATGCTAGTCTTAGCTATTAAGCATGCATCTAGATCGGCCTCCTCTTTCGAAAAATCAACTAAGTAGAGTTTGCCGTCTAATACACCCTTAAACGCTAATGAACCATTACTCCTTCTAAAGACAGAAACATCTATATTTGTAAATAGACAATTATAACCCATGTTACATAATTGACTCACAGATAATAAGTTGTACCCGAGGGATTCAACTAAGAACACATTTGAGATAGAATGCTCGGATGTAATGGCTATCTTCCCCAATCCTTTAACCTTGCCTTGGTTCCCATCTCCAAAGATGATCGAATCCTGGGAATCCTTGTTCTTGACGTAGGAGGTGAACATCTTCTTCTCCCCCGTCATGTGGTTTGTGCATCCGCTGTCGATAATCCAGCTTGAGCCCCTGGATGCATAAACCTGCAAGGTAATTTACACTACAAGGTTAGTCACAATAGCCTTTGGAACCCAAATACAAGCCTTATCTCCCTTGCATTTGGATCCCAACTTCCTAGCAGCTACTTTTTCATTCTTACAAAATATTGCAAAAGAATTATTGCAAGCATGGTAAATAGTGGAAGGTTCATTACACACTCTCCTAGGCACATGATGCACAACGTGATTTCTCCTAGGCTTACCATGCACAAAAGTAGAGCTTGAGGCAAACATAGCATGTGAATTAAAGGCATCATGATCATAACTCCTATTATAATGAGCATTCCTAGAAAATTTTCTATCATTATAAATGAAAGCATGATTCCTTTGAGCACTATTAGCCATAGGGGCCTTCCCTTTCTCCTTGTTGGAAATGGGAGCCCTTTGGCTTATTAAGTTCTTGGCTTCTTTTCGAAAGCCAAGTCCATCCTTAATTGAGGGGTGTCTACCAATGGTGTAGGCATCCCTAGCAAATTTTAACTTATCAAAATCAACCTTGCAAGTCTTAAGTTGAGCATTAAGACTTGCCACCTCATCATTTAATTTAGTAATGGATGCAAGATGTTCATCACAAGCATCAATATCAAAATCCTTGCATCTATTGCAAATTACAACATGTTATACACATGAACTAGATTTATTAGCTACCTCTAGCTTAGCATTTAAATCATCATTCAAAGTCTTTAAACTAGAGATAGTTTCATGGCAAGTAGATAACTCAGAGGATAGCATTTCATTTCTCTTAGTTTCTAAAGCAAGAGATTTTTGCACACTAAAAAATTTATCATGCTCCTCATATAAAATATCCTCTTGTTTTTCTAACAATCTATCCTTTGCATTTAGAGCATCAATCAATTCATTGATCTTTTCTACCTTACCTCTAAGCTAGAGTAATCTACTTCATCATCACTAGAATCATCATCGCTAGAAGTAGTGTATTTAGGGGTATCACGAACACTTACCTTCTTTTCCTTGGCCATGAGGCAAGTGTGTCGTTTGTTGGGGAAGAGAGAGGACTTGTTGAAGGCCGAGGCTGCGAGTTCTTCATCGTCGGAGTCAGATGAAGAGCAGTCCGAATCCCATTCTTTGCCAAGGTGAGCCTCGCCTTTCGCCTTCCTATAGCTTTTCTTCTTCTTCTTCTCCTTCTTCCCATATCTTTCTTCCCCCTGGTCATTTTCATTATCGGGACATTGAGCAATAAAATGACCAGTCTTACCGCATTTGAAACAGGAGCGCTTTCCCCTTGTCTTATTCTTGTTGGGGTACTCCTTGCGTCCTTTTAGTGCGGTCTTGAAGCGCTTGATGATAAGCGCCATCTCATCTTTGTTGAGGCCAACGGTCTCCACTTGTGCCACCTTGCTTGGTAGCGTCTCCATGCTGCTGGTTGCTTTGAGGGCAACGGTTTGAGGCTCGTGGACGGGTAGTGGACCATTTAGAGCATTGTCCACATATCGAGCCTCCTTCACCATCATGCGCCCGCTCACAAACTTCCCAAGAATCTCCTCGGGCGTCATCTTGGTGTACCTGGGATTCTCACGAATAAGGTTGACAAGATGAGGGTCAATTACCGTAAATGACCTTAGCATTAGTCAAACGACGTTGTGGTCCATCCATCTTGTGCTCCCATAGCTTCTAATCTTGTTGACCAGGGTCTTGAGCCTGTTGTATGTTTGTGTTGGATCCTCTCCCCTGATCATCGTGAACCTTCCCAGCTCGCCTTCCACCAACTCCATTTTGGTGATCATGGTGGCGTCGTTTCCCTCATGTGATATCTTGAGGGTATCCCAAATTTGCTTGGCGTTGTCCAAGCTGCTCACCTTGTTGTATTCATCCCTGCACAAGGATGCTAGCAAAACAGTAGTAGCTTGTGCATTCTTATGAATTTGCTCATTAATAAACATAGGGTTATTCGTACTATCGAAATGCATTCTATTTTCAACTATCTCCCAAATACTAGGATGGAGAGAAAATAAGTGACTACGCATTTTGTGACTCCAAAAAGAGTAGTCTTCTCCATCAAAGTGTGGAGGTTTACCGAGTGAAATTGAAAGCAAATGGGCATTGGAATTGAACGGGATACGAGAATAATCAAATGAATAGTTTTGATTAACCGGTTTCTTTTTAGACGAGTCATCGTCGTCGTCGTCGTCTCTTGGTGAAGAAGAGGAGGCGTCACTGTCGTAGTAGATGATCTTCTTGATGCGCCTCTTCTTCTTCCCGTCCCTCTTCTTATGACTCGATCCTGAGTCAGTGGGCTTGTCATCCGTTGGCTTGTTAAAGAGGGACTCCTTCTCCTTGTCGTTGACCACCATCCCCTTTCCCTTATGATCCATCTCTTCGGGCGATTAGTCCCTTAGATGAAGAGAATGGCTCCGATACCAATTGAGAGCACCTAGAGGGGGGGGGGGTGAATAGGTGATCCTATAAAATTCAACACTAATAGCCACAAAACTTAGTTATTAAAGTTAGAACGGCTAAGTAGCTTGAAACGAGCTCTTGTGAACACAAACAATCAAAGAGAAAGCACACAAGAGACACGTGATTTTTACCCCGTGGTTCGGCCAAGTAACACTTGCCTACTTCCACGTTGTGGTGTCCCAATGGACGAGGGTTGCACTCAACCCCTTTCAAGTGATCCGATGATCAACTTGAATACCACTATTTTTTCTTTCTTAGCCTTTCTCCCGTTTGCGAGGAATCTCCACAACTTGGAGCCTCTCGCCCTTACAATGATGATCACAAAAGAAGCACATAAGTAAGGGAGGGGAGAGCAACACACACAAGACTCAAATCCCAGCACAATCACGCACACAAGTCACAACTTGAGCTCAAAACACAACCCACGAAGTTCACAACTCAAATGGAGCTCAACTCACTATCTCAAAGAATCAAATGTGCAAAGTTGGAGTCTTAGAATGTTTCTTGTAAGCTTGGGTAACTCCTCCATGCGCCTAGGGGTCCCTTTTATAGCCCCAAGGCAGCTAGGAGCCGTTGGAGGCCAACAAGGAAGGCCATCCTTGCCTTCTGTCGGGTGGCGCACCGGACAGTATGGTGTGCCACCGGACAGTCACTATAGACGGTCCGGTGCCGATCTCCTCCCTATTCTGGCGCAGACGACCATTGTAGATTCGTAGTAGTTGGCGCACCGGACACTGTCTGGTGCACACCGGATAGTCCGATGCCCCCTGCCGACCGTTGGCGTGGGCCATGCATCGCCCGCGGATTGCACGGCCGACCGTTACGCTGGCGATCGTTGGCTCACCGGACAGTTCGGTGAATTATAGCCGTACGCCGCCAAACTTTCCCGAGAGCGGCCTATTCACCGGAGGCCAGCCTGGCGCACCGGACACTGTCCGGTGCACCACCGGACAGTCCGGTGTGCCAGACTGAGCTGAGTCTTGGCTGCACACAGGCATTCTTTTGCAATCTTTTTCTTTTCTTCTTTTCTCTGTTTCTAACATTTAGATAACTATATTAGTATACAAAAACAAATGTACTAAGTTTAGAAACATACCTTCTCTTTGATTTGCACTTCTCTCTTCATTTAGCACATTAGAACTCAATTAAATGTGTTGGGCACTTAATCACCAAAACATAATAGAAATTGCCCAAGGGCACATTTCCCTTTCAGTATTCACCTCAATCCACATGTATTAAGATAGATTGAGGTGTAAATTAGTTTCAATCCACCTTAATATATGTGGACTAAGGTGTAAATTAGTTTGATTACACCACAATCCACCTCAATACATGTAGACCGAGGTGAATACTATAGTATCTAAGCAAGACCTAGTTGCACGCTGAACTTCGAGGCGTGTGTGATCTGCGGCAAGGGAAGAGGCTGCCAACGGTTGGGAGCGGCCGGAGCAGAGGAGTGACCGCCGATGGTCGACGCATGCGACGAAGAAGGGTGCCTCGATGGCCGTGAATAGGGCGACAGAGCAATCTCGATTCCGTGGAGGCTCACCTAGCAGTGCTCAGCAAAGACACAGGAGGTGGCGGGCGGGGAGGGAGGAGGGTCGGTGGCTGGCCCGTGAGGTGGAAGGTGAGAGGGGAAATGGAAAACCCTAGCTAGATTAGAGGTGTCAATGGAGAATTCTCCATCGGGTTTGGACACCCCATACCCATCCTCATGAAGTTATATTTATCCTTGTACCCATACCCATCATGGTTCCCCATCCCCTATAAAAACATTATCACATTATATTTTATATGACATTAATAGCCACACGACATCCAACAACAATACATAACCAATAAATCTAATATGTAACAAGAAAAACATAGTTTATCATACAAAACTGAAAGTAGCCTAGAGGGGGTGAATAGGCTAATCTGAAAATTTTCACAACAAACTTCGAAAGATTGTTAAATACATAGTTCGACTGGTGCAGGCCGGTTCAACAGCTACGTGCGCAAGTTGAACCACTCTGAACCAATCCAACTGTTTTATAAACTTTAGACTATAATCTACTTGAAAAAGTATTTCGTGAGTCCTTTTAAGAAGTAAAGTATAACTAAGTTAGAATGAGAAGATGAATATGTAAAGGCTATTTCACTTCTAAATATACTCTACGGAAAAATCTATATGTCAATCTTGCAAGTAAAAATATCTTAAGTTAAAGACAAGCAAGAACACAAGACACAAGATTTAATCCGAGGTTCGGCCACACCACAAAGGTGTCCTACTCCCCATTGAGGATCCCACAAAGGGTCGAGTCTTTTTCAACCCTAATCCTCCAAAAGCCAACCACAAAGGTCAAGGCAATCTCTTCTTATCTTAGCTCAAAGAACGGGTGATACAAACTTCTTGGGGTCGTCCATAAATTTGGAGACTCCTAAGCAACCTCAAACGGTCTTGAAACCTAGGGTTTCAAGAACACCAAGAACGCACAAGAGGTGTTTGCACAAGCTCAAGATTTTAAAAGAGATGGGAGAGGAAAACCAAATCGTGAGCACAAGCACAAACCTCACACCCAAGAGCTCCTCCAATAAGGTTGAATCTTGAGGAAGATTTAAGTGTGAGAGAGATGGGAGAAAGGAGTGCTTTGTCTCAAGTTAGGTGAACAATAAATGTGTAAGTGTACAGCCGACATTGAAGAAGGGGGTGGAGGGTTCTATTTATAGTCACGGCTCAAAAACTAGCCGTTTGACCTAGAACCCCGCTGAAAACCGGTTGAACCGCCCCCTGACAGGTCAGCAGACTGTCTGCCAGTCTGACTGCCAGACTAACTGGCAGACTGACCTGCAGGCTGGTCAGGCATGACAGGACCGGTTGAACCGCCCCTGACAATTTTGGTGACCTGACTGCCAGTCTGACTGGCAGACTGTAGGTCAGAAGTCAGAGGGGTCAGAGACCAGTTGAACTGCCCCCCAGGACCAGTTCAGCTGGTCTAGACTAGAGAGTTTAGGAGAGAAAACCCTAGCTCAACTGCCCGGGGGCAAGTTCAGCTGGTGTATGGTCAAAGAGGTCCACAGCTGAAGTTGAAGTTCAGCTGGAGTTCAAAGCTCAACTCAGCTGAAGTCCAGCTCAGCTGAAAAGCTCAGCTGCAGCTGAAGAAGCTCAACTCAGCTACAGCCGAAGAAGCTCAACTCAGCTGAAGTCAAGTTCAGCTGGAAAGCTCAGCTGCAGTTGAAGAAGTTCAGCTGCTTTTCAGCAAGAACACTCTAGGTTTCTCAAACCTAACCACGGTCAACCAAAGAATGTTAAAGTGATTTTTGGTTTTCAAAAATAGCTTTTGAATTTGGGGACTTGAGCTATAGCAAACACCTTTACCTGTGCGGAAAAGAATAAGGAAGAATTACATCATGCAACTCAAGATTTTACATAAAATTTTATACGTTCGTTGCATGAAGTCCTTGGTGCTTCCTTAAGTTCCTATTTCTTTCTAATCATACACTGGGAACAAAAACTGTTAGTACCCTTATTTGTTTTGTCATTAAATCACCAAAACCGTCACTTGGGGTTGATTGCACTTACAATCTCCCCCTTTTTGGTGATTGATGACAAAACAATTAAGGTCAAAAGGATAAACATTTGAAATAGAAAAATTCTTTTGAATGATTGTATGTAGATGGCTCCCCCTAAATGTGTGCACGAATGTGAATCCAGTGTTTTGACATAATATGTCATGTGAGCAACACATTTAGAGACAGTGACCCAGACCATACTAAATATAACCATCCGAGGGGTGCAAGAGTGTCATAACAGGAGTTGTGATGCATATGACTATCTCTAAACACACATCATTTTTACTTCATAGCAAAGTAATCATTACAAACTGATGGGACAAAAGATGATGGCCAGAAGACCATCATATCACATTGAATAATAAGCTAGTAGTTTTATTTCATACAATAATAAGAGGGTACAAGCCACAACAGTGGCCAAAACAAAAACAATAATCAAAAGAGAAATACAGAACCAAAAGAACCACAAACAAAATGACTAGAAATTTGGATTTTCTCCCCCTTTTTGGCAGCAAGTACCAAAAACGAAGAGAGTGGGAGAAGAAGACACATGAATCAATATCCTCCAGGAGGAGGATAGGACAGAGGATAGTGTCACACCCGGCTTTAAGGAACAAAGCCGGGTGTGACAGAAGTGGTATCAGAGGAAATGTTGACTGTAGGACGAGACCTAGATAGAAATGGACAAACCCTTTCCTACTTGCATTACTCTGACTCATTCTATACTCATCTCATCTTGATCTTGTCTCAACTTTTGCTACTCTACTCTGATTAATCTTATCTTTTCTACTCTAAGACAAGATGGATTTCACACCTTGGAATCCTACCACTATGATCTTTTTAAGAGATAGGGAACCTAAGACAAAAATTTAAACTATTTTCTCTATTTAAAAATGTTGGTTGATTGTGCTGATGATAAATGCCTGATTTGCTTCTTTGATTGATTGAATTATTATAGATGGACATCTTAGCATGTACCAACATAAGGTATTGAATTAGCTTTAGTAGGTGAAATATTAATCTGCTTAGCTAATAAATCCCCAAAGTAAAATGATTTGTAAATAACTGCCTTGTCTATTATTCTCTTACCATATGTATCTAACTCAGATGGTCAATACCAGGCGGGGTGGTGGAATTGATTTGCCTCCTAATCAACACACTCGGTGGATATATAGACGACCCCAGCCACAGCCTGCAGAGATGAATCCTCCTAATCCTCCACCAGGCGGAGTTGACCCACTGGTTGCTGCTCAGATGAGGATGATGCAGCAAATGGCGGACACCATGGCAGATATCCGTGCACAGATGCAGCAAGAACACCAGGAGATGCGTCAAGAAAGAGAAGAGATACGACAGGAGTTGCACCAGAAACGAGAGGAGATACACCAGGAAAGGAGGGCGCAACAACAGCAGCTGCAACAGCAAATGCAACAACAACAGCAACAGCAGCAACAGCAACAAGTACCACAGCCTCCACCTCCACCTCCACCACCAGTTCCACCCTGAGATAAGCATAGAGAGTTCATGAGTCATAAGCCACCTACATTTGCAAGCTCTCCTGATCCACTAGACGCGGATGATTGGCTGAAGTCCGTCGAAAAGATGCTGAATATTGCACAATGCACTGACCGGGAGAAGGTTCTATATGCTTCTGGACGTCTGATAGGTCCTGCTGCTGACTGGTGGGATTCATATACTGCTGCCCACGATGCTGCTGGTACTATCACTTGGGCAGAGTTCAGTATGCAGTTCCGGAATTATCACATACCAGCTGGATTGATGAAGATTAAGAAGAAGGAATTTCTGTCGCTGAAGCAAGGAAGCATGTCAGTTAGCGAGTATCGTGACAAGTTCATTCAGTTATCCAGATACGCCCCTGATGAAGTTGCTGAAGATGAGAGGAAGCAGGAACATTTATTGAAGAACTTAATGGACCACTGTAGTATGCTCTAGTGGCACCTACGTTTCCATCATTTCAGAGGCTGCTTGATAAGGCCCTGGCTATTGAACACAAGCGTGTTCAGCTGGGAGATTTGAAGAGAAAGGCTATATCTCAAGGACAAGGAAGCAGCAGTGTTCATCCTCGCTACAGTTCACCGCAGGGTACACCAGTTCGCACTGGCGGAGGCTAGCGCCCAGTTCAGCAATCACCACTGAGGACTCCACCTCCTCGACAGGCTACCCCTACTGGCACCCCGACGAAGTTTTCAGGACAGAGTCCAGGCACTACTTGTTTCAAGTGTGGGAAGACTGGTCACTATGCAAATGTCTGCCCACAGAGGATTGCTACTACTCCAGTTCAGAACAGGCAGCAAACTCTAGGATCTGGCAAGGGATATTCTATTGCCAAGGTTAATCAAGTCAGCGTTGATGCTGCTCCGGATGGTGCTGATATCGTACTTGGTATGTTTTATGTTAATGCTATTCCTACAACCATCTTATTTGATTCTGGTGCTACACATTCATTTATGTCTGCTAGATATGCCAACACAAATGAAATACCACTGCTAAAAATGAGAAAACCCATGATAGTAATTACACCTAAAGGGCCTGTTGAGGCGAATCAAATGACACGTAGATTGACATTGACCATTATGGGTAGAGAATTTGGAGCTACTGCTATAATATTAGAGTCAAGCAGTATAGATCTGATCCTTGGTATGTCGTGGTTAAGAAAGGCAAAGGCCATTATAGCATGTGGTAGAGGTACCGTAGAACTCACTACCACTAAAGGAGAAAGATTTCAAGTTAATATTGCAGTGACCACCTCATCCAAACGTGCAATGTTCTTTATACCTGAGGAGTTTGTTGGTGACAACATCCGTGTGGTTAGAGATTTTCTGGATGTCTTTCCAGAGGAGTTACCAGGGATGCCACCTGATAGAGAAGTTGAGTTTGTTATTGATCTCTTACCTGGGACCGCCCCTATTTCTAAACGGCCATATAGGATGTCCGTAGAGGAGTTGAAGGAACTTAAGAAGCAGTTAACTGAGTTACAAGAGGCTGGGTACATTCGTCCGAGTTCCTCACCTTGGGGAGCACCGGTTCTATTTGTACAGAAGAAGGATGGATCACAAAGAAGTGTGTGGATTATAGATCTCTCAATGATGTTACTGTGAAGAACAAGTATCCGTTACCCCATATTGAGGATCTATTTGATCAGATGAGAGGTGCTAGAGTATTTTCGAAGATTGATCTCCGATCGGGATACCATCAGATGAGGATTAGACCATCGGATATTCCCAAGACGGCTTTCTCGACTCGATATGGATTATATGAGTTTACTGTTATGTCGTTTGGATTAACCAATGCACCAGCTTATTTTATGAACTTGATGAATAAGGTGTTTATGGAATACTTGGACAGATTCATCGTGGTGTTCATCGACGACATTCTTATTTATTCCAAGAGCGATAGCGAACATGAGGAACATCTAAGGTTGGTGCTACAGAAGCTACGAGATAATCAACTCTATGCCAAGTTTAGCAAGTGCGAGTTTTGGATTGGTGAGGTGCCATTTCTTGGTCATATTATTTCTAATGGAGGAATTTCAGTGGATCCTACTAAGGTCAAGGAGATAATGGAGTGGAGAGTACCCACTACAGTTACTAAGATTCGGAGTTTCTTGGGACTTGCTGGATATTATCGGAGGTTTATTGAAGGATTTTCTAAGATTGCTAAGCCTATGACTTTGCTTTTGGAGAAAGGAAGAGAATTTAAGTGGGACGAGAAGTGTCAAGACAGCTTTGATCAATTGAAGAAGAGATTGATGTCACCACCAGTATTGGTTATGCCAGACCTACAGAAAGGCTTTGATATCTATTGTGATGCATGTGGCCAAGGCTTAGGATGTGTGCTCATGCAAAAAGGACATGTGATTGCCTATGCTTCTCGTCAGTTACGCAAACATGAATTGAACTACCCCACTCATGATTTGGAATTGGCAGCCGTTGTGCATGCGCTTAAGATTTGGAGACATTATATCATGGGGACCAAGTGCCAAGTGTACACGGATCATAAGAGTCTGAAGTATATATTCACTCAGAAGGATCTCAACCTTAGGCAACGCCGTTGGTTGGAGCTTATTAAGGATTATGATTTGGAGATTCACTTTCACCCGGGCAAGGCAAATTTGGTTGCAGATGCCTTGAGTCGAAAGGAGCATGTTCATTCAGCTATTGTTGCCCAGCTACCCGATGAGATTGTTGATGATTTCAGGAGACTTAACCTGGGGATAGTTTCTCATACTGAAGGAGTTACTATTGATGTGGAACCTACCTTGGAGCAAGAAATTCGCAAAGGTCAAATTGGTGATGCTAAAATAAACGAGATCAAGGACCTGATTACTGAAGGTCGAGTTCCGGAATTTACGAAAGATGAGCAAGGCACTGTATGGTTCAAGGACAGGATGTGTGTTCCTGATATTGAAAGCCTTCGAGAGACTATTTTAAAGGAGGCCCATGATTCGGATTATTCTATTCATCCTGGTAGTACCAAGATGTATCAGGATTTGAAGCGGAAATATTGGTGGTATGGATTGAAAAGAGATGTGGCTGCACATGTGGCTATGTGTGATGTATGTCAAAGAGTTAAGGCTAAACACCAGAGGCCAGCTGGATTGTTACATCCACTGAAGATACCCGAGTGGAAGTGGGAAGAAATTGGTATGGATTTTATTACTGGATTGCCTCGCACCCAGAAAGGATATGATGCTATATGGGTGATTGTGGATAGATTGACTAAAGTGGCTCACTTTATTTCGGTCAAGACTACTCACAAAGGTTCTCAGCTAGCAGAGTTATATATGGCTCGGATTGTGTGTTTACATGGAGTACCAAAGAAGATCGTATCTGATCGGGGTTCACAGTTTACCTCAAGATTTTGGAGAAGCTTTCATGAGAACATGAGTACAAAGTTGAATTTTAGCACGGCCTATCACCCTCAGACTGATGGACAGACTGAAAGGACTAATCAAGTATTGGAAGATATGTTGAGAGCTTGTGCCCTTCAGCATGGAGGATGTTGGGATAAAAGTCTACCATATGCTGAGTTCTCATATAATAATAGTTATCAGGCTAGTCTGCAGATGTCACCTTTTGAAGCTTTGTATGGGAGAAAGTGCAGGACTCCTCTATATTGGGATCAGACTAGAGAAAGACAGTTCTTTGGGCCTGAATTGATTTAAGAAGCAGAAGAACAAGTCCGTATGATTCGAGAGAATTTGAGGGTAGCTCAAACCAGACAGAAGAGCTATGCTGATAATAGAAGAAGGCCACTGGAATTTGAAGAAGGAGATTATGTGTACCTCAAAGTGTCACCACTTCGTGGAATGAGGAGATTCAAAGTCAAGGGCAAATTGTCCCCTCGCTATATTGGACCATTCTTGATTTTTAGGCGAGTTGGGGAGATGGCATACCAACTCGAGTTACCTGCTACTCTATCGGATGTGCATAATGTGTTCCACGTGTCTCAACTGAAGAAGTGTCACCGTGTCCCTGAGGAACAGTTACCAATGGAAGAGCTCAGTGTTCAGGGTGATTTGACTTACACGGAGTACCCAATCAAGATTCTTGACACATTGACTAGAGTTACAAGAAATAAGGTGATAAAGATGTGCAAAGTGCAATGGAGTCACCACGGTGAAGATGAAGCAACCTGGGAAAGAGAAGAAGAGCTTCGCATAGATTTTCCCCATCTTTTCCCTCGTTCTTCTTAAATCTCGAGGACGAGATTATTTTAAGGGGGGTAGGATTTGTAACACCCAGTTTGTAATATATAATAAAAGAGGAGAAAAGACATTGCTTATATTTTATGTGTGTGTTGACTCTACTTATCATTTCATGTGGACACCTCACTTATACAAATGAATAAGTAATAAAAGGCACTCAAACAAATTATGCATCATGCTGGTATTTTTATTTTGTGTGCATTTTGTGACAACATAGAATAGTGTGAAAAGAAATATATTTAGTACCCAAATGGGAATTTAAAATCTAAAAGAAATTCTAGAATTTGGAAAGAAAGAAAGAAAGATTATGCAATACAAAATGATCTCATTAAATAACTTCATCACATGAAGATGTGACCAAATTGCAGGGTTTAAATGAGTTTAAATTTGTACTTATTTTTGAATTCTAAATTCGGTTTCAAAATAGTTGAGAATAAAGGAAAAACAGAAAATAAAATCTAAAAAGAAAAAGACAAAACCTGCCTGGGCCCTAAAGCTCCCTTCCGGCCCACCAGAAGAACAACCCCTCCTCGCTCGGCCCATTACCCCTTGCACGCCCGCGTTCGCAGTAGAGCCGACAGGCGGGGCCCTCGCGTCAGACTAAGCCACACGCGCTATCGCTCTTCAGCGCTGATCTGTTGAAGCCACCGACATCCTGGGGCCCACTCGCCTGCCTCCACACCGCACTCGCGAGCGCCACGCTGTGTTTGCTGCCTCGCGGGGCCGCCGTCAGTCGCGCACAGCGCGCCCGCTCACTCGCTTTACTGCCTTGTGGCCCCGCGCTGTCAGCACTTTCTTCTCCATGGATCTCGCCAGCGGTGGCACGTCCGCGCGGTCAAGATCGCCGCGAAGATCGGGCAGGCCGTTCCCACCGAACCGGAATATAAGAACCGAACCACCGTGGCTTTTCCCCGCACTCCGTCCAGGCGCCGCCCATAGCTCATCTTTCCTCTCTCAGCCGCGCCGTCATCGTTAAAGAGAGATTTAGGCCGCCGCCTGCGAATCTCGTCAGCGTGGGCGGTCTGACCTCGGTGTAGGCCCGGGGAGGGTCATCTGCACTTGGTGTTGCTGTCCGTGGCCGCAATCGAAAGGAGAGGCCACAAAACTGCAGCAATTTCTCGCCGTCGACTGGTTTGCCGCCACGGGCAACTTCACACCGTGACCGGGTACTTCTACAGCATCAAGTCCGGTATGTCACCCATCCATGAGTTCACCGTAGCCTCCGCATTGTGTCGATGTTGTCAAATTTGGGAATGGTCTCCTTGGGCACGGGCGGGCAGTTCACCGGCGTAATCGCCGCCGCGGTGGAGGTCTCGGCTGTTGTGTGCCCAGCGTAAGGGAGGAGACGGGCTAGGGCCATCGATCTTGCGATGTGCGGTTAGGATTGGATTTGGGAAAAAGCGCTTCTCTGTCGTTGGATTCCGATCCCGCGATCACCGTTTGATCTGTGGATTTAAAATCTGGGTCGTCGGATTTGGATCCGAGGGATCACGCTGGGTACCGATTCACCAATGTCCAGATCTAATCAGAACCGTAGGTAGTTGATCCATCAGCACAGAATTCAGGATACCCTTTCGCCTTGGCTATTTTGTTAAAGAGCCTTCCTGGATTTTGAGAACTAACCCGCAATCCTCTGGCACTATGTCATGAGTCTGCGGATTATTACCTCGAGCCCCCTGTACTTTCCAGAAAATGAGGCCCAGTCCAGAGATCGTTTAATTTGAATAAATGAATTAGGAAATGGATTTTTAATATGAAAATAACTACTAGAACTTAATAAATTCATAGAAAATTCATACTTGCTCCAAATTACTCCATTCCACTTTCTAAATTTTTGTAATTTAATTCTCTATCACCTAGAGCCTCTGTTTTGTCATGAAAACAGTAAGAAATTTATTTCTCACTTAATCCTATTTAAAACACATGAAACCTTTGAAAATTCATAACTTAAATTCTATAACTCCAAAAATTATGATTCCTGTTCCTAGAATTTTATTTTAATATGTAGATTATTACTGTGTATTTTGTATATATGTTTGATGTAATGTTAATTTCTCTATATGCACTGTGTTTGTTTGTATTGTGGCGAGTAGAAGAGCCCGTTACTGAGGATCCTGGTGAGCAGCAAATAGAAGTAGCTGAGCAGGAGCTCATTGAAGGCAAGTTGTGCCCTTGACCACTTTTTACCCAATAATGTTCTTTAATATCACTTATCCATGCATAGGTTAATTTTGAGGGGACCCAATAGATCACCCTAGATTGTTTATCTCATTACCTTGTTTACCCCTGAATCACTTGGGTAGTTTGCTATTGCTTTACATGGTTTTGGGATAATCATTTATTATATCTATGTTCCAATTATTCTTGTTATTCTATTTATGTTCATGTCAAGTTCATTAATGTTAATTGGAACATAGAGCTTAACTTGAGAAACACTTGCCACCACAAGGGTTTAATGGGACGCCCTTGGCTGACTAATTAGGAAAGCTAGTGGAAGACTACCATACCCGAAAGGGGCAAGGGCAGTAGGGGAGTTGCATGCAAGGAGGTTCTCAGGTTGATTTAGCTGCGATGGCGGTTAGACAGGGGATTTTGCAAGTGCTCTTCCCATAAACTGTAGCAGGTTTTCAGAAGCTAGTGGAACTTTGTAAAGGCCTCATAGTGTTGCCCTGCCGCGCTTCCTTGGTAGAGGTGTATGGGAGTCGCGACCCCTTGGCAGATGGGTAACATGACTTGTGGGTAAAGGGTACAACCTCTGCAGAGTGTAAAACTGGTATACTAGCCGAGCTCACGGTCATGAGCGGCTCAGGACTCTCTGATGTTTAAATTATGGAACTTAAATTCAATTTGGTCATTTGCATTGCATGGGATTATTATTAATTTTGTTCTATTACTTTTATTATGGTTTGGTATTTACTTACACTTAGTAACTGCTAATAAAATTTTGACCAACTACTTAAAAGCAATGCTCAGCTTTAACCCCTATCATTGATTAGCCTTACACATCACATGAACTCACACCTTTGTGAGTTTATGTCCACTGGTTCCCCACAACTTGTTGAGCTATGATCATGTGTGAGCTCACCCTTGCTGTCTCACACCCCCCCCCCCCCCCGCACAGGAGAAGAACAGGTGGTTCAGGAGGAGCCACAGGGCGAGGAGTATGATCTGATCTAGGTGGCGTTTCTCAGTTGACATTGGCGCCGACGATCCTTAGTTCGTTTTATATTTATTCTTTTATTTTGTAATAAGTCTTCCGCTTTGTAATAAATACTCTGATGTTTTATGACATTTATCTCTATACACTCTGTTATTATATATGTTGTCTTCTTGGCGCATGTATGAGATGCACCTGGCTTTTAAGCCGAGTGTGACAGATAGGACGAAGGATATGATGTGTAGTCGGGAAAGAAAGTCCTCATCATGTCTTCCTCGAGTGAGGAGGCTCAAAAAAGGCTGAAATGCTAAGGCTTGAATGTTTGTGAGTGAGGGAAGAAAGGGGGGAGGCCTATAAATAGGCAGCTGAACTGGTCACCAGGGACCGGTTCAACCGGCCCCCATACCGGTTCAACCGGTTTCGTGCAGTTCGGTCTAGTGACCAGATTCGGTCAAGGGAATAAATCCAAAACAAATTTGACGCATCTGCAAAAAGTGACAGCTGACAAGTCTGAAAAGTGTACAGTACCTGATGTAGTCTGAAAAGGCACGAAAAAGCAACTGACGCGACAGGAAAAAGTGACTGACGCGACATAAATTAAAGCTGCAGATTCTGTAAAAAGCAAAAGCTGAAAAAGTGCTGCAAAAAGTGTGATCTGACGTCTGAAAAGTTGCTGCGCAGACTGAAAAAGGCGCTGCAAAAGGGCTGACACGGTCTGCAAAAGCGGTAGCGCAAACAGAAAACCTTTGAGACTACATTAAGTAAACTCAAACACAAATGTTAGTCTCAAAGGGTCAAGTTGTAGCACTTCTCCCCCTAAATATGTGCATCACTCACACATGGACTTGTGAGGTCCGGGGATCCCTTGCACAACTTGAGCACCATAAATAAACAACAAATCTCATAAGTGCATAAAGTAACATGATCAAAGGCATAAAACACGTGTATGCTATAGATCAATCCAAGTTGCGTGAATCTAAGACATTTAGCTCACTATGCAGCTTGCAAAAGGTTTTCTCATCTAAAGGCTTGGTAAAGATATCGGCTAGCTGGTTCTTGGTGCTAATACAGAACACTTCGATATCTCCCTTTTGCTTGTGGTCTCTCAAAAAGTGATGCCGGATGTCTATGTGCTTAGTGCGGCTGTGTTCAACAGGATTATCCGTCATGCGGATTGCACTCTCATTGTCACATAGGAGTGGGACTTTGCTCAGATTGTAGCCAAAGTCCCGGAGGGTTTGCCTCATCCAAAGTAGTTGCACGCAACACTGTCCTACGGCAACATACTCGGCCTTAGCGGTGGATAGGGCAACAGAGGTTTGTTTCTTAGAACTCCAAGACACTAGGGACCTTCCTAGGAATTGGCACGTCCCTGATGTACTCTTCCTATCAACCTTGCATCCAGCATAATCGGAGTCTGAGTATCCAATCAAGTCAAAGGTAGACCCCTTTGGATACCAGATCCTGAAGCAAGGCGTAGCAACTAAATACCTAAGAATTCGCTTAACGGCCACAAGGTGACATTCCTTAGGGTCGGATTGAAATCTAGCACACATGCATACACTAAGCATAATGTCCGGTCTACTAGCACATAAATAAAGCAAGGAACCTATCATAGACCGGTATGCCTTTTGATCAACGGACTTACCTCCTTTGTTGAGGTTGACATGCCCGTCGGTTCCCATCGGCGTCTTCGCGGGCTTGGCGTCCTTCATCCCAAACCTCTTGAGAAGATCTTGAGTGTACTTCATTTGGGAGAGGAAGGTGCCGTCATTGAGTTGTCTCACTTGGAACCCAAGAAAGTATGTCAACTCGCCCATCATTGACATCTCAAATTTCTGAGTCATCACCCTGCTAAACTCCTCACAAGACTTTTGATTAGTAGAACCATATATTATGTCATCGACATAAATTTGGCACACAAAAAGGTCACCGTCACAAGTCTTAGTGAAAAGAGTGGGATCGGCTTTCCCAACCTTGAAAGCGTTAGCAATTAAGAAATCTCTAAGGCATTCATACCATGCTCTTGGGGCTTGCTTAAGTCCATAGAGCGCCTTAGAGAGCTTAAAAACGTGGTCGGGATACCTGTCATCCTCAAAGCCAGGGGTTTTTCCACGTACACCTCCTCCTTGATTGGCCCATTGAGGAAAGCGCTCTTCACATCCATTTGAAACAACCTGAAAGAATGGTGAGTGGCATAGGCTAATAGAATGCGAATAGACTCTAGCCTAGCCACAGGAGCAAAAGTCTCCTCAAAATCCAAACCTGCGACTTGGGCATAACCTTTTGCCACAAGTCGAGCCTTGTTTCTTGTCACCACCCCGTGCTCGTCTTGCTTATTGCGGAACACCCACTTGGTTCCCACAACGTTTTGCTTTGGACATGGCACCAGGCTCCAAACTTTGTTTCTCTTGAAGTTGTTGAGCTCTTCCTGCATGGCCAACACCCAGTCCGGATCCTGCAAGGCCTCTTCTACCCGGAAAGGCTCAATAGAAGAGACAAACGAGTAATGCTCACAAAAGTTAGCTAATCTTGAGTGAGTAGTTACTCCCTTGCTTATGTCACCTAGAATCTGGTCAACGGGGTGATTCCGTTGGATCGTCGCTCGGACTTGAGTTGGAGGGGCTCGTGGTGCTTCTTCCTCCATAGCTGGTTCTTCTTGTGCTCCCCCTTGATCACACGCCTCTTCTTGAGAGACTTGTTCATCATCTTGAGTTGGGTGATGCACCATTGTTGAGGAAGAAGGTTGATCTTGCTCTTGTTGTTCTTGTGGTCGCACATCTCCAATCGCCATGGTGCGTATTGCGGCCGTTGGAACATCATCTTCATCTATATCATCAAGATCAACTTTCTCTCTTGGAGAGCCATTAGTCTCATCAAATACAACGTCGCTAGAGACTTCAACCAAACCTGATGATTTGTTGAAGACCCTATACGCCTTTGTATTTGAGTCATACCCTAGTAAAACCCTTCTACAGCTTTGGGAGCAAATTTGGAATGTCTACCTTTCTTCACCAAAATGTAGCATTTGCTCCCAAATACACGAAAGTAAGAGACATTGGGTTTGTTACCGGTAAGGAGTTCGTAGGAGGTCTTCTTGAGGAGACGATGCAGATAGAGCCGGTTTATGGCGTGGCAAGCTGTGTTCACAGCTTCCAACCAAAACCGCTCGGGCGTCTTGAACTCTCCAAGCATCATCCTCGCCATGTCGATGAGCGTCCTGTTCTTCCTCTCTACCAGACCATTTTGTTGTGGTGTGTAGGGAGCGGAGAACTCGTGCTTGATTCCTTCCTCGTCAAGGTATTCCTCCACCTGCAGATTCTTGAACTCGGACCCGTTGTCGCTTCTTATCTTTTTCACCTTGAGCTCAAATTCGTTTTGAGCCCGCCTTAGAAAGCGCTTAAGGGTCCCTTGGGTTTCTGATTTATCCTACAAAAAGAACACCCAAGTGAAGCGGGAAAAGTCATCTATAATTACAAGACCATACTTACTTCCCCCGATGCTGAGGTAGGCAATGGGTCCGAAGAGGTCCATATGTAGTAGCTCCAGTGGTCTTGATGTTGTCATCACATTCTTGTTGTGATGAGTGCCTTCCCACCTGTTTCCCTGCCTGACAAGCTGCACAAGGTCTATCTTTTTCGAAGCAGACATTGGTTAGTCCTAACACATGTTCTCCCTTTAGAAGTTTATGAAGGTCCTTCATCCCAACATGTGCTAGACGGCGATGCCATAGCTAGCCCATGCTAGTCTTAGCTATTAAGCATGCATCTAGATCGGCCTCCTCATTCGAAAAATCAACTAAGTAGAGTTTGCCATCTAGTACACCCTTAAACACTAATGAACTGTAACATCCCAAAATCTCAACCCAAGGTTTGGAACCCTAATCTCCTAAACCCCCCCTTATTTCTATTTTCTCCTTAAACTCCATCATAAGGTCATGTCATCATATGCATACACTTGGATTGTTAGGAACACCTCACATAGGTTATTTTCAACACTTAAGATTATTTAGCTAATTGTTGGTTCAAAAGAAAAGGAAATAAAAAGAAACAAAAATAGAAAATGGAAGTGAAATAGAAAACAGAAAAAGAAAAAGGAAAAAACCCTCCCCCCTCGGCTGGGCCGTTTTGGCCCAAACCGCGTCGCGCCCGCTTCTCCCCCCCTCTCCTCCCCGGCCCAAGCGGCCCAGCTGCGCGCGCCCGCGCGACGCCAGACAACCCGTCCCCACCAGTCAGCGGCCCACCCCTCTCCCTCTCGCACCACTCTCCCACTGGCAGCCCAGGCCTGCCTGTCAGGACCGTCGTCCCGCCCATGCCATCACCTGCACGTTCACCGCCGACCACCGCCCGCCCCATCGCTTCGCCATTAACGCTCGCACCAGCCTCAGCGAGCACCCCGCCACTGTACCCGAGCCGTCCCCTCACCCCTCGCCTGCCCGAGCCATCTCGTCGCCGTTTGCTCCATCCCCGCCATCATGGCAAGCTCGTCGGCGCTCGCCGTCCCCTCCCTTCCTTCCCCCTCCCGGGCGCCTATAAAAGGGACCGCCCGAGCTCCGTTTCCTCCACACCAGCCCCGCCCATCTCCTCCACTCCTCCCCGAGCCCAATTGAGCTAACGCCGCCGCGTTCCCCCTTCACTCCGGTGAGCTTCGTTCTCTCCTTGTTAGTAGCTTTCGGTCAAATTAATTTGGTGCTCGAGCTCCACCACTCACTCACGATCGCAACGCACCCATCCCCACCTCCTATTGCGCTCGGCTGCCTCACCGGTGACCTCACTGCCGCGAGCACCCGCCACCGTGCCATGGACCGGCCACCCTAGGTCCCCGCCAGTCAAATTGACCCCACCCTCGTGATCCCCTACCCACGCCCGTGCCTCGCCATAGCTCCCCCACCACAGAACCGGACCCACGGCGGAGAACCGCCGCGGGATTTCACCGGTGGTCGAGCTCCGGTCGACCTTTCCCCCCCCTCCGTCGCCGCTCCGCGCCGTTAACCCCCTTCCCTCGCTGACGTGTGGGCCCGCACCATGGCGCCGTCCCCCGCTGTCTCCCTCGCGGATGGGCCGTGTGGGCCGCCTGCCGCGCTCGCGCCCGGGTGGGCCAAAATCTCCCCCCCGACCCAGCAAGCAGGAATTCCCTTTTCTTTTTCTTTTCCCCATTTCTTTTTCCCATTTTCATATATATAATTATATGCTGATATTTTATGCGCCAAAAATAGTTTAAATAAATTATAGGGCACAAAAATAATAAGATATAAGAAATGGCACACCCCACTAAAGTCACCATGATTGATGTATTGTTATTATCTGTGTTTGTTAGCGGAAGAGGGATCCGATCCTCTAAAAGTTATAGCTTCGGAAGAAGGACAGGAACCTGACCCCTCCGAGATAAATCTTTTGTGCCAGGAAAGCTTCGACGAAGGCAAGTCCATCCTTCCCTTGATGCATAATTTACCTATTTCTCTCTACCACTACCTAAGCCGGGATTAAGGGATGGAATCTATTTACATGGTGAGCATGAGAGAGCCTGCATTAGCTAATACCTTTTGATCACAAGATATGGGATAAGAAAAGGGTGTGAACAACGACGTTTTCCAAAAAGTGTGCGATGAAGGGTATTCACCCTCATCACCTGGTGAGTAGGATGATCAGGGACTCCCTAGTTTAGGGGAGGGCCTAAGGTGATGGCTCAGCTAGTTTAGGCGTGAGCAGAAGGATTGTCCTCTCGTATAAGGACCGATTTGTCATCCTTCACTACCTGTACTCATGAAAAGTACAACCACTCGAGGCTGTGTGGGCAGTCACTCGATCTGAACTCGTACGGTCCAACCCTAGGGTTATGAAGGCTGGGGAGCACCAGGAGGATAAGGAGGGGGAATGTTTTGTCCGGTTTGGGCATGGCGGTGGCCTGACTCCTTCCGGTATAACCGTTAAGGTTTGGACGTGCGAGGAAAGAAAGAGATTCGGATTCGGATCTCATTGGCCATGAGATCACAGAGCTAGACTAGTGGGTAAAGTGTACACCTCTGCGCATAATTTGAAAACCTATTCGAATAGTCCGTGTCCACTGGTATGGACGAGTCTGGTGTGGTATGACAATTAGTGTTTCTACAACAACCGGGAATGGGGAAATATGTGTCACACCCGATGACAGGGGGCAGAACCGAGCGCATAGCATATGTGTGCCAGGATCCGTTTCCACACATATGTTGACGTCACAAGTGTAATATATCAAAAGACAATGCAATAAAGGCATAAAGAGAGAGTATAATACTTTATTACATCATCTGCATCATTGTATCTTGAACAAGTATCACATCAAAGTAAAGCGGAAATAAATAACATGAGCAATCTCCCACAGAAAGATGACCGGCGCATCGTTAGACTTAGAATTCGTCATCGATAAAATCTCCATCAAAGTCTCTAGCATCACCCTCTGATCAAAACATTAGCAAGGGTGAGCTCACTTATGGTCGGGGCTCAGCAAGTGGGGGAAAAATTAATGCAGGTATAACAAGGTGAGGCTAAGGTTGAGCAGTAAGCATTTTAGTTGGTCAATATTTTATTAACAACACCTGTCTTACTAATAAGTGTGAATCCCAAATATCCCATTTAAACAAAGAAATATGAATATAACAAAAACACTTAAGTGAAACCACTTAAGCAAATTATTGGCAGATCCTCGGATCTCAATTTAATTCCATCTTCAAGTTCAATTATCATGTGAGGAGTCCAGGTCGCTCTTAACCGGGAGAATGGCTGATATATCAGTTTTACACTCTGCAAAGGTGGTACAACTTTACCCACAAGCCATGTATCCCATCTAGCCTGGGTTGATCGGACCCTTAAACACTGCCGAGGTGAATGGCTAGGGATCCATTATCAGGCTTTCACAAAATACACTTAATACGAAGCAACCCGCTAAGGTTTCTAAAGACGATGGTGGTGGCCCCCTGGGTGAGGTACCTTAACCAAGAATACGTCCCCATGTTAACGTGGGCTGTCAGCACCTACCGCTCCCCCTCTTGCCCATATTCAGGTAAGGTTGCTAGGCACTAAGCATATAAAGCTAATTATCAAAGCCAGAGCCATGATAGCACTCGTGGTTGCACTGTTATCCTGGGTGGTCACTCCATGTTCCAATTAATTTGAAATAATGTTATCTTAACCATCGGGTTAATGCCATAATTGCCAATTAAATTTTTGGAACATTAATACCAATTGATGAGTGACATTAAAAATCATTAAGTTGAGCGGTAGCATAAATCTTGCAAAGCTTAATTATTTCCCCAGGTTAAACAAGGAATACAGTTGGTAAATCTAGGAAATCCTTAATTATGTAAAACCCATCAAATTATGCAGTATATCAAAAAGTAAACATTATTATATGCAATGATTGGGTACAAAAAGAATATGCAGAGGGAGAATCCACTTGCCTTGCTCAAACGTGTCCTGTGGATCGTCTCCGAACGAATTCGGTTCGTCTACCACACCGTCAGCCTCTAATAACGTTACACGTCACCATACAAAAAGAAAGCATACACCAATAAATAAACACGCACCATTACATAAACATACACCATTACACAAACAATGAAACATACGCTTTACAAATCACGCTTATAAAAGGAAAGTATCTAAAATAGAACTTGATTTGTAACTGTAACATTAGTCTATCCATATCGACGATCTTTTCATTTGCTACGAGGTACTACTAAAAATTTAGCCTCGAGAATACACTAGAGGGATCTATGTGGCAGATTTAACTATGGAAGTGTGTACTATATAGATTCATTAATGTCGATATAGCGCTAAACCAAACTCTATGGATTTAGTTTAATTAGCTAATCAACTATTTCTACTGAATAATATAGGGGTTTATTTTTATTTCCTTCTTTTTAAAAAGAAATGATAACTGACGTTACAATATTATTTAAAAATCACATAACCTTAATATTTAAGTGAACTAACTTAAACTACTAATTAACTCTACTATTTAGATTATGGTGGATATGGTCACAAAATAAGATTATTTCAATTATTATTGAAACTTTACTATTTCTAAGCGAATGGTCAATATGCATATACTGCGCATGAACATATGACCCTTGATTCTAAATCACGCCTTAAGATCAAGGGTAATTATATTTTATTTCTAGCTAATCAAAATTTGATCTACCTTTTATTTGGAGAACTACGCTCGACCCAACAAGCATAATTCAAATTGCATAAAAGGAAATATAGACGTAATAGAATTACAATCTAAAAGTTGCTTATCAAATAATTACAAAACTAATTCTTCAAACATCATTTCATTTGAGCTCAAATACATGACTTCAAAATGGAGAAATTGTTGCAGGGATCTGAACGAAATTAAATATAGCTTGCAGGGGTTGATCGCGATTGATTCATCTTCTTCCTTCACTGTCTCCTATGTGTAGAACGATGGGTGAGCAGGGAGGGTCGTCGAGCAGAGGGGTTTGGCTGGTAGCAGTGCTGGGGTCGCGGCTTCACTCGGCTCAACGGCGTTTAGGGAAGGTATTCGTCGAAGGGGACTCATCTTCGCTGGCGACGGGGAAGAAGCAGGTCCTCCAGTCACAGCGAGCGGTGCGATGGCACGAACACACACGCAAACAAGCAAGTAGTGAAGAGGAGCGCGTGAGAGCGAGGCAGCGAGGCAGAATGGGATAGCCCAGTGCACGGCGCCCTTTATAGAGAGCGAGAGAAGGTGAGAGGGCACCGAGGAGAGGGAAGGGCGCGATTGACGGTCGGCTTCAAAGCTATTGATGTCGTCGGCTTCAATGGAGAAGAATGTGGGGGAGAGAAACGGCTGCTTTGAAGTTTCTTTACGCCGAGGGAGAACGGACGCGGGCGCTCGGCTTCGGCGCGGTCGTGCGGGCAGGGTCGGTCGGACTTGGCACGTCTTCGCTCGGTCGGGTCAGGTGCTCGGACACTTCGGCGCGCAGGACACCGGTGGGTTGGGCAGCTCGGCGCGGCTGCGCCTGGGCGGCGTCGGGTGGCGCGGTTCGGTTGCGGCATCAGGGCGCGCTCGAGCGCGGCACAGGTGGCTCGGCCGGCCTTGCTGCGGCGCTTGCTGGGCGCGCGGCGCGACAGGGAGGCAGGGCGCGGACGTGCAGGCGCAGGGCCGGGCGCGGCATCCTGCAGTGCGTGCGTGAGAGGGCAGAGAGGAGAGAGATAGGGGAGAGAAGAGAGAGAGTGGGTGAGATAGAGAATTAGGGAGGGAGAAGAGAGATAGTAGGGAGCGGCGGCTGCTGCTGGCTGGCTGGGAGCCAGGCGCGGTGCGCAGGGTGTTAGGGTTTGGGAGATGGGCCCCTAGTGGGCCGGTTTAGAGTAGGAGATTTTGTTTTTTTTGTTTTCTTTTTTTCTAATTCCAAAATACATTTTTAGATAGCTCAAAAATTCATAAAAATTCACCAAAACTATTTATAAATAAAATACTTGTTTTTAGACTAATAATTATTATATTATTTAATTATTATATTAATTACTAGGTCTTTCTTTAAAAAGAATTGATAATAAACATCTGATAATCAATCAAGCGCATACAAGGAAAATGATCAAAATGCAAATAAATAATTTAAACACTTAAAAAAATATTACCATAATTAACATAATAACTAAATTTATTATTTGTAGTTGATGGCTTTTGTGGTGTTACAAACCTACCCCTCTTAAAAAGAATCTCGTCCTCGAGATTAAGAAACTTCCGAGAATAACTGGGGAAATTCTGCTCTGAGTTCATCTTCTCTTTCCCAAGTGTCCTCATCTTCCGAATGATGACTCCACTGAACTTTGCACATATTAATGACTTTACTCCGTGTAATTCTGCGAGATGTTTCCAGAATTCTGACAGGGTACTCCGAATAGGTCAAATCCTCATTGACATTCAATTCTTCCAAGGGTAACTGTTCTTCTGGTACTCTTAAGCACTTCTTAAGTTGTGATACGTGAAACACGTCATGCACATCCGATAATCTATCGGGTAGCTCTAATTGGTGTCACACCCGGCTTTAAGGAACAAAGCCAGGTGCATCTCATACATGCGCCAAGAAGACAACATATATAATAACAGAGTGTATAGAGATAAATGTCATAAAACATCAGAGTAATTATTACATAGCGGAAGACTTATTACAAAATAAAATAATAAATATAAAATGAACTAAGGATCGACGGCGCCAATGTCAACTGAGAAACGCCACCTAGATCAGATCATACTCCTCGCCTTGTGGCTCCTCCTGAACCACCTGCTCTTCTCCTGTGGGGGGGGGGGGTGTGAGACAGCAAGGGTGAGCTCACACATGATCATAGCTCAACAAGTTGTGGGGAACCAGTGGACATAAACTCACAAAGGTATGAGTTCATGTGATGTGTAAGGCTAATCAATGATAGGGGTTAAAGCTGAGCATTGCTTTTAAGTAGTTGGTCAAAATTTTATTAGCAGTTACTAAGTGTAAGTAAATACCAAACCATAAATAAAGTAATAGAACAAAATTAATAACAAACCCATGCATATGCGAATGACAAAATTTAATTTAAGTTCCATAATTTAAACATCAGAGAGTCCTGAGCTGCTCATGACCGTGAGCTCGGCTAGTATACCAGTTTTACACTCTGCAGAGGTTGTACCCTTTACCCACAAGTCATGTTACCCATCTGCCAAGGGATCACGACTTCCCATACACCTCTACCTAGGAAGCGCGGCAGGGCAACACTACGAGGCCTTTACAAAGTTCCACTAGCTTCCGAAAACCCGCTACAGTTTATAGGAAGTTCCAATGCAGGGTTCTTGGCTGACCGCTATCGTAGCAAAATCAACCAAGGACCTCCCTACACTGACCACTCCCCTACTGCCCTTGCCCCTTTCGGGTAAGGTAGTCTTCCACTAGCTTTCCTAATTAGTCAGCCAAGGGCGTCCCATTAAACCCTTGTGGTGGCACGTGTTACTCAAGTTAAGCTCTATGTTCCAATTAACATTAATAATCTCAACATGAACATAAATAAAATAACAAAAAGAATTGGAACATAGAGGTAATAAATGAATATCCCAAAACCATATAAAGCAATAGCAAACTACCCAAGTGATTCAGGGGTAAACAAGGTAATGAGATAAACAATCTAGGGTGACCTATTGGGTCCCAACAAAATTAACCTATGCATGGATAAATGATATTAAAGAACATTATTGGGTGAAAAGTGGTCAAGGGCACAACTTGCCTTCAAGGAGCTCCTGCTCAACTACTTTAACCTGCTGCTCACCAGGATCCTCGGTCACGGGCTCTTCTACTCGCCACAATACAAACAACCACAGTATATAGAGGAAATTAACATCACACCAAACATGAAAGCAAAATACACAGTAATATTCTACACACTAAAATAGAATTCTAGGAACAGAAATCATAATTTTTGGAGTTATAGATTTTAAGTTATGGATTTTTAAAGGTTTCATGTGTTTAAATTGGATTAAGTGAGGAATTAAATTTATTACTGTTTTCATGACAAAATAGAGGTTCTAAGTGATAGAGAATAAAATTATAAAATTTTAGGAACTGGAATGGAGTAATTTGGAGTTCATATGCATTTTCTATGAAATAAACAAGTTTCTAGATTTATTTTTGTATTAAAAATCGATTTCTAATATTAATTTCTTATTTTCAGCTCTCTCTGGATTGGGCCTCAATAACAGAAAACCGCAGGGGGCTCGGGGTAAGTTTCCTAAGACACAGGGAATAACACACTCTGGACGGTGGGTTTATTCCAGAAATCCCCAGGGTCTCTTTAGCAAAATGTACCCGCGAAGGGGTATAGATCAATACCGGTCGTTGGATTAGATGCGAACGAGCCAGATTAAATCCAGCCGCCCGCGAAACGGTACGCGACGTGGTCCGCCCGATCTAGGATCTACGATACCGATTTAATTACCCTAGAATACGTTTGCATCCATCCGATCCTATACCTACGGCCATGATTCAATAAGGTGGGATCTAATCGTAACCGTCTGTATCCAAATCAATGGCTAGATGCAACACCGGACGAAGGGGTATCTCTCGTCTAATCTACGCCGCCCGTCAGTAGATCAACGGCCACAGGCGCTTCTGCTCCACCGAGGCCACCCACGGCGGTGCTCCCCTTCGTTCACGGCGGAGGCCTCGCCGGAGTAAGCCAATCCATGGCACCAGTGTGCCAAACCCCAATATGCTAGGCGCGGAATGAAATTGAGCCGAAGGCGAACTAGGAGAGCGGGTCCTTACCCAAAGTCCGGCGTCGATTCGGTCGGTCCACGGCGACCCGCGAATGCGCGACGGCGGAGACGAATTGGGCACGCTCCGGTCACCCACCTGCCCCGTAATCGCCACCGGAACGGGCCAGGGACTCGGGCGAAGCCTTCGGGACGCACACAGGGTGCCAATTTGGTGCCGAGCACGACCGCCGACGGTGAGGGCGGCTATCCGCCCGCTCGGTTCCCACGGCCCACGGTGATCGCGCTCAACGAGGTAGGGGAAGGGCGGATTAGTGGATAGGCGAACGAGTCCACGGCCACCTAGGCTTTATACTCGCGAAGGCGGTCAACCGAGCTTGCGACAATGGCGGTGCGCTCCGCCAAGCGCGGAGGTCCGTTCGGGTTGTGCTACGGTGACTGCGCGCTTGGGCCCGCACGTCAGTGCGCGTGAAGAAGCTGAGGCGCGAATGAGGAACTGACGACCGGGACCCAGGTGTCGGCGCGGGAGTTCCACGGCAGCGCAATGACTGGTCAGCGAGCACGCGGGTGGGGTTCTGAGGCTGAGACAAAGGGCCCACATGTCAGCCCAAGGCGATTCCTTGCGCGCGTGGGGGAGCGGCTGACGAAACGGGCCCGCTTGTCGGCGCCGGGCGCATGAGGGTTTGGGCAGCGCGGAGGGATTGGCCAAATGGGCCGAATTGGTGGCTTGGGGCCCAACCGTGGGGTTTTCTTTTTTTTATTCTTTTATCATCTCCTTTTCAAATTCAAAATTTTAAATTCACTTTCCAACTCAAACTTCATGATAAATTTGTTCTCTCATTAAAGACTCATCTTGGACATGGTATGAATAAATTTGTCTAAGTTTGGTATTTATTTCATGATAAGTAGTGCTTTCTTTCTCAAATTTTAGAGTACCTTTTTCTTAATTTCCCATTTGGGTATTAATGTGATTCTTCTCTCATTGTTTTATGTTGTCCTAGAATGCACACCACAAAAATAATATCCAGCATGATGCATAATTTCAATGGCATATATTCTTTTATTAAGTATTTGTTTTTGAATATGGTGTTCCCATGGAATGATACATAAAGGTCAAACCCACACAAGGAGAAATTGTTTCTCTATTGGTATTATTTCTAGCAAATTACAAAGTGAGTGTTACAAATCCTACCCCCCTTAAAAATAATCTCGTCCTCGAGATTTAAGAAGATCTAGGGAAAAGGTGGGGAAAATCTATGCGAAGCTCTTCTTCTCTTTACCAAGTTGCTTCATCTTCACCGTGGTGACTCCATTGGCCTTTGCACATCTTTATCACCTTATTCCTTGTAACTCGAGTCAAAGTATCCAAAATCTTGATAGGGTACTCCGTGTAAGTCAAATCACCCTGAACACTGAGCTCTTCCATTGGTAACTGTTCCTCGGGGACACGGAGACACTTCTTTAGTTGAGATACGTGGAACACATTATGCACATCTGATAAAGTAGCGGGTAACTCGAGTTGGTATGCCATCTCCCCAACTCGCCTAAAGATCAAGAATGGTCCAATATAGCGAGGGGACAATTTGCCCTTAACTTTGAATCTCCTCATTCCACGAAGTGGTGACACCTTGAGATACACATAATCTCCTTCTTCAAATTCCAGTGGCCTCCTTCTATTATCAGCATAACTCTTTTGCTTGGTTTGAGCTACCCTCAAATTCTCTCGTATTATACGGACTTGTTCTTCTGCTTCTTGAATCAGTTCAGGCCCAAAGAACTGTCTTTCTCCAGTCTGATCCCAATACAAAGGAGTCCTGCACTTCCTCCCATATAAAGCTTCAAAAGGTGACATCTTCAGACTGGCCTGATAGCTATTGTTATATGAGAATTCAGCATAAGGTAGACTTTTATCCCAACTTCCTCCATGCTGAAGGGCACATGCTCTCAACATATCTTCCAACACTTGATTTGTCCTTTCAGTCTGTCCATCAGTCTGAGGGTGATAAGCTGTACTAAAATTCAACTTTGTACTCATGTTCTCGTGAAAGCTCCTCCAAAATCTTGAGGTAAACTGTGAACCTCGATCAGACACGATCTTCTTTGGCACTCCATGCAAACACACAATCCGAGCCATATATAACTCTGCTAGTTGAGAACCTTTATAAGTAGTCTTCACAGGAATAAAGTGAGCCACTTTAGTCAATCTATCCACAATCACCCATATAGCATCATATCCTAAGCCTTGGCCACATGCATCACAATAAATATCAAATCCTTTCTGTAGGTCTGGCATAACCAACACTGGTGGCGACATCAACCTCTTCTTCAATAGATCAAAGTTGTCTTGACACTTCTCGTCCCACTTAAATTCTTTTCCTTTCTCCAAAAGCGAAGTTATAGGTTTGGCAATCTTAGAAAATCCTTCAATAAATCTCCGATAGTAGCCTTCTAATCCCAAGAAACTCCGAATCTCAGTAACTGTAGTGGGTGCTCTCCACTCCATTATCTCCTTAACCTTAGCAGGATCCACTGATATTCCTCCATTAGAAATAATATGACCAAGAAATGGCACCTCGCCAATCCAAAACTCGCATTTGCTGAACTTGGCATATAGCTGGTTATCCCATAGCTTCTGTAGCACCAATCTCAGATGTTCCTCATGATCGCTATCACTCTGGGAATAAATAAGAATGTCGTCGATGAATACCACGACGAATCTGTCCAAATACTCCATAAACACTTTGTTCATCAAGTTCATAAAATAAGCTGGTGCATTGGTTAATCCAAACGACATAACAGTAAACTCATATAATCCATATCGAGTCGAGAAAGCCGTCTTGGGAATATCCGATGGTCTAATCCTCATCTGATGGTAACCGGATCGGAGATCAATCTTCGAGAATACTCTAGCACCTCTCATTTGATCAAACAAATCCTCAATACGGGGCAATGGGTACTTGTTCTTCACAGTAACATCATTAAGTGATCTATAATCCACACACATCCGCTGCGATCCATCCTTCTTCTGTACAAACAAGACCGGTGCTCCCCAAGGTGAGGAACTCGGACGAATGTACCCAGCCTCTTGTAACTCCGTCAACTGCTTCTTAAGTTCCTTCAACTCCTCTACGGACATCCTATATGGCCGTTTAGAAATAGGGGCGGTTCCAGGTAAGAGATCAATAACAAACTCAACTTCTCTATCAGGTGGCATCCCTGGTAACTCCTCTGGAAAGACATCCGGAAAATCTCTAACCACCCGGATGTTGTCACCAACAAACCCCTCAGGTATAAAGAACATTGCACGCATGGGTGAGGAGGTTACTGCAATATTAACTTGAAATCTTTCTCCTTTAGTGGTAGTGAGTTCTACTGTACCTCTACCACATGCTATAACGGCCTTTGCCTTTCTTAGCCATGACATACCAAGGATCAGATCTATACTGCTTGACTCTAATATTATAGCAGTAGCTCCAAATTCTCTACCCATAATGGTCAATGTCAATCTACGTGTCATTTGATTTGCCTCAACAGGCCCTTTAGGTGTAATTACTATCATTGGTTTTCTCATATTTAGCAGTGGTATTTCATTTGTGTTGGCATATCTAGCAGACATGAATGAATGTGTAGCACCAGAATCAAATAATATGGTTGCAGGAATTGCATTAACATAAAACATACCAAGTACGATGTCCCCACCATCCGGAGTAGCATCCACACTGACTTGATTAACTTTGGCAATAGAATATCCCTTGCCAGATCCTGGAGTTTGCTGCCTGTTCTGAACTGGAGTAGTAGCAATCCTCTGTGGGCAGACATTTGCATAATGACCAGTCTTCCCACACTTGAAACAAGTAGTGCCTGGACTCTGTCCTGAAAACTTCGTCGGGGTGCCAGTAGGGGTAGCCTGTCGAGGAGGTGGAGTCCTCAGTGGTGATTGCTGAACTGGGCGCGGTCCTCCTGGTCGAGTCGGTGTACCCTGTGGTGAACTGTAGCGAGGACGAACAATGCTGCTTCCTTGTCCTTGAGATATTGCCTTTCTCTTCAAATCACCCAGCTGAACACGCTTGTGTTCAATAGCAAGAGCCTTATCCAGCAGCCTCTGAAATGATGGAAAAGTGTGTGCAACCAGTGCATACTGGAGGGGTCCATTAAGTCCTTCAATAAAGTGCTCCTGCTTTCTTTCATCCTCAGCAACTTCCTCCGGAGCATACCTCGACAGCTAAATGAATTTGTCTCTGTACTCGCTGACCGACATGTTGCCTTGCTTCAACGATAAAAACTCCTTCTTCTTGATCTTTATCATACCAGCTGGTATATGATAATTCCTGAACTGTGTACTGAACTCCGCCCAGGTAATAGTATCAGCAGCATCGTGGGCAGCAGTATATGAATCCCACCAGTCAGCAGCAGGACCTGTCAGACGTCCGGAAGCATATAAAACCTTCTCCCGGTCAGTACATTGTGCAATATTCAGCATCTTCTCAACAGACTTCAGCCAATCATCTGCGTCCAGTGGATCAGGTGAGCTAGCGAATGTAGGTGGCTTATGACTCATGAACTCCCTATGCTTATCACGGGGTGGAACTGGTGGTGGAGGTGGAGGCAGTGGTACTTGTTGCTGCTGTTGCTGTTGTTGCATTTGTTGTTGCAGCTGCTGTTGTTGTGCCCTCCTTTCCTGGCGTATCTCCTCTCGCTCTTGGCATAACTCCTGACGTATATCTTCTCTTTCCTGACGCATCTCCTGGCGTTCTTGTTGCATCTGGGCACGCATATCAGCCATAGTGTCCGCCATTTGCTGCATCACCGCCATCTGAGCAGCAACCAGTGGGTCAACTCCGCCTGGTGGAGGATTCATCTCTGCAGGTTGTGGCTGAGGTTGTCTATATATCCTTCGAGTGTGGCGGTTAGGAGGCAAATCAATTCCACCACCCCTCCTGGTATTGACCATCTGAGTTAGATACATATGGTAAGAAAGAGCAGTAGACAAGGCAGTAATTACAAATCATGTTACTTTGGGGGATTTATTAGCTAAGCAGTTTAATGTTTTACCTACCATAGCTAATTTATCACCTTATGCTGGCACATTCTAAGATGTCCATATATAATATTTCAATCAATCAAAGAAGCAAATCAGGCATTGATCATCAGAACAATCAACCAATATTTTTAATAGAGAAAATAGTTTTAAATTTTGTCTTGGGTTCCCTATCTCTAAAAAGATCATAGTGGTAGGATTCCAAGGTGTGAAATCCATCTTGTCTTAGAGTAGAAAAGATAAGATTAACCAGAGTAGATTAGCAAAAGGTGAGACAAGATCAAGATGAGGTAAGTACAGAATGAGTCAGAGTAAGGTAAGTAGGAGAGGGTTTGTCCATTTCTATCTAGGTTTCGTCCTACAGTCAACATTTCCTCTGATACCACTTCTGTCACACCCGGCTTTAAGGAACAAAGCCAGGTGCATCTCATACATGCGCCAAGAAGACAACATATATAATAACAGAGTGTATAGAGATAAATGTCATAAAACATCAGAGTAATTATTACATAGCGGAAGACTTATTACAAAATAAAATAATAAATATAAAATGAACTAAGGATCGACGGCGCCAATGTCAACTGAGAAACGCCACCTAGATCAGATCATACTCCTCGCCTTGTGGCTCCTCCTGAACCACCTGCTCTTCTCCTGTGGGGGGGGGGGTGTGAGACAGCAAGGGTGAGCTCACACATGATCATAGCTCAACAAGTTGTGGGGAACCAGTGGACATAAACTCACAAAGGTATGAGTTCATGTGATGTGTAAGGCTAATCAATGATAGGGGTTAAAGCTGAGCATTGCTTTTAAGTAGTTGGTCAAAATTTTATTAGCAGTTACTAAGTGTAAGTAAATACCAAACCATAAATAAAGTAATAGAACAAAATTAATAACAAACCCATGCATATGCGAATGACAAAATTTAATTTAAGTTCCATAATTTAAACATCAGAGAGTCCTGAGCTGCTCATGACCGTGAGCTCGGCTAGTATACCAGTTTTACACTCTGCAGAGGTTGTACCCTTTACCCACAAGTCATGTTACCCATCTGCTAAGGGATCACGACTTCCCAT
Source organism: Zea luxurians (assembly GCA_029449295.1). NCBI lineage: Eukaryota > Viridiplantae > Streptophyta > Magnoliopsida > Poales > Poaceae > Zea > Zea luxurians. The sequence continues at coordinate 101,429,417 of JAOPSE010000011.1, forward strand.
ACACCTCTACCTAGGAAGCGCGGCAGGGCAACACTACGAGGCCTTTACAAAGTTCTACTAGCTTCCGAAAACCCGCTACAGTTTATAGGAAGTTCCAATGCAGGGTTCTTGGCTGACCGCCATCGCAGCAAAATCAACCAAGGACCTCCCTACACTGACCACTCCCCTACTGCCCTTGCCCCTTTCGGGTAAGGTAGTCTTCCACTATCTTTCCTAATTAGTCAGCCAAGGGCGTCCCATTAAACCCTTGTGGTGGCACGTGTTACTCAAGTTAAGCTCTATGTTCCAATTAACATTAATGATCTCAACATGAACATAAATAAAATAACAAAAAGAATTGGAACATAGAGGTAATAAATGATTATCCCAAAACCATATAAAGCAATAGCAAACTACCCAAGTGATTCAGGGGTAAACAAGGTAATGAGATAAACAATCTAGGGTGACCTATTGGGTCCCATCAAAATTAACCTATGCATGGATAAATGATATTAAAGAACATTATTGGGTGAAAAGTGGTCAAGGGCACAACTTGCCTTCAAGGAGCTCCTGCTCAGCTACTTCAACCTGCTGCTCACCAGGATCCTCGGTCACGGGCTCTTCTACTCGCCACAATACAAACAAGCACAGTATATAGAGGAAATTAACATCACACCAAACATGAAAGCAAAATACACAGTAATATTCTACACACTAAAATAGAATTCTAGGAACAGAAATCATAATTTTTGGAGTTATAGATTTTAAGTTATGGATTTTTAAAGGTTTCATGTGTTTAAATTGGATTAAGTGAGGAATTAAATTTATTACTGTTTTCATGACAAAACAGAGGTTCTAAGTGATAGAGAATAAAATTATAAAATTTTAGGAACTGGAATGGAGTAATTTGGAGTTCATATGCATTTTCTATGAAATAAACAAGTTTCTAGATTTATTTTTGTATTAAAAATCGATTTCTAATATTAATTTCTTATTTTCAGCTCTCTCTGGATTGGGCCTCAATAACAGAAAACCGCAGGGGGCTCGGGGTAAGTTTCCTAAGACACAGGGAATAACACACTCTGGACGGCGGGTTTATTCCAGAAATCCCCAGGGTCTCTTTAGCAAAATGTACCCGCGAAGGGGTATAGATCAATACCGGTCGTTGGATTAGATGCGAACGAGCCAAATTAAATCCAGCTGCCCGCGAAATGGTACGCGACGTGGTCCGCCCGATCTAGGATCTACGATACCGATTTAATTACCCCAGAATACGTTTGCATCCATCCGATCCTATACCTACGGCCATGATTCAATAAGGTGGGATCTAATCGTAACCGTCTGTATCCAAATAAACGGCTAGATGCAACACCAGACGAAGGGGTATCTCTCATCTAATCTACGCCACCCGTCAGTAGATCAATGGCCACAGGCGCTTCTGCTCCACCGAGGCCACCCACGGCGGTGCTCCCCTTCGTTCACGGCGGAGGCCTCGCCGGAGTAAGCCAATCCATGGCACCAGTGTGCCAAACCCCGATATGCTAGGCGCGGAATGAAATTGAGCCGAAGGCGAACTAGGAGAGCGGGTCCTTACCCAAAGTCCGGCGTCGATTCGGTCGGTCCACAGCGACCCGCGAATGCGCGACGGCGGAGACGAATTGGGCACGCTCCGGTCACCCACCTGCCCCGTAATCGCCACCGGAACGGACCAGGGACTCGGGCGAAGCCTTCGGGCCGCACACAGGGTGCCAATTTGGTGCCGAGCACGACCGCCGACGGTGAGGGCGGCTATCTGCCCGCTCGGTTCCCACGGCCCACGGTGATCGCGCTCAACGAGGTAGGGGAAGGGCGGAATAGTGGATAGGCGAACGAGTCCACGGCCACCTAGGCTTTATACTCGCGAAGGCGGTCAACCGAGCTTGCGACAATGGCGGTGCGCTCCGCCAAGCGCGGAGGTCCGTTCGGGTTGTGCTACGGTGACTGCGCGCTTGGGCCCGCACGTCAGTGCGCGTGAAGAAGCTGAGACGCGAATGAGGAACTGACGACCGGGACCCAGGTGTCGGCGCGAGAGTTCCACGGCAGCGCAATGACTGGTCAGCGAGCACGCGGGTGGGGTTCTGAGGCTGAGACAAAGGGCCCACATGTCAGCCCAAGGCGATTCCTTGCGCGCGTGGGGGAGCGGCTGACGAAATGGGCCCGCTTGTCGGCGCCGGGCGCATGAGGGTTTGGGCAGCGCGGAGGGATTGGCCAAATGGGCCGAATTGGTGGCTTGGGGCCCAACCGTGGGGTTTTCTTTTTTTTATTCTTTTATCATCTCCTTTTCAAATTCAAAATTTTAAATTCCCTTTCCAACTCAAACTTCATGATAAATTTGTTCTCTCATTAAAGACTCATCTTGGACATGGTATGAATAAATTTGTCTAAGTTTGGTATTTATTTCATGATAAGTAGTGCTTTCTTTCTCAAATTTTAGAGTATCTTTTTCTTAATTTCCCATTTGGGTATTAATGTGATTCTTCTCTCATTGTTTTATGTTGTCCTAGAATGCACACCACAAAAATAATATCCAGCATGATGCATAATTTCAATGGCATATATTCTTTTATTAAGTATTTGTTTTTGAATATGGTGTTCCCATGGAATGATACATAAAGGTTAAACCCACGCAAGGAGAAATTGTTTCTCTATTGGTATTATTTCTAGCAAATTACAAAGTGAGTGTTACAATTGGTAGGCTACTTCACCTTTTCTTTCCAAAATCTTGAATGGGTCGATATAGCGAGGAGATAATTTTCCTTTAACCTTAAACCTTTTCATTCCTCTCATCGGTGAAACTTTAAGGTATACGAAGTCTCCTACTTCGAACATCAACTCTCTTCTTCTATTATCAGCATAGCTTTTCTGTCTTGACTGTGCTGTCTTCAAATTTTCTCTGATAATCTGCACTTGCTTTTCCGCCTCTTGGAGAATTTCTGGACCAAATACTTGACTTTCTCCGGTCTGATTCCAATAAAGCGGTGTTCTACATTTTCGTCCATATAGTGCTTCAAATGGTGCCATTTTGAGACTTGCTTGATAACTATTGTTACACGAAAATTCTGCATAAGGCAAACTTTTATCCTAGCTTCTACCATGCTTTAGAGCGCAAGCTCTTAGCATATCTTCCAGCACTTGGTTTGTCCTTTCTGTTTGCCCATCCGTCTGCGGATGACAAGCTGAACTAAAATTTAGCTTGGTATCCATGGACTCATGTAGTCTTTTCCAAAAGCACGAGGTGAACTGGGTTCCTTGATCTGATACGATCTTCTTCGGTACTCCATGCAGACAAACAATCCTCGACATGTATAACTCTGCTAACTGGGCTCCCGAGTAAGTTGTCTTCACAGGTATAAAGTGTGCCACTTTGGTCAACCTGTCTACTATGACCCATATTGAATCATAGCCATCTCGAGTACGGGGTAGTCCAACTATGAAATCCATACTGATTTCTTCCCATTTCCATTCAAGTACCTTAAGAGGTTGTAGTAACCCTGCTGGTCTTTGGTGTTCGGCTTTAACTCGCTGACACACATCACATAATGCAACATGAGTAGCAACATCTCTTTTCAAACCGTACCACCAATACTTTTCCGTAAGATCCTGGTACATCTTTGTACTTCCAGGGTGAATAGAGTAAGCTGAATCATGAGCTTCTCTCAAAATAAGTTGGCGCAAGTGTTCTATTTCTGGTACACAAATTCTCTTCTTAAACCATACTGTGCCTTGTTCACCTTCCGTGAAATCTGGGGCTTTACCCAAACCAATCAAAGCTTTAATTTCCTTAATTTTCTCATCGGACTCTTGTCCTTTACGAATCTCTTTTTCCAAAGTAGATTCAACTTCCATAACTGTTGCTTCTACATTATTAAGCATACCAAGGTTGAGTTGTTCCATTTCCCAGCACAATTCTTGTGACATCAAATGAATAGTGACGTTGTTCACTTGACCCTTATGGCTCAAAGCATCAGCTACTACGTTTGCTTTTCCTGGGTGATATTGTATTTCCAAATCATAGTCCTTAATCAACTCAAGCCATCTTCTCTGTCTTAGGTTGAGTTCTTTTTGAGTGAATATGTATTTCAAGCTTTTGTGATCCGTGAAGATTTTGCACTTGTTTCCAATCATATAGTGCCTCCAAACCTTCAAAGCATGCACTACGACAGCTAGTTCCAAATCATGCGTAGGATAATTCTTCTCATTCTTCCTCAACTGCCTTGAGGCATAAGCTATCACTTTTCCTTCTTGCATTAGCACACATCCAAGTCCAAGGTGTGATGCATCGCAATACACATCAAATCCTTTGTGAATGTCTGGCATTACCAAAATTGGTGCAGTGGTTAACCTTTTCTTGAGTTCTTCAAAACAATTCTGACAAGCTTCATCCCATTTGAATTCTTTACCTTTCTCCAGTAGTGAGGTAAGAGGTTTCACTAACTTGGAAAAACCTTCAATAAATCTTCTATAGTATCCTGCCAATCCAAGAAAACTTCTGATCTTGGACGCATCCTTTGGTCGCTTCCAATCTAGTATCTCACTTATCTTTCCTGGGTCCACTTTAATTCCACCATCGGTAACGATATGCCCTAAGAAAGCAACTTCCTTCAACCAAAAATCACACTTTGAGAACTTCGCATATAGTTGGTTGTCATGAAGCTTTTGTAGGACTAGCCTTAGATGATCTTCATGTTTTTCTTCATTCGGAGAGTATATCAGTATGTCGTCAATGAATACGACCACAAACTGATCCAAATATTCCATAAATACTTTATTCATCAAGTTCATAAAGTATGCTGGTGCATTAGTCAGTCCAAACGACATGACCAAAAACTCATATAATCCATATCTCGTCGTGAAGGCTGTCTTGGGTACATCTTCTGCCCGAATCTTTAACTGATGATATCCCGATCTCAGATCTATCTTCGAGAATATCTTAGCTCCCTTCATTTGATCGAATAAATCTTCAATCCGAGGTAATGGATATTTATTCTTGATGGTTACTTCATTCAAACTTCTATAATCAACGCACATTCTCCTCAAACCATCCTTCTTGTTCACAAATAGAACTGGTGCTCCCCAAGGGGATGAACTTGGGCGAATGAAACATTTTTCTAGTAATTCTTCTATTTGTTTCTTTAGTTCTACTAAATCTTTGACATCCATTCTATAAGGTCTTTTCGAGATAGGTGCGGTTCCGGGTAATAATTCAATAGAAAACTCTATATCACGGTCAGGTGGCATACCTGGTAATTCCTCCGGAAATACGTCTAGGTATTCGCACACTACTTTGATATTTTCCAAGGGCTTTTCTTCCAAGTGATTGATCACTGTTTTCCCTTTTACATCTGTTGACTTGTCTATGTTAACTTGGATTCTTTCACCTTGAGGACTTGTCAACATAATTGTTCCATTGGCACACTGTATCACTCCATCACAACTTTTCAACCAGTTGCATCCAAGAATCACATCAATACCGTTGGATCCTAGGACCACTGGGTCGACTGAAAAATCTATTCCTTGAATCTTGATATTAACATGGGGGCATGAGTGTGTGGCCTTCATGTTACCTCCCGGTGAACTAATATGTAACATCTTCTTAAGAGGATACTTAGGTATATTGTGTTTTTCCACAAATGACTCAGTTATAAACGAATGCGATGCTCCAGAGTCAAATAAAACTGATGCAGGTATGGAGTTAACAAGGAACATACCATACACTATGTCGGCATCCTCAGGCACTGATTCTGCGGTGACGTGATTGACCCTTCCTCTGCTCTGGTTTTGTGGAGTCTTGTTCTGTGCAGATCCATGAGCGGGGGTGTTCTGGTCATTTCTCTGGGTGTTGCTTTTCTGAGGTGTCTACTGGTTGCGCCTTGGGCAGTTGTTAGCATAGTGGCCTAGCTCACCACACTTGAAACAGCCATTGGGTTGGACAGGTGCGTTGCTTCTAGCCTGCGTGTTACTGGCGCCACCTTGACGATTCTGTGAATTTCCACCAAACCTCTGGTTGGTCTGAGAGTTATTCCTTCGTTGGTTCTGATTTTGATTATTTCTCTGGCCTTGCTGTCCAGAGCGTTGCACTTGATAATTGTTTTCGCCTTGATTTCCAGAGCGGAACTGCGAACCTTGAGCGTTGTTCGGACGGGTGTTCCTGCTAGACTGACCTTGAAATTTTCTTTTGTGGTCAGATAGCTCCTTTCTTTTACTTTCAAGGCCAATTGCCTTGTTCAGCAGTGTCTGGAAATTAGGAAATGTATGGCTCTAAAGTTGATAATTCAGAGGTCCGATCAATCCTTCCAAGAAACGCTCTTGGCGCTTCTCATCCATGTCCACTTCTTCTGGTGCGTAGCGTGAAAGCTGAGTAAAGCGATCACGATACTCACTGACAGACATATTCCCTTGAGTAAGGGAAAGGAACTCCTTCTTCTTCAACTTCATGATTCCTGAGGGGATGTGATGAGCGCGGAAGTTCTCCTGAAACTCCTGCCAAGTTATTGTATCTGCATTGGGATGTGCCGCTGTGAAGGCATCCCACCAGTCGGACGCGGAACCCTCGAGTCTTCCTGAGGCGTACAAGACCTTCTCCCGATCATTGCACTAGGTTATGTCCAGCTTCTTTCCAATGACCTTGAGCCAGTCATCGGCATCCAGAGGATCAACCACATGAGAAAATGTCGGCGGGTGATGACTCATGAAATCCCGTTGCTTATCTCTGGCCAGGGGTGCATACTGCTGTTGCGGCTGATGTTGCTGATTCTGCTGGTTCTGCTGAATTTGTTGAACAGCCGCAGTGAGTCCTTGCAGAATCTGCATCTGGGCGGCAATGAACTGCTCCATATTGGGATTCGGTGGTGGTGGTACTTATTGACCATGGTGGTTCCGAATGTTGTTGGGTCCTTGACGAGCGTTCACCATCTGATTGGTTAGGAAGTGAAGTCCTTAGAAAAGTGAGGAGTAGAAAAGATTCTAGGAGGGGAAATAGCTTATGTTTAAAAAAAATTATATGTTCTTATGGCCATCATTCCATAAGACCATTGCACTCAAACAAAGATCCAACTCAAGCATGTCAACCAATCACCATCACATGGTTGTTATTTATTAATATGATAACTTAAAAAGAGTGTTCAATGTCTAACGCGAAGCATAACTTATTACATCATATCTCAAAACAGCTAAAGCAGCCTAGTGACGGATCCGGGCTCCCCATAGCACAACCTCTTGCGGGGAGGAGATAACGCCATGGCGGGGACCTGAGCTTCGGGCGGATCCAGTCCTTGCAGTTGGGCTTCCAGGGCTGCAATCCTGGCATGGGCATTCTCCAGCTCCAAGTGCACCCTAGAGAGATCCAGGGTGGCACTGTCCAGGTCGGTGTTGAGACCGGCCACTACACCCGCTAGGGTGTTGAGGCGATCCTCACCAGCTTCACCTAAGACGATGCTGGTCTGGCTTCCTCCACTGAGACGCTGAGAAAGATGCCTGAACCTCGTGTTTTGCAGCTGCTGCCGGTAGGTGTGGCTGAGCGACCACAGGGTCCGACGGGCAGCATCGCTGACCGAGGCAGCGTAGGTGGATAGTGGTGTCAGGGACTCATGAGCAGACAGAGTCCTGAATCCCCTGTCCCCTGCATCCATCACCCTGACATGGATGCGAGTGATGTAGTAGCAAGCCCGGGGAGGCTCGCTCACTTGCCTTGTTTCGTACAGGGGGCGGACGTAGGTGCCTAGCGTGTGCAGCACTTCTTGCAGCAGGTTGGGGAAGTGCCCCGTCTCGAACATTGATGTATAATGTTCGACAACAGGACCAAACCCCATGAAGTAGTCCTGCTGGGCGTAGTCAGCTTCCTGGTTGACATGTTCGTCTTCTCCTTATTCGTCGTCGTCATCCTCGTCATCGTCGTCTCCGGAGTCGTCGGCGTCGTCGCCTCCAGGTGCAGGTGCTTGGAAGGCTGGTGCAGGCGGTGCTGACGTCGATGACCTAGTTGCGAAGGCTAGGGACTCTGCCAACGGGGTGGGCGTCGGCAGCTGTTCCTCCGAGCTGTCCTCCAGATTGACTACATTCTCCACTCGGATGGGAGGGAGATCCGCCGGAACTTCCTCGACTACCATTGGGTAGACCGAGATCTGTTGGCGCTGAGGGGCGTAGCTGGTGTTGATGCGGGTAGTTTGGAGAGTACGAACCATCTACAAGAGAAGAGTCAACTCAGTTGAAATTTTAAAGAGGTAAGACTGATAAAATAATTTATAAGAGTGAAATTAGCAAGTTTTGAAGAAACCAGGCATTCCATTTCTAACTAATCTAACGACCTAGGGTCAGCATAGCTTTGATACCACTTCTGTCACACCCGGTTCTAGGGGGCAGAACCGAGCGCATAGCATATGTGTGCAAGGATCCATTTCCACACATATGTTGACGTCACAAGTGTAATATATCAAAAGACAATGCAATAAAGGCATAAAGAGAGAGTATAATACTTTATTACATCATCTGCATCATTGTATCTTGAACAAGTATCACATCAAAGTAAAGCGGAAATAAATAACATGGGCAATCTCCCACAGGAAGATGACCGACGCATCGTTAGACTTAGAATTCATCGTCGATAAAATCTCCATCAAAGTCTCCAGCATCACCCTCTGATCAAAATATTAGCAAGCGTGAGCTCACTTATGGTCGGGGCTCAGCAAGTGGGGGAAAAATTAATGCAGGTATAACAAGGTGAGGCTAAGGTTGAGCAGTAAGCATTTTAGTTGGTCAATATTTTATTAACAACACATGTCTTACTAATAAGTGTGAATCCTAAATATCCCATTTAAACAAAGGAATATGAATATAACAAAAACACTTAAGTGAAACCACTTAAGCAAATTATTGGCAGATCCTCGGATCTCAATTTAGTTTCATCTTCAAGTTCAATTATCATGTGAGGAGTCCAGGTCGCTCTTAACCGGGAGCACGGCTGATATATCAGTTTTACACTCTGCAGAGGTGGTACAACTTTACCCACAAGCCATGTATCCCATCTAGCCTGGGTTGATCGGACCCTTAAACACTTCCGAGGTGAATGGCTAGAGATCCATTATGAGGCTTTCACAAAATACACTTAATACGAAGCAACCCGCTAAGGTTTCTAAAGACGATGGTGGTGGCCCCCTGGGTGAGGTACCTTTAGCCAAGAATACGTCCCCATGTTAACGTGGGCTGCTAGCACCTACCGCTCCCCCTCTTGCCCATATTTAGGTAAGGTTGCCAGGCACTAAGCATATAAAGCTAATTACCAAAGCCAGAGCCATGATAGCACTCGTGGTTGCACTGTTATCCTGGGTGGTCACTCCATGTTCCAATTAATTTAAAATAATGTTATCTTAACCATCGGGTTAATGCCATAATTGCTAATTAAATTTTTGGAACATTAATACCAATTGATGAGTGACATTAAAAATCATTAAGTTGAGCGGTAGCATAAATCTTGCAAAGCTTAATTATTTTCCCAGGTTAAACAAGAAATACAGTTGGTAAATCTAGGAAATCCTTAATTAGGTATAACCCATCAAATTATGCAGTATATCAAAAAGTAAACATTATTATATGCAATGATTGGGTACAAAAAGAATATGCAGAGGGAGAATCCACTTGCCTTGCTCAAACGTGTCCTGTGGATCGTCTTCGAACGAATTCGGTTCATCTACCACACCATCAGCCTCTAATAACGTTACACGTCGCCATACAAAAAGAAAGCATACACCAATAAATAAACACGCACCATTACATAAACATACACCATTACACAAATAATGAAACATACGCTTTACAAATCACGCTTATAAAAGGAAAGTGTCTAAAATAGAACTTGTTTTGTAACTGTAACATCAGTCTATCCATATCGACGATCTTTTCATTTGCTACAAGGTACTACTAATAATTTAGCCTCGAGAATACACTAGAGGGATCTATGTGGAAGATTTAACTATGGAAGTGTGTACTATATAAATCCATTAATGTCGATATAGCGCTAAACCAAACTCTATGGATTTAGTTTAATTAGCTAATCAACTATTTCTACCGAATAATATAGGGGTTTATTTTTATTTCCTTCTTTTTAAAAAGAAATGATAACCGACATTACAATATTATTTAAAAATCACATAACCTTAATATTTAAGTGAACTAACTTAAACTACTAATTAACTCTACTATTTAGATTATGGTGGATATGGTCACAAAATAAGATTATTTCAATTATTATAGAAACTTTACTATTTCTAAGCGAATGGTCAATATGCATATACTGCGCATGAACATATGACCCTTGATTCTAAATCACGCCTTAAGAGCAAGGGTAATTATATTTTATTTCTAGCTAATCAAAATTTGATCTACCTTTTATTTGGAGAACTACGCTCGACCCAACAAGCATAATTCAAATTGCATAAAAGGAAATATACATGTAATTGAATTACAAACTAAAAGTTGCTTATCAAATAATTACAAAACTAATTCTTCAAACTTCATTTCATTTGAGCTCAAATACATGACTTTAAAATGGAGAAATTGTTGCAGGGATCTGAACGAAATTAAATATAGCTTGCAGGGGTAGATCGAGATTGATTCATCTTCTACCTTCACTGTCTCCTATGTGTAGAACGATGGGTGAGCAGGGAGGGTCGTCGAGCAGAGGGGTTTGGCTGGTAGCAGTTGCCTGGGGTCGTGGCTTCACTCGGCTCAATGGCGTTCTGGGTAGGTATTCGTCGAAGGGGACTCGTCTTCGCCGGCGACGGGGAAGAAGCAGGTCCTCTAGTCACAGCGAGCGGTGCGATGGCGCGAACACACACGCAAACAAGCAAGCAGTGAAGAGGAGCGTGTGAGAGCGAGGCAGCGAGGCGGAATGGGATAGCCCGGTGCACGGCGCCCTTTATAGAGAGCGAGAGAAGGTGAGAGGGCACCGAGGAGAGGGAAGGGCGTGATCGACGGTCGGCTTCAAAGCTATTGATGTCTTCGGCTTCAATGGAGAAGAACGTGGGGGAGAGAAACAGCTGCTTTGAAGTTTCTTTACGCCGAGGGAGAACGGATGCGGGCGCTCGGCTTCGGCGCGGTCGTGCGGGCAGGGTCGGTCGGAGTTGGCACGTCTTCGCTCGGTCGGGTCGGGTGCTCGGACACTTCGGCGTGCAGGACACCGGTGGATTGGGCAGCTCGGCGCGGCTGCGCCTGGGCGGCGTCGGGTGGCGTGGTTCGGTTGCGGCATCGGGGCGCGCTCGAGCGCGGCACAGGTGGCTCGGCCGGCCTTGCTGCGGCGCTTGCTGGGCGCGCGGCGCGGCAGGGAGGCAGGGCGCGGACGTGCAGGCGCAGGGCCGGGCGTGGCATCCTGCAGTGCGTGCGTGAGAGGGCAGAGAGGAGAGAGATAGGGGAGAGAAGAGAGAGAGTGGGTGAGAGAGAGAATTAGGGAGGGAGAAGAGAGATAGTAGGGAGCGGCGGCGGCTGCTGGCTGGCTGGGAGCCAGGCGCGGCGCGTGGGGTGTTAGGGTTTGGGAGATGGGCCCCTAGTGGGCCGGTTTAGATTAAAAGATTTTGTTTTTTTCTTTTCTTTTTTTTTCTAATTACGAAATATATTTTTAGATAGCTCAAAAATTCATAAAAATTCACCAAAACTATTTATAAATAAAATACTTGTTTTTAGACTAATAATTATTATATTATTTAATTATTATATTAATTACTAGGTCTTTCTTTAAAAAGAATTGATAATAAACATCCGATAATCAATCAAGCGCATACAAGGAAAATGATCAAAATGCAAATAAATAATTTAAACACTTAAAAAAATTATTACCATAATTAACATAATAACTAAATTTATTATTTGTAGTTGATGGCTTTTGTGGTGTTACAATATGTGTGTGTGTAAGTGTGTCTCTAGAAAAGAAAATGGTGCCACGGGAGCGGGAAGCTCAGTGGTGGTTAAGCAAGTGTTATTTCTATTGTTTCGGGAAAACCCTAAGAACAAGTTCTGCCTTTCTCTGAGAAAAAGAACAGTGACTTCAACTCCATCATATGAGGCATGTATGATATAGGTCTCTTTCTCTTTACGGGAGTCGGGTGGGCTTGCGGAATACCTAGTGTATTCACCCAGATTTATTTATGTTTTTCAGCAGCTGGAGACTTCTTTTCTGCTATGCTTGATTGAGAGGGTTGTGTCTTCACCAAGTTCTACCTGTGGCCTGGGCTAGTTTATCTTCCACTGCGTTTTATAATTTCGGCTCACTCTCGAGCTTGTACCCTGGTATTGTAATAACATTTACTCTGACTTTGTACTATTTGAAGTAAGGAATATGGTTACTAGCCTCCTGGGACTAGTAATTGTATCACATTTGAGTCCCAGAGGATTGGGGCGCTTCAGGTGGTATCAAAGCCTATAGGACTGGTCGTAGACCGCAGCCCTGACCTTAAAAGTTGCCTTAACAAGAAAACATCTCTTACCCCTAAGAAACACCTTCTCTCCTTTCCCCGATATTAACAGACCCTTCTTTTCTCCTACCAGATGGAAGGTTCTTGGGTCATTAGGACATCCTACTGCTCAGAGGAGGAAGGATTTCCCCACCTTCTACGGAGTTGCGCACTACGCATGGGGATCCACAAGAAGCCCGAATATGTCTGGAAGGAATACCGCGAAAATGGAATAGAGAAGTGCTCTATGGCGGTCTACCTGGGAGAAAGCCAAAGCTACCCAAACCACCCTCCCTTCCAAGTCACCTTCATCGGGCACCGCTTCCCAGACACTTGCCAAAATATTGCCCAAAAAGCCCTTAAACAGCTATGCCAAAACTACAGCAGAGAGATATTCGAAACCCCCCTTCGTTATTTCCCACCTAGCAACAAAAATACCCCCACCTGGAGGAAAAGACTTCAGGCCCTGTCAGGGAGAGACTCTACCGAGGATGACCCCACCATTGTCTACATGGCCGGATACCTCCACACTCTCGATAACCACTATGATGATCTCTCCTCCCACTGCAACCACCTAAACTCCCGGGCGGAAAGCTTAGAGCTGCAGGTCAAGGAACTTAAGAAGGAGAAGGCATCCCTCCAAGAGTGTCTCAATATAGCAGAAGGCGAGGAGGCCAACACCCGTGAAGCCTACCGAACCCTAAAGATGGATTATGATAAGAAGCTGAAGAAGCTCGCCCCCACGAAGAAAATCCAAAAGAAGACCAAGAACCAAGGAGGCCAAGCTGAGCGGAGGGAGAAGGCTCCCCTAGCACCAGCTTCCGCCAGGATAGAGAATTTGTCCGACGTCGAGGATATGTCCCTAGCTAGCCTTGATGACCTTCTCAAGGAATTTGGGGACACTTTAGAAAAAGAGTTCGGTAGTACCTCTAAGAACGCTCGCGTGTAGTACGACTTGTAGTAGTTGTATGCTTGTAATGTATTGGTGTAATGAATAAAATAACTTGGTTGAAAACAATTGGCATGTGCATACTAGTAACTCTCTCTTCCCCCAAGCAGATGGCTTCAGATAAAACCACGCCTACCGCCTCCGAGATTGGAGCAGGGTTTCCCCTGAGAGCTGAAAGAGAAGCCGATAGAGAGGAAAGTGAGACCCACCTCCCCGCACCTCCAGAACTACCCTTAGATTTAGCCCAAGTTCTAGCCAACCAAACCCGACTCATCAAGGTCCTCACTCGAAGTTTGGAAAATCAACGTCTAAATGGTGGAAGACCACAAGACAGGATGGGAGATTTCCTGAGGCTCAAGCCTCCCACGTTTGCCGGATCTAGCAATCCCCTCGATGCTGACGATTGGCTGCGCACAATTAAAAGAAAACTGGAAGCCATCGGATGCCCGGAAAATCAGCGTGTTCAACTGGCTGCTCATCAACTTTCCGGAATGGCCTTAGCTTGGTGGGATACCTTCAATGTCACCATCAGAGATGCTACCTGGGTGGAGTTTGAAATAGCTTTCTAGGAGCACCATGTGCCCTAAGGGATCGTTCAGCTCAAGGAAGATGAATTCCGGGAACTGACTCAAGACGGAAGATCTGTCAGTGAATATGTGCACAAGTTCACGAAGTTGGCCCGCTACGCACTAGATGACGTCAGCACCGAAGTCAAGAAGATGACCCGCTTCCTAAAGGGTCTTAGACCAGAACTCAAGACCATCCTGGCCAGCCAAGACTTCATCAGTTTCTTGCACCTCTCCAACAAAGCCATGCAAGTGGAAAGGGCAAAAGAAGAAGAAAAAGGCCATCTCAAGAGGAAATTCTATGTCCTCCGAGCTCAGCAGCAAGATCGGCACCAGAAAACTCGATCCTTTGGATTTCCACCCAAGGGACCAAGCTTCAGTAGACCAACTAGACCCACCCCGTCATGGTTCAGTCAGCAGAGTCAGAGCTCCTTTCATGCCCCCTCAGTTGCAAGCAACCAACCACCGGCAAATGCGTGTTAGCACTGCGGGGATCCCAGTCACTTGAAGAACAACTGTCCCCAGCTGAAGCCATCAGGACCTACTTACTCCAACTCGGTGAATGGCCCCAAGAATACCTCAGCATCCACCCCCAAGGTGCCCTCCTCCATCAGCTAGCAGAACAAGACCCCATATCAAGGAAGGGCTCGAGTAAATCACGTCGATGCTTAGGAGGCTCAGCAAGCTCCAGGAGTAGTGCTCGGTGAGTTCCTCGTTGAATTTACTCCCGCTACTGTACTTTTCGATTCAGGAGCATCCCATTCTTTCATAGCCACTAGTTTTGTGGAAAAGCATGGCATTCCCTCTACCCCTCTAGAGATTCCCTTGGTCACCCGAACCCCAGGGTCAGACCTTCTTTGTCAGCTCAAATGCTCCCAAGTCAGAATCCTTTTAAGTGGGGTAGTGTTCTTGGCAGACTTAACTGTCTTGCCATCCTAAGGGATTGATGTAATCTTAGGAATGGATTGGTTGACCAAGCACAAAGGTATCATCAGTTGTGCAAACAAGACAGTCCTTCTCACAGACCACCAAGGAAAGTCAGTCTCTTGTCAGGCTCAGCCACCCGCCAATGATCCAATGATGTTTAATCTAGCAACAGAAAACATATCAGTGGTAGAAGAATTCATGGATGTGTTCCCAAAAGAGTTACTAGGATTGCCACCGGAAAGAGGAGTGGAATTCTACATAGATCTGATTCCTGGAACGGCACCCATCGCAAAGAGACCATACCACATGGCTCCTACCAAGTTAGCAGAATTGAAGCTCCAAATCACAGATCTTCAACAAAAAGGGTACATACGTCCTAGCTCATCCCCTTGGGGAGCACCAGTCCTTTTCGTCTCTAAGAAAGATGGAAGTATGAGGATGTGTATTGATTACTGTCGGGGACCATAATTAGGGGTACCCTCAAGACTCCTAAATCTCAGCTGGTAACCCCCATCAGCACAAAGCTGCAAAGGCCTGATGGGTGCGATTAAGTCAAGGATCGGTCCATTCGAGGGATGCGATCACGCCTCGCCTGAGCCCAGCCTCGGGCAAGGGCAGCCGACCCCGGAGGATCTACGACTCGCCCGAGGACCCCCTCCAGCAACGGACACACCTTCGGCTCGCCCGAGGCCCAGTCTTCACCAAGAAGCAACCTTGGCCAAATCGCCACGCCAACCGACCAAATCGCAGGGGCATTTAATGCAAAGGTGGCCTGACACCTTTATCCTGACGCACGCCCTCCAGTCGACAGAGCCGAAGTGACCGCAGTCACTTCGCCGCTCCACTGACCGGTCTGACAAGAGGACAGCGCCGCCTGCGCCGCTCCGACTGCTGAGCCACTCGACAGAGTGAGGCTGACAGCAGCCAAGTCCGGCCCTAGGCGCCATGGGAAACTCCGCTCCGCCCGACCCCAGGGCTCGGACTCGGGCTCAGCCCCGGAAGACGACGAACTCCGCTTCGCCCGACCCCAGGGCTCGGACTCGGGCTCAGCCCCGAAAGACGACGAACTCCGCTTCGCGCGACCCCAGGGCTCGGACTCGGGCTCAGCCCCAGAAGACGACGAACTCCGCTTTGCCCGACCCCAGGGCTCGGACTCGGGCTCAACCCTGGAAGACGACGAACTCTGCTTCGCCCGACCCCAGGGCTCGGACTCGGGCTCAGCCCCGGAAGACGACGAACTCCGCTTCGCCCGACCCCAGGGCTCGGACTCGGGCTCAGCCCTGGAAGACGACGAACTCCGCTTCACCCGACCCCAGGGCTCGGACTCAGGCTCAGCCCTGGAAGACGATGAACTCCGCTTCGCCCGACCCCAGGGCTCGGACTCGGGCTCAGCCCCGGAAGACGATGAACTCCGCTTCGCCCGACCCCAGGGCTCGGACTCGGGCTCAGCCCCAGAAGACGACGAACTCCGCTTCGCCTGACCCCAAGGCTCGGACTCGGGCTCAGCCCCGGAAGACAACGAACTCCGCCTCGCCCGACCCTAGGGCTCGGACTCGGGCTCAGCCCCGAAGGACGATGAACTCCGCTTCGCCCGATCCCAGGGCTCGGACTCAGCCCTGGCCTCAGCCGACGGTCTCCGCCTTGTCCGACCCGGGGGCTCGGACTCGACCTCGACCTCGGAGAAGCCTCCACCTCGCCCAACCTAGGGCACGGACCGACCACGTCAATAGGAGGCGCCATCATTACCCTACCCCGAGCTGACTCAGGCTACGGGGAACAAGACCGGCGTCCCATCTGGCTCGCTCTACTATACGAGTAATGATGGCGCCCCGCACGCTCCATGACGACGGCGGCTCTCAGCCCCCTTACGGAAGCAAGAGGACGTCAGTAAGGACTCGACAGCCCCGACAGTTGTCCTTCCGCCAGGCTCCAGCGCTCCTCCGACGGCCACGACACCACACGAACTGAGTGCCAAAACCTCTCCGGCTGCCACGATGGCATGTACCTAGGGCGCTAGCTCTCCTCCGCTAGACACGTTAGCACACTGCTACACCCCCCCATTGTACACCTGGATCCTCTCCTTACGGCTATAAAAGGGAGGTCCAGGGCCCTCTTACAGAGGGTTGGCCGCGCGGGGAAGGACGGGACGGCGCTCGCGCAAGGCCGCTCGCTCCCTCCCGCGTGGACGCTTGTAACCCCCTACTGCAAGCGCACCCGACCTGGGCGCGGGGCTAACACGAAGGCCACGGGTTCCACCTCCCACGGCTGTCTCCCTCCGGCTGCTTTTCCCCCCTTCGCGTTCCGCCTCGCGCCGACCCATCTGGGCTGGGGCACGCGGTGACAATTTACTCGTCGGTCCAGGGACCCCCCGGGTTTCGAAACACCGACAGTTGGCGCGCCAGGTAGGGGCCTGCTGCGTGTTGACGAACAGCTTCCCGTCAAGCTCCAGATGGGCAGTCTCCAGCAACCTCTCCAGCCCGGGATGGTGCTCCGTTTCAGGAGTCTTGAGTTCATGTCCCTCAACGGCAGCTACGACATGATACTCCTTCCCCCGCCGCGCGACAGCGACAATGGCGGTCGACAACCCGCCCGCCGGCGGGGAAATCGACGACGCCTTCCCCACGCGGTGGAAGGACGACATTCGGGCTTGTCCCATCCCCTCCCCCACCGACGGAGGAGGAGGCAGGGCAACCGACGCCAAGCAGGAGGCGGCACCTCGTCGGCTGTCGAGCGAGTCGACAGCGCCGGCGCCCCAATGGAGAGCGCGTCGGGCATCGGCCTCGCGTCTGAGACAAAGACGAGCGGGGTCTCCCCGCAACACACCAACCTCAAGCAAACGGACGACGCCAGCACGCTCACAAAGGACTTGCTGGGCGCCACCCTCGTACCTGAGACGACGGTGCAGTCAGTCCCTGACGTGACTTCGTCACCGCCCGTCGACCAAAAGGTACCGACCGATTCCCATCTCGCGCCTTTTGGATTCGGCCTCGACCCGCCAAGCAACTCCGCTTTGGTGGACACTCTCATAGAGGCGAGTCCAAACCCTCTGGGGTATCGTGTGCGGTCACCCTGGGACTGGCTGACGGCCGTCTCGACCTATGGGCCCTCGGGGTCCGAGGAAGATGGCGAGCCGACTTCTGTTGGGATTTCTCCGGACTTGGTAACCCCAGTGCCGTGCAGGACTTCATGACCGCGTGCGACTACTGCCTTTCCGACTGTTCCGACGGTAGCCGCAGCCTCGGCGACGAGGACTGCGGTCCAAGTCGCGAATGTTTCCACGTCGATCTAGGGGGTCCCGGCGAAGGCAACCATCTTGGTATACCGGAGAACGGTGATCCCTCTGGGCCCGTGCCTCGCATTGACATCCTTCGGGAGCTAGCTATGGTCCCCGTCCCGGCGGGAGGTCATGACCCACAGCTCGAGCAAATCCGCGAGATGCAGGCCAGGCTCGACGAGGGAGCAGGAACGCTTGAGCCGATCCGCCGGGACATCGAGCAGGGATGGGCGGGCCAACCTCCGGCCGGAGAAGCACGTCATCTCCCCCAGGGCATCCAGCACCGCATCGCCGACGACGTCAGGGTAAGGCCGCCACCGGTTTCCAGTGGAGTCGGCCAAAACCTGGCCGCAGCGGCAATACTTCTCCGTGCGATGCCGGAGCCATCAACCACCGAGGGGCGGCGTATCCAGGGAGAGCTCAAGAATCTCCTGGAGGACGCCACGGTCCGATGGGCCGAAAGCTCCACCTCCCGAAGGCAGGGGTACCCCTCGGAACATTGCGCCGCGACTTCCTGATTCATGCGGGAAGCCTCAGTCCACACCGGGCGCACGCGCAACACAGCGCCTGCGGCCCCGGGTCGCCTCGGCAACGAGCACCATCACCACAGCCGTCGGGCCCACCTCGACGAGAGGGTGCGCCGAGGCTACCACCCCAGGCGTGGGGGACGCTACGACAGCGGGGAGGATCGGAGTCCTTCGCCCGAACCACCCTGTCCGCAGGCTTTCAGCCGCGCCATACGACGGGCGCCGTTCCCGACCCGGTTCCGAACCCCGACTACTATCACAAAGTACTCGGGGGAGACGAGACCGGAACTGTGGCTCGCGGACTATCGGCTGGCCTGCCAACTGGGTGGAACGGACGATGATAATCTCATCATCCGCAACCTCCCCCTGTTCCTCTCCGACACCGCTCGAGCCTGGATGGAGCACCTGCCTCCGGGGCAGATCTCCAACTGGGACGACCTGGTCCAAGCCTTCGCCGGCAATTTCCAAGGCACGTACGTGCGCCCTGGAAACTCCTGGGATCTCCGAAGCTGCCGCCAGCAGCCGGGAGAGTCTCTCCGGGACTACATCCGGTGATTCTGAAGCAGCACACCGAGCTGCCCAACGTCACCGATTCGGATGTCATCGGCGCGTTCCTCGCCGGCACCACCTGCCGCGACCTGGTGAGCAAGCTGGGTCGCAAGACCCCCACCAGGGCGAGCGAGCTGATGGACATCGCCACCAAGTTCGCCTCTGGCCAGGAGGCGGTTGAGGCCATCTTCCGAAAGGACAAGCAGCCCCAGGGCCGCCCACCGAAAGATGTCCCCGAGGTGTCAACTCAGCGCGGCACCAAGAAGAAAGGCAAGAAGAAGTCGCAAGCGAAACGCGACGCCGCCGACGCGGACCTTGTCGCCGCCGTCGAGTACAAGAACCCTCGGAAACCTCTCGAAGGTGCCAACCTCTTCGACAAGATGCTCAAGGAGCCGTGCCCCTATCATCAGGGGCCCGTCAAGCACACCCTTGAGGAGTGTGCCATGCTTCAACGCCACTTTCACAAGGACGGGCCACCCGCGGAGGGTGGCAAGGCTCTCGACGACGCTAAGAAGGAAGATCACAAGGCAGGAGCTCGGCCCGTAAAGCAGCCTCTGCGCCGATTCGACGAAGAAAAGCGCAGAGCCATAGGCAAGGAGATCCACAAGCCAATGGCGGCAGGGTTCATCAAAGAGGTATTCCATCTCGAATGGCTTGCCAACCCTGTGCTTGTGAGAAAGAAAGGGGAAATGGTGGATGTCTGTAGACTACACTGGTCTAAACAAAGCATGTCCGAAAGTTCCCTACCCTCTGCCTCGCATCGATCAAATCGTAGATTCCACTGCTGGGTGCGAAACCCTGTCTTTCCTCGATGCCTACTCAGGGTATCACCAGATCAGGATGAAAGAGTCCGACCAACTCGCAACTTCTTTCATCACACCCTTCGGCATGTACTGCTATGTTACCATGCCGTTTGGTTTGAGCAATGCGGGTGCAACGTACCAGCGATGCATGAACCATGTGTTCGGCAAACACATCGGCCGAACGGTCAAGGCCTACGTTGATGACATCATAGTCAAGACGAGGAAAGCCTCTGACCTCCTTTCCGACCTTGAAGTGACATTCCGATGTCTCAAGGCGAAAGGCGTGAAGCTCAATCCCAAAAAGTGTGTCTTCGGGGTCCCCCGAGGCATGCTCTTGGGGTTCATCGTCTCCGAGCGGGCCATCGAGGCCAACCCGAAGAAGATCGCAGCCATCACCAGCATGGGGCCCACCAAGGACTTGAAAGGCGTATAGAGGGTCATGGGATGCCTCGCGGCTCTGAGCCGTTTCATCTCGCGCCTCAGCGAAAGAGGCCTGCCTCTGTACCGCCTCTTAAGGAAGGCCGAGTGCTTCGCTTGGACCCTTGAGGCCGAGGAAGCCCTCGAGAACCTGAAGGCGCTCCTCACGAACGCGCCCATCTTGGTGCCCCCCGCTGCCGGAGAAGCCCTCTTGATCTACGTTGCCGCTACCACTCAGGTGGTTAGCGCCGCGATTGTGGTTGAGAGACGAGAAGAGGGGCATGCATTGCTCGTCCAGAGGCCAGTCTACTTCATCAGTGAGGTACTGTCCGAGACCAAGATCCGCTACCCACAAATTCAGAAGCTGCTGTACGCGGTGATCCTGACGCGGCGAAAGTTGCGACACTACTTCGACTCTCATCCGGTAACTGTGGTGTCATCCTTCCCCCTGGGGGAGATCATCTAGTCCCGAGAGGCCTCGGGTAGAATTGCAAAGTGGGCGGTGGAGATCATGGGCGATCTCGTTTGCCCCTCGGAAGGCCATTAAGTCCTAGGTCTTGGCGGACTTCGTGGCTGAATGGGTCGACACCCAGCTCCCAACAGCTCCGATCCAACCGGAGCTCTGGACCATGTTTTTCGACGGGTCGCTGATGAAGACGGGGGGCCGGCACGGGCCTGCTCTTCATCTTGCCCCTCGGGAAGCACCTACTCTACGTGCTACGCCTCCACTTCCCGGTGTCCAACAACGTGGCTGAGTACGAGGCTCTGGTAAACGGGTTGCGAATCGCCATCGAGCTAGGGGTCCGACGCCTCGACGCTCGCGGTGACTCGCAGCTCGTCATCGACCAAGTCATGAAGAACTCCCACTGCCGCGACCCGAAGATGGAAGCCTACTGCGATGAGGTTCGGCGCCTGGAAGACAAGTTCTACGGGCTCGAGCTCAACCACATCGCCCGACGCTACAACGAGACTGCGGACGAGCTGGCTAAAATAGCCTCGGGGCGAACAACGGTTCCCCTGGATGTATTCTCCCGAGACCTACATCAACCCTCCGTCAAGACCGATGACACGCCCGAGCCCGAGAAGGCCTCGGCCCAGCCCGAGGCACCCTCGGCACAGTCCGAGGTACCCTCGGCTTGGCCCGAGGCACCCTCGGCTCAACCCGAGGCACCCTCGGCTCGGCCCGAGGTACCCTCGGCCCCCGAGGGTGAGGCACTGCGCATCGAGGAGGAGCGGAGCGGGGTCACGCCTAATCAAAACTGGCAGACCCCGTACCTGCAATATCTCCACTGAGGAGAGCTACCCCTTGACCAAGCCGAAGCTCGGCGGTTGGTGCGGCGCGCCAAGTCGTTCGTCTTGCTGGGAGATGGGAAGGAGCTCTACCACCACAGCCCCTCGGGCATCCTCCAGCGATGCATTTCCATCGCCAAAGGTCAGGAGCTCTTACAAGAGATACACTCGGGGGCTTGCGGCCATCACGCAGCACCTCGAACCCTTGTTGGAAATGCCTTCCGACAAGGTTTCTACTGGCCGACGGCGGTGGCCGACGCCACTAGAATTGTCCGCACCTGCGAAGGGTGTCAGTTCTACGCGAGGCAGACCCACATGCCCGCTTAGGCTCTGCAGACCATACCCATCACCTGGCCGTTTGCTGCGTGGGGTCTGGACCTCGTCGGCCCCTTGCAGAAGGCACCCGGGGGCTACACGCACCTGTTGGTCGCCATCGACAAATTCTCCAAGTGGATCGAGGTCCGACCCCTAAACAGCATCAGGTCCGAACAGGCGGTAGCGTTCTTCACCAACATCATCCATCGCTTTGGGGTCCCGAACTCCATCATCACCGACAATGGCACCCAGTTCACCGACAGAAAGTTCCTGGACTTCTGCGAGGATCACCACATCTGGGTGAACTGGGCCACCGTGGCTCACCCCATGACAAATGGGCAGGTAGAACGTGCCAACGGCATGATTCTGCAAGGGCTCAAGCCACGGATCTACAACGACCTCAACAAGTTCGGCAAGCGGTGGGTGAAGGAACTCCCCTCGGTGGTCTGGAGTCTGAGGACAACGCCGAGCCGAGCCACGGGCTTCACACCGTTCTTTCTAGTCTACGGGGCCGAGGCCATCTTGCCCACAGACTTAGAATACGGTTCCCCGAGGACGAGGGCCTATGCCGACCAAAGCAATCGAGCTAATCGAGAAGACTCACTGGACCAGCTGGAGGAGACTCGGGACATTGCCTTACTACACTTGGCGCGGTACCAGCAGTCCCTGCGACGCTACCACGCACGAGGGGTTTGGTCCCGAGACCTCCAGGTGGGCGACCTGGTGCTTCGGCTGCGACAAGACGCCCGAGGGCGGCACAAACTCACGCCTCCCTGGGAAGGGCCGTTCGTCGTCGCCAAAATTCTGAAGCCCGGAACATACAAGCTGGCCAACAGTCAAGGCGAGGTCTACAGCAACGCTTGGAACATCCAACAGCTACGTCGCTTCTACCCTTAAGACGCTTCCAAGTTATTCGTACACCCCGTTCACACATAAAGTCTGGTCGTCAAGGAAGGGTCAGCCTTGCCTCGGCAAAGCCTGACCCTCCCTCGGGGGCTAGAAGGGGGACCCCCCCCTCTGCGTCGAAATTTTCCTCGAAAAAAGAAAAAAATCTTTTCTGCCAGAATGCCTTTCGTGCTTTTCGACTACTTCGAAAGTGGGTCCTGAAAACGACGGAGTACACGTAAGCAGCCAAGGCTGACCGAGCGGAGGGACTCCTACGCCTCCGGGATATGGATACCTCACTCATCACCTTCTGCGATAAGTAACTCGCGCTCGGATAAGTGATTCCGCGGACCGAACAAGTCTTCACGCTCGAAAGCTCCTCTGCCGGAACGATTTTTCGGGCCTTCTCGACTGCGTCGGTGACAGAACACTATGGACGAGTAAGAGTGCGCGTAAGCGGCAAGGCCGACCGAGCCGAGGGATTCCTACGCCTCCGGGATATGGATACCTCACTCATCACCTTCCGTGAAAAGCAACTCTCGCCCGCACAAACAATTCTGTTACCGACAAATAAGTCTAGATACTCGAAACAAGAGGAAAAGAAACGCAGCTTTACAACACGACGATAGTGTGTTTGGGCCTCGGCGGCCGCAGAAAACATACACACACTACAAGACAACCCGATCCTGCAGGCTCGGACGTCGACAGTTGAAGGGGGCATGTAACACCCTAAAGTTCAATTTTGTGAAGACAAGGAAAATCTTTCAAAGGTTTTAAATCAAAACTCATTTCCTTAAAAATAATCATGTTTTGGAAGTACTACTCCCAAAATGAATATGTTAAAAAAAATATATATATTTATAGTTAAAGATCCATAGATAAACTAAATTGCCTTTGGGTTAAGATATATAAAAGAATTAGGATTAAACTATTTCTTAATATATATAGTCTCCAATATAAATTTGATTTCCCTAGAAGTAATAAGGTATGGATTATTCTCTCCTATATGATTAAAAGCTTGTCTAAAAGAACTAAAATAAATAAAGAAATATATAAAATATGTTTTTGGCACATTATGCTGAAGTTCTATTTGTGTATCCAAATTAAGTGTTTGAACTTTAAACTTGTGTTGATTTGAAATTCAAATGGAAAGAAAAATGGAGAAAAGAAAATAGAAAATAAAAAGAAAAGGAATTCTAACCTAACTGGGCCTGCTACCTTGTATTCGGCCCACCTAAGCATTTCCTCACCCGCGCGGCCCAAACTTCCCTCCCGCGCGCCTGCCTCTCCTTTGCGCCGACAGGGCGGGCCCAGTTGTCAGTCTCGCCTTGCCCTCATACGCGCTTTCGCTTTCTCACCGACAACGGGGCCCACAGGTCAGCTGGTTCTTCTCCCTGAAACCGAACTCCGCGCGCGGACTCCGTCCGTCCTTCCCCGTCAACCTCATCCCGAGCACGGCGGGCCAAGATCTGTGATCGTTCCGGTTGTTGCGCAACCCCTCAGTGCATATAAGCATGCCCCTGCGACCCTCCTTGGCCATGGGCGGGCGGGTGCACCGGTGATTCGACGGAGAGAAGAGGGAAGAGATCCGCCGCACCCTTAATTCGTCGGCACTGCCCTTCAGCACAAACGGGATGGCTCTGGGGCGTCGCAAGCATGCGGGGGATCTTCCCTGGGTTGGTGCGCAGCTCGGGGTGGCCGGTGGCCGGGGCAATTGCTCACCGGAACATAGCCTAGCCGCTCACCCGTGCCTCGTCGTGGACCGAATCAACGGCTACATGCTCTATGGTACCATGCCTCTCCTCGTGTCCGCCATCCTCCCTAGTTCGTGTTGCACCCGTTAATTCGCGGTTTTGGGCGTTGTGGCATTGGCTGTGGCCTCGCCGGCGTGTGCTCCGCCGTGTGGCACGCGGCGCCGCCGCGCCTGGCAGCCAGGAGAAGAAGAACAAGCCCTCGCCGTTGGATCGAGATGTAGGGCTAGGATTATATCCTGGGGACGGTGACCAACTGGCCGTTAGATCGGTATCGTGGGGACTAGATCACACGCAGACTAAAGGTAACTTAGAGGATCGTGGGCCGTCGATCTCGGATCGTGCGGTCCGGGTTGAATACCGTTTCGCCTAAGACCCGATCTAATCCGTGCCCTCAGCTGTTGATCCAACGGCTCAGATCTATTGATACCCCTTCGCCGTGGTCACTTTCTAAAAGAGACCCTGAGTTTTATTGAAATCAACCCGCCGTCCAGGGACCCTGTTCCCTGTGTCTGGGAATTCTTGCGCCGAGCCCCCTGCGCTTCTGTTTAATTGAGGCCCAGTCCAGTGCAGTATTAAAGTGATTAAATGAATTAGAAATTAGATTTTTAATACAAAAATAATTGCTAGAACTTAGATAATTCATAGAAAATTCATTTTAGCTCCAAATTGAACCATTCCAATTGCTAAAATTTTGTAATAATATTCTCTATCATTTAGAATCACTGTTTTGACATGAACTCTGTCAGAAAATTTATTTATCATTTAATCATATCTTAATCACATTAAACCTTAGGAAAATCATAACTTGAATTCTACAACTCCAAAATTAATAATTCTTTTTCCTGTGATCTTATTTTAATATGTAGATTATTAATATGTATTTTGCATATATGTTTGGTGTAATGTTAATTTTGCCTATACCATGTATGTTTGTATTGCTACGACTAGCAGTGAGGTCACGAGGATCTGAAGAATCATCCTGGTATCTGGATTCTCAAGGCCCAGGCAAGTTGTGCCCTTGATCACTTCTTTTTACCCAGCCATGTTCTGATTAATCATAATGATCTGCATAGGTTAATTTGATGGGACCCAACAGGTTACCTAGTTTGATTATCTTTATACCTTGTTTACCACTGATCTTTCTGGGTAGTACTTGCTAGTGCTATATGTGGATTTGGGTATGGAGATACACTATTCATGATCATACTTTTTGTTATCAGTTGTTATTTAAATGTTCATGTTAAGATCATTATGTTAATTGGAACATGGAGCGACCACCCGGGAAAACAGTGCTACCACAAGGGTGGAATGGGACGCCCTTGGCTGATTAATTAGGGAAGCTAGTGGAAGACTACCTTACCCGAAAGGGGCAAGGGCAGTAGGGGAGAGGTCAGTGTAGGGAGGCCCTCGGGAGGATTTTGCTGCGATGGCGGTCCTGCAAGGGATTCCTGCACTGGATCTTCCTATAAACTGTAGCGGGTTTTCGGAAGCTAGTGGAACTTTGTAAAGGCCTCGTAGTGTTACCCTGCCTCGCTTCCTTGGTAGAGGTGTATGGGATTCATGACCCCTTGGCAGATGGGTAACACGGCTTGTGGGTAAAGATGCGCAACCTCTGCAGAGTGTAAAACTGGTATACTAGCCGTGCTCACGGTCATGAGCAGCTCGGACCCTCACATGATTAATCTATGGAACTAAATTCAATTTGTCATATGCATTGCATTGCAGGTGATGTTGATACTTTTGTTCTATTACTTAATTGGGTTTGGTATTTACTTATACTTAGTAACTGCTAATAAAATTTTGACCAACTTTAAAAGCAATGCTCAGCTCTAACCATCTTCTTTGGTAAGCCTTACACTTTATGTGAGCTCCCACCTTTGGCGAGTTCATGCACATTATTCCCCACAACTTGTTGAGCGATGAACGTATGTGAGCTCACTCTTGCTGTCTCACATACACCACAGGTCAAGACCAGGTACTGCAGGATGATGCTCATGGTGGATGCTGCGTTGAGTTCGTGAGAGGTCTAGGTCGTCGTCTTCCAGTCAACTTTGGGTTGCTGGACCGTTGTCTCCTTATAATGTAATTATTTATTTTGTATAGAACTCCTGTTATATATAAAGATGTGACATTCGATCCTGTGCCACTATACATCATATGTTTGAGACTTGGTCCCAGCATACCTGGTGTTTATGTTAACCCCGGGTTTCGGATCCCTAAAATCCGGGTGTTACAGAAGTGGTATCAGAGGAATGTTGACTGTAGGACGAAACCTAGATAGAACTGGACAACCATTCTTTACTTACCTTACTCTGATTCTTTTCTAAGCTTATCTTAATCTTTTCTCATCTATTTCCGCTTTACTCTGATTATTCTTACCTTTTCATTCTAAAGACAAACTTGGATTTCACACTTTGAAATCCTGTGCTTAAAGTGACTTTTAGGAATAGGAGACCTAATCTTAGGAACAAAAACAAAACTATCTTTAAAGTTATCTGTATGCTTGGATGCTTGTTCTTATGATATTTGTTTGATTTGGATCTTTGATTGAGTGTGATGAGTTGTGGAATAATGTCCACAATTGCATCTGCATATACACATAGGTATAAAAATATATTTATAAAATAACTAGACAACCTAGATTGTCCCCATTGGAACATATCCAGCTTAAGAGATTTATCTTATCCTAAAAGCTCTCATTCTAACCAATTCATCTTATCTTAAAAGATTCTCCCTTATCTTAATAGATTCACCTCATCTCATGAGATTCTATCCTACACTCACAGATCTATCTTATCTCAAAAGGTCTTAACTTATCCTAATGTATATAGATCCATCTTATCTTAAGAGGTTTTCTCTTATCTTAATAGATTTATCTTATCTTGAAGGATTCATCTTATCCTAACCACTTTACTTATCCCATCTTGATAGAACTAACTGACCTTAAAAGACTCTACCTTATCCTTATGAATTCATCTTGCCCTAATTAGCATATTGACCCCACTCTAGAGTAACAACCATGAGATAATCCAAAATTTACTTAGATCTTAACCGGTCTAATCTAGTGATATCTAATCTAATCTAGATTTTATCTAATCTATTATGATCTAATCTAGAGTAAGTTACTTAATGCTGGTACAAGAGATAAGTCCATACCCCTCATGCACTTAAAAATAAACTAGTGCCTTAAAACCCACTCAGCCACATGCATGAAATCTGATCCAACCAATAGAGCCATGATGAATGGTATAACCTTTCTATTCCCACCTAATAACAAACAAACTTTTAACCTACATCCTGTAGTCCATCTCACCCATATATATCTCTCATCTTGACAGATTCTGTCCTACCCTTAGATACTCACCTTATACGACTGGTTACCTCAATCTGAACATAAAACAAAGATTAAGCCCTACTAAAGAATCTTCAGATTATAACCAGCTACTAGCTTATTTATTCCGCTTATTGAATAATTTCCTTTGCAAAACCATATGTTTCTAACTTTCATGGTCAATACCAGGAAAGGAAAGATTATCACGTAACAACAAACAAAAGAATGAATCCTCCAAATCCTCCACCTGTTGAAGTCGATCAAGTGGTTGCTACCCAAAGACTGGTAATACAACAGTTAACAGACCTGGTGACCGAGATGCAGAATCAGATAAGACAACAACGCGAAGAAATACGTCAGGCCCGCCAAGAAATAAGACAAGCACGGTTGGAGAGACAACAACAACAACAACCCCCACCACCACCAGCTTCACCAAGCTACATAGATATAAATTATGATGATTTGTAAGATCTAGGTGTTACTTTAGTTAGTAGATGATATGATAAAATTTTAGAAGAAATAATAAGGTCTATTGACCCTATGTATTGTTAAAGAATTATACCTCATGCTGAGATTTCTTTGTTTGTGCATATGTCCCGAGAACAATATAAATATACATCTTTTCCTTACAAATCTCGAGGACGAGATTATTTTTAAGGGGGGTAGGATTTGTAACACCCTAAAGTTCAATTTTGTGAAGACAAGGAAAATCTTTCAAAGGTTTTAAATCAAAACTCATTTCCTTAAAAATAATCATGTTTTGGAAGTACTACTCCCAAAATGAATATGTTAAAAAAAATATATATTTATAGTTAAAGATCCATAGATAAACTAAATTGCCTTTGGGTTAAGATATATAAAAGAATTAGGATTAAACTATTTCTTAATATATATAGTCTCCAATATAAATTTGATTTCCCTAGAAGTAATAAGGTATGGATTATTCTCTCCTATATGATTAAAAGCTTGTCTAAAAGAACTAAAATAAATAAAGAAATATATAAAATATGTTTTTGGCACATTATGCTGAAGTTCTATTTGTGTATCCAAATTAAGTGTTTGAACTTTAAACTTGTGTTGATTTGAAATTCAAATGGAAAGAAAAATGGAGAAAAGAAAATAGAAAATAAAAAGAAAAGGAATTCTAACCTAACTGGGCCTGCTACCTTGTATTCGGCCCACCTAAGCATTTCCTCACCCGCGCGGCCCAAACTTCCCTCCCGCGCGCCTGCCTCTCCTTTGCGC
This sequence comes from Zea luxurians, assembly GCA_029449295.1. Taxonomy (NCBI): domain Eukaryota; kingdom Viridiplantae; phylum Streptophyta; class Magnoliopsida; order Poales; family Poaceae; genus Zea; species Zea luxurians. Next base: position 101,458,701 of record JAOPSE010000011.1, read on the forward strand.
CGACAGGGCGGGCCCAGTTGTCAGTCTCGCCTTGCCCTCATACGCGCTTTCGCTTTCTCACCGACAACGGGGCCCACAGGTCAGCTGGTTCTTCTCCCTGAAACCGAACTCCGCGCGCGGACTCCGTCCGTCCTTCCCCATCAACCTCATCCCGAGCACGGCGGGCCAAGATCTGTGATCGTTCCGGTTGTTGCGCAACCCCTCAGTGCATATAAGCATGCCCCTGCGACCCTCCTTGGCCATGGGCGGGCGGGTGCACCGGTGATTCGACGGAGAGAAGAGGGAAGAGATCCGCCGCACCCTTAATTCGCCGGCACTGCCCTTCAGCACAAACGGGATGGCTCTGGGGCGTCGCAAGCATGCGGGGGATCTTCCCTGGGTTGGTGCGCAGCTCGGGGTGGCCGGTGGCCGGGGCAATTGCTCACCGGAACATAGCCTAGCCGCTCACCCGTGCCTCGTCGTGGACCGAATCAACGGCTACATGCTCTATGGTACCATGCCTCTCCTCGTGTCCGCCATCCTCCCTAGTTCGTGTTGCACCCGTTAATTCGCGGTTTTGGGCGTTGTGGCATTGGCTGTGGCCTCGCCGGCGTGTGCTCCGCCGTGTGGCACGCGGCGCCGCCGCGCCTGGCAGCCAGGAGAAGAAGAACAAGCCCTCGCCGTTGGATCGAGATGTAGGGCTAGGATTATATCCTGGGGACGGTGACCAACTGGCCGTTAGATCGGTATCGTGGGGACTAGATCACACGCAGACTAAAGGTAACTTAGAGGATCGTGGGCCGTCGATCTCGGATCGTGCGGTCCGGGTTGAATACCGTTTCGCCTAAGACCCGATCTAATCCGTGCCCTCAGCTGTTGATCCAACGGCTCAGATCTATTGATACCCCTTCGCCGTGGTCACTTTCTAAAAGAGACCCTGAGTTTTATTGAAATCAACCCGCCGTCCAGGGACCCTGTTCCCTGTGTCTGGGAATTCTTGCGCCGAGCCCCCTGCGCTTCTGTTTAATTGAGGCCCAGTCCAGTGCAGTATTAAAGTGATTAAATGAATTAGAAATTAGATTTTTAATACAAAAATAATTGCTAGAACTTAGATAATTCATAGAAAATTCATTTTAGCTCCAAATTGAACCATTCCAATTGCTAAAATTTTGTAATAATATTCTCTATCATTTAGAATCACTGTTTTGACATGAACTCTGTCAGAAAATTTATTTATCATTTAATCATATCTTAATCACATTAAACCTTAGGAAAATCATAACTTGAATTCTACAACTCCAAAATTAATAATTCTTTTTCCTGTGATCTTATTTTAATATGTAGATTATTAATATGTATTTTGCATATATGTTTGGTGTAATGTTAATTTTGCCTATACCATGTATGTTTGTATTGCTACGACTAGCAGTGAGGTCACGAGGATCTGAAGAATCATCCTGGTATCTGGATTCTCAAGGCCCAGGCAAGTTGTGCCCTTGATCACTTCTTTTTACCCAGCCATGTTCTGATTAATCATAATGATCTGCATAGGTTAATTTGATGGGACCCAACAGGTTACCTAGTTTGATTATCTTTATACCTTGTTTACCACTGATCTTTCTGGGTAGTACTTGCTAGTGCTATATGTGGATTTGGGTATGGAGATACACTATTCATGATCATACTTTTTGTTATCAGTTGTTATTTAAATGTTCATGTTAAGATCATTATGTTAATTGGAACATGGAGCGACCACCCGGGAAAACAGTGCTACCACAAGGGTGGAATGGGACGCCCTTGGCTGATTAATTAGGGAAGCTAGTGGAAGACTACCTTACCCGAAAGGGGCAAGGGCAGTAGGGGAGAGGTCAGTGTAGGGAGGCCCTCGGGAGGATTTTGCTGCGATGGCGGTCCTGCAAGGGATTCCTGCACTGGATCTTCCTATAAACTGTAGCGGGTTTTCGGAAGCTAGTGGAACTTTGTAAAGGCCTCGTAGTGTTACCCTGCCTCGCTTCCTTGGTAGAGGTGTATGGGATTCATGACCCCTTGGCAGATGGGTAACACGGCTTGTGGGTAAAGATGCGCAACCTCTGCAGAGTGTAAAACTGGTATACTAGCCGTGCTCACGGTCATGAGCAGCTCGGACCCTCACATGATTAATCTATGGAACTAAATTCAATTTGTCATATGCATTGCATTGCAGGTGATGTTGATACTTTTGTTCTATTACTTAATTGGGTTTGGTATTTACTTATACTTAGTAACTGCTAATAAAATTTTGACCAACTTTAAAAGCAATGCTCAGCTCTAACCATCTTCTTTGGTAAGCCTTACACTTTATGTGAGCTCCCACCTTTGGCGAGTTCATGCACATTATTCCCCACAACTTGTTGAGCGATGAACGTATGTGAGCTCACTCTTGCTGTCTCACATACACCACAGGTCAAGACCAGGTACTGCAAGATGATGCTCATGGTGGATGCTGCGTTGAGTTCGTGAGAGGTCTAGGTCGTCGTCTTCCAGTCAACTTTGGGTTGCTGGACCGTTGTCTCCTTATAATGTAATTATTTATTTTGTATAGAACTCCTGTTATATATAAAGATGTGACATTCGATCCTGTGCCACTATACATCATATGTTTGAGACTTGGTCCCAGCATACCTGGTGTTTATGTTAACCCCGGGTTTCGGATCCCTAAAATCCGGGTGTTACAGGGCAGCAGCACCCTCGGCGTCAACTACACCTTCGGCGGGGTCTGACCTAGCCTCAGACGGCGATGCGGTTGGAGGATCTCCACCCCGAAGGACGGCATTAGCACCACACCCGGGCCATCACCGCCAGGGTCTTCTCCAGGAATCCGGCTCGAGCAGACGGCTCGGCCGGCCACCCCGAGGCCTCGGCCAGCTGTTCCCCAAAGACATCAGCCCGGCTTGTGGCCTCGACAGCTCAACTCCGGCGTCGGTCCCGCCAGTGGACGACCCGGCCTGGCCCCGGCCGACCAAATCTTCTTTTCGAGCCAACTCTGCCTCTGTCCGTGCTGACGCCGCTACCTCCGGCTTCGGCTCATCGAAGAGCGGCCGAGGGGTCCCTTTAACTAAGTGAGAGAAGCCTCGGACAGCAAGGCCGACTGAGCCGAGGGACTCCTACGCCTCTGGGATACGGATACCTCACTCGTCACCTTCGCACGAGGCGACTCACGCTTGGTGAAGCGGTTCAGATAACCAACAGGCGAGTCTTAGTGCTCGAAATGAAGGAAAAACACGGCTCCGTGCCGAAGATACATACATGTTCAGGCCCCAACAGCCGCAATGAACAAGACACCGGCACTCAAAGTGCCATTACAAACGGAACTCCGGTTCTGCCCCCGTGGGTACGAACAACCCCTCACACTGGAGGACCCGCGGGGCGACAAGGCTCTAGCTGGCTCACCGCCACTCGCACCACTACCGCGCCTCCTCGACTGCGGAACCAGTATCGCGACTCGAGGCAACCCTGCGTATGACCCAGCAGTGCCAGCCAGGCGCGACGGTCAATACGGCCAAAAATGGGCCGGCAGTAATGGCGGTGGCAGGCGGGCAGGAGCAGCGGTCACGTCGTCAGCCAAGCTTACGTCCCATCCAGGGGCAGCGAGAGAACTCTCTCTCATGGCGTGAAGACGGCGCGCCCGTGTTCCGTTCCTCGAACGGCTCGCACACGCTCAACGGCCGCCCCGCGAACCACTCGCCCTGTCGCATTAACTCCACAGCGGGACAGGCGGCGCCTCAGGCAGGAGAAGCAAGCGACGCTTCGCCTTCGCCATAATGACCGCGTCGAAAAAGGTACGCCACGTCATTCGATTTCGTATCCTTTTTCCTTTTCCTCTTTCTCTCTCTTACAACAGGGACCGGGAAAGGGGGATACCCCGAAAAGGATCCTTCTTCGTGAAGGAAACAGGCCCCGAGCCTCCCTACTGATCAGAGGTTCAAAGGCTGGCCCCTCGGAGGGGTTCAACGGCCGCCTCAGAGCGCTTGGGTTTTGCGCCCACTACTGGTCAGAGGTTCGATGGCCGGCCCCTCGGAAGGGTTCAACGGCCGCCTCAGGCCACTCGGGCTCCGCGCCCACTACTGATTAGGGGTTCGTAGGCTGGCCCTCGAAGGGTTCACAGTCGCCTCAGACACAGAGCGAGGGATGACCCTGGGTACGTTCGATACATAACCAAGGCTCGGGCTACGCTCCCGAGGTACCCTAGGACATTTTCGAGACCAGCGGGAACGATCTTTTAACGGAATCCCATCAGAGGGAGGCATCGAGCCCTCGGACCTCGTCAAAAGGGGACCGGGTCCGGCGGATCACCCGCGGGTACTTTTGGAGCGCGCCTCCGGGCCTCTAGCCGACCCCTAACAAATGGGGCACGGGCGTCCACTCGGATTACCCGCCAGCAGCTCACCGGAGACACCATGTTCGGCGCCCTCCGAGGGCAACATGGCGCTTTCCCCCCCCCCCTCCTCCTTGCGGAAAGGCGACACAGGGGCGTATGTAAAAAAGTCGAGTCTATCCTTGACCGTCCTCTCGCCCTGTGCAGAGGCTCAGGGGCTGCTCTCGCAAACCCGGCTCCGGCCAAACCGTTGACAGCGTCAACATACCAGCCCGAGAACTTGGGACCCGACCGTACACCCGGGCTACGGCCAGCTCGCATGAGGGAACAACCAGACCAGCCGAAGTGTTGCGAAGCGCACTAAGACCTCGAAGGAGTCAAACTACTCCTCCGAGGCCTCGGGGGCTACACCCGGCGGGTGCGCTTGCGCGCACCCACCGGAACAAAATGCAACCAAAAAAGGTTGGTCCCCTTGCAAAAAAGTGCAGCAAAAGCCTCTAAGCGAGTATTAACACTCCCTTCGAGGCTCGGGGGCTACTGTCGGGGACCAGGGGTACCCTCAAGACTCCTAAATCTCAGCTGGTAACCCCCATCAGCACAAAGCTGCAAAGGCCTGATGGGTGCGATTAAGTCAAGGATCGGTCCATTCGAGGGACGCGATCACGCCTCGCCCGAGCCCAGCCTCGGGCAAGGGCAGCCGACCCCGGAGGATCTACGTCTCGCCCGAGGACCCCCTCTAGCAACGGACACACCTTCGGCTCGCCCGAGGCCCAGTCTTCACCAAGAAGCAACCTTGGCCAAATCGCCACGCCAACTGACCAAATCGCAGGGGCATTTAATGCAAAGGTGGCCTGACACCTTTATCCTGACGCACGCCCTCCAGTCGACAGAGCCGAAGTGACCGCAGTCACCTTGCCGCTCCACTGACCGGTCTGACAAGTGGACAGCGTCGCCTGCGCCGCTCCGACTGCTGAGCCACTCGATAGAGTGAGGCTGACAGCAGCCAAGTCCGGCCCTAGGCACCATGGGAAACTCCACTCCGCCCGACCCCAGGGCTCGGACTCGGGCTCAGCCCCGGAAGACGACGAACTCCGCTTCGCCCAACCCCAGGGCTCGGACTCGGGCTCAGCCCCGGAAGACGACGAACTCCACTTCGCCCGACCCCAGGGCTCGGACTCGGGCTCAGCCTCGGAAGACGACGAACTCCGCTTCGCCCGACCCCAGGGCTCGGACTCGGGCTCAGCCCCGGAAGACGACGAACTCCGCTTCGCCCGACCCCAGGGCTCGGACTCGGGCTCAGCCCCGGAAGACGATGAACTCCGCTTCGCCCGACCCCAGGGCTCGGACTCGAGCTCAGCCCCGGAAGACAACGAACTCCGCTTCGCCTGACCCCAAGGCTCGGACTCGGGCTCAGCCCCGGAAGACGACGAACTCCGCTTCGCCCAACCCTAGGGCTCGGACTCGGGCTCAGCCCCGGAAGACGATGAACTCCGCTTCGCCCGACCCCAGGGCTCGGACTCGGGCTCATCCCCGGAAGACGACGAACTCTGCTTCGCCCGACCCCAGGGCTTGGACTCGGGCTTAGCCCCGGAAGACGACGAACTCCACCTCGCCCGACCCCAGGGCTCAGACTCGGGCTCAGCCCCGAAGGACGACGAACTCCGCTTCGCCCGACCCCAGGGCTCGGACTCAGCCCTGGCCTCAGCCGATGGTCTCCGCCTTGTCCGACCCAGGGGCTCGGACTCGACCTCGACCTCGGAGGAGCCTCCACCTCGCCCAACCTTGGGCACGGACCGACCACGTCAACAGGAGGCACCATCATTACCCTACCCCGAGCTGACTCAGGCTACGGGGAACAAGACCGGCGTCCCATCTGGCTCGCTCTACTATACGAGTAATGATGGCGCCTCGCACGCTCCATGACGACGACGGCTCTCAGCCCCCTTACGGAAGCAAGAGGACGTCAGCAAGGACTCGACAGCCCCGACAGCTATCCTTCCGCCAGGCTCCAGCGCTCCTCCGACGGCCACGACACCACACGAACTGGGTGCCAAAACCTCTCCGGCTGCCACGATGGCATGTACTTAGGGCGCTAGCTCTCCTCCGCTAGACACGTTAGCACACTGCTACACCCCCCTCCATTGTACACCTGGATCCTCTCCTTACGCCTATAAAAGGGAGGTCCAGGGCCCTCTTACGGAGGGTTGGCCGCGCGGGGAAGGACGGGACGGCGCTCGCGCAAGGCCGCTCGCTCCCTCCCGCGTGGACGCTTGTAACCCCCTACTGCAAGCGCACCCGACCTGGGCGCGGGGCTAACACGAAGGCCACAGGTTCCACCTCCCACGCCTGTCTCCCTCTGGCTGCTTTTCCCCCCTTCGCGTTCCGCCTCGTGCCGACCCATCTGGGCTGGGGCACACAGCGACAATTTACTCGTTGGTCCAGGGACCCCCCGGGTTTCGAAACGCCAACAATTACCGATCATTAAATGAAGTCACCATCAAGAACAAGTATCCACTTCCTCGGATCGATGACCTCTTCGATCAGCTTCAAGGGGCCAAATACTTCTCCAAGATAGACCTAAGGTCTGGTTATCACCAATTGAGAATCAAGGAAGCAGATATCCAGAAGACTGCATTTGTCACCCGGTACGGACAGTATGAATTCACAGTGATGCCTTTCGGACTGACAAACGCACCCGCCTTTTTCATGAACCTCATGAACAAAGTGTTTATGGAAGAGCTGGATAAGTTTGTCATGGTCTTCATTGATGACATCCTTATCTACTCCAAGAACCGCGAAGACCATAAGCGTCACCTCCGGACTGTCCTCGGAAAACTCAGGGCACACCAACTTTATGCTAAACTCAGTAAATGTGAATTCTAGTTGGAAAAGATCGCCTTCCTTGGGCATATCTTGACCACAGAAGGAATAGAGGTAGACCCTTCCAAGGTGGAAGCAGTATCAAAATGGAGGCAGCCATCCAACGTCAGTGTGGTTCGAAGCTTTCTGGGAATGGCAGGATATTACCGCCGCTTTATCAAGGGATTCTCCAGCATAGCAAGACCTATGATCGAGCTCCTCAAGAAAGAGCATAAGTTTGTGTGGACCCCGAAATGTGAAGAAAGTTTCCAAATCATAAAGGAGAAGCTCACAACCGCACCCATTTTAACACTACCGGATATACATCAGGATTTCGTCGTCTTCTGTGATGCCTTGAGGCAAGGCTTAGGGTGTGTGCTGATGCAAAACGAGAAAGTCATTGCTTATGCATCACGCCTACTTAAGCCGCATGAGCAAAATTATCCCACCCATGATTTGGAATTGGCAGCCATAGTGCATGCTTTGAAGATATGGAGGCATTACCTAATTGGGAACAAATGTCACATCTTCACCGATCACAAGAGTCTGAGGTATATCTTCACTCATCTAGATCTCAACCTCTGCCAACGAAGATGGTTGGAACTGATCAAGGATTATGACCTTGAGATTCATTATCACCCCAGAAAGGCCAACGTGGTAGCAGACGCCCTCAGCCGAAAACCTTTCGGAATAAAGTGAACCAACTTTTCAGAAGATTGGAAGAAGGAATCAGCTCAACTAAATGCATGTTTGGGAAACAACGGCAGTCTCGAAGTCAAACCAATACTAGAAGACCTCATATGCAAAGCTCAATGCCTAGACTCAGAGACAGCAAGACCTGTGGAAAAATCTCGCAAGGAACAACTCCCGGACCTCAGGACAGATGAACAAGGAGCCCTTTGGTTCAAGAATCGTCTGTGTGTACCAAAAGGAGAGGCATGAGAAGTCCTGCTCGAGGAAGCTCACAACTCAGCCTACTCCATCCACCTAGGGACTACCAAGATGTACCTAGACCTCAAAACCAGATACTGGTGGAGAGGGATGAAGAAAGAGATAGCACAGTATGTGGCCCAATGTGACACCTGCCAAAGAACGAAGGCCGAGCACCAGAAGCCTGCAGGCCTATTGCAACCCCTCCCAGTGCCTGAATGGAAGTGGGAAGAAATAGGCATGGATTTTGTAACCGGACTACCCCGGACGCAAAAAGGGAATGACTCTATCTGGGTAATAATAGACCGCCTTACCAAGGTAGCCCATTTCATTCCCGTGAAAACTACCTATGGAGGAGCCACCCTTGCCCGAATTTATCTCAAGGTGATAGTAAGACTCCATGGCATCCCAAGAAAGATAGTGTCAGACAGAGGAACCCAGTTCACCTCCAAATTCTGGACAAGCCTTCAGAAAGCTACGGGCACCAAGCTAGACTTCAGCACCGCCTATCACCCTTAGACAGATGGACAGACAGAAAGAGTCAACAAGGTCCTCGAAGACCTATTAAGAGCTTGTGTGTTAACTTTCGATAGAAGTTGGGAATCCAGTTTTCCCTATGCAGAGTTCTCGTATAATAACAACCATCAGGCCAGCATCAAGATGTCATCATTCGAAGCATTGTATGGACGAAAATGCCAGACCCCTCTCATGTGGTCCAACGTAGGGGAAAAGGCATTAGAAGGACCTACCTTTGTCAAAGAGGCTGAGGAGAAAGTTACCCTGATCCGCAGGATATTACTTGAAGCTTAGAGTCGGCAGAAGAGTTATGCGGACAACAGGCGGAGAGAACTCAGATTTGAGGAAGGAGACTTCGTCTACCTTAAGGTCTCCCTGATGCGTGGTGTCAGAAGGTTCCAAGTGAAAGGAAAGCTAGCACCTCGATTCGTCGGTCCCTATCCCATCATCGGCAGAGTAGGACCCACAGCATATCGTCTTGAACTACCAGAATCCATGTCTGACATCCACAATGTGTTTCACGTATCCCAGCTCCACAAATGCCTGCAAGCACCAGAAAGTCACATCGAAGAAGAGGCAATACAGATTTAGAAAGATCTTCAGTACCGTGAGAAGCCAGTAAAGATCCTTGATTCAGCAATCCGGAAGACCCACACCTCAGAAGTGAAACTCTGTGAAGTTCAGTGGAGCAGAGAAGGAGAAGAGGAAGCTACCTGGGAGAGTGAGGACTCCTTGAGGAGGGAATACCCTTATCTTTTCTCAAATCCAGTCTAAATCTCGAGGGCGAGATTCCTTTAAGTGGGGTAGGTTTGTAACATCCCAAAATCTCAACCCAAGATTTGGAACCCTAATCTCCTAAACCCTCCCCCTTATTTCTATTTTCTCCTTAAACTCCATCCTAAGGTCATCTCATCATATGCATACACTTGGATTGTTAGGAACACCTCACATAGGTTATTTTCAACACTTAAGATTATTTAGCTAATTGTTGGTTCAAAAGAAAAGGAAATAAAAAGAAACAAAAATAGAAAATGGAAGTGAAATAGAAAACAGAAAAAGAAAAAGGAAAAAACCCTCCCCCCCTCGGCTGGGCCGTTTTCGGCCCAAACCGCGCCGCGCCCGCTTCTCCCCCCTCTCCTCCCCGGCCCAAGCGGCCCAGCTGCGCGCGCCCGCGCTGCGCCTGACAACCAGGCCCCACCAGTCAGCGGCTCCATCCCTCTCCCTCTCGCACCACTCTCCCACTGGCAGCTCGGGCCCGCCTGTCAGGACCGTCGTCCCGCCCATGCCATCATCGGCGCGTTCGCCGCCGACCGCCTCCTGCCCCATCGCTTCGCCATTAACGCTCGCACCGGCCTCAGCGACCACCCCGCCACTGTACCCGAGCCGTCCCCTCACCCTCGCCTGCCCGAGCCATCTTGTCGCTGTTTGCTCCATCCCCGCCATCATGGCAAGCTCGTCGGCGCTCGTCGGCGCTCGCCGTCCCCTCCCTTCCTTCCCCCTCCCGGGCGCCTATAAAAGGGACCGCCCGAGCTCCGTTTCCTCCACACCAGCCCTGGCCATCTCCTCCACTCCTCCCTGAACCCAATTGAGATAACGCCGCCGCGTTCCCCCTTCACTCCGGTGAGCTTCGTTCTCTCCTCGTTAGTAGCTTTCGGTCGAATTAATTTGGTGCTCGAGCTCCGCCACTCACTCACGATCGCAACGCACCCATCCCCACCTCCTATTGCGCTCGGCTGCCTCGCTGATGACCTCACTGCCGCGAGCACCCGCCACCGCGCCGTGGACTGGCCACCCTAGGTCCCCACCGGTCAAATTGACCCCACCCCTGTGATCCCCTACCCTCGCTCGTGCCTCGCCATAGCTCCCCCGCCACAGAACCGGACCCACGGCGGAGAACCACCACGGGATTTCACCGGCGGTCGAGCTCCCGTCGACCTTTCCCCACCTCTGTCGCCGCTCCGCGTCATTAACCCCCCTTCCCTCGCTGACGTGTGGGCCCGCACCACGGCGCCGTCCCCCGCCGTCTCCCTCGCGGATGGGTCGTGTGGGCCGCCTGCCGTGCTCGCGCGCGCGCTTGCGCCCGGGTGGGCCAAAATCTCCCCCCCGGCCCAGCAAGCAGGAATTCCCTTTTCTTTTTCTTTTCCCCATTTCTTTTTCTCATTTTCATATATATAATTATATGCTGATATTTTATGCGCCAAAATAGTTTAAATAAATTATAGGGCACAAAAATAATATGATATAAGAAATGGCACACCCCACTAAAGTCACCATGATTGATGTATTGTTATTATCTGTGTTTGTTACCGAAAGAGGGATCCGATCCTCCGGAAGTTATAGCTCCGGAAGAAGGACAGGAATCCGACCCCTCCGAGATAAATCTTTTGTGCCAGGAAAGCTTCGACGAAGGCAAGTCCATCCTTCCCTTGATGCATAATTTACCTATTTCTCTCTACCACTACCTAAGCCGGGATTAAGGGATGGAATCTATTTGCATGGTGAGCATGAGAGAGCCCGCATTAGCTAATACCTTTTGATCACAAGATATGGGATAAGAAAAGGGTGTGAACAACGATGTTTTCCAAAAAGTGTGTGATGAAGGGTATTCACCCTCATCACCTGGTGAGTAGGATGATCAGGGACTCCCTGGTTTAGGGGAGGGCCTAAGGTGATGGCTCTGCTAGTTAAGGCGTGAGAAGAAGGATTGTCCTCTCGTATAAGGACCGGTTTTTCATCCTTCACTACATGTACTCATGAAAAGTACAACCACTCGAGGCTGTGTGGGCAGTCACTCGATCTGAACTCGTACGGTCCAACCCTAGGGTTATGAAGGCTGGGGAGCACTGGGAGGATAAGGAGGGGGAATGTTTTGTTCGGTTTAGGCATGGCGGTGGCCTGACTCCTTCCGGTATAACCGTTAAGGTTAGGACGTGCGAGGAAAGAAAGAGATTCAGATTTGGATCTCATTGGCCATGAGATCGCAGAGCCGGACTAGTGGGTAAAGTGTACACCTCTGCGCAGAGTTTGAAAACCTATTCGAATAGTCTGTGTCCACTGGTATGGACGAGTCTGGTGTGGTATGACAATTAGTGTTTCTACAACAACCGGGAACGGGGAAATATGTGTGTGTGTAAGTGTGTCTCTGGAAAAGAAAATGGTGCCACTGGAGCGGGAAGCTCAGTGGTGGTTAAGCAAGTGTTATTTCTATTGTTTCGGGAAAACCCTAAGAACAAGTTCTGCCTTTCTCTGAGAAAAAAGAGTGACTTCAACTCCACCATATGAAGCATGTATGATATATGTCTCTTTCTCTTTACGGGAGCCGGGTGGGCTTGCGGAATACCTAGTGTATTCACCCAGATTTATTTATGTTTTTCAGCAGCTGGAGACTTCTTTTCTGCTATGCTTGATTGAGAGGGCTGTGTCTTCACCCAGTTCTGCCTGTGGCTTGGGCTAGTTTATCTTCCATTGTGTTTTATAGTTCCGGCTCACTCTCGAGCTTGTACCCTGGTATTGTAATAACATTTACTCTGACTTTGTACTATTTGAAGTAAGGAATGTGGTTACTAGCCTCCTGGGACTAGTAATTGTATCACATTTGAGTCCCAGAGGATTGGGGCGCTTCATGAACCATCACTCCTTCTAAAGACAGATACATCAACATTGTAAACAAACAATTGTAGCCCATGTGGCACAATTGACTTACAGACAGGAGATTATAACCTAGCGACTCTACTAAAATACATTGGAAATAGAGTGCTCGCTTGTGATAGCTATTTTCCCCAAACCTTTGACCTTGCCTTGATTCCCATCTCCAAAAATAATCGTATCCTGGGAATCCTTGTTCTTGATGTAGGAGGTGAACATCTTCTTCTCCCCCGTCATGTGGTTTGTGCATCCGCTGTCGATAATCTAGCTTGAGCCCCCGGATCCATAAACCTGCAAGGAAAATTAGGCTTGGGTTTTAGGTAGCCAACTCTTGTTGGGTCCTACAAGGTTAGTCACAATAGCTTTTGGTACCTAAATGCAAGCCTTGTCTCCTTTGCATTTGGATCCCAATTTTCTAGCAACCACTTTTTCATTTTTACATGAAAGTACAAACGTAGTGTTGCAAGCATGAAAGACAGTGGTAGGTTTATCACACATTTTCTTAGGAGCATGAGACACAAAATTTCTCCTAGGCCTACCATTAAAATTAGAACTTGAAACAAACATAGCATGTGAATCACAAGCATCATGATCATATCTCCTATTATGACTAGCAATTTTCCTATTATACATGAAGGCATGATTCTTTTGATTACTACTAGCCATAGGGGCCTTCCCTTTCTCCTTGTTGGGAATGGGAGCCCTTTGGCTTGTTAAGTTTTTGGCTTCCTTTCGAAAGCCAAGTCCATCCTTAATTGAGGGGTGTCTACTGATTGTATAGGCATCCCTAGCAAACTTTAATTTATCAAAATCTATCTTGCAAGTCTTAAGTTGAGCATTAAGACTTGCCACTTCATCATTTACTTTAGTAATGGATGCAAGATGTTCATTACAAGCGTTAACATCAAAATCCTTGCATCTATTGCAAATTACAACATGTTCCACACATGAACTAGATTTATTAGCTACTTCTAGCTTAGCATTTAAATCATCATTAACACTCTTTAAGCTAGACACAGATTCATGACAAGCAGATAATTTAGAAGATAGTATTTCATTCCTTTTGACCTCTAAAGCAAGAGATTTTTGCACACAAACAAACTTATCATGCTCTTCATACAAAATATCCTCTTGCTTTTCTAAAAGTCTATCCTTTTCATTTAAAGCATCGATTAACTCATTAATTTTATCTACTTTTGCTCTATCTAAACCCTTAAATAAATCGGTATAATCTACTTCATCATCATTAGAATCATCATCGCTTGAAGTAGTATACTTAGGGGGTTTCTTGAATGCTTACCTTTTTCTCCTTTGCCATGAGGCAAGTATGGCGTTCGTTGGGGAAGAGAGAGGACTTGTTGAAGGCTGAGGCAGCAAGTCCTTCGTCATCGGAGTTGGAGGAAGAGCAGTCCAAATCTCATTCTTTGCCAAGATGCGCCTCGCCCTTCGCCTTCTTGTAGGCCTTCTTCTTCTCCCTTTTCCCGCTCTTTTCTTGTCCCTGGTCACTATCATTATCGGGACAGTTTGCAATAAAGTGACCAGTCTTACCGCATTTGAAGCAGGAGCGCTTTCCTCTTGTTTTGTTCTTGTTGGGTTGCTCCTTGCGTCCTTTAAGAGCGGTCTTGAAACGCTTGATGATGAGCGCCATTTCATTCTCGTTGAGCCCGGCAGCCTCAACTTGTGCCACCTTGCTTGGTAGCGCCTCCCTACTGCTTGTTGCCTTGAGCGCAACGGGCTGCGGCTCATAGATGGGCATGGGGCCGTTTAATGCAACATCAACATACCTTGCCTCCTTGACCATCATGCGCCCGCTCATAAATTTTCCGAGTATCTCCTCGGGCGTCATCTTTGTGTACCTGGGATTTTCACGGATGAGGTTCACAAGATGAGGGTCAATAACAGTGAAAGACCTGAGCATAAGTCGGACGACGTCGTGGTCCGTCCATCTCATGCTCCCATAGCTCCTAATCTTGTTGACCAGGGTTTTGAGCCTGTTGTACGTCTATGTTGGCTCCTCTCCCCTGATCATAGCGAACCTTCCCAGCTCGCCTTCCACCAACTCCATTTTGGTGATCATGGTGGCGTCGTTTCCCTCATGTGATATTTGGAGGGTGTCCCAGATTTACTTGGCGTTGTCCAAGCCGCTCACCTTGTTGTACTCATCCCTGCACAAAGATGATAGCAAAACAATGGTAGCTTGTGCATTTTTATGAATTTGCTCGTTAATAAACACAGGGTTATCCGTACTATCAAATTGCATTCCATTTTCAACTATCTCCCAAATACTAGGATGGAGAGAGAATAGATGACTACGCATTTTGTGACTCCAAAAAGAGTAGTCCTCTCCATCAAAGTGTGGAGGTTTACCAAGACAAATTGAAAGCAAATGAGCATTGGAATTGAAAGGAATACGAGAATAATCAAATGAAAAATTTGAATTAACCGGTTTCTTTTTATCGTTGTCGTTGTCTCTTGGTGAAGAGGAAGATTCGTCGCTGTCGTAGTAGACGATCTTCTTGATGCGCCTCTTCTTCTTCCCGTCCTTCTTCTTGTGACTCGAGCCAGAGTCAGTGGGCTTGTCATCTCTTGGCTCGTTGAAGATGGACTCCTTCTCCTTATCGTTGACCACCATCCCCTTTCCCTTAGGATCCATCTCTTCGGGCGATTAGTCCCTTACGTGAAGAGAACGGCTTCGATACCAATTGAGAGCACCTAGAGGGGGGTGAATAGGTGATCCTATAAAATTCAACAACTAATAGCCACAAAACTTGGTTATAGAAATGTTAGTGCTACTAAGTAGTTGCAAAGCAAGTTCTTGTGGGCAAGACAGTCACAAAGAGATCAACACAAGAGACACGTGATTTTATCCCGTGGTTCAGCCAAGTAACACTTGCCTACTTCCATGTTGTGGCGTCCCAATGGACGAGGGTTGCACTCAACCTCTTTCAAGTGATCCAATGATCAACTTGAATACCACGGCTTTTCTTTGCTTATCTCTTTTTCCCGTTTGTGAGGAATCTCCACAAGTTGGAGTCTCTCGCCCTTACAACAAAGATCACAATGAAAGCATGGAGTAAGGTTGGGAAGAGCAACGCACACTAGAATTAAATCCACACCGCAAACACGCACACAAGTGAGAAGATGAGCACACAAAACACGCGCGGGGAGTTTACAACTCGAAAAGTGCTCCAATCTCAAGAACGATGAATGATTGCATGAAAGTGAGGACTAGAAGTCTTGGAATGCTTAGAGTGTGCTTGGGTGACTCCTCCATGCGCCTAGGGGTCCCTTTTATAGCCCCAAGGCAGCTAGGAGCCGTTGGAGGCCAACAAGGAAGGCCAAAGTTGCCTTCTGTCGGTGGCGCACCGGATAGTCCGGTGCACCACCGGACAGCCACTGTTCATGTCCGGTGCACGATCTCCTTCCTAGTTTGGCGCAGACGACCGTTGCAGATTCACGGCAGTTGGCGCACCGGACAGTCTGGTGCCCCCTGCCGACCGTTGGCACGGGCCACGCGTCGCCCGCAGATTGCGCGGCCGACCGTTGCGCTGGCAGCCGTTGGCTCACCGAACAATCCGGTGCACCACCGGACATTTCGGTGAAATATAACCGTATGCCACCAAATTCTCCCGAGAGCGGCCTGTTCACCGGAGGCTGGCCTGGCGCACCGGACACTGTCCGGTGTACCACCGGACAGTCCAGTGTGCCAGACTGAGCTGAGTGTTGGCTGCTCAGAGCCAAGTCCTTTTCTTCTTCTCTTTTCTTTGTTTCTATCACTTAGACAAAACATGTTAGTACTCAAAACAATGTACTAAGTCTAGAAACGTACCTTGTTGCATGATTTGCACTTCTCTTTTCATATGGCAAATACTCAACTCACTTAGTATGTGTTGGACACTTAATCACCAAAATATAATAGAAATGGCCCAAGGGCACATTTCCCTTTCAAAGACCCATTTAGTTCCAATGACGTTTTGCTTGGGTCTTGCTACTAAGGACCAGACTTCATTTCTTGTGAAGTTGTTAAGCTCTTCTTGCATAGCAATGATCCAGTCTGGATCACTTAGTGCTTCCTCTACCTTAAGTGGTTCAAGAGAGGAGACAAACAAGTAAAATTCACAAAAATTTGCTAAACAAGATCGAGTTGTTACCCCTCTCCTGATGCTACCCAGGATGTTGTCCACAGGATGATCTCTCTGAATGCCCTGGTGCACTGGAGGGTGAGGCACCAGAGAATGTCTTTGAATTTGATCATCTTGTTCATCTTGTTCAATGGCTTCTTCTTCACTAGCAACTTCTTCTTGCTCATTTTCCATAATGGTTGGCATATCTTGCGGTAGAAGCTCTTCTTTAAGGGTTGGAAGACTTGAGGTTGATGGGTTTGCTTGGATGGAAGGATTTTCACCAACCACTCTAGCAATCCCATCAACAACCCTATTTGTCATCCAAATTCTCCCTTCATCATCGTCATTTTCTTGTGGCTTCACCTCACCTATTGCAAGCTTCTTGATGGCTTCATTAGGTGGGATTTCATTTCCTGCAATATCTTTAGAGACATGCCCTTGCGAGCCATTAGATTCATCAAATGTCACGTCTATCGCTATTTCAACAAGACCGGTGGTATTGTTGAAAACACGATATCCATGCGCATTTGATGCATAACCAAGCAAGAAACCCTTGTCCACTCTAGGAGCAAACTTCGAGCTCTTGACTTTCTTGTTAAGAATGTAGCATTTACACCCAAAAACTCTAAAGTAATCAAGCTTAGGTTTATTATTGGTGAGAAGCTCGTAGGCAGTCTTCTTGTAAATCTTGTGAAGATAAAGGCGGTTGATTGCATGACAGACGGTGTTGACCGCCTCTGCCCAAAAATTGTCAGGTGTCTTGTACTCATCCAACATGGTTCTAGCGGCTTCGATTAGTGTTCGGTTCTTCCTTTCCACAACACCATTTTGTTGTGGAGTGTAGGGGACCGAGAACTCATGTTTGATTCCTTCTTCACCTAAGAATTCTTCAACACCTGTATTCTTGAACTATGTCCCATTATCACTTCTCACCTTTTTTATTTTTAACTCAAACTCATTTTGAGCTCTTCTCATAAATTTCTTCAAAATCTCTTGTGTTTCACCTTTGTCACTCAAAAAGAAAACCCAGGTGAAGCGAGAAAAATCATTAACAATAACTAAACCATACTTACTGCCACCAATACTAATGTAGGCCACAGGTCCAAAGAGATCCATATGAAGAAGCTCCAAAGGCCTCTTGGTTGTGACCACGTTCTTTGATTGATGTGGAACGCCATGTTGCTTCCCTGCTTGACATGCGCTGCATACCTTGTTTTTCTCAAACATAACATTTGTTAGTCCAATAATGTGATTATCCTTTTGAAGTTTGGCCAAGTTCCTCATGCCAACATGAGCTAGCCGGTGATGCCAAAGCCAACCCTTGTTGGATTTTGCCACTAAACAAGTCTCAGGCGTCACTCTACTAGTTGTGAAATCAACAAGATAGAGTTTGCCCTTCAAGCGACCTATAAAAGCAATAGAGGAATCCTCCCTTCTAAGAATCTTCACATCAACATTAGTAAATAGGCAATTATATCCCATTCCACAAAGTTGTGAAACGAACATCAAGTTATAGCTTAATGAATCAACTAACAAAACATTTGAAAGTGATTGGTGGTCAGAGATAGGAATGTTACCAACACCAATCACTTCACTCTTGCCACTATCTCCAAACACAATTTCTTGTGCTTCTTGAGTTAGTTGCAGGGAGTGAAACATGTCTTTCTCCCCGATCATGTGATTTGTACATCCACTGTCAAGCACCCAGCTTGACCCACTGGATGAGTAGACCTGCAAAACAAGTTTAAGCTATGCTTTTAGGTACCCAAATTGAATTGGGTCCTGTAGTGTTAGTTATTGCTTTGGGTACCCACACACTCCTTTTCATAATCTTTCTCTTAGTGTAGGCACCTACATATTTTACAACCAATTTTCCTGAATCCCAAGTCAACATATAATCACAAAGGTAAGCATGCGAAATGGGAGCTCTAAACTTTTCTCCACTTGTGGAGACCGCATCCTTCATCTGGTTCTTTGTGTAACTCAAAATTACCTTTGCTTGAGTTGACTTGTCCTTGGAGGAGTGAATCCTCCCCAAGGCATCATATAGGGTGGTTCCCTCTATGAACTTGGGGGATCACCCCTTATGCTCTATGCTAGGGTTTACCTTATGTGAGTTGTACCCAAGCCCCTTTCTCCCATTGTTGGGCTTCAAGGACTTGCACTTGGGTTCAACTTTATTTAACCCATCATTGCTAGAGCACTTCTTCAATATTTCTTTGACCTTAACCTATGGGCTTTTCTTCCTTGCATGGTTAGTCAAACAACAAGAAGCATGATATTTTGTACAATGTTTACAAATATCATTATTTGAGGAGCTAGCCTTAGAATTTTCTATTAAAGATGAAGTGTTAAAGTTCTTGCACTTTTCAAGTTGCACTTGAAGTTCTTGATTTTGAAATGTTAAGCATGACAAGCTTGATTCAAGTGCGTCCCTTTCATTTGCAAGACTAACTATAGAGGTTTTTACATTAGTCATTTCTTTTTCTTTATCCTCTATAGTTATTTTGGCTAAAGATATTTCCTTAGTCAAAACATCTGAAAGGGAAATGTGCCCTTGGGCCATTTCTAAGTATTTTGGTGATTTAGTGTCCAACACAAATGCCTGAGTGTAAAATGGTGGACAAAGTGCAAATCAAGGTTAAAGGTATGTTTCTCAGACTTAGTACATTGTTTTAGTGACTAATGTATTGTGTCTAAGTGCTGGAAACAGGAAAAATCCGATTGGAAAGGTCTTGGCTCGAGCAGCCAAGAATCTGCTCAGTCTGGGAGCACCGGACTGTCCGGTGTGCACCGGACAGTGTCCGGTGCGCCAGGCTGGCTTGAGCAAAGTGGCTGCTCTCGGGACTTCGACGGCGGTGTACGGCTATAATTCACCGGACTGTCCGGTGTGCACCGGACTGTCCGGTGGGCCGTTCACAGGCGAACTCGTCGCTCTCGGAAATTCATCGGCGACGTACGGCTATAATTCACCGGACTGTCCGGTGTGCACCGGACTGACCGGTGAGCCAACGGTCGGCCGGGCCAACGGTCGGCCGCACAATCTGCGCAGGACACGTGGCCGAGCCAACGGCTAGAAGAAGGCACCGGACTGTCCGGTGTGCACCGGACATGTCGGGTGCGCCAACGGTTCCCAGGGTGCCAACGGTCGACTGCGCTGTTTATGGAAAGAAATCGGGCACTGGACATGTCCGGTGTGCACCGGACTGTCCGGTGCGCCAGTCGACAGAAGGCAAGATCAGCCTTCCAAGATTGCTCTCAACGGCTCCTAGCTACCTTGGGGCTATAAAAGGGACCCCTAGGCGTATGGAGGAGTACACCAAGCATCTCAACAACATTTCTAAGCACCAAGACATCGATTTCGCGCATTCGTTTCATTGTGATAGCATATAGAGCTCTTGTGGAGTTGTGAACTCATTGAGTCGTGTTGCGAGCTCTTGTTGCGATTTGTGTGCGTATTGACACTCTGATTCTTGTGTCTTGTGTGCGTTGCTAATCCCTCCCTTGCTCCGTGTTCTTTGTGAATTTCAAGTGTAAGGGCGAGAGGCTCCAAGTTGTGGAGATTCCTCGCAAACGGGATTGAGATAAAGCAAGCAAAACACCGTGGTATTCAAGTGGGTCTTTGGACCGCTTGAGAGGGGTTGATTGCAACCCTCGTCCGTTGGGACGCCACAATGTGGAGTAGGCAAGCGTTGGTCTTGGCCGAACCACGGGATAACCACCGTGCCATCTCTGTGATTGATCCTTGTTGGTTATTGTGTTTTGTTGAGGATTCCTCCTTAGCCACTTGGCAATTATTGTGCTAACAATTAACCAAGTTTTTGTGGCTATAAGTTTTTGAAGTTTTACAGGATCACCTATTCACCCCCCCCCCTCTAGGTGCTCTCAATTGGTATGAGAGCCGTTCTCTTCAAGAAAGGGACTAACCGCCCGAAGAGATGGATCCTAAGGGCAAGGGGATGGTGATCAACGACAAGGAGAAGGAGTCCTTCGTCAACGAGCCCAATGATGACAGGCCCACCGACTCAGGCTCGGGCCACAAAAGAAAAGACGGGAGGAAGAAGAAGACAAGGCGCATCAAGGAAATTGTCTACTACGACAGCGACGAATCTTCCTCCTCCCAAAAGGACAACGAAGACTACGACAGACGAAAGACGGTTAACTCAAACTTTTCTTTCGATTATTCGCGCATTCCGCATAGCTCAAATGCCTAATTGCTCCCCATTCCACTTGGCAAGCCCCCTCACTTTGATGGAGAGGACTACGGATTTTGGAGCCACAAAATGCGTACTCACCTGTTTTCCCTCCACCCAAGCATTTGGGAGATTGTGGAAAGTGGAATGAAATTTGATAGCTCAGATAGCCCTGTGTTTATTAATGAACAGATTCATAAGAATGCACAAGCTACTACTGTGTTGCTAGCCTCTTTGTGCAGGGACGAGTATCACAAGGTGAGCGGCTTGGACAATGCCAAGCAGATCTGGGACACCCTCAAGATCTCTCATGAGGGGAACGACGTCACCTTGCTCACCAAAATGGAGTTGGTGGAGGGCGAGCTTGGAAGGTTCGCGATGATAAGGGGCGAGGAGCCAACTCAAACTTACAACCGGCTCAAGACCCTTATCAACAAAATAAGGAGCTACGGAAGCACGCGATGGACGGACCACGACGTCGTCCGACTGATGCTAAGGTCCTTTACCGTTCTTGATCCTCATTTGGTGAATAATATTCGTGAGAATCCCAGGTACACCAAAATGTCGCCCGAAGAAGTCCTCGGAAAATTCGTTAGCAGGCGAATGATGATCAAGGAGGCGAGGTACGTGGACGACGCCTTGAATGGTACGATCAACGAGCCGCAACCCCTTGCTCTCAAGGCAACAAGAAGCAAGGAGGCGCTACCTAGCAAGGTGGCACATATTGAGGCGGCCGGACTTAATGATGAGGAGATGGCCCTCATCATTAAGCGCTTCAAGACGGCGCTTAAAGGTCGCAAGGGACAGCCAAGCAAGACCAAAGCCAAGGGGAAGCGCTCATGCTTCAAATGCGGTAAGCTTGGTCATTTTATTGCTAACTGTCCCGACAATGATAGTGATCAGGAACAAGGGAACAAGAGGGAGAAAAAGAAGAACTATAAGAAGGCAAAGGGCGAGGCTCATCTTGGCAAGGAGTGGGATTCGGACTGCTCCTCGTCCGACTCCGACAATGAAGGACTCGCCGCCACCGCCTTCAACAAGTCATCCCTCTTCCCAAACGAGCGTCACACTTGCCTCATGGCAAGGGAGAAGAAAGTAAGCACTCATAATACTAGTACTTATGCTTCTTCAAGTGAGGATGAGTCTAGTGATGATGATGAGATAGATTACTCATGCTTATTCAAGGGATTAGATAGAACCAAGGTAGACAAAATTAATGAATTGATTGATGCCTTGAATGATAAGAATATGCTTTTAGAAAAGCAAGAGGATTTGTTGTATGAAGAGCATGATAAATTTGTAGAAGCACAGAAATCTCTTGCTCTAGAAATTAAGAGGAATGAAATGCTCTCTAGTGAATTATCTTCTTGTCATGAAACTATTGCTAAGTTAAAAAGTTTTAATGATGATTTAAATGCTAAACTAGAAGTAGCTAGTAAATCTGATTCTTGTGTAGAAATTGTTGAAACTTGTAATAGGTGTAAAGATTTTGACATTGATGCCTGTAGTGATCATTTAGTCTCAATTTCCAAATTAAATGAGGAATTAGCTAGTCTTAATGCCCAACTTAAGACTAGCAAGAATGAATTTGACAAGCTAAAATTTGCAAGGGATGCCTACACGATTGGTAGACACCCCTCAATTAAGGATGGACTTGGCTACAAGAGGGAAGCCAAGAACTTGACAAGCCATAAGGCTCCCATCTCCGCCAAGGAGAAAGGGAAGGCCCCTATGGCTAGTAGTGTGCAAAAGAACCATGCCTTTATGTACCATGATAGGAGACACTCTAGAAATGCTTATAGGAATTGTAATGCAGATAATGCCTTTGATTCTCATGCCATGTTTGCTTCTAGTTCTTCTTATATGCATGATAGAAATGTTGGTAGGAGAAATGTTGTTCATAATATGCCTAGGAGAAATGTTGTTAATGTTCCTAGGAAAGTAAATGAACCTTCTACAATATATCATGCTTTAAATGCTTCTTTTGCTATTTGTAAAAAGGATAGGAAGATAGTTGCTAGAAAATTAGGGGCAAGATGCAAGGGAGACAAAACTTGCATTTGGGTCCCTAAGGATATTTGTGCTAACCTTGTAGGACCCAACATGAGTTGGGTACCTAAGACCCAAGCCTAAATTTGCCTTGCAGGTTTATGCATCCGGGGGTTCAAGCTGGATTATTGACAGCGGATGCACAAACCATATGACGGGGGAGAAGAAGATGTTCACCTCCTACGTCAAGAATAAAGATTCCCAAGATACAATAATATTTGGTGATGGGAATCAAGGCAAGGTAAAAGGGTTAGGTAAAATTGCAATCTCAAATGAGCACTCTATCTCTAATGTGTTTTTAGTAGAGTCTCTTGGATATAATTTGCTATCTGTTAGTCAATTATGCAATATGGGATATAACTGTCTATTTACAAATGTAGATGTGTCTGTCTTTAGAAGATGTGATGGTTCACTAGCTTTTAAGGGTGTACTAGACGGCAAACTTTACTTAGTTGATTTTGCAAAAGAAGAGGCCGGTCTAGATGCATGCTTAATGGCTAAGACTTGCATGGGCTGGTTGTGGCATCGCCGCTTAGCACATGTGGGAATGAAGAACCTCCACAAGCTTCTAAAGGGAGAACACGTGATAGGTCTAACCAATGTTCATTTCGAAAAAGATAGACCTTGTGCAGCTTGTCAAGCAGGTAAACAAGTGGGAGGAGCACATCACAGCAAGAATGTGATGACCACGTCAAGACCTCTGGAGCTGCTGCATATGGACCTCTTCGGACCCGTCGCCTATCTGAGCATAGGAGGAAGTAAGTATGGTTTAGTTATTGTTGATGATTTTTCCCCCTTCACTTGGGTGTTCTTTTTGCAGGATAAGTCTGAAACCCAAGGGACCCTCAAGCGCTTCCTAAGGAGAGCTCAAAATGAGTTTGAGCTCAAGGTGAAGAAAATAAGGAGTGACAACGGGTCCGAATTCAAGAATCTTCAAGTGGAGGAGTTCCTTGAGGAGGAGGGGATCAAGCACGAGTTCTCCGCTCCCTACACACCTCAGCAAAATGGTGTGGTAGAGAGGAAGAACAGGACGCTCATAGATATGGCGAGGACTATGCTTGGAGAGTTCAAGACCCCCGAGTGCTTTTGGTCGGAAGCCGTGAACACGGCTTGCCACGCCATCAACAGGGTCTACCTTCACCGCCTCCTCAAGAAGACTTCATATGAGCTGCTGACTGATGAAGAAGACGTTCCAACGGCCGCGATACGCACCATGGCGATTGGAGATGTACGGCCTCAAGAACATTTGGAGCAAGATCAACCGTCTTCCTCAACTATGGTGCATCCCCCAACCCAAGATGACGAACAGGTACCTCAAGTGGAGGCGCATGATCAAGGGGGAGCACAGGATGTTCAAGTTGAAGAGGAAGAAGCACCTCAGGCACCTCCAACCCAAGTTCGAGCAACGATTCAAAGGGATCATCCCGTCGACCAGATATTGGGTGATATTAGCAAGGGAGTAACTACTCGTTCAAGATTAGTAAATTTTTGTGAGCATTACTCTTTTGTCTCTTCTATTGAGCCTTTCAGGGTAGAAGAGGCCTTGCTAGATCCGGACTGGGTGTTGGCCATGCAGGAGGAACTCAACAATTTCAAGCGCAATGAAGTTTGGACACTGGTGCCTCGCCCTAAGCAAAATGTTGTGGGAACCAAGTGGGTGTTCCGCAACAAACAGGACGAGCACGGGGTGGTGACAAGGAACAAGGCTCGGCTTGTGGCAAAAGGTTATGCCCAAGTCGCAGGTTTGGACTTTGAGGAGACATTCGCTCCTGTGGCTAGGCTAGAACCAATTCGTATCTTGCTAGCATATGCCGCTCACCATTCCTTCAGGTTGTACCAAATGGATGTGAAGAGCGCTTTCCTCAACGGGCCGATCAAGGAGGAGGTGTACGTGGAGCAACCCCCTGGCTTTGAGGATGAACGGTACCCCGACCACGTGTGTAAGCTCTCTAAGGCGCTCTATGGACTTAAGCAAGCCCCAAGAGCATGGTATGAATGCCTTAGAGACTTTTTAATTGCTAATGCTTTCAAGGTTGGGAAAGCCGATCCAACTCTTTTTACTAAGACTTGCGATGGTGATCTTTTTGTATGCCAAATTTATGTCGATGACATAATATTTGGTTCTACTAATCAAAAGTCGTGTGAGGAGTTTAGCAGGGTGATGACGCAGAAATTCGAGATGTCGATGATGGGCGAGTTGAACTACTTCCTTGGGTTCCAAGTGAAGCAACTCAAGGACGGCACTTTCATCTCCCAAACGAAGTACACGCAAGATTTGCTAAAGAGGTTTGGGATGAAGGACGCCAAGCCTGCAAAGACGCCGATGGGAACCGACGGACACACCGACCTCAACAAAGGAGGTAAGTCCGTTGATCAAAAAGCATACCGGTCCATGATAGGTTCTTTGCTTTATTTATGTGCTAGTAGACCGGATATTATGCTTAGCGTATGCATGTGTGCTAGATTTCAATCCGATCCTAAGGAGTGTCACTTAGTGGCTGTGAAGCGAATTCTTCGATATTTAGTCGCTACGCCTTGCTTCGGGATCTGGTATCCAAAGGGGTCTAACTTTGACTTGATTGGGTACTCAGATTCCGACTATGCTGGATGTAAGGTCGATAGGAAGAGTACATTGGGGACGTGCCAATTCTTAGGAAGGTCCCTGGTGTCATGGAATTCCAAGAAACAAACATCTGTTGCCCTATCCACCGCTGAGGCCGAGTACGTTGCCGCAGGACAGTGTTGCGCGCAACTACTTTGGATGAGGCAAACCCTCCGGGACTTTGGCTACAATCTGAGCAAAGTCCCACTCCTATGTGATAATGAGAGTGCTATCCGAATAGCGGAAAATCCTGTTGAGCACAGCCGCACAAAGCACATTGACATCCGGCATCACTTTTTGAGAGACCACCAGCAAAAGGGAGATATCGAAGTGTTTCATGTTAGCACCGAGAACCAGCTAGCCGATATCTTTACCAAGCCTCTAGATGAGAAGACCTTTTGCAGGCTGCGTAGCGAGCTCAATATCTTAGATTCGCGGAACTTGGATTGAATTGTAGCATACATGTGTTTATGCCTTTGATCATGTTCATTCTGCATTTTGTTGCTTGTTGTGGTGCTCAAGTTGTACAAACACTCCCTGGACCTCACAAGTCCTTTTTGCAAGTGATGCACATATTTAGGGGGAGCTGTGCTACAACTTGACCCTTTGAGACTAACCATGTACTTGAGTTTGGTTGTTTTAGTCTTCAAGGAGGATTGAAAGGGAAAAGGTGGACTTGGACCATGCAAGACTTCCACTGCACTCCGATGCAAAGAGTAACTTTCCAAGTTCATCTTCATACTCTTATTGCCTTTGTGTTCTCATTTGATGTTTCTGGTGAGGCAATGGGGTTAAGGGGCCAAGATTGATCCCGTTTTGGTGCTTGATGCCAAAGGGGGAGAAAATAAAGGCCAAAGCGATAAATGGATCAGCTACCACTTGAGAGATTTTGAAAATAGTAGAATAGAGCTTTTGGTTCGTCAAAACTCTTTTGTTGTCTCTCTTGTCAAAAGTTGGCTTCTTGTGGGGAGAAGTGTTGATTATGGGAAAAAGGGGGAGTTTTTGAAATCTTGAATCAATTTCTCTTGGAATGACTCTCTTTATGTCTTAACATGTGTGTTTGACTTAGAGATAGAAATTTGAGTCTGATTTGCAAAAACAAACCAAGTGGTGGCAAAGAGTGATCCATATATGTCAAATTTGAATCAAAACAATTTGAGCTCTTAGTTGAATTGATTTTGTACTTGTTCTACTTGCTTTATGTTGTGTTGGCATAAATCACCAAAAAGGGGGAGATTGAAAGGGAAATGTGCCCTTGGGCCATTTCTAAGTATTTTGGTGATTTAGTGTCCAACACAAATGCCTGAGTGTAAAATGGTGGACAAAGTGCAAATCAAGGTTAAAGGTATGTTTCTCAGACTTAGTACATTGTTTTAGTGACTAATGTATTGTGTCTAAGTGCTGGAAACAGGAAAAATCCGATTGGAAAGGTCTTGGCTCGAGCAGCCAAGAATCTCCTCAGTCTGGGAGCACCGGACTGTCCGGTGTGCACCGGACAGTGTCCGGTGCGCCAGGCTGGCTTGAGCAAAGTGGCTGCTCTCGGGACTTCGACGGCGGTGTACGGCTATAATTCACCGGACTGTCCGGTGTGCACCGGACTGTCCGGTGGGCCGTTCACAGGCGAACTCGTCGCTCTCGGAAATTCATCGGCGACGTATGGCTATAATTCACCGGACTGTCCGGTGTGCACCGTACTGACCGGTGAGCCAACGGTCGGCCGGGCCAACGGTCGGCCGCACAATCTGCGCAGGACACGTGGCCGAGCCAACGGCTAGAAGAAGGCACCGGACTGTCCGGTGTGCACCGGACATGTCGGGTGCGCCAACGGTTCCCAGGGTGCCAACGGTCGACTGCGCTGTTTATGGAAAGAAATCGGGCACCGGACATGTCCGGTGTGCACCGGACTGTCCGTTGCGCCAGTCGACAGAAGGCAAGATCAGCCTTCCAAGATTGCTCTCAACGGCTCCTAGCTGCCTTGGGGCTATAAAAGGGACCCCTAGGCGCATGGAGGAGTACACCAAGCATCTCAACAACATTTCTAAGCATCAAGACATCAATTTCGCGCATTCGTTTCATTGTGATAGCATATAGAGCTCTTGTGGAGTTGTGAACTCATTGAGTCGTGTTGCGAGCTCTTGTTGCGATTTGTGTGCGTATTGACACTCTGATTCTTGTGTCTTGTGTGCGTTGCTAATCCCTCCCTTGCTCCGTGTTCTTTGTGAATTTCAAGTGTAAGGGCGAGAGGCTCCAAGTTGTGGAGATTCCTCGCAAACGGGATTGAGATAAAGCAAGCAAAACACCGTGGTATTCAAGTGGGTCTTTGGACCGCTTGAGAGGGGTTGATTGCAACCCTCGTCCGTTGGGACGCCACAACGTGGAGTAGGCAAGCGTTGGTCTTGGCCGAACCACGGGATAACCACCGTGCCATCTCTGTGATTGATCCTTGTTGGTTATTGTGTTTTGTTGAGGATTCCTCCTTAGCCACTTGGCAATTATTGTGCTAACAATTAACCAAGTTTTTGTGGCTATAAGTTTTTGAAGTTTTACAGGATCACCTATTCACCCCCCCCCCCTCTAGGTGCTCTCAACATCAAGCATCTCATCTTTATTGGAAAGCAATTCTTGAAGCTCTAGGTTTCTCTCCTTTTCAAGGATGAGCAAGTCTTCTTGAGCATCAAGAGTTGCTTTTCTTTTATCTAGCTTCTCCATTAGTTTAGTAATTACATTGTATCCATTTAAACCAAATTCTTTAATCATCTTATTTTTCATAGCAAGTTGTTCTTCATCATCATTAATAAAGTCATCATTAAACAAATGTACCTTGTCTCCTTTTGCCATGAGGCAAGTTGGAGTGTAGGAGTCGTTGTGGAGGTTGGTGAAGAGTTGCGAGCTTGAAGTAGATTGGATGGTGATGTTTGCCACCTCTTCCTCTTCTTCAGAGCTACAACTTTTTTCATTGGAGTTCCATTCTTCACCAATGTGGGCTTGGCCATATTTCTTCTTCTTGAAATATCCCTTGTTCTTGCCCCCCTTCTTGAACTTATCCTTTTTGTACTCCTTCTTGGCTTCTTGTTCCTTTTTGTTTGGACAATCCGCTATGAAATGACCGGTTTGGCCACATTCATAACATGCCCTCTTCTTCCCTTTTCGTTGATACTTATCATTTTTCCTTACAAACTTCTTGAAGGTTTTGATGAACATAGCCGTGTCTTCATCACTTGAACTATCTTCATCACTTGATGTTTCGACCACTTTCTTTGTCTTGTGATCTTTGTTCTTCTTGGAGGAATCTTGTTCATTTGAGATCAAGGCATGATTATCTCTTGTCTTGATTGGGGCTTCTTTGGACTCATGTTGTTGAATCTTAGCAAATAGTTGGTGAGGTGTCATTTCCTCATAGTCATCACGGTCCCTTATCATTCTTGCTAG
Source organism: Zea luxurians (assembly GCA_029449295.1). Lineage (NCBI taxonomy): Eukaryota > Viridiplantae > Streptophyta > Magnoliopsida > Poales > Poaceae > Zea > Zea luxurians. Next base: position 101,487,381 of record JAOPSE010000011.1, read on the forward strand.
ACTTTTATCCTTTTCTTTGTATGCTCTCATAAATAGTCTAGTAACCTTGGAGTCACTCCAATCTTCACTTCCAAGCACTCTTATTTTGTTGACCAACACCATTAGCCGGTCAAAGAGTGATTGAAGTGACTCACCCTTAGTCCAATCATATCGGGCAAGCTCACTCTCCAAACCTTCAATTCTATGTCTCTTAGCTTTGGGGTCTCCTTCATGTGACATTTTGAGAATGTTCCAAATGTCACGAGCATCCTTTCTTCCTTGGACTTTTTGGTACTCTTCCGGACAAAGGCTTCCTTTTATTATGCTCACGGCTTGAGCATTGCGGTGCACTTCTTGCATCATTTTTCGGAGTCATCTCTTCTCCTTGGGCAGGCTTATGCATACCTATATTGACAATCTTCCAAAGACTAGGATGTACACCGATTAAATGTGACTTCATCTTATCGGCCCACTCGTCATATTTCAACTCACTAAGAGTTGGTAACTTTCCAAGTGGGGCGGAAGAGAAGTTGGGAATAAAATTTCTAGAATAATCAAATTGAACTTTATTGAACTCGTTACCTTTACTTTTGGTGGATGATCCTTCGGGGGTGATACTTACCTTGCTCATCACCCTTGACACCAACAGTTCTACCAAGTCATCATTGTATTCAAATTTTCCCTTTCCTTTATCTTCTTCGGCCTTTCTTCTTGATTCTTCTTCTTTGGCCCTTTTCTTAGCATCTTCCTCTTTCATTTTGAGGAACATCTTCTCGGCAATCTTCATGGTGAGGTCAAGGATCTTGGGGTCCACTTCCTCACCGGAAGATGTGATGGGGATTTCCTCGAGGAGAGGATCCACATGGTCCCTTTGAGTAGACATGATCGTTTCCTCACGCGGTTAAGCGTAAAATGAGGTACGAAGCTTTGATACTAATTGAAAGTAGCCTAGAGGGGGGTGAATAGGCTAATCTAAAAATTTTCACAACAAACTTCGAAAGATTGTTAAATACACAGTTCGACTAGTGTAGGCCGGTTCAACAGCTACGTGCGCAAGTTGAACCACTCTGAACCAATCCAACTGTTTTATAGACTTTGGACTATAATCTACTTGAAAAGGTATTTCACGAGTCCTTTTGAGAAGTAAAGTATAACTAAGTTAGAATGAGAAGATGAATATGTAAAGGCTATTTCACTTCTAGATATACTCTACGGAAAAATTTATATGTCAATCTTGCAAGTAAAAATATCTTAAGTTAAATACAAGCAAGAACACAAGACACAAGATTTAATCCGAGGTTCGGCCACACCACAAAGGTGTCCTACTCCCCGTTGAGGAGCCCACAAAGGGCCGGGTCTTTTTCAACCCTAATCCTCCAAAAGCCGACCACAAAGGTCAAGGCAATCCCTTCTTATCTTAGCTCAAAGAGCGGGTGATACAAACTTCTTGGGGTCGTTCACAAATTTGGAGACTCCCAAGCAACCTCAAACGGGGTTTCAAGAACGCCAAGAACGCACAAGAAGTGTTTGCACAAGCTCAAGATTTTAAAAGAGATGGGAGAGGAAAACCAAATCGTGAGCACAAGCACAAACCTCACACCCAAGAGCTCCTCCAACAAGGTTGAATCTTGAGGAAGATTTAAGTGTGAGAGAGCTGGGAGAAAGGAGTGCTTTGTCTCAAGTTAGGTGAGCAATAAATATGTAAGTGTACAGCCGACATTGAAGAAGGGGGTGGAGGGTTCTATTTATAGTCACGGCTCAAAAACTAGTCGTTTGGCCTAGAACCCCGCTGAAAACCGGTTGAACCGCCCCCTGACAGGTCAGCAGACTGTCTGCCAGTCTGACTGGCAGACTGACCTGCAGGCTGGTCAAGCATGACAGGACCGGTTGAACCGCCCCCTGACAACTCTGGTGACCTGACTGCCAGTCTGACTGGCAGACTGCAGGTCAGAAGTCAGAGGGGTCAGAGACTAGTTGAACTGCCCCTAGGACTAGTTCAGCTGGTCTAGACCAGAGAGTTTAGGAGAGAAAACCCTAGCTCAACTGCCCGGGGGCAAGTTCAGCTGGTGTATGGTCAAAGAGGTCCACAGCTGAAGTTGAAGTTCAGCTAGAGTTGAAAGCTCAACTCAGCTGAAGTCCAGCTGAGCTGAAAAGCTCAGCTGCAGCTGAAGAAGCTCAACTGCTTTTCAGCAAGAACACTCTAGGTTTCTCAAACCTAACCACGATTAACCAAAGAATGTTAAAGTGATTTTTGGTTTTCAAAATAGCTTTTGAATTTGGGGACTTGAGCTATAGCAAACACCTTTACCTTGCGGAAAAGAATAAGGAAGAATTACATCATGCAACTCAAGATTTTACATAAAATTTTATACGTCTGTTACATGAAGTCCTTGGTGCTTCCTTAAGTTCTTGTTTCTTTCTAATCATACACTGGGAACAAAAACTATTAGTACCCTTATTTGTTTTATCATTAAATCACCAAAACCCTCACTTGGGGTTGATTGCACTTACAAAAACAACAAAAACAAAGTGACACATGGACTGGTGGGCAGGCAACTAGTGGCTCTGTGGCCGACCGTCTAGGTTTGGGTGGATGGGTGCTTAAACGGGTTGGGAGAGGTAGGGTTAGTTGTTGTACATATTGCCTATTAGGCTACACACCTAATTTTACTGGGTGAATATTACTCATAGGTAATCGGGTTTCGATGATTGCTTTCCATACCTGCTTACCCAATGGATTAGGATTTTGTCTCCATATTTTTACTGATAGGGACACTTTCTATCCCATATCCTAACCCTAATAGGGGAATTCCCCACTAGTTATCGGTCCTCGTTGACATCTCTAAGCTAGATACTATGATAGTAGGACTGAAACCCTAACTGGAAGATGTATTTATAACAGAGTAGTTGAACCTAAACCCATTACACAAACACACCCCATTACAATAGGTATTACACAGTAGTTCTAAGAGTCTTGCCTCTTCTTTTCAGAACCTATGTCGATTTCTGCATTTGTCATTTGTGAAGCACGAGGTCTCAGCTAAGGATGTTCCTAAAAGGCTAAAACATTAATTTACATAACAAATATAATATTTTAACATAGATATGCATAGAATTTGAAGCTAATTTGTAGTCATGTTATTAATAATGTTACGAGGTAAAAGAATAAAATTTTGTATAATTTTTTCGTGTGCATTATTTTATGCCTACAACAAAAAAATTGTGAAAAAAATATCTGAATCTGTATCTGTATCCGAATTTTATATCAATTATTTAAAAAGATATAGAACAAATTTGAGATTTATTTAATAGACTCAATGTTAAAAACAACAATATAAATATAATGTATATAGCAAATCATATATGTTATTTGTTCATAATTAAAGAAATAAGACATAAAATTTAACATCCGAATAAAGATCTGGATACATCCTTAGTCTCAGCCTCCCAAGCCTCCAGCTTACAAGTAACATGTAGGGTCTGGTGTCTTAGATTATCGACATAAGTACTGCTGTTCCTTTATTGTCCATACAATACAAGCGTATCTACATGGGCATGCAGTGTGTTCTGTTCCATATAGACCGACGACTGCATGCGAGCCAAATATTGGCCACGATCCATCAAGAGCAGGCCGGCCGGGGAACGATCACTTGATGAGTATGCATCTGGTCGGCGCACCCTCGGCTCCGACCAGCCTGAGAGGTAGACAGTGCAGCATGTATATCCCCGCCTCGATGTCGTCCAGATTCAGGCTCTCAACAGGGATTATATCCTGGTGTAATGTAATAAAGGGGAAACCAATCAGTGGTTTGGATGCTTTGCGAGAGGCAAACAATAAGTTCTTTTTTTTTTGTCACTGATGACGCTTGGCATGTGGGAAACTTCTGGGGGTAGAATATGCAGCAGGATGCAGGCAAGGTTATCAGCGAACTACGGGTTAGTTTGGGAGCCATAAAACCGGAGAGAAAATATACGTCCGTCTTCTTACCGGGGTTTTGAAAAAGACCACGTGGGCAGAGATCAGGTGATCGAATGCTGCCACTGACAGACCGTCAATTCCTGCACAATTGTTGACACAGTACCAGCAGTATTTCGGCGTCATTACAGAACAGAACAAACTGAAAGTCTGTTTAGGGATTCCTTACCAACTAGCTTTATGTCGGTGTTGTCGACCAACCACTGCGCGCCGTCCTCTGTAAACCCAACGTAGCTCATGTCACCTCCCTTCCTCCACATCAACTTCCTGAAAGACACACTTGCTCACACGGTTCAGTACACTAGCTCTTTGACCTTGAATGGTGTAGTAAACTCGTAAGCCACACCTGTCAGTGTTCAGTGTTCTGAACAGAACTCGGCGAACCCCTCTCGGGATGTTTAGGGATTCCATCGCTTCAGCTGCATACAGTTGTGTGTTTTTTTTTGGTGAGGGTGGGGTAATAATGTACCATCAGTTTTAGCACCAAAGAAGTGAATTTGTGCTCATCTCAAACCATGTGATATGAATCTTTGGCAGATGATGGTATGGGGATAAAACGTGTGAAAATGTGGTTCCTAAACTAGCCCTAATAGAAGAAAAGAAAAGAAAAAAAGATGGAAGTGATCTACCTGTTATATTCGTGTCCCTTGGAACATCGACTAGCAATGCAGGTCCTGTCCAGAGAAGAGGAGTCAAAGCATTTTACAGCAAGAACTGTATGTATATAATCAAGTGTAACATGCAAAATCCAGAACTGGTCGCCTTTCTATCTTGCGTACATTCTGGACGTGAAAAATACAATCCACGTTCTACAAGAAATCGACCCCGGTAACGTGCATCTGGTCAACCACACTCTCAACCTACGTATGTCTGTGCATCTCACGGCTCGAAGCTAAAACTAGACTGAGATGACAGACTTGGAAAGCTGAGGAGGACAAGGAGCTTGTTCGCCGGCAGCGCAGGTGCCCGCGCCATCTGTGTGCGCCAAGGCGGGCGGGCGGCGATAATGCCGCCGGCCCTGGTGGCAAGAGAGCGCAAGTCGGCGGAGAGAAAGCGAGCAGGACGATCGCAGCCGGAGCCCGGAGCTTCCAAACATGAAACCGAGGCACTCTGCTTCTGATGACAGCACCTCTCGATCGTTTCGGACACTGGAATATTTTGGCTTTTGTCCATGCCGTAATCAACTAGTGTCTGCTGGGGATGAAGGAGGGACGCCGACGTCTGGCGAGTCTTTGAGTTTAGGAAATACCGAAGGGGTGGGGGCCACAGGCGTGATAGAGATGAAGAAATTTGATGATAGGGCTAGCCGGCTAGATAAAAAAAACGTGCTATCCAATATCCGAATCTGATTTACTCTACCCAATTACTAATTCGGATAGTAAATCTGAAAAACTGAAATTAAGTTTGGGTAATTCAGGTTATGAGTCCTGGTAACCGAATTACTCCAAACCATTGTATTATTTCTAGTGTGGTTATAAAATTATGATGTAGTAATATACGAAAAATGAACTTCAATCAATATGCATAAGGCTCCTATCTAGTGTGGTGTGTTTGTAAAAGCAGACCGACAAAGTTATATTGTTTTGTTACATGTAATGTTTACCTATAATTTATTGCCTTTACTATGTGATACTATAATTGGATAATCCTGGATTATTCGAATCTCATTTTTCGGGTACCCGAAAATTTGAGTAAAGGGTGTGAATGGGTATATTTCGGATCCTGGTTCTCATTACCGTATTTTTCAATTACCCGACCCGAAAAAAATCGCCTAGCTAGTGATGGCAACGGGTCGGGTATTGTGCGGGTAAGTGAATACTGACCCGTAACACGTTACCTATCGAGTAAAATTTCATACATGTACTCGTACCCACGGATAAAAAATGATATCCATACCCACACCTATCGGGTAAATACTCGTGGGTACCTACGGGTGCGAGTATTTTATATGGTAACATGCGACATGGTATATCTATGAGTAAAATTTTATACTCATATTCATACCCGTGGGTAGAACTTTTTACCCGTACCTGCACCTATCGGGTACGATACCCGTGGGTAGGATTGCCATCCTTACCCCAGCTAGGCTTTGCACCGATTAAAGCGGTATGTAAGGGCAGTTTGGATCCACAGATAATTTTTTTACATAGTCAGAAGTATGTAAGCGATATTTGAATACTAGGTAGAAGTACTAAATATAATCTAAGCATAAAACACAGTTAAGGACTAAACGGTAGGATGAGTCTATACCAAATTAGTTTATGCTTCGCTCATGTAACATTTGCTAATTATAGATTAATTAGGTATAATAAATTTATCTCATTGTTTAGTCTTTGTCTATGTAACTAAATTTATAATTGATATTCTACATTCGATATGATATAGAAGTCACATCGGCCCTCATCAAGAGGAATCTGATCTCGCTTTGATTCATCCGTTGTGCGGCGGGACCCACCACTCTCTGTAATTTCCCAGTTCCCCATCGTATCATATCAGGTTTAGGGGCTACCTGGGATAGATGAGTTTATTTGTGGTGCTACTACTTTACTTTTTCTGAGTGAATAACGTGAGTGAGTAAGCAAGAAGTGTTAGCCTTCCCCATTGCAAAGAATTCCTTGCAACAAGACGGATTTCTTCTTTCCAGAGCAGTAGTGGAAGTATTCGTATTTCTTTCAAAGTGCGAGAATCCAAGTGGCAAGGAAAAGCTTTATTTGCATAATGAATCGTGATATAAAGAGGATTGGAAGTGTCGTGGTTCACACCTGGGTTGCGGAGCGGTGATACGACTTTTCCATATCAAAGATTCGACTCGATATGATATAGACTAAACTTTAACGCGAACCAAACACCCGTCAGACAGGGTAAAACTTACCGCTCAGGATACGCCGGTTTCAGTAGTTTTTCATGTTCCTGCTCCCTAGCGGCAACGGTTTTCAGTGCCCTTTTTCGAAAATTTCAAATGGAAATTTTGAATTTAAAATAAAAATTAAAATGGGGGAAATTTATTAAAGAACTAGAGGATCTCAGGACTCCATAAATATATTTATTATTAAAAACAAAACATGTTTTGCTATCAAAACAATAATGGGTCGTAGACCCGTTAACCCGGATGGGTGGACCCGTTACACCCTGATATTTTTGGACTCTCTCTGTCTCTGCTCACATGCCTCATTTACCCTTTCTTCTCCTCCCACTTTCTCACTCTGCAGGACCGACGGTGACGATGCTTACCGGGCTTCCCGCGGCGAAATCTGAGCTCAAGTCAGCGGCTTTTGGCGAGTTTGAGCGAGAAACCAACGGATCCTGGTGAATACTCCAGCAAGTGAGTAGAATGGCGAGAAATGTTGTGTCTCGGCGAGATCCGATGTTTTTGTACCGAGATCCTGCCTTAGCCCTCATGGATCTCTCATTACATATGGTGTTGGGGGTAGCCATGCCTCTCAAGATTCAAGTTATGGAGCACCTCGTTCACAACGACGTCATTCAGTTTGCGGACATGTTGATAATGATAGCCACAACTCAGTCATCTCGGGTTACAACTATCCGCCTCGACGTGACCAACACTTATACGGTGCACGGGCACCACCACTGGTCATGGATGGTACCACCTCCTCCACCCGCATACATATATATATATATATATATATATATATATATATATATATATATATATATATATATATATATATATATATATATATATACTCGCATTCGCACCCGATCCGACATATAGACAATCATTTTATGGTGTCACAAACTTGGATCCATATACTTCTACAGCCTTCCAGGTGTGTTATTTTTTCTTTATCACTAAATATTTGTTTGTTGTTCATGTTATCTAGCTAATTTTATTTTATAACTATACAGGAATATGTATATGGTGGAACTGGCCTACACCCAGATGCTTTGAACATGCCTGAATATTATGACTCCAGCTGAATAGGTGGATGCATTATCATTCGACTACTACTTTGCGTGGTAATTTATTTTATTTGGCAATTTGTGTTATGGAAAACTTTTATATGTTCCTGTATGACACAACTACAACCTTCTATTGATGCGTGTTGCACTCAAATTGCGGGTTTTTATTTGGATATGTATGTTTTATGTGTTTTTGTGCATCAAATTATTTTATGAGTATATTGTTATTCATTATGCAACACAATTTGAATAAAATACAGACAAATCCTACCATTTTTTTAATTTTTATAGCCAAACTACATTTTCGGGTCAGAAAGCAGCGAAATTCCTCATGAAGCGGAGAATTCCGGACGGGAAAAGCGAAATTCGATTACGATCGAAATTTGGGTGCAAAACAGGATTTGTAACCCTACGCAACACAACTAGAGATGTCAATGGGTACGTGAAACCCGCATATCCGGCGGGTTTTACCCCGAAATAAGGACGGGTATGAGATGACTTCTTTATCCACGAGTACGTTAGTGGGCACAATTGTGTACCCATCGGATAGACAAGTATGGGTTAGGATATGTATTATCCGTACCCGCGTACCCGTGGTAATTTATACTCGCCTCAGTCATACACAGACCCTACTTAAATAAGCACATATAAATATATATATTAGCTATAAAAATGAGAACAACTTACATGTTTTTACATTATTAATTAATTTTTCATTCATTTACCCACATTTAATGGTTTATGATTTTAAATATGCCATACATTTATCAGATTTATGCTATTTAATAAGTGTTTAGTGGGTATATAATCGGATGCGAGTTACTCGATGAGTTTTTTACCTATATGGATACGATTATAGATATAATTCCATACCGTGAGCGAGTATAAGTTTTTTAAAGGTATGAAAAGCACGGTACGCACCGTTGCCATCTCTAAACGCAACGAGGTTTTCACTTGCATCGATGTCAATATATATCAGTGTGATTGGTTGTCTGGCTGGTTGGATCCAAACCCTATAAATGTGTTGACCATGATTGGGTCTGTGATTGATTTACTGTATGGCTTGAGCTCATCTGCATGCATGCGAGAGTACATCCTCGGCCTTTTTTAGGTGTCAGCCTGCATGCGCTGAGACACGAGCTAGCTGCGTTTCTACCAGAGCTGAGGCTGACCAGGCAGGGGCGAGACCAGCAACCAATCATGCTGTATGCACACTCACTGTGCTCCATGTGGCGGGCTCCTGCTCTAGTTACTTCCTGCTCAGTCAGACGGCAGATCATAGAGAAAAGACGGCAGGTCGCGAGATGTGCAAATGTGTGTGCGCGCGGTGGGCCTTGCTTGTCAGAAAGGGCAGAGGGTTCCAGAACCGTCTTGAAACTTAGAGCGGCGGGAACCGCGCTAGCGGACAAGCAGTGAGCGGTGCCCTAAAGAATCGGGAGGAACCACGGATTTCCCTCGTCCCTCACCTCCCCTCCCCTCCCCCCACCATGTTCATCTCAACTCCCAAAAGAGCAGAGCAGAGCAGCGGGTTTCCGACGTGACGATGACGTGACGACGACTAGCGTACCGTTGAGGACGTGGAGGTCGAGCGTGTCGACGTCGAGGCCGGCGGCGAAGTGGGCCTGGTTGATGTGGCCAGGCGCGTCGACGTGCGTGCCGGTGTGGCACTCCATCCGCAGCTCCGACAGGTTGTACTCGGACCCGTCCGCCATGGACTCCCTGAGGCGCAGCATGGGCCCCGCGACGGCACCCGTGGCGAACGCCGGCAGGTCCGGCACGACCGCGTGCGTGATGTCGATGATGCTGCGCCCGCCGGGCCCGCGCTCCTCCAGCCGCCGCAGCAGCTCCGCGCCCGCGTCCACCGTGCAGGCGCTCTCGTCGTCGTCTGAGTAGCCCGGGTGCGCGCCGCCGCCGCCCAAGGAGAGGGGCACGGCCGCGAGGAGAAGTGCGAGGAGCAGGGCGCCGCCCATGGTGGTGGTGGTGGTGGTGCGTGCGGGGAGCGGACTAGCGGAGCTGAGGTGCGCTGAGCTCACGATCGGGCTGGAATCTGGACTTGTGGACACTCGTCCGGCGCTTCTCGCCGTCGCAAACCGCGACTTATCCTGTTTCCTGCACTTGTACGTGTCTAGCCAAAGTGAGGACCTTTGTCTCTTCTGCACCACTCAGCTCCTCTAGCCAGAACTCAGGAGCCTGCGTGAGGCCATCGCATCCATTCAGTTCAGCATGCGCAATCACGGGAGTTTCGTGATCCACCGGCCACCGGCCACCGGCCATCGCATCCCATCGAAACCGACAAGCTACGAGGTGCGAACCACCGGCCACTGGCACGCGATGTACTCAGCCACTACTCAGGTAGGTAAATGGTACTCATACTATTCGTTTAAATTTAATTCGTTTAAGAGCGCTAATCTATAGCTAAGTTTAGGTGCCAATATTTGATCTGTATCCGATTTTTATCTGTATCTGTACTCTTAAAGTTAGATATTTAAGACAACGAACTTAGCTATGGATTCAAATGTTTTTAGGCCGCTCGTGCTGACTCAAAAAGCTCAGTCCATATTTGTAGCACTAGTAGAAGATCAGGATTTAAATGTTTCTTCACAATTTATTAAAACTCTAAATTATATTTAGTTGAAAAATAAATAAAAATAGATTATATCCTAATCTGGTCCTTGTTACCCCTCCGTACCGTCGCAGGGACGACGGCAGGGACAAAGCCACGCCGTCACCCCGGATCAACTGCACGTTGAATTTCCGGCCGGCTAGCAGAGAAATCGGAGTACTTCTTGTTAGGATTTATGGGCTAGGCCTAATTGAGAAATTCAATTAAATCTTAGAAAAATCTTAAAAGATCATATATGTGTATGGCTAGGGAATGGTGGAACCAATAGTACTATATTGTTAGTCCAAGTGGAATGGAACTAGTTTAAATATGGAGGCCACACTCACTCACCAAATCATGGATGAGAGGAGAGAGTGTGAATAGCCACACGCGCGCGCGCTCGCCTGACCTGGCCTGGGCGGGGCGGGGCGGGGCGAAGGGCGCGGGCGCACGACATACGCGTGAATGGTCCGCCGAAATCTGGCCCCTCGCCTTGCGGAGGCGTGAGTCCTTTTTGCCGTTTTAATTTTTTGGTTACTTGGCTGTTAAGATCAGAATCCTAACCGATCGCTATAAAATCTAAACTGAACGCGAGATTTTCATGGGCAGATCGGATCACAGATAGCTATCTGTTCGTGGACTCGGCCCTACAAAAGGCGCCTGACAGCTAGCATCCAGATCATCCCAGTTTTCGCTTTCGCTTCTCTTCACAACTGAGCCGCCTTCAGTTCCCTTCATCCCGACCGCCGACGTGCATCTGCGATCGGGAGAGCAGGTCTCCGGAACCCTTCGTCTTCAAGATCCTGCACCGGGAGATGGCGAATAAGGTTTTTGGGAAGCGTCCTCACGCGACTGCTCGCTGATTCCGCTGATCATCAACCGCACTGCTCGACGTCGTCGACCCTGCTGATTTCGGCCCGCGTCATCTATCAGCATGTCTGATCAGTACACATCATCTGATTTGACTTTTTATTTTAGTTCTTCTGATTTGGTCATGATTTATATTCGGAATTTAATCTGGAAATTGTCTAATTATTCAACAATCCAAAAACCTTATTGTAGACAATTTCCTAGTTTTTCTATGGCTGCTTTTGCCGACACGCTAAAGCCAAAAAAGTTCAATGGTATGCACTTTTAGAGGTGACAAGTCAAGGCCACGCTCTGGCTTACTGCTATGAATGTGTTCCATGTTAGTAAAGGCAAACCTGAGAGCGCACTGACTCTTGAACAGGAGAAAGAGTACGACCATGCTAATACTATCTTTACGGGAGCAGTTCTTAGCACCCTTGTTGACCGTCTGGTTGATGCGAATATTCAGCATACAAAAGAGAAAGAGTTTGGGATGCACTTACTACTAATTATGGTGCTTCAGATGCTGGCAGTGACCTGTATATCATGGAGAGCTTTCATGATTATAATATGGCTGATAATCGCTCTATTGTAGAGCAAGCTCATGAAATACAGTGTATAGCCAAGGAGCTCGACCACCTTAAGATAGTCCTTCCTGACCGATTTATGGCTAGATGCATTATTGTAAAGTTGCCTTCTACATGGAGGAACTTCGCCACATCTCTGAAACATAAGAGACAAGAGATATCAGTTGAAAATCTGATAGCGTCTCTGGATATTGAGGAGAAAGCTCGGGCTAAGGACACGGGATCTAAAGGAGGTGGGGGCCACTCCAGCGCCAACATGGTTCAAAGGAACCACAACAAGGGCAAAGAAAAGACAAAATCTAACAAGCCCAACAAAACTACCAACTTCAAGAAGAAGAAAAACAAGGCTGAACTGACATATTTCGCATGTGGCGAGATGGGTCGTTTTGCCAAGGATTGTCCTAATCGAGCGGATCGCCGTGGCAAAAAGGGCAATGTCAACACAGTGATCGCTAGCAATGAGGAAGACAAAGGGTATGGTAATTTACCTTTCATCTTCTCAGTATTTCAATCACCTAGTTGGTGGCTTGATACTGGTGCTAATGTTCATGTCCTACTACCATTGCGGAAGCATTTGCATCTCCAGATGCAGATGATTGGAAAGAAGTAGTTCATAATGAGATGGACTCCATTCTTTCGAATGGTACGTGGGAAGTCACTGATCGATCATATGGATGTAAACCTGTGGGTTGTAAGTGGGTGTTTAAAAAGAAGCTCAAGCCTGATGGTACAATTGAGAAGTACAAGGCTAGGCTTGTGGCTAAAGGCTATACTTAGAAAGAAGGAGAAGACTTCTTTGATACTTACTCACCTGTTGCTAGAATGACTACTATTCGAGTACTACTTTCCTTGGTTGCCTCGTATGGTCTCCTTGTTCATCAGATGGATGTAAAGACAGCTTTTCTTAATAAAGAGCTGGACGAGGAAATCTATATGGAACAACCTGATGGATTTGTAGTAAAGGGTCAAGAAAGCAAGGTGTGCAAGTTATTGAAATCTTTGTATGGTCTGAAGCAAGCACCAAAGCAGTGGCATGAGAAGTTTGACACGACTCTAACGTCTGTAGGCTTTGCCATTAATGAGGCAGACAGGTGTGTATATTATCGCTATGGTGGGGGCGAAGGAGTTATATTGTGCTTATATGTTGATGATATATTGATATTTGGCACAAACATTGATGTGATCAATTAAGTCAAGTCTTTTCTATCAAAGAGTTTTGATATGAAAGATCTGTGAGAAGCTGATGTGATTCTAAACATCAAGCTGATTAAGGCAGATGATGGGATTACTGAAAGGGGAATAGGGTCAAGCCTTTTCCTATAAATGATTTTGGTGGTTGATTACCCAACACAAATAATTGGACTAACTAGTTTGCTCTAGATTATATGCTCTACAGGTGCTAAAGGTTCAATACAAACCAATAAAAAGATCAAGTTAGGGTTCAAAAAGAAAGGAGCAAAAGAAACCGAAGGCTACCCTGGTCTGGCACACCGGACTGTCCTGTGTGCCACCGGACAGTGTCCGGTGCACCAGGGACCGTACAATCTAAACTCCTCAGCTTCGGGTTTCTCGAAGCCGCTCCGCTATAATTCACTGGACTGTCCGGTGTAGCACCAGACTGTCCAGTTCGCCAAGCGGAGCAACGGCTACTGCGCCAACGGCCATCTGCAAAAGTAAACAGTGAGCGTGAACAGTGCGCGAACAGTTCGCGCAGAGTCAGAGCAGCGCCAGAAGGCGCACCGGACATTGAACAATGCCTGTCCGGTGCGGCACCGGGCTGTCCGGTGCCCCAAGAAGTCAGAGCTCCAATGGTCGAAACCGTTAGAACCCTAACGGTTGGGTGACATGGCTGGCGCACCGGACTGTGTCCGATGGTGCACCGGACTGTCTGGTGCGCCCATCGACAGCATCCTTCCCCAACGGTTGAATTGGTGGTTGGGGGCTATAAATACCCTACAACCACCTCCACTCCAACCATTCAAGCATTCACAACAGTTCATTCAATACAAGAGCAAAACACAACACTCCAAGACACAAATCAAAGCTTCCGATCCAATCAAAGTCCACAATTCAACTCTAGTATTTAGGACTTGTGAGAAGATCGACTTATGTTCTTTTGTTGCTCTTGTTTGCTTGGTTGTCTTTCTTCTTCCTCTTTCTTGTTCCCAAGACATTTGTAATCAAAGCAAGAGACACCAAGTTGTGGTGGTCCCTGTAAGGGGTCTAAGTGACCTATTTGATTAAGGAGAAAGCTCACTCGGTCTAGGTGATCGTTTGAGAGAGGGAAAGGGTTGAAAGAGACCCGATCTTTGTGACCACCTCAACGGGGAGTAGGTTTACAAGAACCGAACCTCGGTAAAACAAATCACCGTATCATCCGCTTCATTTGCCTTTGATTTGTTTTTGCCCTCTCTTTCGGACTAGAGTTTAATTCTAACGCTAACCCAACTTGTAGTTGTGCTTTAAGTTTGTAATTTTCAGATTCCGCCTATTCACCCCCCTTTAGGCGACTTTCAATTACTCTCTCACAATCTCACTATGTTGAAAAGGTTTTGAAGCAATTTGGCTTCTCTGATTGCAAACCTTCTCCAACACCTTATGATCCCAATGTGACACTGCGAAAGAACAAGAGAATTAGTTTAGACCAATTGAGATACTCTCAGATCGTCGGTTCACTCATGTATCTTGCTAGTGCAACAAGGCCCGATATTTCGTTTGCTGTGAGCAAATTGAGTAGGTTCATGTCAAATCCTGGGACTGATCATTGGCATGCACTTGAGCGGGTTATGTGCTACTTGCAAGGTACAATGAGTTATGGAATTCACTATTCTGGTCGGCATGCAGTACTTGAAGGATATAGTGATTCGAACTGGATATCTGATGCAGATGAGCTTTATGCCACCAGTGGTTATGTCTTTACTATTGGTGGAGGTGTGGTATCATGGAGGTCATGCAAGCAGACCATCTTGACGAGGTCAACCATGGAAGCCGAGCTAGCTGCACTTGACACAGCAACCGTTGAGGCAGAATGGTTGCGTCAACTCTTGATGGACTTGTCGGTGGTTGAGAAACCAATACTAGCTATCCTTATGAACTGTGACAATCAGACATTGATTGCTAAAGTGACGAGTTCTAATGATAATGGGAAGTCATCAAGACATGTTAAAAGACGATTGAAGTCTGTCAGAAAGTTGAGAAACTCTGGAGTTATAAGTGTGACTTATATTTTAACAGATAAAAATATGGCAGATCCTTTTACCAAGGGACTACCACGTAATGTGATAGAAATCGCATCAAGAAAGATGGGTATGAGACCCGTATAAGTTGTCATAGTGGAAACCCATTTTATGTGATTGGAGATCCCGTGAATTAGGTCCTGGGAAGAACAAGCCATTGGTGAACTAAGGAGAGTAATCTTTGACCCTCTCTAAGTAAAGATGCAATACTCTCAAATGCTGTAAGGCAGGTTGGCTTTGTGCCTTAATGTGTTTTGTTGGCTTGTATTAGCAAAGATGTTGTTCTGTAGAACATTCTTGAAAGAACACACCTATATGAGTTAGACTGTCTAACGTCACAGTCTATGAGATCTGGGTGATCTCTAGTAAACTCATGAAGAGACCTTGGAGTATGACATATATGCTCCACCCGAGAAGGGGACTACTGGTAGCCAAGTACTGGTCATGGCTTTAAGTGTAACCCATTCACACAAAACTTGCAATTCAAGGCATAGTCCATTGTCCAAGTTGTGGGTTGGTGTAGTGAAAGTCGCCTAGAGGGGGGTGAATAGGGCGAATCTGAAATTTACAAAGTTTAAGTACAACTACAAGCCGGGGTTAGCGTTAGAATTAAAATCGAGTCCGGGAGAGAGGGCGAAAACAAATCACAAGCAAATAAAGAGTGTGACACGGTGATTTGTTTTACCGAGGTTCGGTTCTTGCAAACCTACTCCCCGTTGAGGTGGTCACAAAGACCGGGTCTCTTTCAACCCTTTCCCTCTCTCAAACGGTCACTTAGACCGAGTGATCTTCTCTTCTCAATCAAACGGGACACTAAGTCCCCGCAAGGACCACCACACAATTGGTGTCTCTTGCCTCGGTTACAATTGAGTTGTTCACAAGAAAGAATGAAGAAGAAAAGAAGCAATCCAAGCGCAAGAGCTTAAATGGACACAAGTCACTCTCTCACTAGCCACTATTTGATTTGGAGTGATCTTTGGGCTTGGGAGAGGATTTGATCTCTTTGGTGTGTCTTGTATTGAATGTTATAGCTCTTGTAAGGTGTAGGAAGTCAGCAAACTTGGATGCAATGAATGGTGGGGTGGTTGGGGTATTTATAGCCCTAACCACCAAAAGTGGCCGTTGGGAGGCTGTATGTCGCATGGCGCATCGGACAGTCCGGTGCGTCACCGGACACTGTCCGGTACACCAGCCACGTCACCCAACCGTTAGGGTTCAACCGTTGGAGCTTCTGTCTTCTGGGCCACCGGACAGTCCGGTGGTGCACCGGACAGTCACTGTACACTGTCCGGTGCGCCTTCTGGCGCTGCTCTGACACTGGCACGCACTGTAACGCCTTGAATGCGTTCTGCAGTCGACCGTTGGCGCGAAGTAGCCGTTGCTCCGCTGGCACACCGGACAGTCCGATGTTGCACCGGACAGTCCGGTGAATTATAGCGGAGCGGCTCTCAGAATTCCCGAGACTGGCAAGATTGGAGTTGGATTCCCTGATGCACCGGACAGTCCGGTGCGCCAAACCAGGGCTGCCTTCGGTTTAACTTTGCTCCTTTTATTTGAACCCTTTGTTTTGACTTGTATTGGTTTGTTGTGAACCTTTGGCACCTGTAGAACATATTTTCTAGAGCAAACTAGTTAGTCCAATAATTTGTGTTGGGCAATTTAACCACCAAAATTCTTATTGGAAAAGGTTTGACCCTATTTCCCTTTCAATCTCCCCCTTTTTAGTGATTGATGCCAATACAAACCAAAGCAAATATAAAAGTGCAGAATTGAACTAGTTTGCATAGTGTAAGTGCAAAGGTTACTTGGAATTGAAACCAATATACTTATCTCAAATAGATGTGCATGGATTGTTTTCTTCTTTCTTAAAATTTTGGACCACATTTGCACCACGAGTTTTGTTTTGCAAATTCTTTGTAAAATTCTTTTCAAAAATCTTTTGCAATTAGTCAAAGGTACATGAGTAAGATTGAAGAAAGCATTTTCAAGATTTGAAATTTTCTCCCCCTGTCTCAAATGCTTTTCCTTTGACTAAAACAAAATTCCCCCTAAATAAAATTCTCCTCTTAGTGTTAAAGAGGGTTTTGTAATTTTTGAAGATACTACTTTCTCCCCCTTTTGAACACAATAAGATATTAAATTGAAAACTTCATTTTTAAATTTGATGGTGGTGCGGTCCTTTTGCTTTGGGCTTATACTTTCTCCCCCTTTGGCATGAATCGCCAAAAACGGATACTTGTGAGTGGAATATAAGCCCTTTTGAAACTTTCTCCCCCTTTGGCATACACAAAAATATGAGTGAAGATTATACCAAAGTGGAGAACGAAGCGGAGTACCGACAAACACAATTGGAGTTGAGTGGAAGCGCCTTCTTTGCCGACTACTCCATTTCCCTTTCAATACCTATGACTAAGCATAAGATGATACTTGACAACACATTAGTCATAGACATAAAAGGAGATATGATCAAAGGTATATAAATGAGCTATGTGTGCAAGGAATCATTCAAAGTTCCTAGAATCAAGAATATTTAGCTCATTCCTAAGTTTGGTAAAAGATTGCTCATCTAAAGGCTTGGTAAAGATATCAGCCAATTGATCTTTGGTGTTTATATAGGCTATCTCGATATCCCCCTTTTGTTGGTGATCTCTCAGAAAGTGAAACCGAATGGCTATGTGCTTAGTGCGGCTGTGTTCAACGGGATTATCCGCCATGCGGATTGCACTCTCATTGTCACATAGGAGAGGAACTTTGCTAAACTTGTAGCCATAGTCCCTAAGGGTTTGCCTCATCCAAAGCAATTGCGCGCAACAATGGCCTGCGGCAATGTACCCAGCTTCGGCGGTAGAAAGAGCTACTGAGTTTTGTTTCTTTGAATCCTAAGACACCAGGGATCTTCCCAGAAACTGACAAGTCACTGATGTGCTCTTCCTATTAATCTTACACCCTGCCCAATCAGCATCGGAATATCCTAATAAATCAAATGAGGATCCCTTGGGGTACCAAAGACCAAAATTAGGTGTTTGAACTAAATATCTCAAGATTCGCTTCACGGCCCTAAGGTGAACTTCCTTAGGGTCAGCTTGGAATCTTGCACACATGCATATGGAAAGCATAATGTCCGGTTGAGAAGCACATAAATAGAGTAAAGAACCTATCATCGACCGGTATACCTTTTGATCTACGGATTTACCTCCCGTGTCGAGGTCGAGATGCCCATTGGTTCCCATGGGTGTCTTGATGGGCTTGGCATCCTTCATTCCAAACTTGGTGAGAATATCTTGAATATACTTCGTTTGGCTAATGAAGGTGCCCTCTTGGAGTTGCTTGACTTGAAATCCTAAGAAATATTTCAACTCCCCCATCATAGACATCTCGAATTTTTGAATCATGATCCTACTAAATTCTTCACAAATAGATTTGTTAGTAGACCCAAATATAATATCATCAACATAAATTTGGCATACAAACAAATCATTTTCAATAGTTTTAGTGAATAAAGTAGGATCGGCCTTTCCGACTTTGAAGTCATTAGTGATAAGAAAATCTCTTAGGCATTCATACCATGCTCTTGGGGCTTGCTTGAGCCCATAAAGCGCCTTAGAGAGTTTGTAAACATGGTTAGGATACTCACTATCTTCAAAGCCGGGAGGTTGCTCAACATAGACCTCTTCCTTGATGGGTCCGTTGAGGAAGGCACTTTTCACGTCCATTTGGTAGAGCTTAAAGTCATGGTGAGTAGCATAGGCAAGTAATATTCGAATTAACTCAAGCCTAGCTACGGGTGCATAGGTTTCTCCAAAATCCAAACCTTCGACTTGTGAATACCCTTTGGCCACAAGTCGTGCCTTGTTCCTTGTCACCACACCATGCTCATCCTGTTTGTTGCGGAAGACCCACTTGGTTCCTACAACATTTTGGTTAGGACGTGGAACTAAATGCCATACCTCATTCCTTTTGAAATTGTTGAGCTCCTCTTGCATCGCCAGCACCCAATCCGAATCTTGAAGTGCTTCCTCTACCCTGTGTGGCTCAATAGAGGAAACAAACGAGTAATGTTCACAAAAATGAGCAACACGAGATCGAGTAGTTACCCCCTTATGAATGTCTCCTAGGATGGTGTTCACGGGGTGATCTCGTTGGATTGCTTGGTGGACTCTTGGGTGTGGCGGCCTTGGAACTTGATCATCCTACTTTTCTTGATCATTTGCATCTCCCCCTTGATCATTGTCGTCTTCTTGAGGTGGCTCATCTTCTTGATCTTCTTCTTCATCATCTTGAGCCTCATCCTCATCTTGAGTTGGTGGAGATGCTTGCATGGAGGAGGATGGTTGATCTTGTGCTTGAATGAGCTCTTCGGATTCCTTAGGACACACATCCCCAATGGACATGTTCCTTAGCGCGACGCACGGAGCCTCTTCATCATCTAATTCATCAAGATCAACTTGCTCCACTTGGGAGCCGTTAGTCTCATCAAACACAATGTCACAAGAAACTTCAACTAGTCCAGTGGACTTGTTAAAAACTCTATATGCCCTTGTGTTTGAATCATATCCTAGTAAAAAGCCTTCTACAGCCTTAGGAGCAAATTTGGATTTTCTACCTCTTTTAACAAGAATAAAGCATTTGCTACCAAAGACTCTAAAATATGAAACATTGGGCTTTTTACCGGTGAGGAGTTCGTAGGATGTCTTCTTGAGGATTCGGTGTAGATACAATCGGTTGATGGCGTAGCATGCGGTGTTGACCGCCTCAGCCCAAAACCGTTCCGAAGTCTTGTACTCATCAAGCATGGTCCTTGCCATGTCCAATAGAGTTCTATTCTTCCTCTCCACTACACCATTTTGTTGTGGCGTGTAGGGAGAAGAGAACTCGTGCTTGATGCCCTCCTCCTCAAGAAAGCCTTCTATTTGTGAGTTCTTGAACTCCGTCCCATTATCGCTTCTAATTTTCTTGATCCTCAAGCCGAACTCATTTTAAGCCCGTCTCAAGAATCCCTTTAAGGTCTCTTGGGTTTGAGATTTTCCTGCAAAAAGAATACCCAAGTGAAGCGAGAATAGTCATCCACAATAACAAGACAGTACTTACTCCCGCCGATGCTTATGTAAGCGATCGGGCCGAATAGGTCCATGTGGAGGAGCTCAAGTGGCCTGTCAGTCATCAAAATGTTCTTATGTGGATGATGAACACCAACTTGCTTCCCCGCTTGGCATGCGCTACAAATCCTGTCTTTCTCAAAATGCACATTTGTTAGTCCCAAAATGTGCTCTCCCTTTAGAAGCTTGTGAAGATTCTTCATTCCAACATGGGCTAGTCGGCAGTGCCAGAGCCAACCCATGTTAGTCTTAGCGATTAAGCAAGTATCGAGTTCAGCTCTATTGAAATCAATTAAGTATAGCTGACCCTCTAATACTCCCTTAAAAGCTACTGAATCATCATTTCTTCTAAAGACAGTAACACCTGTATCCGTAAAAAGACAGTTGTAGCCCATTTTACATAATTGTGAAATGGAAAGCAAGTTATAATCTAAAGAATCTACAAGAAAAACATTGGAAATAGAATGGTCAGGTGATATAGCAATTTTACCCAATCCTTTAACCAAACCTTGATTCCCATCCTCGAATTTGATAGCTCGTTGGGGATCTTGGTTTTTCTCGTAGGAGGAGAACATTCTTTTCTCCCCAGTCATATGGTTTGTGCACCCGCTATCGATGATCCAACTTGAGCCCCCGGATGCATAAACCTACAAAACAGTTTTAGTTCTTGATTTTAGGTACCCAAACGGTTTTGGGTCCTTTGACATTAGATACAAGAACTTTGGGTATCCAAACATAAGTCTTTGATCCCTTGTGTTTGCCCCCAACATATTTGGCAACTACCTTGCCGGATTTGTTAGTAAGCACATAGGAAGCATTAAAAGTTCTAAATGAAACATTATGATTATTTGATGTTGTAGGAGTTTTCTTTTTAGGCAATTTAGCATGGGTTGATTGCCTAGAACTAGATGTCTCACTCTTATACATAAAAGCATGATTAGGGCCAGAGTGAGACTTCCTAGAATGAATTCTCCTAATCTTATGCTCGGGATAACCGGCAGGGTACAAAATGTAACCCTCGTTATCCTGAGGCATGGGAGCCTTACCCTTAACAAAGTTAGATAATCTTTTAGGAGGGGCATTAAGTTTGACATTGTCTCCCTTTTGGAAGCCAATGCCATCCTTGATGCCAGAGCGTCTCCCACTATAAAGCATACTACGAGCAAATTTAAATTTTTCATTATCTAGCTCATGCTCGGCAATTTTAGCATCTAATTTTGCTATAGGATCATTTTGTTGTTTAATTAAAGCCATGTGATCATGAATAGCATCAATGTTAACATCTCTACATCTAGTGCAAATAGAAACATGCTCAATGGTAGATGTAGAGGGTTTGCAAGTATTTAATTCAACAATCTTAGCATGCAATATCTCGTTCTCATCTCTAAGATTGGAAATAGAAGCATTGCAAACATCTAATTCTCTAGCCTTAGCAATCAATTTTTCATTCTCATTTTTAAGGCTAGCAAGAGAAGCATTCAACTTGTCAATCTTAGCAATTAAATTGGTATTATCATTTCTAAGACTAACAATTGAATCATCACAAACATCAAGCTTCCCAACCTTAGCAATCAAATTGGCATTCTCATTTCTAAGGTTGGAAATAACATCATGGCAAGTGCTCAGCTCACTAGTTAATTTTTCACATTTTTCTACTTTTAGAGCATAAGCATTTTTAACTTTAACATATTTTTTGTTCTCCTTAATTAGGAAGTCCTCTTGGCTATCCAAGAGTTCATCCTTATCATGAATAGTGCTAATCAATTCATTTAATTTTTTCTTTTGTTGCATGTTCAAGTTGGCAAAGAGAGTAAATAAATCATCCTCATCATCACTAGAATTAGCCTCATCACTAGATGTTGCATATTTAGTGGAGGATTTGGATTTCACCTTCTTCTTTTTGTCGTCCTTTGCCATGAGGCATTTGTGGCCGACGTTGGGGAAGAGGAGCCCTTTGTTGACGACGATGTTGGCGGCGTCCTCGTCGGACTAGGAGTCGGTGGAGCTCTCGTCGGAGTCCCACTCCCGGCAAACATGGGCATCGCCGCCCTTCTTCTTGTAGTACCTCTTCTTTTCTTTCCTCTTTCCCTTCTTATCGTCGCCCCTGTCACTATCACTAGATAATGGACATTTTGCAATAAAATGACCGGGTTTACCACACTTGTAGCACACTTTCTTGGAACGGGGCTTGTACTCCTTCCCCTTCCTTTGTTTGAGGATTTGACGGAAGCTCTTGATGATGAGCGCCATCTCCTCATTGTCGAGCTTGGAGGCGTCGATGGGGATTCTACTTAGAGTAGAATCTTCTTTCTTCTCCTCCGTTGCCTTGAATGCAACGGGTTGTGCTTCGGGTACGGAGGAGGATCCGCCTTGCTCGATGATCTTTTTGGAGCCTTTGATCATTAGCTCAAAGCTCACAAATTTACCTATCACTTCCTCGGAAGACATTATTTTGTATCTAGGATCACCACGAATTAATTAAACTTGTGTGGGGTTAAGAAAAACGAGGGATCTTAGAATAACCTTGACCATCTCGTGGTCATCCCACTTGGTGCTCCCGAGGTTGCGCACTTGGTTCACCAAGGTCTTTAGCCGGTTGTACATGGCTTGTGGATCCTCCCCTTGGTGAAGCATGAAGCGACCGAGCTCCTCCTCGATCGTCTCCCGCTTGGTGATCTTGGTCACTTCGTCTCCTTCGTGCGCGGTCTTGAGCACGTCCCAAATTTCCTTTGCGCTCTTCAACCCTTGCACCTTATTATACTCCTCTCGAATTAGAGAGGCGAGGAGTATAGTAGTGGCTTGGGAGTTGAAGTGTTGGATTTGGGCCACTTCGTCCGAATCATAGTCCTCATCCCCTACGGATGGTACCTGCACACCAAACTCAACAACGTTCCAAATACTTGTGTGGAGTGAGGTTAGGTGATGCCTCATTTTGTCACTCCACATGTTATAATCTTCACCGTCAAAAACAGGTGGTTTGCCTAATGGAACGGAGAGTAATGGAGTACGTTTAGAAATACGAGGGTAGTGTAGGGGAATCTTACTAAACTTCTTGCGCTCATGGCGCTTAGAAATTATGGACGGCGCGTCGGAGCCGGAGGTCGATGGCGATGAAGAGTCGGTCTCGTAGTAGACCACCTTCCTCATTTTCTTCTTCTTTTCGCCACTCCGATGCGACTTGTGTGAAGGGGATTCCTTCTCCTTCCTCTTGTTGCAGGACTCTCCCGATGGAGCCTTCCCGTGGCTTGTAGCGGGCTTGTCGCCGGTCACCATCTCCTTCTTGGCTTGATCTCCCGACATCACTTCGAGCGGTTATGCTCTAATGAAGCACCGGGCTCCGATACCAATTGAAAGTCGCCTAGAGGGGGGTGAATAGGGCGAATCTGAAATTTACAAAGTTTAAGTACAACTACAAGTCGGGGTTAGCGTTAGAATTAAAATCGAGTCCGAGAGAGAGGGCAAAAACAAATCACAAGCAAATAAAGAGTGTAACAAGTGATTTGTTTTACCGAGGTTTGGTTCTTGCAAACCTACTCCCTGTTGAGGTGGTCACAAAGACCGGGTCTCTTTCAACCCTTTCTCTCTCTCAAACGGTCACTTAGACCGAGTGAGCTTCTCTTCTCAATCAAACGGGACACTAAGTCCCCGCAAGGACCACCACACAATTGGTGTCTCTTGCCTCAGTTACAATTGAGTTATTTATAAGAAAGAATGAAGAAGAAAAGAAGCAATCCAAGCGCAAGAGCTTAAATGGACACAAGTCACTCTCTCACTAGCCACTATTTGATTTGGAGTGATCTTTGGGCTTGGGAGAGGATTTGATCTCTTTAGTGTGTCTTGTATTGAATGCTATAGCTCTTGTAAGGTGTAGGAAGTCAGCAAACTTGGATGCAATGAATGGTGGGGTGGTTGGGGTATTTATAGCCCCAACCATCAAAAGTGGCCGTTGGAAGGCTGTCTATCGCATGGCGCACCGGACAGTCCGGTGCGCCAGCCACGTCACCTGACCGTTAGGGTTCGACCGTTGGAGCTTCTGTCTTCTGGGCCACCGGACAATCACTGTACACTGTCCGGTGCGCCTTCTGGCGCTGCTCTGACACTGGCGCGCACTGTAGCGTATTGAATGCGTTCTGCAGTCGACCGTTGGCGCGAAGTAGCCGTTGCTCCGCTGGCACACCGGACAGTCCGGTGTTGCACCGGACAGTCCGGTGAATTATAGCGGAGCGGTTCTCAGAATTCCCGAGACTGGCGAGATTGGAATTGGATTCCCTGGTGCACCGGACACTGTCCGGTGGCACACCGGACAGTCCGGTGCACCAGACCAGGGCTGCCTTCGGTTTAACTTTGCTCCTTTTATTTGAACCCTTTCTTTTGACTTGTATTGGTTTGTTGTGAACCTTTGGCACCTGTAGAACATATTTTCTAGAGCAAACTAGTTAGTCCAATAATTTGTGTAGGGCAATTCAACCACCAAAATTCTTATTGGAAAAGGTTTGACCCTATTTCCCTTTCATGTAGCTTGGAGTTCTAGGCGGAAGTTCAACTTAACAGTCTCTGCTGAAACACTAGTATATTAAACAGTAGTGAACAGTGCGAAACTGTAGATGGGTATTTGAGATCTGGTGGGGGATTGTTGGGATTTATGGGCTAGGCCCAATTGAGAAATTCAATTAAATTCTAGGAAAATCTCAAAAGCCCATATATGTGTATGGCTAGGGAATGGTGGAACCAATAGTATCATATTGCTAGTCCAAGTGGAGTGGAACTAGTTTAAATATGGAGGCCACACTCACTCACCAAGTCATGGATGAGAGGAGAGAGTGTGGAGAGCCACACGCACGCTCGCTCGCCTGGCCGGGCCGGGGCGGGGCGAAGGGCGCAGGCGCACGACATACGCGTGAATGGTACGCCGAAATCCAGCCCCTCGCCTTGCGGGGGCGCGACTCCCTTTTGCCGTTTTAATTTTTTGGTTGCTTGGCTGTTAAGATCAGAATCCTAACCGATCGCTATAAAATCTAAACTAAACGCGAGATTTTCGCGGGCAGATCGGATCATAGATAGCTATCTGTTCGCGGACTCGGCCCTATAAAAGGCGTCTGGTAGGCAGCATCTAGATCATCCCAGTTTTCGTTTTCGCCTCTCTTCACAACTGAGCCGCCTTCAGTTCCCTTCATCCGGACCGCCGACGTGCATCTGCGATCGGGAGAGCAGGTCTCCGGAACCCTTCGCCTTCGAGATCCTGCACTAGGAGATGGCGAATAAGGTTTTTGGGAAGCGTCCTCACGCGACTGCTCACTGATTCCGCCGATCATCAACCGCGCTGCTTCGACATCGTCGACCCTGCTGATTCCGGCCCGCGCCATCTATCAGTATGTCTGATCAGTATGCATCATCTGATTTGACTTTTTATTTCAGTTCTTCTGATTTGGTCATGATTTATATTCGGAATTTAATCTGGAAATTGTCTAATTATTCAACAATCCAAAAATCTTATTGTAGACAATTTTCTAGTTTTTCTATGGCTGCTTTTGCCAACGCGCTGAAGCCAGAAAAGTTCAATGGTATGCATTTTTAGAGGTGGCAAGTCAAGGCCACGCTCTGGCTTACTGCTATGAATGTGTTCCATGTTAGTAAAGGCAAACCTGAGGGCGCACTGACTCCTAAACAGGAGAAAGTACGACCATGCTAATACTATCTTTACGAGAGCAGTTCTTAGCGCCCTTGTTGACCGTCTGATTGATGCGAATATTCAGCATACAGACGGAAAAGAGTTGTGGGATGCACTTACTACTAATTATGGTGCTTCAGATGCTGGCAGTGACCTGTATATCATGGAGAGCTTTCATGATTATAAGATAGCTGATAATCGCTTTATTGTAGAGAAAGCTCATGAAATACAGTGTATAGCCAAGGAGCTCGACCACCTTAAGATAGTCTTTCTGACCGATTTGTGGCTGGATGTATTATTATAAAGTTGCCTTCTACATGGAGGAACTTCGCCACATCTCTAAAACATAAGAGACATGAGATATCAGTTGAAAATCTAATAGCGTGCTATTTAATTTTAAATAACTAGGGATTCTAGTCCCATCAATCCTCCAAACAAGCCTGTAACGTTTCACAACAGACGCAGAACTGTACGTGCTAACAGCGACAAGATGATTCTGAAAGATATGACCAGTTCGAGCTTGAGGGCCATTGTCGTACTCCCGCCATAACAAACGAAAGTTGCCTAGATATTTTTGTGCAAGTCGTTTTCTTAGATTTTAATCAGATTTATAATAAACACTAAAAAAGTATTCGTATCTTTAAATAAATCAAGTATAATAATGCATTTAACGATCAATCTTATCGTACTTATTACTCCTCCGTTCCAAATTATAATTTATTTGATTTTTTGTGCCAAGTTTGATCGGTTCGTTTTATTTATTTTTTTTGCGAAAAAACAAAAATTCTAAGCCACACTTGAAATGTATTATATGCTAAATAATATCGTAGTAAAAATAACAATAATTATGATTTTTTTTGAATAAGACGAGCCGGTTAATCTAGGAGTAACAAAGTTAAACAAATTATAAATTAGAACGGAGGAAGTATATATCATAAACGTTAGTATTTCTTCAAAGTTGGGGAAAAAAATAGTTTCTGAATAGTAAGAACGATGCTCTATGTGTGCTAGCTGATGTCAACGGCCAGGGCTTTGGTAGCCACACACGGAAGCAGCTAACCTCGGACCAATGACTGTTTTTTTTATTTATTTATTTGACGTTATAGAAAACATCTGTTTTCCTGTTTGACACCCCCAAACCCGATTCTTTTCCATCTGATACTTCGGTCACTTCAGAGATCTAACGATAGTAAGTCCTATACGAAAAGACCAGTTTGCACTGATGTTTATTTTCGGTCATAATAATAATGTTCCCTTTTGCTAGCAAAGTCGGTACAGTACTCGATAGTGTGCTGTGTGCTCCTCGTTTCTTCGCGAGGAGATGAATAAGAGACAAAGAACAGAGCGAAATATATTGTTAAATATATGGAACCGGATCAAAAACGTATTTTTGATCATTTGATTTTTGAAAAGGACTTGACTAAGTTTATACATAAAAAGCTGAGGCGCAAACTCAAACTAGAAAAATGACAAATACGAGGTTCCTGTGTGCTAGAAGACAATCTAGAAATTTTGTCACATGAACCTAAAATTTGTCAATTTTCATACAATTTTCTCGGATGCTGTAGTTTATGATATTAATTTAATTAGTTGTAAAATGTTTTTAATCTAAATAATAAACAAAATGACTTATCTAAATGTTTTCTAAAGTTTTAGAGCTTCAGCTCCACGATTTTCTAGATCACCTAATAACGTGCTCTATAAACTCTACCAAATTTTTTAGAGCTTGAGTTAAGAAGAATATAATAATTAAGAGTGCTATCCTTATTAAAAAGAAGAAATGCGCACAACGGAGCACCGGTAAAACATTTCCAGACGAACGGTAATAGCAAAACTGCAAAAGCATGTATAAGTCAATACGACACCCCTCTGATACAATACAACAAGTGTCACATAGCTATCAAAAAATTTGGAAATCTTTCAGAATTTCCTTTAGAAATCTGCAGCACAAATCCATAAAAAAATAGATAGCTAAAACTAACGTGTGTCATAATCATCACATTTCCACACCAAAGGATACACTGCATCACATCTCACGTGCCAGATCGATTCCATTCAAATACACCGTCCAAATTCTCTTGACCACGTCTGCTCTGTTGGGATGATGGTCTAAACACAAATTCAGAAAAACGGCGCTATCCTACCACACGCCTAACTTAGAAAATTACCTTTTGACGACAGGAGACGCAAAGCCTTACTGGCATTCTTCAAAACTGCATTTGATCTCGGAACCTGGTTTTTCCTTTGCTCCAAGAAATCAAGGGCGTTCTTCACGTGCTGTGTTGACCGGACATCTTTCAGCAGAATAGTTTCAGGCCTGATAAACATAGCGACCACCGGTATAAGTATTATTTCACAAACTTAATGTTTCATAACAGGAACTTTAAACATACCCAGCAGTTCGAATTCTCTTCTTCCTTTTTTGAACCTTCTGCTTTACATTTTCTTCCTCAGAATCTGATGCGAAGGTTTGCCTGAATGTAAGATGGAAGACAAAGTAGCCAATGAAGTCCCAAGTCAAAAACAGATTTTAATATAAATCGATAGAGCAAGAGAAGTGCACATACTTCTCACGAGCTGCTAGAATTTCAATTACACTAGTGGGGAGCATTCCAGGCATAGTATCTGTCTCCTCGCTTTGTTTGGTACCTTCATCTTCTACTTCCTTTGGTGCCTTCTTATCTGGTTTAGAGGACGTTCTTCGTTGGGCCCAGCGTTTCCTCCGCTCCTTTCCTTCCCGTGTTACTCTGGAAGGGCACATCCCACATGACAATATGACATTATTATCTCCACAATACAAAAATCAGATAATAAAAAAAATTTATAGCAGCCTGGTGACCTCAAGAAAACAAGACTCAGATTGGAACATCTAAAACAAAAAAGTGTAAATGTTGAAAGCTCTACATTTAGGCATAAACATTAAATGAGATATTTTTTTCCTGATTATTGATCATCTCAACGTCATTTGGTTACGGTACAAAACAGAAATTGTAATGGCATTTGCATCTACTGAAACCAAGAGAACTGTAGACACAGCACCGAGCAAGAAATTTAGCATAGTCCACAAGATAAAACTAGTCTCCATAGCAAGCATCAAGTGGCAACTACTACTCACGTGCATTCTACAGAAACAAGAACAGATCAAATTACCACGTTGGGCAGCAGAGGGCCCAGGTTCATCCAGTCAGCTGTAAAGTATGCATAAGAAACACACCTGATGGCACTATCCTTCTCAACTTTACTCATCTCTTCGTGCTTCTCAACACCCTAAAAGACGATAACAAGGCTCAGTACCTTTTGCATATCTCAACGTAGAGCTTGAAGCGTGAAGAAGAAACAAGATGACCGGCAAGGCTAAAAAAAGCCAACAGCTCTAATCCAACCAAAAATAGTTCTCGGTCAACCAAATCGACGGCACAGAGCTGTAGAATCCTCTTACGGGGCTATCTGCGCGTCCACCCCACCTATCGTCTGCTTGTGCGGAATACACAGGCGAGGCGAACCGTACCTAATCGTGATCGTGAATCTACCTCCCGTAGGGTCGGGTCCTGGAGGGGAGAGGACTAGACGTACCTGGACGGCGGTGAGCTCCTCGGGAGCGCCGTCGGAATCGCTTCCGCTGTCCATTTGAGCCGGCTCCTGCCTCTTTCCCCTCTTTTCTTTCGCCGGATTGGAGCGCCGGGAGCTTCCACTGGACTACTGGAGGAACAGGAACCCCTCCGCCGAGGGTTTTACTTTTTAGACCCAACTCCGAGGCCTTTGAGCGGGGTATATGTACTGGGCTTTGAAATTTTGTCGGAAGATGGGTTTTAAGCGTTTGGCACACGCAGATTTGAGCCTGTTGGGCCTATTTTAGATGCGGCTTGACTGAAAGCCACTTTCGGCCTCCACTTAAAAAGAAAGAAAGAGCGAAAGCCACTTTTGGCCTTTGACAGTTGACATAAGCCCTGTTTGGATCCTATTGGATTATGAAAATCTAATGCAAAAAATCTCATACGCATTCAAATGGGCCAGATTTTTAGAGCTACAGTATATAATCTGGGCCAAAATCTACTATCCAGGGTTGGGTGGGCTAAAAGGGGATTCTGTAGCCCCACAGATGGTGAAAAGACGAAAATGGCCCTAAAAATTCAACTTTGCAGCACTTTCGGCCTCGCCCGCCGGTCTTCAAATTCAATTCCTGACTTTTCGAGAGCCCACCCGACCTCTTCCCTTCCCGTGCTTCCCTTCCTATGCTTCCCCCAAGCCGCTCCCTGCTCAAATCCATCGCTCCCTGCTCAAATCTGCCGCTCCCAATGGAGTTCTTTGCTTCCACTGGTGAAGACGAAGACTCTGTCGGCACTTCCAACCTACCGGCCAATCAAGCATCCTAGGAGTTATCCCCCTAAGCTAGCCACTTCATGGGTGTCCCTAGAGCTCATCTTTAGAGGGCTGCTGCAAACTTCAATAGCTTCGACCTCAACTCTGAGACCCCAAACTATGGAAGCTTCACTCAATTATTTCTTTCTCCATCCATCCCTAATCTAGATCTCGAGTTTGGAGCAGGTCGGCATAGCAAGGTAGATGGTCAGCGCTTTGTGTCTTCAAGCCATGTTCCGGCACCACAAAAATCTTGCAGAGTGGACACCACAGCTGTTACTAGAAATCCCATAACCATGGGCACACGTGGCGAGCATCATAGTTAGTGGATTTAAGTTTTAACTCCTAATATTTGTGCACACTTGTATGCAAAATTTATCTTGTCAATTTGGGATATCCCAATCGACCAGGATATCTAGCGTCGTACAAGGGCACTATCGGTACCCTGAAACTAGGGTACCCGCTACTACTGTACAAAGACGAAGAACCCACGTGGCTATCTCTTAGTCACGAGGAAGAAGTACTGTGTGTGGGACCAAGCCACAGCTCGCCCCAGTCTCAGGCGGCTATTCTGGGTCCACAGCAGCACCAGACTCCACCACGTGGGCGGGTTCGGAGCCGCCACGTGTCCAGAGAAGGTGGTATACTCCAAGGAATCAACAGTGGTCCGGACCCCCTCGGGAGAGCGCCGGACCCCCGGATATATAGTCCGGACCCCCAGGGTTGGCCCTGGACCCCCGGGTCTACAGTTCGGACCCCCAGGGTTGGTCCTGGACCTCCACGTGTGCAAGCCGGACCCCTGGGATGGGGTCCGGACCCCCCTCGTAAGGGGTCCGGGCCGCCCACAGCGGGGTCCCAAGGACCCAGGCAGGGGTCTGGTACTGACACGTGTCAGGACCCAGTCTGGTGCGGACCTGTCTGCATACGCCTCTGCTCCCCGCCCAGGTGGAGACCCGATGCTGCCACGTGGCCTACTGCGCGTGACGTAAGCCAGCGGGCAGAGACTGACGTGAGGCCTCTGGGTTACGTGGCCCCTGCATTTATTGTGGATAAGGCAAGCCGCCTGACAGGCGATGTGCCGTCTCGGCATTTAATGAGGCCTGCCCACTCTGCTGTCAGGCGGTGACCTGTCCATTCCACTAGCAAGCAGTGTGCCGCCTCAGTATTTAATGAGACCTGTCCAATCCGCTGGCAGGCGACATGCCTGTATATTCCATTGGCAGGCGGCACGCCCATGCTGCCGCATGCGTTATACTCATCATCACTCGTACGTACCAAGGAAGCAACCGTTGTGTGTCAACACTGTACGGGCAGCGGACATCTGGGCTTCTAGAAGATCTCTCAGGCGTCACCTGCATTAGTTGCTCCATGTATTTCTTCCATTATGTTCCTGGGCCCACATGTCGGGGCTCAGCAACCTTGTATGTGCCTCCCTTGGGCTATAAAAGGGAAGGCACACGATGTTACAAGGAACGCTCGCTTAGACGCAACTCAAGCTCTCAAGCTCATAGACTCTCATACTCAATACAACCCACAATGGAGTAGGGTATTACGCTCCGGCGGCCCGAACCACTCTAAACTCTCGTGTCATCCTGTGTGATCTTCCACAATCTAGCAATAGGCAAAACGCTTAGGCCCCTCCTCATCTTCGGATTTAGGGCGGGTGCATTCCGCCACCCGGCCGGAGATTTCCTCTCCGACACAAAGTACCACTTAGCCGAGTTTTGACAAGGATGTAACCCTTGCGGAAAGAAGGAGGTATTCAATTATGTGCATTCGTCTCTTCGCAATCTTATTGAGCGAGCATTTGGTGTTCTCAAAATGAAATGGAAGATCTTGTTGCAATTACCGTCATATCCTTTGGAGAAGAAAACAAAATAGTATTTGCATGCATGACCCTTCATAACTTTATTTGAGAAAGTGTGATGCCTGATATAGACTTCGACATCTATGATCATGATGACAACTACATGCCGATGGAAGCGTCAATTTCATCTCATAGTAGAGGTAGAAGCGACCAGTTAGGTGATGAAGATCATAATATGAATTTGTTCCGTTATAAGTTGGCAGATGCTTTATTAGCTATGCAATCGTGAGAGTACCAATATAAGGGTCAAGCATGTATGGTGTTTAATAACTTCTACTCACTCCATGAGGGTGTAACTATTTTGTGTCATCAATTATTTTATTTTGAATATCTACTCTATAATTTACTTGCAATTATTCATTTTGTGTAGTTTGAGTTTGCTCGGTTCTATTATGTGCAGAGTTTCAGTTTGTGCCGACAGTTTGTGTATGATTGATTTATTTGTTAGCTATGTTATATTCATCATAGAAAAATAATTTTCTCCTTTCCTTTTTCTTTAGCCTAATTGTCTTCAAAAGGTTTTATATATGTGGATGAAGTGTGGTGCCTATGTGCAGTGCAGAATTCCTGTGGCCCCCACATTCAATGCCGAGCCACAGCATCCGTGCTGAGCATCGGAGTAGAGCACATGCAGAGGCAGCTTGCTTCGCGGTGGCGAGCGCGAGACAGAAGGGATCGAGGAGCCAGGACTTGGGCGCCACTTGCACGAAAGCTGTGGCGTCGAAGAGAAAGGTGTGGTCGGGGAACACGAACATAGAGCAAATGGTTTGAAACTGTGCATCTCTGCGCACATAGAAGAAAAAGGTAGGGGAAAACACAAAACTGATTCTATTATTGCCCCTACCTTTTTCTGCTTTTGGATCTATAATATATTTTCAATAACAGATTCTCAATATTTGGAGTGAACCAAACACGACCTAAGTTTGGTACATTGACTAGCATGCGCTGCAGAAGTTCTTATGAGCTATAAGTGCTAGGCCGCCATGGTTCTAAACTCATCCAACATGTTAATTTTTTGTTTATTTTACATGTTAAAGCGTGATAGGTCATGTGCGGTCTAAGAGTGTGTTTGATTTGGCTTTGACTTTTGCCTCTGTCAGGGTTTGGGACCCGATCGCGCACCCGGGGTTACCCCACGAGGTGATTTTTGGGTAGGACGGTGTTACCTACTGTAGCTCGATGGTTCGTGCTAGGTGCATGAGAGACGATGGACAATTTTATACAGGTTCGGGCCACTTAGAGAGGCGTAACACCCTACTTCCTGGTGTGGATCTTTTATGTGGTGGGTTACAGAGAGGTTCCCTAGCACGATGGATACTAGAGAATGAGATAGATGGCTAATGAGTGACTTGTTCTTCGATGGGGTGCCCCTAGGCCTTATATACTCGACCGTGGGGCGTTACATGCGGGTGTGATAACTACGTGCTCCTAAGTAATAGTGAACCGGCTGAACCTATCTTCCTACTATCTTACCGACTTATCCTCGTTTAGTTCCGGCGTTTGAGGGCGCCGCGCGGGATAATCGAATCAATACTATGGATAATGCTTAAACCTAGTGATCCGCCTGGGCTTAAGTCTATTCAATCTTGCATCGATCCATTCTGCCAGTGATTCTTCCCCTGGCCCATGAAGGGATGGCCTTGCGAAGTAATGGGCCCAAAGCCTTTCGTGAGGCCCTCTAGCCTTCTAGTGGACCCGGGGGATATCTGTCCCCCACAAGCCCCTAATCTTTGAGTTGATTTTGAAATAATCGGCCCAAAGATTCTAGGTCCAGCTTGCGGTTTTGATTTTAGGTAATTGGTGCTCTGAAAGCACACCATCCAAATTGTTGCTTCTGAACTCTGATCATCCCAGTAAAAACAAGCTTTTGTTATCCTTTTTCAGATCTTCCAACAATCTTCGCTTTATACTCCAGAAACCAGTGCTCGTTTACCAGCTTATGCTTTAGAGATCAACATTTTGTCCGTAGGAGTTGAGGATTCATTGGGTGCACCGGAGGTGCACCCAATGGGTGTAGCCCCCGAGCTTTGAGTGGATTACTGAAAATAATCCACTCAAAGGTCTTCATCTTGTGCTTTTCAGAAATCATTGGTTGATCTTCGTCTTGTGCCTTAGAAATCAGCATTTCATCGTTGGTCCATGCTTTAGAGATCAGCATTCTGTCTTTAGGGGTTGAGGCCCAATGGGTGTATTCCCCGAGTTTTGAGTGGATTACTAAAAATAATCCACTCAAAGGTCTTCATCTCATGCTTTCAGAAGTTATTATCTTATCTTCGTCTCATGCCTTAGAACTCAACATTATATCATTAGCTTATGCTTTAGAGATCAGCATGTTGTCTTCGTTTCCTATTTTAGAGAATAACAGCATGAACTGCCCATGTCCTGTTAGGTTTTAAATTTATTTGATCGACGATAGATTGGACGTTTGGTAGATGGCTCTTGGCTGGTCTTCATTTCGCTTTGTGCTTCAATGCTTCTGTTGATTAGACTTGTACTTCAGTAGCTATATTTGGCTTTCCTCCGATCTCCATCGATATCTTTCTTCTGTCTTGATACATTCATTGCATATACTGTATGGATGTGACTGCTTGGGATAATATGTTGAAAATTCCTAGATGTCCCCTCCCCAATGGGTGTAATCAAGGGACAGCTTGGTACGCTGAGCATTTAGCAAACTACCCTTGAGTAGTAACTTGACATGACCGCGGGGAATAATCATATCGTCCATGAAGTTGACCTCAGTCCAAATGGTGTCATGTTACGTGAAATGGCGTCTGCTGCCTGACTTGTTTTCAGACGATTTGAATTGCTTATTGAATACTTGTGACTGTTCGGTGACCATGGTAGGAGATGAGCGGTTGCCTCCAGCCTCTATAAATAGACTGCTTGCTTCGCTGGTGCCTTCACACGTATCCTGGCCATTTGTTGCTTATTTCTCCACTTCTCTCTTCTCTTCCAACCGGCCATGGGCAAGAACAAGAAAGGTGGAAGTTCGTCGCACCACTCCGGTGACAAGCGGAAGCGCGAGCCAAGTCCTCCCTCGGAGGACTTCGGTGACTCCGAGTCCTCGGAGGAGGAGTTCTCCTCCGAGTCCGAGGGGTTGCCGGTCTACGCCTCTCTCCCGGTGTCGTCTGATGACTCGGACGATTCCCAAGGGATCACCGCCGAGGTGTGGACGTACATCCGGGCCGTCGAGCGCTTCGGTGTGGCAGAACCGCCCAAATTATTTCAGCTTAAGTGCCTAAGTCACGCCTCGGGGGCTGTAACACACTTAAATCGGAATAACCCATCAGTCCCTCAGATCCAGTTTGATAAAGCCACTTAACCAGGATCAAATACCACAGTCTCACGCGAAAGTGAGTCACAGAAGAAATACAATAAAGCAGAAAGACCTCAAATTAAGTACTGAATTATTACATAGATTGGAGTTTGTCAAGTAGCGGATAAAAGTTCGTAAAATAAGATGCAGCGGATAGTCGATATCGTCGATAGCGAGGAATTGGGCAAGGCCTGGCCCACTACTCCTCCTGCTCCTCTCCTACCGGAGCAGCATCCCACTCGACCGTCCAACCCGGTGGCAAGGTGGTAGGCCAAGTCACACCATCAACCATATCCTGAAGCGTACCTGCAAAAATTATGCCACAAGCAAGGCTGAGTATACTAATACTCAGCTAGACTTACCCATAGCGTCGACCACAAAATCTTCTCGACTGTCGAGGGTGAGCTTGGTGGTTTGAGCGATGTTGGCAAGATGTGCCATAGCGTCGCTTTGCAGGGCCTGAAGTGATACAGCGCACTCATGCACTGCACAGTGACCCTCCCAACCAAGTCGGGATACATCGCCCACACATCCTTCACATGGCTCACACGGTTACACCACATGGGGTCATCCTTCTTATCAGCAGGGAAAAGTCCCAAGGGGTGCATTACCATCTCCAAGGGATGGTAGTCACAGAAAGTTGTCAGGGTCTTCATGGCTGCTGCTTCAGTGGTGTCGTCCGTCCTGAATCCAATCGTCTCGGAGTCAAGAGAACGCTAACCCGGCTGAAGGGGATGAGCCTCCAAGGTCAGCCAGACTCGGCAACGGGGTACCCGATGCTCCTCGTATAACTGCACCGTGTACAAAGGGGGCGTAGGGTAACCGGCGGAGCTAAGCACTTCCCACAAGATGGAAGGAAAGCCATCGTGAGAAAGGAAGTTAGAGCTGAAACAAGTGTCTCTGAAAGGGAAATGTGCCCTTGGGCCATTTCTAAGTATTTTGGTGATTTAGTGTCCAACACAAGTGCCCTAGTGTAAAAAGGTGGACAAAGTACAAATCAAGGATAAAGGTATGTTTCTCAGGCTTAGTACATTGTTTTATGGACTAATGTACTGTGTCTAAGTGCTGGAAACAGAAAAAATCGAGTTGGAGAAGAGATGGCTCGAGCAGCCATAATATGCTCAGTCTGGGAGCACCGGACTGTCCGGTGGGCCGTTCACAGGCGAACTCGTCGCTCTCGGGAATTCATCGACGACGTACGACTATAATTCACTGGACTGTTCGGTGTGCACCGGACTGTCCGGTGAGCCAACGGTCGGTAGGGCCAACGGTCGGCCGCGCGATCTGCGCAGGACACGTGGCCGAGCCAACGGCTAGAAGGGGACACCGGTCTGTCCGGTGTGCACCGGACATGTCCGGTGCGCCAACGGCTCTCAGGCTGCCAACGGTCGACTACACTATTTATGGAAGGAAATCGGGCACCGGACAGTGTCCGGTGTGCACCGGACTGTCCGGTGCGCCAGTCGACAGAAGGCAAGATCAGCCTTCCTAGATTGCTCTCAACGGCTCCTAGCTGCCTTGGGGCTATAAAAGGGACCCCTAGGTGCATGGAGGAGCACACCAAGCATTCCTACAATATTCCTAAGCACCAAGACATCGATTCCGTGCCTTTGATTCTTTGCGATAGCAATTAGAGCTCTAGTTGAGTGGTGAACTCATTGAGTTGTGTTGTGAGCTCTCGTTGCGATTTGTGTGCGTGGTGTTGCTGTGATTTCTTGTCTTGAGTGTGTTGCTAATCCCTCCCTTGCTCTGTGCTTCTTTGTGAAATTCAAGTGTAAGGGCGAGAGGCTCTAAGTTGTGGAGATTCCTTGCAAACGGGATTGAGAAAAGCAAACAAAACACCGTGGTATTCAAGTGGGTCTTTGGACCGCTTGAGAGGGGTTGATTGCAACCCTCGTCCGTTGGGACGCCACAACGTGGAGTAGGCAAGCGTTGGTCTTGGCCGAACCACGGGATAACCACCGTGCCATCTCTGTGATTGATCTCTTGTTGGTTATTGTGTTTTGTT
This sequence comes from Zea luxurians, assembly GCA_029449295.1. Taxonomy (NCBI): domain Eukaryota; kingdom Viridiplantae; phylum Streptophyta; class Magnoliopsida; order Poales; family Poaceae; genus Zea; species Zea luxurians. The sequence goes on from JAOPSE010000011.1 coordinate 101,524,848, forward strand.
AGAGATTCCACTCTAGCCACTTGGCGGTTATTGCACTAACACTTAACCAAGTTTTTGTGGCCTAAGTTTTAAGTGTTACAGGATCACCTATTCACCCCCCCCTCTAGGTGCTCTCAATTGGTATTAGAGCCGTTCTCTTCACAAAGGGACTAACCGCCCGAAGAGATGGATCCTAAGGGGAAGGGTATCGTGATCAACAATAAAGAGAAGGAATCTTTCGTCAACGAGCCGAGGGATGACAAGCCTACCGACTCGGGCTCAGGCCATAGACGGAAAGATGGGAAGAAGAAGAAGACGAGGTGCATCAAGGAGATCGTCTACTACGACGACAGCGATGAGTCTACTTCTTCCCAAAAGGACGACGACCACAACGACTACGAGAGAAGGAAACCGGTCAATTCGAACTTTTCTTTTGATTACTCTCGTATTCCTCAAAGTACAAATGCTCATTTATTATCTATTCCACTTAGTAAACCTCCTCATTTTGATGGAGAGGACTACAAATTTTGGAGTCACAAAATGCGTAGTCACTTGTTCTCTCTCCATCCTAGTATATGGGAGATTGTCGAGAGTGGAATGCACTTTGATAGTTCGGATAGTCCCATGTTCATTAATGAGCAAATTCATAAGAATGCACAAGCTACTACTGTTCTTCTAGCTTCATTGTGCAGGGATGAATACCACAAAGTGAGCGGCTTGGATAACGCCAAGCAGATCTGGGACACCCTCAAGATTTCACATGAGGGGAACGACGTCACCTTGCTCACCAAGATGGAGTTGGTGGAGGGCGAGCTTGGACGATTTGCGATGATAAGGGGCGAGGAGCCGACATAAACATACAACCGGCTCAAGACCCTTATCAACAAAATAAGGAGCTACGGAAGCACGCGATGGACGGACCACGACGTCGTCCGACTGATGCTAAGGTCCTTTACCGTTCTTGATCCTCATTTGGTGAATAATATTCGTGAGAATCCCAGGTACACCAAAATGTCGCCCGAAGAAGTCCTTGGAAAATTCGTAAGCGGGCGAATGATGATCAAGGAGGCGAGGTACGTGGACGACGCATTGAATGGTCCAATCACCGAGCCTCAACCCCTTGCTCTCAAGGCAACAAGAAGCAAGGAGGCGCTACCTAGCAAGGTGGCACAAATTGAGGCGGCCGGACTTAATGATGAAGAAATGGCCCTCATCATCAAAAGATTCAAGACGGCGCTAAAGGGTCGCAAGGGGCAGCCAAGCAAGACCAAGACAAAGGGGAAGCGCTCATGCTTCAAATGTGGTAAGCTTGGTCATTTTATTGCTAACTGTCCCAACAATGATAGTGATCAGGATCAAGGGAACAAGAGGGAGAAGAAGAAGAACTATAAGAAGGCAAAGGGCGAGGCACATCTTGGCAAGGAGTGGGATTCGGATTGCTCCTCGTCTGACTCCGACAATGAAGGACTTGCCGCCACCGCCTTCAACAAGTCATCCCTCTTCCCCAACGAGCGTCACACATGCCTTATGGCAAGGGAGAAGAAGGTATGTACGCGAAACTCTACTTATGCTTCTTCAAGTGAGGACGAATCTAGTGATGAGGATGAAATAGATTATTCATGTTTATTTAAGGGCCTAGATAGAACCAAGGTAGATAAAATTAATGAATTGATTGATGCCTTGAATGATAAGAATAGGCTTTTAGAAAAACAAGAGGACTTGTTGTATGAAGAACATGACAAATTTGTAGAAGCACAAAAATCTCATGCCTTAGAAGTTAAGAGAAATGAAATGCTTTCTTGTGAATTATCTTCTTGCCATGAGACGATTTCTAGCTTAAGGAGCATTAATGATAATTTGAATGCTAAGTTACAAAAAGCTAGTAAATCAACAACTTGTGTAGAAAATGTTGTTATTTGCAATAGATGTAAAGATTTTGATATTGATGCTTGTAGTGAACACATAGCTTCTATTGCAAAATTAAATGATGAAATGGCTAGTCTTAATGCCCAACTTAAGGCTAGCAAAAGTGATTTTGATAAACTGAAATTTGCTAGGGATGCCTACACGATTGGTAGACACCCCTCAATTAAGGATGGGCTTGGCTTCAAGAGGGAAGCCAAGAACTTAACAAGCCATAAGGCTCCCATCTCCGCCAAGGAGAAAGGGAAGACCCCTATGGCAAGTAGTACTAAAAAGAACCATGCTTTTATGTACAATGATAGAAGACAGTCTCATAGGAGTTGTAATGCTTTTGATTCACATGCCTATGATTCTTATGCTATGTATGCTTCCAGTTCTTCCTATATGCATGGTAGAGATATGCCTAGGAAAAATATTCATCATGTGCCTAGAAAGAATATTGTTCATGTTCCTAGAAAAGTTATGAATGGTCCCTCTACAATTTATCATGCTTTAAATGCTTCCTTTGCTATTTGTAGAAAGGATAGGAAGATAGTTGCTAGGAAATTAGGGGCAAAATGCAAGGGTGATAAAACTTGCATTTGGGTCCCTAAGGAGATTGTGACTAACCTTGTAGGACCCAACAAGAGTTGGGTACCTAAGACCCAAGCCTAAATTTGCCTTGCAGGTTTATGCATCCGGGGGCTCAAGCTGGATTATCGACAGCGGATGCACAAACCATATGACGGGGGAGAAGAAGATGTTCACCTCCTACGTCAAGAATAAGGATTCCCAAGATTCAATCATATTCGGTGATGGGAACCAAGGCAAGGTGAAAAGTTTAGGCAAGATTGCAATATCAAATGAGCACTCTATCTCTGTCGGTGTTTTGGGTCCGACCGCACATCCGGGGTTGCCCCTCAAGGTGTTTTAGGAGTAGGACGATGTCGACAACTGTAGCAAAATGGTTCGCGCTGATCGCACGAGGGACAGTGGACAAGTTTTACAGGTTCGGGCCGCTTAGAGATGCGTAACACCCTACGTCCTGATGAGTATGCTTGATGGATGTGGCTACAAGAGAGCTCTCTGGATCGAGAATACAGAGAGTTGATGTGGGTGGCTAAGTAAAGGGTCGATCGTTCTGAAGGGGTGCCCCCTAGGCCTTATATACTCGACCGTGGGGCAGTACACGTGGATAAGATAGCAACGAGTAGCTGAAAGATAGTGAACCTCTTGAGATTATCCCTACGTAACCCTCGCCGACTTATCCTCGCGTGGCTTCGTTGCATGGAGGCTCCGGCGCGGGAAAGTCGGATCTTTGTTGCGGTCATTCGCTCGATGCTGCGGGCCGTCCGGGCTTGTACCAATCCGGCCCCATGTCGTTCTGCTTCGCTGGCTGTTTCTCCCCAGGCCCACGAAAGAATGACCTTACGATTTATTGGGCCCTTGGGCCTTTCGTGAGGTCCTTTACTCTTTTAGTGGACCCGGGGGATATCTATCCCCCACAAGCCCCCGATCTTTGGGTTAATTTAGAGATAATCAACCCGAAGATCTCAGGTCCAGCTTGCAGGTAATTTGAAGAAAGATGGCTTCCGGTTGTCTTCTCCTGCTCCGACCATTCGTTGACCAAAACCTGGCTTCGTGCCTGTGCCTTAGAGGTCGGCATTCCGATTTGTAGGATTCTGAACTTCATTGGGTGCACCAGAGGTGCACCCAATGGGTGTAGCCCCCGAGCTTCGAGTAGATTTTAGAAAATAATCTACTCGAAGGTCTTCAGTAGAGATCATTTCTATTTGTGTTCGCTCATTTTGGTTGAGGGTTGGCTTTTTTAATCTTGTCCCGTGCTTTAGAAATCGGCACTATCTCGGCTTGGAATGATAATCCATGGGGTGCACCGGAGGTGCACCCAATGGGTGTAGCCCGCGACCTTCAAGTGGATTTTTGAGGATAATTCACTCGAAGGTCTTCTTTTTATGTCCTTTTGCTGAAGATTATCCTTTCTGCTTGTAAAAAAGTTGGCATGATGTCATCCACGCTATGTCATCAATATTATGCTTCAGAGGTCAGCATGTATTTTGTCTTTTGCAGCCGAGTTTGCAATCCATCCGTATCTTGCTAGGTAGTGTAATTTATTTGCTCTGTGACTGATTGGACATTTGATGGACGTTCTCTGTCTAGTCTTCAAGTCGTGTCTGTCGACCATATTTTGCACTCTGCTGGCTATATTTGGCTTCCCTCTAACTCTTGTTGATATCTCATTTTTGTCTTGAGGCATTCACTGCATGCTCTGCACAGATGTGACCATTTTGAAAAATATACTGACAATTCCTGGGCGTCCCCCCCAATGGGTGTGGGCAAGGGATGGCTTGGTACGCTGAGTGTTTTAGCCGGCTGCTTCTGAGTTGTAATGTGATGGGACGGCGAGTGTAATCATATCCTTTGCGCTGTTGACTGGAGTCCCAATGGGTGTAGTGTTGCATGAAACGGCGTCAGCCGCCTGACGTGTCTCCAGACGGGTGGAAGTGCTTATTGAATGCTTTGCGACTGTTCAGTGACCACGGTTGGAGGTGAGCGGTTGCCTTTCCCTTCTATAAATAAGGCTGTTGCCCCTCTGGTTTTTTCACATCTCTTCGTTGTTCTTTACTGCTTCCTTCTCTTCTCTCCCGCTTGCTTCCACCATGGGCAAGAGCAACAAGCGCAAGTGCGAACCGACTCCTCCATCGGAGGATTTCGGTGACTCGGAATACTCGGAGGAGGAGTTCTCCTCCGAGTCCGAGGGGTCTCCGGCTCCCGTCTCTCCCCCGGCGTTGTCCGATGACTCGGACGACTCCCAGGGGATAGCCGTGGAAGTCTGGACATACATCCGAGCCGTCGAGCGCTCCGGGCTCGAGGGCTCGGATGAGTCGGAGTACTCCTCGGATGAGGAGGACTCGGACGGCGGCGGCGAGGACGAGGACGACGACGACGACGACGGCGACGACGGTGGCGACGGCGACGGCAGCGGCAGGAGCAGCGGCGACGACGACGGCAGCAGGGGCAGCACCAAAGGCGGCAGCGGCAAGGGCAGCACCAAGGGCGGCAGCAGCAGGGGCAGCACAAAGGGCGGCAGCAGCAGGGGCAGCACCAAGGGCGGCGGCGGCGGCAGGGGCAGGGCCAGTGGCTAGACGCCACTGGTCTTCTTAGATATTAGTATAGTTTAGTATAGTTAGAATAATGTAGTAGTAATGTAGAGTAGTATAGCGTAGTGTAGTAGTAGTAGTAATGTAATGTAGTAATAGTAGGGAAGCATCAACTCGCAAAGAGTTGATTTGTAAGCTTATTGTCTTCCCTTAATGAAAGAATGTCGTTGGCTTCTTCTTGTTGACTTGCTTTGCTTGATTATAAGACTGATTCTTTTGAGATAGTAGACGAATAACTTGGACATCATACTGACGCTTCCAGAAGTAGTTGCCGAGTAATCTTGTAGTCTGCATCGACGTTTTAGAGGTAATGCCGAGCGACCGAACGCTATACCCGCGTCTTAGAGGCAATGCCGAGTGATTGAAGGTCGACGTCGGCATCTTAGAAGTAATGCCGAGTGATTGAACGCGAGATCAGCGTTTTAGAGGCAACGCCGAGTGATTGAAGGTCGCCGTCGGCACTTTAGAAGTAATGCCGAGCGATTGAACACAAGATCAGCGTTTTAGAGGCAACGCCGAGTGATTGGATGGTGACGTCGGCACTTTAGAGGTAATGCCGAGCGGCTGAGTATGAAATCAGCGTTTTAGAGTCAACGCCGAGTGAGAGCAGGTCGACGTCGGCATTTTAGAGGTAATGCCGAGCAATTAAACATGAGATCAGCGTTTTAGAGGCAACGCCGAGTGATTGAAGGTCGCCATCGGCATTTTGGAAGTAATGCCGAGCGATTGAACACGAGATCAGCGTTTTAGAGGCAACGCCGAGTGATTAAAGGTCGCCGTCGGCATTTTGGAAGTAATGCCGAGCGATTGAACACGAGATCGGCGTTTTAGAGGCAACGCCGAGTGATTAAAGGTCGCCGTCGGCATTTTGGAAGTAATGCCGAGCGATTGAACACGAGATCGGCGTTTTAGAGGCAACGCCGAGTGATAGCAGGCCGCATGAGCTATTTTGAGGATGATAACCGAGTGATGAGGTGGCCCATCGGCTTTTTGGAAATAACTGCCGAATGACCACGTGGCATGCTGGGGTTTTGGAAATAACTGCCGGGTGATGACTGGGCACTTTTTGAAACGGTATCTGGCTCGAGAATATCCTATAAGAGCTGCGCTTTTAGCCGCCTTTGCTTTCCGCGCCCTAGTTCTTGCATTCCCGCTTCCGAATCCTCTCTGCCGCTCTCCTCCAATCTGCTCACTGGTAGAATCGAGATGGCTCCCAAGAGGAAAATCGCGAGCTCGTCCGCTGTGGTGATTCCTCCAATCGATCCCAACAGCCAGTTGCCTTTTGCAGGTAACCACATGTCTATCATTTCCGAAGCTGAACTCCTTCACCTCGTGTCCATCGGGGTTCTTCCTCCGCGGGAACTCTGTTCTTGGCGGATTTGCCACGGGACTACTGTCCCGACAGAGGATACCCACGAGTCTGTAGTTTACGCTCTTTTTCTTCTCCGCGGCCTTGGCCTTCCCATCTCTCCCTTTTTCCGTGGTCTCCTTGATTTCTACCACATTAACCTGACCCATCTGAACCCTAACTCAATTCTGCAAATCTCCATCTTCGTCCACTTATGCGAAGCCTTTCTTGGCGTGCTGCCGCATTTCGGCTTGTGGAAACACCTGTATCATTGTCGCCCTGGGATGGCCGGGGGACAACATCAGTTGGTCGGGGGTGCCAGTTTGGAGATGCGCCGGGGACGGAAGACTGAATATCTTGAGATTCCCCTTAAAGACAGCATTAAGGGATGGCGTCTGGAGTGGTTTATAGTTGATAATTATGGAAATTCTCTCCCCCCCCGGTCGGGAAGACAGCTAGACATTCGCACGCCAAGCTGGACCGAGTCTCCCACAGACGAGGAGGTAGCTGAAGCCGGTGTGTTGCTAGCTGAAGTTGGACTGCTAAAAGAGAGAGGTCTAACTGCTGAAGCTGTGGTTGCTGACTTCGTTTTCAAGAACATTCAGCCACTGAAAGATAGGGTCCACCCAGCTTATCTGTATCGAGGGCTAGCCGACTCAACTCGGGTTACCAACAGGAGAATCCCTTCTGCAGACTTGGTGAGCCGACTGGAAATGATTCTCACGGGCAAGGTGTCCAATGTTGGTGCTCCGGTGGCGTACTCGGCCTGGAATTTGCCTCCTGCCAAAGTCTTCACTCTTTTCGTGTCAAATCCACCTGCGACTGATGGCAATTTGGGCCTTAGAACGCGACCCTCTGATGAAGAAGTCAGTGCTTTGGTTGCCTCGCTTGGGGAGATTCCTGATGACGAACGACAAGTCCATTTTGAAGTGCCTTTGGATCCTAATGATGCAGAAATAAGTGCCATGCTTGATATGCTGACTGAAGATTCTTCTGATGCTGCTCCTGCTGGGACATTGGCGGTGGCGCCTCTCCCCGAAGCTGGTACATCCTTGGATGTTCAGAGACCTGTCCGTGTTCGCCCGAGACGTCCTTGCCAAGCCAATCAAACTGATCTTTCTGCTGATGAGCAGAAAAAGAAAAAGAGGCGTCTTCGGCAAGTATCTAGTTTGGATCGGCGCGCTGGTCCCTTGGTTCCTGCTGCTGAGGAGGTTCCCGTGCCTGAATTTACTGATGTTGATCCCAATGGGTGTGGTATGTCTGTTGTTGAACCCAATGGGTGTACTCCATCTGTCGCTGATCCCAATGGGGGTGTTGCCTGTGTTGCTGATGAAGACGACAGGGAGGAAGAGAATGAGGTCCCTCTGACTCGGAAGAATAGTCGGCAATTCCTCGCCAGTGGGGAAAGTAGTGGAGTTCCCTCTCCTGCTTTGTCTGCCCTCATTGGTCTGCAAGAACTGTCCCTGGCCAACTTTGATCAAACTCTTGAGGATATGGTCCCAGAGGACTTGTTATCAGAGCCAGTGGATGATGATGCGATGGAGGCTTGCGCTGCCGTGCCTGATGCTGGGTTGAGGTCATCCCGTGCCTCGTCGACCTTAGAGCGCGATCTCGAGGGTCGGGATGCTAACTTGGATTGTCCTGGTTCCATGGAAGTGGCTGAGGGCCCGTCAACCTTAGAGGTGGTTACTGCGGGGAGTCTGGACCTCAAGAATGGTGCTGACACATGCCCAGCCCCCGAGGATGTCGCCGGGGATGACTTAGCTCGGATGAAGAGTGTAAGCCACTGCCCAGCCCCCGAGGGTGCTGCCGGGGATGATCCGGCTCAAGTGGGCAGTGCCAACTATGACCCAGCCCCCGAGGGTGCCCAAGCAGGGTCTCCTTCCTGCACTTCCATGGACGTTCACGCGGGATCACCTCCACACTCTGGCTGCATGGTGGTAGCCCAAACTTTGGACCAGGGGGTCGCTTTAGAGGGCAGCGTCCCCATTGATCGGGCATTCGGCTCTGTTGAAAGCGCTGAGCTGATTCCTACTGGTCCGTTGCAAGCTGCTTCGGGTGGTGGCCTTGCGCCTGATTATCAGCTGATTTCTCCTGATTTGGGGATCCCTTCGTTCTTTTCCAACCTCCAGGTACTGTGCTGTTTTTAGCTTTATCTTTACATTGCATGAGCTTTTGTCATTATGCTCATCTGTTCTTCTCATCAGGTTTTGGTGGATGGGATGGCTAGCCAGCTGAGATCGCAGGGTGCTTCCGTCCCAGAAGTGGCTTCGTCTCTTACGTGTTGGAATCCAGTGTCACTTCATCGTCGTGTATCCGAGTTGGAGGCGACTAACACTAGTTAGTGCCCTTTTTCTTTTCTTCGCCTTTGTTGCGGACTGTTTTACCTTCTGACCTCGTTTTGTTTGATTACCTCTTGCTAGGAATGACTCGGCAGATTGAAATTCTTGAGGAAAAACATTCTCGAGATCAGGCTGAATTGGCCCAGCGATGCACTGATTTTGAGGAAAAGTACTCTCAAAGTCAGATTGAGCTGAGTCAGGTCTCCGCTGCCTTAGATGATGCCAATGCACTGAGTTCTTCTCTTCATGCTCAGCTCGACTCTGAAAAGGTGATATACGAAACTGTGCTTTGCCTTGCTGTGCTCCTATTACTTGCTTGGTTTTTTGAAGGAACTGACTTGTGCTTTCAGGAAGAAAAACGTATCCTTGCTGCTTCTCGTGACAATCTTGACAGGTTGTATCGAGATTCTAGCAATTCGCTGACCATCTTGGAAAGAAGTCATCGCTTCACCATGGAAGAATTAGACCTCCAACATCGTAAGCTGCAGGAATCCATGGAGGAGGTAACCCGGCTTAAGCAGTTGATATCAGCGAAGGATGCTACTATCAAAGGGCTCCGAGCTTCCAAGAAATCCATTGCCCAGGAGTTAGAGAGCGCTCGACTGGCTGCTAAAACTGCTGAAGAAACTTCTGTTACTCTCAAGGCCCAACGCGACAAAGCCCTGGACAAGGCTATTCGGGCGGGACGAATCTTGATGAGGAGACCCGGCGTAGTTATTCCTGAAGACATAAGAGCTGACGTGAACGCCGCCCATGATTCCTCGAGTCGCCCTTCTTCGTCGGTCGCTCCTGAGAAAGACGTTGCAAAATAGAAAAACATTCTGCATGCTCCAAGCGCGCGGTTTGCATGATTGAATATTTGTTAGAGGACACCAGTTTACCATTCGAATGACATAATTACTCTCTCATTGTATCAGAATTTATTAGTTAATGAGTTTGGCAGTAATGACGCATGATGATTATGAATTTTGTTTGCGGGATATGGAAGTCATCCCCTGAATTATATAGGCGCGAGCATGTTGCACCGGTCTTAAGTTGCTGCCAACTTAAGTCGATCGCTGCGTTTGTAGGGCATAGTGGTCACCCTAAGTTAAGTACGCGTGAGCATGTTGCACCGCCTTAAGTCGTTGCTGACTTAAGTCGATTGCTCCGTTAGCAGGGCATAGTGGTCACCCCGAGTTAAGTAAGCGTGAGCATGTTGCACCGCCTTAAGTCATTGCCGACTTAAGTCGATTGCTCCGTTAGTAGGGCATAGTGGTCACCCCGAGTTAAGTAAGCGTGAGCATGTTGCACCGCCTTAAGTCGTTGCCGACTTAAGTCGATTGCTCCGTTGACAGGGCATAGTGGTCACCCTGAGTTAAGTAAGCGTGAGCATGTTGCACCGCCTTAAGTCGTTGCCGACTTAAGTCGATTGCTCCGTTGACAGGGCATAGTGGTCACCCTGAGTTAAGTAAGCGTGAGCATGTTGCACCGCCTTAAGTCGTTGCCGACTTAAGTCGATTGCTCCGTTAGCAGGGCATAGTGGTCACCCTGAGTTAAGTAAGAATGCAAGTCAATCGTGAATGAATTGAGTATCCTTGAGACCTCTTTTTTATTGATGACATATTTCCACTTTACAGAGTACATCATCATCGTCCCAGCAGTTTTGAGGTACAGCTAGGGATAAAACTTTCTGAGGTGTTCTATGTTCCAGGAGTTCCCAACTTCTGTGCCATCCATCTGAGTGAGGCGATACGATCCGGGCCGAGTGACTTCTGCTACCACGAAGGGTCCTTCCCATAAGGGTGATAACTTGTGTCGTCCCTCCCCCGTTAGAATTCAGCGGAGGACGAGATCTCCTTCTGAGAAGAATCGTTGTCGTACAGCCTTGTCGTGATAGCGCCTTAGAGTCTGCGGGTACCTTGCTGATTGGATTACTGCGTTTAACCGTTCTTCCTCGAGTACATCTATGTCCTCCAGCCTGGTGGTCTCAGCTTCTGCTATGCTTTCAAAGATCAGCCTTGGCGCCCCAAACTTGAGATCAGCAGGTAGCACTGCCTCCGACCCATAGACCATGAAGAAAGGAGTGTTTCCATGCAAAGCTCGACTAGGTTGGGTTCTTAGGCTCCAAACAACATAGGGTAATTCCCTTATCCACTTTCCTGCGAATTTTTCATTCTTATCGAAGATCTTTTTCCTGAGTGCATCCAATATCATCCCGTTGGCTCGCTCAACTTGCCCGTTGGCTCTTGGATGGGCTACAGATGCATACTTGATCTGAATGCTCTTTTGCTCGCAGAAGTCAAAGAATTCTGAACTTGTGAAGTTGGATCCTAAATCAGTTATGATGCTGTTTGGTATCCCGAATCTGAATATTATGTCTTGTATGAATTCCACGGCCTTAGCAGAGGTTAGGGAGGCAATGGGCTTGAACTCTATCCATTTAGTGAATTTGTCGATTGCTACCAATACATGAGTGTATCCCCCTTGAGCTTTCTTGAAAGGTCCAATCATATCCAGTCCCCAGCATGCGAAAGGCCAAGTTACTGGTATGGTCTGCAGTTGCTGTGCTGGCATGTGTTGTTGCTTTGACAAGTATTGGCAGGCTTCGCACCTCTGAACTAACTCGGCTGCATCGTTCTTTGCTGTTGGCCAATAGAATCCTGACCTGAAGACCTTCCCGACTAGTGTTCTGGAGGCTGCATGTATTCCACATTGCCCAGCATGGACTTCCTCCAGAAGTTGCTTTCCAGTGGATGGGAGAATGCACTTCATGAAGACGCCTGATGCGCCCCTTCTGTATAATGTCTCCCCAATAAGTGTATAGTGAGCCGACTGTCTTGCAATGCGCTCTGCCAAATTTTTGTCGTCTGGTTCCTCTTCATTCTTTATATACTTAATGATCGACCTCCTCCAGTCATCAGGGTCTGACTCGGGTTGATCTATGATGTTGCATTCTTCCGTCTGATCCATTGAGATACTTGGCCGCAGAATTTCTTGCACGAAAACCCCGGGTGGAACTTGAGTTCGACCGGACCCCAGTTTGGACAGTACATCGGCTGCTGTGTTCCGGTCTCTTTCTACATGATGAAATTCCAGACCCTCGAATTTATCTTCCAGTTTTCGGACGGCAGTGCAGTATTTTCCCATTGAATCGCTTGAGCGATCCCACTCCTTGTTTATCTGACTGATGACTACCAGAGAGTCTCCGTATACCATTAATCTTTTGACACCCAACGATATGGCAATGTTCAATCCATGGATCAAAGCTTCATACTCGGCTGCATTGTTGGAGGCTGGGAATAGCAACTGGAGGGCGTACTTTGGTGTTCACCTCCAGGCGCAGTGAAGAGAATCCCTGCTCCTGCTCCCTGCAGCTTTAGTGAGCCATCAAAATACATTCGCCATACTTCTGCAGTCTCCGGGTTGTCTGGCACTTGTTGTTCAGTCCACTCCGATACAAAATCAACTAGTGCTTGAGTTTTGATGGCGGTGCGAGGTCGGAACTCGATGTCATGAGATCCCAGCTCGCAAGCCCACTTGGCTATTCGAGCGATGGCTTCCTTGTTGTGAAGAATATCCCCTATTGGAAAACTTGTGACTACTATGACTTTGTGGTCGTCAAAGTAGTGACGCAGCTTGCGGGCAGTTAGAAGTACTGCGTACAATAGCTTCTGAACTTGAGGGTACTTTTTCTTTGAGGGGCCTAGGACTTCGCTAATGAAGTAGACAGGATGCTGTATTGGATAGGCATGTCCTTCTTCTACTCGCTCGACTACTAACGCGGTGCTTACCACGTGAGTCGTGCAAGAGATATACAGTAGCAAATCTTCAGCTGGTTGAGTTGAAGTGGCTCGCCGAGGTGGTTTCAGTACTGGTGGTGTTGTCAAGAATTTTTTCAGAGCATCCAGAGCTTCTTGCGCTTCTGAAGTCCACTGGAATTTATCCACCTTCTTGAGTAACTTGTAAAATGGCAGACCTTTTTCTCCCAGCCTGGATATAAATCTGCTTAGAGCTGCCATGCATCCAGTAAGCCGCTGAACCTTCTTCTGCGATCGAGGTGCTTCCATCTTCATGATAGCTTCAATCTTATCTGGATTAGCTTCAATTCCCCGGTGGCTGACAATAAACCCAAGCAACTTTTCGGTTGGTACTCCGAAAACACATTTCTCGGGATTAAGCTTCCATCTATACCGCCTCAGACTGTTGAAAACCAGTTGCAAGTCTTCGATGAAGTCTTTTGAGTCCTGTGTTTTGATTACCACATCATCCACATAGGCTTCCACACGCTTGCCCCATTGATCGGCTAAGCATGTTTGAATGGCTCTCTGGTAAGTTGCTCCAGCGTTTTTGAGTCCAAACGGCATGGAGGTATAACAGAAAGCACCAAACGGAGTAATGAATGCCGTTTTTTCTTCATCTTCCTTCGCCAGACTAATCTGATGGTATCCAGAATAGCAATCCAGGAAAGACAGCATAGAACATCCAGCGGTGGAGTCCACCACCTGATCTATCCTCGGGAGCCCGAAAGGATCCTTCGGACAGTGTTTGTTGAGATCAGTATAATCAACACACATGCGCCAATCCACTTTATTCTTTTTGAGTACAAGAACAGGGTTGGCTAACCACTCGGGATGTAATACTTCTCTAATGAATCCAGCTGCAACCAAGCGAGCTAACTCAGCGCGAATGGCTTCTCTCTTGTCAGGCGTGAAACGACGTAGTTTTTGCCGAATCGGCCTTGCCTGGGGGTAAACCTTCAGTTTGTGCTCGGCCAGTTCTCTTGGGACTCCCGGCATATCCGCAGGTTGCCATGCGAATACATCTCGGTTATCTTGCAGAAACCGGACGAGCGCGCTTTCCTATTTGTCATCCAAGCTGGAACTGATGATAGCCGTCTTGCGCTCATCAGCGAACCCCAGGTTGATTCTCTTGGTTTCTTCAGTCGGCCGCATAGAGGTCGCGGTCTGAGCTTCGCTTGCCGGTACTGTGAGGTCTTCCTCAGGCTTAGAGTTCGCCATTGCGGAGGGAGCTGCTGATGGCTTGGCGGTGAGGGCTGCTTGAATAGCCACTCGGAAACACTCTGCGGCGCCTTGGAAGTCGGCGCGCACAGTTATGATCCCTTGCGGTCCTGGCATCTTCAGTATCATGTATGTGTAATGCGGAATGGCCATGAACTTGGCCAATCCCGGCCTCCCGATGATGGCGTTGTACCCGCAGTCGAAGTTCGCCACTTCAAACCTCAGGAACTCGGTTCTGTAGTTCTCCGGAGTTCCGAAGGTGACTGGCATGTAGATGTGGCCCAGCGGGTATTCCCCTTCCGTCGGCACGATGCCGAAGAAAGGAGTGTCCGACTCGTGGAGCTCTTTGAGGTGAACTCCCAAGCCTTGGAGTGTCCGGGGGAAGGTGACGTTGATGCTGCTCCCCCCGTCCACTAACACCTTCTTCACCCGGCTCTCTCGGATCACCGGATCGACGAGAAGCGGGTATTTGCCCGGGTGGTCGAAGTTGAGCCATTGATCTGCCCGAGTGAAGGTGATCGGGTGCTCCGACCACTGGTATGGGGCGGGAGGGCCGATGGTCGCCACCAGTATCTGGCGATCGTTGAGCTTTTGCTGTCTTCTGCTCTCCTGCGATCCGTGTCCGCCGAAGATGACGTTGACCTCCCTGTCAACGCGTGGAAAAGCTCCTCCTCCTCCTCCCTCCTCCTGCCGATGGGGTTGTCGTGGTTCATCTGGTTCTCCCCTCGGCGGAGGAGGAGGTAGAGGTTGGAAGGGTCGGCCGTGTCCGACGGAGTGCTTGAAGTCTCGACAGTTACGAAGAGTGTGGCGCATGTCCTTGTGGTACGGGCACTGGGCGTCGAGGATGTCGTCCAACGTGCGTTCGCCTCCACGAGGTCCTCCTCGAGCGCGAGAAGCAGGTGGTCCGGTAGCGTGCACTTCTTCGCGAGGCCTCTTCTCCCATCGCTTGTCGGGTTGTTGGTTTGTGTCGCGTCGTGGTGGTGCTGGTGCGGGCTTTGCTCCTCCGATGAGGTCCTGGGCTCGCTCGTCGGCGGTGATGTAGAGGTCGGCTTCCCGGAACAGTTCCTCGGAGGTAGTCGGTGCCTTCTGTAGTATGGCTCGGACGAAAGCCGAGTCATTGGATCCTCTGTAGAAGTCCTCGATCACGGCCGCCTCCGTGACCTCGGGGATACGATTTCTCATGGTTTGAAACCTCTTGAGGTACGACCGGAGAGTCTCGTCCCCCCGGCGCTTGATGGATTTGAGGTCCCACGGTTGCGCCGGCTTGTCGGAGAGGGACTGAAAGTTGGCGGTGAAGCGTCGACTGAAGTCTCCCCAGACGTCGATGCAGTGTCGGGGTAGATGTCGCAGCCATTGCAGCGCGTCTTGCCCAAGGACAATGGGTAAGTACGCGGTCATCACGTCCTCGGATGCCCCGGCAGCTCGAGCAGCGGTGGTGTAGACGGCTAGCCAACCCCATGGATCCTGCTTAGGTTCATATTTGTCAACATTGGATACCTTGAAGTTGGGAGGCCATTGGATGGCCCTAAGGCGCGGAGTAAGAGCGGACACTCCGCACGTGTCCTCCTGTCATCGGGGACGATGTCTGTCCTGGGGAGGGGAGTTGTGATTGTGGTTCCTCGACCGCCCCCGGGTGATTCCGCTAGTTGAGGCCATTGCCGACTCAGTTCTGGTAGCTTGGCTCTGAGTCGGGATGCCGTGATCCCGGTCATACTCCTCCCGACGGTGAATCTCGTTCTCATGCCGCCGCTCGCGTGAAGCATTGATGGAGCTTCGCGCGTCTCGGCGACTGTTGATGGCGTGTCGTAGGTCGTTCGGCGGGTGAGCAAGCGGTAGAAGATGGTTGGCCGCCTGGGTGAACAGTCGTCGGTAGCCATCGGCGTCAGGAGTCCGTGGAAGTCCCTCGGCTATCCGAGCTAGTACTCCTCCGACTTCGCTCGGCGTGTTCATAGCCCGAGCGAAGTCGGGGTTCAGGTTGCGCCCGAAGAATGGATTCTCTCGACGCTGCCTTGCATCCTGCTCAGCCTGTTCCTGTGCTCGTCGGCGATCACGTCGTCGGGAGTTCCTTCGTTCTCTGAAGACGCGTTCTTCCGGAGTTTCTCCTACCTCCGAGACCTCGTCTCGCGAGACAGGTTGTTCCGGATTCCGCTCTCCGGCTGCGTGATGTCGTCGAACGTTCCTGCGCCGGTTCCTCCGTCGACGGGACTCTCGTTGAGGCGGTTCCTCCCCGGGTACAGTCGGCTCGTCGTCGGAGACAATGGGCGACTCCGCTCTCCCGATGAAGAGGACGTCGGGGTAGAACGGTGCTGCTGTTGTGGTGATCTTCTTCCCGTCCCCTTTTGAGGCATGAGGGACGGAAAGAGCAACTTGCTTCCCCCCGGTTACCTTTTTTCTTGCGATCTGTGTCCACTCTTTTGTCGAAGAAGTAGGCTGCGGAGTTCTCCGGGTCAGCGAGCTCTCGGCTCCCGGCTTTCCAGAGATGATCCTCATCCGGAGAGCTGGAGGTTGTGCTTCTCCGGTATTTTCGGAGTTTGTTGGGGGAGACTTCCTTTCCGGCGGATCCGCGATACGGTGCAGAATTCCTTCATCCGCTACAAATGAGATTGTTCCGAAGTAGAGCACGGATCCGGGACGCAGGGTGATCTTGCTGTAGAAGGAGATGGCCATTGAGCTAGCTTGGATTGTCGACACACCCCCTACCTGGCGCGCCAGCTGTCGGTGTTTTGGGTCCGACCGCACACCCGGGGTTGCCCCTCAAGGTGTTTTAGGAGTAGGACGGTGTCGACAACTGTAGCAAAATGGTTCGCGCTGATCGCACGAGGGACAGTGGACAAGTTTTACAGGTTCGGGCCGCTTAGAGATGCGTAACACCCTACGTCCTGATGAGTATGCTTGATGGATGTGGCTACAAGAGAGCTCTCTGGATCGAGAATACAGAGAGTTGATGTGGGTGGCTAAGTAAAGGGTCGATCGTTCTGAAGGGGTGCCCCCTAGGCCTTATATACTCGACCGTGGGGCAGTACACGTGGATAAGATAGCAACGAGTAGCTGAAAGATAGTGAACCTCTTGAGATTATCCCTACGTAACCCTCGCCGACTTATCCTCGCGTGGCTTCGTTGCATGGAGGCTCCGGCGCGGGAAAGTCGGATCTTTGTTGCGGTCATTCGCTCGATGCTGCGGGCCGTCCGGGCTTGTACCAATCCGGCCCCATGTCGTTCTGCTTCGCTGGCTGTTTCTCCCCAGGCCCACGAAAGAATGACCTTACGATTTATTGGGCCCTTGGGCCTTTCGTGAGGTCCTTTACTCTTTTAGTGGACCCGGGGGATATCTATCCCCCACACTAAAACGCTGATTTCATACTCAGCCGCTCGGCATTACCTCTAAAGTGCCGACGTCACCATCCAATCACTCGGCGTTGCCTCTAAAACGCTGATCTTGTGTTCAATCGCTCGGCATTACTTCTAAAGTGCCGACGGCGACCTTCAATCACTCGGCGTTGCCTCTAAAACGCTGATCTCGCGTTCAATCGCTCGGCATTACTTCTAAGATGCCGACGTCGACCTTCAATCACTCGGCATTGCCTCTAAGACGCGGGTATAGCGTTCGGTCGCTCGGCATTACCTCTAAAACGTCGATGCAGACTACAAGATTACTCGGCAACTACTTCTGGAAGCGTCAGTATGATGTCCAAGTTATTCGTCTACTATCTCAAAAGAATCAGTCTTATAATCAAGCAAAGCAAGTCAACAAGAAGAAGCCAACGACATTCTTTCATTAAGGGAAGACAATAAGCTTACAAATCAACTCTTTGCGAGTTGATGCTTCCCTACTATTACTACATTACATTACTACTACTACTACACTACGCTATACTACTCTACATTACTACTACATTATTCTAACTATACTAAACTATACTAATATCTAAGAAGACCAGTGGCGTCTAGCCACTGGCCCTGCCCCTGCCGCCGCCGCCGCCCTTGGTGCTGCCCCTGCTGCTGCCGCCCTTGGTGCTGCCCTTGCCACTGCCGCCTTTGGTGCTGCCCCTGCTGCCGTCGCCGTCGCCGCTGCTCCTGCCGCTGCCGCTGCCGTCGCCGTCGCCACCGTCGTCGCCGTCGTCGTCGTCCTCGTCCTCGCCGCCGCCGTCCGAGTCCTCCTCATCCGAGGAGTACTCCGACTCATCCGAGCCCTCGAGCCTAGAGCGCTCGACGGCCCGGATGTATGTCTAGACTTCCGCGGCTATCCCCTGGGAGTCGTCCGAGTCATCGGACGACGCCGGGGGAGAGACGGGAGCCGGAGACCCCTCGGACTCGGAGGAGAACTCCTCCTCCGAGTATTCCGAGTCACCGAAATCCTCCGATGGAGGAGTCGGTTCGCGCTTGCGCTTGTTGCTCTTGCCCATGGTGGAAGCAAGCGGGAGAGAAGAGAAGGAAGCAGTAAAGAACAGCGAAGAGATGTGAAAAAACCAGAGGGGCAACAGCCTTATTTATAGAAGGGAAAGGCAACCGCTCACCTCCAACCGTGGTCACTGAACAGTCGCAAAGCATTCAATAAGCACTTCCACCCGTCTGGAGACACGTCAGGCGGCTGACGCCGTTTCATGCAACACTACACCCATTGGGACTCCAGTCAACAGCGCAAAGGATATGATTACACTCGCCGTCCCATCACATTACAACTCAGAAGCAGCCGGCTAAAACACTCAGCGTACCAAGCCATCCCTTGCCCACACCCATTGGGGGGGGGGACGCCCAGGAATTGTCAGTATATTTTTCAAAATGGTCACATCTGTGGAGAGCATGCAGTGAATGCCTCAAGACAAAAATGAGATATCAACAAGAGTTAGAGGGAAGCCAAATATAGCCAGCAGAGTGCAAAATATGGTCGACAGACACGACTTGAAGACTAGACAGAGAACGTCCATCAAATGTCCAATCAGTCACAGAGCAAATAAATTACACTACCTAGCAAGATACGGATGGATTGCAAACTCGGCTGCAAAAGACAAAATACATGCTGACCTCTGAAGCATAATATTGATGACATAGCGTGGATGACATCATGCCAACTTTTTTACAAGCAGAAAGGATAATCTTCAGCAAAAGGACATAAAAAGAAGACCTTCGAGTGAATTATCCTCAAAAATCCACTTGAAGGTCGGGGGCTACACCCATTGGGTGCACCTCCGGTGCACCCCATGGATTATCATTCCAAGCCGAGATAGTGCCGATTTCTAAAGCACGGGACAAGATTAAAAAAGCCAACCCTCAACCAAAATGAGCGAACACAAATAGAAATGATCTCTACTGAAGACCTTCGAGTAGATTATTTTCTAAAATCTACTCGAAGCTCGGGGGCTACACCCATTGGGTGCACCTCTGGTGCACCCAATGAAGTTCAGAATCCTACAAATCAGAATGCCGACCTCTAAGGCACAGGCACGAAGCCAGGTTTTGGTCAAGGAATGGTCGGAGCAGGAGAAGACAACCGGAAGCCATCTTTCTTCAAATTACCTGCAAGCTGGACCTGAGATCTTCGGGTTGATTATCTCTAAATTAACCCAAAGATCGGGGGCTTGTGGGGGATAGATATCCCCTGGGTCCACTAAAAGAGTAAAGGACCTCACGAAAGGCCCAAGGGCCCAATAAATCGTAAGGTCATTCTTTCGTGGGCCTGGGGAGAAACAGCCAGCGAAGCAGAACGACATGGGGCCGGATTGGTACAAGCCCGGACGGCCCGCAGCATCGAGCGAATGACCGCAACAAAGATCCGACTTTCCCGCGCCGGAGCCTCCATGCAACGAAGCCACGCGAGGATAAGTCGGCGAGGGTTACGTAGGGATAATCTCAAGAGGTTCACTATCTTTCAGCTACTCGTTGCTATCTTATCCACGTGTACTGCCCCACGGTCGAGTATATAAGGCCTAGGGGGCACCCCTTCAGAACGATCGACCCTTTACTTAGCCACCCACATCAACTCTCTGTATTCTCGATCCAGAGAGCTCTCTTGTAGCCACATCCATCAAGCATACTCATCAGGACGTAGGGTGTTACGCATCTCTAAGCGGCCCGAACCTGTAAAACTTGTCCACTGTCCCTCGTGCGATCAGCGCGAACCATTTTGCTACAGTTGTCGACACCGTCCTACTCCTAAAACACCTTGAGGGGCAACCCCGGGTGTGCGGTCGGACCCAAAACACCGACAGCTGGCGCGCCAGGTAGGGGGTGTGTCGACAATCCAAGCTAGCTCAATGGCCATCTCCTTCTACAGCAAGATCACCCTGCGTCCCGGATCCGTGCTCTGCTTCGGAACGATCTCATTTGTAGCGGATGAAGAAGGAATTCTGCACCGTATCGCGGATCCGCCAGAAAGGAAGTCTCCCCCAACAAACTCCGAAAATACCGGAGAAGCACAACCTCCAGCTCTCCGGATGAGGATCATCTCCGGAAAGCCGGGAGCCGAGAGCTCGCTGACCCGGAGAACTCCGCAGCCTACTTCTCCGACAAAAGAGTGGACACAGATCGCAAGAAAAAAGGTAACCGGGGGGAAGCAAGTTGCTCTTTCCGTCCCTCATGCCTCAAAGGGGGACGGGAAGAAGATCACCACAACAGCAGCACCGTTCTACCCCGACGTCCTCTTCATCGGGAGAGCGGAGTCGCCCATTGTCTCCGACGACGAGCCGACTGTACCCGGGGAGGAACCACCTCAACGAGAGTCCCGTCGACGGAGGAACCGGCGCAGGAACGTTCTACGACATCACGCAGCCGGAGAGCGGAATCCGGAACAACCTGTCTCGCGAGACGAGGTCTCAGAGGTAGGAGAAACTCCGGAAGAACGCGTCTTCAGAGAACGAAGGAACTCCCGACGACGTGATCGCCGACGAGCACAGGAACAGGCTGAGCAGGATGCAAGGCAGCGTCGAGAGAATCCATTCTTCGGGCGCAACCTGAACCCCGACTTCGCTCGGGCTATGAACACGCCGAGCGAAGTCGAAGGAGTACTAGCTCGGATAGCCGAGGGACTTCCACGGACTCCTGACGCCGATGGCTACCGACGACTGTTCACCCAGGCGGCCAACCATCTTCTACCGCTTGCTCACCCGCCGAACGACCTACGACACGCCATCAACAGTCGCCGAGACGCGCGAAGCTCCATCAATGCTTCACGCGAGCGGCGGCATGAGAACGAGATTCGCCGTCGGGAGGAGTATGACCGGGATCACGGCATCCCGACTCAGAGCCAAGCTACCAGAACTGAGTCGGCAACGGCCTCAACTAGCGGAATCACCCAGGGGCGGTCGAGGAACCACAATCACAACTCCCCTCCCCGGGACAGACATCGTCCCCGACGACAGGAGGACACGTGCGGAGTGTCCGCTCTTACTCCGCGCCTTAGGGCCATCCAATGGCCTCCCAACTTCAAGGTATCCAATGTTGACAAATATGAACCTAAGCAGGATCCATGGGGTTGGCTAGCCGTCTACACCACCGCTGCTCGAGCTGCCGGGGCGTCCGAGGACGTGATGACCGCGTACTTACCCATTGTCCTTGGGCAAGACGCGCTGCAATGGCTGCGACATCTACCCCGACACTGCATCGACGTCTGGGGCGACTTCAGTCGACGCTTCACCGCCAACTTTCAGTCCCTCTCCGACAAGCCGACGCAACCATGGGACCTCAAATCCATCAAGCGCCGGGGGGACGAGACTCTCCGGTCGTACCTCAAGAGGTTTCAAACCATGAGAAATCGTATCCCCGAGGTCATGGAGGCGGCCGTGATCGAGGACTTCTACAGAGGATCCAATGACTCGGCTTTCGTCCGAGCCATACTACAGAAGGCACCGACTACCTCCGAGGAACTGTTCCGGGAAGCCGACCTCTACATCACCGCCGACGAGCGAGCCCAGGACCTCATCGGAGGAGCAAAGCCCGCACCAGCAGCACCACGACGCGACACAAACCAACAACCCGACAAGCGATGGGAGAAGAGGCCTCGCGAAGAAGTGCACGCTGCCGGACCACCTGCTTCTCGCGCTCAAGGAGGACCTCGTGGAGGCGAACGCACGTTGGACGACATCCTCGACGCCCAGTGCCCGTACCACAAGGACATGCGCCACACTCTTCGTAACTGCCGAGACTTCAAGCACTCCGTCGGACACGGCCGACCCTTCCAACCTCTACCTCCTCCTCCGCCGAGGGGAGAACCAGATGAACCACTGACAACCCCATCGGCAGGAGGAGGGAGGAGGAGGAGGACCTTTTCCACGCGTTGACAGGGAGGTCAACGTCATCTTCGGCGGACATGGATCGCAGGAGAGCAGAAGACAGCAAAAGCTCAACGATCGCCAGATACTGGTGGCAACCATCGGCCCTCCCGCCCCATACCGGTGGTCGGAGCACCCGATCACCTTCACTCGGGCAGATCAATGGCTCAACTTCGACCACCCGGGCAAATACCCGCTTCTCGTCGATCCGGTGATCCGAGAGAGCCGGGTGAAGAAGGTGTTAGTGGACGGGGGGAGCAGCATCAACGTCACCTTCCCCCGGACACTCCAAGGCTTGGGAGTTCACCTCAAAGAGCTCCACGAGTCGGACACTCCTTTCTTCGGCATCGTGCCGACGGAAGGGGAATACCCGCTGGGCCACATCTACATGCCAGTCACCTTCGGAACTCCGGAGAACTACAGAACCGAGTTCCTGAGGTTTGAAGTGGCGAACTTCGACTGCGGGTACAACGCCATCATCGGGAGGCCGGGATTGGCCAAGTTCATGGCCATTCCGCATTACACATACATGATACTGAAGATGCCATGACCGCAAGGGATCATAACTGTGCGCGCCGACTTCCAAGGCGCCGCAGAGTGTTTCCGAGTGGCTATTCAAGCAGCCCTCACCGCCAAGCCATCAGCAGCTCCCTCCGCAATGGCGAACTCTAAGCCTGAGGAAGACCTCACAGTACCGGCAAGCGAAGCTCAGACCGCGACCTCTATGCGGCCGACTGAAGAAACCAAGAGAATCAACCTGGGGTTCGCTGATGAGCGCAAGACGGCTATCATCAGTTCCAGCTTGGATGACAAATAGGAAAGCGCGCTCGTCCGGTTTCTGCAAGATAACCGAGATGTATTCGCATGGCAACCTGCGGATATGCCGGGAGTCCCAAGAGATCTGGCCGAGCACAAACTGAAGGTTTACCCCCAGGCAAGGCCGATTCGGCAAAAACTACGTCGTTTCATGCCTGACAAGAGAGAAGCCATTCGCGCTGAGTTAGCTCGCTTGGTTGCAGCTGGATTCATTAGAGAAGTATTACATCCCGAGTGGTTAGCCAACCCTGTTCTTGTACTCAAAAAGAATAAAGTGGATTGGCGCATGTGTGTTGATTATACTGATCTCAACAAACACTGTCCGAAGGATCCTTTCGGGCTCCCGAGGATAGATCAGGTGGTGGACTCCACCGCTGGATGTTCTATGCTGTCTTTCCTGGATTGCTATTCTGGATACCATCAGATTAGTCTGGCGAAGGAAGATGAAGAAAAAACGGCATTCATTACTCCGTTTGGTGCTTTCTGTTATACCTCCATGCCGTTTGGACTCAAAAACGCTGGAGCAACTTACCAGAGAGCCATTCAAACATGCTTAGCCGATCAATGGGGCAAGCGTGTGGAAGCCTATGTGGATGATGTGGTAATCAAAACACAGGACTCAAAAGACTTCATCAAAGACTTGCAACTGGTTTTCAACAGTCTGAGGCGGTATAGATGGAAGCTTAATCCCGAGAAATGTGTTTTCGGAGTACCAGCCGGAAAGTTGCTTGGGTTTATTGTCAGCCACCGGGGAATTGAAGCTAATCCAGATAAGATTGAAGCTATCATGAAGATGGAAGCACCTCGATCGCAGAAGAAGGTTCAGCGGCTTACTGGATGCATGGCAGCTCTAAGCAGATTTATATCCAGGCTGGGAGAAAAAGGTCTGCCATTTTACAAGTTACTCAAGAAGGTGGATAAATTCCAGTGGACTTCAGAAGCGCAAGAAGCTCTGGATGCTCTGAAAAAATTCTTGACAACACCACCAGTACTGAAACCACCTTGGCGAGCCACTTCAACTCAACCAGCTGAAGATTTGCTACTGTATATCTCTTGCACGACTCACGTGGTAAGCACCGCGTTAGTAGTCGAGCGAGTAGAAGAAGGACATGCCTATCCAATACAGCATCCTGTCTACTTCATTAGCGAAGTCCTAGGCCCCTCAAAGAAAAAGTACCCTCAAGTTCAGAAGCTATTGTACGTAGTACTTCTAACTGCCCGCAAGCTGCGTCACTACTTTGACGACCACAAAGTCATAGTAGTCACAAGTTTTCCAATAGGGGACATTCTTCACAACAAGGAAGCCATCGGTCGAATAGCCAAGTGGGCTTGCGAGCTGGGATCTCATGACATCGAGTTCCGACCTCGCACCGCCATCAAAACTCAAGCACTGGTTGATTTCGTATCGGAGTGGACTGAACAACAAGTGCCAGACAACCCGGAGACTGCAGAAGTATGGCGAATGTATTTTGATGGCTCACTAAAGCTGCAGGGAGCAGGAGCAGGGATTCTCTTCACTGCGCCTGGAGGTGAACACCTCAAGTACGCCCTCCAGTTGCTATTCCCAGCCTCCAACAATGCAGCCGAGTATGAAGCTTTGATCCATGGATTGAACATTGCCATATCGTTGGGTGTCAAAAGATTAATGGTATACGGAGACTCTCTGGTAGTCATCAGTCAGATAAACTAAGGAGTGGGATTGCTCAAGCGATTCAATGGGAAAATACTGCACTGCCGTCCGAAAACTGGAAGATAAATTCGAGGGTCTGGAATTTCATCATGTAGAAAGAGACCGGAACACAGCAGCCGATGTACTGTCCAAACTGGGGTCCGGTCGAACTCAGGTTCCACCCGGGGTTTTCGTGCAAGAAATTCTGCGGCCAAGTATCTCAATGGATCAGACGGAAGAATGCAACATCATAGATCAACCCGAGTCAGACCCTGATGACTGGAGGAGGTCGATCATTAAGTATATAAAGAATGAAGAGGAACCAGACGACAAAAATTTGGCAGAGCGCATTGCAAGACAGTCGGCTCACTATACACTTATTGGGGAGATATTATACAGAAGGGGCGCATCAGGCGTCTTCATGAAGTGCATCCTCCCATCCACTGGAAAGCAACTTCTGGAGGAAGTCCATGCTGGGCAATGTGGAATACATGCAGCCTCCAGAACACTAGTCGGGAAGGTCTTCAGGTCAGGATTCTAATGGCCAACAGCAAAGAACGACGCAGCCGAGTTAGTTCAGAGGTGCGAAGCCTGCCAATACTTGTCAAAGCAACAACACATGCCAGCACAGCAACTGCAGACCATACCAGTAACTTGGCCTTTCGCATGCTGGGGACTGGATATGATTGGACCTTTCAAGAAAGCTCAAGGGGGATACACTCATGTATTGGTAGCAATCGACAAATTCACTAAATGGATAGAGTTCAAGCCCATTGCCTCCCTAACCTCTGCTAAGGCCGTGGAATTCATACAAGACATAATATTCAGATTCGGGATACCAAACAGCATCATAACTGATTTAGGATCCAACTTCACAAGTTCAGAATTCTTTGACTTCTGCGAGCAAAAGAGCATTCAGATCAAGTATGCATCTGTAGCCCATCCAAGAGCCAACGGGCAAGTTGAGCGAGCCAACGGGATGATATTGGATACACTCAGGAAAAAGATCTTCGATAAGAATGAAAAATTCGCAGGAAAGTGGATAAGGGAATTACCCTATGTTGTTTGGAGCCTAAGAACCCAACCTAGTCGAGCTTTGCATGGAAACACTCCTTTCTTCATGGTCTATGGGTCGAAGGCAGTGCTACCTGCTGATCTCAAGTTTGGGGCGCCAAGGCTGATCTTTGAAAGCATAGCAGAAGCTGAGACCACCAGGCTGGAGGACATAGATGTACTCGAGGAAGAACGGTTAAACGCAGTAATCCAATCAGCAAGGTACCAGCAGACTCTAAGGCGCTATCACGACAAGGCTGTACGACAACGATTCTTCTCAGAAGGAGATCTCGTCCTCCGCCGAATTCTAACGGGGGAGGGACGACACAAGTTATCACCCTTATGGGAAGGACCCTTCGTGGTAGCAGAAGTCACTCGGCCCGGATCGTATCGCCTCACTCAGATGGATGGCACAGAAGTTGGGAACTCCTGGAACATAGAACACCTCAGAAAGTTTTATCCCTAGCTGTACCTCAAAACTGCTGGGACGATGATGATGTACTCTGTAAAGTGGAAATAGGTCATCAATAAAAAAGAGGTCTCAAGGATACTCAATTCATTCACGATTGACTTGCATTCTTACTTAACTCAGGGTGACCACTATGCCCTGCTAACGGAGCAATCGACTTAAGTCGGCAACGACTTAAGGCGGTGCAACATGCTCACGCTTACTTAACTCAGGGTGACCACTGTGCCCTGTCAACGGAGCAATCGACTTAAGTCGGCAACGACTTAAGGCGGTGCAACATGCTCACGCTTACTTAACCCAGGGTGACCACTATGCCCTGTCAACGGAGCAATCGACTTAAGTCGGCAACGACTTAAGGCGGTGCAACATGCTCACGCTTACTTAACTCGGGGTGACCACTATGCCCTGCTAACGGAGCAATCGACTTAAGTCGGCAATGACTTAAGGCGGTGCAACATGCTCACGCTTACTTAACTCGGGGTGACCACTATGCCCTGCTAACGGAGCAATCGACTTAAGTCGGCAACGACTTAAGGCGGTGCAACATGCTCACGCGTACTTAACTTAGGGTGACCACTATGCCCTACAAACGCAGCGATCGACTTAAGTTGGCAGCAACTTAAGACCGGTGCAACATGCTCGCGCCTATATAATTCAGGGGATGACTTCCATATCCCGCAAACAAAATTCATAATCATCATGCGTCATTACTGCCAAACTCATTAACTAATAAATTCTGATACAATGAGAGAGTAATTATGTCATTCGAATGGTAAACTGGTGTCCTCTAACAAATATTCAATCATGCAAACCGCGCGCTTGGAGCACGCAGAATGTTTTTCTATTTTGCAACGTCTTTCTCAGGAGCGACCGACGAAGAAGGGCGACTCGTGGAATCAGGGGCGGCGTTCACGTCAGCTCTTATGTCTTCAGGAATAACTACGCCGGGTCTCCTCATCAAGATTCGTCCCGCCCGAATAGCCTTGTCCAGGGCTTTGTCGCGTTGGGCCTTGAGAGTAACAGAAGTTTCTTCAGCAGTTTTAGCAGCCAGTCGAGCGCTCTCTAACTCCTGGGCAATGGATTTCTTGGAAGCTCGGAGCCCTTTGATAGTAGCATCCTTCGCTGATATCAACTGCTTAAGCCGGGTTACCTCCTCCATGGATTCCTGCAGCTTACGACGTTGGAGGTCTAATTCTTCCATGGTGAAGCGATGACTTCTTTCCAAGATGGTCAGCGAATTGCTAGAATCTCGATACAACCTGTCAAGATTGTCACGAGAAGCAGCAAGGATACGTTTTTCTTCCTGAAAGCACAAGTCAGTTCCTTCAAAAAACCAAGCAAGTAATAGGAGCACAGCAAGGCAAAGCACAGTTTCGTATATCACCTTTTCAGAGTCGAGCTGAGCATGAAGAGAAGAACTCAGTGCATTGGCATCATCTAAGGCAGCGGAGACCTGACTCAGCTCAATCTGACTTTGAGAGTACTTTTCCTCAAAATCAGTGCATCGCTGGGCCAATTCAGCCTGATCTCGAGAATGTTTTTCCTCAAGAATTGCAATCTGCCGAGTCATTCCTAGCAAGAGGTAATCAAACAAAACGAGGTCAGAAGGTAAAACAGTCCGCAACAAAGGCGAAGAAAAGAAAAAGGGCACTAACCAGTGTTAGTCGCCTCCAACTCGGATACACGACGATGAAGTGACACTGGATTCCAACACGTAAGAGACGAAGCCACTTCTGGGACGGAAGCACCCTGCGATCTCAGCTGGCTGGCCATCCCATCCACCAAAACCTGATGAGAAGAACAGATGAGCATAATGACAAAAGCTCATGCAGTGTAAAGATAAAGCTAAAAACAGCACAGTACCTGGAGGTTGGAAAAGAACGAAGGGATCCCCAAATCAGGAGAAATCAGCTGATAATCAGGCGCAAGGCCACCACCCGAAGCAGCTTGCAACGGACCAGTAGGAATCAGCTCAGCGCTTTCAACAGAGCCGAATGCCCGATCAATGGGGACGCTGCCCTCTAAAGCGACCCCCTGGTCCAAAGTTTGGGCTACCACCATGCAGCCAGAGTGTGGAGGTGATCTCGCGTGAACGTCCATGGAAGTGCAGGAAGGAGACCCTGCTTGGGCACCCTCGGGGGCTAGGTCATAGTTGGCACTGCCCACTTGAGCCGGATCATCCCCGGCAGCACCCTCGGGGGCTGGGCAGTGGCTTACACTCTTCATCCGAGCTAAGTCATCCCCGGCGACATCCTCGGGGGCTGGGCATGTGTCAGCACCATTCTTGAGGTCCAGACTCCCCGCAGTAACCACCTCTAAGGTTGACGGGCCCTCAGCCACTTCCATGGAACCAGGACAATCCAAGTTAGCATCCCGACCCTCGAGATCGCGCTCTAAGGTCGACGAGGCATGGGATGACCTCAACCCAGCATCAGGCACGGCAGCGCAAGCCTCCATCGCATTGTCATCCACTGGCTCTGATAACAAGTCCTCTGGGACCATATCCTCAAGAGTTTGATCAAAGTTGGCCAGGGACAGTTCTTGCAGACCAATGAGGGCAGACAAAGCAGGAGAGGGAACTCCACTACTTTCCCCACTGGCGAGGAATTGCCGACTATTCTTCCGAGTCAGAGGGACCTCATTCTCTTCCTCCCTGTCGTCTTCATCAGCAACACAGGCAACACCCCCATTGGGATCAGCGACAGATGGAGTACACCCATTGGGTTCAACAACAGACATACCACACCCATTGGGATCAACATCAGTAAATTCAGGCACGGGAACCTCCTCAGCAGCGGGAACCGAGGGACCAGCGCCCCGATCCAAACTAGATACTTGCCGAAGACGCCTCTTTTTCTTTTTCTGCTCATCAGCAGAAAGATCAGTTTGATTGGCTCGGCAAGGACGTCTCGGGCGAACACGGACAAGTCTCTGAACATCCAAGGATGTACCAGCTTCGGGGAGAGGCACCACCGCCAATGTCCCAGCAGGAGCAGCATCAGAAGAATCTTCAGCCAGCATATCAAGCATGGCACTTATTTCTGCATCATTAGGATCCAAAGGCACTTCAAAATGGACTTGTCGTTCGTCATCAGGAATCTCCCCAAGCGAGGCAACCAAAGCACTGACTTCTTCATCAGAGGGTCGCGTTCTAAGGCCCAAATTGCCATCAGTCGCAGGTGGATTTGACACGAACCAAAGCACTGACTTCTTCATCAGGACGTAGGGTGTGACTTTGAGAGTACTTTTCTGAAGGGGTGCCCCCTAGGCCTTATATACTCGACCGTGGGGCAGTACACGTGGATAAAATAGCAACGAGTAGCTGAAAGATAGTGAACCTCTTGAGATTATCCCTACGTAACCCTCGCCGACTTATCCTCGCGTGGCTTCGTTGCATGGAGGCTCCGGCGCGGGAAAGTCGGATCTTTGTTGCGGTCATTCGCTCGATGCTGCGGGCCGTCCGGGCTTGTACCAATCCGGCCCCATGTCGTTCTGCTTCGCTGGCTGTTTCTCCCCAGGCCCACGAAAGAATGACCTTACGATTTATTGGGCCCTTGGGCCTTTCGTGAGGTCCTTTACTCTTTTAGTGGACTCGGGGGATATCTATCCCCCACAAGCCCCCAATCTTTGGGTTAATTTAGAGATAATCAACCCGAAGATCTCAGGTCCAGCTTGCAGGTAATTTGAAGAAAGATGGCTTCCGGTTGTCTTCTCCTGCTCCGACCATTCGTTGACCAAAACCTGGCTTCGTGCCTGTGCCTTAGAGGTCGGCATTCCGATTTGTAGGATTCTGAACTTCATTGGGTGCACCAGAGGTGCACCCAATGGGTGTAGCCCCCGAGCTTCGAGTAGATTTTAGAAAATAATCTACTCGAAGGTCTTCAGTAGAGATCATTTCTATTTGTGTTCGCTCATTTTGGTTGAGGGTTGACTTTTTTAATCTTGTCCCGTGCTTTAGAAATCGGCACTATCTCGGCTTGGAATGATAATCCATGGGGTGCACCGGAGGTGCACCCAATGGGTGTAGCCCCCGACCTTCAAGTGGATTTTTGAGGATAATTCACTCGAAGGTCTTCTTTTTATGTCCTTTTGCTGAAGATTATCCTTTCTGCTTGTAAAAAAGTTGGCATGATGTCATCCACGCTATGTCATCAATATTATGCTTCAGAGGTCAGCATGTATTTTGTCTTTTGCAGCCGAGTTTGCAATCCATCCGTATCTTGCTAGGTAGTGTAATTTATTTGCTCTGTGACTGATTGGACATTTGATGGACGTTCTCTGTCTAGTCTTCAAGTCGTGTCTGTCGACCATATTTTGCACTCTGCTGGCTATATTTGGCTTCCCTCTAACTCTTGTTGATATCTCATTTTTGTCTTGAGGCATTCACTGCATGCTCTGCACAGATGTGACCATTTTGAAAATATACTGACAATTCCTGGGCGTCCCCCCCAATGGGTGTGGGCAAGGGATGGCTTGGTACGCTGAGTGTTTTAGCTGGCTGCTTCTGAGTTGTAATGTGATGGGACGGCGAGTGTAATCATATCCTTTGCGCTGTTGACTGGAGTCCCAATGGGTGTAGTGTTGCATGAAACGACGTCAGCCGCCTGACGTGTCTCCAGACGGGTGGAAGTGCTTATTGAATGCTTTGCGACTGTTCAGTGACCACGGTTGGAGGTGAGCGGTTGCCTTTCCCTTCTATAAATAAGGCTGTTGCCCCTCTGGTTTTTTCACATCTCTTCGTTGTTCTTTACTGCTTCCTTCTCTTCTCTCCCGCTTGCTTCCACCATGGGCAAGAGCAACAAGCGCAAGCGCGAACCGACTCCTCCATCGGAGGATTTCAGTGACTCGGAATACTCGGAGGAGGAGTTCTCCTCCGAGTCCGAGGGGTCTCTGGCTCCCATCTCTCCCCCGGCGTCGTCCGATGACTCGGACGACTCCCAGGGGATAGCCGCGGAAGTCTGGACATACATCCGGGCCGTCGAGCGCTCCGGGCTCGAGGGCTCGGATGAGTCGGAGTACTCCTCGGATGAGGAGGACTCGGACGGCGGCGGCGAGGACGAGGACGACGACGACGACGGCGACGACGGTGGCGACGGCGACGGCAGCGGCAGCGGCAGGAGCAGCGGCGACGGCGACGGCAGCAGGGGCAGCACCAAAGGCGGCAGCGGCAAGGGCAGCACCAAGGGCGGCAGCAGCAGGGGCAGCACCAAGGGCGGCAGCAGCAGGGGCAGCACCAAGGGCGGCGGCGGCGGCAGGGGCAGGGCCAGTGGCTAGACGCCACTGGTCTTCTTAGATATTAGTATAGTTTAGTATAGTTAGAATAATGTAGTAGTAATGTAGAGTAGTATAGCATAGTGTAGTAGTAGTAGTAATGTAATGTAGTAATAGTAGGGAAGCATCAACTCGCAAAGAGTTGATTTGTAAGCTTATTGTCTTCCCTTAATGAAAGAATGTCGTTGGCTTCTTCTTGTTGACTTGCTTTGCTTGATTATAAGACTGATTCTTTTGAGATAGTAGACGAATAACTTGGACATCATACTGACGCTTCCAGAAGTAGTTGCCGAGTAATCTTGTAGTCTGCATCGACGTTTTAGAGGTAATGCCGAGCGACCGAACGCTATACCCGCGTCTTAGAGGCAATGCCGAGTGATTGAAGGTCGACGTCGGCATCTTAGAAGTAATGCCGAGCGATTGAACGCGAGATCAGCGTTTTAGAGGCAACGCCGAGTGATTGAAGGTCGCCGTCGGCACTTTAGAAGTAATGCCGAGCGATTGAACACAAGATCAGCGTTTCAGAGGCAACGCCGAGTGATTGGATGGTGACGTCGGCACTTTAGAGGTAATGCCGAGCGGCTGAGTATGAAATCAGCGTTTTAGAGTCAACGCCGAGTGAGAGCAGGTCGACGTCGGCATTTTAGAGGTAATGCCGAGCAATTGAACATGAGATCAGCGTTTTAGAGGCAACGCCGAGTGATTGAAGGTCGCCATCGGCATTTTGGAAGTAATGCCGAGCGATTGAACACGAGATCAGCGTTTTAGAGGCAACGCCGAGTGATTAAAGGTCGCCGTCGGCATTTTGGAAGTAATGCCGAGCGATTGAACACGAGATCGGCGTTTTAGAGGCAACGCCGAGTGATTAAAGGTCGCCGTCGACATTTTGGAAGTAATGCCGAGCGATTGAACACGAGATCGGCGTTTTAGAGGCAACGCCGAGTGATAGCAGGCCGCATGAGCTATTTTGAGGATGATAACCGAGTGATGAGGTGGCCCATCGACTTTTTGGAAATAACTGCCGAATGACCACGTGGCATGCTGGGGTTTTGGAAATAACTGCCGGGTGATGACTGGGCACTTTTTGAAACGGTATCTGGCTCGAGAATATCCTATAAGAGCTGCGCTTTTAGCCGCCTTTGCTTTCCGCGCCCTAGTTCTTGCATTCCCGCTTCCGAATCCTCTCTGCCGCTCTCCTCCAATCTCCTCTAATGTGTTTTTAGTTGAGTCTCTTGGATATAATTTACTATCTGTCAGTCAATTATGTAATATGGGATATAATTGTCTATTTACAAATGTAGATGTGTCTGTCTTTAGGAGATGTGATGGTTCATTAGCTTTTAAGGGTGTACTAGACATCAAACTTTATTTAGTTGATTTTGCAAAAGAGGAGGCCGGTCTAGATGCATGCTTAATTGCTAAGACTAGCATGGGCTGGCTGTGGCATCGCCGCTTAGCACATGTGGGGATGAAGAACCTTCACAAGCTTCTAAAGGGAGAACACGTGATAGGTTTGACTAACGTGCAATTCAAAAAAGATAGACCTTGTGCAGCTTGTCAAGCAGGTAAACAAGTGGGAGGAGCACATCACAGCAAGAATGTGATGACCACTTCAAGACCTCTGGAGCTGCTGCATATGGACCTCTTCGGACCCGTTGCCTATCTGAGCATAGGAGGAAGTAAGTATGGTCTAGTTATTGTTGATGACTTTTCCCGCTTCACTTGGGTGTTCTTTTTGCAGGATAAGTCTGAAACCCAAGGGACCCTCAAGCGCTTCCTCAGGAGAGCTCAAAATGAGTTTGAGCTCAAGGTGAAGAAGATAAGGAGCGACAATGGGTCCGAATTCAAGAATCTTCAAGTGGAGGAGTTCCTTGAGGAGGAGGGGATCAAGCACGAGTTCTCCGCCCCCTACACACCTCAGCAAAATGGTGTGGTAGAGAGGAAGAACAGGACGCTCATAGATATGGCGAGGACTATGCTTGGAGAGTTCAAGACCCCCGAGCGTTTTTGGTCGGAAGCCGTGAACACGGCTTGCCACGCCATCAACAGGGTCTATCTTCACCGCCTCCTCAAGAAGACTTCATACAAGCTGCTAACTGGTAACAAACCCAATGTATCTTATTTTCGTGTATTTGGGAGCAAGTGTTATATTCTTGTGAAGAAAGGTAGAACCTCTAAATTTGCTCCCAAAGCTGTAGAAGGGTTTTTATTAGGTTATGATTCAAATACAAAGGCGTATAGGGTCTTCAACAAATCATCGGGTTTGGTTGAAGTCTCTAGCGACGTTGTATTTGATGAGACTAATGGCTCTCCAAGAGAGCAAGTTGTTGATCTTGATGATGTAGATGAAGAAGACGTTCCAACGGCCGCAATACGCACCATGGCGATTGGAGATGTACGGCCTCAGGAACAATTGGAGCAAGATCAACCGTCTTCCTCAACTATGGTGCATCCCCCAACCCAAGATGACGAACAGGTACCTCAAGTGGAGGCGCATGATCAAGGGGAAGCACAGGATGATCAAGTTGAAGAGGAAGAAGCACCTCAGGCACCTCCAACCCAAGTTCGAGCAACGATCCAAAGGGATCATCCCGTCGACCAAATTTTGGGTGATATTAGCAAGGGAGTAACTACTCGTTCAAGATTAGTTAATTTTTGTGAGCATTACTCTTTTGTCTCTTCTATTGAGCCTTTCAGGGTAGAAGAGGCCTTGCTAGATCCGGACTGGGTGTTGGCCATGCAGGAGGAACTCAACAACTTCAAGCGCAATGAAGTTTGGACACTGGTGCCTCATCCCAAGCAAAATGTTGTGGGAACCAAGTGGGTGTTCCGCAACAAACAGGACGAGCACGGGGTGGTGACAAGGAACAAGGCTCGACTTGTGGCAAAAGGTTATGCCCAAGTCGTAGGTTTGGACTTTGAGGAGACATTCGCTCCTGTGGCTAGGCTAGAATCAATTCGTATTTTGCTAGCATATGCCGCTCACCATTCTTTCAGGTTGTACCAAATGGATGTGAAGAGCGCTTTCCTCAACGGGCCGATCAAGGAGGAGGTGTACGTGGAGCAACCCCCTGGCTTCGAGGATGAACGGTACCCCGACCACGTGTGTAAGCTCTCTAAGGCGCTCTATGGACTTAAGCAAGCCCCAAGAGCATGGTATGAATGCCTTAGAGACTTTTTAATTGCTAATGCTTTCAAGGTTGGGAAAGCCGATCCAACTCTTTTTACTAAGACTTGCGATGGTGATCTTTTTGTGTGCGAAATTTATGTCGATGACATAATATTTGGTTCTACTAATCAAAAGTCTTGTGAAGAGTTTAGCAGGGTTATGACGCAGAAATTCGAGATGTCGATGATGGGCGAGTTGAACTACTTCCTTGGGTTCCAAGTGAAGCAACTCAAGGACGGCACCTTCATCTCCCAAATGAAGTACACGCAAGATTTGCTAAAGAGGTTTGGGATGAAGGACGCCAAGCCCGCAAAGACACCGATAGGAACTGACGGACACACCGACCTCAACAAAGGTGGTAAGTCCGTTGATCAAAAAGCATACCGGTCCATGATAGGTTCTTTGCTTTATTTATGTGCTAGTAGACCGGATATTATGCTTAGCGTATGCATGTGTGCTAGATTTCAATCCGATCCTAAGGAGTGTCACTTAGTGGCTGTGAAGCGAATTCTTCGAGATTTAGTCGCTACGCCTTGCTTCGGGATCTGGTATCCAAAGGGGTCTAACTTTGACTTGATTGGGTACTCAGATTCCGACTATGCTGGATGTAAGGTCGATAGGAAGAGTACATCGGGGACGTGCCAATTCTTAGGAAGGTCCCTGGTGTCATGGAATTCTAAGAAACAAACCTCCGTTGCCCTATCCACCGCTGAGGCCGAGTATGTTGCCACAGGACAGTGTTGCGCGCAACTACTTTGGATGAGGCAAACCCTCAGGGACTTTGGCTACAATCTGAGCGAAGTCCCACTCCTATGTGATAATGAGAGTGCTATCCGAATAGCGGAAAATCCTGTTGAGCACAGCCGCACAAAGCACATTGACATCCGGCATCACTTTTTGAGAGACCACCAGCAAAAGGGAGATATCGAAGTGTTTCATGTTAGCACCGAGAACCAGCTAGCCGATATCTTTACCAAGCCTCTAGATGAGAAGACCTTTTGCAGGCTGCATAGTGAGCTAAATGTCTTAGATTCGCAGAACTTGGATTGAATTGTAGCATACATATGTTTATGCCTTTGATCATGTTCATTCTGCATTTTGTTGCTTATTGTGGTGCTCAAGTTGTACAAACACTCCCTGGACCTCACAAGTCCTTTTTGCAAGTGATGCACATATTTAGGGGGAGCTGTGCTACAACTTGACCCTTTGAGACTAACCGTGTACTTGAGTTTGGTTGTTTTAGTCTCAAAGGAGGATTGAAAGGGAAAAGGTGGACTTGGACCATGCAAGACTTCCACTGCACTCCGATGAAAAGAGTAACTTTTCCAAGTTCATCTTTATACTCTTATTGTCTATTTGCTCTTAGTCGAAGATTTTGGTGAGGCAATAGGGTTAAAGGGCCAAGATTGATCCCGTTTTGGTGCTTGATGCCAAAGGGGGAGAAAATAAAGGCCAAAGCGATAAATGGATCAGCTACCACTTGAGAGATTTTGAAAATAGTAGAATAGAGCTTCTTGGTTTGTCAAAACTCTTTTATTGTCTCTCTTGTCAAAAGTTGGCTTCTTGTGGGGAGAAGTATTGATTATGGGAAAAAGGGGAGTTTTTGAAATCTTGAATCAATTTCTCTTGGAATGACTCTCCTTATGTCTTAACATGTGTGTTTGACTTAGAGATAGAAAATTGAGTTTAATTTGCAAAAACAAACCAAGTGGTGGCAAAGAATGATCCATATATGTCAAAATTGAATCAAAACAATTTTGAGTTCTTATTTGAATTGATTTTGTACTTGTTCTACTTGCTTTATGTTATGTTGGCATAAATCACCAAAAAGGGGGAGATTGAAAGGGAAATGTGCCCTTGGTCCATTTCTAAGTATTTTGGTGATTTAGTGTCCAACACAAGTGCCCTAGTGTAAAAAGGTGGACAAAGTACAAATCAAGGATAAAGGTATGTTTCTCAGGCTTAGTACATTGTTTTATGGACTAATGTACTGTGTCTAAGTGCTGGAAACAGAAAAAATCGAGTTGGAGAAGAGATGGCTCGAGCAGCCATAATATGCTCAGTCTGGGAGCACCGGACTGTTCGGTGGGCCGTTCACAGGCGAACTCGTCGCTCTCGGGAATTCATCGACGACGTACGGCTATAATTCACCGGACTGTCCGGTGTGCACCGGACTGTCCGGTGAGCCAACGGTCGGCAGGGCCAACGGTCGGCCGCGCGATCTGCGCAGGACACGTGGCCGAGCCAACGGCTAGAAGGGGGCACCGGTCTGTCCGGTGCGCCAACGGCTCTCAGGCTGCCAACGGTCGACTACGCCATTTATGAAGGAAATCGGGCACCGGACAGTGTCCGGTGTGTACCGGACTGTCCGGTGCGCCAGTCGACAGAAGGCAAGATCAGCCTTCCTAGATTGCTCTCAACGGCTCCTAGCTGCCTTGGGGCTATAAAAGGGACCCCTAGGCGCATGGAGGAGCACACCAAGCATTCCTACAACATTCCTAAGCACCAAGACATCGATTCCGTGCCTTTGATTCTTTACGATAGCAATTAGAGCTCTAGTTGAGTGGTGAACTCATTGAGTTGTGTTGTGAGCTCTCGTTGCGATTTGTGTGCATGGTGTTGCTGTGATTTCTTGCCTTGAGTGTGTTGCTAATCCCTCCCTTGCTCTGTGCTTCTTTGTGAAATTCAAGTGTAAGGGCGAGAGGCTCCAAGTTGTGGAGATTCCTCGCAAACGGGATTGAGAAAAGCAAACAAAACACCGTGGTATTCAAGTGGGTCTTTGGACCGCTTGAGAGGGGTTGATTGCAACCCTCGTCCGTTGGGACGCCACAACGTGGAGTAGGCAAGCGTTGGTCTTGGCCGAACCACGGGATAACCACCGTGCCATCTCTGTGATTGATCTCTTGTTGGTTATTGTGTTTTGTTAGAGATTCCACTCTAGCCACTTGGCGGTTATTGCACTAACACTTAACCAAGTTTTTGTGGCCTAAGTTTTAAGTGTTACAGGATCACCTATTCACCCCCCCTCTAGGTGCTCTCAGTCTCCTCGACTGGCGGGGGTGGGTGAATTCATCTGCGGAAGGGGATCAGAGGTAAAGATTATGATGGAAGGAAGAAAAATAAAAGAGTCTGGATGGGTTGAAAGGAAGCGGGTCAGCTCAAGTTTTACTTCTTTGGTTCTTAATCCTCCAAATTTTTATAATGCATGCATGCTGAAAATAACGGCTCCTCTCCGAAATGAAGGGTGCTCCTAGGGCATCCTTCCAAGCTAAGGACTGTCCCACGGGGCCTACTTACTTAGCCACCTATTTCTCCTTCTATTTCTAAGGCCTTTCGTCCTAGGTCTAGCGGTCTAGTCCTGACGAGTCTTATCAGTTTCTAAGCAAGTTTTAAATTTTGAAAATTTGGTATTCATGGTTTATTGCCCTTCTCTGTGGTGGTATTTGCTCCGATACTAGCTGTGGCAGAACCGCCCGAATTATTCCAGCTTAAGTGCCTAAGTCACGCCTCGGGGGCCGTAACACACTTAAATCAGAATAACTCGTCAGTCCCTCAGATCTAGTCTAATAAAGCCACTTAACCAGGATCAAATACCACAGTCTCATGCGAAGGTGAGTCACAGAAGAAATACAATAAAGCAGGAAGACCTCAAATTAAGTACTGAATTATTACATAGATCGGAGTTTGTCAAGTAGCGGATAAAAGTTCGTAAAATAAGATGCAGCGGATAGTCGATATCGTCGATAGCGAGGAATTGGGCAAGGGCTGGCCCACTACTCCTCCTGCTCCTCTCCTGCCGGAGCAGCATCCCGCTCGATCGTCCAACCCGGTGGCAGGGTGGTAGGCCAAGTCACACCATCAACCATATCCTGAAGCGTACCTGCAAAAATTATGCCACAAGCAAGGCTGAGTATACTAATACTCAACTAGACTTACCCGGTGTGAGAAGTCTACTCCTCTACCTCTAGACCATGCAGCTGTTTGGCTGAGGGGTTTGGTTTGCCAAAAGCACTAGATGAGTCTAAAGATCAAGTCTTAGCTTTTCAGTTTCTAGTATCATTATCTTAGCTAAGTTTGCTCCTTCTAAGCATACATGGTAGCAAGCATTTAGTGCAATCAACACGTTATCTCATGTAAACCTCATTTCATTTCTTACTCAATGTAGTACAAGAGGTCAAGCAGTCTCATTAGCTACAAGAAGCAGACGATTCGAATCGAGTTTTAACCTTGCAAGGTAAACCTAAACACACGACATGTCAGGGCACTCCGTCCCCACACACGTCAACCGTCCCCATCGATTCCTCGTTCACGGCCAGGGCTCACCGCCTTGGCATACAATGCTCTACTGACCCCGGCTGCCACCGTGCAGTGACCGCACTTGTACCCACCATAGCTAGCATGGGAGACCCAGTCTCAGGACAAGTGAGGGGAAAAGTCCGTGCCCGGCTTCACTCGGGTACTAGGTTTACTGGTTACCATATTTCCCGGCATGTGTTTAGTATGTTCAAACGCTTGACTCAGGTATCCACACATTAATCCTTAATTCCTCTTCCCGTCTCATGGACAAGCATCCTCCCTGGATCCAAGTCCATAGACCAACATAAATCCCGTTATCAAGATGAATACAACCAATTCCTGACCTCGCGCGAGTGCTAGAAAAATCACTCGACTTCTACCGAGATCCTGATTAGCATAGCAGCTACTTGACCTAGCATACTAGTATCCATCTCAAAAGGAATCCTGAGTTCATGCAACTAGGTTTCAACCAACTCCTACACTTAAGTGCACGGTACAAGCCTACAAACATTAAGTGTAGTAAAATAGCATATATAACGGTTATGCATAAAACCGGGGCTTGCCTTCAGATGCTAGGGCTGCGGGGAGATCCTCGATGGCAGTCTCGGGAGCTTGCTCCTGATCTTCCTCTTGGACAGCTCCTTACTCGGGGATGAGCACGTAATCTCCGTCAGCTAGATTGCAGTTTAATGAATGCAATGAGTAAGATATATGCATGACATAATATGAAAGCTAGCATTTAAACTTTAAGGGTGAATGATTAAATTAACGAGGTAGAGCTTAATCTTGCTACTTGAAGGTTCTTGGAGTATACTTAACAATTCAGGGTTAAGCTTAGTTAACTAAGTGGTAAGTCCATTTTAGTGTTCCACTAAATTTCTTTTAATGTCTTAGTGAGAATTTATCCAGATTTCTAGTTGAATTTATTGGAGCGAGGTTTATTATTTTCCTTTCTTCTTCTTGTTTCCTTTATGCTTTTAAGGTGGGTTTGAACTACAAGTTATATAAATAAATTTCCAAAAATTCTGAAAAATTTACAGTGGCTTCTTACTGGTGTAAAATTTTCTGTCTCAAAATTTGGGGTTGAAACAGTGAGGGGTTCTCTCTGTATAAAATTATCAAATATTAGGGCAGAAGGGGTGTTTTGAACTACATCACCTTTTTAACTGTGAGGTTTTCTCTAAGACATATTTTTGCTGGCATCTAGATGTTATAACATGACTTTGCACAAAGTTTTAGCCATTAATACTCAATAGTTATTTTACCATGATTTTCTAAAATTTCTAGCCAAAGGGGTGCTTTCTACTACCATTATATTTAAAAAATATCAAACAACAGATTTCTGATTTTTCCTAGCTTCTTCTTTGCGCAAGAGCAATCATTTTAAAGTTTGGCATCTTTTTTGCTTAAAGGAAGGGGTGGTAGGAATTATTTGGATTATATGGCCTTTTTCATAAAGTAGTAGCAATCGGTATTATTGGTAGCTTTCAATTGAGGTTTGCATTTTTCTTTGGTGGCCTACTTCATCACTAATCTAGTAAAAATTTATTTGCTCAGTGTTGCACATTTTTGGCTTACTCATGATTTAATCAAAATATGACTTAATATCAAGTTTTATTTGTTTACCCTATTTAAAATGATGGGCTGGGGTGTTTATTATTTTTGTAGTGGGGTTCTAGTGGTTACAAGTCCACTGGATTTTTATTAGCAATTTCGGATTTGCTTTTATTATTCTAATAATTATTTTCTAGTTGGAATAATGCTAAATAAAATATTTCACTTTGATTCTGTTTTGGACTAGGGGTCCCTTTATTTTTCCTAGGTTCTCTGTTACTTAAGTAAGCTAGGAAAAATAATTGCAGTCACTAATAATTTCTTTCTAATATCTTTCTGAATTTCTTAAGTTTTGGGCAAAAATGGCTTTTATTGGATAACCCTACTTAAAATACTGGGGTGTCTAGTATTTTTAAACAGTGTCTAATTGGGGTTTGAACATCTGCAAATTTTCTCAAGTTCAGCACAGAAGCATAACTAATTTTCTATAATTTAATAAGGTTTGGTCAGTTTCTGTAATTAATTTCAAACTCTAAAATTCAAAACAGAAAGCATGGGGTTCAGTATTTTTAATTGATAGTCCATAATATTTTGAATCCAGCAAAATTAGTTTGATAATTTTTAGTTAAATATTCCTCAAGTTACGAATTTCCTAAGTTCTCTGCTGAAATAAATAAAGATTAATTAGAAATGGTTTAAAGAAAGGTAGTTTTGCGCTGGGGTCCCTGGCGAAAGATTTTGAAGGAATTACAGACAGGTCCCCGAGGCACTATTCATTTGAGTCTGCGGCTCTGCAGAAAACCCCCTAGGGTTTCTGGAAATCGAACCCGCGGTCTCTCCCTAATGGAACAGTGGCCGCGGAGAAGAAAGGGGCGGAGGGGCTTACTGGCGGCGAGGTTGCTCCGGTGGGGTGGTCGAGGATGTAGGGGAGGTCTCGGGGATCACAGCGAAGTGCGGGTTGCCGCCGGGGATGGTCGGAGTCGGCCGGTCCACGTGCGCAGGCGGAGATACTCGTCGGCGGCGAGGAATGCGGCCTGACCATGGCACGATAGGTCAATTGGACGGGTCAGAGAGCTTCACGGGATGCTAGGGAAGACGTGGGTGCAAGGAATTGGAAAATGACTTACTGGTTAGCTCGGTCCACGCGCGGCGGCGGAAGACCGAAGTCCGGCGAAGGTGAACCTGCTCCTCCGGTGAGGCAATGCCTCGGCTCAAGCTTGGAGAAGCTTCACGGCTTCACGGGGAAGTGATCCAGGGGCTAGGGCAAGGCTGGGGTTCAACAAAAATGGCTGGCCACGATGGCTGGGCTTTGGCAGAGATGGTGGGCGGCGGTGCTTGCTTTTCACGGCGAGCTCCGGTGATCTCTGGCTTGGGCGAGACTCGGGGTGCGCAAGTGCCAACGGCTGAGGCCTCTAGAGGCATTTATAGGCGAGGGCGAGGCACAGACGCGCGGGGGCGGGGCGACCACGCGTGGGGCGCGTGCTGCCGCGGCCAGTCCGCGCTCGGCCGGTCAGGCTAGCGATCGAACACGTGTTCCTTTGCTTCTGCCCGAGTTCAAGCGCTCATAGGTCGAAGATCTTCGCAAATTTGGGCATGATCACTGTGCAAGATTTGCTCCCAAGATAGAGCTTTGTCGTTTATGTGTGGAAGTCGAGCGGTTTGGGGCAGTGTACAGAGAGTTGTCGTGTCACAAAGGTGGCAGTGTCACAAGGTTGAGTCCCAAGGTAAAACAACGTCAAGGGTGTGTCAAACGGTGGAGAGAGGTTTCCAAACTTTGCCACGGCGTGTTCAAGGGAATTTGGCGCCACTTTGATATTTGGACTTGTTTGGTTTGAGTTTTGAAAAATAGAGAACATGATTGATCTTTGGAAAGGGGGCTGAAATTCAGATTCTGAATTTCCCCCAAGTGCAATAGTTTAGGGGCTGTTTTGGGGATTTTAAAA
Organism: Zea luxurians; assembly: GCA_029449295.1. Classification (NCBI taxonomy): domain Eukaryota; kingdom Viridiplantae; phylum Streptophyta; class Magnoliopsida; order Poales; family Poaceae; genus Zea; species Zea luxurians. Next base: position 101,567,102 of record JAOPSE010000011.1, read on the forward strand.
AGTTCAAATGGCAAAACTTCCTTACTATACTTTGTTGGTTGATTAGTGAACTAAAACTTTGTAATTTGGTTTTTACCAAAATTTGTATTTTTCTCCCAAGATTTTCCCAAATACCCTTTTATGCTTAAATGGTTCACTTAGGATTGATTAGGGTTTGGGAGTTTTCCTTCCTTAAGATTCATGACATGATGAAGGAGAGTTGAGAAGACTCATTATAATTCTTTGTTCTTACTTTTTAATGTTTACCCCTTCATTTGGTTTACATGTGATAATGATTTGGGTTAGCCTAAGGAAGAAACCCTAAGTGACACTGGGGTGTCACAGCCTTCCCCCATTAAAGGAATCTCGTCCTGAGATTCGGGTTGGAGTCCTACCGGGGTGAAGCGAAGGGTGAGACTTACTTGGAGTGGGTGCTTTCTTTAGTAAGGCAAACTGCTCTTCGAATGTCATTCTCTTTGCAACTTCAGAAGGAAGTCCTTTTAATTCTTGTCTTATAGCTTATTCTTTCCAATTTAAGATTATATTACTGAAATTTAGATTCGAAGGGCAGGAGGAGGGGTTGGGCATGAATACGTACCAATTTCCTTAGGCAGATAATCAGGAAAGTTGGAACGCAGAAATTCTTCAGTTTCCCAAGTAGCCTCTTCCTCTGAGTGATTACTCTATTGGACCTTATACATCTTGATCGATTTTGCCCGAGTTGATCTTTCTTTGCAATCCAGAATCTTGGAAGGGTACTCTTGGTACGATAGATCTGGCTCTATCTCCAATTCTGGTTCTGCTATGATCTCGGTCGGCAATCGAACACACTTCTTCAACTAAGACACATGGAACACACTATGGATGGCAGACATTTTTGGAGGTAGCTTCAATTTGTATGCCACGGGTCCACATGCCTCTATGATCTCATAGGGTCCAATGTAGCGAGGGGCTAGCTTGCCTTTGATCCCAAACCTCTGCACTCCCTTGGTGGGTGATACTTTTAGATAAACGAAATCTCCCACCTCGAACTGGAGAGGTTTCCTTCTCTTATCATGGTAACTCTTTTGCCTGACCTGAGCCACTTCTAGATTCTTCCTGATTAGTTTGACCTTCCTTTCGGCTTCAGTCACTAAATCAGGTCCGAAAACTTCTCTTTCTCCAGGCTGAGACCAATTGAGCGGTGTTCTACATCTCCTCCCATAGAGAGCTTCAAAGGGTGCCATCTTTAGGCTGGATTGATAGTTGTTGTTATAAGCAAACTCTGCCAAGGAGAGGTGCTTATCCCAGTTCTTGCCATAATTGATCGCACAAGCTCTCAGCATATCTTCAAGAATTTGATTCACCCTCTCGGTCTGACCATCAGTCTGCGGGTGGTAAGCTGAACTTCTGATCAGCTTGGTTCCCAAGGACTCTTGCAGTTGTTCCCAAAATCTGGCAACAAATTGGGCTCCTCGGTCAGATATAATGGTCCAGGGTAATCCGTGCAAACACACGATCCGGTCAATGTATAATTCTGCATACTTTTGAGCTTTATCAGTGGTGTGCACTGGGAGAAAATGTGCCACTTTCATCAGTCGGTCCATAATTACCCAAATCGAATCATGATGTTGAGAAGTGTTGGGCAGACCCACAATGAAATCCATGCTGATGTCGTCCCATTTCCACGAAGGTATAGATAGGGGTTGTAAGGCTCCAACTGATTTCAAGTGGCTTGCCTTTATCCTCTGACAGGTGTCACATTTAGATACATATCGAGCTATCTCCCTCTTCATTCTGGTCCACCAATACAAGGGCTTCAGATCGTGGTATATTTTGGTGCTCCTTGGGTGCATGGAGAATTTGGAGAGATGGGCCTCATCCAAGATTCTCTTCTTGAGATCCTCATTTTTAGGAACCACCAATCTGCTTCCAAACCACAATATACCCTTTCCATCCTGGCGGAAACATTTATACTTCTCGGTCTTCTGATGGAGGTTCTCCTTAACGATTCGTACTCCCTTGTCAGTGAGCTGGGCCATGATGATCTGGTCTTGCAAAGTTGGCTCAACAAAAATGTGAGACAAAGCACCAGAAGGAATTACTTCAATCTTCATTTTGCTCAACTCATCACACAAGGTGTTAATGCGAGAATCCATCATAACACAGTTGCATTGCAACTTCCGACTCAAGGCATCGACTACCACATTGGCTTTTCCTGGGTGATAATGTACCTCCAGGTCATAGTCCTTGATCAGCTCTAGCCATCTTCTCTGCCTCATGTTGAGATCAACCTGAGTAAAGATATACTTAAGGCTCTTATGATCAGTGAAGATGTTGCAGTGGGTTCCCATCAGATAGTGTCTCCACATTCTCAATGCATGAACCACGGCTGCTAACTCCAAGTCATGAGTGGGATAATTCTGCTCATGAGGTCGGAGTGCTCTTGATGCGTAAGCAATGACTCGGTTGTCTTGCATCAAGACACAACCCAGTCCAGTGCTAGAGGCATCACAATACACATCAAATGGCTTGCTGTTGTCGGGTTGCGCTAACACTGGCGCTGTGGTCAGATGTTGCCTTAATGCATGGAAGGCATCTTCGCACTTCTGACCCCAAACAAACTTGGCTTCCTTCTTCAACAATTCAGTGATGGGCTTCGCAATTCGAGAGAAATCTGGAATGAATCTTCGGTAATATCCAGCTAATCCCAGAAAACTCCGAATCTGAAGGACAGTCGTTGGTGGCTTCCAGTTCATCACCTCTTGCACCTTATCAGGATCAATGGCTATGCCTGCCTCAGAGATAGTGTGACCCAAGAATTTGATTTCCTTTAGCCAAAAATCACATTTTGACAATTTGGCAAAAGACGGTGCTCTCGCAGACGTTGAAGCACTACATGCAAATGCCCGGCATGTTCTTCTTCGTTCTTGGAGTACACTAGGATGTCATCGATGAAAACCACCATGAATTTGTCCAGTTCAGGCATGAAAACAGAATTCATCAGATACATGAAATATGCTGGTGCATTAGTCAGCCCAAATGACATCACCAAGAATTCATACAACCCATATCTGGTCGAGAAAGCTGTCTTTGGGATATCACTTGCCCGTATCTTGATCTGATGATAGCCGGAGCGAAGGTCTATCTTAGAAAACACTTTGGCTCTGACCAACTGATCGAAAAGAACATCAATACGAGGCAAAGGATACTTGTTCTTGATAGTCACCGCATTGAGGGGGTGGTAATCTATGCACAACCTCAAGATTTCATCCTTCTTTTTCACAAACAAGGCTGGACATCCCCAAGGCGAAGTGCTTGGGCGAATAAAACCCTTGTCCAGCAATTCTTGCAATTGCTTCTTCAATTCCGCCAACTCAGCGGGTGGCATCCGGTAGGGCCTCTTGGAAATTGGTGCTGTTCTCAGTTGCAATTCGATGGCGAATTCGATGTCCCGGTCTGGTGGCATTCCTGGCAATTCATCAGGAAAAACATCTGCATACTCACAGACCACTGGAATCTTCTTCACAAGTGACTCCATCATAGCAAAAGCACATGATTGAGTAGAGTCTTGGCTGGGTAGATACAACACCAGGTTTTCGGAGGTAGGGGAACGAATCTCCAGAGCTCTAGCAGCTACATCCATCACTACTCGGTGATGAGTCATCCAGTCGGCTCCCAGAATGATATCCATACCCTCTAATCCCAAAATTAGGAGTGTGGTTTTGAAGATTTTGCTTCCCATCGATATAGGCACACTTCAGATTAATTGGTTGGTTGAAATTTTACCCCCAGGAGTGGCTATCATGAATGGCCCTTTGGTATGACAGAAAGGCAATTGACATTTGCCACTGAACTTCTGGCTAATAAAACTATGAGATGCACCAGAATCAAACAAAATTAAAGCAGGTTGATTAAAAACTGAAAAGATACCAGTCATGATGGGGGCTCCCTCAGGTAACTCCTCTAGAGTAGTGAAGTTGAGCTTCCCTTTCTTGACTTGCACCTTCTGCTTTCTCCCCTTGTCTTGATTTGGTGCTGGCACCTGCTTCTGCTGGTTTCTTGGGCAATTCTTGGCATAGTGACCCACATTGCCACAAGTGAAGCACTTGTTCCCATTGCCCTGGCGGAACTGCTGCTGCTGCGAAGGATGATTGTTCCTTGGAGCGGGAGCTAGGAAACGAGCGGGTGTCAGTTGCTGCTGCTGAGGTGGCCTGATCACCCTTCTGCCTGCCTGCTGCTGAAAACCCCTACTCTGATTGTGAGAAACAATCCGGAATCTCTGGGCCTGAGTGGCGGGTGCTACCATTGGTGCCTTTCTCTTCTTCTCTGCCTGGTGAGCTACAATACAATCCTCCTGGGAGATGGCCAAGTTGACCAACTCATTGAAGCTATCAGCCCGGATAGTGTTGAGACGTTCCCGCAGCTTGGTGTTGAGACCCCTGCGGAAGCGATCTCTCTTCTTCTCGTCGGCATCAACATGGTAACCTGCATAATGGCACAGGTCGTTGAAGGCCTCGGCGTACTGCAATACCGTGCGGGTTCCTTGAGTGAGTGCCAGAAACTCATTCAACTTGCGATCAAGAATTCCTGTTGGAATGTGGTGCCCTCTGAAAGCGGTCTTGAATTCCTCCCAAGATACTTCACTGTTAGCAGGTAGCATAGCACGGAAGTGGTCCCACCAAGTCTGAGCAGATCCGTGAAGCTGTTGTGCGGCGAAGTGAGTCTTGGTAGCATCAGGGCAGTCTCCCGTGAGGAGGGGAAACTTGGATTCCACAACGCGTAGCCACACGTTGGCATCCAACGGATACTCTGCCTTGGTGAACAAGGGCGACTGCGTACTCAGGAACTCCTGGTAGGTTGCCGATGCTGGAGGTCACTGTTGCTGGCCTCCACCATAATGCTGAGGGTGGGGCTGACGCTACAAGAGCTGTCGCAGAATCTCATTCTGCTAGGCCATTAGCTCCTGCACTATGGGAGCTGGAGGAGGTGGCAGGGGAACTTGCTCGTTTTGCCCGCGACGCTGCCTAGCTGCCATCTGAAAACAGAGATTGTCGCTAATGTTATCTCAATTCACCAGCTCAAACTACATGCTATTATCTCGTATGGAAAGAAATTTGCCATAATCATAACATTAAGTTCGAAATGAAGATAACATGGTTACATCATCCCACAAATCTCAGAGGTTCTCAAGGGTTACATCAATTAGGGGAAGGTACTCGTAAGCCTAGTCCAAAATCTGCCATTACTAAGCTTGCGTAGGTTTCTATCCGCCTAAAGCGTCAAAACGACTAATCAACCTGGAGCAGTGGATGCGACACTGGATGCGGGTGAAGGGGGGCATCGCGGAGGTAGTCCCATTGGCACCAGGGGCTGGTCCTAACTCCTCGGGAGCCTCTTCTCCCTCGCTTTCGGCCTCATTGGCCTCCATCTCCAAGTGGTGCGTGTCCAAGTGGTCATTGGCTTCTTCGAGTTCCCGCTGCACATCGTGGAGCTGGTTCTCCCAGACATCAATAGTGTTGTCTCGGATCTCCACCTGCTGCTCCAAGGTGGTAATGTGCTGGCTCAGCCTCTCCACCTGCAAATCCTTCTCCATCAACTCAGAGGACAAGTCGACCACAAAATCTTCTCGACTGTCGAGGGTGAGCTTGGTGGTTTGAGCGATGTTGGCAAGATGTGCCATAGCGTCGCTTTGTAGGGCCTGAAGCGATACAGCGCACTCATGCACTGCACAGTGACCCTCCCAACCAAGTCGGGATACATCGCCCACACATCCTTCACATGGCTCACATGGTTACACCACATGGGGTCATCCTTCTTCTCAGCAGGGAAAAGTCCCAAGGGGTGCATTACCGTCTCCAAGGGATGGTAGTCACAGAAAGTTGTCAGGGTCTACATGGCTGCTGCTTCAGTGGTGTCGTCCGTCCTAAATCCAATCGTCTCGGAGTCAAGAGAACGCTAACCCGGCTGAAGGGGATGAGCCTCCAAGGTCAGCCAGACTCGGCAACGTGGTACCCGATGCTCCTCGTATAACTGCACCGTGTACAAAGGGGGCGTAGGGTAACCGGCGGAGCTAAGCACTTCCCACAAGATGGAAGGAAAGCCATCGTAAGAAAGGAAGTCAGAGCTGAAACGAGTGTCTCCTCGACTAGCGGGGGTGGGTGAATTCATCTGCGAAAGGGGATTAGAGGTAAAGATTATGATGGAAGGAAGAAAAATAAAAGAGCCTGGATGGGTTGAAAGGAAGCGGGTCAGCTCAAGTTTTACTTCTTTGGTTCTTAATCCTCCAAATTTTTATAATGCATGCATGCTGAAAATAACGGCTCCTCTCTGAAACGAAGGGTGCTCCTAGGGCATCCTTCCAAGCTAAGGACTGTCCCACGGGGCCTACTTACTTAGCCACCTATTTCTCCTTCTATTCCTAAGGCCTTTCGTCCTAGGTCTAGCGGTCTAGTCCTGACGAGTCTTATCAGTTTCTAAGCAAGTTTTAAATTTTGAAAATTTGGTATTCATGGTTTATTGCCCTTCTCTGTCGTGGTATTTGCTCCGATACCAGCTGTGGCAGAACCGCCCGAATTATTCCAGCTTAAGTGCCTAAGTCACGCCTCGGGGGCCGTAACACACTTAAATCAGAATAACCCGTCAGTCCCTCAGATCTAGTCTAATAAAGCCACTTAACCAGGATCAAATACCACAGTCTCACGCGAAGGTGAGTCACAGAAGAAATACAATAAAGCAGGAAGACCTCAAATTAAGTACTGAATTATTACATAGATCGGAGTTTGTCAAGTAGCGGATAAAAGTTCGTAAAAGAAGATGCAGCGGATAGTCGATATCGTCGATAGCGAGGAATTGGGCAAGGCCTGGCCCACTACTCCTCCTACTCCTCTCCTGCCGGAGCAGCATCCCACTCGACCGTCCAACCCGGTGGCAGGGTGGTAGGCCAAGTCACACCATCAACCATATCCTGAAGCGTACCTGCAAAAATTATGCCACAAGCAAGGCTGAGTATACTAATACTCAGCTAGACTTACCCGGTGTGAGGAGTCTACTCGTCTACCTCTAGACCATGCAGCTGTTTGGCTGAGGGGTTTGGTTTGCCAAAAGCACTAGCTGAGTCGAAAGATCAAGTTTTAGCTTTTCAGTTTCTAGTATCATTATCTTAGCTAAGTTTGCTCCTTCTTAGCATACATGGTAGCAAGCATTTAGTGCAATCAACACGTTATCTCATGTAAACCTCATTTCATTTCTTACTCAATGTAGTACAAGGGGTCAAGTTGTCTCATTAGCTACGAGAAGCAGACGATTCGAATCGAGTTTTAACCTTGCAAGGTAAACCTAAACACACGACATGTCAGGGCACTCCGTCCCCACACACGTCAACCGTCCCCATCGATTCCTCGTTCACGGCCAGGGCTCACCGCCTTGGCATACAATGCTCCACTGACCCCGGCTGCCACCGTGCAGTGACCGCACTTGTACCCACCATAGCTAGCATGGGAGACCCAGTCTCAGGACAAGTGAGGGGAAAAGTCCGTGCCCGGCTTCACTCAGGTTATCAAGATGAATACAACCAATTCCTGACCTCGCGCGAGTGCTAGAAAAATCACTCGACTTCTACCGAGATCCTGATTAGCATAGCAGCTACTCGACCTAGCATACTAGTATCCATCTCAAAAGGAATCCTGAGTTCATGCAACTAGGTTTCAACCAACTCCTACACTTAAGTGCACGGTACAAGCCTACAAACATTAAGTGTAGTAAAATAGCATATATAATGGTTATGCATAAAACCGGGGCTTGCCTTCAGATGCTAGGGCCGCGGGGACATCCTCGATGGCAGTCTCGGGAGCTTGCTCCTGATCTTCCTCTTGGACAGCTCCTTACTCGGGGATAAGCACGTACTCTCCGTCAGCTAGATTGTAGTTTAATGAATGCAATGAGTAAGATATATGCATGACATAATATGAAAGCTAGCACTTAAACTTTAAGGGTGAATGATTAAATTAACGAGGTAGAGCTTAATCTTGCTACTTGAAGGTTCTTGGAGTATACTTAACAATTCAGGGTTAAGCTTAGTTAACTAAGTGGTAAGTCCATTTTAGTGTTCCACTAAATTCCTTTTAATGTCTTAGTGAGAATTTATCCAGATTTCTAGTTGAATTTATTGGAGCGAGGTTTATTATTTTCCTTTCTTCTTCTTGTTTCCTTTATGCTTTTAAGGTGGGTTTGAACTACAAGTTATATAAATAAATTTCTAAAAATTCTAAAAAACTTACAGTGGCTTCTTACTGGTGTAAAATTTTCTGTCTCAAAATTTGGGGTTGAAACAATGAGGGGTTCTCTCTGTATAAAATTATCAAATATTAGGGCAGAAGGGGTGTTTTGAACTACATCTCCTTTTTAACAGTGAGGTTTTCTCTAAGACATATTTTTGCTGGCATTTAGATGTTATAATATGACTTTGCACAAAGTTTTAGCCATTTATACTCATTAGTTATTGTACCATGATTTTCTAAATTTTCTAGCCAAAGGGGTACTTTCTACTACCACTATATTTGAAAAATATCAAATAACAGATTTCTAATTTTTCCTAGCTTCTTCTTTGCGCAAGAGCAATCATTCTAAAGTTTGGCATCTTTTTGCTTAAAATAAGGGGTGGTAGGAATTATTTGGATTATATGGCCTTTTTCATGAAGTAGTAGCAATGGGTATAATTGGTAGCTTTCAATTGGGGTTTGCATTTTTCTTTGGTGGCCTACTTAATCACTAATCTAGTAAAAATTTATTTGCTCAGTGTTGCACATTTTTGGCTTACTCATGATTTAATCAAAATATGGCTTAATATCAAGTTCTATTTGTTTACCCTATTTAAAATGATGGGCTGGGGTGTTTATTATTTTTGTAGTGGGATTCTAGTGGTTACAAGTCCACTGGATTTTTATTAGCAATTTTGGATTTGCTTTTATTATTCTAATAATTATTTTCTAGTTGGAATAATGCTAAATAAAATATTTCACTTTGATTCTGTTTTGGACTAGGGGTCCCTTTATTTTTCCTAGGTTCTCTGTTACTTAAATAAGCTAGGACAAATACTTGCAGTCACTAATCATTTCTTTCTAATATCTTTCTGAATTTCTTATGTTTTGGACAAAAATGGCTTTTATTGGATAACCCTACTTGAAATACTGGGGTGTCTAGTATTTTTAAACAATGTCTAATTGGGGTTTGAATATCTGCAAATTTTCTCAAGTTCAGCACAGAAGCATAAGTAATTTTCTTTAATTTAATAAAGTTTGGTCAGTTTCTGTAATTAATTTCAAACTATAAAATTCAAAACAGATGCATGGGGTTCAGTATTTTTAATTGATAGTCCATAATATTTTGAATCCAACAAAATTGGTTTGACAATTTTTAGTTAAATATTCCTCAAGTTATGAATTTCCTAAGTTCTCTGCTGAAATAAATAAAGATTAATTAGAAATGGTTTCAAGAAAGGTAGTTTTGCGCTTGGGTCCCTGGCGAAAGATTTTGAACGAATTACAGACAGGTCCCCGGGGCACTATTCATTTGAGTCTGCGGCTCTGCAGAAAACCCCCTAGGGTTTCTGGAAATCGAACCCGTGGTCCCTCCCTAATGGAACAGTGGCCGCAAAGAAGAAAGGGGCGGAGGGGCTCACCGGCGGTGAGGTTGCTCCGGTGAGGTGGTCGAGGATGTAGGGGAGGTCTCGAGGATCACATTGGTGTGCGGGTCACCGTCGGGGATGGTCGGAGTCGGCCGGTCCACGTGTGCAGGCGGAGATGCTCGTCGTCGGCAAGGAATCCGGCCTGACCATGGCACGATAGGTCAATTGGACAGGTCAGAGAGCTTCACTGGATGCTAGGGAAGACGTGGGTGCAAGGAATTGGAAAATTACTTACTGGTTAGCTCGGTCCACGCGCGGCAGCGGAAGACCGAAGTCCAGCGAAGGTGAACTTGCTCCTTCGGTGAGGCAATGCCTCGGCTCAAGCTTGGAGAAGCTTCACGGCTTCACGGGGAAGTGATCCAGGGGCTAGGGCAAGGCTGGGGTTCAACAGAAATGGCTGGCCATGATGGCCGGGTGTTGGGGTCATGCTTCGTTGCGCCGAAGGTCTTACACGAAGAAGCAGCTTCGGCCGAAGTTGTCCCCAGGGGATGGCCGAAGGTTCCTTTTTATGGAGCTTCGGCGTTACAAACCGACATAGAGATAGAATGACCTTTTTATCCATAGAGGTCTAAGTTAATGTTGTAAACTTTTGTAAGGGGCATAACTGTAATTCGTCGCAGGCTGCGTCCTGTGTCTATAAATAGATGAACAGTACCCCTGTACTGTTCACGCGAACCTGCCATTTACTTTCGCATCACGCCTGTACTTTTGCCTTCCTCAGGACCGAAGGTACATTTGTAATTTGAAGTTATTTATATTCATTCATGATAATAAAAATGAAGATGATTCTATGATGATATTTAAATGTTTATCTTATACTCATGACTTGTATGAATACTTCATCCCTTGTTATTATGCTCACGAAGGTACGTCCTTCGCAACCTTCGTCCGAAATTTTTTATATCCCGAAGGAATATAAAGTTTTGGAGGACGAAGGGCTTTTACACTTAACGTTTTCTATGTTGCCTTGTTCTTAATTCTTAGCATTTGAGAACAAGCCCCCAACATTGGCGCCCACCTCCGGTGAACTCACTTCCACTTTTTTGAGCTGATGGCTTCGTTCAACAATCAAGCTGGAGCTGCTTCGGCTTCGAAGCTGGTGCTCCCGATAACAGGCGGTTCTTGCTCAGAGCCGGCTAACAAGAAGCAGAAAAAGGAGGCTCAGAGAAGGGTGCAGCATGTTGGAGTGCAGGGACCCTTCATCAAGTCAAAATGGTCCCACATTCCAATTACTTTCTCTCAGGAAGACCTTCAGCTTAAGGATTATCCTCACAATGATGCCATGGTTATCTCTTGCGTGATCAAAGGATTTCTGGTCCACAATGTCCTAGTTGATACAGGCAGTGCAGCTGACATTATATTTGCTAAAGCCTTCAGACAAATGCAAGAGCCTGAAGACAAGATTCATGATGCTACGCACCCTCTTTGTGGCTTCGGAGGGCGGCAGATTGTAGCACTTGGGAAGATTACCATGCCGGTAACCTTCGGATTTGTCAACAACACAAGGACTGAGCAAATTGTGTTTGATATTGTTGACATGGAGTATCCTTACAATGCTATCATTGGTCGCGGTACTCTTAATGCCTTCGAAGCAATTCTTCACCCAGCTTATCTCTGCATGAAGATACCTTCAGACCAAGGGCCTATTGCTATTCATGGAAGCCAGGAAGCTGCTAGAAGGGCCGAAGGAAGCTGGACTGACTCCAAAGCAATCCATAACATAGATGGAGCTGAAGCTTGTGAACAGTACAAATTCAGAAGGGAGAAAGCAGCTTCAGCAGATCAGCCGAAGCCCATGCTATTGTGTGAGGACATAGCAGACCAGAAGGTGCTGTTGGGCTCGCAATTATCTGAAGACCAGGAGAAAACCTTGATAAGGTTTTTATTCAACAACAAAGATGTTTTTGCATGGTCAGCTAATGATCTCTGTGGAGTAAATCGGGATGTTATTGAACATTCGCTCAATGTTGACCCATCCTTCAGACCCCGAAAGCAGAGGCTTCGGAAAATGTCTGATGACAAGGCCGAAGGGGCTCGCAATGAAGTAAAAAGACTCCTCAGTGCAGGGGTCATCAGAGAAGTAAAGTATCCAGAGTGGCTAGCTAACACTGTTATGGTGAAGAAGGCCAATGGCAAGTGGAGAATGTGTATCGATTTCACAGATCTCAACAAGGCTTGTCCGAAGGATGAATTCCCGCTGCCAAGGATAGACTCTTTAGTCGATGCAGCAGCTTCTTCAGAACTCATGAGTCTCCTGGACTGCTACTCAGGCTATCATCAAATCTGGATGAAGAAGGAAGATGAGCCGAAAACTAGCTTCATAACCCCAAGTGGCACATATTGCTATCTTCGGATGCCTGAGGGGCTCAAAAATGCTGGAGGAAGCTTCAGCCGAATGACAGCGAAGGTCCTCCAGTCTCAGATAGGCAGAAATGTGTTGACTTATGTCGATGACATCATTGTAAAAAGCACGAAGCAAGAAAATCATATTGCTGATTTGCAGGAGACCTTCGCCAGCTTCAGACAAGCTGGTCTGAAGCTGAATCCAGAAAAATGCGTCTTCGGAGTAAAGAAGGGGAAATTCCTTGGATGCTTGGTTTCAACAAAGGGAATCGAAGCTAATCCAAATAAAATCGAAGCTATACTTCGAATGGAGCCACCAACCACAAGAAAGGGGGCCCAAAGATTGACAGGGAGGCTGGCATCTCTCAATAGATTTATATCCAGGTCAGCAGAAAGAAATTTACCATTCTTCGAGGTGCTGAAGTCAGCTGAAGTCTTTCAATGGGGCCCAAGTCAGCAAAAAGCCTTCGAAGAGCTGAAGCAATACTTAATAGATCTAACAACATTAACTCCACCAACGCCAGGGGCTCCTCTGTTGTTATATGTGGCAGCTTCGCACTCAGCAGTAAGTGCGGCGCTTGTCCAGGAGAAGTTTGATGGCCAAGTCAAGAAGCAGGTCCCAATATATTTTGTATCTGAAGTCCTTAGTATATCAAAGAAAAATTATACAGAGCTGGAGAAGGTATTATATGCCGTTTTAATGGCATCCAGGAAGCTTCGACATTATTTCCAGGCATACAATATTATTGTTCCTTCTTCGCAGCCGTTGAAGGATATCATGAGAAATAGAGAAGCTACTGGACGGATTGGAAAATGGGCTGCAGAGCTCAATGAATTTTACATTGATTATGTGCATAGATCCTCGATCCAGTCTCAAACATTGGCAGATTTCATTGCCGACTGGACGCCAGGGGCTCAGGATGAAGAAGCAAATAAAGATGCCGAAGTGTGGACAGTGTTTTGTGATGGCTCTTGGGGAACCTTCGGAGCAGGTGCAGCTGCTGTGTTGGTCTCACCATCCAAGGTTAAAACTTGTTATGCAGCAAGACTTGACTTCAGCTGTACAAACAATATTACTGAGTACGAAGCCCTGCTCCTGGGCCTTCGGAAATTAAAGGCAATGGGAATCAGAAGGGCGATTCTTAAAACTGATTCCCAGGTTGTTTCGGGTCATATTGACAAAAGTTGCAAGGCCAAAGATCCGAAGCTTGAAAAATATCTAGACACGGTCCGAAGGATCGAAGCCTCCTTCGAAGGATTTTCTGTCAAGAATATCCCTCGAGGACAAAATGAGCATGCTGATTTGCTAGCCAAGTCTGCAGCACAGGGGCTGCCGTTACCTTCGGATGTGTTCTTCGAAACAATAAAGGCACCTTCAGTGGAGCTCCTTGAAAGAGCAGTCCTCAACATATCTCCTGTTTACAGCGAAGATTGGAGAACTGAAATAATTTCTTACCTTCAGGGTAAGTTCCTTTCAGATGACGAAGCTTACAATAAAATAATAGAGGCAAGAGCTCGTCCGTATGTCATGATAGAAGGGGAACTATACAAGCATGGAGTTTGCGCCCCGCTGCTCAAGTGCTTGTCTAGAACCGAAGGTATAGAGTTAATGAAAGAAATACATGCAGGCCTGTGTGGATCCCACATCGGATCTAGGCCATTACTCGGAAAAGTTTTCCGCCAAGGGTTTTATTGGCCGAAGGCAGCTTCGGATGCAGCGGAGTTAGTTCAAAAGTGTGAAGGTTGTCAGAAATGCGCAAGAGATCAAAAGCAACCTTCGTCTTTGACACAGCTGATACAACCCATCTGGCCATTGCAAAGGTGGAGCCTTGACTTGCTAGGCCCATTACCACCGGCTCAGGGGAATCTGAAATATGTTATAGTGGCGGTGGAGTATTTTTCCAAATGGATTGAGGCGAAGCCATTAGCCACAATAACTTCGGCCACTGTCCAAAAGTTTTTCTGGTAGAATATTGTCTGTCGCTTCGGGGTACCGAAGGCCATCACTGTAGATAATGGAACACAGTTCGACTCCGAAGCCTTCAGAAATTTCTGTGATCAAATTGGAACGAAGATCCATTTTGCATCAGTCAGGCATCCGGAGTCGAATGGGCTCGTTGAAAGGGCCAATGGCACTATAATGACAGGAATAATGAAGTTAATCTTCAATCAACCCAGGGGAAAGTGGCCAGATCAGTTAACCAAAGTGGTGTGGAGCCACAATACAACAGCATCAAGGTCTACAGGCTTTACCCCATTCAAGTTATTATTCGGTGACGAAGCAATAACTCCGGAAGAAGCCAAAGCTGGATCAATAAGAGTAGTAGCTTCGGCAGAATCAAGTCCTGAAGATGCTTGTCTTGTGGAAAAAGATGCTTTAGAAGGAATCAGGCTTCAAGCTGTGGAAAATATCAATAAATACCAGGCTGAAACAGTTAAATGGCGAGATAGAAAGGTCCGGCTAAAAAATATTGAGCCGGGACACTTGGTGCTTCGGAGAGTGGCCAACCCGGATACAGTGGGCAAGTTACAATTGAAATGGGAAGGTCCTTTCTTAGTAGCATCTTCGTCAAGGCCTGGGTCGTATAGATTGAAGGACATGGATGGCAACGAAATTTCAAGGTCTTGGAATGCGGATGAGCTTCGGCGATATTATGTATAACTTGATGTAACTTTTTATGTTTTTTCTTTTCTTTTTTCATGGCACCCTTTTCCTTTCTAAAGGGGGAGAAAGGTTTTTAATGGGGCCATCATATGTAATTTCCTTTTTAGTTTTATAAGAGCAAAATCCCCCAAAGAATGTAAATGTAAAAGCTGAGAACGCACCATCGAGTGCCGAAACTGAAAAAGAGAAGAAGCTCCAAAGACGTCCCTAAGGGGATGCAGAGCTCACAGCGAAAAGTCACCGCTGATTCCGCCGAAAGTAAAAGGCAAAGAAGCTCCAAAGACGTCCTTAAGGGGATGCAGAGCTTACAGCGAAAAGTCAACGCTGATACCGCCTAAGTAAAAGGCGAAGAAGCTCCAAAGTCGTTCCTAAGGGAATGCAGAGCTGATGTGTGGGTGTTTCTATGGAAATAATGGCTAAGAGTGTGGCTTCGGGTGTATGTTTTGGACATTCATTCGCACATTACATTACATCATAGCATTTGCATTCATAAGCATTCATTCATAGCATTTGTGTTCCTAAGTGGTTGCTTCGGCAAAAAGAAGAGGTGGTCTTTTATGTTTCGTTATGTACAAAAAAGAAAAAAGCTTCGGCAAAAAGAAGAGGTGGTCTTTTATGTTTTGTTATGTACAAAAAAGAAAAAAAGCTTCGGCAAAAAGAAGAGGTGGTCTTTTATGTTTTGTTATGTACAAAAAAGAAAAAAAAGCTTCGGCAAAAAGAAGAAGTGGTCTTCTATGCTTCGTTGTGTACGAAAAGAAGGGAAGGTGTTTTTTCGCTTTCGGCTCAAAATACTAATTTCGTCCACATCAAAGCGCTTCAACAGAAGGGTAAGAATATATTACAAGGTATGTACAAAGTTCATTGAGAACAATTTAACTGTATTTACAAAAAGTTGTTACAAATTCTCCTGAGTTTTTCTAGTCTACTCCTACTAATCTTCGTCAGGCTTTCGCTTCGGCGGCATATTCTTTAAGTATCACCTTCAGCTTCGTCATCCTACATGAATCAAGGTATCGCGAGTAAAAATCAAGCGCAAAGGAGAAGGTAAGTACGAAGTATCATTTCTTACTGGTTCAAGATGACTTCGAGCTTCGTCTCCAGCCTTCTCCCGCCCGCCTTTTGTCCATATCATTTTTATAAATCTATTTGAGATGCTTCGGGCGAGGTCAGGAATATCGTCCAGGATTGTTGGAGACAGGGTGAAGTTGGGCCTGTTGACGATTTTTCCATGCTCGCAGCCGGCCTTCAGGAACGCTGCAGCGGTACCCCGAGAAGCTACCCAGACACAGAAGTCACCGTGCCCGGCTATAACTTCGTCAAGTTCTTCAATTTCAGCTTCAATATGATCGAAGGTTTTTGGTAAATTTTCAGCTGAAGGGTTAAACTTCCCGCTGCTAGCTCCAACTGAGTAAAAGATCTTCTTTAATTGTTGGATACAGTTGTTGCTAAATTTCAAGCACTTGTCTTGAAGGCTTGTTAATGATTTCTTCAAGTCTGAGTTGGTCTGGACTTCGGCTTCAAGTTTCGAATTAAGCTCTAGCTTCTCCTGTTCAAATTGTTTTGATTGACCGATAAGCTTCGAATTCAATTCTGATACCTTAGCCTCAGTCTCTGCCAGCAAGCCTTCGGTTGATTGGAGCTCGAAGTCTTTCTTTTCAATGATAGCTGATTGTTCTTTTATCTTGCTCTCTAAATTTTCAATTATAGCTTCGTGTTTTTTGTCCTCCAAATCTTGCTGCATCTTCAGAGCTTTGCTCAGTAGCATGCTCTGTACAGAAACAACTTTCGTTAGTAACATTTTCATTATTAAAAGCAATAAAAACCAGAGAAAAGGTTGTTTACCTTGAAATTGGAATAAAATAAGTTGTCGACGATATGTTGTCGTCGGTAGCGGCTGATATCTGTCTCTAGCTTCGGAAAACCGATACTCTTTGATAGAGTACCGATGACCTTAGCCCCAGCCTGATCACGGATGCAGCCCAATTTTTCATCATCAATGCCTCCAAATAGAAGAGCTCCTGGCTTGTATCCGCAAGATTTGGCATATTCCTTGAGCTCTTCTATTTCGGCCTTCGACAGTTTTTGCCCAATTAAGTTTTGAAATGTGTAGGCTTCGTCGTCCGAAGTGTCTTCGGCTATTTCTTTCCTCTTCCCAGGCACTGTGGCCATGGTTTCTTCAGCAACGGTAGCAGCTTCTTCTGCAGCCATGTCTTGCAAAATTTTGTTAATGTCCTCAATGGTAGTTTCTAAGTTCACATCTTCGGCTGTAGCGGCTTCGGTAGCCGCGACCTCCGAAGGTGCGACTTCGACGTTTGCGGTGCCCTCAACAGCTGGCGTTTTCTGAATTGACGCCCTCGGTGGCGTCTTGTCGATAACTTCGGTCACTGCAATAATTCTTTGTCGTTTTGGTTTGGTTATCTTCGTTTGTTCCGGCTCTTCCACCTTTCGAAAAAGCTTCATCAGTTGGGGCCCTAATGGACTTAGCTTCGTGGGCACGGGTTCAGTCATTACCTTTAAAATTTCCTCCACGTCGCTGGTAGAAGGTGGTGTGGGGGTCCCCTCTTCATCGGATAATTTTCGCTTTGGAGTTGATATTTTTCTCTTCTTGGGAATTTTCTTCTCTTTTGCTGGTTTTTCTTCATCCTTGTTCAAAGCTTCGGCCACTCTTTTTCTTTTTTGGCCCTCAGCACCCTTGTTCAGCCGTTCATAGTCAGGGTACTCGAAGCCCAGGGCATCAAGCACTCGGTTCAGCCTTCGCTTCGGACGGGTGCCGAAGGCTGCTGTCATCAGTTGATCTTCTTTTTTGGAATAATTCCCAAGAATTTCATTACACATCACCTCAACTGTGTCCAGCCACTCCTGGCAGGGCTTCTTAAAGTATTTCTTGAATTTGAAGTAATAAGGAAGCCGGACAAGTTCCCCCTTCTTCTTCTCCCCCTCTAGCTTTGGCATTTCCCATTCTTTCAGGGTAGGGAAGACTCTGAATGCCAAGAATTCTTGAACCAGATCCCTAGTACCGATATGCTCTGAAATAATTTCAAACTCACCCAGCGCAGCCCAGGTGGGACCCTCCAATTTCATGTGGCATCGAGGCCTTGTTTCTTCGAAGATTAAATCAAGGGGGCTTTGTACCAATTTGTCTTCGTCTTCGTCAACTTTCACATAAAACCACTCAGATTTCCAGCTTGCTGGCCATTTGCTTCGGTAGCTGATAACAGGACACTTTGTTGTCTTCCGGTAGGCAAAATTGTAGCAGCCGAAGTTGTCATGTAACCCATCTTTTCTGGCCTTTGTTTGATAATGTAACTCATGAACTCGACAGAAACTGTCGGCAAATGGCTCCACTGCTTGGCTTCGGAGGGCCCAGATATAAACATTAAGCCTAACGATAGCGTTAGGAGTCAATTGATGAAAGTAAATACCAAATTTTTTCAATACATCTGCAATAATTCCATGAAGAGGGAATCTCAGCCCAGCCTTTAAGAAGCTCTTGAAAATAACAATCTCGTCCTTCTCTGGCTTCGGGGTAGTTTCTTCTCCCCCGAAGCGAAGTAGCTTCTTCTGATTTTCACTGAAATAACCTGCCTTCACCATCTTGGCGAGATCAGCCTTTGAAACAGTCGACTTTCCGAAGTCTAGGTGGCTGGGCTTGCTGGGCATGGCAATGCGATAGTCATCTTCGAAGTCAGTTTCTTCAATGTTCTCTTCCCCTTCGGCAGTTGTCGGGTTTGCTTCGGCAGCGGGCATTTCTTCCGCAATCACCAGTCCGGAGCGCTGCATTGCTTCGGAGATGGGCACAGTATTCGAACCTTCGGCTTCGTCTCCTTCACATTCAATTCTGGCAGTAGATCGCACTCTGGCCATTTGATTCTGAGTTTGGGGAAGTTAAAACACTTTTTTCTTTTTCCTTTTTTCCCGAAGCTTTCCTTTCTGACGAAGCAGACTTCGAGATGGACCTTCGTTCGATTCTGAGGATCAAGCTTCGGCTATAGTTAAAAATTTTGGCAGCAAAACAGTGCAAATAGCAATGAATGCTGTGGTAACTTCACACCTACTCGTCTGTTTATATAGTGCTGCAGGTAAGAAGGCGAAGCGGCAGGATTTTTACACCAGGCGAGCAGTCACTTGTACTCGCTGCACAGTGGACCGCAAAGATCAAACAGTAACTCTGCAAGGTGGGACCGACGCGAGCTCGGGAATTGAATCGTTTCTCGGCAACGAGCTCAGGGAAGGTGTTTTTTGGACCTTCGGCTTCCCGAAGCTTAAGAGGCTTTTTTCACGGATCAAGCTCGTTACGAAAAACGATCTAGCGCCGCGAAAGGGGCTACTGTTGGGGTCATGCTTCGTTGCGCCGAAGGTCTTACACGAAGAAGCAGCTTCGGTCGAAGTTGTCCCCAGGGGATGGCCGAAGGTTCCTTTTTATGGAGCTTCGGCGTTACAAACCGACATAGAGATAGAATGACCTTTTTATCCATAGAGGTCTAAGTTAATGTTGTAAACTTTTGTAAGGGGCATAACTGTAATTCGTTGCAGGCTGCGTCCTGTGTCTATAAATAGATGAACAGTACCCCTGTACTGTTCACGCGAACCTGCCATTTACTTTCGCATCACGCCTGTACTTTTGCCTTCCTCAGGACCGAAGGTACATTTGTAATTTGAAGTTATTTATATTCATTCATGATAATAAAAATGAAGATGATTCTATGATGATATTTAAATGTTTATCTTATACTCATGACTTGTATGAATACTTCATCCCTTGTTATTATGCTCACGAAGGTACGTCCTTCGCAACCTTCGTCCGAAATTTTTTATATCCCGAAGGAATATAAAGTTTTGGAGGACGAAGGGCTTTTACACTTAACGTTTTCTATGTTGCCTTGTTCTTAATTCTTAGCATTTGAGAACAAGCCCCCAACACCGGGCTTTGGCAGAGATGGCGGGCGGCGGTGCTTGCTTTTCACGGCGAGCTCCGGTGATCTCTGGCTTAGGGTGAGGCTTGGGGTGCGCAAGTGCCAACGGCTGAGGCCTCTGGAGGTATTTATAGGCGAGGGTGAGGCACAAACGCGTGGGGGCAGGGCGACCACGCGTGGGGCGCACGCTACCGCGGCCAGTCCGTGCTCGGCCAGTCAGGCTAGCGATCGAACACGTGTTCCTTTGCTTCTGCCCGAGTTCAAGCACTCATAGGTCGAAGATCTTCGCGAATTTGGGCATGATCACTGCGCAAGGTTTTCTCCCCCGACAGAGCTTTGTCGTTTATGTGTGGAAGTCGAGCGGTTTGGGGCAGTGTACAGAGAGTTGTCGTGTCACAAAGGTGGCAGTGTCACAAGGTTGAGTCCCAAGGTAAAACCACGTCAAGGGCATGTCAAACGGTGGAGAGAGGTTTCCAAACTTTGCCACGACGTGTTCAAGGGAATTTGGCACCACTTTGATATTTGGACTTGTTTGGTTTGAGTTTTGAAAAACAGAGAACGTGATTGATCTTTGGAAAGGGGGCTGAAATTCAGATTTTGAATTTCTGAATTTCCCCCAAGTGCAATAGTTTAGGGGTTGTTTTGGGGATTTTAAAAAGTTCAAATGGCAAAACTTCCTTACTATACTTTGTTGGTTGATTAGTGAACTAAAACTTTGTAATTTGTTTTTTACCAAAATTTGTATTTTTCTCCCAAGATTTTTCCCAAATACCCTTTTATGCTTAAATGGTTCACTTAGGATTGATTAGGGTTTGCGAGTTTTCCTTCCTTAAGATTCATGACATGATGAAGGAGAGTTGAGAAGACCCATTATAATTCTTTGTTCTTACTTTTTAATGTTTACCCCTTCATTTGGTTTACATGTGATAATGATTTGGGTTAGCCTAAGGAAGAAACCCTAAGTGACACTGGGGTGTCACATCCGGGCTCTAGGGCTCGAGGGCTCGGATGAGGCAAAGTGTCAAATGATTGGGCACCAGCTGTTGTTCGTATTTTTGATGAGGATGAAGAAGAGGAAAAAGAAATTCTGCTAATTCATAAGAATAACTGTCGTTACAGAGGTAGTAGGGGGGATACGATATTCCTTCTCCAGCTCTGTCTACTCTTGTTAGCCTTCAAGAATTATCCATAACATATTTTGATCAGGCCCTTGAGGATGTCATTCCTGAAGATATGCTGTCGGAACCGACTGATGGTGATATGATGGATGTTTGCTCTGACATTCCAGACGTGGGATTAGAGGTATCCTGGGCAGTATCTCATGCATCGTCGACCTTGGAAGGCAGTCTTTGGTGTCAAGAGGTTGGTCAGGATTGCCCAACTCCCATGGAGGTGACTGAGGGTCCTTTAGCCTTAGAGGTGGCTGTTGCAGAAAACCCAGCCCCCAAGGGTGGTGCTAGCGGTTACCCAGCCCTCGAGGGTGTTGCCGGTAGTGATCCAGCTCTAGTGGGTAGCGCGAGCTGCAACCCAGCCCTCGAGGGTGTCCAAGTGAGCTCTCCTTCCCACACCTCCATGGACGTCCACGTCGGGTCATCTCCACCACGATTTGATGGAGTGATAGCGATGCATGCTTCTTTAACTTCGGGCGAGGGAGTCACCTTGAAGGTCAGCGAGCCGGATGCTAGAATTCTGATATCTGCTAGTGTAGCTGAATAAACTCCCGACGATGCTCTTCAGATTGTTCTAGTTGATCTTCCTTCATCGAGCTATAACACAGCTTCTCATGACTTGGGATTACCCTCATTCTTTTCTAATCTTCAGGTAACTTAGCTCTTTTCGTTCTGTCGCTCCTCCTGGTAAATCATTTTCTCTATACTCATTTGTCTTTAATAACAGGCTTTGGTTGACAGGATGTCCGCCCAATTGCGATCACATGGTGCCACTATCCCAGAAGGAGCTATGTCTCTGACGCAGTGGAATCTATTGCTGCTCCAGAAACAGATAGCTAATTTGAAAGCGTCAAGTGCTGGTTGGTAACTTTGTTTCTTCTTTGGCTGATTGATCAACTTGTTTTTAACCGTGTATCCATCTTCGACTGCTTTTTGTCAGATATGGCCCGATGGTACTCTGAGCTTGAGGAGAAACATCTTCAACATCAAGCTGACTCAACCCGACGGTACTCCGAGCTTGAGGAGAAGTATTCCTAAGGTCAAATCGACCTGGCTTGGGTGTCTGCTTCTTTGGATGATGCACATTTTTGTGATGGAACCTCCCAAGTCATTAGGCCCACTTACAGTTGTCCTTGTCCAATGGACCTCAGACAACCCTGCAGGTGCCCCTGAATTACTTGACAAGTTTGGTATTTGCTTTCTTTACCTTTCCCAAGTAGCTTCATCTTCTGTATGTTGGTTCCACTGTATCTTGTAAAACTTGAGAGTTCTTCTTCGGGTAGTCCTATCCTTTTGATCCAAGATTCGAACAGGATGTTCAGAACATGTCAAGTCTGGTTCTAAGGCAATATCTGTTACTTCAATGTTTCGTTCGGGAACCCGAAGACACTTCTTTAATTGAGACACGTGGTACACATTGTGCACAACGGACAAGGTTTCGGGTAACTGGAGTCGGTATGCCACTGGTCCATATCTTTCAAGGATAGGAAAAGGACCAATGTATCGAGGTGCAAGTTTCCCCTTTATCCCAAAACGTGATACACCCTTCATTGGTGAAACTTTCAGGTAGACATAATCTTCAACTTGAAAGTGCAAGGGTTGTCGTCGCTTGTCTGCATAACTCTTTTGTCGAGCTTGGGCTCCTTTCAAGTTGTGAACTATTCATTGAACTTTCTCTTCGGTCTCCTTTACCATATCAGGCCTGAAGAAACTTCTTTCACCTGGTTCAGACCAGTTTAGTGGAGTACGACATAGTCGCCCATACAAAGCTTCAAAGGGTGCCATTTTAATGCTCTCTTGATAGATATTATTGTACGAAAACTCCGCTAATGGTAAGCAATCATCCCATTTCTGTGGGAATTCTAGAACACATGCCTGTAACATGTCCTCAAGTATTTGATTCACTCTCTCAGTCTGCCCACTGGTTTGAGGGTGATAGGTCGAACTATGGAGCAACTTAGTACCCAAGGATTTGTGAAGTTCTTCCCAGAATTTGGATACGAATTGGGGTCCACGATCCGACACTATGGTCTTCGGAACATCGTGCAAACTGAGAATGCGAGCAATGTACAGTTTCGCATATGCGATTACTGGATATTTTACTTTGACTGGAAGGAAGTGGGCGATCTTTGTAAGTCGATCAATGATAACCCAGATAGAGTCAAAGCCTTTTGCTGTTCTGGGCAATCCCACAATAAAGTCCATGCTAATATCTTCCCATTTCCATGTTGGGATAGGCAAAAATTGCAATGGACCAGCAGCCTTCATATGTATGGCTTTGACATGTCTGCAAGTGTCACATCTTGCCACATAGCGTGCAATTTCAATTTTCATCTTTGTCCACCAGTAATGCTGTTTTAGATCTTGATACATCTTAGTGCTTCTGGGATGAATAGAATAGCGACTAAGATGGGCTTCATCTAAAATTTGCTAGCGGATCTCTTCATTTTTAGGCACAACTATGCGGTTGTTAAACCATACAACACCTTGATCATCTTTTCTGAAGCAGTTGGCTTTTTCAGCCCCAATTTCTCATGAATATGCTTCATACCCACATCATTTCTTTGTGCGTCAAGACTGACTCAAGGTTTAAGTTATTTGAAGTCCCCTGTTGAATCATTCCCAGGTTCAACTTATCCATTTCTTAGCATAACGTAATGTCAGAAGTCTTCATCGTCAGACAATGGCAGGAAGCCTTGCGACTTAACGCATCTGCCACTACATTAGCCTTGCCTAGGTGATAGTGAATCTCCAGTTCATAATCCTTAATAAGCTCAAGCCATCTCCTTTGTCTCATATTAAGTTCTGACTGGGTGAAGATGTACTTCAAACTTTTATGATCTGTATAAATATGACAAATATTCCCCAGTAGATAATGACGCCAGAGTTTTAGGGCATGAACCACAGCGGCTAATTCTAGGTCATGAGTTGGATAATGCTCTTTATGCCGGTGCAACTGCCTTGAAGCGTAGGCTATTACTCGACCTTCTTGCATTAGAACACAACCGAGACCACTGCCTGATGCATCGCAATACACATCAATGGGCTTTTCAATATCCGGTTGAGCCAATACCGGAGCAGTGGTCAATAATACTTTCAGCTGCTCAAAGGCTTCACTACACTCTGATGACCAATTAAATTTGGTATCATACTTCAATAAACTTGTGATTGGTTTCACAAGCTTAGAAAAATGTGGAATGAATCGGCGGTAATAACCAGCCAGTCCAAGGAAACTTCGGACTTGATGTATAGTGGTTGGGGGTTTCCACTCCAAAATATCCTTGACTTTGCTGGGATCCACCTCAATCCCCTTGGCAGATAATACATGTCCCAGAAATTGGATCTCCTCCAGCCAGAACACACACTTACTGAACTTACCATATAGTTGATGTTCCCTCAGGCGCGTTAATATGATCCGTAAATGCCGAGCATGCTGAAAGGGAAATGTGCCCTTGGGCCATTTCTAAGTGTTTTGGTGATTTAGTGTCCAACACAAGTGCCTAAGTGTAAAGAGGTGGACAAAGTACAAATCAAGGATAAAGGTATGTTTCTTAGACTTAGTACATTGTTTTATGGACTAATATATTGTGTCTAAGTGCTGGAAACAGGAAAAATCCAATTGGAAATGTCTTGGCTCGAGCAGCCAAGAATCTGCTGAGTCTGGGAGCACCGGACAGTGTCCGGTGGTGCACCGGACAGTGTCCGGTGCGCCAGGCTGGTTCGAGCGAACTGGCCGCTCTCGGGAATTCACCGGCGACGTACGGCTATAATTCACCGGACTGTCCGGTGTGCACCGGACTGTCCGGTGAGCCAACGGTCGGCCGGGCCAACGGTCGGCCGCGCGATCTGCGCGGGACACGTGGCCGAGCCAACGGCTAGAAGGGGGCACCGGACTGTCCGGTGTGCACCGGACATGTCCGGTGCGCCAACGGCTCTCAGGCTGCCAACGGTCGGCTTCGCTATTTAAGGAAGGAAATCGGGCACCGGACAGTGTCCGGTGTGCACCGGACTGTCCTATGCGCCAGTCGACAGAAGGCAAGATCAGCCTTCCAAGATTGCTCCCAACGGCTCCTAGCTGCCTTGGGGCTATAAAAGGGACCCCTTGGCGCATGGAGGAGCACACCAAGCATTCCTACAACATTTCTAAGCACCAAGACATAGTTTTTGCGCATTCGTTTCATTGTGATAGCATATAGAGCTCTTGTGGAGTTGTGAACTCATTGAGTCGTGTTGCAAGCTCTTGTTGCGATTTGTGTGCGTGTTGATACTCTGATTCTTGTGTCTTGTGTGTGTTGCTAATCCCTCCCTTGCTCCGTGTTCTTTGTGAATTTCAAGTGTAAGGGCGAGAGGCTCCAAGTTGTGGAGATTCCTCGCAAACGGGATTGAGAAAAAGCAAACAAAACACTGTGGTATTCAAGTAGGTCTTTGGACCGCTTGAGAGGGGTTGATTGCAACCCTCGTCCGTTGGGACGCCACAACATGGAGTAGGCAAGCGTTGGTCTTGGCCGAACCATGGGATAACCACCGTGCCATCTCTGTGATTGATCCTTGTTGGTTATTGTGTTTTGTTGAGGATTCCTCTTTAGCCACTTGGCAATTATTGTGCTAACAATTAACCAAGTTTTTGTGGCTATAAGTTCTTGAAGTTTTACAGGATCACCTATTCACCCCCCCTCTAGGTGCTCTCAATTGGTATCGGAGCCGTTCTCTTCAAGAAAGGGACTAACCGCCCGAAGAGATGGATCCTAAGGGCAAGGGGATGGTGATCAACGACAAGGAGAAGGAGTCCTTCGTCAACGAGCCCAATGATGACAGGCCCACCGACTCAGGCTCGGGCCACAAAAGAAAAGACGGGAGGAAGAAGAAGACAAGGCGCATCAAGGAAATTGTCTACTACGACAGCGACGAATCTTCCTCCTCCCAAAAGGACAACGACGACTACGACAGACGAAAGACGGTTAACTCAAACTTTTCTTTCGATTATTCGCGCATTCCGCATAGCTCAAATGCTCAATTGCTCCCCATTCCACTTGGCAAGCCCCCTCACTTTGATGGAGAGGACTACGGATTTTGGAGCCACAAAATGCATACTCACTTGTTTTCTCTCCATCCAAGCATTTGGGAGATTGTGGAAAGTGGAATGAAATTTGATAGCTCAGATAGCCCTGTGTTTATTAATGAACAGATTCATAAAAATGCACAAGCTACTACTGTGTTGCTAGCCTCTTTGTGCAGGGACGAGTATCACAAGGTGAGCGGCTTGGACAATGCCAAGCAGATCTGGGACACCCTCAAGATCTCTCATGAGGGGAACGACGTCACCTTGCTCACCAAAATGGGGTTGGTGGAGGGCGAGCTTGGAAGGTTCGCGATGATAAGGGGCGAGGAGCCAACTCAAACATACAACCGGCTCAAGACCCTTATCAACAAAATAAGGAGCTACGGAAGCACGCGATGGACGGACCACGACGTCGTCCGACTGATGCTAAGGTCCTTTACCGTTCTTGATCCTCATTTGGTGAATAATATTCGTGAGAATCCCAGGTACACCAAAATGTCGCCCGAAGAAGTCCTCGGAAAATTCGTTAGCGGGCGAATGATGATCAAGGAGGCGAGGTACGTGGACGACACCTTGAATGGTCCGATCAATGAGCCGCAACCCCTTGCTCTCAAGGCAACAAGAAGCAAGGAGGCGCTACCTAGCAAGGTGGCACAGATTGAGGCGGCCGGACTTAATGATGAAGAGATGGCCCTCATCATCAAAAGATTCAAGACGGTGCTTAAGGGTCGCAAGGGACAGCCAAGCAAGACCAAAGCCAAGGGGAAGCGCTCATGCTTCAAATGCGGTAAGCTTGGTCATTTTATTGCTAACTGTCCCGACAATGATAGTGATCAGGAACAAGGGAACAAGAGGGAGAAGAAGAAGAAGTATAAGAAGGCAAAAGGTGAGGCGCATCTAGGCAAGGAGTGGGATTCGGATTGCTCCTCTTCCGACTCTGACAATGAGGGACTCGCCGCCACCGCCTTCAACAAATCGGCCCTCTTTCCAAACGAGCGTCACACATGCCTTATGGCAAGAGAGAAGAAGGTATGTACTCAAAACTCTACTTATGCTTCTTCAAGTGAGGACGAATCTAGTGATGAGGATGAAATAGATTATTCATGTTTGTTTAAGGGCCTAGATAGAACCAAGGTAGACAAAATTAATGAATTAATTGATGCCTTGAATGATAAGAATATGCTTTTAGAAAAGCAAGAGGATTTGTTGTATGAAGAACATGATAAATTTGTAGAAGCACAAAAGTCTCTTGCTCTAGAAATTAAAAGGAATAAAATGCTCTCTAGTGAATTATCTTCTTGTCATGAAACTATTGCTACGTTAAAAAGTTTTAATGATGATTTAAATGCTAAACTAGAAGTAGCTAGTAAATCTAATTCTTGTGTAGAAATTGTTGAAACTTGTAATAGGTGTAAAGATTTTGACATTGATGCTTGTAGTGATCATTTAGTTTCAATTTCCAAATTAAATGAGGAATTAGCTAGTCTTAATGCCCAACTTAAGACTAGCAAGAATGAATTTGACAAGCTAAAATTTGCAAGGGATGCCTACACGATTGGTAGACACCCCTCAATTAAGGATAGACTTGGTTACAAGAGGGAAGCCAAGAACTTGACAAGCCATAAGGCTCCCATCTCCGCCAAGGAGAAAGGGAAGGCCCCTATGGCTAGTAGTGTGCAAAAGAACCATGCCTTTATGTACCATGATAGGAGACAATCTAGAAATGCTTATAGGAGTTGTAATGCATATAATGCCTTTGATTCTCATGCCATGTTTGCTTCTAGTTCTTCTTATGTGCATGATAGAAATGTTGGTAGGAGAAATGTTGTTCATAATATGCCTAGGAGAAATGTTGTTAATGTTCCTAGGAAAGTAAATGAACCTTCTACAATATATCATGCTTTAAATGCTTCTTTTGCTATTTGTAGAAAGGATAGGAAGATAGTTGCTAGAAAATTAGGGGCAAGATGCAAGGGAGACAAAACTTGCATTTGGGTCCCTAAGGATATTTGTGCTAACCTTGTAGGACCCAACATGAGTTGGGTACCTAAGACCCAAGCCTAAATTTGCTTTGCAGGTTTATGCATCCGGGGGTTCAAGCTGGATTATCGACAGCGGATGCACAAACCATATGACGGGGGAGAAGAAGATGTTCACCTCCTACGTCAAGAATAAGGATTCCCAAGATTCAATAATATTCGGTGATGGGAATCAAGTCAAGGTAAAAGGGTTAGGTAAAATTGCAATCTCAAATGAGCACTCTATCTCTAATGTGTTTTTAGTAGAGTCTCTTGGATATAATTTGCTATCTGTTAGTCAACTGTGCAATATGGGATATAACTGTCTATTTACAAATGTAGATGTGTCTGTCTTTAGAAGATGTGATGGTTCACTAGCTTTTAAGGGTGTACTAGACGGCAAACTTTACTTAGTTGATTTTGCAAAAGAAGAGGCCGGTCTAGATGCATGCTTAATGGCTAAGACTTGCATGGGCTGGTTGTGGCATCGCCGCTTAGCACATGTGGGGATGAAGAACCTCCACAAGCTTCTAAAGGGAGAACACGTGATAGGTCTAACCAATGTTCATTTCGAAAAAGATAGACCTTGTGCAGCTTGTCAAGCAGGTAAACAAGTGGGAGGAGCACATCACAGCAAGAATGTGATGACCACGTCAAGACCTCTGGAGCTGCTGCATATGGACCTCTTCGGACCCGTCGCCTATCTGAGCATAGGAGGAAGTAAGTATGGTTTAGTTATTGTTGATGACTTTTCCCGCTTCACTTGGGTGTTCTTTTTGCAGGATAAGTCTAAAACCCAAGGGATCCTCAAGCGCTTCCTCAGGAGAGCTCAAAATGAATTTGAGCTCAAGGTGAAGAAGATAAGGAGCGACAACGGGTCCGAATTCAAGAATCTTCAAGTGGAGGAGTTCCTTGAGGAGGAGGGGATCAAGCACGAGTTCTCCGCTCCCTACACACCTCAGCAAAATGGTGTGGTAGAGAGGAAGAACAGGACGCTCATAGATATGGCGAGGACTATGCTTGGAGAGTTCAAGACCCCCGAGTGCTTTTGGTCGGAAGCCGTGAACACGGCTTGCCACGCCATCAACAGGGTCTACCTTCACCGCCTCCTCAAGAAGACTTCATATGAGCTGCTGACTGGTAACAAACCCAATGTATCGTACTTTCGTGTATTTGGAAGTAAATGCTACATTCTAGTGAAGAAGGGTAGGAATTCCAAATTTGCTCCCAAAGCCGTAGAAGGGTTTTTATTAGGTTATGATTCAAATACAAAGGCGTATAGGGTCTTCAACAAATCATCGGGTTTGGTTGAAGTCTCTAGCGACGTTGTATTTGATGAGACTAATGGCTCTCCAAGAGAGCAAGTTGTTGATCTTGATGATGTAGATGAAGAAGACGTTCCAACGGCCGCGATACGCACCATGGCGATTGGAGATGTACGGCCTCAGGAACATTTGGAGCAAGATCAACCGTCTTCCTCAACTATGGTGCATCCCCCAACCCAGGATGACGAACAGGTACCTCAAGTGGAGGCGCATGATCAAGGGGGAGCACAGGATGTTCAAATTGAAGAGGAAGAAGCACCTCAGGTACCTCCAACCCAAGTTCGAGCGACGATCCAAAGGGATCATCCCGTCGACCAAATTTTGGGTGATATTAGCAAGGGAGTAACTACTCATTCAAGATTAGTTAATTTTTGTGAGCATTACTCTTTTGTCTCTTCTATTGAGCCTTTCAGGGTAGAAGAGGCCTTGCTAGATCCAGACTGGGTGTTGGCCATGCAGGAGGAACTCAACAATTTCAAGCGCAATGAAGTTTGGACACTGGTGCCTCGCCCCAAGCAAAATGTTGTGGGAACCAAGTGGGTGTTCCGCAACAAACAGGACGAGCACGGGGTGGTGACAAGGAACAAGGCTCGGCTTGTGGCAAAAGGTTATGCCCAAGTCGCAGGTTTGGACTTTGAGGAGACTTTTGCTCCCGTGGCTAGGCTAGAATCAATTCGTATCTTGCTAGCATATGCCGCTCACCATTCCTTCAGGTTGTACCAAATGGATGTGAAGAGCGCTTTCCTCAACGGGCCGATCAAGGAGGAGGTGTACGTGGAGCAACCCCCTGGCTTTGAGGACGAACGGTACCCCGACCACGTGTGTAAGCTCTCTAAGGCGCTCTATGGACTTAAGCAAGCCCCAAGAGCATGAGTTTAGCAGGGTGATGAGCAGAAATTCGAGATGTCGATGATGGGCGAGTTGAACTACTTCCTTGGGTTCCAAGTGAAGCAACTCAAGGACGGCACTTTCATCTCCCAAACGAAGTACACGCAAGATTTGCTAAAGAGGTTTGGGATGAAGGACGCCAAGCCCGCAAAGACGCCGATGGGAACCGACGGACACACCGACCTCAACAAAGGAGGTAAGTCCGTTGATCAAAAAGCATACCGGTCCATGATAGGTTCTTTGCTTTATTTATGTGCTAGTAGACCGAATATTATGCTTAGCGTATGCATGTGTGCTAGATTTCAATCCGATCCTAAGGAGTGTCACTTAGTGGCTGTGAAGCGAATTCTTCGATATTTAGTCGCTACGCCTTGCTTCGGGATCTGGTATCCAAAGGGGTCTAACTTTGACTTGATTGGGTACTCAGATTCCGACTATGCTGGATGTAAGGTCGATAGGAAGAGTACATCTGGGACGTGCCAATTCTTAGGAAGGTCCCTGGTGTCATGGAACTCTAAGAAACAAACCTCCGTTGCCCTATCCACCGCTGAGGCCGAGTACGTTGCCGCAGGACAGTGTTGTGCGCAACTACTTTGGATGAGGCAAACCCTCAGGGACTTTGGCTACAATCTGAGCAAAGTCCCACTCCTATGTGATAATGAGAGTGCTATCCGAATAGCGGAAAATCCTGTTGAGCACAGCCGCACAAAGCACATTGACATCCGGCATCACTTTTTGAGAGACCACCAGCAAAAGGGAGATATCGAAGTGTTTCATGTTAGCACCGAGAACCAGCTAGCCGATATCTTTACCAAGCCTCTAGATGAGAAGACCTTTTGCAGGCTGCGTAGTGAGCTCAATATCTTAGATTCGCGGAACTTGGATTGAATTGTAGCATATATGTGTTTATGCCTTTGATCATGTTCATTCTGCATTCTGTTGCTTATTGTGGTGCTCAAGTTGTACAAACACTCCCTGGACCTCACAATTCCTTTTTGCAAGTGATGCACATATTTAGGGGGAGCTGTGCTACAACTTGACCCTTTGAGACTAACCATGTTCTTGAGTTTGGTTGTTTTAGTCTCCAAGGAGAATTGAAAGGGAAAAGGTGGACTTGGACCATGCAAGACTTCCACTGCACTCCGATGAGAAAGAGTAACTTTTCCAAGTTCATCTTTATACTCCTATTGCCTTTGTGTTCTTATTTGAAAATTTTGGTGAGGCAATGGGGTTAAAGGGCCAAGATTGATCCCGTTTTGGTGCTTGATGCCAAAGGGGGAGAAAATAAAGGCCAAAGCAATAAATGGATCAGCTACCACTTGAGAAATTTTGAAAATAGTAGATTAGAGCTTTTGGTTTGTCAAAACTCTTTTATTGTCTTTTATGTCAAAAGTTGGCCTCTTGTGGGGAGAAGTGTTGATTATGGGAAAAGGGGGAGTTTTTGAAATCCTTGATCAAATTTCTTTGGAAAACCTCTCTTTATGTCTCTACAAGTGGTTTTGACTTAGAGATAGGAATTTGAGTTTGATTTGCAAAAACAAACCAAGTGGTGGCATAGAGTGATCCATATATGTCAAATTGAATCAAAACAATTTTGAGTTCTAATTTGAATTGTTTGTGTACTTGTTCTACTTGCTTTATGTTGTGTTGGCATAAATCACCAAAAAGGGGGAGATTGAAAGGGAAATGTGCCCTTGGGCCATTTCTAAGTGTTTTGGTGATTTAGTGTCCAACACAAGTGCCTAAGTGTAAAGAGGTGGACAAACTACAAATCAAGGATAAAGGTATGTTTCTCAGACTTAGTACATTGTTTTATGGACTAATGTATTGTGTCTAAGTGCTGGAAACAGGAAAAATCCAATTGGAAATGTCTTGGCTCGAGCAGCCAAGAATCTGCTGAGTCTGGGAGCACCGGACTCTCCGGTGGTGCACCGGACAGTGTCCGGTGCGCCAGGCTGGTTCGAGCGAACTGGTCGCTCTCGGGAATTCACCGGCGACGTACGGCTATAATTCACCGGACTGTCCGGTGTGCACCGGACTGTCCGGTGAGCCAACGGTCGGCCGCGCGATCTGCGCGGGACACGTGGCCGAGCCAACGGCTAGAAGGGGGCACCGGACTGTCCAGTGTGCACCGGACATGTCCGGTGCGCCAACGGCTCTCAGGCTGCCAACGGTCGGCTTCGCTATTTAAGGAAGGAAATCGGGCACCGGACAGTGTCCGGTGTGCACCGGACTGTCCGGTGCGCCAGTCGACAGAAGGCAAGATCAGCCTTCCAAGATTGCTCCCAACGGTTCCTAGTTGCCTTGGGGCTATAAAAGGGACCCCTTGGCGCATGGAGGAGCACACCAAGCATTCCTACAACATTTCTAAGCACCAAGACATAGTTTTTGCGCATTCGTTTCATTGTGATAGCATATAGAGCTCTTGTGGAGTTGTGAACTCATTGAGTCGTGTTGCGAGCTCTTGTTGCGATTTGTGTGCGTGTTGATACTCTGATTCTTGTGTCTTGTGTGTGTTGCTAATCCCTCCCTTGCTCCGTGTTCTTTGTGAATTTCAAGTGTAAGGGCGAGAGGCTCCAAGTTGTGGAGATTCCTCGCAAACGGGATTGAGAAAAGCAAACAAAACACCGTGGTATTCAAGTAGGTCTTTGGACCGCTTGAGAGGGGTTGATTGCAACCCTCGTCCGTTGGGACGCCACAACGTGGAGTAGGCAAGCGTTGGTCTTGGCCGAACCACGGGATAACCACCGTGCCATCTCTGTGATTGATCCTTGTCGGTTATTGTGTTTTGTTGAGGATTCCTCTTTAGCCACTTGGCAATTATTGTGCTAACAATTAACCAAGTTTTTGTGGCTATAAGTTCTTGAAGTTTTACAGGATCACCTATTCACCCCCCCTCTAGGTGCTCTCACATGCTCCTCTTCATTTTTGGAATATATCAAGATATCATCAATGAATACCACTACGAATTTATCCAACTCAGGCATGAATACCGAGTTCATAAGATATGTGAAGTGGGTAGGAGCATTTGTTAGTCCGAAAGACATAACCAGATATTCAAATAATCCATACCGTGTAGTGAATGCGGTATTGGGTATATCTTCGGGCTGAATACGGATCTGATGATAGCCCGATCTGAGGTCAATCTTAGAGAAGACCCTCACTCCAGTCAGTTGATCAAATAGAATATCAATCCGGGGAAGAGGGTACTTATTCTTGATGGTAACCTCATTAAGGGGTCTATAATCCACTCACATCCGAAGTGTTTGGTCCTTCTTCTTGACAAAGATGGCTAGACAACCCCATGGTGATGAGCTTGGCCGGATGAATCCTTTCTCTAGTAGATCTTGTAATTGGGTTTTGAGTTCTGCTAACTCATTCGGAGGCATTCGGTACGACCTTCTAGAAATAGGAGTCGTACCGGGCTTCAACTCAATCACAAATTCTACATCTCTCTCTGGAGGCAATCTAGGCAAATCTTCTGGGAAGACGTCTGGGAACTCACATACTACCGGAATATCTTTGATCTCCGGTATGATGACTTCATAAATTCTGCCAACGGGTTTAGCTGTAGTAGCTACGGGGATGGATAAGAGAACCTCTTCCTGACCATGGCTAAACCTGATGGTTCTCAAATTAGTGTTGAGAATAGCTTTATGTTGTGCTAACAAATTCATGCCCAAAATTACATCTATATCTTGGCCTTTCAGAACAATCATATTAGTAGGAAAGTCCCGTTCAGCCAATGTTACGGGCACTTGGAAAGCCACTTCTTTAGTGAATATTTGCCCCCCGGGTGAATGAATAGTAAACCCTTCCCTTGATTCAGTATATGGAATGCAATGCTTTGCCACAAACTTCTTGCTTATGAAAGTATGCGAAGCACCAGAATCAAAAAGAATAACTGCAGGGTGATTGGCCACTAGAAACATACCCATCATAACCGGTTCGCCTTCCGGTGTTGTGGCCACTTGCGTATAATAAATCCGCCCAGTTTTCTTCATATTTTTGCCCGCAATATTGTTTGCCGAATTTCCCTTGCCTTGAGCAGAACTCCCTAAACTCTGTTGATTACTTGATCTGTTCTGCTTCGGGTATGGACAGTCCTTGATAAAATGTCCGGACTTTCCACAATTAAAGCAGCCTATTGAAGAGCTTGGGAGAGCAGGGAAACAAGTACCAGTGGCACCCCGCTGAGTGGTTGAGGTGGGGGCAGTAGCAGGACGGATAAAAACTGGTTGCTTGAAAGGGTAGGAGGGTGGACGTGGTGAAGAGCGATTTGGATTAAAAGGTCGGATCACCAACCTTTGTCTTTTCTCTGGCCCCTAATTGGGCTAGTCACCTCCATAGCCCTTTGATTTTCCTAGGCCTGCATATTTAGCTTCGATTGACAGTGCCGTGCTGACAGCCCGGCTATAAGTGAGGTCGAGACAAGTGGCCATTTTCTGCTGCAACCGGTCACTGAGACCCCTCATAAAACAAATTTTCTTCTTCAGGTCAGTATTGACCTGATCGATGGCATACTGGGATAGGTGGTTGAATTTGTTAAGATACTGAGTGACAGTATCTCCACCCTGTTTGAGCTTCATAAATTCTTCCTGTTTCATATGGAGCACCCCTTCAGGAATATAGTGCTCCCGGAAAGCCAGCTTGAATTTGTCCCATGTAATTTGATGACCAGCCGGTTGAATAGCCACATAATTTCTCCACCAGGTACTGGCAGGGCCTCGCAACTGCTGTGCTGCAAATAAGGGCTTTTGAGTCTCCGTACATCGGAGAAGCCCAAATTTTTGTTCGATAACCCGGATCCACTCATCTGCCTCAAGAGGATCTTCAGCCTTGACAAATAACGGGGGACGTGTCTCGGAGAAATCCAAATAGGAAGTTTCGCGGGCTCCTTGCGGATACGCTCGCCCGCCTTACTGTTGCATTTGTTGTCCCGCCGTTTCCTGCAGAAAGCGTGTGTTGTCAGCCGTAGCATTAACAAAGGCAGCGATGGCCTCAGCTAATGTTGGAGGTACTAGGGGCGGATTAGGAGTTGCTTCCCTCCCACGGGAGGTTCCTGCACTATCCTGTGCACGAGTCTTGGACGACAACTGAGGCAAAGAACATTTGGAGAATATAATATGCCTAAGTAAACCATCCATTTTACATCACTTAAAAGGGTAATGATACAGACTCGAATTTACAACAGGATTACATTACCTATTACACATTATCATTATTTCTATACTACACTACTCTAGCTTCTTATCACTTTTGGTGGCTTCACTGTCGGGCGTAGGAGACCATTCATCAACCAGCTTCATAGAGGGAGGAGGCCTGAAAAGGTCTAGTTCACCACCAAGTGCTTCTCCCGCTACTCCAGAAGGTCCGGCTCCCATTCCGACAGGATCCGCAGGTACATTAGGGTGCAGTTGTGAATACAACACATGTACCTCCTCATGTAGTGTATTACAATACACTTGCAAGTGGTCCACGACTGTGCTAAGCTCCTCCACATGGGCTCGAGCTTTGGCTTCCTTGGCCCAAGCAAGTGAACGAGAGTTAACAGCCCAATCGAGCGCTAAATCTTGTTCAACAAGTTGGTCTTGCAAGTGTCGGATGTCAGTTCTTAACTCGTTTATTCGCTGACCATCCTCAACCCATACTTCGTTCCTGTGACGGAGCTCCATTTGAAGACGCTCTACCTGAGCTTCTAGATCTCTGATAGGATCATTGCTACCACAACTACTTTCCTCATGACTTGGAGCTAGTTGATGGCGAGGTACGCCAATTGGTCCGGTAGACTTGCGCGCAGTTTTCCTTGTGCGCGGTGGCATTTCTCTAAGGGGTAAAATCTTTTTAACATAATTTGTAGTATGATGCATGCATAACTACAGAATCAACCTTAGTTGATTCACAACCTTCTATACATTGCACTCTAATATCTAGTCTTTAAGTACAGAAGGTAGTTAGATAAGAAGGAAAGAAATTTTCTAGATAAGTTTTTGAAAATTCTTTTTGAAAATGCCTCATAACATCTGCAGAGATGGGCTTCGCTCTGATACCAGCTGTGACGGAACCTCCCAAGTCATTAGGCCCACCTACAGTTGTCCTTGTCCAACGGACCTCAGACAACCCTGCAGGTGCCCCTGAATTACTTGACAAGTTCGGTATTTGCTTTTTTTACCTTTCCCAAGAGCGTTTCACCCGTCACGCAGACATTACAATACATCGGAGGTACGAAAATGCGGAAGCAATTACAATAACTTACCTTATATTAAAGTAAGAAAGAGTTGTAATATTACAGACCAGAGCGAAATATAAGAGTGCTGGGTATTATTGTTACATCACTTTGGGAGGCAAAAACCCCTCCCGATAAATATTAAACAAAAGTTTTAATGGAGGATCCTTTCCTCCCGAAGCTTCACTCCTGGTTTTCTTCTTTGGGCACCACCTTTGAACAAAAGCAGCCAAAATTTGCCACTTCCTCACCTAAAACAACATGGGAGAAAGCCCTAAGTACGAAGTGTACTTTCGCAAGACTTACCCGTCAAAGTAAAAGACTCTCAAGGATATGCTGGCCTTTGGGAATCAAGGTATGGTTTGATAAAAATCAAAGACTCTGTTTGCAGAAATGCTTACTAATAGTGGATTCTAAAAAATCCAGTTTTATTAGCAAGTTAAGTTATTACCTGATCGCTAGAGTTCTTCCTACCCTAGTTCAAGCACTTGACCTGTTCTAGCCAATTTCTTATCGACCCTTCATATTCACTGGAATGCTACGTGTAGGGCAGTGACCAAGTCTTCATATCCGCAAAGTTACGGTGATCCGAATCGATTATACTCAGCTGAGGATCTCCAATCACACGGCATATGTAGCACTTAACCCTTGCATATGTCAACTCGCCACCGGGGTTCTTAAGACCAGATCATGTTCATGCCAACCGAGAGCACAGATACACCACCGTCCAGCCTCTTGTCATGGAGGGTACATGCTACTCTCACCATCTCTCCACTCCCATTGCGAGTTATCTTATTCTGGTATTAGTCTGCCTGAGGCAAAGCTTACCCATGACGAGGCATGTAACCAGTTAAAGGGTCCTCAATCATCAAGCCTACATCGACACGATCCTTAATCGACTCAGACGAAGTCACTACACCGAGACTCTCTCCTCGTGCAAGTCACCCGCTCGGTCTCAGCTTTATCATTTCAAACCCAAAGTTTGGTACCTGGCAGAGGTACATCTTTTCCAATGTTGAACCCATCATGGCCATGATGGATCCACCATCAAGTTTTGTTTTTGGAAAACATCCCACCCACTTTGCAGCATCATCTTTTGAGAAAACATTTTGTTTTTCTAAAGCAAAGCTAAGCATAAGAAAAACCATTTGAAAAACAGGGATTTAAGAGGTAATCAAATCCAAGGAAGGAAATGCAGGAATTGGTTTAGCACACAACTCCTATCACCTAATGCATCAAGCAAGTGAGAAAGATTTTAAGAACAACAAGGAGGTGGCAAATGCACCAGGGCTTGCCTTGTGTTACTGGTGAATCAGGCTCTGTTCCACAGATATCCAAATAAAAACAGTTGCCTGCCTGGTGTTCCTCAGGTGGTGGTGAAGTCTTCGCTTCTTCGACTTCTACTTCTTCTTCGTTTTCTAGATATAGCCATATATAATAATGAATGCCCATGTAATGCTCATGAGAGTGTAAAGATAATAAAAGTTTATTATCTAAAGTCTTGAAAACAATTTTCCTTTATGGTTCTTCAAGAACTTAGGGTTTCCGGAGTCAATAGTGAAGTTCATAGGGCACGGGGTAGGGTTTTGGGTTCTAAGTATCAAACAAGGTCCAAATCATATCCAACTTTGCCCAAGGCCTCTAAATATTATATAGAGTTTATCCTAAAAGTTTAGTGAATTTTGGATTTATTATTTATTCTCTAAAAATCCAGAAACAAGGTTTTTGGCTATTTTAAATACTCTATAATTTCCTATTTGGACTAAAAATCATGAAACTATTTTTATTAAATACTATAGGAAATTAGAAACCTAGCAAAATTGGTTTGGTATTTTTATCATTTTTCTACAATATTCTAGAAATTTCCTAAGTCCAGAAGAAAAAGAAAAGGAAAAAGGTGCTACAGAATTGGGCTTAAATTGGCCTGAGTTGGCCCACTACTGGAGGAAAGTGCCTGCGCGCGCGCCCGCGCTTCCAGTCTTGCAGAAACCTCTCCGATTTGAATAACTACGGAAGAAACTCATGCACTATTTAACTGAGTCACTGATGCTTTGCGAAAAGGCCCTCTCCTTTCTATCTCTTCACAGCTTACAATCCCCGACGATGAACAGCGTTGGGCCACACTCCGGCGATCTTACACCAGCGAAATTACTTGCGGACTGGCACCCTACTTTGGCAGAAACCAAATTCAAGACCCGTCGATCGTTTCCCCTCACTCAATTTC
Source organism: Zea luxurians (assembly GCA_029449295.1). NCBI lineage: Eukaryota > Viridiplantae > Streptophyta > Magnoliopsida > Poales > Poaceae > Zea > Zea luxurians. The sequence continues at coordinate 101,605,575 of JAOPSE010000011.1, forward strand.
ACGACTACGACTCTAAATCATCCTATCCACAGAGACAGCGCGGACAAAGGATGAACACGGGCGTTCTCGATAATCTAGGGCGGTCTAGTTCAATCAAAGGGGTTGAACAGCATTAGGGGGTGTTAAGGAGACTATATCAAATGACCAGGGAGCTTGAGCTAACCTGGAGCAAGCTGACCACGGTGAGGTCTCTTTCGCGGTGGCGGAAACACAGACTGGGGGAACTGAGCAATTCACAGGCGTTAGTGGACAATTGAAGACAAGACTTGGTGGCTTAGATGCGTGATTACCCTGCGGAGCTCATGGCGGGCTCAATTTATAGTAGGCAAGAGCGGTGGCCGGTGAATTTGGATTGAGACGCGCGGCGGTCGGAGGAATGGGAGGTCACTGGCGCAGTGGATTCGTGGAGAATACCGTGGCGGGCTCCCCGACGATGATTGGATGGCTTAAGCGAGTCACAGCGATGCGGTAAATGTGCCCAGGCACGTGGCGCAAGGCCGTGAAGCGGCTGTCTCCAGTGAACTCATCCGAAGCATCCGTGACTAGCTCGGTACGGTGGTCGGAGTAATTTAGTGGCCGGAGTATATCCACGGCGATGATATTTACTCAACCCCAAGCGCTATCCAACCGATCTGAGCATGAATCACAACGGCGAAAGCACGAATCCATGCATGGCTCGTCGGTGGCGAGGGACAGAGCTGGCGACCTGATCGAGACACTGTACCATCGAAACTGCGATTCAGAGCTCCTGACAGCTCAACTTGTAGCGTCCAAGACACAAATTTCTATATAAGGACTTGCTAATTCGCCAGTAGCAAACTTGCAGCCCTTCATACCAGCTGCAATTATGTTATAGCAACAACCACCAACGAGTAATAGATCTAGCTCAAAATGGCTCTCAAACCTAGTTCTAGGCCACTGTCAGTCTAATTTCAGACTTAAGACAGCCTGACAGGTCAACTTGGAGTCAAATTTTCTCCAAATTTCTTATGTAACCCAAGCATAATCTCTGTAGCAAAGTTGCTCTCCTTACATAGCTCTACCAATTTGGTGTACTGGCCTAGGGAAAAATCTTTATGGTTTGGAAGTTACAAGACCCCAAAGTTGAGCGAATTATACTGAAATTCAGACTTAGCCCATAGAGTTCAAATATGACTTCTTGCAATTAAGTCCAAATCTCAAGGTTTTACTTGCAAATCCACATACTTGTGAACCATATGACTTAAGACACCTTAACTTCATAGTTTTTGCATTTTAGTCCAAAAGTGTACTAACTTTGCACTTAGCCCCCTAGGGTTTTAGTCTAGGATTTTCTAGGGTTCTATTTAGGGTTTTTAGTACTCTTAGGGTTACAACAATTGGTTCTAAAAAGCCTGGGAAATTCTTTTCTAAAAAGTCCTGAGTTTCCCATATAGCCTCATCTTCTGAATGTTGGTTCCACTGTATCTTGTAAAATTTGAGAGTTTTCCTTCGGGTAACCCTGTCCTTGTGATCCAAGACTCGAATAGGGTGCTCTGAATATGTCAAGTCTGATTTTAAGGCAACATCTGTTACTTCAATGGTTTGATCGGGAATCCGAAGACACTTCTTCAACTGAGACACATGGAACACATTATGTACAACAGACAATGTTTCGGGTAGCTGGAGTCAGTATGCCACTGGTCCACATTGTTCAAGAACAAGGAAGGGACCAATGTACCGGGGTGCAAGCTTCCCTTTCACCCCGAAACGTGATACACCCTTAATCGGTGAAACTTTCAGATAGACATAATCTCCAACTAGAAAATACAAGGGTGTCCTTCGTTGGTCTGCGTAACTCTTCTGACGAGCTTAAGCTTATTTTAAGTTATGAATTATTCGCCGAACTTTCTCTTTGGTCTCCTTTACCATATCTGGCCTGAAGAAACTTCTTTCACCTAGTTCAGACCAGTTTAACGGAGTACGACACCGTCGGCCATACAAAACTTCGAAGGGTGACATCTTAATGCTTTCTTGATAGCTATTATTGTATGAGAACTCCACTAATGGTAAACAATCATCCCATTTTTGTGGGAATTCCAGAACACATGCTCGCAACATGTCTTCAAGTATTTGATTTACCCTCTCAGTTTGACCACTTGTTTGAGGATGATAGGCCGAACTATGGAGCAACTTGGTACCCAAGGATTTGTGAAGCTCTTCCCAAAATTTGGATACGAATTGAGGTCCACGATCCGACACTATGGTCTTTGGAACACTGTGCAAACTGAGAATACGAGCAATGTACAGTTCTGCATATGTAATTACTGGATATTTTACTTTGACTAGAAGGAAGTGGGCGATCTTTGTAAGTCGGTCAATGATAACCCAAATGGAGTCAAAGCCTTTTGCTGATCTGGGCAATCCCACAACAAAGTCCATGCATCTTCCCATTTCCATGTTGGTATAGGTAGAGATTGTAATGGACCAGCAACTTTTAAGTGTATGGCCTTGACACGTTTATAAATGTCACATCTTGCCACATAGCGTGCGATTTCAATCTTCATCTTTGTCCACCAATAATGCTGTTTTAGATCATGATACATCTTAGTGCTTCCGGGATGAATAGAATAACGACTAAGATGTGCTTCATCTAATATTTGCTGGCGGATTTCTTCATTCTTTGGCACAACTATGCGGTTGTTGAACCATACAATGCCTTGATCGTCTTTTCTGAAACATGTGGCTCTTCTGGCCTTTATCTTCTCATGGATGTGTTTCATACCCTCATCATTCTTTTGAGCATCAATTACCCTTTGTAAAAGAACTGACTCAAGCTTTAGTTGATTTAAGGTTCCATGTTGAATCATTCCAAGGTTTAACCTTTCCATCTCCTGGCATAACGTAATGTCAGAAGTTTTCATGGTTAGACAATGGCAGAAAGCCTTGCGACTGAGTGCATCTGCCACTACATTGGCCTTGCCTGGGTGATAGTGAATCTCTAATTCATAATCCTTAATAAGCTCGAGCCATCTTCTCTGTCTCATGTTCAGCTCTGACTGGGTGAAGATGTACTTCAAACTTTTATGATCTATATAGATGTGACAGACATTTCCCAGTAGATAATGACGCCAGATTTTTAGGGCATGAACCACCGCAGCTAACTCCAGATCATGAGTTGGATAATGTTCCTCATGCCGGCGCAACTGCCTTGAAGCATAGGCTATTACTCGGCCTTCTTGCATTAAAACACAACCGAGACCACTGCCTGATGCATCACAATACAAATCAAAGGGCTTTTCGATATCCGGTTGAGCCAATACCGGAGCAGTGGTTAATAATACTTTCAGCTGCTCAAAGACTTCATTACATTTTGAAGACCAATTGAATTTGGTATCATTCTTCAATAAACTTGTGATTGGTTTCACAAGCTTGGAAAAATCTAGAATGAATCAGCGGTAATAACCAGCCAGTCCAAGGAAACTTCGGACTTGATGTACAGTGGTTGGGGGTTTCCACTCCAAAATATCCTTGACTTTGCTGGGATCCACCACAATCCCCTTGGCAGATAATACATGTCCCAGAAATTGGATCTCCTCTAGCCAGAATGCGCATTTACTGAACTTAGCATATAACTGATGCTCTCTCAAGCGCGTTAACACGATCCGTAAATGCCGAGCATGTTCCTCTTCATTCTTGGAATATATTAAGATATCGTCAATAAATAACACCACAAATTTGTCCAACTCGGGCATAAATACCGAGTTCATCAGATATGTGAAGTGGACAGGAGCATTTGTTAGTCCGAAAGACATAACTAGATATTCAAACAAACCATACCGCGTAGTGAATGCGGTCTTTGGTATATCTTCGGGTCGGATACGGATCTAATGATAGCCCGATCTGAGGTTAATCTTAGAGAATATCCTCGCTCCAGTTAGTTGATCAAATAAAATGTCAATCCGGGGAAGAGGGTACTCATTTTTGATGGTAACCTCATTAAGGGGTCTATAATCCACGCACATCCATAGTGTTTGGTCCTTCTTCTTAACAAAGATGGCTGGACAACCCCATGGCGATGAGCTTGGCCGGATGAATCCCTTCTCCAGTAGATCTTGTAATTGGGTCTTGAGGTCTACCAATTGGTTTAACTGGAATGGCTACGGGAATGGTCAAGAGAACCTCTTCTTGGCCATAACTCAATTTGATAGTTCTCAAGTTAGTGTTGAGAATAGCTTTATGTTGGGCTAACCAATTCATGCCCAGAATTACATCTCTATCTTGGCCTTTCAGAACAATCATGTTTGTAGGAAACTCCCATTCAGCCAATATTACGGGCACTTGGAAAGCCACTTCTTTAGTAAATATTTGTCCCCCGGGTGAATGAATAGTAAACCCTTCCCTTGATTCAGTATATGGAATGCAATATTTCTCCACAAACTTCTTGCTTATGAAAGTATGCGAAGTACCAGAATCAAAGAGAATAATTGCAGGGTGATTGGCCACTAGAAACGTACCCATCATAACCGGTTCGCCTTCCGGTGTTGTGGCCACTTAAGTATAATAAATCTGCCCCGTTTTCCTCATATTCTTGTCCGTGGTATTGTTCGCCGCATTTCCCTTTCCTTGAGCGGAATTCCTAGAACTCTGCTGATTACTTGATCTATTCTGCTTCAGGTATGGACAGTCCTTGATAAAGTGTCCGGACTTTCCACAGTTAAAGCAACCTGTTGAAGAGCTTGGGAGGGCATGGAAACGAGTACCAGGGGCACTCGGCTGATTTGTTGGAGTGGGGGCAGTGGCGGGGTGAATGAAGACCGGTTGCTTGAAAGGGTAGGAGGGTGGACGTGGTGAAGAGCGATTCGGATTAAAAGGTCGGATTACCAACCTTTGTCTTTTCTCAGACCCCTGACTGGGCCTGTCGCCTCCGTAACCCTTTGATTTTCCCGAGCCTGCATATTTAGCTTCGACTGCCAGTGCAGTACTGACAGCCCTTCCGTAGGAAAGATCAATGCAGGTGGCCATCTTCCGTTGCATTCGGTCATTTAGGCCTCTCATGAAGCAATTTCTCTTCTTTAGATCCGTGTTGACTTGATCAATAGCATATTGGGACAAGTGGTTGAATTTGTTGAGATACTGAGTGACAGTATCCCCACCCTGTTTCAGCTTCATAAACTCCTCCTGTTTTATATGGAGCACTCCCTCAGGAATATAGTGCTCCCAGAAAGCCAACTCGAACTCATCCCAGGTTATTTGATGACCAGCTGGTTGAACAGCTACATAATTTCCCCACCAGGTACTGGCAGGGCCTCGCAATTGCTGTGCTGCAAATAAGGGCTTTTGTATCTCCGTGCATCGGAGAAGACCGAACTTATGTTCGATAACGCGGATCCACTCATCCGCTTCCAGAGGATCTTCCGCCTTGACAAATAATGGGGGACGGGTCTTTGAGAAATCCAGATATGACGTTTCACGGGGTCCTTGCTGATACGCTCGCCCGCCTTGCTGCTGCATTTGTTGTCCCGCCATTTCCCACAGAAAGCAGGTGTTGTCAGCCGTAGCGTTAACTAAGGCAGTGATGGCCTTAGCTAATGTTGGAGGTACTGGGGGCGGGTTTGGAGTTGTTTCCCTCCCACGGGAGGTCCCTACTCCATCCTGTGCACGAGTCTTGGAAGGCATCTAAGGCAAAGAGCATTTGAAATATATAATATGCCAAAGAAAACCATCCATTTACATTACTGAAAAGGGTAATGATACAGACTCGAATTTACAACAGGATTACATTACCTATTATACATTACTACTACTTCTACACTATACTACTCTTGCTTCTGTCACTTTTGGTAGCTTCACTGTCGGGCGTAGGAGACCATTCACCAACCAACTTCATAGAGGGAGGGGGCCTGAAAAGGTCCAGTTCACCACCGAGTGCTTCTCCCGCTACTCCAGAAGGTCTGGCTCCCAGTCCGACAGGATCCGCAGGTACGTTAGGGTGCAGTTGGGAATACAATACATGAACTTCTTCATGTAGTGTATTACAATACACTTGCAAGTGGTCTATGGAGGTGCTAAGCTCCTCCACGCGGGCTCGAGCTTTAGCTTCCTTAGCCCAAGCAAGTGAACGAGAGTTAACCACCCAATCGAACACTAGATCTCGTTCTGCAAGCTGGTCTTGCAGGTGGCGGATGTCTGTTCTTCATTCGTTTATTCTCTCACCATCTGCGACCCATATATCGTTCCTGTGATGGAGTTCTGAGCGAAGCTGATCAACTTGGGCTTCTAGATCCCCGATTAGATCGTTGCTACCACTGCTACTGTCTTCATGCCGTGGGGCTAGTTGATGGCGAGGTACGCCGATTGGCCCGGTAGACTTGCGCGCAGTCTTTCTCGTGCACGGCGGCATATCTCCATGTGGGGAAAATCTTATTAACATAATTTTTAGCATGATGCATGTATAATTATAGAATCAACCTTAGTTGATTCACACCATCTATACATTGCACTCTATTACCTGGTCTTTCAATTAAGTACTCAGAAGGTGGTTAGATAAGAAAGAAAGAAATTTTCTAGATAAGTCTTTGAAAATTCTTTTTGAAAATGCCTCATAACCTCTGCAGAGATGGGCTTCACTCCGATACCAGCTGTGACAGAACCTCCCAAGTCACTAGGCCCACCTACAGTTGTCCTTGTCCAACGAACCTCAGACAACCCTACAGGTGCACCTGATTACTTGACAAGTTCGGTATCTGAATTCCTTACCTTTCCCAAGAGCGTTTCACCCGTCACACAGACATTACAATACATCGGAGGTACAAAAATACGGAAGCAATTACAATAACTTACCTTATATTAAAAGTAAGAAAGAGTTGGATTATTACAGACCAGAAACAAATATAAGAGTGCTGAGTATTATTATTACATTCCTAGGGAGGCAAAAACCCCTCCCAATAAACAAAAGTTTTAACGGAGGATCCTTTCCTCCTGAAGCTTCACTCCTGGCTTTCTTCTTTGGGAACCACCTTTGAACAAAAGCAGCAAAAGTTTGCCGCTTCTTCACCTAAAACCACATGGGACAAAGCCCTGAGTATGAAGTGTACTTTCGCAAGACTTACCCGACAAAGTAAAAGACTCTCAAGGATATGCTGGCTTTAAAGGAGTCAAGGTAAGGCTTATCAATAATCAATGACTCTGTTTGCAGAAATGCTTACTAATAGTGGATCCTTAAAAATCCAGTTTTATTTGCCAGTTTAAGCAAAATTACCTGCAACTAGAGTTCTTTCTACCCTAGTTCAATCACTTAACCTGCACTAGCCAATTTCTTAACCACCCTTCATCTTTACTGGAGTTCTACGTATAGGGCAGTGATCAAGTCTTCATAACCGTGAAGTTACGGCGATCCGAATCGATTATACTCAGCTGAGGATCTCCAATCACACGACATATGTAGCAATTAACCCTTGCATATGTCAACTCGCCACCGGGGTTCTTAAGACCAGATCAGGTTCACGCCAACCGAGAGCACAGATACACCACCGTCCAGCCTCTTGCCACGGAGGGTACACACTACTCTTGCCATCTCTCCACTCCCATTGCGTGTTATCTTATTTTGGTATTAGTCTGCTCAAGGCAAAGCTTACCCATGACGAGGCATGTGACCAGTTAAAGGGTCCTCGATCATCAAGCCTACATAGACATGGTCCTTAATCGACTTAGACGGAGACACTACACCGAGACTCTCTTCTCGTGCAAGTCACCCGCCCAGTCTCAGCTTAATCATTTCAAACCCAAAGTTTGGTACCTGGCAGAGGTACATCTTTTCCGATGCTGAACCCATCATGGCCATGATGGATCCACCATCAAGTTTTATTTTCGAAAACATCCCACCCACTTTGCAACATCATCTTTTGAGAAAACATTTTGTTTTTCTAAAGCAAAGCTAAGCATAAGAAAGACCTTTTGAAAAACAGGGATTTAAGAGGTAATCAAATCCAAGGAAGGAAATGCAGGAATTGGTTTAGCACACAACTCCTATCACCTAATGCATCAAGCAAGTGAGAAAGATTTTAAGAACAACAAGGAGGTGGCAAATGCACCGGGGCATGCCTTGTGTTACTGGTGAATCAGGCTCTATTCCGCAGATATCCAAATAAAAACAATTGCCTGCCTGGTGTTCCTCAGGTGGTGGTGAAGTCTTCGCTTCTTCGACTTCTACTTCTTCTACGTTTTCTAGATATAGCCATATATAATAATGAATGCCCATGTAATGCTCATGAGAGTGCAAAGATAATAAAAGTTTATTATCTAAAGTCTTGAATACAACTTTCCTTCATGGTTCTCCGATAACTTAGGGTTTTCGGAGTCAATAGTGAATTTCATAGGGCAAGGGGGTAGGGTTTTGGGTTCTAAGTATCAAACAAGGTCCAAATCATATTCAACTTTGCCCAAGGCCTCTAAATATTATATAGAGTTTATCCTAAAAGTTTAGTGAATTTTGGATTTATTATTTATTCTCTAAAAATCCAGAAATAAGGTTTTTGGCTATTTTAAATACTCTATAATTTCCTATTTGGACTAAAAATCATGAAACTATTTTTATTAAATACTATAGGAAATTAGAAACCTAGCAAAATTGGTTTGGTATTTTTATCATTTTTCTACAATATTCTAGAAATTTCCTAAGTCCAGAAGAAAAAGAAAAGGAAAAAGGTGCTACAGAATTGGGCTTAAATTGGCCTGAGTTGGCCCACTACTGGAGGAAAGTGCCTGCGCGCGCGCCCGCGCTTCCAGTCTTGCAGAAACCTCTCCGATTTGAATAACTACGGAAGAAACTCATGCACTATTTAACTGAGTCACTGATGCTTTGCGAAAAGGCCCTCTCCTTTCTATCTCTTCACAGCTTACAATCCCCGACGATGAACAGCGTTGGGCCACACTCCGGCGATCTTACACCAGCGAAATTACTTGCGGACTGGCACCCTACTTTGGCAGAAACCAAATTCAAGACCCGTCGATCGTTTCCCCTCACTCAATTTCACGACTACGACTCTAAATCATCCTATCCACAGAGACAGCGCGGACAAAGGATGAACACGGGCGTTCTCGATAATCTAGGGCGGTCTAGTTCAATCAAAGGGGTTGAACAGCATTAGGGGGTGTTAAGGAGACTATATCAAATGACCAGGGAGCTTGAGCTAACCTGGAGCAAGCTGACCACGGTGAGGTCTCTTTCGCGGTGGCGGAAACACAGACTGGGGGAACTGAGCAATTCACAGGCGTTAGTGGACAATTGAAGACAAGAATTGGTGGCTTAGATGCGTGATTACCCTGCGGAGCTCATGGCGGGCTCAATTTATAGTAGGCAAGAGCGGTGGCCGGTGAATTTGGATTGAGACGCGCGGCGGTCGGAGAAATGGGAGGTCACTAGCGTAGTGGATTTGTGGAGAATACTGTGGCGAGCTCCCCGGCGATGATCGAATGGCTTAAGCGAGTCACGGTGATGCGGTAAATGTGCCCAGGCACGTGGCGCAAGGCTGTGAAGCGGCTGTCTCTGGCGAACTCATCCGAAGCATCAGTGACTAGCTCGGTACGGTGGTCGGAGTAATTTAGTGGCTGGAGTATATCCACGGCGATGATATTTACTCAACCCCAAGCGCTATCCAACCGATCCGAGCATGAATCACGGCGACGAAAGCACGAATCCGTGCGCGGCTCATCGGCGGCGAGGGACAGAGCTGGCGACCTGATCGGGACACTGTACCATCGAAACTGCGATTCAGAGCTCCTGACAGCCCAACTTGTAGCGTCCAGGACACAAATTTCTATATAAGAACTTGCTAATTCGCCAGTAGCAAACTTGCAGCCCTTCATACCAGCTATAATTATGTTATAGCAACAACCACCAAATGAGTAACAGATCTAGCTCAAAATGGCTCTCAAACCTAGTTCTAGGCCACTGTCAGTCTGATTTCAGACTTAAGACAGCCTGACAGGTCAACTTGGAGTCAAATTTTCTCCAAATTTCTTATGTAACCCCAGCATAATATCTGTAGCAAAGTTTCTCTCCTTACATAGCTCTACCAATTTAATGTACTGACCTAGGGCATAATCCTTATGGTTTGGAAGTTACAAGACCCCAAAGTTGAGCCAAATATACTGAAATTCAGACTTAGCCCATAGAGTTCAAATAGGACTTCTTGCAATTAAGTCCAAATCTCAAGGTTTTACTTGCAAATCCACATACTTGTGAAGCATATGACTTAAGACACCTTAACTTCATAGTTTTTGCATTTTAGTCCAAAAGTGTACTAACTTTGCACTTAGCCCCCTAGGGTTTTAGTCTAGGATTTTCTAGGGTTCTATTTAGGGTTTTTAGTACTCTTAGGGTTTGGATCTCACTTAAGTTCATCCATGGTGACATTTTATGACTGTTTCAATTGAGTTTTGAAGTTTTCTCTTGTTTAGGTTTTGGTTACCCCTTTAAGCCCAATCTAGGGTTAGATATTATACCCTAGGGTTTCACTCATGAAGTGTGACATCAATACAATTTGTTTCAAGTTTTTGCCTAGTGAATGCACTCTAAGTGTAACAAGCACATGAGATGTCAATGCTTATGATGTTATGCTCAAGTTTTAGTGACAGTAACACCAGGGGTGCTACAGTTCGGGCCAGATTCAACCCGGAACTGTTCATAGTTTTTCTTTTTCTTTTTCTGCCAGACTTTGGAAATCTATAAGAAATTGTAGAAAAATGCTAAAAATGCCAGACCAATTTTGTTAGACTTCTAACTTCCTATAGTATTTAATAAAAATAGTTCCATGATTTTTAGTCCAAATAGAAAATTATAGAGCGTTTTAAATAGCCAAAATCCCTGCTTCTGGAATTTTAGGAAATAATTAATAATTCCAAAATTCACCAAACTTTTTAAAGGAATTTTAAAAATTATTTAGAAGCCTTGGGTAAATTTTGGTATGATTTAGGCCATGTTTGATACTTAGAAACCAAAACCCTAGCCCCCCTGCCCTATGAACTTGACTATAGACTCTGAAAACCCTAGTTTCTCGGAGATCCGTGAAGGAAAGTTGTATTCAAGACTTTAGATAATAAACTTTTATTATCTTTGCATTTCCATAATCATTACATGAGCATTCATGAATATATATGGCTATGTATAGAAAACGATGAAGAGATAGAGATTGAAGAAGCCAGGACTACACCACCACCACCACCTGAAGAACCTAAGGCAGGAAACTGCTTTTACTTTGATATTTGTGGAGCAGAACCTGACTCACCAGTAACACAAGGCAAGCCCCGGTGCATTTGCCACCTCCTTGTTACTTTTAAAATCTTTCTCACTTGCTTGATGCATTAGGTGATAGGAGTTGTGTGCTAAACCAATTCCTGCATTTCCTTCCTTGGAATTTGACTACTTCTCCTAAATCCCTGTTTTACAAAAAGGTTTTTCTTATGCTTAGCATTGCTTTAGAAAAACAAAACATTTTGTTTTCACAAAAGATGATGCTCCAAAGTGGGTGGGATGTTTTCCAAAAACAAAACTTGATGGTGGATCCATCATGGTCATGATGGGTTCAACATTGGAAAAGATGTACCTCTGCCAGGTACCAAACTTTGGGTTTGAAATGATAAAGCTGAGACCGGGCGAGTGACTTGCACGAGGAGAGAGTCTCGGTATAGTGTCTCCGTCTGAGTCGATTAAGGACTGTGTCGATGTAGGCTTGATGATCGAGGACCTTTTAACTGGTCACATGCCTCGTCATGGGTAAGCTTTGCCTTGGGCAGACTAATACCAGAATAAGATAACATGCAATGGGAGTGGAGAGATGGCGAGAGTAGCGTGTACCCTCCATGGCAAGAGGCTGGACGGTGGTGTATCTGTGCTCTCGGTTGGCGTGAACCTGATCTGGTCTTAAGAACCCCGGTGGCGAGTTGACATATCCAAGGGTTAAGTGCTACATATGTTGTGTGATTGGAGATCCTCAGCTGAGTATAATTGATTTGGATTGCCATAACTTCGCGGATATGAAGACTTGGTAACTGCCCGACACGTAACATTCCAGTGAATATGAAGGGTCGATAAGAAATTGGCTAGAACAGGTCAAGTGCTTGAACTAGGGTAGGAAGAACTCTAGCGATCAGGTAATAACTTAACTTGCTAATAAAACTGGATTTTTAAGGATCCACTATTAGTAAGCATTTCTGCAAACAGAGTCTTTAATTTTTGTCAAACCATACCTTGATTCCCAAAGGCTAGCATATCCTTGAGAGTCTTTTACTTTGACGGGTAAGTCTTGCGAAAGTACACTTCATACTCAGGGCTTTGTCCCATGTTGTTTTAGGTGAGGAAGCGGCAAATTTTTGCTACTTTTGTTCAAATGTGGTGCCCAAAGAAGAAAACCAGGAGTGAAGCTTTGGGAGGAAAGGATCCTCCGTTAAAACTTTTGTTTAATATTTATCGGGAGGGGTTTTTGCCTCCCAAAGCGATGTAATAATAATACCCAGCACTCTTATATTTCGCTCTGGTCTGTAATATTACAACTCTTTCTTACTTTAATATAAGGTAAGTTATTGTAACTGCTTTCGCATTTTCGTACCTCCGATGTATTGTAATGTCTGCATGACGGGTGAAACGCTCTTGGGAAAGGTAAAGAAAGCAAATACCAAACTTGTCAAGTAATTCAGGGGCACCTGCAAGGTTGTCTGAGGTCCGTTGGATAAGGACAACTGTAGGTAGGCCTAATGACTTGGGAGGTTCCGTCACAATTTTTTGAATTCTTCTCTCAATGCTCAGCTTGACTCTGAAAGGGCGGCTCACGAGGTAAACTTACTTAACTGGCTCCACTGTGCTTACTATTTACTGGATGCTTGAGAGTTGACTCTTGTTTGTAGGAGGAGAGACGAGCACTTGCAGCTTCTCGTGACAATCTCAACAGGTTGTATCATGATGCCAGCAATTCCTTAACCATCTTGGAAAGAAGCCATCACTTTACTATGTTAGATCTGGATCATCATCGTCGCGAACTGCAAGTGTCCCAAGATGAGGTCCTGCGGCTTAGACAGCTGGTGTCAAGCAAGGACTCCATCGTTAAAGACCTATGTTCCTCCAAGAAGTTAGTTACCCAGGAGCTAGAGGCCGCTCAACTGGCTACCAAAGTTGCAGAGGACAATTGCGCCATTCTAAAAGCTCAGCGCGACAAGGCTATGGACAAAGCCATTCGCGCGGGGCGGATCCTGATGAGAAGACATGGTGTGGTTGTTCCTGATGACATAGTTGCTGATGTCAAGGCTGCTCTTGATGCCTTGAGTCGCCCTTCTTCTTCAGTTGTTCCTGAGAAAGACATTACCAAATAGAGATGTTTCGCATTAGTGATGTGTTTAGAAGATACTGAATGCATTCGTGAATTATATGTGTGCGTGATCAGTGTGCTCAGATACTCGATGGATAGGGTACTAGAATGTGTTCTTGGTGCTGAAAACTATAACATTTTGTTTCTATTGTTAGAATTCAACAGTCGTCATGAACGATTGCAGAAGTAAGTGCGGCGTGCTGGTTTTGGAGTCTTTTCCTAATTTATGCCAATTGATTAGCTGGTAAGGCATAGAGGTCGCCCTATGACAAGTAGTTGTGAGCATGTTGCACCGTCTTAAGTCATTGCCGACTTAGGCCGATTGCTCTGTTAGTAGGGTATAGTGGTCACCCTAAGTTGAGTAAGCGCGAGCATGTTGCACCGTCTTAAGTCATTGCTAACTTAAGTCGATTGCTCCGTTAGTAGGGTATAGTGGTCACCCTAAGTCAAGTAAGCGTGAGCATGTTGCACCGTCTTAAGTCATTGCCGACTTAAGCCAATTACTCCGTTAGTAGGGTATAGTGGTCACCCTAAGTCGAGTAAGCGCGAGCATGTTGCACCGTCTTAAGTCATTGCCAACTTAAGCCGATTGCTCCGTTAGCAGGGTATAGTGGTCACCCTTAGTTGAGTAAGCGCGTTGATTCCAAGTTTAATCAAGTCGAAGTCAATGGATAACCAATAGTTTGAATGCCTTTGAGAGTGAAATCTTTTATTGATGACATATTTTCCAATTACAGAGTACAACGTTGCTCCGATAGCTCTCGCTAAGGGTAAAACTTCCTGAGGTGCCCTATATTCCATGAATTCCCCACTTCCGTGCCATCCATTTGAGTAAGCCGATATGATCCTGGCCGAGTGACCTCCGACACCATGAGTGGCCCTTCCCATAACGGCGATAATTTGTGCCGTCCTTCTCCCATTAGAATTCGGTGAAGGACCAAGTCTCCCACTACGAAGGATCGATGTCGTATAGCCTTATCATGATAGCGCCTCAAGGTCTGCTGGTATCTAGCTAATTGAATTACTGTATTCAATCGCTCTTCTTCCAGTACGTCAATATCTTCTAGCCTGGTAGCTTCTGCTTCAGCTATGCTTTCGAAGACCAGCCTTGGTGCCCCAAACCTAAGGTCGGCAGGTAGCACTGCCTCCAAACCATAGACCATGAAGAAGGGGGTGTTTCTATGTAGAGCTCGACTGGGTTGAGTTCTTAGGCTCCAAACCACATAAGGTAATTCTCTGATCCACTTCCCTACGAACTTTTCATTCTTGTCGAAGACTTTCTTCCTGAGTGCTTCTAGTATCATTCCATTAGCTCTTTCCACCTGACCATTAGCTCCTGGATGTGCTACTGACGCATATTTGACCTGGATGCTCCGTTGTTCGCAGAAATCAAAGAATTCAGAACTAGTGAAATTGGATCCTAGGTCGGTTATGATGCTATTTGGTATCCCAAACCTGAATATTATATCTTGTATGAATTCCACTACCTTGGCTGAAGTTAGAGAAGCAATGGGTTTGTATTCTATCCATTTGGTGAATTTGTCAATGGCGACCAACACGTGAGTGTAGCCTCCCTGAGCTTTCTTGAAGGGTCCAATCATGTCCAGTCCCTAGCACGCAAATGGCCATGCTACGGGTATGGTCTGCAGTTGCCGTGCTGGTAAATGTTGTTGCTTTGATAAGAATTAGCAAGCTTCACATCGCTGGACTAATTCGGCTGCATCACTCTTTACTGTCGTCCAGTAGAAACCAGACCTGAAGACCTTCCCAACCATAGTTCTAGATGTTGCGTGTATTTCGCACTGTCCGGCGTGAATCTCATCTAGCAGTTGTCTCCCAGTAACCGAGGAAATGCACTTCATGAGGACTCCTGTTGCACCCCTTCTGTACAGTGCATCCCCTACAAGGGTGTAGTGGGCTGACTGTCTTGCGAGGCATTCTGCTGCGGCTTTATCATCCGGTTCTTCTTCATTCTTTATATACCTGATAATAGGCCCCCTCCAGTCATTAGAATCTGACTCTAGCTGGCTCAAAGCATTGCACTCTTCTGCCTGATCTGAGGAAATGGTTGGGCATGGCACCTCCTGGACGAAAACTCTAGGTGGGACCTGAGCTCGACTGGATCCTAGTTTCGACAACGCGTCTGCTGCTGCATTGTGATCTTTTTCCACATGATGAAATTCCAGCCCTTCGAATTTGTCTTCTAGTTTTCGGATGGCTATACAGTACTTGCCCATGGAATCATTCGAACAATCCCAGTATTTATTTATCTGACTTATGACCACCAGTGAATCTCCGTATACCATCAACCTCTTAATGCCCAGTGATATGGCAATGTTCAATCCATAGATCAGAGCTTCATATTTTGCTACATTATTTGATGCTGAGAATAACAACTGGAGAGCATGTTTGAGTTGTTCACCTCCAGGGGCAATGAAGAGGATCCCTGCGCCTGCTCCCTGTAGTTTCAGCGAGCCATCGAAATACATTCGCCATACTTCTGTAGCCTCGGGGTTGTCTGGTACTTGCTGCTTGGTCCATTCTGATACGAAGTCAACTAGTGCTTGAGTCTTTATCGTAGTGCGAGGCCGAAACTCAATGTCGTGAGCTCCCAGTTCACAGGCCCACTTGGCTATTCTTCCAATGGCTTCTTTGTTGTGAAGAATATCCCATATTGGAAACCTAGTGACTACTATGACTTTGTGGTCGTCGAAGTAGTGATGGAGTTTGCGAGCAGTTAGAAGTACTGCGTACAATAGTTTTTGAACTTGAGGATATTTCTTTTTGGAGGGTCCCAGAACTTCACTGATGAAATAGATGGGATGTTGTACTGGATATGCGTGCCCTTCGTCCTCTGCCTACTCGACTACTAACGAGGTGCTCACCACGTGAGTCGTGCAGGAGATGTACAACAACAGATCTTTCGCCGGTTGATCTGGCATGGCGGCTTTAGCACTAGTGGCGTGGTTAAGAACTTCTTCAGTGCATCAAGAGCTTCCTGAGCTTCTGAGGTCCATTAGAACTTGTCCACCTTCTTGAGCAATTTGTAGAATGGTAGGCCTTTTTCTCCTAACCTTGATATGAACCTGCTTAAAGCTGCCATGCATCCAGTAAGCCTTTGCACTTTCTTTTGTAATCGTGGTGCTTCCATCCTCATGATAGCCTCAATTTTCTCTGGGTTAGCTTCAATTCCATGGTGGCTGACAATGAATCCGAGCAACTTCCCTGCTGGCACTCCAAAGATACATTTTTCTGGATTGAGCTTCTACCGGTACCGCCTCAGGCTGCTGAAGACCAGCTGCAGATCCTCATTGAAGTTTTTTGAGTTATCTGTCTTAATCACCACATCATCAACATAAGCTTCTACCCGCTTGCCCCAGTGATCGGCTAAGTATGTTTGAATATCTCTCTGGTAAGTCGCTCTAGCGTTCTTGAGGCCAAACGACATGGAGGTATAGCAGAAAGCTCCAAACGGGGTAATGAATGCAGTTTTTTTCCTTGTCTTCTTTTGACATGCTAATCTCATGGTATCCAGAGTAGCAATCCAGGAAGGACAACATAGAACACCCGATCGTCGAATCTACCACCTGATCTATTCTAGGAAGTCCAAAGGGATCCTTCGAACAGTGTTTGTTGAGGTCTGTATAGTCGACGCACATGTGCCAATCCACTTTATTCTTTTTGGGTACAAGAACAGGATTTGCTAACCACTCAGGATGCAGTACTTCTCTAATGAACCCTGCCGCAACTAAGCGAGCTAGCTCGGCATGAATAGTTTCTCTCTTGTCAGATGTGAAACGACGCAACTTTTATCGGATCGGCCTCGCCTGGGGATAGACCTTCAGTTTGTGCTCGGCCAGTTCTCTTGGGACTCTCGGCATATCCGTAGGTTGCCATGCGAATACGTCTCAGTTATCTTGCAGAAACTGGACGAGCGCGCCTTCCTATTTGTCATCCAGGCTGGAGCTGATGATGGCAGTCTTGCGTTCGTTAGCGAACTCGAGGTTGATTCTCTTCGCTTCCTCAGTCGGCCGCATAGAGATCACGGCTTGAGCTTCATTCATAGGTATCGGAGGTCTTCCTCAGGCTTTGAATGGCCATGAATTTCGCCAATCCTGACCTGCCGATGATGGCATTGTATCCATAATCGAAGCTTGCTACCTCGAACCTCAGGAACTTGGTTCTATAGTTTTCCAGAGTTCCGAAGGTGACCAGCATGTAGATGTGTCCGAGTGGGTATTCTCCTTCAGTCGGCACAATGCCGAAGAAAGGAGTGTCTGACTCGTGGAGCTCTTTGAGTGCAACTCCCAAGCCTAATAGCGTCCGGGGGAAAGTGACGTTGATGTTGCTTCCCGTCCACCAACACCTTTTTTAAACCTACTTTCTCGGATCACCGGATCGACGAGGAGCGGGTACTTGCTCGGATGATCGAAGTTGAGCCACTGATCCGCCCGAGTGAAGGTGATCGGGTGCTCGGACCATCGATACGGGGCGGGAGCACTGGTGGCCGCCATCAATATCTGACGATCATTGAGCTT
The DNA here is from genome assembly GCA_029449295.1 of Zea luxurians. Taxonomy (NCBI): domain Eukaryota; kingdom Viridiplantae; phylum Streptophyta; class Magnoliopsida; order Poales; family Poaceae; genus Zea; species Zea luxurians. The sequence continues at coordinate 101,623,432 of JAOPSE010000011.1, forward strand.
CTGCTGCCTTTTGTTCTCTTACGACCCATGTCCACCGAAGATGACGTTGACTTCTCCATCGACGCGCGGGAAAGCTCTGCCTCCTCCCCCTTCCTGCTGCTGAGGTTGTCAAGGTTCTCCGGGTCCTCGTGGTGGGGGAGGTGGTAGAGGTTGGAAGGGCTGGCTAATCCCGACGGAGTGCTTGAAATCTTTGCAGTTTTGAAGAGTATGACGCATATCCTTGTGGTACGGGCACTAGGCGTCGAGGATGTCGTCCAATGTTCGTTCGCCTCCGTGAGGTGCCCCTCGGACACGAGAGACGGGTGATCCAGCGGCATGGACTTCTTCGCGATGCCTCTTCTCCCAGCGCTTGTCGGTTTGCAGGTTCGTATCGCGCTGTGGTGCGGACGGAGCGGGCTTCGTTCCTCCGATGAGGTCCTGGGCACGTTCATCGGCGGTGATGTAGAGGTCCGCCTCCCTGAACAGCTATTTGGAAGTGGTCGGCGCTTTTTGTAGTATGGCTCGGACGAAAGCCGAGTCATTAGATCCTCGGTAGAAGTCCTCGATCACTGCTGCTTCCGCAACTTCGGGAATACAATTTCTCATGGTCTGAAATCTTTTGAGGTATGACCGAAGAGTCTCATCCCCTTGGCGCCTGATGGATTTGAGGTCTCATGGCTGCGCCGGCTTGTCGGAGAGGGATTGGAAATTGGCGATAAAACACCAACTGAAGTTGCTCCAATCGTCGATGCAGTGTCGGGGTAGGTGTCATAGCCATTACAGTGCATCTTGTCCGAGGACGATGGGCAAGCACACAGTCATCACATCTTCAGTTGCCCCAGCGGCTCGGGCAGCGGTGGTATAGACAGCCAACCAGCCTCCCAGGTCCTGCTTAGGCTTGTACTTGTCGACGTTGGAGACCTTGAAGTTTGGGGGCCACTGAATGGCCCTGAGACACGGAGTGAGCGCTGATACTCCACACGTGTCCTCCTATCGACGATTGTGGTGTCAGTCCCGGGGAGGGGAGTTGCCGATGTGCTGCCTCGACTGCCCCTGAGTTGTGCTGCCAGTTGAAGCCGTTGCCGACTCAACCCTGGTGGCCTGACTTCATGCAGGGATGCCGTGATCCTGATCATACTCCTCTCGGCGTCGGATCTCATTCTCATGTCGTCATTCACGCGAAGCATTGATGGAGCTCCGTGCATCCCGCTGACTGTTGATGGCGTGTCGTAGATCGCTCGGAGGATGAGAGAGAGGTAGAAGGTGATTAGCTGCCCGAGTGAGTAGCCGCTGATATCCCTTGGCTTCTGGAGTCCGGGGGAGGCCATTGGCTATCCGGGCCAATAATCCACTGACCTCGCTCAGTGTGTTCATGGCTCGGGGTTCAGGTTTCATCTGAAGAGAGGGTTCTCTCGATGCTGTCTCGCCTCCTGCTTAGCTTGCTCTTGAGCTTGTCGACGGTCACGTCGGCGGGAGTTCCTCCTTTCCCTGAAGACTCGTTTGTCTGGAGTTTCTCCTACCTCCGAGATCTCATCTCGTGATACAGGCTACACTAGGTCTCGTTCTTCGGCTGCATGATGTCGCCGGGCATTACGGCATCGGTTCCTTCGTCGGCGAGCTTCTCGCTGAGGAGGTTCTTCCCTAGGCATGGTTGGTTCATCGTCGGAGATGGGGGACGATTCTACTCTCCCCCCGATGAAGAGGACGTCGGGGTAGAATGGAGTTGTTGTGACGACAAGCTTCTTTTTGTTCTCCTTTAAGGGCGAAGGTACCAGATTGGCAGCTGGACAGGCCTTTATCTCGTTTGTTTCTTTTTTTCCTTGTAATTCGTGTCCATCTTTCTGTGGATGAGGTGGACAATGGGGTTCTCCGGGTGAACGAATTCTCTGCTCCCGTCTTGCAGGAGGTATTCTTCACTTGGAGCCTGGAGGTTGCGCTATTTCCTGCTTCATTTCGGCTTTCTCGGAGATTTTCAAGGAAGGCTTTTTCTCTGGTGGATCCGCTATACGATGCAGAATCCCTTCTTCGTCTGCCACGGATGAGATGGTTCCAAAGCAGAACACAGATCCGGGGCGGAGAGTGATCTTGTGCTGAAAAGTGATGGCCATTGAGCTAGCTTGGATCAGCGACACACCCCCTACCTGGCGTGCTAGCTGTCGGTGTTTGGGACCCAACCGCGCACCCAGGGTTACCCCTCGAGGTGCTTTTGGGTAGGACAGTGTTACCGACTGTAGCTCGATGGTTCGTGCTAGGTGCACGAGAGACGATGGACAATTTTATACAGGTTTGGGCCACTTAGAGAGGCGTAACACCCTACTTCCTGGTGTGGATCTTTTATGTGGTGGGTTACAGATGGGTTCCCTAGCACTATGGATACTAGAGAATGAGATAGATGGCTAATGAGTGACTTGTTCTTCGATGGGGTGCCCCATAGGCCTTATATACTAGACCGTGGGGCGTTACATGCGGGTATGATAACTACATGCTCCTAAGTAATAGTGAACCGGCTGAACTTATCTTCCTACTATCTTGCCGACTTATCCTTGTTTAGTTCCGACGTTTGAGGGCGCCACACGGGAGAATCGAATCAATATTGTGGAAAATGCTTAAACCTAGTGATCCGCATGGGCTTGAGTCTATCCAATCTTGCGTCGATCCATTCTGCCAGTGATTCTTCCCCTGGCCCATGAAGGGATGGCCTTGCGAAGTAATGGGCCCAAAGCCTTTCGTGAGGCCCTCTATCCTTCTAGTGGACCCGGGGGATATCTGTCCCCCACAGAGCGTCCACTGCGTCACACAATGTCAGGTCAGTCCAGTCAACTGGAGAGACTGCATCGTCGCCTGCACGAGGAGCAGGAGCGCCGACGCTAGGAGCAGGAGTAGCAGGACTCTTCCCCCTCGCCTCAGCGGGAGGTGGAGTCTAAGAGGCCGCCTTCCCCTGCACCTCAGCTAGAGATGCCCCCTGCACCACCATAGGGCATCCCAGCTGCTGGAGGAGACCTTGACGGAGACGGAGATGACGACGACGCCGGTGGCAGTTCGAGCCATGACACAGAGTTCTCGGAGGAGCCGGAGCCGGAGGGATGGATCGCTAGACCCATCACTCGTGACGCTACTCACGGGTGTCACTTCCACAACGCTCTCGATACCCTGTTGCATTGGGCCTTCGACCGACACACTTGGTCCATCGAATACCGTTGTGTAGTCTACCAGCATCGTCGCAGGCTCTACCCGGACCAGTGGGAGGCTACTTGCTTGGTGCATTGTCCGGACGATGATCTCCGGGGTGCAGAGGCCTTCTCAGAGCACTATTCTATTACTAAGAGGGATACTGCCGAGGCAGCCATGCAAGATGCAGCACGACAGGCACTTTCTTAGTATTGCTCGTTGTTCAGCGGGGTAGCTGATGGCCTTGACCTGAAGTACTATCCTCGCCATTCGACCGACAGTGCTGGAGGTGTGATTGTCTTGCCAGTGGGTGAGGGCAATCCTAGGCTGAACAACATGGTCAATCTGGTCGTCGTGCTCAACACAGAGTTGGACCACGCCCTTGACAAGTTGGGCAAGGTTCGGGCGGAGGTTGCAGAATTGCGTGCTGAGTGCGCAGAACGCCACTATTTGGATGGTGGTTCTCCCGCCCCTGTCGAGATTCAGCACCCTTATCGTTCACCACCCCGTGGTCGCTTCGACTATGGTACTCCAGACTACAGGACCAGCATAGATTTGGATCCTTAGATCGACAGAGTCGGAGTCTGTAATAATGCTTAGTTCAGTGCCTTAGCCTTATTCAGTTTTAGTTAGAGTTAGTTTGCTTATCTTGTGGTGGATGCTTGTTATGATGGACATGTACTGAAGTTGGATCTTTGTAATGATTGTCACCAAGGTGTGGGTATCCCCTGCAACTTGGTGTAGTTATTAATAAAGTCAGTTATTAGTTGCGTAATCCCTTTATTTCCCCTTTCCTCTTTATCTGAGAAGCTGTCAGTGAAGATGGTCATTTGTTCGGTGTTATGGAGATCTTCTATACATCTTTTCTTATGCTGAAAGACTGTAGAGTTAGGTTTGATATATGTGTGTGATTTATACAGATGTTTGAGAACAGGCACAGAGGTGCGAGGCGTGCTCAGCCTGAACAGCAGACACCCCAAGAGGAGGCAGCCTCACAGTACCATTTGCCACCGCCACCACCGATGACCATTGAGCAGATGTTCTTGATGCAGACCCAAGCAGTCCAGGCCATTAGTCAAACATTAGCAGCCATGCAGCAGGTGCAGCAGCAGCCACCACTGCCTCAACCTCCAGTGCAAGTCCAGATGCCTCAGATGCCTAGAGACAAGCGAGCAGAATTCATGAGGGGCCATCCCCCTGTTTTTGCCCACTCTGCTGATCCCATGGACACCAAAGATTGACTGTGTATCGTGGAGCGTGAGTTACACACTGCCCAGTGCAACGATCGAGAGAAGGTGTTGTATGGTCCCCGACAGCTAAGGGGAGCAGCACAGTCTTGGTGGGAGTCTTACCTCGCCATCCATGCCAACCCTGAAGCCATCACTTGGGAGGAGTTCAGGGACAACTTCCGTCGCTACCATGTGCCCGAGGGACTGATGATAGTGAGGAAGGAGGAGTTTCTCGCCCTGAAACAATGTCCCCTGTCCGTCAGCGAGTACAGGGACAAGTTCCTGCAACTGTCTCGTTATGCCCCAGAGGATGTCAACACGGATGCCAAGAGGCAGTACCACTTTCTGAGAGGATTGGTTGATCCTCTCCATTACCAGCTGATGAACCACACCTTCCCTACCTTCCAGCACTTGATAGACAGAGCAATCATGACAGAAAGGAAGCATCAGGAAATGGAGGACAGGAAACGCAAGATTGCTGGACCTCAGGTTGGAAGTAGCAGCTGTCCTCGCTACTCAGGCAACCCACCTCAGCCATTCAAGCAAGGTCACCAGTACCAACACCAGTAGCAGCAGTACCAGAGGCAGTTTCCTCAGCAGCAGTTGCAGTACCGTCAGAATAACTAGCAAGGAGGAAGACAATATCAACGTCAGAGCAACCAGGCAGCCCGTCTTCCTACCCCAGCAACCAACCAGAGCAACCAAACAGCGCCAGTGCAAGGAGGAGGTCGTGCATGTTTCCATTGTGGGAAACAAGGGCATTTGGCGAATCATTGCCCAAAGAAAGCAGCTCAGCAGCAGCCAGCTCCCAATGTCCTAGTTAGGCAGAATGCAATGCAGCAAAGAAGCAACAATCATGGGCAACCTCGTGCCCAGTATGGAAAATTGAACCACTTGGAGGCCGACACAGTCCAAGAGACTCCAGGAATGGCACTAGGTACGTTTTCAGTTGAGTACCATTCTGCAAATGTCTTATTTGATACTTGAGCAACACATTCTTTTGTGACTACATCATGGGTAGAATCACATAATATACCAGTAGCACCCATGTATCCACCTATGAGGGTTAGTTTAGTTGGTGGAAGAACCCAAACAGATAGATTTTGCCCTAGTGCAAGAGTCCAAATAAGGGGGATAGAGTTCCCCGCTGATTTAATAGTTATGGGTAACCTGGATACAACTATAGATGTCATCCGAGGGATGAATTGGCTAACCAAGTATCAGGCCAATCTTAGTTCTGATAAGAGAACAGTGAAGTTAGTGTCCCCATTGGGAGAAGAAGTGTTAGTAGAGTTGGTCTTGTCAGAACCCAGAAAAGGGAGTTGTCACCAAGTCACCGCTCACATTGAGGAGATTAAACCATTAGAGGCTATCAGTGTAGTATCAGATTTCCCAGATGTGTTTTCCGAAGAGTTACCAGGTATGCCACCTGAGAGGAAGGTTGAATTTGTCATAGAGCTTATTCCAGGCACCACCCCTATTTCCAAGAGAGCCTATCGAGTGTCCGGACCAGAGTTGGTGGAACTCAAGAAGCAAATTGATGAGTTGTTAGAGAAAGGCTACATCAGACCGAGTACTTCGCCTTAGGCAGCCCCAGTGTTGTTTGTGGAGAAGAAGGATGGCATAAAGAGGATGTGCATCGATTACCGAGCCTTGAATGAAGTTACTATCAAGAACAAGTACCCCTGCCCAGAATTGAAGATTTATTCGATCAGTTGAGAGGAGCCAGTGTGTTCTCGAAGATAGATCTGAGGTCAGGTTACCATCAGCTTCGAATCCGACCTTTGGATATACCGAAGACGGCGTTCACCACCAAGTATGGACTATATGAGTTCACAGTCATGTCATTCGGTTTGATGAATGCGCCAGCTTACTTCATGTACTTGATGAACAGTGTGTTCATGGACTACCTGAAAGTTGCCTAGAGGGGGGGGGAGAATAGGGCGAAACTGAAATTTAACAACTTAAACACAACTACAAGCCGGGTTAGCGTTAGAAATAATAATGAGTCCGAGAGAGAGGGCGCAAAACAAATCGCAAGCGAATGAAGAGTGTGACACGCGGATTTGTTTTACCGAGGTTCGGTTCTTGCAAACCTACTCCCCGTTGAGGAGGCCACAAAGGCCGGGTCTTTTTCAACCCTTTCCCTCTCTCAAACGGTCCCTCAGACCGAGTGAGCTTCTCTTCTCAAATCAAATAGGGAACAAAAACTTCCCCGCAAGGACCACCACACAATTGGTGTCTCTTGCCTCGATTACAATTGAGATTTGATCACAAAAGCAAGTCAGAAAGAAAAGAAGCAATCAAAGCGCAAGAGCTCAAAAGAACACGACAAATCTCTCTCGCTAATCACTAAAGCCTTGTGTGGAAATGGAGAGGATTTGATCACTTGAGTGTGTCTAGAATTGAATGCCTAGCTCTTATAAGTGGTTGAGAAGTGGAAAACTTGGATGACTTGAATGTGGGGTGGTTGGGGGTATTTATAGCCCCAACCACCAAACTAGCCGTTTGGTGGAGGCTGTCTGTCGTATGGTGCACCGGACAGTCCGGTGCACACCGGACATGTCCGGTGCGACAGCCACGTCACCAGGCCGTTAGGGTTCCGACTGTTGGAGCTCTGACTGCTGGGCCCGCCTGGATGTCCGGTGGCGCACCGGACATGCACTGTAGAGTGTCCAGTGCGCCAGCATGGGCGTGCCTGACTTCTGCGCGCTCTGGCGCGCATTCAATGCGCCTGCAGGTAGCCGTTGGCGCCGAAGTAGCCGTTACTCCGTTGTCACACCGGACAGTCCGGTGTACACCGGACATGTCCGGTGAATTATAGTGGACAAGCCATTGCAAATTCCCGAAGCTAGCGAGTTCAGAGTCGCTTCATCCCTGGAGCACCGGACACTGTCCGGTGTACACCGGACAGTCCGGTGAATTATAGTGCGGCGGCTCTGAGAATTCCCGAAGGTGCGAAGTTCAGCTTGGAGTCTCCTGGTGCACCGGACACTGTCCGGTGGTGCACCGAACAGTCTGGTGCGCCCGACCAGAGTGCCTTCGGTTGTCCCTTTGCTCCTTTGTTTGAACCCTTTCTCTTGATCTTTTTATTGGCTTATTGTGAACCTTTGGTACCTGTAGATCTTATAGACTTGGGCAAACTAGTTAGTCCAATTATTTGTGTTGGGCAATTCAACCACCAAAATTAGTTTAGGAAATAGGTGTAAGCCTAATTCCCTTTCAATCTCCCCCTTTTTGGTGATTGATGCCAACACAAACCAAAGCAAGTATAGAAGTGCATAATTGAACTAGTTTGCAGAATGTAAGTGCAAAGGTTACTTAGAATTTGAGCCAATAAATATTACTTACTAGATATGCATGGATTGTTTCTTTAATATTTTGGACCACGCTTGCACCACAAGTTTTGTTTTTGCAAATTCTTTTTGTAAATCCTTTCCAAAGTCTTTTTGCAAAATAGTCAAAGGTAAATGAGTAAGATTTTGCGAAGCATTTTCAAGTTTTGAAATTTTCTCCCCTTGTTTGAAATGCTTTTCCTTTGACTAAACAAAACTCCCCCTCAATAAATTCTCCTCTTAGTGTTCAAGAGGGTTTTTAAGATATCAATTTTGAAAATACTACTTGCTCCCCCTTTTGAACACAATAAGATATCAATTTGAAATTTACCAATTGAAAATCATTTTAAAATTAGGGTGGTGGTGCGGTCCTTTTGCTTTGGGCTCATACTTTGTCCCCCTTTGGCATGAATCGCCAAAAACTGATACTTTGAGTGAGATATAAGCCCTTTTTAACTACTTTCTCCCCTTTGGCAAATGAAACATACGAGTGAAGATTATACCAAAGACGAAGAGTGATGCGGAGCGACGACGAAGGATGAGTAATAGAGTGGAGTGGAAGCCTTTGTCTTCGCCGAAGACTCCAATTCCCTTTCAATATATCTATGACTTGGTTTGAAATACACTTGAAAACACAGTAGTCATAGCATATATAAAAGAGACATGATCAAAGGTATACTTATGAGCTATGTGTGCAAATTAGCAAAAGAAATTCCTAGAATCAAGAATATTGAGCTCATGCCTAAGTTTGGTAAAAGTTTGTTCATCTAGTGGCGTGGTAAAAATATCGGCTAATTGATCTTTAGTATTAATATATGCAATCGCGATGTCCCCCTTTTGTTGGTGATCCCTAAGAAAATGATACCGAATGGCTATGTGCTTAGTGCGGCTATGCTCAACGGGATTATCCGCCATGCGGATTGCACTCTCATTATCACATAGAAGAGGAACTTTGGTTAATTTGTAACCATAGTCCCGCAGGGTTTGCCTCATCCAAAGTAATTGCACGCAACAATGGCCTGCGGCAATATACTCGGCTTCGGCAGTAGAAAGAGCGACCGAATTTTGTTTCTTTGAAGCCCAAGACACCAAGGATCTTCCCAAGAAATGGCAAGTCCCCGATGTGCTCTTTCTATTAATCTTACACCCCGCCCAATCGGCATCCGAATAACCAATCAAATCAAATGTGGATCCCCGAGGGTACCAAAGCCCAAACTTAGGAGTATAAGCCAAATATCTCAAGATTCGTTTTACGGCCGTAAGGTGAGATTCCTTAGGGTCAGCTTGGAATCTTGCACACATGCAAACGAAAAGCATAATATCCGGTCGAGATGCACATAAATAGAGTAATGAACCAATCATCGACCGGTATACCTTTTGATCGACGGATTTACCTCCCGTGTCGAGGTCGAGATGCCCATTGGTTCCCATGGGTGTCTTGATGGGCTTAGCATCCTTCATTCCAAACTTGTTTAGAATATCTTGAGTGTACTTCGTTTGGCAAATGAAGGTGCCCTCTTGGAGTTGCTTTACTTGAAATCCTAAGAAATACTTCAACTCCCCCATCATTGACATCTCGCATTTTTGTGTCATGATCCTACTAAATTCCTTACATGTAGATTCGTTAGTAGACCCAAATATAATATCATCAACATAAATTTGGCATACAAACAAATCATTGTCAAGAGTTTTAGTGAATAAAGTAGGATCGGCCTTGCCAACTTTGAATCCATTAGCAATAAGGAAATCTCTTAGGCATTCATACCATGCTCTTGGGGCTTGCTTGAGCCCATATAGCGCCTTAGAGAGCCTATAGACATGGTTAGGGTACTCACTGTCTTCAAAGCCGGGAGGTTGCTCAACATAGACCTCTTCCTTGATTGGTCCGTTGAGGAAGGCACTCTTCACGTCCATTTGGTAAAGCTTGAAGCCATGGTAAGTAGCATAGGCCAATAATATGCGAATGGATTCAAGCCTAGCTACGGGTGCATAGGTTTCACCGAAATCCAAACCTTCGACTTGGGAGTATCCCTTGGCCACAAGTCGGGCTTTGTTCCTTGTCACCACACCATGCTCATCTTTCTTGTTGCGGAAGACCCACTTGGTTCCTACAACATTTTGATTAGGACGTGGAACTAAATGCCATACCTCATTCCTAGTGAAATTGTTGAACTCCTCTTGCATCGCCATCACCCAATCCGAATCTTGAAGTGCTTCCTCTACCCTGTGTGGCTCAATAGAGGAAACAAAAGAGTAATGCTCACAAAAATGTGCAACACGAGATCGAGTAGTTACCCCCTTATGAATGTCACCGAGGATGGTGTCGATGGGGTGATCTCGTTGGATTGCTTGGTGGACTCTTGGGTGTGGCGGCCTTGGTTCTTCATCCTCCTTGTCTTGATCATTTGTATCTCCCCCTTGATCATTGCCGTCATCTTGAGGTGGCTCATTATTTTGATTTTCTCCTTCATCAACTTGAGCCTCATCCTCAATTTGAGTTGGTGGAGATGCTTGCGTGGAGGAGGATGGTTGATCTTGTGCATTTGGAGGCTCTTCGGATTCCTTAGGACACACATCCCCAATGGACATGTTCCTTAGCGCGATGCATGGAGCCTCTTCTTCACCTATCTCATCAAGATCAACTTGCTCTACTTGAGAGCCGTTAGTCTCATCAAACACAACGTCACAAGAAACTTCAACTAGTCCTGAGGACTTGTTAAAGACTCTATATGCCCTTGTGTTTGAATCATATCCTAGTAAAAAGCCTTCTACAGTCTTAGGAGCAAATTGAGATTTTCTACCTCTTTTAACAAGAATAAAGCATTTGCTACCAAAGACTCTAAAATATGAAATATTGGGCTTTTTACCGGTTAGGAGTTCATATGATGTCTTCTTGAGGATTCGGTGTAGATATAACCGGTTGATGGCGTAGCAAGCGGTGTTGACCGCCTTGGGCCAAAACCGATCCGGCGTCTTGTACTCATCAAGCATGGTTCTTGCCATGTCCAATAGAGTTCGATTCTTCCTCTCTACTACACCATTTTGTTGTGGGGTGTAGGGAGAAGAGAACTCATGCTTGATGCCCTCCTCCTCAAGGAAGCCTTCAATTTGAGAGTTCTTGAACTCCGTCCCGTTGTCACTTCTTATTTTCTTGATCCTTAAGGCGAACTCGTTTTGAGCCTGTCTCAAGAATCCCTTTAAGGTCTCTTGGGTTTGAGATTTTTCCTGCAAAAAGAATACCCAAGTGAAGCGAGAATAATCATCCACAATAACTAGACAGTACTTACTCCTGCCGATGCTTGTGTAAGCTATCGGGCCGAATAGATCCATGTGTAGGAGCTCCAGTGGCCTGTCAGTCGTCAAGATGTTCTTGTGTGGATGATGAGTGCCAACTTGCTTCCCGGCTTGGCATGCGCTACAAATCCTGTCTTTCTCAAAATGAACATTTGTTAATCCTAAAATGTGCTCTCCCTTTAGAAGCTTATGAAGATTCTTCATTCCAACATGGGCTAGTCGGCGGTGCCAGAGCCAACCCATGTTAGTCTTAGCAATTAAGCAAGTGTCGAGTTCAGCTCTATCAAAATCTACCAAGTATAGCTGACCCTCTAACACTCCCTTAAATGCTATTGAATCATCACTTCTTCTAAAGACAGTGACACCTACATTAGTAAATAGACAGTTGTAGCCCATTTGACATAATTGGGATACAGAAAGCAAATTGTAATCTAATGAATCAACAAGAAAAACATTGGAAATGGAATGGTCAGGAGATATAGCTATTTTACCCAAACCTTTGACCAAACCTTGGTTTCCATCCCCGAATGTGATAGCTCGTTGGGGATCTTGGTTTTTCTCGTAGGAGGAGAACATCTTCTTCTCCCCCATCATGTGGTTCGTGCACCCGCTGTCGATGATCCAACTTGAGCCCCCGGATGCATAAACCTACAAAACAAGTTTAGTTCTTGACTTTAGGTACCCAAACGGTTTTGGGTCCTTTGGCATTAGACACAAGAACTTTGGGTACCCAAACACAAGTCTTGGAGCCCTTGTGTTTGCCCCCAACAAACTTGGCAACTACCTTGCCGGATTTGTTAGTCAAAACATAAGATGCATCAAAAGTCTTGAATGAAATGCTATGGTCATTTGATGCACTAGGAGTTTTCTTCTTAGGCAACTTAGCATAGGTTGGTTGCCTAGAACTAGATGTCTCACCCTTATACATAAAAGCATGGTTAGGGCCAGAGTGAGACTTCCTAGAATGAATTCTCCTAATTTTGTGCTCGGGATAACCGGCAGGGTACAAAATGTAACCCTCGTTATCCTGAGGCATGGGAGCCTTGCCCTTTACAAAATTAGACAATCTTTTAGGAGGGGCACTAAGTTTGACATTGTCTCCCCTTTGGAAGCCAATGCCATCCTTGATGCCAGGGTGTCTCCCACTATAGAGCATACTTCTAGCAAATTTAAATTTTTCATTTTCTAAGTTATGCTCGGCAATTTTAGCATCTAATTTTGCTATATGATCATTTTGTTGTTTAATTAAAGCCACATGATCATGAATAGCATCAATATTAATATCTCTACATCTAGTGCAAATAGAAACATGCTCAACGGTAGATGTAGAGGGTTTGCAAGATTTTAATTCTACAACCTTAGCATGTAATATATCATTTTCACTTCTAAGGTTAGAAACAGTAACATTGCAATCATCAAAATCTTTAGCCTTAGCAAGCAATTTTTAATTTTCAATCCTAAGGCTAGCAAGAGAATCATTCAATTCTTTAATCTTAGCATGTAAATCAACATTATCATTTCTAAGATTTGGAATTGAAACATTAGAATCAACCTTAGCTAACAAATTAGCATTCTCATTTCTAAGGTTGTCAATGGTCTCATGGCATGTGCTTAGCTCACTAGATAGTTTTTCACATTTTTCTACTTCTAGAGCGTAAGCATTTTTAACCTTAACATGCTTCTTATTTTCTTTAATAAGGAAGTCCTCTTGAGAGTCCAAGAGATCATCCTTCTCATGAATAGCACTAATCAATTCATTTAATTTTTCTTTTTGTTGCAAGTTTAGGTTGGCAAAAAGAATGCGCAAGTTATCCTCCTCATTGCTAGCATCATCCTCAACACTAGAAGTTTCATATTTAGTGGAGGATCTTGATTTTACCTTCTTCTTTTTGCCGTCCTTGGCCATGAGACACTTGTGGCCGACGTTGGGGAAGAGAAGTCCCTTGGTGACGGTGATGTTGGCGGCGTCCTCGTCGGAGGAGGAGTCGGTGGAGCTCTCGTCGGAGTCCCACTCGTGGCACACGTGGGCATCGCCGCCCTTCTTCTTGTAGTGTCTCTTCTTCTCCTTTCTTCTCCCCTTTTTGTCGTCGCCCCTGTCACTATCACTAGATAATGGACATTTAGCAATGAAATGATCGGGCTTACCACATTTGTAGCATACTTTCTTGGAGCGGGGCTTGTAATCTTTCCCCCTCCTTTGCTTGAGGATTTGACGGAAGCTCTTGATGATGAGCGCCATCTCCTCGTTGTCGAGCTTGGAGGCGTCGATGGGTGTTCGACTTGGAGTAGCTTTCTCCTTCTTTTCTTCCGTCGCCTTGAATGCGACCAGTTGTGCCTCGGGTGTGGAGGAAGTGCCTTGCTCGATGATTTTCTTTGAGCCTTTAATCATTAGCTCAAAGCTCACAAATTTTCCTATAACTTCCTCGGGAGACATTAGCTTATATCTAGGATCACCTCGAATTAATTGAACTTGTGTAGGGTTAAGAAATACGAGGGATCTAAGAATAACCTTGACCATCTCATGGTCATCCCATTTTTTGCTCCCAAGGTTGCGCACTTGGTTCACCAAGGTCTTCAAGCGGTTGTACATAGCTTGTGGATCCTCCCCTTGGTGAAGCATGAAGCGACCGAGCTCCCCCTCGATCGTCTCCCGCTTGGTGATTTTTGTCACCTCATCTCCTTCGTGCGCGGTCTTTAGTACGTCCCAAATTTCCTTCGCACTTTTTAACCCTTGCACCTTGTTATACTCCTCTCGACTTAGAGAGGCGAGGAGTATAGTGGTTGCTTGGGAGTTAAAGTGGTGGATTTGGGCCACTTCGTCCGAGTCATAGTCTTCATCCCCTACGGATGGTACCTGTACACCAAACTCAACAACATTCCAAATGCTTGTGTGGAGTGAGGTTAGATGATGTCTCATTTTGTCACTCCACATATTATAATCTTCACCGTCAAAAACCGGTGGTTTGCCTAATGGAACGGAGAGTAAAGGAGTACGTTTAGAAATGTGGGGGTAGCGTAGGGGGATCTTACTATACTTCTTGCGCTCTTGGCGCTTAGAAGTAACAGACGGTGCGTCGGAGTCGGAGGTCGACGTTATGAAGTGTCGGTCTCGTAGTAGACCACTTTCCTCATCCTCTTGTGTTTGTCGCCTCTTCGATGCGACTTGTGGGAAGAAGATTTCTTCTCCTTCCCCTTCCCTTTGTTGGAGGAGTCCTTCTTCTTCTCCTTCCTCTTAGTGCGGGACTCTTCTGATGAAGTGCTCCCGAGACTCGTAGTGGGCTTGTCGCCGGTCTCCATCTCCCTCTTGGTGTGATCTCCCGACATCACTTCGAGCCGTTAGGCTCTAATGAAGCACCGGGCTCCGATACCAATTGAAAGTCACCTAGAGGGGGGGTGAATAGGGCGGAACTGAAATTTAACAACTTAAACACAACTACAAGCCGGGTTAGCATTAGAAATAATAATGAGTCCGAGAGAGAGGGCGCAAAACAAATCGCAAGCGAATGAAGAGTGTGACACGTGGATTTGTTTTACCGAGGTTCGGTTCTTGCAAACCAACTCCCCGTTGAGGAGGCCACAAAGGTCGGGTCTTTTTCAACCCTTTCCCTCTCTCAAACGGTCCCTCAGACCGAGTGAGCTTCTCTTCTCAAATCAAACCGGGAACAAAAACTTCCCCGCAAGGACCACCACACAACTGGTGTCTCTTGCCTCGATTACAATTGAGATTTGATCACAAAAGCAAGTCAGAAAGAAAAGAAGCAATCCAAGCGTAAGAGCTCAAAAGAGCACGGCAAATCTCTCTCGCTAATCACTAAAGCCTTGTGTGGAATTGGAGAGGATTTGATCACTTGAGTGTGTCTAGAATTGAATGCCTTGCTCTTGTAAGTGGTTGAGAAGTGGAAAACTTGGATGACTTGAATGTGGGGTGGTTGGGAGTATTTATAGCCCCAACCACCAAACTAGCCGTTTGGTGGAGGCTGTCTGTCGTATGGTGCACCGGACAGTCCGGTGCACACCGTACATGTCCGGTGCGACAGCCACGTCACCAGGCCGTTAGGGTTCCGATCGTTGGAGCTCTGACTGCTGGGCCCGCCTGGATGTCCAGTGGCACACCGGACATGCACTGTAGAGTGTCCGGTGCGCCAGCATGGGCGTGCCTGACTTCTGCGCGCTCTGGCGCGCATTCAATGCGCCTGCAGGTAGTCGTTGGCGCCGAAGTAGCCGTTACTCCGTTGTCACACCGGACAGTCCGGTGTACACCGGACATGTCCGGTGAATTATAGTGGACAAGCCATTGCAAATTCCCGAAGCTGGCGAGTTCAGAGTCGCTTCATCCCTGGAGCACCGGACACTGTCCGGTGTACACCGGACAGTTCGGTGAATTATACTGCGGCGACTCTGAGAATTCCCGAAGGTGCGAAGTTCAGCTTGGAGTCTCCTGGTGCACCGGACACTGTCTGGTGGTGCACCGGACTGTGACACCCCAGTGTCACCTAGGGTTACTCTTAAAATGCCAAACCAAGACCCATCATTTTATGTGAACCAAAGTGTGCATGAGCATCAAATTAACTTAAGAATAAAGAATTCACCAAGCATATACTTAAAAGTATCATGATCACAACAAATGGGTCTTTCAAAAAGGTATGAATGTTGTAACCCTAATATAAACCCTAAGTGAGCCCCATGAGCCAAATTCAAGAAAATAAGGAAAAAGGGCATGAAAAATTTAAAATTGTGACTTGAGCCAATTATAAAAATTGAAGTATATTTAATAAGCAACAAGAAAGGTTGAGAAAGCTTAGCCAAAATAACTCAAATAAAACCCCAAATCAAGCTTCTCATGTGGGGACTTAATAGGAATTCTGAATTTCAGAATTCTGAAATTCAGACCTTGAGCCAAAGATCAGGGATGTTCACCTTGATCCCTAACTCGAATCCTAATGGCCCCATTAACAAAAATGTGCCTAATTAACCCCTCTGTCATGTGCCAGGAGATGGCATTGGGACGCGTGCCCCGGACACGTCAAACCAGAGATTTTCCCCCTGTGTGTGGCAGTGAGACAAACAGGATTTCTCCCCTCTCTATCTCCAGTCAGCGAAACTTGCTAGCCTCCACACACAAACGACAAAGGGACCTGAGAGGAAGAGATCTCTCAACGGGATCGTGGCCTTAATCTCAAAGATTTGGGCCCAATCCGCGTTTGAACTTGACCTCTCTCTGCGCTGCCTCGTGCTCGACGCTGTGCCAGGCGCCAAAGCGCGCACTGGCGTTCGCCGCGCACGCCCTGAGCGCATGTCAGAGCCCCGCCCTCAGTCGTGCTCGCCCGCGCCTATTAAGCCTCCCTGGGCGCGCCTCACTTCACCCCGCGCTCACCTTCACCGGCCAGCCACCTCTCCTTAGCTCCGGCGAGCTCATTTCCGCCCGCCATTGCCGCCAGAGCTTCGGCCACCGTGGCCAGCCCACTCCAGCCACCCCCAAGTCAAGCCAGTGCTTCGGCTAGCTCCGCCAGTGGTCCGTGAAGCTTTCCAAGCCCTCAGACCAGGCCGGACTTCACCGGAGGCCCGAGATCGACCTCACCGGACTTCGGTCTTTCGCCGCCGCACGTGGACAGAGATAACTGGTGAGTCTCCGCCCAATTCCTTGCACCCATATCTTCTCTGGCATCCCGTGAACCTCTCGGACCCGTCCAATTGAACTATCTCGCCGTGAGCAGGCCGGACTCCTCGCCGCCGACGAGCATCCCCGCCTGCGCACGTGGACCGGCCAACTCCGGCCATCCCCGACGGCGACCCGTACACCGTTGTGATCCCCGAGACCTCCCCTATGTCCTCGACCACTTCACCGGAGCAATCTCGCCGCCGGTAAGCCCCTCTGCCCTTTCTTCCGCCGCGGTTACTGTGTAAGATAGGAGAAGGACCTCGGGTTAGGATTTGTAGAACCCGAGGGGTTTTCTATAACGTCAATGACCCATGTGAATAGTAGCCCAGGGACTGATCCGCGAAGAAAACTTAAAATACCCGCCAGGGACCCCAGTGCAAAGTGGTTTTCCATTAAATCAATTTTGTTAATCTTTTAAAATGACCAGAGAACTTAGAAAACCCATAACTTGATGAATTCTTAATAAAAAGTTGTCAAACTAATTTTGCTAAATCCTAAATATTATGATCTATCATTTAAAAATGATAAACCCTATGCTTTCTATTCTGAATTTTTTAGTTTAAAATTAAAAACAGAAACTTACTAAACCTTGTTTAATTAAGGAAAATTAGTTTTTCTTCTGTACTGAACCTAAGAAAATTTGTAGGTGTTCAAACCTCACTTAGACACTGTTTAAAAATAGTAGGAACCCCAGTATTGAAGAATATAATGTAGATTTTCATTTAAAGCTATTTTGCCCCAAACTTAGGAAAAATCAGAAAGGCATTAGAAATTAATGAACAGTGATTAAAATTATTTTTCCTAGTTTGCTTATGCAACAGAGAACCTAGGAAAAATAGAGAGACCATTAGTCCAGATCAGTTTTAAATTAGAATGCTTTATTTAGCTTTATTTGAACTGAAAAACAATTATTAGAATTACAAAAATTATACCCAAAATGGATAACAAAAATCCAGTAGACTTACAACTACCAGAGCCCCACTACAAAAATAAAGAACACCTCAGCCCAACCTTTTAAGTGAGGAAAATAAATATAAAATGATAATGAGGCATTTTCCAAATAAGTCATGAACAACCCCTAATAATGTGATAATGGGCAACCAAAAATTGACTAAGTTCATAATGAGATAAACCACCAGAGAAAAATGCAAACCCATGAAAAAGCAGCAAACTCTTACCTATTGCTAATGATTTAAGAGAAAGGCCACTTAACTCAAATAATGCATACCACCCCTTCCCTTAAGCAAAAAGATGCCAAACTTCAGAATGATTTCTCTTGCACAAAACAAAAACTAAAAAAAATAAGAAAAAGGTTGTTTGATATTTTTCAAATATAGTGGTAGTAGAAAGCACCAATGTGGCCAGAAACTTGAGAAAACCATAGTAAAATAACTAAAAGGTATTAATGACTAGAAGTTTGTACCAAATCATGTTATGACACCTAAAAGCCAGCAAAAATAAGTTTTAGAGAATTACCCACTGTTAAATAATAGTTGTAGTTCAAAGCACCCCTTCTGCCCTAGAATTTAATAATTTTGTCCAGAGAAAACTATTCACTTTCTGATCCCCAAAATTTGAAACAGAGAAACATGCACCAGTGCCAAGCCACTGTAATTTTTGCAGAATTTTTAGAATTTTATAAAAGCAACTTGTAGTTCAAACGTACTCCAAAACTTTTAAGAGAATAAAAGAAAAGGAAAAAAGAAATAAACCTCACCCCAATAAGCCTATCTTGAATACTTATCAATTCTCCCTCAGATTTAAAAAGAATTCAGTGGAACCCCAAAAAAATAAACCTACCACTTACCATAGATAAAGTTGACCCAATTCTACCAAGTATACCACCCAAGGGTCTTACATAGGTAAAGTTAACCTTGTTTAACTCAAGTAGATCATCCACCGTCAAAAGTTGTAATTTCTAAAAGTACATATCATATCATGCATGTATCTTACGCATTGCATTCATTAGATTGTAATCTTGCCGACGGAGAGTACGTGCTCATCCCCGAGCAAGGACCTGTCCAAGAGGAGGACCAGGAGCAGGCTTCAGAGGCTGCTAGTGAGGATCTCCTCGCAGCCCCAGCAATTGAAGGCAAGCCCCGGTTTTATGCATAACCTGTTAATTATGCTATTTTACTACACTTAATGCTTGTAGGATAGTAATGTGCACTTAAGTGTAGAAGTTGCTTGAAACCTCTAGTTGCATGAACTTAGGATTCCTTTTTGAGATGAATACTAGTATGCTAGGTCGAGTAGCTGCTTGCTAATCAGGATCTCGGTAGAAGTCGAGTGATTTTTCTAGCACTCGCGCGAGGTCAGGAATTGATTGTATTCATCTTGATAACGGGATATATGTTGGTCTATGGACTTGGATCCAGGGAGGATGCCTTGTCCATGAGACGGGAAAAGGAATTAAGGATTAATGTGTGGATACCTGAGTCAAGCTTTTGAACATACTAAGCACATGCCGGGAAAAATGGTAACCGGTAAACCTAGTACCTGAGTGAAGCCGGGCGCGGACTTTATCCCTCATGCGACCTGAGACTGGGTCTCACATGCTAGCTATGGTGGGTACAAGTGCGGTCACTGCACGGCGGCAGCCGGGGTCAGTGGAGCATTGTATGCCAAGGCGGTGAGGCCTGGACGCGAACGGGGAATTGATGGGGACGGTTGTCATGTGTGGGCTAGGCCTTGCCCGATTCCTCGATACCAACGACATCGATTATCCGCTGCACTTTATTTTGTGAACTCTTATTTGCTACTCGAAAGCTACGATTTATGTAATAACTCAGTACTTAACTTGAGGATTCCTGTTTTATTGTATTTCTTCTGTGACTCACCTTCGAGTGAGATTGTGGAATATGATCCTGGTTAAGTGGCTCTATCAGACTAGATCTGAGGGACTGACGGGTTATTCCGATTTAAGTGTGTTACGGCCCCTAAGGCGTGACTTAGGCACTTAAGCTGGAATAATTCGGGCGGTTCTGCCACAGCTGGTATCGGAGCAAATTCCACCACAAAGAAGGACAATAAACCATGAATACCAATTTTCAAAATCTAAAACTTGCCTAGAAACTGTTATGGGTCGTCAGGACTAGACCGCTAGACCTAGGACGAAAGGCCTTAGACATAGAGGGAGAAGTAGGTGGCTAACTAATTAGGCCCCGTGGGCCAGTACTTATATTTCTAAGGATGCCCTAGAAAGCACCCTATTTTTGGAGAGGCAACGTTACTTCCAGCATGCATGCATTATAAAACACAAAGAGGAATTAAAAAAATATTTTGAGCTAACCCACTTTCTTTAAAACCATCCGGGCTCTCTATTTCTTTTTCCTTCCACCATAATCTTTACCTTTGATTCCCTTCCGCAGATGAATTCACCCACCCCCGCCAGTGGAGGAGACTCTCGTTTCAGTTCTGACTTCCTTTCTCGCGATGGTTTTCCTTCCATCTTGTGGGAAGTGCTTAACTCCGCCGGTTATCCTACGCCCCCTTTGTACACGGTGCAGTTGTATGAGGAGCATCGGGTACCTCGTTGTTGGGTTTGGCTGACTTTGGAGGCTCATCCCCTTCAGCCGGGTTGGCGTTCTCTTGATTCTGAGACAATTGGACTCAGGACGGACGACACCGTTGAAGCAGCAGCCATGAAAACTCTGACGACTTTCTGTGGCTACCATCCCCTGGAGATGGTGATGCACCCCTTGGGACTCTTCCCTGCTGAGAAAAAGGATGATCCCATGTGGTGTAACCGCGTGAGCCATGTGAAGGATGTGTGGGCGATGTATCCTGACCTGGTTGGGAGGGTCAATGTTCAGTGCATGAGTGCGCTGTACCGCCTTCAGGCCCTTCAGAGCGATGCTATGGCACTCCTTGATAACACCGCTCAAACTGCCAATCTCACTCTCGACAGTCGAGAAGATTTTGTGGTCAATCTATCCACCGAGTTGGTAGAGAAGGATCTGCAGGTGGAGAGGCTGAGCCAGCGCATTACCACCTTGGAGCAGCAGGTGGAGATCCGGGACAACACTACTGATGTCTTGGAGAACCAGCTTCACGATGTGCAGAGGGAACTCGAAGAAGCAAATGACCACTTGGACATGCACCACCTGGAGATGGAGGCCAATGAAGCAGGAAGCGAGGGAGAAGAGGCTCCCGAGGAGCTAGGACCAGCCCCTGGTGCCAATGGGACTACCTCTGTGATGCCTCCTTCACCCGTATCCAGTGTCGCTTCCACCGCTCAGGGTTAAGCAGTCACTTCGACACTTTTAGGCGGATAGAAACCTATGCGAGCTTAGTTAATATCAGATTTTGGACTAGGCTTATGGGTACTTTTCTCCTAATTGATGTAACCCTGTGAACTTTTGAAATCTGTGGGATATTTGTCACCATGTTATCTTCATTTCGAACCTAATATTATGATTATGGCATTTTTCCTTCCATATGAGATGATATCTTGTCGTTCGAAACTGTGAGTTGGGATAACAATGGCGGCAATCTCTGTTTTCAGATGGCAGCTAGACAACGTCGCGGGCACAACGAGCAGGTTCCCCCGCCACCTCCTCCAGCTCCCACAGTGCAGGAGCTGATGGCCCAGCAGAATGAGATTCTGCGACAGCTCTTGCAGCGCCAGCCCCACCCTCAGCAGCATGGTGGAGGCCAGCATCAGCGACCTCCGGCTATGGCAACTTACCAGGAGTTTTTGAGCACGCAGCCGCCCTTGTTCACCAAGGCAGAGGATCCGTTGGACGCCGACGTATGGCTTCGCGTCGTCGAGTCCAAGTTTCCCCTCCTCACGGGAGACTGCCCTGATGCTACCAAGACCCGCTTCGCCGTGCAGCAGCTTCGCGGATCTGCTCGGACTTGGTGGGATCACTTCTGTGCTATGCTCCCCGCTGATCGTGAAGTGTCTTGGGAGGAATTCAAGACTGCCTTCAGAGGACACCACATCCCAGCTGGCATTCTTGATCGGAAGTTGAATGAATTTCTGGCCCTTAATCAAGGAACCCGCACGGTACTGCAGTATGCACAAGCCTTCAATGACTTATGCCAGTATGCAGGGTATCATGCTGATTCTGATGAGAAGAAGAGGGATCGCTTCCGCAGGGGTCTCAATACCAAGTTGCGGGAACGATTCAACACTGTCCGGGCTGATAACTTCAATGAGTTGGTCAACATGGCCATCTCCCAGGAGGATTGCATTGTTGCTCACCGGGCAGAGAAGAAGAGAAAGGCACCAATGGCAGCACCATCCGCTCAGGCTCAGAGGTTCCGGATTGTTTCTCACAATCAGAACAGGGGTTTTCAGCAGCAGGCAGGCAGATGGGTGATCAGGCCACCTCAGCAGCAGCAGCAGCCGGCACCCAACCGCTACCCAGCTCCCGCCCCAAGGAACAATCAGCCTACGCAGCAGCAGCAGTTCCACCAAGGCAATGGGAACAAGTGTTTCACTTGTGGCAATGTGGGCCACTATGCCAAGAATTGTCCCAGGAACCAGCAGAGGCAGATGCCAGCACCAAATAAAGACAAGGGAAGAAAGCAGAAGGTGCAAGTCAGGCAAGGAAAGCTCAACTTCACTACTCTGGAGGAAGTACCTAAAGGAGCTCCTATCATGACCGGTATCTTTTCAGTTTATAATCAACCTCCTTTAATTCTGTTTGATTCTGGTGCATCTCATAGTTTCATTAGCCAAAAGTTCAGTGCTAGATGTAAACTGCCATTCTCTCGCTCAAAAGGGTCATTCATGATAGTCACACCTGGGGGTAAAATTGCAACTAATCAATTAAACCAAAGTGTGCCTATTCAACTGGGAAGCCACATTGTCAAAACCACTCTTCTTGTGTTGGGATTGGAAAATGTGGATATTATTCTGGGAGCTAATTGGATGACCTTGCACCAAGTTGTGCTTGATGTAGCCAGCCGTACCGTGGAAGTTAATTCTCCGTTCTGCGGGAACTTCACCTTAATTCTGCCTAGTCAAGGTTCTACTCAGTCATGTGCTTTCTCTATGACAGAGTTACCTCTGAAGAAGATCCTAGTGGTCTGTGAGTATGCAGATGTCTTCCCTGATGAATTGCCAGGAATGCCACCGGACTGGGATATTGAATTCGCCATCGAGTTGCAACCGGGAACGGCCCCAATTTCCAAGAGGCCCTACCGAATGCCACCTGCTGAGTTGGCAGAGTTGAAGAAGCAATTGCAAGAGTTGCTGGACAAGGGATTTATTCGCCCAAGTACTTCGCCTTGGGGATGTCCAACACTGTTTGTGAAGAAGAAGGATGAAAGCTTGAGGTTGTGTATAGATTACCGCCCTCTTAATGCGGTAACTATCAAGAACAAGTATCCTTTGCCTCGTATTGATGTTCTTTTTGACCAATTGGTCGGGGCCAAGGTATTTTCCAAGATAGACCTTCGCTCTGGCTACCATCAGATCAAGATACGAGCAAGTGATATTCCGAAGACGGCATTCTCGACCAGATATGGGCTATATGAATTCTTGGTGATGTCATTCGGGCTGACAAATGCACCAGCATATTTCATGTATCTGATGAATTCTGTTTTCATGCCGGAATTGGACAAGTTCCTAGTGGTTTTCATCGATGACATTTTGGTGTACTCAAAGAACGAAGAAGAACATGCCGGGCATTTGCATGTAGTGCTTCAACGTCTGCGAGAGCACCACCTTTATGCCAAGTTATCCAAGTGTGATTTTTGGCTGAAGGAAATCAAATTCTTGGGTCACACTATCTCTCAGGCTGGAATAGCTGTTGATCCTGATAAAGTGCAGGAGGTGATGAATTGGAAGCCATCGACAACTGTCCGTCAGATTCGGAGTTTTCTGGGATTAGCTGGTTATTACCGAAGATTTATCCCGGACTTCTCTCGAATTGCGAAGCCTATAACTGAGTTGCTGAAGAAAGAAGTCAAATTTGTTTGGAGTCAGAAGTGCGAAGATGCCTTCCATGCATTAAGGCGGCATCTGACCACAGCACCAGTATTGGCGCAACCCGACAATAGCAAGCCTTTTGATGTATATTGCGATGCCTCTGGCACCGGGCTAGGTTGTGTCTTGATGCAAAACAACCGAGTCATTGCTTATGCCTCAAGAGCACTCAGGCCTCATGAGCAAAACTATCCCACTCATGACCTCGAGTTGGCAGCAGTGGTTCATGCATTAAAGATGTGGAGGCATTACTTAATGGGAACCCACTGCAACATCTTCACCGATCATAAGAGCCTTAAGTACATTTTTACTCAGGTCGATCTCAACATGAGGCAGAGAAGATGGCTAGAGCTGATCAAGGATTATGACCTGGAGGTACATTATCACCTAGGAAAAGCTAATGTGGTAGCAGATGCCTTGAGTCGGAAGATGCAATGCAATTGTATTCTGATGGATTCTCACATTAACACCTTGTGTGATGAGTTGAGCAAGATGTAAATTGAAGTGATTCCTTCTGGTTCTTTGTCTCACATTTCTGTTGAGCCAGCTTTGCAAGACCAGATTATCATGGCCTAGCTCAGTGACAAGGGAGTGCAAATTATCAAGAAGAATCTCCAACAGAAGGTTGAGAAGTATAATTGTTTCCGCCAGGATGAAAAGGGTGTGTTATGGTTTAAAAGCAGATTGGTGATTCCTAAGGACTAGGATCTCAAGAGGAAAATCTTAGATGAGGTTCATCTCTCCAAATTCTCTATGCATCCGGGAAGCACCAAGATGTACCATGATCTGAAGCCTTTGTACTGGTCGACCAGAATGAAGAGGGAGATAGCCCAGTATGTATCAGAATGTGAAACCTGTCAGAGGATAAAGGCAAGCCACTTGAAATCAGCTGGAGCCTTGCAACCCCTGTCCATACCTTCGTGGAAGTGGGATGACATCAGCATGGATTTCATTGTGGGTCTGCCCAACACCTCTCGTCATCATGATTCAATTTGGGTTATTGTGGACCGATTGACGAAAGTGGCACATTTTCTTCCTGTGCACACCACTGATAAGGCTCAGAAGTATGCAGAATTGTATATTGACCGGATCGTGTGTTTGCACGGATTACCTCGGACCATTGTTTCTGACCGAGGAGCCCAATTTGTTGCCAGATTTTGGGAACAATTGCAAGTCTTTGGGGACCAAGCTAATCAGGAGTTCAGCTTACCACCCACAGACTGATGGTCAGACGGAAAGGGTAAACCAAATTCTGGAGGATATGCTGAGAGCTTGTGTGATCAATTGTGGCAAGAACTGGGATAAGCACCTCTCCTTGGCAGAGTTTGCTTATAACAATAGTTATCAATCTAGCCTAAAGATGGCGCCCTTTGAAGCTCTCTATGGAAGAAGGTGCAGAACACCACTCAACTGGTCTCAACCTGGAGAAAGAGAAGTTTTTGGACCTGACTTAGTGACTGAAGCCGAAAGGAAGGTCAAACTAATCATGAAGAATCTAGAAGCTGCTCAGGCCAGGCAGAAGAGTTACCATGATAAAAGAAGGAAACCTCTCCAGTTCGAGGTGGGAAGTTTTGTATACCTTAAGGTATCACCCACCAAGGGAGTGCAGAGGTTTGGGATCAAAGGCAAGCTAGCCCCTCGTTACATTGGACCTTATGAGATCATAGAAGCATGTGGACCAGTGGCATATAAGCTGAAGTTACCTTCAAAGATGTGTGCCATTCACAATGTATTCCATGTATCTCAGCTGAAGAAGTGTGTTCGATTACCGACCGAGATCATAGCAGAGCCAGAATTGGAGATAGAACCAGATCTATCGTACCAAGAGTACCCCTCCAAGATTCTGGATTGCAAAGAAAGATCAACTCGGGCTAAATCGATCAAGATGTACAAGGTCCAGTGGAGTAATCACTCAGAGGAGGAAGCTACTTGGGAAACCGAGGAATTCTTGAGATCCAACTTCCCCGATTGCCTACCTAAGGAAGCTGGTACGTAATCACCCCCAACCCCTCCTCCTGCCCTTCAAATCTAATTTCCAAAAATAAGGTCTTAATTCATAATGAAGTAACTATGAAGTAAAACTTAAAAAGGGCTTCCTTCTGAAGTTGCAAAGACAATGACATTCGAAGAGCAGTTTTACCCTAATAAAAACAATAATCACCCATTTCCTATAAGTCTCACCCTTCGCTTCACCCTGGGAGGACTCTGGCCCGAATCTCGGGACAAGATTCCCTTAAGGGGGGAAGGCTGTGACACCCCAGTGTCACCTAGGGTTACTCTTAAAATGCCAAACCAAGACCCATCATTTTATGTGAACCAAAGTGTGCATGAGCATCAAATTAACTTAAGAATAAAGAATTCACCAAGCATATACTTAAAAGTATCATGATCACAACAAATGGGTCTTTCAAAAAGGTATTAATGTTGTAACCCTAATATAAACCCTAAGTGAGCCCCATAAGCCAAATTCAAGAAAATAAGGAAAAAGGGCTTGAAAAATTTAAAATTGTGACTTGAGCCAATTATAAAAATTGAAGTATATTTAATAAGCAACAAGAAAGGTTGAGAAATCTTAGCCAAAATAACTCAAATAAAACCCCAAATCAAGCTTCTCATGTGGGGACTTAATGGGAATTCTGAATTTCAGAATTCTGAAATTCAGACCTTGAGCCAAAGATCAGGGATGTTCACCTTGATCCCTAACTCGAATCCTAATGGCCCCATTAACAAAAATGTGCCTAATTAACCCCTCTGTCATGTGCAAGGAGATGGCATTGGGACGCGTGCCCCGGACACGTCAAACCAGAGATTTTCCCCCTGTGTGTGGCAGTGAGACAAACAGGATTTCTCCCCTCTCTATCTCCAGTCAGCGAAACTTGCTAGCCTCCACACACAAACGACAAAGGGACCTGAGAGGAAGAGATCTCTCAACGGGATCGTGGCCTTAATCTCAAAGATTTGGGCCCAATCCGCGTTTGAACTTGACCTCTCTCTGCGCTGCCTCATGCTCGACGTTGTGCCAGGCGCCAGAGCGCGCACTGGCGTTCGCCGCGCACGCCCCGAGCGCATGTCAGAGCCCCGCCCTCGGCCGTGCTCGCCCGCACCTATAAAGCCTCCCCGGGCGCGCCTCACTTCACCCCGCGCTCACCTTCACCGGCCAGCCACCTCTCCTTAGCTCCGACGAGCTCATTTCTGCCCGCCATTGCTGCCAGAGCTTCGGCCACCGTGGCCAGCCCACTCCAGCCACCCCCAAGTCGAGCCAGTGCTTCGGCTAGCTCCGCTAGTGGCCTGTGAAGCTTTCTAAGCCCTCGGACCAGGCCAGACTTCACTGGAGGCCCGATATCGACCTCACCGGACTTTGGTCTTTCGCCGCCGCGCGTGGACAGAGCTAACCGGTGAGTCTCCGCCCAATTCCTTGCACCCATATCTTCTCTGGCATCCCGTGAACCTCTCTGACCCGTCCAATTGAACTATCTCGCCGTGAGCAGGCCGAACTCCTCGCCGCCGACGAGCATCCCCGCCTGCGCACGTGGACCGGCCAACTCCGGCCATCCCCGACGGCGACCCGCACACCGTTGTGATCCCCGAGACCTCCCCTACGTCCTCGACCACTTCACCGGAGCAATCTCGCCGCCGGTAAGCCCCTCTGCCCTTTCTTCCGCCGCGGTTACTGTGTAAGATAGGAGAAGGACCTCGGGTTAGGATTTGTAGAACCCGAGGGGTTTTCTGTAACGTCAGTGACCCATGTGAATAGTAGCCCAGGGACTGATCCGTGAAGAAAACTTAAAATACCCGCCAGGGACCCCAGTGCAAAGTGGTTTTCTATTAAATCAATTTTGTTAATCTTTTAAAATGACCAGAGAACTTAGAAAACCCATAACTTGATGAATTCTTAATAAAAAGTTGTCAAACTAATTTTGCTAAATCCTAAATATTATGATCTATCATTTAAAAATGATAAACCCTATGCTTTCTATTCTGAATTTTTTAGTTTAAAATTAAAAACAGAAACTTACTAAACCTTGTTTAATTAAGGAAAATTAGTTTTTCTTCTGTACTGAACCTAAGAAAATTTGTAGGTGTTCAAACCTCACTTAGACACTGTTTAAGAATAGTAGGAACCCCAGTATTGAAGAATATAATGTAGATTTTCATTTAAAGCTATTTTGCCCCAAACATAGGAAAAATTAGAAAGGCATTAGAAATTAATGAACAGTGATTAGAATTATTTTTCCTAGTTTGCTTATGCAACAGAGAACCTAGGAAAAATAGAGAGACCATTAGTCCAGATCAGTTTTAAATTAGAATGCTTTATTTAGCCTTATTTGAACTGAAAAACAATTATTAGAATTACAAAAACTATACCCAAAATGGATAACAAAAATCCAGTAGACTTACAACCACCAGAGCCCCACTACAAAAATAAAGAACACCTCAACCCAACCTTTTAAGTGAGGAAAATAAATATAAAATGATAATGAGGCATTTTCCAAATAAGTCATGAACAACCCCTAATAATGTGATAATGGGCAACCAAAAATTGACTAAGTCCATAATGAGATAAACCACCAGAGAAAAATGCAAACCCATGAAAAAGCAGCAAACTCTTACCTATTGCTAATGATTTAAGAGAAAGGCCACTTAACTCAAATAATGCATACCACCCCTTCCCTTAAGCAAAAAGATGCCAAACTTCAGAATGATTGCTCTTGCACAAAACAAAAACTAAGAAAAATAAGAACTCTGTTGTTTGATATTTTTCAAATATAGTGGTAGTAGAAAGCACCAATGTGGCCAGAAACTTGAGAAAACCATAGTAAAATAACTAAAAGGTATTAATGACTAGAAGTTTGTACCAAATCATGTTATGACACCTAAAAGCCAGCAAAAATAAGTTTTAGAGAATTACCCACTGTTAAATAATAGTTGTAGTACAAAGCACCCCTTCTGTCCTAGAATTTAATAATTTTGTCGAGAGAAAACTCTTCACTTTCTGATCCCCAAAATTTGAAACAGAGAAACATGCACCAGTGCCAAGCCACTGTAATTTTTGCAGAATTTTTAGAATTTTATAAAAGCAACTTGTAGTTCAAACGTACTCCAAAACTTTTAAGAGAATAAAAGAAAAGGAAAGAAGAAATAAACCTCACCCCAATAAGCCTATCTTGAATACTTATCAATTCTCCCTAAGATTTAAAAAGAATTCAGTGGAACCCCAAAAAAATAAACCTACCACTTACCATAGATAAAGTTGACCCAATTCTACCAAGTATACCACCCAAGGGTCTTACATAGGTAAAGTTAACCTTGTTTAACTCAAGTAGATCATCCACCATCAAAAGTTGTAATTTCTAAAAGTACATATCATATCATGCATGTATCTTACGCATTGCATTCATTAGATTGTCATCTTGCCGACGGAGAGTACGTGCTCATCCCCGAGCAAGGACCTGTCCAAGAGGAGGACCAGGAGCAGGCTTCAGAGGCTGCTAGTGAGGATCTCCCCGCAGCTCCAGCAATTGAAGGCAAGCCCCAGTTTTATGCATAACCTGTTAATTATGCTATTTTACTACACTTAATGCTTGTAGGATTGTAATGTGCACTTAAGTGTAGGAGTTGCTTGAAACCTCTAGTTTCATGAACTTAGGATTCCTTTTTGAGATGAATACTAGTATGCTAGGTCGAGTAGTTGCTTGCTAATCAGGATTTCGGTAGAAGTCGAGTGATTTTTCTAGCACTCGCGCGAGGTCAGGAATTGATTGTATTCATCTTGATAACGAGATATATGTTGGTCTATGGACTTGGATCCAGGGAGGATGCCTTGTCCATGAGATGGGAAAAGGAATTAAGGATTAATGTGTGGATACCTGAGTCAAGCTTTTGAACGTACTAAGCACATGCCGGGAAAAATGGTAACCGGTAAACCTAGTACCTGAGTGAAGCCGGGCGCGGACTTTATCCCTCATGCGACCTGAGACTAGGTCTCCCATGCTAGCTATGGTGGGTACAAGTGCGGTCACTGCACGGTGGCAGCCGGGGTCAGTGGAGCATTGTATGCCAAGGCGGTGAGGCCTGTACGTGAACGGGGAATCAATGGGGACGGTTGTCATGTGTGGGGTCGGAGTACCCTGACATGCCGTGTGTTTAGGTTTACCTTGCAAGGTTAAAACTCGATTCGAATCGTCTGCTTCTCGTAGCTAATGAGACTGCTTGACCCCTTGTACTGCATCGAGTAAGAAGTGAAATGAGGTTACATGAGATAACTTGTTGATTGAACTAAATGCTTGTCACCATGTATGCTTAGAAGGAGCAAATCTAGCTAAGCAAATGATGATAGAATCTGAAAAGCTAAAAATTGATTTTAGAAACAGCTAGTGCTTTTGGCAAACCAAACCCCTCAGCCAAACAGCTGCATAGTCTAGAGGTAGAGGAGTAGACTCCTCACACCGGTTAAGTCTAGCTGAGTATTAGTATACTCAGCCTTGCTTGTGGCACAATTTTTGCAGGTACCATTCAAGAAATGGTTGATGGTGTGACTTGGCCTACCACCCTGCCACCGGGTTGGACGGTCGAGTGGGATGTTGCTCCGGCAGGAGAGGAGCACGAGGAGTAGTGGGCTAGGCCTTGCCCGATTCCTCGATACCAACGACATCGATTATCCGCTGCACTTTATTTTGTGAACTCTTATTTGCTACTCGAAAACTCCGATTTATGTAATAACTCAGTACTTAACTTGAGGATTCCTGTTTTATTGTATTTCTTCTGTGACTCACCTTCGAGTGAGATTGTAGAATTTGATCCTGGTTAAGTGGCTCTATCAGACTAGATCTGAGGGACTGACGGGTTATTCCGATTTAAGTGTGTTACGGCCCCTGAGGCATGACTTAGGCACTTAAGCTGGAATAACTCGGGCGGTTCTGCCACACGGACACTGTCCGGTGGCACACCGGACAGTCCGGTGCGCCCGACCAGGGTGCCTTCGGTTGTCCCTTTGCTCCTTTGTTTGAACCCTTTCTTTTGATCTTTTTATTGGCTTATTGTGAACCTTTGGTACCTGTAGATCTTATAGACTTGAGCAAACTAGTTAGTCCAATTATTTGTGTTGGGCAATTCAACCACCAAAATTAGTTTAGGAAATAGGTGTAAGCCTAATTCCCTTTCACTACCTCGACAAGTTCGTAGTGGTGTTCATTGATGACATTCTTATATATTCCTAGAATGAGCAAGAGCATGAGGAGCATTTGAGGAAAGTACTTCATAGGCTACGAGATTGTCAGCTGTATGTCAAGCCTAGCAAGTGCAAGTTCTGGATCAGTGAAGTCCTATTCTTGGGTCACATTATAAACCAAGAGGGATTGGCTGTAGATCCGAAGAAGGTAACAGTTATCTTGGACTGGAAAGCACCAAAAGATGTCCGAGGAATCAAGAGTTTCATCGGAATGGCCGGTTATTATCGGTGTTTCATTGAAGGTTTCTCCAAGATTGCCAATGACAGCCTTGCTGGCAAAGAAGGGTGAGTTCAAGTGGACCCCAGCATGCCAGAAGTCCTTTGAGACATTGAAGGAGAAGTTGACAATGGCACCAGTACTGATTCTGCCAGATGTTCACAAGCCATTCTCAGTGTATTGCGATGCCTCGTACACCGGACTGGGATGTGTGTTGATGCAGGAAGGGAGAGTAGTGGCATACTCATCCCGACAGTTGAAGATTCCTGAGAAGAACTATCCAACTCATGATCTGGAGTTAGCAGCCGTGGTTCATGCATTGAAGACCTGGAGGCATTATCTTTATGGGCAGAAGTGTGATATCTACACGGACCACAAGAGCCTCAAGTACATATTCACTCAGTCAGAGTTAAACATGAGGCAGCAAAGGTAGCTAGGGTTGATCAAAGATTATGAGCTGGAGATTCATTATCACCCAGGCAAAGCAAATGTAGTTGCAGATGCTCTTAGCAGGAAGAGTCAAGTCAATATGTTGGCCGCTCACCCGATGCCATATGAGCTAGCAAAGGAGTTTGACAGATTAAGTCTTGGATTTCTGAACAACACCCAAGGGGTGACAATTGAGTTGGAACCCACTCTAGAGCAAGACATCAGGAAGGGTCAGAAGGATGATGAGAAAATCAACGAGATCTGGTAGCTGATCATAGATGGAAAAGGCAAGGATTTCCGTGAAGATGCAGAAGGAGTGGTATGGTTCAAGGACAGATTGTGTGTTCCCGATATCAAACCAATCCGGGAACTGATTCTCAAGGAAGCTCATGAGACAGCATACTCTAAACACCCTGGTAGTGAGAAGATGTACCAAGACCTGAAGAAAAGATTTTGGTGGTACGGTATTGTCGGCGTTTCGAGACCGGGGGGTCCCTAAGCCGACGAGTGAGTGTGCCGCATGCCCCAGCCCAGATGGGTCGAGCGTGTGGGCGAGCGCGAAGGGGGGAGAAGCGAGGTGGCCGGAGACGAGTCGTGAGAGAGGTGGGAATCCCGCGGCCTTCGTGTTCGACCCGCGCCCAGGTCAGGTGCGCTTGCAGTAGGGGGTTACAAGCGTCCACGCGGGTGAGGGAAGAGAGCGGCCCCAAGAGAGCGCCTGCCCCGTCCTCGTCCCCGCGCGGCCAACCTTTCCTAAGAAGGCCCTGGTCCTTCCTTTTATAGGCGTAAGGAGAGGATCCAGGTGTACAATGGGGGTGTAGCAAGGTGCTACGTGTCTAGCGGGGGTGAGCTAGCGCCCTAAGTACATGCCAATGTGGCAGCCGGAGAGATCTTGGCACCCAGCTGGTGTGGTGTCGTGGCTGTCGGAGGAGCAACGGAGCCTGGCGGAGGGACAGCTGTCGGAGCGGTTGGGCCCTTGCTGACGTCCCCCTGCTTCCGTAAGGGAGCTGAGAGCCGCCGTCGTCATGGGTCTGGCGGGGCGCCATCATTGCCTATCTGGCGGAGCTAGCCAGATGGGACGCCGGTCTTGTTCCCTGCGGCCCG
This sequence comes from Zea luxurians, assembly GCA_029449295.1. Taxonomy (NCBI): domain Eukaryota; kingdom Viridiplantae; phylum Streptophyta; class Magnoliopsida; order Poales; family Poaceae; genus Zea; species Zea luxurians. Next base: position 101,656,011 of record JAOPSE010000011.1, read on the forward strand.
AGTCGGCTCGGGGTAGGGTGATGATGGCGCTTCCTGTTGACGTGGCGGACTTGTGTCCTAGGTCGGGCGACGTGGAGGCTCCTCCGAAGCCGAGGTCGAGTCTGTCCTGCATGGCCGAGGCCGAGCCCGAGCTCCTGGGTCGGGCGAGGCGGAGGTCGTTCGGCAGAGGCCAGGGCGGAGTCCGAGCCCTGGGTCGGGTGGAGCGGAGTTCGTCGTCTTCTGGGGCCTAGCCCGAGTCTGAGCCCTGGATCGGGCGGAGCGGAGTTCGCCGTCTTCCGGGGCCTTAGCCCGAGTCCGAGCCCTGGGTCGGGCGGAGCGGAGTTCGCCGTCTTCCGGGGCCTTAGCCCGAGTCCGAGCCCTGGGTCGGGCGGAGCGGAGTTCGCCGTCTTCCGGGGCCTTAGCCCGAGTCCGAGCACTGGGTCGGGCGGAGCGGAGTTCGCCGTCTTCCGGGGCCTTAGCCCGAGTCCGAGCCCTGGGTCGGGCGGAGCGGAGTTCGCCGTCTTCCGGGGCCTTAGCCCGAGTCCGAGCCCTGGGTCGGGCGGAGCGGAGTTCGCCGTCTTCCGGGGCCTTAGCCCGAGTCCGAGCCCTGGGTCGGGCGGAGCTTCCTATGGCGCCTTCGGCAAGGCCTGACTGCCTGTCAGTCTCACTCTGTCAAGTGGCACTGCAGTCGGAATGGCGCAGGCGGCGCTGTCCTTCTGTCAGACCGGTCAGTGGAGCGGCGAAGTGACGGCGGTCACTTCGGCTCTGCCGGGGGGCGCGCATCAGGATAAAGGTGTCAGGCTACCTTTGCGTTAAATGCCCCTGCGACTTGGTCGGTCGGCGCGGCGATTTAGTCAGGGTTGCTTCTTAGCAAAGGCAAGGCCTCGGGCGAGCCGGAGATGCGTCTGCCGTTAAAAGGGGGCCTCGGGCAAGACGGAAACATCTCGGGGTCGGCTGCCCTTGCCCGAGGCTAGGCTCGGGCAAGGCGTGATCGAGTCGCTCGTATGGACTGATCCCTGACTTAATCGCACCCATCAGGCCTCTGCAGCTTTATGCTGATGGGGGTTATCAGCTGAGAATTAGGCGTCTTGAGGGTACCCCTAATTATGGTCCCCGACAGTAGCCCCCGAGCCTCGAAGGGAGTGTTAGCACTCGCTTGGAGGCTTTCGTCGCACTTTTTTGCAAGGGGACCAGCCTTTCTCGGTTGCATTTTGTTCCGGTGGGTGCGCGCAAGCGCACCCGCCGGGTGTAGCCCCCGAGGCCTCGGAGGAGTGGTTTCACTCCTTCGAGGTCTTAATGCCTTGCGTAATGCTTCGGCTGGTCTGGTGGTTCCCTCATGCGAACTGGCTGTAGCCCGGGTGCACGGTCGGGGCCCAAGTTCTCGGGCTGGTATGTTGACGCTGTCAACGGTTTGGCCGGAGCCGGGTTTGCGAGAGCAGCCCCCGAGCCTCCGCACAGGGCGAGAGGGCGATCAGGGACAGACTCGGCTTTTTTACATACGCCCCTACGTCGCCTTTCCGCAAGGAGGAGGGGGGAGAGCGCCATGTTACCCTTGATGGGCACCGAACATGGTGTCTCCGGTGAGCTGCAAGCGGGTAATCCGAGTGGACGTCCGTGCCCCGTTTGTTGGGGGTCGGCTAGGGGCCCAGAGGCACGCCCAAAAGTACCTGCGGGTGATCTGCCGGACCCGGTCCCCTGGCGACGGGGTCCGAGGGCTCGATGCCTCCCTCCGATGGGATTCCGTTACAAAATCGCTCCCGCTGGTCTCGGAAATGTCCTAGGGTACCTCGGGAGCGCAGCCCGAGCCTCGGTTATGTATCGAACGTACCCCTGGTCATCCCTCGCTCGGTGTCTGAGGCGACTGTGAACCCTTCGGGGGCCAGCCTTCGAACCCCTGATCAGTAATGGGCGCGGAGCCCGAGTAGCCTGAGGCGGCCGTGGAACCCTTCGGGGGGCCGGCCTTCGAACCTCTGACCAGTAGTGGGTGTAGGGCCCACGCGATCTGAGGCGGCTGTTGAACCCTCCGAGGGGCCAGCCTTCGAACCCCTGATCAGTAAGGAGGCTCGGAGCCTAGTTCCTTCACGGGGAAGGATCCCTTTTGGGGTATCCCCCTTTCCCGGTCCCTGTCGCAAGAGATAGAGAAAGAGGAAAAAAGGAAAAAGGATACGAAACCGAACGACGCGGCGTACCTTTTTTGGCGCGGTTGTTTCGGCGAAGGCGAAGCGTCGCCTGCTGCTCCTGCCAGAAGCGCCGCCTGTCCAGCCGCGGAGTTAATGCGATGGGGCGAGTAGTTGGCGGGGCTGCCGTTGCGCGTGCGCGTGCCGTTCGAGGAACGGATCACGGGCGCGTTGTCTTCACGCCGTGGGAGGGGGTTCTCTCGCGGCCTCCGGATGGGACGTGAGCTTGGCTGACGACGTGACCGCTGCTCCCGCGCGCCTGCCACCGTCATTACTGCCGGCCCACCTTTGGCCGCGTTGGCCGCCGCGTCAGGCTGGCGCTGCTGGGTCGCGCGCCGGGTCGCCTCAAGTCGCGGTATTGGTTCCGCAACCGAGGAGGCGCGGTGGTGGCACAAGTGGTACAGTTGCTTGCACGCAGCATCCGGCGCGCCGGTCGCGCGACGCGTGGGCCTGGGCGTCCATGCTGGCGTGTCGGGAGTCGGAGAAGCGCGTCCACTTGGCGCGGTTGCATGCCGCCTGCATGGCTGCCCACCCCTTTCGCTCGTTGGTCTGGGCAAAAGTGGAGGGTCACTTGTAACCGCTGGGCGGTTGCGTGCACCACGCACGGCGGTTTGGCTTCTTCTGCTTGGAGCCGGTCTGCATGACATGCGGGACCCAGCCCCCGCGCCGCAGGGGAGTGCTTTGGAGCGTGTTGGAGAAGACTCAGCCCGTGACGGTTGGGGTTGCAAGCAGGGAGAGTCGCCTTTAAAAGGAGGGCGACCCCTTTCGTAAGGCGACCATGTCTCCTTGCTCCCTTATGCACCGCATCTTTCCACCTTTCAAGCCCCCGGATGGGGGAAACCGCCGTCTTTTCGCCCCATCATTGGAGGAACGCAACTCCGCGGGAGTTGGTACCTTTCAGCCATCGTTCGGCTTCAAGGATTTTCATCATGCAGCCCGGCTGCACCCCTCCACTGGCGGTCACCCAAGATGGTGACCTCCGGCTTGATGGTGGGGGAAAGTGAGCCGGGCTGCGGCTTCTGCCCCTCCCTCAGCCTCAAGGATTTTCATCACCAGGGCTGGGGAGGGGAGTGTGCCGAGTTGAGGTCGGCCCCCGTGTGGGCGGCGACCCGCTCCTTCACTCAGTGATCGGAGGGAGGAGCGGTTGTCGTCCATGGCGCTGGCATCTACAGCGTGCCTGGCCTTCGGACGCGAGTGGCTTCGGAGCCGCTCGCGGCGCCGGCGTCTGCCACGGCAGCTGGAAGAGGTTCTTCCACCGGCGTGGTAGCCAGGGCTGGCCACGGACCGACCTCCAACTCTACGGCCTTCTGCCCGTCCTTGCCTCTCGAGTTCGGGCATGGGCGGGGGCCTCCCAGCAGCAGCATCCACCCTGAGGTCATCACTGCTGCTGTTCGGCCCCCCGGGACAGAAGTCTTCATCGTCGCCGCTGTCGGGGCGGGCGATGACACGCCGTTCGTCGGTCTTCTGCTGCTCCACAGGCCCACCCCTATCGAGTGGGGTTGTTCGTACCTGCGGAGGGGGAACCGGAGTTCCGTTTGTAATGGCACTTCGAATGCCAGGATTTTTTGTTCATTTCGGCTTTCGGGGCCTGAACATGTATGTAACTTCGGCACGGAGCCGTGTTTTTTCCTCATTTCCGAGCACTAAGACTCGTCTGTTGACTATCTGAACCGCTTCACCAAGCATGAGTCGCCCCGTGTCAAGGTGACGAGTGAGGTATCCGTATCCCGGAGGCGTAGGAGTCCCTCGGCTCGGTCGGCCCTGCTGTCCGAGGTTCCTCTAGCTTAGTTAAAGAGACCCCTCGGCCGCTCTTCGACGAGCCGAGGCCAGGGGTAGCGATATCAGTATGAACAGAGGCGGAGTTGGCTCGAAAATGAAACCTGGTTTGCCGGAGCCTAGCCGGGTTGTCCGTTGGCAGGATCGACGTTGGAGCTGATCAGCCGAGGCTTCGGACCGGGCTGGCGCCCTCAGAAGATGGTTGGCCGAGGCCCCAGGGGTGACCGGCTGAGCCGCCTGCTCGGGCCGGATTCTCGGAGAAGTCCCTGGCAGCGATTGCCCGGGCGTGGTGATGACGTCGTCCTTCGGGGCGGAGACCCTCGGACCACGTCGCCGTCCGAGGCTAGGTCGGGCCTCGCCGAAGGTGCCGTCGATGCCGAGGGTGTTGCTGCCCCCTTCCAGCATCAAGACCCGAGCCTGCAGGATCAGATTGTCTTGTAGCGTGTGCCTTGTGCGGCCGTCGAGGCCAGAACACACACCCTCGCTGCGTTGTAAAGCTGCGTCTCTTTTCCTCTTGTTTCGAGTATCTGGACTTTTTGTCGGTAACAGGGATGTTTGTGCGAGCGAGAGTTGCTTCTCGCGGAAGGCGATGAGTGAGGTATCCGTATCCCGGAGGCGTAGGAGTCCCTCGGCTCGGTCGGCCTTGCCGCTTACGCATACTTTCACCCGTCCATGAGGCCCTGTCACCGACTCGGTCGAGAAGGCTCGAAGGATCGCTTCGGCAGAAGGGCTTCCGAACGTAAAGACTTGTTCGATCCGCGGAGTCACTTTATCCGACGCAAGTTACTTATCGCAGAAGGTGATGAGTGAGGTATCCGTATCCCGGAGGCGTAGGAGTCCCTCGGCTCGGTCAGCCTTGGCTGCTTACGTGTACTCCGTCGTTTCCAGGACCCACTTTTCGAAGTAGTCAAAAAGCACGAAAGATATTCTGGTAAAAGAGATTTTTTTTTCGAGGAAAATTTTGACGCAGAGGGGGTTTCCCCCCTTTTAGCCCCCGAGGGAGGGTCGGGCTTTGCTGAGGCGAGGCCGACCCTTCCTTGTTGACTAAACTTTGCGTGGGTGCGAGGTATATGAATAACTTGGAAACATCTTAAGGGTAGAAGCGACGTAGCTGTTGGATGTTCCAAGCGTTGCCGTAGACCTCGCCTTGACTGTTGGCCAGCTTGTACGTTCCGGGCTTCAGAACTTTGGCGATGACGAATGGCCCCTACCAGGGGGGCGTGAGCCTGTGCCTCCCTCGGGCGTCTTGCCGCAGCCGAAGCACCAGGTCGCCCACCTGGAGGTCTCGGGGTCGGACCCCTCGGGCGTGGTAGCGTCGCAGGGACTGCTGATACCGCGCTGAGTGTAGTAAGGCCCTGTCCCGAGCCTCTTCCAGCTGATCCAGCGAGTCTTCTCGGCTAGCTTGGTTGCTTTCATCGTCGTAGGCCCTCGTCCTCGGGGAGCCGTATTCCAGGTCAGTGGGCAAGACGGCCTCGGCCCCGTAGACCAGGAAGAACGGCGTGAAACCCGCGGCTCGGCTCGGCGTTGTCCTCAGGCTCCAGACCACCGAGGGGAGTTCCTTCATCCATCGCTTGCCGAACTTGTTGAGGTCGTTGTAAATCCGAGGCTTGAGCCCTTGTAGAATCATGCCGTTGGCACGCTCTACTTGCCCATTCGACATGGGATGAGCTACGGCAGCCCAGTCCACCCGGATGTGGTGATCCTCGCAAAAATCCAAGAATTTTTTGCCGGTGAACTGGGTGCCGTTGTCGGTGATGATGGAGTTTGGGACCCCAAAGCGATGGATGATGTTGGTGAAGAACGCCACCGCCTGCTCGGACCTGATGCTGTTCAGGGATCGGACCTCTATCCACTTGGAGAATTTGTCGACGGCGACCAGCAGGTGCGTGTAGCCCCCGGGCGCCTTCTGCAGAGGGCCGACGAGGTCCAGACCCCACATAGCGAAGGGCCAGGTGATGGGTATCGTCTGCAGAGCCTGAGCGGGCAGGTGGGTCTGCTTCGCATAGAATTGACACCCTTCGCAGGTGCGGACGATTCTAGTGGCGTCAGCCACCGCCGTCGGCCAGTAGAAGCCTTGCCGGAAAGCGTTCCCGACGAGGGCTCGGGGCGCTGCATGATGGCCGCAAGCCCCCGAGTGTATCTCTTGCAGGAGTTCCTGACCTTCGGCGATGGAGATGCATCGCTGGAGGATGCCCGAGGGGCTGTGGTGGTAAAGCTCCTTCTCATCGCTCAGCAGAACGAACGACTTGGCGCGTCGCGCTACCCGCCGAGCCTCGGCTTGGTCGAGGGGTAGCTCTCCTTGGTGGAGATAGTGCAGGTACGGGGTCTGCCAATCTCGATCAGGCGTGACCTCGCTCCGCTCCTCCTCGATGCGCAGCGCCTCGCCCTCGGGAGCCGAGGGTACCTCGGGCTGAACCGAGGACGCCTCGGGATGGGCCGAGGGTACCTCGGACTGAACCGAGGACGCCTCGGGCTGGGCCGAGGGTACCTCGGACTCGGGCGTGTCGTCGATCTTGACGGAGGGTTGGTGCAGATCCCGGGAGAAGACGTCCGGGGGAACCGTCGTTCGCCCCGAGGCTATCTTTGCCAGCTCGTCCGCGGTCTCGTTGTAGCGCCGGGCGATGTGGTTAAGCTCGAGCCCGTAGAACTTGTCTTCCAGGCGCCAAACCTCATCGCAGTAGGCCTCCATCTTCGGGTCACGGCAGTGGGAGTTCTTCATGACTTGGTCGATGACGAGCTGCGAGTCGCCACGAGCATCGAGGCGTCGGACCCCTAGCTCGATGGCGATTCGCAATCCGTTGATCAGAGCTTCGTACTCAGCCACATTGTTGGACACCGGGAAATGGAGACGCAGCGCGTAGCGTAGGTGTTTCCCGAGGGGCGAGACGAAGAGCAGGCCCGCGCCGGCTCCCGTCTTCATCGGCGACCCGTCGAAAAACATGGTCCAGAGCTCTGGTTGGATCGGAGCCGTCGGCAGCTGGGTGTCGACCCATTCGGCTACGAAGTCCGCCAGTACTTGGGACTTGATGGCCTTCCGAGGGGCGAACGAGATGGTCTCGCCCATGATTTCCACCGCCCACTTTGCGATCCTGCCCGAGGCCTCTCGGCACTGGATGATCTCCCCCAGGGGGAAGGATGACACCACAGTTACCGGATGAGACTCGAAGTAATGTCGCAACTTTCGCCTCGTCAGGATCACTGCATACAGTAGCTTCTGAACTTGTGGGTAGCGGATCTTGGTTTCGGACAGCACCTCGCTGACGAAGTAAACTGGCCTCTGAACGGGCAATGCATGCCCCTCTTCTTGCCTTTCGACCACAATCGCGGCGCTAACCACCTGAGTGGTCGCGGCGACGTAGACCAAGAGGGCTTCTCCATCAGCTGGGGGTACCAAGATAGGCGCCTGGGTGAGGAGCGCCTTCAGGTTCCCGAGAGCTTCCTCGGCCTCGGGGGTCCAAGTGAAGCACTCGGCCTTCCTTAAGAGGCGGTACAGAGGCAGGCCTCTTTCGCTGAGGCGTGAGATGAAACGGCTCAAGGCCGCGAGACATCCCATGACCCTCTGTACGCCTTTTAAGTCCTTGATGGGCCCCATGCTGGTGATGGCTGCGATTTTCTCCGGGTTGGCTTTGATGCCCCGCTCGGAGACGATGAACCACAGGAGCATGCCTCGGGGCACCCCGAAGACACACTTCTCGGGATTGAGCTTGACGTCCTTCGCCTTGAGACACCGGAATGTCACTTCAAGGTCGGAGAGGAGGTCGAAGGCTTTCCTTGTCTTGACTATGATGTCATCGACGTAGGCCTCGACCGCCTCCTGGCCAGAGGCGAACTTGGTGGCGATGTCCATCAGCTCGCTCGCCCTGGTGGGGGTCTTGCGACCCAACTTGCTCACCAGGTCGCGGCAGGTGGTGCCGGCAAGGAACGCGCCGATGACATCTGAGTCGGTGATGTTGGGCAGCTCGGTGCGCTGCTTCGAGAATCGCCGGATGTAGTCCCGAAGAGACTCTCCCGGCTGTTGCCGGCAGCTTCGGAGGTCCCAGGAATTCCCGGGGCACACGTACGTGCCCTGGAAGTTGCCGGCGAAGGCTTGGACCAAATCCTCCCAGTTGGAGATCTGCCCCGGAGGCAGGTGCTCCAACCAGGCGCGAGCAGTGTCGGAGAGGAACAGGGGGAGGTTGCGGATGATGAGGCTGTCGTCGTCCGTTCCACCCAGTTGGCAGGCCAGGCGGTAGTCTGCGAGCCACAATTCCGGTCTCGTTTCCCCCGAGTACTTGGTGATAGTAGTCGGGGGTCGGAAACGGGCCGGAAACGGCGCCCGCCGGATGGCCTGGCTGAAGGCCTGCGGACCGGGTGGTTCGGGCGAGGGACTCCGATCCTCCCCACTGTCGTAGCGTCCCCCACTCCTGGGGTGGTAGCCTCGGCGCACCCTTTCGTCGAGGCGGGCCCAACGGTCGCGACGATGGTGCTCGTTGCCGAGGTGGCCCGGGGCCGCAGGCGCGGTGTTGCGCGTGCGCCCGGTGTAGACCGAGGCTTCCCACATGAATCGGGAAGTCGCGGCATGAGGTTCCGAGGGGTACCCCTGCCTTCGGGAGGCAGAGCTCTCGGCCCGCCGGGCCACGGCGCCTTCCAGGAGATTCTTGAGCTCTCCCTGGATTCGCCGACCCTCGGTGGTTGATGGCTCCGGCATCGCGCGGAGGAGCATCGCTGCGGCTGCCAGGTTCTGACCGACCCCGCTGGATGCGGGTGGCGGCCTGTCCCTGACATCATTGGCGACGCGGTGCTGGAAACCCTGGGGCAGGTGACGTATTTCTCCGGCCGGGGGTTGGCCCACCCATACCTGCCCGACGTCCCGGCGGATCGACTCGAGCGCTCCTGCTCCCTCGTCGAGCCTGGCCTGCGCCCTGCGGACTTGCTCGAGCTGTGGGTCGTGACCCCCCGCCGGAACGGGGACCACAGCTAGCTCCCGCGGGATGTCGGCGCGAGGCGCCGGCCTAGGGAGATCGCCATCCTCCGGCATGCCGAGATGGTTGCCTTCGGAGGGATCCCCTAGCTCGACGTGGAAACATTCGCGGCTCGGGCCGCAGTCCTTATCGTCAAGGCTGCGGCTGCCGTCGGAACAGTCGGAGAGGCAGTAGTCACATGCGGTCATAAAGTCCCGCATGGTACTGGGGTTGCCAAATCCAGAGAAATCCCAACAGATGCTGGGATCGCCATCTTCCTCGGACCCAGAGGGCCCGTAGGTCGAGACGTCCGTCAATCGGTCCCAAGATGACCGCATACGAAACCCCAGAGAGGTTGCACTCGCCTCAACGTGAGCGCCCGCCAAAGCGAGGTCGCTAGGCGGGTTGAGGTCGAGTCGAAATGATGTAGGATGGGAATCAGTCGGTACCTTTTGGTCGACGAGGAGCGACATAGTCACGTCGGGGACTGATTGCGCCGTCGTCTTGGGTACGAGGGCGACGTCCTGCAGGCCCTCCGCGAGCGTGCTGGCGTCGTCCACTTGCTCGGGATTGGCGTGTCGCGGGGGGACGGCGCTCGCCTTCGTCTCAAACGCGAGGTTGACGCCCGACGCGCCCTCCGTTGGGGCGCTGGGGACGTCGGCTCGCTCGACAGCCGATGGAGCGCGGCCTCCCGCTCGGCCCTGGTTGCACCGCCTCCTCCTCCGATGGCGGGGGAGAAGACGGGGCGAGCTCGAATGTTGTTCTTCCACCACGCGGGGAAGACGTCGTCGATTCCGCCGCCAGTGGGCGGGCTGTCGGCCGCCATTGTCGTCGTCGCGCGACGGTGGAAGGAGTGTCATGTCGTAGCTGCCGTCGAGAGACATGAACTCGAGACTCCCGAAACGGAGCACCGTCCCGGGTTGGAGAGGTCGTTGGAGACTGCCCATCTGGAGCTTGACGGGAAGCTGCTCGTCAACACACAGCGTGCCCCTACCTGGCGCACCAACTGTCGGCGTTTCGAGACCGGGGGGTCCCTAAGCCGACGAGTGAGTGTGTCGCATGCCCCAGCCCAGATGGGTCGAGCGCGTGGGCGAGCGCGAAGGGGGGAGAAGCGAGGTGGCCGGAGACGAGTCGTGAGAGAGGTGGGAATCCCGCGGCCTTCGTGTTCGACCCGCGCCCAGGTCGGGTGCGCTTGCAGTAGGGGGTTACAAGCGTCCACGCGGGTGAGCGAAGAGAGCGGCCCCAAGAGAGCGCCTGCCCCGTCCTCGTCCCCGCGCGGCCAACCTTTCCTAAGAAGGCCCTGGTCCTTCCTTTTATAGGCGTAAGGAGAGGATCCAGGTGTATAATGGGGGTGTAGCAAGGTGCTACGTGTCTAGCGGGGGTGAGCTAGCGCCCTAAGTACATGCCAATGTGGCAGCCGGAGAGATCTTGGCAACCAGCTGGTGTGGTGTCGTGGCTGTCGGAGGAGCAACGGAGCCTGGCGGAGGGACAGCTGTCGGAGCGGTTGGGCCCTTGCTGACGTCCCCCTGCTTCCGTAAGGGAGCTGAGAGCCGCCGTCTTCATGGGTCTGGCAGGGCGCCATCATTGCCTATCTGGCGGAGCTAGCCAGATGGGACGCCGGTCTTGTTCCCTGCGGCCCGAGTCGGCTCGGGGTAGGGTGATGATGGCGCTTCCTGTTGACGTGGCGGACTTGTGTCCTAGGTCGGGCGACGTGGAGGCTCCTCCGAAGCCGAGGTCGAGTCTGTCCTGCATGGCCGAGGCCGAGCCCGAGCTCCTGGGTCGGGCGAGGCGGAGGTCGTTCGGCAGAGGCCAGGGCGGAGTCCGAGCCCTGGGTCGGGCGGAGCGGAGTTCGTCGTCTTCTGGGGCCTAGCCCGAGTCCGAGCCCTGGGTCGGGCGGAGCGGAGTTCGCCGTCTTCCGGGGCCTTAGCCCGAGTCCGAGCCCTGGGTCGGGCGGAGCGGAGTTCGCCGTCTTCCGGGGCCTTAGCCCGAGTCCGAGCCCTGGGTCGGGCGGAGCGGAGTTCGCTGTCTTCCGGGGCCTTAGCCCGAGTCCGAGCCCTGGGTCAGGCGGAGCGGAGTTCGCCGTCTTCCGGGGCCTTAGCCCAAGTCCGAGCCCTGGGTCGGGCGGAGCTTCCTATGGCGCCTTCGGCAAGGCCTGACTGCCTGTCAGTCTCACTCTGTCAAGTGGCACTGCAGTCGGAATGGCGCAGGCGGCGCTGTCCTTCTGTCAGACCGGTCAGTGGAGCGGCGAAGTGACGGCGGTCACTTCGGCTCTGCCGGGGGGCGCGCGTCAGGATAAAGGTGTCAGGCTACCTTTGCGTTAAATGCCCCTGCGACTTGGTCAGTCGGCGTGGCGATTTTGTCAGGGTTGCTTCTTAGCGAAGGCAAGGCCTCGGGCGAGCCGGAGATGCGTCTGCCGTTAAAAGGGGGCCTCGGGCGAGACGGAAACATCTCGGGGTTGGCTGCCCTTGCCCGAGGCTAGGCTCGGGCAAGGCGTGATCGAGTCGCTCGTATGGACTGATCCCTGACTTAATCGCACCCATCAGGCCTCTGCAGCTTTATGCTGATGGGGGTTACCAGCTGAGAATTAGGCGTCTTGAGGGTACCCCTAATTATGGTCCCCGACAGGTATGAAAAGGGAGATAGCAGAGTATGTGGCTGTATGTGACAGTTGTCAGAGGATTAAAGCAGAACATCAGAGACCTGTAGGTTTGTTGCAACCATTGCAGATTCCTCAGTGGAAATGGGATGAGATCGGAATGGACTTTATAGTCGGTTTGCCCCACACTCGTACTGGTTATGACTCTATCTAGGTAGTAGTGGACCGTTTGACAAAGGCGTCCCATTTCATACCAGTCAAGACCACCTACAATAGTGCGGTGTTGGCCGAACTACACATGGCTTGGATTGTGTGCTTGGATGGTGTTCTGAAGAAGATAGTATCAGATAGAGGCACCCAGTTCACCTCTCATTTTTGGCAACAGTTACATGAAGCTTTGGGCACACATTTGAAGTTCAGCTCAGCTTATCACCTGTAGACAGATGGTCAAATAGAGAGAACTAATCAGATTTTGGAGGATATGTTGAGGGCTTGTGCCTTACAAGACAAGATAGTTTGGGACAAGAGATTACCATATGTAGAATTCTCTTACAACAACAGCTACCAAGCCAGCCTGAAGATGTCATTGTTTGAAGCGCTTTATGGAAGGAATTGCAGAACTCCACTGCATTGGGACCAACCTGGTGAAAGATAGGCGTTCGGACCAGGTATTCTGCTTGAAGCCAAAGAGAACATCAGAATGGTCCGGGAGAATTTGAAGGCAGCACAGTCCAGACAACGAAGCTATGCTGACACCAGAAGAAGAGAACTCAGTTTTGAAGTGGGAGATTATGTCTATTTGAAGGTGTCACCCATCAGAGGAACCAAAAGGTTTGGAGTCAAAGGCAAGCTAGCACCTCGTTATATTGGACCGTATCAGATTCAAGCCAGACGTGGAGAAGTGGCTTATCAACTTAGCTTACCAGAAAATATGTTCTCTGTTCATGATGTTTTCCATGAGTCTCAGTTGAAGAAATGCTTAAGAGTGCCAGAAGAGCAGTTGCCAGCAGAGGATCTTGAAGTTCAAGAAGATTTGACTTATATTGAGAAGCCAACTCAAATTCTAGAGACAACAGATCGGGTCATCCGGAGAAGTACCATTAGGATGTGCAAAGTCAAATGGGGTCATCACTCAGAAGAAGAAGCAACCTGGGAACGAGAAGATGATTTAAAAGCCAAGTACCCTGAGCTCTTTTCTAGCGAGCCCTGAATCTCGAGGGCGAGATTCTTTTAAGGGGGATAGGTCTGTAACACCTTGATTTTGGGGCTATAAAATTTCTTTCTAATTATCACCCAAAATCATGTGTTACTCTTCTTTTTCTCACTCTAGGTTTTCTCTCTCTCTAGATCCATTCTCCCTTTTTCCTTTTTGATTAGAGATAGTCTAAACTAGTGGAGGTTAATTATTTATTTTTACCAAAACCTTATGAGTCATGACATGTTGCATCATGCTGAGTTTAAAATATTCTTTGAAGTGTTGCACAAGTTTGAATTTATTTGAATTTGAAACCTAGTTTGAATTTGGATTTGAAAAACCCTATAGAAAAAGAAATGGAAAAGGAATTAGAAAATTCAGAGAAAAAGAAAAGGAGAAAGCAGCCCAAACCAGCCCAGTCGGCCTAGCCAGGCCGCGCGCCCGCGCCGTCTGACAGGCGGATCCCGCCTGTCAGCGGCAATTCTCCCTCACGCGCGCCCTCCCTCCCTCGTTCGCTGCCCAGTGGGGCCAGCCTATCGGCGCCAATTTTCTTCCCCGCGCGCTCCCTCTCTCTCTCTGTCTCGCGGGCCCAGTCCACCAGTCGCCGAGTCGTTGCCCCGCACGCCCCTTTCTCCTCTCTCTGCGCCGTGGACCCTACCTATCAGTTCCACCCCCTCCACGCTCGCCGTGTACCGGCGCGTGCGCACTCGCGCACGTCACCGGATTTCTTAGCCACGATGCCCGCCCACGTGCCCAGCTCCCTTCATAGAGCCCCGCCAGTGCTCCACGCACACCCCTCACCTCATTTTACGCAGCTTCGCCCTCTCTCGCGCTCTGCCCACACCGCCAGCCGTCGCTAGAGACCCGCGCCCGTGTTCCCGGCCATCCAGCTTGCTGGAGACCGCTCCAAGGCTCCCCGAGCTCTGCCCCGAGGTGAGACACCCGTCCCCGTGCCCAATTTCCCTTATTGCGCCCTGTGCTCGGCCAATTTCGGCTTCGCCAGTGCTCGACTACGGCGGTCCGCCGTGCTCGCGCGGTGGCCGACCGATTTAGCCTGGTCTAGTTCCCCGGAGTAGGTCCCTGTGTCACCCCTGCCTCTGCTGAAGCTAGCCCAGGACTTAGTGCGCCTTAAGTCTCCTCCCCGTGGCTGGAATGGCTCACCGGAGTTACTCCGGCCCGCTCGAGACTTTCTCACCATCGTTCTCCCTTCTCTACCCGTGGATTCATGGCCTCTTCCCTGCCATTGAGTTCGCCGTGGTGCCCTCTCCCTCTCTGCCCAACTCCGGCGACCCCGGAGCCACCCTAGCTCGCGCCAGCCTCAACTCCGGCGACCTCACCACCACGAAGAGGAGCAGCACCGCTCGCAGCCGTCTGTTTTCCCCTGGTCTGATCCCCTCCGTCCGATTCAGATCGAACGGCTCGGACCATGGATAACGCTTCACGCACGCATGCCCTGACGCCCTGGCCCGCTTGTCAGCGCCCAAGTCCCCTGGCGCTGGGCTCGCTCGGTCAGTGTGCCCTCCCCCTCTACTGCTGACACCCCTGGCCCGCTTGTCAGTGCTCACCCACCCCGCGCGTGCCCCCTCGGCCGCAGATCTAATCTCAGTCATTGGTTCTAGATCTGATGGTTAGATTCACCTGATACCCCTTCGCATGGCTGTTTTATTAAAGAGACCCTCGGTTTATTAGGAAATCAACCCATCATCCCTGGTTTTCGTGCGCAGGCCCCTGCAATCTTACAAATTTAGCCCTGGACTTTTAAATATTCATAGAATTAGCCCTAATTTCATATTTTGAATTCCCAAACTTGTTTATTTCATAACTTTTGCATATGAACTCCAAATTTAGTGATTCAAATTGCAAAATGTTCATAGAATTATTCTCTGTCTGAATAAAATGGTTTCATTTACTGTCTGCACACTCTAATTTTTAGGATTGAATATGAACTAAGGTAGATGTATTTTTATTTACTTAATAAAATAAATAAAAGGAGAACCCTAGAGATTTAAACCTGTTTAATCTTGTGAGACTAATAATGTGTATTACATGAAATCATCTCTGGTCTAAATTTTGGTCACAATAAAATAAATTGAACTATGTTATGTACTTGTAAGTAACACTTAGGGGAAATAATAACCTATTTTCAAATAAAGTTAATGTATGTTATAGTTTGTGTTATACTTTGAATTCAGTATCCACTATGTAGTATTGTGTCCTTTTAAGATGTGATCCAATGTTTGTACATGTGTGGTGTGTTGTTCATTTATACTTTCTAAATGTATTGAATGCATGCTCGCTTTATTTAGACAATGAGCAGTCCGAGGTTCCTGAGTGTGTTGTTGGAGACCTCCCTAAGCAGCAACCTGGTGAAGGCAAGTGTCCTCTGACCTATTATGTCCTACATACTTTATGATTCACTGTCCCGCATTACATTACTTAAACCTAAGGATTGACTAGCTTTCTATTTACTTTATCCTTGTTTACCTTTTAGGGTTATCATGGTTAGCATGTTGCTACTGCCTTAACTTAATCAATGAACATGATGTGAACATTTATGATACGATACTGTTATCCTGATTATGTGAATGATCTTGTGATACCTTAGGGGACTCAGGCCTTTTTTACCTGAGTACCTCTCCGTAAGGACCTGTTCATGTTGTGACCACCCGGGATAACAGTACAACCATGAGGGTGGAATGGAATGCCCTTAGCTGATTAATTAGATGAACCTGGGGGTGTAGTTGGCTTTGCCGGAGGGTCGTCAATGGAGGCCGGGGCGTAGTGCTCGCTCTACCAAGGTTGGCGTGCAGAGGTTCTTTCGATTTGGTTTTATTAGTCACCCACCTTGGAGAGGTGTACTGCGTTTGTACGACTAGCGAAACTTAACGAGCAGCTATGCACCAAGGGAATTTTTGTAAAGGCTACGTAGTGTATCGCTGGCCATTCACCTTGGTAGTGAAGATCGGGTCTGTACAACCCAGGCTGGAAAGGGATCACGACTTGTGGGTAAAGTGTACAACCTCTGCAGAGTGTTAAAAACTGGTATATTAGCCGAGCTCACGGTTAAGAGATGCCTTGGGATCCTCTTTGATTAGAAGAACTTTGGATACTTTTATGATGATGATTAACAATGATGCTATAAAATCTGATCTTTGGTATTTCCTCGTTTGAGGAGGTACTTTTGGGTAATAACTAGGTTTATTAGTAAAAGTTGGCTCTACTACTAATAATAAATACTTGACTAACTTAAAAGCAACTGCTTGACCTCAACCCCATATATAGCTAGTCCACTTTAACCAAACGGGACATTTGCTAAGTACGTTGATGTGTACTCACCCTTGCTTTACACACCACCCCACCCCAGGTTGTCCCCACTATACTCAGTACTCAGGAGGTGATGCTGGCAACATGGAAGATTTCGAGGAGTTTCAGGACTATGACGAGTTCTAGTTCTTTCTTAGTGGCAAACCCCCAGTCAGCTGCCTGTGTAGGCTTAGCATCTACGTTTCGAAATTCCACACTTTGATATTTATGTTGAACAATGGTTATGTATTAGACTCTCTGGATGTCTTGGACATCTTGATGTAATAAAGTACATTTCCGCTATTTATTTCGAGCATTGTGTGATGATGTCCCATTATGTAATCGTTGTGTACGTGAGTTTCTGATCCTAGCACTACATGGTTCGCATTCGGTTTACCTTCCAAAACCGGGTGTGATAGGATCTTTACTCTATTTATGTGCATCTCGACCGGATATTATGCTTTCTGTATGCATGTGTGCAAGGTTCCAAGTTGATCCTAAGGAAGTTCACCTTAGGGCCATGAATAGAATCATGAGATATCTAGTTTACACTCTTAAGTTTGGACTTTGGTACCCCAGGGGATCCACTTTCGACTTAATAGGTTTTCAAATGTCGATTGGGCAGGGTGTAAAATTGATAGGAAGAGCACTTCATGGACTTGTCACTTTCTAGGGAGATTCCTAGTGTCTTGGGCTTCAAAGAAACAAAACTCAGTAGCTCTTTCTACCGCCGAACTGGAGTATATTGCCGCAGGTCAGTGTTGTGCGCAATTACTTTGGATGAGGCAAACCCTCAGGGACTATGGCTACAAATTGAGCAAAGTCCCTCTCCTATGTGACAATGAGAGTGCTATCCGCATGGCAGAGAATCCCGTTGAACACAACCGCACTAAGCACATAGACATTCGGTATCACTTTCTGAGGGATCACCAGCAAAGGGGGGATATCAAAATAGCCTATATTAATACCAAAGATCAATTATCCGATATCTTCACCAAGCCACTAGATGAGAAAACCTTTAGCAAACTTAGGAATGAGCTAAATATTCTTGATTCTTGGAATTTTGATTGAAACATCGCACACATAGCTCATTTATATACGTTTGATCAAATCTCTTTCATTTGGCACATATACATATTCCTTATTCTTCTTGTGCCAAAGCTAAGACCAATGTGTTTCCATGAGTATTTCTTGTGCTAGTCTTAGATTGAAAGGGAACTGGAGATATTCGGCAAAGACAACGCTTCCACTCAACTCCATCGGTATTACTTACCCTTTGCCGGTATTCCGCCATCTCTCCAAGATGGTATAATTCTTCACTCTTATTTACTTGTACCAATGGGGGAGAAAATGTAAAAAGGGCTCCAACGTTCTCTGTTTTTGGCGATTAATGCCAAAGGGGGAGAATATATTAAGCCCAAAGCAAAAGGACCGCACCACCACCACCAATTTCAAAATTTTCAAGATTTTTTTCAAATAGGTATCTAAATGTATTTGATCTCGTTCAAATGTATTTACAAAAATTGGTAAAACCCTCTTGAACACTAAGAGGAGAATTTCATTCAGGGGGAGTTTTGTTTAGTCAAAGGAAAACATTTGAAACAGGGGGAGAAAATTTCAAATCTTGAAAATGCTTCTTACAATCTTACTCACATGCCTTTGACTATTTGCAAAAGACTTTGAAAAGAATTTCCAAAAGAATTTGCAAAAACAAAACAAGTGGTGCAAACGTGGTCCAAAATATTAAATAAAAGAAAGCAACCATGCATATCTAGTGAAATTATAAATTTGTTTAATTCTAAGTAACCTATGCACTTACATTATGCAAACTAGTTCATTTCTATACTTTATATATTTGCTTTGGTTTGTGTTGGCATCAATCACCAAAAAAGGGGAGATTGAAAGGGAAATAGGGTCAAACCTTTTTCCATAATAATTTTGGTGGTTGAATGCCCAACACAAATATTGGACTAACTAGTTTGCTCTAGATTATATGTTCTACAGGTGCATAAAGGTTCAACATAAACCAATAGAAGATAAAAGATAGGGTTCAAATTCAAAGGAACAAGAAACTTGAGAGTGCCCTGGTCTGGCGCACCGGACTGTCCCGTGTGCCACCGGACAGTGTCCGGTGCACCAGGGTCGTACAAACTCCAACTCGCTACTCTCGGGTTTCTCCAGCGCCACTCCGCTATAATTCACCGGACTGTCCGGTGTGCCACTAGACTGTCCGGTGTGACAGCGGAGCAACGGCTCTTCGGCGCAACGGTCGACTGCATAGTGCCCCTGACAGCGCTACAGTTCGTGGCAGAAGTCAGAGCAGAGGTCAGAGGCGCACCAGATAGTGAACAGTGCCTATCTGGTGCGGCACTAGGCTGTCAGGTGCCACCAAACGTCAGCGCTCCAACGGTCGACAGCATCAGAACCCTAACGGTTGGGTGACATGGCTAGCACACCGAACAGTGTCTGGTGGCGCATTGGACTGTCCGGTGCGCCCATCGACAGCATCCACCCCAACGGTTGTTTTGGTTGTTGAGGGCTATAAATACCCCCCAACCACCACCACTCCAACCATCCAAGCATTCAACACTCCTCATTCAATACAAGAGAAAAGTGCAACACTCCAAGACACAAATCAAAGCCTCCGGTCCAATCAAAGTCTCCAATTCAATTCTAGTGCTTTAGGACTTGTGAGAGGACCGTTCTTGTGTTTCTTTGTTGCTCTTGTTGCTTAGTTGGCTTTCTTCCTTCCTCTTTCTTGTTCCAAAGTGACTTGTAAGCAAGGCAAGAGACACCAAGTGTGTGGTGGTCCTTGCGAGGTCTAAGTGACCCGTGAGATTAAGGAGAAAGCTCACTCAGTCTAAGTGATCGTTTGAGAGAGGGAAAGGGTTGAAAGAGACCCAGTCTTTGTGACCACCTCAGCGGGGACTAGGTTCTTTAGAATAGAACCTCGGTAAAACAAATCACAATGTCATCCACTTGATTTGCTCTTGATTTGTTTTCCCCCTCTCTCCTGGACTCGGATTTAATTCTAACGCTAACCCTGCTTGTAGTTTGTTGTTTTAAGTTGTAAACTAGGTATGTGCCCGTGCGTTGTGACGGAACATAAATTAACGAGCCTCCAATTGCTTAAGGTTCTAGCGACAGACGGCATGAACGCAATAGTGACGGGAGCCCTCATGGGGAACAGTGCATTGTTGCAGAGAAACGCGAGCATGAGCGCACTACGGACTCCATCGTCGTATTGCGGGGCTGCCATTGTCATGAGCTCCATATATAAAATGGGTTGTTCAGATCATAATAATTAAAACAATGATGTTCCAAGACTTTTGCTGCTACACTCAAAGACTCATACAATATTGACAGTGCATTGTTGCAACAGGAACATATAATACCACGATAACTTATATACAAAATGTGCGTTATATTGTTATGAGAAAATGTTTCATAATCTATTTGTGGGCTATTTTAATTTAGCTGTTTCACTACTACAAATTCCCCCACATGGCCATAACTTGTAGAAAGAGATAGTTAATGGTAATCATACATAATACTGTTTTGCCAATTATGTTATATGTAATAAAAATCATAGAAAAAGATAAAATTGCTAAGAAGGTGGTACGAAGATAATTAAAATAGAATCAGATGTGAACCACCTCCACGATAACATGTCTTTACCTGAATATATTCACATCACAAAAGAATATATGAATTACCAATCCAGTCTTGCGCCTCGTTTTGTTTAATAATTAATTCATAAAATATGTGTTGTTGTCAAACAGTAGAGAGAACATAGAATCAGAAAATGGTTCGACTAACTTTAACAGAACTTCGTAGTTTACAAGAGAATGAACACATCCATGAGGGATGATAAGGTCTTCCTTCATATAAAGTAGATTCTCAACTGAAGTTGTCCATACTTCACGAATTTCATGGACAAGCTGTTGTTGCATAGCCATTAGGAATTCTCCATTGGTGTCACCTTAAAGGACCTGACATCATGATAGGTTGTGTTTTCATTGTACAGTCCACATATAAAAAACTCCGAGCAAGCAAATAATAAGCATGTTCATCATTTGTTAGAAATTAACATGGATAACTCTCTTGTGCCCAGTCCCATCCCGGTAAGAGTAAGTAACTGGAACTCTAGAGGTGGTTCATCTAGATTGTGACATAAAAATGGTTATCAGCTAGGAAGAAATTTTATCCAAAAGTTGTGACTTACAGTAGATTGATTAATTTAAAGTTGAGTACTCATATCAGAATGTGGCAGTACTTTCGATCGATTCCTCCTCAAGCAACCATTGTTTCTTTAGTCATTCTCGTTCTGTTTTTTCCCATGTCCCCCTTTCTCTGAAGGATCACTGTTAGAAAACAACTTGCAGGTCTAACAAAGATTGGAATGGAGAATCAATCAACTTTCCTGAGTGGTAGTCATAAACTAACAGAAATACATCTTGGCCGCTAACAATTGAAATGTGAAATCACAAGCTATAACCAGCCCACACAAGTTACAATTACTTTATGAAGTTAATATTCATAACTGATAAAATGCAATGACATATAGCCGCCATGTGTTACATACATCCAGAGGAAGGCCACCAGCATCACTGGACAAAGATGCCTGTCTTGAGACCCCAGCAGCCATGGGTTCTTTACCAGCTGTGCTCAAAGAATTTGACCGACTGGCAGCCAATGAAGTCATTGATGTGGATGATGTGATGCTATCACATGTAAGAGATGTGCAAAAATGTTGAGCTTGTGATCTCAGATGATCTTCCACAAGCATCAGAATAACTATTGCATTCTTTGCTAGTGCTACTGAGAGATGGGCAACATTCTCTGCTTGAATTTTTGCTTCTTCAGGAGACAAACCCTCAGCTGCAACACTAGCTGCAGTTGCTGCAATTACTTCGGTCTGCTGGACATACAAGCAAAAGAAAGACATTATAGAAGAATAGCAACAGAACTCTATCACAATGCAACACTCCACATGATGATGATATAATGTAATTATGTAAACCATTCAGAATTATAACTATTAGAGTTATGGTGGTTGAATTGTAATGGAGTCTTTGTGTAATGGGTTTAGGCCCAACAACTCTGTTATAAATATATCACCCAACCCTGATTAAGGTTAGGTTTTCAGTCTCTAACTATAACAAATATATTACAACTATCCTCTAAAATAAAACAACTACAAATAGAAATGTGATTGAGTGTCATAACAAACAAATGTTGTTACATAGCAGTGCTACTGCGTCTAGGTGCCACCAACCTATTATACTTGAGCAGCTAGTAGGGAATGTAGTCAAAGCTACCACGAACTCTTTTCAAACATAAGAATTGCCCATAATCATTATTTATATATCATTTGTACCTATTCCTATCCCCACCCCCCATAATATATCACAATTTAAACCAGAGAAGGATAAAAAAACATTTATTTTATAGGAAGAGACAAAAAACATGAAAATTAATTGTAGGAAGTAGCAACAGTAAGAGATATAAGAAACAACTGCCAATACAATGTATAAAAAGATCCATGTTTAGCAGGTAGATCATGTCGAGAAAAGGAGCACCTAAACTTGAAGCTCCCTGGCAAAAAAATCATGCAAGTCACCCAACAATCTCCTTTTAAAAATAGAAAATGATTCTTCACGCCTTAAAAAGAATAGAAAGTAGAAGGTTGTCACAAAATTATAGAGCGAAAAATACCAGTAACCGAAAAGGGTAATGGTAAACATAGTGCAGAGAAAACAAATAGTGTTGCCTAAGAAATTTTTGAAGTAAATCCAAAGTTTTTGAGTGCAGATATCTTAGAGTGATGTTCTGAAATTATTTCTTGAACAAGTACCCCGATATCTAGCTAACCTACAGATTTTTAAGAGTGAATGGACCACCTGATCCTTTGGTCTCCAGTGCTAGATCCTCCAACTATTGAGAGCCACTCCGCACAATGAATTGTTGCCTCCACATCCTAAATTGTTGCAGGGAAAGGACAAACAAGATCTTATGAACAAAAAATGTAGTTGGCTGTGATACAACCATCACAAACCTATCCACAAAGAAGGGACGGGCAGATGGCCATGACACTATGAAACATGTATGTTATTGAGGATGTTCTGCTTAAAAATTATCTTGCCTTCCACCCATCTTTTTGTCGCATCGAATGCTCCAGCATTATAATCAGAAAATTGTGTATGAGGTCTTCAATCTCACCAATGCTTACACCATCAGCATTTTTCTTTGTGTCCATCTACAGTTTGAATACGTGAAATGAAGAAATACAGTTTATGTCATCTGAGCATGATTATTGTTAGAAAAATATGATAAAAGGCATGTGACAACGTTGCTCCACCGCATGAATAATGGTGGAGAAAACGTCAATTCAAACGGAGTGGATCTAAACGCAGCGAACGAATCCAGCCTGGTGGATCGAGAGCATCCATGCCAGAATCAAGTACTCATCATATTCAGGCTTTGGACATAATGCTACTCCTTCTTCGGTTTAGTACCTATCAAAACATCATCCGTCATCTTCCTGGACAGCGCAAAAAAAAGCATCAGTACCACATCCTAGGCCGATGGAAAGGAAGATGACCTCTCGATCAAGACATTCTATGGAGTTAATATTATAAAACACATACAATCAGAAATTGATGACAGAGTACACGTACTGTTTTGTGCCATACTTGGTCAGGAAAATACAGATCAGTAACATAAAAATTACACATACTTGGTCAGGAAAAGGAAAATTACATATACTTGGTCAGGAAAATACAGATCAGCATTGCTTCGCATACAATCCAATGAATTTAATCAGTCGACCTCAATGGAAAGGAAAATTACACATACTTGGTCAGGAAAATACAACTCAGCATTGCTTCACATACAATCAAATGAATTCAATTTTCCCATGTTTTGGTCACTAATTCGTATACTAACAGGAGTTGCTATCAGTAAAACAGAAACTGCATTACCAGGTGCCAAAGTTCATTTGAGTTGCAGGACAAAGTTCATTTGTGCACCTGGTCGTTTACTGTTCTTAAACAAAAATAGCAAACAAAAACAATCGTTGTAATTTAAACAGTTTGTGTAAACAGTCGTTGTTTTTAAATAGTCTGTGTAAACAATCGTTGCAAACAAAAACAACCGTTGTAACATAAACATGGCATAAAAACTAGATTACAGATGTGCATAGTGTAACTTTAATTTGAGATGTGGTATAAAAAATCTCAGAACTGGTGAATCGAGCTAATCCGGTCTTTTACAAGAGTTCGTATCTATAGTAGCTCTCCACTGAAAGCGCCGTGACGACGTGCTCCTGCAGCAGCTCCAAATCAACACAACTGAAACTACGAGATGGAAAATGTAGAGAAACAATTATAGGACAATTAGCTGCTTAGTGAAGTTGAGGAAACAAAGGGGCACTGGAAGAACATATGGTCCAAAATTTTGTTTGAGCGTTTTTGGCACAAAACAGTCATAGGATTCCAATTCATATGCCTTCTAATAATGTTTCTAGCGCTAAGTCTAGGTTTGACAAGATCCAAAAGGAAACTTTATGCTTCGGCTAACAAAAGGATTCCCAAATCAATTTATGCATGATATGATTCCCAAATCAATTCATATGGCACAAAACAATATTGTATGTTTCAGACATATTTGGAATAAAGAAATAATAAAAAATTGAATCGTTGGCTGTTATACATTTTAGTCATTGGAACAAAAGTAATTGAATAAAAAACAAGGGCCGATGGAAAGGAAGATGACCTCTCGATCAAGACATTCTACGGAGTTAATATTATAAAACACATACAATTAGAAATTGATGACAGAGTACACATATTGTTTTGTGCCATACTTGGTCAGGAAAATACAGATCAGTCGAACTCAATGGAAAGGAAATTTACAGATACTTGGTCAGGAAAATACAGATCAGCATTGCTTCGCATACAATCAAATGAATTCAATTTTCCCATTGGGATAATCTGATTGTATGTTTCAGACTTCTTAATTCACATGTTTTGGTCACTGATTTGTATACTAATAGGAGTTGCTATCAGTAAAATAGAAACTGCATTACCAGGTGCCAAAGTTCATTTGTGCCAAAGTTCATTTGAGTTGCAGGACAAAGTTCATTTGTGCACCTGGTCGTTTACTGTTTCAAACAAAAACCGCAAACAAAAACAATCGTTGTAATTTAAACATTCATTGTTTTTAAGCAGTCTGTGTAAACAGTCGTTGCAAACAAAAATAGTCGTTGTAATTTAAATAGTCTGTGTAAACAGTCGTTGTAAATAAGTTCATTTGTTTAAACAGTCGCTGTAATTTAAACAAAAACCGCAGTACACAATTCAACCACATTTAGTCTGACAGAATTAAGAAGTAGTTCACGCACCTTTTGGGGAACTCAACTGCAGTTTTAGTTTAAACCATACCATACTTTCCATGACCAAAAGTCCCAATATATAGTTGAACAACATATAAATGAGGCCAAAAAATTGTCCTCAGTTTGATAGATTTACACTGAACTTTTGGATTACTGCTTTCACGGTAAAAAGTAGTATATGTAAGTACAGTAGCTGTTAGGAAAACAAATAACATTTATATATAAGAGAAATATTTAGCATAGCACGTCCAATAACTAAATTGGTCAAAACGAAGTTGGCAGTAAGTTTTACCCTTCATAAATTAAGCTCTTGACAAAACAGTTTGAAGGTTGCGAACAACTACAGAAGATACATAATCCTATGGTGAACCATGAACAATAAGAATAAAAATACCAAAATGACACACTTTAAAGGTTATTATTTGCATAGGCATAGCAATGACATCCTTCAGAGTTAATTGTTTATAAAGTTTTTAGATCAGATCTCCCATTTAAGTGATTAACTTCACATGGCCAAAGCAAAAAATAACAATAATAATAAGGTAATCAATAGATATGTAGTTTCATACAAATTTCCTTCTTAGATTACAACTTTGTTACCTATATAGTGTTTTACAACTTTTCTTGAATAGCAATGTGATTCATCAACATGGATCCAAAGTTCATCACTGCAGCGCCACATAGAGAGCTAGAATAGAATATTGTGTTTTAGCACCAGAGAACAAACAATGTCGCGGTTCTTAACATGTAAGGAAGTACTTATATTGCAATACCTGAAACATTAGATCTTCGATATGAGAGAAGTACAAGTTAGCAGCCATAATTCTCACCAACAAGCATACATCTCATGTAACCTTTGGTATTACTCTTGGATTTCCTACAAAACCAATACAACATGGAAAGTTTTAGCTTTTCTTTTTATAGTTGGTCAACAAAACAACAATAAGGTTGTACCCAAAATATTTGGATCTATAATATAGTTTTGAGTGCAAAAAGGGAATCTTAATGCCAATATCAATAACTTTTTGTTACACATGCAACCAGAGCCTAGAACATTTTATAACTATTCAAACAATTTTTTGCACTAACTATTCAGCAGAATATTATATTTTTAGACAAACGCCTTGTATACAATGGCATATGAAAGCAAGAAGTAACCATCATGACCACCACCCATTGAGGAAGAGAACTGAATAAGTGGAGCATTGTACGTTCATTGATCCCAATATTTTTCAGAGAAGTGTCAATATGCCACAAGAATTTTTGTACACCCTTCCATATAGTTTCAGGGAAATAACTCATTCCAGCACACATTTCATCCTGAGGAGTGGGAGGGGTTCTACATATTTTATCAGTTCTGAAAGCGGCTTCCCACATTCATACGCTAAATATTCTGCTATTTGTTACAGCAATCCTAGGGGAATAATACGTTCAATGGTGGGATCATTAGCCTATAAAACAGAGGATTGAGGTGTAAAAATATGTTGTGTTATCCTTATACACCGGGTATGTCAGATGTAGAATATGTTTGGCTCACCATTATGCAGGACCAAAGGATAAGTTTAGGCCAACCTGGGCCATGAACACCCCTAGTATATTTTTTCTCAATATATACAAAAGCACAAAATCTACTACAGATTGTTGTGCCTAGATCAATATCGATAACATCTGTCACTGTCGGCTTTGTGCTGCATGCAGAACATTCACTTAGGAAACAAACTATCATGGATACGGAACTATTGATGACAAGTTTCTAATTACCTGAGAAGACGAGCTTCTGCTCCAGGCCTAGAGAGCATAGGAGGTGTTGTTTGCTGGGGCATGGGACACTAATTAGATCACAAGAACAGAGAACTGATCAACACATCGTATGAAACAAAACATCATCAGAAGAACGCGCAACACCATAAATTGGCCTTGACCATGGTGCAAAAACTGCAAGCAAATAGAAGATTCACGGGAACAAAAATGACACGAACCTAGGCAACGTTCCTCTGCTCTCCCTTGAGTGCCAAC
The DNA here is from genome assembly GCA_029449295.1 of Zea luxurians. Taxonomy (NCBI): domain Eukaryota; kingdom Viridiplantae; phylum Streptophyta; class Magnoliopsida; order Poales; family Poaceae; genus Zea; species Zea luxurians. Next base: position 101,682,388 of record JAOPSE010000011.1, read on the forward strand.
CACCATATTTTCCTATGCTCCATCTACATCTTGGTCTTCTCACACCAAGAAACACACAGGGACAATCCATTCCATATATACAAATAGGACGACTGATCGGTGGATTACTTGGCACGAAGCGAAGCAATGATGGGGCAGTAGGAGAAATTAGCAGTCGTGCTGAAGCCACCTACCGCCATGGTCTTCTCATGGGAGCCTGTCACCATCACTGGCAAGTCGAAAGGCCTTGGGGACACCACCATCATCATGCCGTCGGAGAGCTAAACGACGAAGGTGAAGCGGTGCTCTAGCTCTTGGTTACGCCACCGCTAGGCCGAGGCGCGGCAAGGAGCCTCTCATCAAGGGTCGGTGGCCACTCCGTTTGGCTGGACGATGACCCATTTCTGGCCGCGTACTTGGCGTGCACCAAGAGCGGCAACAGAGGAGTTAGGGACGTCGTTGGCACCTAGGGAGGTCAAGCTGGGCTAGATCTGGTTCAAGTGGGTAGCATCAACGAAGGCTAGCAAGTAGGAACGGTCGGAGTGGGAGCAGTTGAGCAAGAGGGAGATGCAGTGGTGGGGATCCTAGGCCCTAGGACATGGGGGAGGGCGCGAGCGGCGGTGGGGGTGGAGCCAGGATCAGGCGATGGCGAGGGGAAGGGAGCGGTTGCCGCTGCTCACGAAACGCACGGGGAAGAAGGAGGAAAGAACCAGGAATTCATGATGGAGGCAGAGCGAGGATGGCGGGATGGATGGTCAGCAGGAGGGGGAGGGCGAAGGGCGGATCGGTGTTGATGGCGGGGAGCAGAGGGGAAGAGGGTGGGGGGATCCGCAGTGCGACAGACTGAGCAGAACCGTGCACCAAAATCACTGTGGACGCATACGGTAGGTTCTTAAGAAGTAGTAAAGATTTCAGATTACGCCTATTCACCCCCCTCTAGGCGACTTTCACCTTGCAAAGAATGGCTGGAGATGATCGAGACCATGTGCAATGAAATACTTGGTAATTATACCAAGAAAGAAGATCAGTTGATGACTATAGCCTTCGGTACCCGGCTGAAACGAAGATTGAACTGGGTAATGGACGCCTTAAATTTTGAATACCCCAACTATGAAAAGCTTGATAATGGGGCTGAAGGGATGAAAAGGAAAAGGGTTGTCAGCATCCTAAATAGGCAAGCTGCCCGGCTGATAAAAGAAGATGAGAAAATTTTGAAGAAAGCAAAAACAGCTCCTGAGCCAAAAGCGACATCCTCTAAAAAACGAAGGCTTGATACAACATCCTCTACTGAGCCGAAGGTGGATGAGACAGACAAAGCTCCTTCAACACCCTCTGGTGCCGAAGTGGCAGAAATTTTAAAGGTAATGACTGACTCCCTGCCCATCAAGATGCTAAGTCCTCTGGGACCAGAATTAATAAATTTTTTATAGAGGAAAGAACAACCTTTGGCTGTAAAGGAGAAAGTTGAAGGGCAAAAGAAAAGAAGAATAGTCAACGTGATGCAAGCCATCAAGCAAACACCGCCTTCAGCTTCAGCGGCCAAAATAGTGACTGCTGCGAATGTCGAAGTCGATGCTGCTGCCGAAGCTGAAAGACTCGCCACCACAATGCCAGGAATTGACAAGCTCATATCAGATATGGTTGCAGAGGAGACAGGTGTGGCTGCAGAGGAAAGTATGGCTGCAGTGTTTGATGAAGGGAAGAGAGTTATTGATGCTTCTTCGGGAGAGAAAGATTTTGACCTTCGGCACCTGGGTGGTCAAGAACTGTCCAAGGCAGACAAAGAGGAGTTGAAAGAATATGCAATATCTTGCGGCTATCAGTCGGGATCTTTGCTCTTCGGTGGGGTTGACGAAGAAATTTTAGGATGTATTTGTGACCGCGCCAGGGCGAAAATAATTGGCACTCTGTCTAAGAGTGTTGGTTTCCTGAAGCTGGAGCCTGACATCAGTGGTTACCAACGGCAACACATTATCGGTAGCCTATTTTATTCCAATTTCAAGGTAAAATCTTTGTCTAGATTTTTGTTGCCTTTGTGATGGATTAAAATGTTCTAACCTTAACTTGTTTTCGCAGAGCATGCTGTTAAGTAAGGCGCTAAGAATGCAGTAGGATTTCAAAGATAAGAAAAATGAAATAATAATTGAAGGCCTGGAGAACAAGATTAAAGATTTTGAAGCTTCTCTAGAGAAGAAAGATTTCCTGCTACAAGCAGCTGAATGTTCCCTAGCGGAAGCACAAGCTGAAAATACTAAATTAAGCGAGGAACTTTACAATGCTCAAACAACTTTAAAAAAGAATCAGAGCGCTTTGAGTAGGAAAGAAAAGAACTGCAAGCAAAAGCTAAAGCCGAAGCTGAGAACAATACAAAGCTACGAGAATCACTGAAAGACCTTCGGAATAAGTGCTCGGGTTTCGCCACCCGCTATGTGCATCGATTAAAAGGAATATTCAACTCAGTTGGGGCTAGTTCTGAAGAGATTGCCCCTTTAGCTGAAGATATCCCCAAAGCCTTCGAGCATATTGAAAATGAAGTTGATGCGCTCGATGAAGTTATAACTGGGCATGGGGATTTCTGTCCTCTGTTAACTTCTCGCGGCACGTCTGCTACATTTTTTAAGGCCAGATGCACTCATGCCAAAACAGTGAACAAGCCAACCTTTAGCCTCTCACCATCAGACTTAGTCAATATTTTTGGTGAAGCCCGAAGCATTGGAAATAGATTTATCACTCAAATTTAGGCTAAAGGCGGGCGTGAGCTAGCTGGAGACGAAGCTCGAAAACTGCTCAGCTCGGTATGAAACTTTTGCCTGTCTTTTACCTTGGTTTTTCTTTATTACATTTGTATTTACCTTATACCATCTGTCTGCAGGATGGTGGCGCCGAAGATCGCTAAGCCGAAACTTATTCAGAAGGTTGCTGGGCTGAAGCCTCTTTTTGTAACTACCTGTAGAAAAGTTAGGATCTCTTTGCATTATTTTGCAAAAGATTGTAATTGAGCGCTGAACACAACATTGTACATATTTGTCCATACCTTATAATATAATTTTACCTCTCCGTCCATGTATAAATTGCATTGTTGTGGACGAAACCCACAGTTACATTTTTTGAGCTGAAGGCGAAAAACACCTTCCCTTCTTTTTGTTCACATCGAAGAATTTTTTCATTGTACAAAGTGCCTATGTATTTGTTTTGTCTGAGACGAAGCTTCTTTGTATTCAATGAAGCCTTTTGTCACCAAAGACAGGCAACTTTTTTCTTTCATGTTAATTGCCTGTGCTTCATGTCATGATAATAATGATCCTACGAATGTCTAATGAATGTTTGTATGAATGCAAAAAATGATGTGATGAAATATGCAAATGTATGACCCAAACACACACAAAACCACACCCAGACTCTGCATCCCCTTAGGAACAACTTTTGAGTCTCTTCACCTTCTATTTCGGTGGCATTTAAGCTCTGCATTCCCTTAGGAACGTCTTTTGAGCTTCTTCACCTTCTATTTTGGTGGTATTTAAGCTCTGCATCCCCTTAGGAACGTCCTTTGAGCTTCTTCACCTTCTATTTCGGTGGCATTTTGGCTCTGCATTCCCTTGGGAACGACTTTTGAGCTTCGGAACTTACTCTATGCTCCCTTAGGAACGATTTTTGTAGCTTCGTCATCTTCCGAATGACATTGTAGCTTTGCATCCCCTTAGGGATGACTTTTGAGCTTTTCCCTGTTCTTTTTTGCATTCGATGGTGCAGATTCTGATGTTACTGAAAGTCGCCTAGAGGGGGTGAATAGGCAAAACCTGAAATTTATAACTTTAAACGCACACTACAAGCTGGGGTTAGCGTTAGAATTAAATTCAAGTCCAAAAGAGAGGGAAAAACAAATCAACCAAGAATCAAGCCAGTGGACACGATGATTTGTTTTACCGAGGTTCGGTTCCAAAGAACCTAGTCCCCGTTGAGGAGGTCACAAAGACCGGGTCTATTTCAACCATTTTCCTCTCCCAAACGGTCACTTAGACCGAGTGAGCCTTCTTCCTTAATCTCACGGGTCACTAAGACCCCACAAGGACCACCACACACTTGGTGTCTCTTGCTTCGCTTACAAAGCACTTGAGAATAAGAATGGGAAAAGAAAAAGGCCAAACCAAGCAACAAGAGCAACAAAAGAACACAAAACACCCTCTCTCAAGTCCCTAATGGAATTGAGTTAATTTGGTGGCTTGGAGAGGATTCAATCTATTTGATGTGTCTTAGAGTGAAGTCTTTTGCTCTTGTATTGAATGCAATGTTTAGAATGCTTGGATGGATATGAATGAGGTGGTTGGGGGGTATTTATAGCCCCAACCACTTTCATAGCCGTTGGTGAACGCTGCTGTCGATGGGCGCACCGGACAGTCCGGTGCGCCACCGGACCGGCACTGTTCCTTGTCCAGTGCGCCGCCACGTCACCCAACTGTTAGGGTTCTGAGCAGTTGACCGTTGGAGCTGTCTGTCGCCTTGCTGCATCGGATAGTCCGGTGCCCTCTGACTTCACTATTCTGACTTCTACGCGACACTGTTTATCACTGTATCACTTTGCAGAGTCGACCGTTGGTATAGGGAGTCGTTGCTTCGCTGGCGCACCAGACAGTCCGGTGAATTATAGCGGAGCGCGTCTCCAAATTCCCGAGAGTGGCTGGTTGAGGATTGTACGGTCCTGGTGCACCGGACACTGTCCGGTGGCACACCAGACAGTCCGGTGCGCCAATTCTCAGCACACTCATGTCCTTTTTCTCCAATAAAATTGTGTCCCTAACTTGATTTCTTTCTTGGTTTGTGTTGAACCTTATGCACCTGTAATAGATGAATTCTAGACAAACTAGTTAATCCACATGTTTGTGTTGGTCATCATCCACCAAAATTAATTATAGGAAATGGTTTATCCAATTTCCCTTTCAGTTACATGTTACATTTTTGGGGGAATTTGGCCCTTGTATTGCATAGGGCTAAACAAAAAATGAAAAATTACAAACTATGGCCCCATTAAAAAACTTTCTCCCCTCTTAAAAGGAAAAGGGTGCCATTGGAGAAAAATAAAAAGATTACATCAATTACACATAATATCGTCGAAGCTCATCCGCATTCCAAGACCTGGGTATGTCGTTGCCGTCCATATCCTTCAGTCTGTAAGAACCGGGTCTTGACGAAGATACTACCAGAAAAGGGCCTTCCCACTTCAGCTGAAGCTTCCCCACTGTATCTGGGTTAGCTATCCTTTGAAGCACAAAATGGCATGGTTTGATATTTTTCAATCGAACTTTTCTGTCATGCCATTTTATTGTTTCGGCCTGGTACTTGTTGATGTGCTTTATGGCCTGAAGTCTGATCCCTTCTATGGTTTCTTTTGTTATTTGGTAATCAGCTTCATCCTCCGTCGAAGTTATGGTTCTTATTGATCCTGTTCTTACTTCCTCCTAGAGATGGCAATGGGTACCCGCGACCCGATACCCGATGGGTATTTACTCCATTAGGGTATGTATGTGGGCTAAATATTCTACCCGTGGGTCTATTATTGGACAAAAATCTTCACCCAATGGGTAAACGGGTATTAGAACGTTCCGCCTTCACCCATACCCGTTAACCCGTGGGTATAAAATACCCAATATAAACTTAGACCAAGCATGAACTTTGAATTTAGTCATCGATCTTTTTTACTATTTAACAATCTTTTATGCCATAATCTCATAGAAGGCTTAATAACAATTTAATGACCATGTAATGGAACATGTAATGTGCTATGTAGTACTATCCTAGTGTTACTACTTTATCCAATTATCTTTGGTGTGTTGAATGGATGGTTAAATGATGCTAGAAATTTTGTAATGGTGTTTAGGTGGATATACTTGACATTTGTATCATATAATATTTTGATAGATGTTTAGCTTTTGTGGGTATGGGTGACCCGATGGGTGACCCATACCCACATGGGTATGGGTATGAGGGTAAATCCATACCCGCCAGTGTATGTGGGTGACCCGATGGGGTTATTTTTGTGTCATGGGTATGGGTATGGGGTAGTAATACCCGGTGGGTATTTACCCATTGCCATATCTACTTCCTCCGGTGTTATTGCTTCGTCACCGAACAAAATCTTGAATGGAGTAAAACCTGTTGACCTTTATTAATTCATCTGGCCACTTTCCTCTGAGTTGATTGAAGATTGACTTCATTATTCCTATTATTATAATTCCATTTGCTCTTTCTACTAATCCATTTGATTCCGGATGTCTTACTGACGCAAAGTGTATTTTTGTACCAATCTGGTCACAAAAAGCTTTAAATGTTTCAACATCAAATTGAATTCTGTTATCGACTGTAATAGCCTTCGGCACACCGAAGCGGCAAACAATATTATGCCAGAAGAACTTTTGGACTGTGGGCGAAGTTATTGTGGCTAGGGGTTTAGCTTCGATCCACTTTGAGAAATATTCCACTTCTACCACAACATATTTCAAGTTTCCTTGTGCTGGTGGAAGCGGACCTAACAAATCTAGGCCCCATCTCTGTAATGGCCAAGTAGTTTGAATCAGTTGTGTCAGAGATGAAGGTTGTTTCTGGTCTCTGGCACACTTCTGACAATTTTCACATTTCTAAACCAAGTCCGCTACATCCAAAGCTGCCTTCGGCCAATAAAAACCTTGTCTAAAAACCAGTCCCAGTAAAGGCTTGGACCAAATGTGAGCTCCACATAGTCCTGCATGTATCTCCTTCATTAATTTATGTCCTTCATTTCTGGACAGGCATTTGAGCAATGGGGAGCACACTCCATGCTTGTATAACTCCCCTTCAATTATTACATAAGGTCTTGTTCTTGCTTCCATTCTCTTGTTATAAGCTTCATCATCTGAGAGACAATTGCCCTGGAGAAAGGATATTGTTTCGGTCCCCCAGTCTTCACTATGTACAGGTGAAATTGTGAGCACTGCTCTTTCCATGAGCTCGACTGAAGGTGCTTTTATTGTTTCAAAAAAATACTTCCGAAGGCAAAGGGAGCCCCTATGCCACTGATTTAGCTAATAAATCTGCATGCTCATTCTCTCCCCTTGGGATATTTTTACAGAAAAACCTTTGAAGGAAGCTTCCAATCTTCAGACAACATCCAAATACTTTTCAAGCTTCGGGTCTCTTGCCTTGCTGCTCTTATCCACATGGCCCGAAATAAATTGCGAATCAGTTTTAATGATTGCCCTTATTCCCATTGCCTTTAGCTTCCGAAGCCCCAAAAGAAGAGCTTCGTATTCAGCAATGTTATTTGTACAGCCGAAGTCTAACTTTATTGCATAATATGTTTTGACTTTAGAGGGTGCGACTAGGACAGCAGCTGCTCCTGCACCGAAGGTCCCCCAAGATCCATCGTAAAATACCATCCAAGCTTCGACATCTTTTGTTGCTTCTTCATCCTGAGCCCCTGGTGTCCAATTAGCAATAAAGTCTGCTAACGCCTGAGATTGAATTGAGGATCTGTGCACGTAATCAATGGTGAATTCGTTAAGTTCCGCGGCCCATTTTTCGATCCTTCCTGTAGCTTCTCTGTTTCTCATTATGTCCTTCAGGGGTTGCGATGAAAAGACACTATTATGTGATATACTTGAAAGTAATGCCGAAGCTTCCTGGAGGCCATCAATACAGCATACAGTACCTTCTCCTACTCTATGTAATTTTTCTTTGAAGGGCTGAGTACTTCAGAAACGAAGTATACTGGTGATTGCTTTTTTACCTGGCCCTCTTGTTTCTCTTGTACAAGTGCTGCACTAACCGCAGCATGGGAAGCAGCCACATATAGAAGTAACAGAGCTCTTGATGAAGGTAGGGTTAGAATTGTCAAATCTATCAAATACTGCTTCAGCTCTTCGAAGGCTTTCTGTTAAGCTGGACCCTATTGGAAGACTTTGGCTGATTTCAGTATTTCAAAGAAAGGTAGATTCCTCTCTGCTGATCTTGAAATGAATCTGTTTAACGATGCCAGCCTTCCTGCCAACCGTTGAGCCCCCTTTGAATTTGGTGGCTCCATCCGAAGGATAGCTTTGATCTTGGTTGGATTAGCTTCGATGCCTTTTGTTGATACCAGGCAACCAAGAAACTTGCCCTTCTTCACTCCGAAGACGCATTTCTCTGGATTTAGCTTGAGACCAGCTTGTCTGAAATTGGCAAACGTCTCTTACAAATCAGCAACATGATTTTCTTGCTTTGTGTTTTTCACTATAATGTCATCGACATATGTCAGCACATTCCTGCCAATTTAGGAGTGAAGAACCTTGGCAGTCATTCTGCTGAAGCTTCCTCCAGCATTCTTGAGCCCCTCAGGCATTCGAAGGTAACAATAGGTACCACTAGGAGTTATGAAGCTTGTCTTTGGCTCATCTTCCTTCCTCATCTAGATTTGATGATAACCTGAATAGCAGTCTAATAAACTCATGAGTTCTGAAGAAGTTGCTGCATCTACAAGGGAATCTATTCTTGGTAGTGGGAATTCATACTTCGGACATGCCTTGTTGAGATCTGTGAAACCAATGCACATTCTCCATTTTCCATTAGCTTTCTTTACCATGACATTGTTGGCTAGCCACTCTGGGTATGTTACTTCTCTGATAACACCGGCACTTAGAAGTCTCTTCACTTCATTTCGTGCACCTTCGGCTTTATCATCGGACATTTTTCGAAGCCTCTGCTTTCTTGGTCTAAAGGATGGGTCCACATTGAGTGAATGCTCAATAACATCTCTATTGACACCACATAGATCATTAGTTGTCCAAGCAAAGACATCTTTATTGTTGAACAAGAATCTTAGCAAAGTCTTTTCCTGTTCATCAGATAGCTGAGATCCCAGCAATACTTTTTGCTATGCTATGTCTTCACATAAAAGCATAGGATTCGGTTGATCTGCTGAAGCAGCCTTCTCTCTTTTATGCTTATATTGCTCATAAGCTTCGGCTTCATCTATATTATGAATAGCCTTCGAATCCGTCCAACTCCCTTCAGCCCTCCTGGCAGCTTCTTGACTCCCGTGTACAGCAATGGGCCCTTGTTCCGAAGGTATCTTCATGCAAAGATATGCTGGATGAAGTATTGCTTCGAAGGCATTAAATGTCCCTCGACCAATAGTTGCATTGTATGGATACTCCATATCAACAATGTCAAAGACAACCTGTTCTGTTTTTGTGTTGTGAACATAGCCGAAGGTAACCGGCATTGTTATCTTGTCAAGTGTCACAATCTATCTTCCTTCGAAGCCACAAAGAGGGTGTGTTGCATCATGTATCTTGTCCTCTAGCTCTTGCATTTGCCTGAAAGCCTTTGCAAAGATAATATCCGCTGCACTACCTGTGTCCACCAGGATATTATAGACCAGAAATCCCTTGATGACACAAGATATGACCATTGCATCGTTGTGAGGATAATCCTTGAGCTGAAGGTCTTCTTGAGAGAAGGTAATTGGAATATGAGACCACTTGGATTTGATGAAGGGTCCCTGCACCCCAACATGTTGTACCCTTCTCTGCGCTTCTTTCTTCTGCTTCTTGGTGGCTGGTTCAGAACTTGAGCCACCTGTGATTGGGAGCACCAGCTTCGTCGCCGAAGGTGCTACAGTTTGGTTGTTTTGCGAAGCCATCGTCGCAACTGTGGAAGTGAGTTCACCGAAGGTGGACGCCAATGTTGTTCCTTGTTCTCGAATGATATACATTAAGAACAAAGCAACACGATTGTTAATGATTAGAGACCTTCGTCCTTCGAAGCATTATCTCCTTTGGGATATAATGATCTTCAGACGAAGGTTGTGAAGGGCATACCTTCATCATTTCAGTGAATGAATATAAATAGAGATACATGAAACACAGAAGAATACAAATAATCATTACAAATCACTAGATTATTTATATTCTCATTTTATGAACGTGGATCAACATCAATGATATTTATATCACATCAATACATTCGACTTAGCAGAAGGTGAAAATGCGAGAGCGACGCGAGGGTGATTACAATTCAGCATGAACAGTACGGTGTTACTGTTTATCTATTTATAGGCACGGGACGCAGCCCGGATAAGATTACATTCATGCCCCTGACATCTACTCTAATCATAATGCAAACTATCAATGACTAAGTAGTCTTTTCCCCCTTAGGTCGGTTTCGTCCTTCATCTTCGCTATCATATCAAGCCGAAGCTCTTTCAGTCATAAATTCGGCTTTTGTTCGCATCATCTTCAGCTTATATTTTCATATCACACCTGACTTTGTACTGGCTTGCGAATGTGTTTTTTCTTTGAAGACCTTCGGCGAAGGAGAAGACCCCAACAGTTACCAAATAATCAGGATCCAATGCAATCACGTGGTTTGTCATAAAACACGGTGATGTACTAATCTCAATGGAATAAACCCACTGGGTCAACGATACATGCCATACACGGTGAAGTTCACGGGACGCCTTGAACTTCGACCACCCAACAAGGCGTCGCTGTCAAACGACAAAACGCTCAGCGTGGCACCATCGGCTGTCATGTTCTGCTATGTGCCGTGTAATCATGTCACGAGCATGGGGAGGTTAGAACAGGTCAACACTTGCAGCCGAAGCTTGCGGCGAAACTGACTGAACCCCCTCTCGATTCTTTTTTCTCTTCTCCAAGGACTAGAATAGAACACGTAGAAACCGACACCGCCGCCTTGGTCAAATTTTTTTAGTCTTTTTTTCAAAAAAAAAAATATCGTTCAGACTTCTAAACGACTTATTTCATATTTTGAACTGACACTGAACAAAGATTTCAAAATATGAAATAAGTCGTTCAGAAGTCTGAACGATATGATGTCGTCATAGCTTATAATACCGAGGCAACACAACTCGACGCTATAGGCTATAGCGTCGAACTTTGATGTGGCAACGGCGGCAAGGGACAACAAGACGCCGATGTGGCCATAGCTCGGCGCCACAGATTTTAGTGTCGAGTTAAGACTTTAGACGCGTTCACGGCTCCTCTTTTCCCATTATCTTTCTCACCCTCACTCTTATCGTCGCCGCTCGTGTCCACCATGCCTCCCCGCCGCCCAGCCACGTTGCCCTAGAGAACCGCTACGTAAGAGCTTAGCGTTATAGGCTATGACGTCGAGATATGTTGCCTCGGTGCTATAGTCTATAGCGCCAAATAAAAGGTACAAAACAGAAAATAAGTCGTTCAGGTGTATAAACGTGATTTTTTTAGAAAAAAATACTAGAATAAAAAAATCGACCGCCTGGCTCGTGATGGGGAGCGTCGAGCGCGCAAATCATTTCGTGGTCGCTGTATGGCAGTGTTTGTGCGAGTAGCGCCTAACTTTGATGGGCCCGACAAGAGCTCTTGGTAGTACTGTTAATTATTGCTGATAGTGACGCCGAAGGCTGGATTTAGGTAGCTCCTGGTGGCAAATAGTTGGCCGACTAATTTTAGCATACTAACCTCTAAACACACCGACCAACAAATTAGCTAATTAGTTAGCCGAAAGGCTGACAAATTATTTGTTTATTAGCCATGTGATCTTGCTAATAGATGTTAATACATCGTATTAACAGAAAAAATATATCTATTAGTCAAGTCTTCAAACATATCCTAGCCCAAGTTTTGCTAGCTAATTATTTATCGACTAATTATTAGCAACTGACAAACAATAAGCCAGCTGGATCCAAACATGGCCATTGTGTGGGACACTTGCTTCCCTTTTGTTGTTTTTTTTCTTCAATCTTTTGCTTTGCGCGGGCAAAGGCGGATTAACGAGGAAAGGCGATATGAACTAGTTAAATTACCTATGTTAGGTTATGCCTGCTCTGCACGCCATCGTCAACGGTTACATCTTTTTTGTGGGAACTCGACTTGCAGATATAGATGGATAGGGCAACGACTAAAGTAAATAAAAGCTTTTAAGGAGAGAGTTGGACCTTCTAAAATAGGTTAGAGCATCTTAAAGAGTTTTTTTTCTTTCTAAATTGGAGTCATTTGTATTAAAACCACTTTCTATATCTTTTCAATATCCAACAGCATTTCCATATCTTATTTGCAGTCTAGACTATATATTAATGTTTTCTATATTTGATAGCGAGAAACCTGAAATAAAAGATGAATGATTATATTTGATAGTTATTTAGATAAGCTGTTGGAAAGTATTTTTATATAAAAATCTGTGTGTATAGATTATAAAGAATATAGAGATTAAAGAGCCATTTGAAGGTGCTATAAGGCACTAGACCATGTTGGCTTTACGAGGTTTTGTACAAGTAGGTGTAGGTCAAACTTAGGTAGTGTTTGGTTGAGGAGCTAAATAGAACAGAGCCGTTTCATCCCTGATTCTAAGAACGGAGCCGCTTTGTTCTTGTTTGGTAAGCTGGAACGGAGCGGTTCTGTTTTTTGTTTGGTTGCAGACTATGCGAGCGGAGCGTGACTGTGCGAGCGGGCTAGGAACGGAGCGGCTCCGTTCGGTTGATTTTTTGGAGTGGGATGATTCCGGATCTGAGGAGAATATTCCCTAATTGGAGCCACTCCGTTCTAGTTACTCTGTAACCAAACAACAATAAAACTGAGACAGAACGGCTCCGTTCTACTTGACTCTTCAACCAAACACTACCAGACTAAGACTCTGTTTTAATCTCAAGATATAAACTTTAGCAGCTCTTTTTAGCTGCTTTTAGCCATTTAGCGATATAAACAGGAGAGCTAATGGTGATATGATAAAATTTAGCACATATTATCTTATAAGCTGCTCAAGGGGTGCTAAAAGCAATTAAACATGGGCCATGGAACCCCATTTTCTATCCATACCCTCTAACCTCGTTCTCTCTCTCCACATTAGGGGCATTGATGTCTTTTTATTCCAATATGCTAAACTTTATCGGAGTAGTCAAACACACCAAAGAGCTAAACTTTAGCACTTCAATTCATGTGACTAAAGTTTATCCCGTGAGATTAAAACGGGGCCTAATTCGAACCTCCCCTTCTATACGCAACTACATCAAGAAGGTGGCCAAAACGCAGACCATAAACCATACTAGCATTATTATGACCTGTAACTACATGCTTTGGCGAATCAATTCATCGTGTATCCGCCCGGACCGCGAACAAGAAAAATTTCCCGACCAGGTGGCTCGTTGAGACGGTCAAGAACAGCAAGCGGTTCACGAGTCCGTGAAGAAGTCACATGAACTGTGTTACAGAGCAGTTCATACGTACAGTATAATAAACACACCCCCCCCCCCCCCCCACCAAAAAAAAAACAATTTGTACTTATCTCGGCGAAGTCGTCACCGGGGATCCTTCCTTTTTTTCATTTGGTCAAACGTAGCCATCGCCCACCAGCAGCCAGCGCGTTCTAAAATCTAAAGACACCCCGCGGGGCCCGCCATGCCGGTGCCAGTTCACCCCGCGTGGCCCGCACGTCAGTGGTCGTTTCGACCCCGGACGTCACCTGCCGAGTGACGTTACCCCCGCCGGTTCAGAGCGGACCGTTACTGCGACCGGTTCAAAACCAGCCAGCCGCGCGGCGCCACGTGGGCGCGGTGGCTCGGGAGCCCGCGGGTGAGCGGACCGCGCCCCGGCAGCCTGTGCCTGGCTTTGCTTGCGTACGCTAGTGGGGAAGCGGTGGTGCGCGCTCGTCAGCCGACACACACAGACACAGCACAGGACACACGGCCCCCGGTTTCTCCCCGTTGCTGCTGTGCTGTCCCGCCGGCGTCCAGTCTCGACTCTCGAGAGAAGGCAGCGCCGCAGCGGCGGGTGAGCGCCTGGCCGATCGAGGGGGCGTGTCCGGTGCTCTAGCTGGAGACGCGCCGGCTCGCGCTGTGACCTTGGGAGCTCTGGAGGCGCTGCAGGCGGTCGGGCGGGCGATGGGGTGGGCTTCCTGCTGCAAGCGTTCGGACGGGTGAGTGGGCCCGGCGAATTCCTTGTCTTGCGATTAAGGTCTCGGTGCGGGCAATTGATTTTGTGTGGGGTTTCCTGTTGGGTTGTTAGGGCTGAACCTGGCAGCAGGAGGAGGAGGAGGAAGAAGAAGGACACGGCGTGGCGGATCTTCTCACTCAAGGAGCTCCAGTCAGCGACGAACAATTTCAATTACGACAACAAGCTCGGCGAGGGCGGGTTCGGCAGTGTGTACTGGGGCCAGCTCTGGGACGGATCACAGGTGCGGTCTTTCTTTTCAATCTCTGTGATTTCGATCAGTCCCAGTTTCTACTCAAGGGATCCCCTCCCCCTCATGTTAATTTCATTCACTCTTTATACCCCAGCATGAATCAATATCACTTCCTCTGCAACTCACCACTCTCTTTAACGCCGCGAAACAGATCGCCGTGAAGAGGCTCAAGAGCTGGAGCAGCAAGGCCGAAACGGAGTTCGCAGTGGAGGTGGAGGTTCTGGCACGCGTGCGGCACAGGAGCCTTCTAAGCCTGCGCGGGTACTGCGCCGAAGGCCAGGAGCGCCTGATTGTCTACGATTACATGCCGAACCTGAGCATACACTCTCAGCTCCATGGGCAGCACGCGGCAGAGTGCAACCTCAGCTGGGAGAGGAGGATGAGGATCGCCGTGGACTCCGCGGAAGGGATCGCGTGAGTCAATCCACCAAAACTCCAGCGACGATCTTCTTACTATCCAATTCAGAACTTGTTCCAACTAACCCAACCTTGGGTGGCAGCTACCTGCACCACAGCGCGACGCCGCACATCATCCACAGAGACGTGAAGGCGAGCAACGTGCTCCTGGACGCCGACTTCCAGGCGCGGGTCGCCGACTTCGGCTTCGCCAAGCTGGTCCCGGACGGCGCGACGCACGTGACCACCAAGGTGAAAGGCACGCTGGGGTACCTGGCGCCGGAGTACGCGATGCTCGGGAAGGCCTCCGAGAGCTGCGACGTCTTCAGCTTCGGGGTCACGCTCCTGGAGCTGGCCAGCGGGAGGAGGCCCGTGGAGAAGCTGAGCCCCTCCACCACCGCGAAGCAGACCGTGACGGAGTGGGCGCTCCCGCTGGCCCGCGGCAGGAGGTTCGGCGAGATCGCCGACCCCAAGCTCCAGGGCCGATTCGTCGAGGAGGAGCTCAAGCGGGTGGTGCTCGTCGGGCTCGTCTGCGCCCAGGACAGGCCGGAGCTGCGGCCCACGATGTCTGTGGTCGTCGAGCTGCTCAAGGGAGAGTCTGCTGAGAAGCTCGACAGCCTGGAGAACAACTGCCTGTTCAATCCTGGTGATAGCTCGTTCGAGAGCTCGGACTGCGTCGGCGAGGGGAGGAGGCCCGGAGCAGATGGAGGGATACAGGAGGCAGTTGATTCGTGCGAGACAGTTTCCTCAGCAAGCTAGTGTGTGGTATTGGCAGTAGCTGATTCCTCAGCAAGACAGCAGCTTCCTGCCTCTGGGAGAAACGTGTGTTGATCGGTGTATTTTTTGTGGTTAAACCTTGCTATTAGCGAGTTAATTCGGGAGTTTCCTTGCCCAGTTCTCCTATGTTGGCATGGTTCTATCCTTCTATGGTTGCAGATGTTCACTTCACTGGTGTTACAGTGCATCAATGGTTTTATGTGCAAGTCCGTAATATGTAATACATTTTTGAGGTTTTCATCATGCAAGGTTCATTTCTTCGAGCACGAGTACTGCAATGAAGTTTTCAGACAAAACTGTCCCCAGGGCTAGTAGCCGGCTCCTGCCTCCTGCTGAAATGACCACCCGTCGTCAGTCATGCACTCATGCTAGTCCATCCCACATTACCCTTTACCAAGCTGTCCACTACGGTTTCCTTCAAATATTTTCCCCTATATTTCAATTTTACGACACGTCGTCGAGATTTCACTCTCTATTTCTTTTTATCTTCCACATCAGTTTTCTCTGAATTCTTCCTCTATACCCACCGTAATAATGAAATATCATTTCGCATCTACAATTATCATTTTTTTCTTTCACTATAAATTTCTTCAAACGAAAATGGAGGTGCTTATACAGGTGCTGCAGCGTTTAGAGGAAACCTACTGTCACACCCGGGTTCCGAGGCACCAAGACCCGGGCGCGAACATAATCACCAGGTCTACTGGGACCAAGTCTCACACATATTGAAAGGGAAATAGGGTCAAATATTTTCCATAATTAATTTTGGTGGTTGAATGCCCAACATAAATATTGGACTAACTAGTTTGCTCTAGAACATGTATTCTACAGGTGCATAAAGGTTCAACTCAAACCAATAAAAGATTAAAGTTAGGGATCAAATTCAAATAAGCAAATGAAACCGAGTGTGCCCTGGTCTGGCGTACCGGACTGTCCGGTGTGACAGCGAAGCAACGGCTACTCGACGCAACGGTCGACTGCAGTGCGTGCAGAGTCAGAGCACAGAAGTCAGAAGCGCACCGGACAGTGAACAGTGCGTGTCCGGTGCGGCACCGGACTGTCCGGTGCCACTAGAAGACAAGCCTCCAACGGTCAACTGCTCCAGAACCCTAACGGTTGGGTGACGTGGCTGGCGCACCGGACTGTCCAGTGTGCCCATCGACAGCAGACTTCCCCAACGGCTACTTGGTGGTTAAGGGCTATAAATACCCCCAACCACCACCACTCCAAGCATCCAAGTTTCCAGCACTTCACATTCAATACAAGAGCTAGTGCATTCACTCCTAGACACAATTCAATAGATTCAAAGCCTCTCCAAGTCCCAAATCCATTCCAATCACCTAGTGACTTGAGAGAGTTTGTTCGTGTTCTTTGCGCTCTTGTTGCTTGGATCGCTTTCTTCCTTCCTCATTCTCGTTCCCAAGTGTTTTGTAAGCAAGGTAAGAGACACCAATTGTGTGGTGGTCCTTACGGGGTCTAAGTGACCCGTGAGAATTAAGGAGAAAGCTCACTCGGTCTAAGTGACCGTTTGAGAGAGGGAAAGGGTTGAAAGAGACCCGGTCTTTGTGACCACCTCAATGGGGACTAGGTTCTTTAGAACCGAACCTCGGTAAAACAAATCACCGTGTTCATCCGCTTTATTTTTTGGTTGATTTGTTTTCTCCCTCTCTCCTGGACTCGGTTTTAATTCTAACGCTAACCCCGGCTTGTAGTTTGTTGTTATAAGTTATAAATATCAGATTACGCCTATTCACCCCCCTCTAGGTGACTTTCAATTGGTATCAGAGCCCGGTACTTCATTAGGGTTTAACAACTCGAAGTGATGTCGGGAGATCATGCCAAGAGGGAGATCGTGACCGGCGACAAGCCCGCAAGCTCAGGGAGAA
Organism: Zea luxurians; assembly: GCA_029449295.1. NCBI lineage: Eukaryota > Viridiplantae > Streptophyta > Magnoliopsida > Poales > Poaceae > Zea > Zea luxurians. The sequence continues at coordinate 101,699,610 of JAOPSE010000011.1, forward strand.
CCCTCTCAAGGGAGTCTCGCCACAAGCAAAAGGAGGAATCCTCTTCCTCCAACAAGACCCATCAGAGAGGCGACAAGAAGAAAAAGATGAAGAAAGTGGTCTACTACGAGACTGACTCTTCGTCGCCCTCTAAATCCGGCTCCGACTCGTCGTCCACTACTTCTAAGCGCCATGAGCGCAAGAAGTATAGTAAGATGCCCCTTCGCTATCCTCGCATTTCTAAGCGTAATCCATTACTTTCTGTTCCCTTAGGCAAACTACCATATTTTGATGGTGAGGATTATTCTATGTGGAGTGATAAAATAAGGCATCATCTAACCTCACTCCACAAAAGCATATGGGTATTGTTGAGTATGGAGCGCAGGTACCGAAGGTAGGGGACAAGGACTACGATTCGGATGAGGCCGACCAAATTCGGCACTTTAAATCCCAAGCCACAACTATACTCCTCGCCTCCTTGTGTCGAAAGGAGTATAATAAGGTGCAAGGGTAAAGGCAGCCATGGAAATTTGGGACGTCCTCAAGACGGCGCATGAAGGGGATGAAGTGACCAAGATCACCAAGCAGGAGAAGATCGAGGGGGAGCTCGGTCAATTCGTCCTCAACCAAGGAGAGGAGCCACAAGCGATGTACAAATGGCTCAAGACCTTAGTGAACCAAGTGCACAATCTCGGGAGCACAAAATGGGATGACCATGAAATGATCAAGGTTATTCTTAGATCCCTCGTATTTCGTAATCCAACTCAAGTTCAATTAATACGTGGTGATCCTAGATACAAGCTAATGTCTCCCGAGGAGGTAATTGGGAAGTTTGTGAGCTTTGAACTAATGATCAAAGGCTCCAAACACATTGTCAACTTGGAGCAAGGCGCCACCTCCACACCCGAGGTGCAACCCGTTGCATTCAAAGTAACGGAAGAGAAGAAAGAGGAGTCTACACCAAGTAGGCTTCCCATCGACGCCTCCAAGCTCGACAACGAGGAGATGGCGCTCATCATTAAGAGCTTCTGCCAAATCCTCAAGCAAAGGAGGGGGAAGGACTACAAACCCCGCTCCAAGAGGGTGTGCTACAAGTGTGGTAAGCCCGATCATTTTATTGCTAAATGTCCAATGTCTAGTGATAATGACAGGGGCGACGACAAGAAGGGGAAGAAGAAGGAGAAGAAGAGGTACTACAAGAAAAAGGGCGGTGATGCCATGTGTGTCGGGAATGGGACTCCGATGAGAGCTCCACCGACTCCTCCTCCGATGAGGACGCCGCCAACATCGCCGTCAACAAGGGCCTCCTCTTCCCCAACGTCGGCCACAAGTGCTTCATGGCCAAGGACGGCAAAAAGAAGAAGGTACAATCTAGAGCCACCAAATATACAACATCTAGTGATGAAGGTAGCTCTAGTGAAGATGAAGATGATTTGCTCACTCTTTTTGCCAACCTTAACATACAACAAAAAGAAAAATTGAATGAATTGATAGGAGCCATTCATGAGAAGGATGAACTCTTGGACAGTTAAGAGGAATTCCTTATTAAGGAAAACAAAAAGCATGTTAAAATAAAAATGCTTATGCTCAGGAAGTAGAGAAAAATGAGAACTTGACTAAGGAGCTTAGCATTTGCCATGACACTATTTCCAACCTTAGAACTGAGAATGCTAGTTTGATTGCTAAGGTTGAAAAGCTAAATGTTTGTAATGATTCAATTGTCAGCCTTAGAAACAAAAATGCTAGTTTAATTGCTAAGATTGATAAATTGAATGAATCAATTTCTAGTCTTAGAACTAAAAATGATAAATTAATTTCTAAGGCTAAAGATTTAAATGTTTGCAATGAATCTATTTCCAGTCTTAGAAATGAGAATACTATTTTACATGTTAAGATTGATGAATTAAATGCTTGCAAAACATCTACATCTACTGTTGATCATATTTCTATTTGCACTAGATGTAGAGATGTTAATATAGATGCTATAAATGATCACCTTGCTTTAATTAAACAATAAAATGATCACATAGCTACATTAACTGCTAATATTAATGAGCATGAGATTGAAAATGAAAAATTTAAATTTGCTAGAAGTATGCTCTATAATGGGAGACGCCCTGGTATTAAGGATGGCATTGGTTTCCAACAGGGAAGCAATGTCAAGCTTAATGCCCCTAAAAGATTGTCTAATTTTGTTAAGGGCAAGGCTCCCATGGTTCAGGATAATGAGGGTTATATTTTATATCCTGCTAATTATCCTGAGCACAAAATTAGGAGGATTCGTGCTAGAAAACCTCATAATGTTTCACATCATGCTTTTATGTATAATAATGAGGCTTCTAGCTCTAGGCATTCTACTCATGTTAAAATGTCTAAAAAGAAAACTCCTGCTGCATCAAATGAATCTAACATTTCATTTAAGACTTTTGATGCTTCATATGTACTTACTAACAAATCAGGCAAAATAGTTGCCAAATATGTTGGGGGCAAACACAAGGGTCCAAAGATTTATGTTTGGGTACCCAAGGTGCTTGTTTCTAATGTAAAAGGACCCAAGACCGTTTGGGTACCTAAGAACAAGGCCTAAATTGTTTTGCATGTTTATGCATCCGGGGGCTCAAGTTGGATAATTGATAGCGGATGTACAAACCACATGACTGGGCAGAAAAGGATGTTCTCCTCCTATGAGAAAAAACGAATATCCCCAAAAAGCTATCACATTCGGGGATGGAAATCAAGGTTTGGTCAAAGGACTTAGTAAAATTGCTATATCACCTGACCATTCTATTTCCAATGTTTTTCTTATAGATTCATTAGATTATAGCTTGCTTTCAGTTTCTCAATTATGCAAAATGGGTTACAACTGTCTTTTTAGTGATGTAGGTGTTACTGTCTTTAGAAGGAGTGATGATTCAGTAGCATTTAAGGGAGTGTTAGAGGGTCAGCTATACTTAGTTGATTTTAATAGAGCTGAACTTGACACTTGCTTAATTGCTAAGACTAATATGGGTTGGCTCTAGCATCGCCGACTTGCTCATGTTGGGATGAAGAATCTTCACAAACTTCTAAAGGGAGAGCACATTTTGGGACTAACAAATGTTCATTTTGAGAAAGACAGGGTTTGTAGCGCATGTCAAGCAGGAAAGCAAGTTGGCGCTCACCATCCACACAAGAACATAATGACAATAGATAGGCCACTGGAGCTACTCTACATGGATCTATTCGGCCCGATCGCTTACATAAGCATTGGCGGGAGTAAGTATTGTCTAGTTATTGTGGATGATTATTCTCGCTTCACTTGGGTATTCTTTTTGCAGGAAAAATCACAGACCCAAGAGACCTTAAAGGGATTCTTGAGACGGGCTCAAAATGAGTTCGGATTGAGAATCAAGAAGATTAGAAGCGATAACGGGACGGACTTCAAGAACTCTCAAACCGAAAGCTTTCTTGAGAAGGAGGGCATCAAGCATGAGTTCTCTTCTCCCTACACACCTCAACATAATGGTGTAGTGGAGACGAAGAATAGAACTCTTTTGGACATGGTAAGGACCATGATTGATGAGTACAAGACACCAGACCAGTTTTGGGCCGAGGCGATTAACACTGCCTGCTACTCCATCAATCGGTTATATCTTCATCGAATCCTCAAGAAGACATCGTATGAACTCCTCACCGGTAAAAAGCCCAATGTTTCATATTTTAGAGTCTTTGGAAGCAAATGGTTTATTCTTGTTAAAAGAGGTAGAAAATCTAAATTTGCTCCTAAGGCTGTAGAAGGCTTTTTACTTGGTTATGACTCAAACACAAGGGCATATAGAGTCTTTAACAAATCCACTGGATTAGTTGAGGTTTCTTGTGACATTGTGTTTGATGAGACTAATGGTTCCCAAGTGGAGCAAGTTGATCTTGATGAACTAGATGATGAAGAGGCTCCGTGCGTCACGCTAAGGAACATGTCCATTAGGGATGTGTGTCCTAAGGAATCCGAAGAGCCTCCACAAGCACAAGATCAACCATCATCTTCTGTGCAAGCATCTCCACCAATTCAAGATGAGGATCAGGCTCAAAATGATGAAGAAGAAGATCAAGAAGATGAGGCACCTCAAGAAGAGGCCAATGATCAAGGGAGAGATGAAGATAGTCAAGACAAGGAAGATGAGAAAGAAGTACAAGGTCAAAGACCGCCACACCCAAGAGTCCACCAAGCGATTCAAAGAGATCACCCCGTCAACTCCATTCTCGGTGACATTCATAAGGGGGTAACTGCTCGATCTCGAGTCGCACATTTTTGTGAACATTACTCTTTTGTGTCCTCTATTGAGCCATATAGGGTGGAGGATACCTTACGAGATTCGGATTGGGTGCTGGCAATGTAAGAGGAGCTCAACAACTTCACGAGGAATGAGGTATGGCATTTGGTTCCACGTCCTAATCAAAATGTTGTAGGTACCAAATGGGTATTCCGCAACAAGCAAAATGAGCATGGTGTGGTGATAAGGAACAAAGCCTGACTTGTGGCCAATGGTTATTCACAAGTCGAAGGTTTAGATTTCGATGAAACTTATGCACCCATAGCTAGGCTTGAGTCAATTCGTATATTACTTGCCTATGCTACTTACCATGGCTTCAAGCTTCATCAAATGGACGTGAAGAGTGCCTTCCTCAATGGACCAGTCAAGGAAGAGGTCTATGTTGAGCAACCTCCCGACTTTGAAGATAGTGAGTACCCTAACCATGTTTATAAACTCTCAAAGGCGCTTTATAGGCCCAAGCAAGCCCCAAGAGCATGGTATGAATACCTGCGAGATTTTCTAATCACTAATGGCTTCAAAGTTGGCAAGGTCGATCATACTCTTTTCACTAAAACTGTTGCAAATGATTTGTTTGTATGCCAAATTTATGTTGATGATATTATATTTGGGTCTACTAACAAATCTACTTGTGAAGAGTTTAGTAGGTTCATGGTTCAGAAATTCGAGATGTCTATGATGGGGGAGTTGAGATACTTCTTAGGATTTCAAATCAACCAACTCCAAGATGGCACCTTCATCAGCCAAACCAAGTACATTCAAGATATATTTAAGAAGTTTGGAATGAAGGATGCCAAGCCCATCAAGACACCCATGGGAACTAATGGGCATCTCGACCTCGACACGGGAGGTAAATCCGTAGATCAAAAGGTATATTGGTCGATGATAGGATCTTTACTCTATTTATGTGTGTCACGACCGGATATTATGCTTTCTGTATGCATATGTGCAAGGTTCCAACCGATCCTAAGGAAGTTCACCTTAGGGTCGTGAAGAGAATCATGAGGTATTTAGTTTACACTCCTAAGTTTAGGCTTTGGTACCCTAGGGGATCCACATTTTATTTGATATGTTATTCTGATGTCGATTGGGCAGGGTGTAAAATTGATAGGAAGAGCACATCAAGGACTTGTCAGTTTCTGGGGAGATCCCTGGTGTCTTGGGCTTCAAAGAAACAAAACTCAGTAGCTCTTTCTACCGCCGAAGCCGAGTATATTGCCGCAGGCCATTGTTGTGCGCAATTACTTTGGATGAGGCAAACCCTTAGGGACTATGACTACAAATTGAGCAAAGTCCCTCTCCTATATGACAATGAGAGTGCTATCCGCATGGCGGAGAATCTCGTTGAACACAGCCGCACTAAGCACATAGACATTCGGTATCACTTTTTGAGGAATCACCAACAAAGGGGGATATCGAAATAGCCTATATTAACACCAAAGATCAATTAGCTGATATCTTCACCAAGCCATTAGATGAGAAAACCTTTAGCAAACTTAGGAATGAGCTAAATATACTTGATTCTCGAAATTTTGATTGAAACATTGCACACATAGCTCATTTATATACCTTTGATCGTATCTCTTTCATTTGGTATATATACATATTCCTTATTCTTCTTGTGCCAAAGCTAAGACTAATGTGTTTCCATGAGTATTTCTTGTGCTAGTCTTAGATTGAAAGGAAAATGGAGTATTCAGCAAAGACAATGCTTCCACTCAACTCTATCGGTATTATTTAACCTTTGTCGGTATTCCGCAACACTCTCAATTTGGTATAATCTCTCACTCATATATTGTTTACCAAAGGGGGAGAAAATAAAGAGGGCTCTCAAAGTCTCCATTTTTGGTGATTAATGCCAAAGGGGGAGAAAGTATTTAGCCCAAAGCAAAAGGACCACACCACCACCAATTTCAAAATTTCAAGAATTTTTCAAATTGGTATCTAAATGTATTTGATCTTGTTCAAATTGATATTTACAAAAATTGGTATAACCCTCTTGAACACTGAGAGGAGAATTTCATTTAGGGGGAGTTTTGTTTAGTCAAAGGAAAAACATTTGAAACAGGGGAAGAAAATTTTAAATCTTGATACTCATATGCCTTTGACTATTTGCAAAAGGACTTTAAAAAGATTTTTCAAAAGAATTTGCAAAGACAAAACAAGCGGTGCAAATGTGGTCCAAAATGTTAAATAAAAGAAAGCAATCCATGCATATCTAGTGAAATTATAAATTGGTTTAATTCTAAGTAACCTATGCACTTATTTTATGCAAACTAGTTCATTTCTGCACTTCATATATTTGCTTTGGTTTGTGTTGGCATCAATCACCAAAAAGGGGGAGATTGAAAGGGAAATAAGGTCAAACCTTTTCCATAATTAATTTTGGTGGTTGAATGCCCAACACAAATATTGGTCTAACTAGTTTGCTCTAGAATATGTGTTCTACAGGTGCATAAAGGTTCAACTCAAACCAATAAAAGATCAAAGTTAGGGATCAAATTCAAAGGAGCAAATGAAACCGAGTGTGCCTTGGTCTGGCACACCGGACTGTCCGTTGTGCCACCGGACAGTGTCCGGTGCACCAGGACCGTACAATCTCAAACTCGCCACTCTTGGATTTCTCAGAAGTGCACTCTGCTATAATTCACCAGACTGTCCGGTATGCCACCGGACTGTCCGGTGTGACAACGAAGCAACGGCTACTCGGCGCAACGATCGACTGCAAAAGCTGCTGACTCCATGAATAGTGAAGAACAGTGCGTGCAGAGTCAAAGCATAGAAGTCAGAAGTGCACCGGACAGTGAACATTGCATGTCCGGTGCGGTACCAGACTGTCCGGTGTCACTAGAAGACAAGCCTCCAACGGTCAACTGCTCTAGAACCCTAACGGTTGGGTGACGTGGCTGGCACACTGGATAGCATCCGGTGGCGCACCGGACTGCCTGGTGTGCCCATCGACAACAGACTTCACCAACGACTACTTAGTGGTTGAGGGCTATAAATACCCCCAACCACAACCACTCCAAGCTTCCAAGTTTCCAGCACTTCACATTCAATACAAGAGCTAGTGCATTCACTCCTAGACACAATTCAATAGATTCAAAGCCTCTCCAAGTCCCAAATCCATTCCAATCACCTAGTGACTTGAGAGAGAGTTTGTCCGTGTTCTTTGCGCTCTTATTGCTTGGATCGCTTTCTTCCTTCCTCATTCTCGTTCCCAAGTGTTTTGTAAGCAAGGAAAGAGACACCAATTGTGTGGTGGTCCTTGCGGGGTCTAAGTGACCCATGAGAATTAAGGAGAAAACTCACTTGGTCTAAGTGACCGTTTGAGAGAGGGAAAGGGTTGAAAGAGACCCGGTCTTTGTGACCACCTCAACGGGGACTAGGTTCTTTAGAACCGAACCTCGGTAAAACAAATCACTGTGTTCATCTGCTTTATTTCTTGGTTGATTTGTTTTCCCCCTCTCTCCCAGGCTCGGTTTTAATCCTAACGCTAACCTCGGCTTGTAGTTTGTTGTTATAAGTTATAAATTTTAGATTACGCCTATTCACCCCCCCTCTAGATAACTTTCACATATGATGAATCATGGCACATGATCGAATGTCACATCTTTACTATATAATAGGAGTTCTGTACAAAATAAATAAATAATTACACCATATGGAGACAATGATCCAGCAACCCAAAGTTGACTAGGATTCGAGCGAGATAATTGTGGGGAATAATGTGCCTGAACTTGCCAAAGGTGGAGCTCAGGTGAAGTGTAAGGCTTATCAAAGAGGATGGTTGAAGCTGAGCATTGCTTTTAAAGTTGGTCAAGATTTTATTAGCACTTACTAAGTATATATAAATATCAACGCAATTAAGTAGTAGAACAAAAGTAATAACAACACCTGCGATGCAATGCATATAACGAATTGAATTTAGTTCCATAAATTAATCATGTGAGGGTCCAAGCCGCTCATGACCGTGAGCACGCATGATATACCAGTTTTACACTCTGTAGAGGTTGCACATCTTTACCCACAAGTCATGTTACCCATCTGCCACGGGGTTGTACGGGCCCCATACACCTCTACCAAGGAAGCGAGGCAGGGTAACACTACGAGGCCTTTACAAAGTTCCACTAGCTTTAGAAAACCCGCTACAGTTTATAGGAAGCTCCAATGCAGGGATCCCTCGCCTGATCGCCATCGTAGCAAAATCAACCCAAGGACCTCCCTACACTGACCACTCCCCTACTGCCCTTGCCCCTTTCGGGTAAGGTATTCATCTACTAGCTTTCCTAATTAATCAGCCAAGGGGTCCCATTCCTCCCTTTTGGTAGCACTGTTTTCCCGGATGGTCGCTCCATGTTCCAACTAACATAATGATCTTAACATGAACATAAAATAACAACTGATAATAAAAGTATAATCATGATCAATGTGTATCTCTATACCCAAATCCACATAAAGCAATAGCATGTACTACCCAAAAATTCAGTGGTAAACAAGGTATAAAGATAGTCAAACTATGGTAACCTATTGGGTCCCATCAAAATTAACCTATGCAGATCATTATGATTAATCAGAACATGACTGGGTAAATAGAAGTGATCAACGGCACAACTTGCCTGGGACTTGAGATTTTAGGTACCAACTTGCTCTTCAAATGACATGTGTCCTCACTGCTAAACGTAGCAATACAGACAAACATGTATAGGCAAAATTAACATCACACCAAACATAAAAATAAACTGCATAATAATATTCTATGTTGCGTAACGAGATCGTAGAAACAAGAACCACTAAATTCGGAGGTACGGTTATTAAGTTATGAATTTCCGAAATTATTTAGTGCTTAGAATAGATTAATCCAAATGAACAATTTTAATTCAAGTTTCATGGCTAAACAGTGTTACTAATTGATAGACAATATTAATACAAAATTATTGCAACTGGAATGGGTCAATTCGGAGCTAAAACGAATTTTCTATGAATTATACAAGTTCTGGAATTATTTTGGCACTAGAAATTAATTTCCTAAATCCTTTTTCCTATTTTATCAGACTTCAGGATTGCGCGCACAATAACCAGAGAGTTTAGGGTTTTGTTTATAAGTTTATAGGACTTGTCTGTAATTACTTTACATATCCTGTGGACTGTGGGTTGATATGACAAAAGGACAGGGGCTCTTTAGAAAGATTCCCAAGCCGAAGGGGTATCTTGGATTCCCAGCCGTCCGATTAAAAACCAAGCGCTAGGATTCGATCCCACGAATACAGAACCGGTATACAATACCAAACCTCAGATCCGAACTCAGCGGATCGGATTTAATCATGGCCCGACCTATCCTAACCGCCCTTTTGCTCGATCTACGGTCGTGATCTAACTTGCGAAGGGGTATGAGATGGTTTAATCGGGTCCGCTCCTCTCATATCCGATGGTCCCGCGCTGTTCTCCTTCCTCGAGTACCCTGATCGAACGGCACGGTGACCCGCCACAGCGGCGCCATGGACGACCACCGTGCGGAGCTCGCGCCTGAGTACGAACCCCAAATATTATTGTGTAAAAACAAAATTCGGGTCACATAGGAACAGACGGGAGGGATCTCACCGAGAATCACGCGCGCAGGAGCACTGACCACGGCGAAGAGCGGTCTGGCAGCAAAATTCCTTTCACCGGCGAGCAATTATGTGCAATAAAGGCACCAACGTGCTCCCTAATATGGTCCCCCAAGTTCCATGTCTCCTGGCGATCCTCCATGACCCTTCGTCGAGGCCGGAGCGCCGATGAGGACGCAAATCAACATCGGCGGAAACGTTCTCTGTTACCCTGTTCAATCCCTCTGCTCCCCACAGTGGCACAAGAAGATGAGAGGAGAGAGGAGGGCGGTGCCCAGTTTTATACCCCGAAGTCACGAGTCCAAGGAGGATGGGATCGGGGGAATCGCGCGGAGCCCGCGGAGTTTTTGCGGTGGAAGTCTGATACGAAGATAGCGGCGAGCGTGCTTTGGCGAGGAGGGTGATCCTGACGACATGGGCCCACCTGCCATACTCAGCGAACTCCCACAGAGCGAACAAGCAACGACCTGCCAGCAGGGCTAGCCCGTCAGTGTCCCGCCGCGTGAGTAGTAACCTGGGCTACGCCCGATGAGTAGGTGGGCCGACCTGGCACATTCGGCCCACGCGGAGTAAGGTTCTTTCTCTTTTTTTATTCCTGTTTTGTATTTCTCACTCAAATTCATATTTTGACTTCATTTTTTTATGATTTTCACACAGGGATCAAGTGCACAAATAAAGTTACTAGCCTAAAGTGACATATTTATTTATATATATATTTGTTTAGTGCGTATTGTTTTCCTTTTCTCCTCCTTTCTCTTCCATTTCATTTTCAACATTCCAAAAATTTTTTAACTTAAACTTGTCTCACGACTTGAATACCAATGCAAAAATACAAGAGCCTCAATATGAAATGCATATTTCAGTTTTTATTTATTTATTTATTTGTTTGTTATTTGATCAATATGTTTCCATTAACTGAATTTGCACAAAGAAGAGGAAATCAAATAAATCCCAAAACACTTTTATGTAAATACATGTATTTATTTATTTTATTATTTTTTACCTTATACAGATTTTAGGGCTTTACAAATCCTACCCCCCTTAACAGAAATCTCGTCCTCGAGATTTGTAAGAACAGGGATGTAAAAAGCTTTATTTATAGTTTGGCCTTTAACTTCTAATTAGTTTAAGAATAAGAAGTTTCATGTTTTTTGGAAAGTGGTTATGAAAGCATAGGTATATATATGTATAGTCACCTTATTATGTAGGATAAAGGATAGGTTAGGGTAAAACTAGCTTAGGGTAAGCAAGTTTATGATGGGGAAGAATTCTGTGTTGAGTGGTAATGCATCTGAAGATTGAGTTTGACTTCTCTCCTTCCTTGACGAGGTTGATCTTTTCTTCTCCAGTCTTGGTCTTATTGATTCGTGGTTAGTGTATGTCATTGGAGTTAGGGAATATGGTTAAGATAGATATGGATGATATAGACTACATGATGTAGGTCAAAAGTTTGTTTGATGTTAGGTGGGGATAGATAGATTACGCAACTCATCATGACTCTACTGGTTGAGTTAGATCTATTAGGATGAGATAAAATCCTTTCAAGATAAGATGAGTCTACTAAGGTAATATAATATCTTTTAAGATAAGATGGATCTATTAAGCTAGATATATTTTAATTAGGATAAGTTAGGATATTTTGAGATGAGATGGATCTATGAGTGTAGGATAGAATCATTTAAGATGAGATGGATATTATTAGGCTAGATACTTTAATGAGGGATAATCTAGTTTGTCTAGTTAGTTTTATAAGTATTAGGTAGATGTATTTGTGGATTACTCCACAGCTAATCACACTCAATCAAAAATCCAAATCAGACAAGTATCATAAGAACAACATTCAAGCATACAAATATCTACAAAAAAGTTTTGTTTTTGTTCCTAAGAATAGGTCTCCCATTCCTAAAGGTCACTTTAGACACAAGATTTCAAAGTGTGAAATCCACATTTGTCTTTAGAAGGAAAAGGTAAGAATAATCAGAGTAAAGCAGAAATAGATGAGACAAGATTAAGAAAAGTTTAGAAAGGATCAGAGTAACAAAGGAAAGTAGATAAGGGTTGTCCAGTTCTATCTAGGTTTCATCCTACAGTCGACATTCCTCTGATATCACTTCTGTCACACCCGGGTTTTGGGGCACCATGACCCGGGCACGAACATAATCACCAGGTGTGTTGGGACCAAGTCTCACACATATGATGAATCATGGCATAGGATCGAATGTCACATCTTTACTATATAATAGGAGTTCTATACAAAATAAATAAATAATTACACCATATGAAGACAATGATCCAGCAACCCAAAGTTGACTAGGAGACGACGGTCTAGATCTCTCACGAACTCATCATAGCATCCTCCATGCGCCTCATCCTGTGGTACCTGTTCTTGACCCGTGGAGGGTGTGAGACAGCAAGAGTAAGCTCACATACGTTTATAGCTCAACAAGTTGTGGGGAATAATGTGCCTGAACTCGCCAAAGGTGGGAGCTCACGAGAAGTGTAAGGCTTACCAAAGAGGATGGTTGAAGCTGAGCATTGCTTTTAAAGTTGGTCAAAATTTTATTAGCAGTTACTAAGTATAAATAAATACCAACCCAATTAAGTAGTAGAATAAAAGTAATAACAACACCTGCGATGCAATGCATATGACAAATTGAATTTAGTTCCATAAATTAATCATGTGAGGGTCCGAGCCGCTCATGACCGTGAGCACGGCTGATATACCAGTTTTACACTCTGCAGAGGTTGTGCATCTTTACCCACAAGTCATGTTACCCATCTGTGAAGCGTCCTGATCCTTTGGGACTCAATGTGATACAATTACTAGTCCCAGGAGGCTAGTAACCACATTCCTTACTTCAAAAAGTACAGAGTTCGAATGAAAGTTATTACAATACCAGAGTACAAGCTCGAGGGAGCCAGAAATACAAAGCGCAGTAGGGGATAAACTAGCCCAAGCCACAGGCAGAACTGGGTGCAGACACAGCCCCCTCAATCAAGCATAGCAGAAAAGAAGTCTTCAGCTGCTGAAAAACATAAATAATTCTGGGTGAATACACTAGGTATTTCGCAAGCCCATCCCGCTCCCGTAAAGAGAAAGGGACCTATATCGTACATGCTTTATAAGGTGGAGTTGAAGTCACTCTTCTTTTTCTCAGAGAGAGGCAGTACTTTGAGGGTTTTTCCCAAAGAAGTAAAACTAACACAGTACTCAACCACCACTGAGCTTCCCGCTCCCGTGGCATCGTTTTCATTTCCAAAAACACACTCACACCCATTCCCCTATTCACCGAGGTTGTAAAACACTAATTGTCATACCACACCAGACTCGTCCATTCCTGTGGACACAGACTATTTGAATAGGTTTGAAACTCTGCACAGAGGGGCACACTTTACCCACTAGTCCGGCTCTGCGATCTCATGGCCAATGAGATCCGAATCCGAATCTCTTTCTTTCCTCGCACGTCCTAACCTTAACGGTTATACCGAAAGGAGTCAGGCCACCTCCATGCCCAAACTGGACAAAACATTCCCCCTCCTTATCCTCCTGGTGCTCCCCAGCCTTCATAACCCTAGGGTTCTGACCGTACGAGTTTAGATTGAGTGACTGGCCACACAGTCTCAAGTGGTTGTACTTATCATGAGTACCGATAATGAAGGATTACAAACCGGTCCTTATATGAGGGGACGATCCTTCTGCTCACACCTAAACCAGCTAAGCCATCACCTTAGGCCCTCCCCTAAACCAGGGAGTCCTTGATCATCCCACTCGGGGGTGATGAGGGTGAGTACCCTTCATCATACACTTTTTGAAAACCTCGCTTAGTGAAAAACACTGCCCTTTTTCCATCCCACATTTTATACTCAAAAGATGTTTGTAAATGCGGGCTATCTCTCTGCTCACAATGCAAAAGACCCATCCCTTAATCCGGCTTAGGTAGTGGTAGAAAGAATAGGTATTTTATGCATCAAGGGAAGAATGGACTTGCCTTCGTCGAAGTTCTCAGGGCACGAAAGTTCTATCTCCGGGAGGTCAAGTCCTGCCCTTCTTCCAGGGCTATGGGTTCCGGATCGATGGTCCCCGCTTCTTCTAGCAAAACAACCAATAAACAGTACATCAAACAGTGGTTCACTGAGTGGAGTGTGACAAGTTCCTAACATTATCATTTTATATGACTTAGAAAGTGTTTGGATAATTTTTGGTACATAAAATATCAAGATATAAATAACTAAGTGGGAAAAAGATGAAAAAAGAAAAAGAAAAAGGATTTTCGGCTCTGGTGGGCCGAGGGGGAGAATTCCGGCCCAGCCGGGTGCAGGTGCGCGCGCGGGCGCGGGCGTGCCGGCCCAGCACGGCCCAAGGGCGAGGGACGGCGCGGGCGCGCGAGAAGACGGTGTTGTGGTCACGGGCCCACGCACCAGGGAGAGCGGGAGGGGAGAAGACGTCAGCGGCCGACGGGGCAGGGGCGAATCGGCCGACCCACAGGGAAAACCCGGCCGCCGACGGGTTCAACGGCGATTCGCCGCCGGTGGCCCGGTTCCTGGGGATCGGGCAGGTGCCATAGCACGAGAAGAGGCTGGCAAGCTTAATGGTGGGTCCAATTTTGCTAGATGTGACTGGGAGGGAGCTGACCACGGTGGGGTGGCGGAGCTCCGCGATGGGAGTCGTCGCCGGTGAGGTTCGGGTGGTGATCGGGGGTAGAGGAACGGTGTTCCGAGTCCGCGGTGATGTGGTGAAGCTGCTGAGCCTAGTGAATTGCTCGCTGAACAACCAGAGAGGGGGGGAGGACAAGGAGCTTACCAGAGCGGAAGGAGGGGCGGCGGAGCTGGTGCGGTGGAGCTCAGGGCGGAGGAGAGAAGTGGTCGAGGCCGGTGCAGGACATGGAGGAGCTCGCGGCGGCCCTTTTATAGGCGCCCGAGGGGAGGGAAGCAGCGGTGTTAGGTGGACGCCGGTGAGGTTCACAGCGACGGAGTAAATGGTGCACAGCGGCGGTGATGGGACCGCACGGCGGGGTGGTGCCGTGCAAGGACGCGGCCACAGCAAGCGAGGACGGAGCAGTGCCGAACTCCTCTGTGCGGCGAGTGCAGACGGGGAGGAGAAGAGGACAGTGGTCGAAGGTGACCGTGCTGAAGCCGTGTGCGGCGAGGGAGACAGGGTGGCTGACTGGCGGGGCCGGCTTGTCAGCGATGCGCGGGCGTGAGAGAGCGATGGTGAATGCGGCTTGCGGGTGGGGTCGGGCAGCAGCGAGAGAGAGTGCGTGAGTGGGGTGGGCTGGCGCGCGCGAGGAAGCAAGCCGGAGGTGGGCCGAGAGGGGAGGGAGGTCGCGAGCACGGGGAGAGAGAGGCCACGGGTATGGGCCGAGAATCGGCCCAGCCAGGGGGAAAGGTTTCTCTTTTTTTATTTCCTTTTTCTATTTCTATTTCCCCTTTTTTTCCTTTCCTCTTGAGCAAACATTTAGCCGGATAAACTTAGGTGCTAAAAAAATATAATCTATGTGAGGTGCTTCTAATCAATCAAAGTGCATGCATATGATAAGAAGACCTATGGGGGAGTTTAGGGAGAGATAATTGGGGGGTTAGGAGATTAGGGTTCCAAACCTCGGGTTGAAATTTTTGGGATGTTACAAACCTACCCCACTTAAAGGAATCTTGCCCTCGAGATTCAGACGGGGCTCGAGAAAAGGTAAGGGTATTCCCTCCTCAAAGAGTCCTCACTTTCCCAGGTAGCTTCCTCTTCTCCTTCTCTGCTCCATTGAACTTTATAGAGTCTCACTTCCGAGTTGCGGGTCTTTCGGACTGCTAAGTCAAGAATCTTTATTGGCTTTTCTCGGTACTGGAGATCTTTCTGAATCTGGATTGTCTCTGCCTCGATGTGGTTCTCTGGTACTTGCAGGCACTTGCGAAGCTGGGACACATGAAACACATTGTGGATGTCTGACATAGATTCTGGTAATTCAAGGCGGTATGCTGAGGGTCCCACTCTGCCAATGATGGGATAGGGGCCGACGAATCGCGGTGCTAGCTTTCCTTTCACTTGGAACCTTTTGACACCACGCATCGGGGAGACCTTGAGGTAGACGAAGTCTCCTTCCTTAAATCTGAGTTCTCTCCGCCTGTTGTCCGCATAACTTTTCTGCCGACTCTGAGCTTCAAGTAATCTTTTGCGGATCAGGGCAACTTTCTCTTCAGCCTCTTTAACAAAGGCAGGTCCTTCCAGTGTCTTTTCCCCTATGTTGGACCACATTAGGGGGTCTGGCACTTTTGTCCATATAATGCTTCAAACGGTGACATCTTGATACTGGCCTGATGGCTGTTGTTATACGAGAATTCGGCATACGACAAACTGGACTCCCAGTTTCTGTCGAACGTCAACACACAGGCTCTTAATAAATCCTCGAGAACCTTGTTGACCCTTTCCGTCTGACCATCTGACTGGGGGTGATAGGCGGTGCTGAGATCTAACTTGGTGCCCATAGCTTGCTGAAGGCTCTTCCAAAATTTTGAAGTGAACTGTGTCCCCCTGTATGACACTATCTTCCGAGGGATACCATGGAGTCTGACTATCTCTTTAAGATATATCCAGGCAAGGGTGGCTCCTCCAAAGGTAGTTTTCACCGGAATGAAGTGGGCTACCTTGGTGAGGCAGTCTATTATTACCCAGATGGAGTCGTTTCCTTTCTGTGTCCGGGGCAATCCGGTTACAAAATCCATGCCTATTTCTTCCCACTTCCATTCGGGCACTGGAAGGGGTTGCAATAGGCTTGCAGGCTTCTGATGCTCGGCCTTGGTTCATTGGCAAGTGTCACATCAGGCCACATATTGTGCTATCTCTTTCTTCATCCCTCTCCACCAATATCTGGCTTTGAGGTCTAGGTACATCTTGGTGGTTCCTAGGTGGATGGAGTAGGCTGAGTTGTGAGCTTCATCGAGCAGGACTCCTCGTGCCTCTCCCTTTGGCACACATAGATGGTTCTTGAACCAAAGGACTCCTTTCTCATCTGTCCCGAAGTCCGAAAGTTGTTCCTTGCGGACTTTTTCCATAAGACCTGTTATCTCAGTGTCCAGGCGTTGAGCCTTGCATATGAGGTCTTCTAGCATTGGCTTGACTTCTAGGCTGCCGTTGTCTCCTAAACATGCATTCAGCCGAGCTGATTCCTTCTTCCAATTGTCTAAAAAGTTGGTCCCCTTCATCCCGAAAGGTTTCCGGCTGAGGACGTCTGCTACTACGTTGGCCTTCCCGGGGTGGTAATGGATCTCAAGGTCATAATCTTTGATCATTTCTAGCCATCTTCGCTGGCGGAGGTTGAGGTCTGGCTGAGTGAAGATATACTTCAGACTCTTGTGATCAGTGAAGATGTGGCATTTGTTCCCAATTAGGTAGTGCCTCCATATTTTCAGGGCATGCACTATGGCTGCCAATTCCAAATCATGGGTGGGATAATTTTGCTCATGCGGTTTGAGTAAGCGTGATGCATAAGCAATGACTTTCTCATTTTGCATCAGAACACACCCTAAGCCTTGCCTTGAAGCATCATAGAAGACGACGAAATCCTGATGGATGTCTGGCAGTGTCAAATCGGGTGCGGTCGTGAGCTTCTTCTTTATGATCTGGAAACTTTCCTCACACTTCAGGGTCCACACAAACTTATTGTCCTTCTTGAGGAGCTCGGTCATAGGCCTTGCTATGCTGGAGAACCCTTTGATAAAACGGCGGTAATATCCCGCCATTCCTAGAAAGCTTCGAACTTCACTGACGTTGGATGGCTACTTCCATTTGGATACTGCTTCTACCTTGGATGGGTCTACTTCTATTCCTTCTGCAGTCAAGATATGCCTAAAGAAGGCTATCTTTTCTAACCAGAATTCACATTTGCTGAGCTCCACATAGAGTTGATGTGCTCTGAGTCTTCCAAGGACAATCCGAAGATGATGCTCATGATCCTCGCGACTCTTGGAGTAGATGAGGATGTCGTTAATGAAGACTACGATGAACTTATCCAGCTCTTTCATAAATACCTTATTCATGAGGTTCATGAAAAAGGCGGGTGCGTTGTTAGTCCAAAAGGCATTACTGTGAACTCATATTGTCCATATCGGGTGACAAATGCAGTCTTTTGAATATCTGCTTCTTTGATTCTCAGCTGGTGATATCCAGACCTTAGGTCTATCTTGGAGAAATATTTGGCTCCTTGAAGCTGGTCGAAGAGATCGTCGATCCGAGGGAGTGGATACTTGTTTTTTATTATAACTTCATTCAAGGATCGGTAATCAATACACATCCTCATAGTTCCATCCTTTTTGGTGACGAAAAGGACGGGTGCTCCCCAAGGAGACGAGCTAGGACGAATGTACCCTTTTTGTTGCAACTCTGCGATCTGGAGTTTTAATTCTGCTAACTCTGTAGGAGCCATGTGGTATGGTCTCTTTGCGATGGGCGCAGTGCCAGGAATTAGATCTATGTAGAACTCCACTCCTCTTTCAGGCGGCATTCCTGGCAACTCTTCTGGGAATACATCCATGAATTCTTCTATTACGAATATGCTTTCTGCTGCTAGATTAAACTCCATTGGATCATTGGCGGGTGGTTGAGCCTGACAAGAAACTGATTTTCCTTGGCGGTCAGTGAGAAGGACGGTCTTGCTTGTGCAACTTATGATGCCCTTGTGCTTAGTTAGCCAATCCATTCCTAAGATCACATCAATCCCTTGGGATGGAAAGACGGTTAAGTCTGCCAAGAACACTACCCCACTTAAAAGAATTCTGACTTGGGAGCATTTGAGCTGGCATAGAAGGTCTGACCCTAGGGTTCGGGTGACCAATGGGATTTCTAGGTGCGTAGAGGGGATGCCATGCTTTTCCACAAAACTAGCAGCTATAAAAGAATGGGATGCTCCTAAATCAAAAAGTACAGTAGCGAGAGTAAATTCGACAAGGAACTCACCGAGCACTACTCTCGGAGCTTGCTGAGCCTCTTGAGCATCAACGTGGTTAACTCGTGCTCTGCCCTGATACTGGGTCTTGCTCTGCTAACTGTTGGAGGAGGGTGCCTTGGAGGCGGGTGCCAAGGTATTCTTAGGGCCATTCACCAAGTTGGAGTAAGTAGGTCCTGGTGCCTTCAACTGGGGGCAGTTATTCTTGAAGTGACTGGGGTCTCCGCAGTGCCAACAGGCATTTGCTGGTGGTTGGCTGCTTGCGACCGAGGGGGGCTGAAAGGAGCTCTGACTCTGCTGGCTGAAACGTGATGGAGTGGGTCCAGTTGGTCTATTGAAGCTTGGTCCCTTGGGTGGAAGCCCGAAGGATCGAGCTCTCTAGTGCCGGTCTTGCTGCTGAGCTCGGAGAACTTGGAATTTCCTCTTGAGGTGACCTTTTTCTTCTTCCTTCGCCCTTTCCACTTGTATGGCCTTGTTGGAGAGGTGCGAGAAGCTATGGAAATCTTGGCTGGCAAGGATGGTCTTGAGTTCTGGTCTTAGCGCTTTTAGAAAACGGACCATCTTCTTGGCTTCTGTGCTGACATCGTCAGGCGCTTAGCGAGCCAATTCCATGAATTTGTGCACGTACTCGCTGACAGATCTTCCACCCTGAGTTAGTTCCCGAAATTCATCTTCCTTGAGCTGAACGATCCCCTGGGGTACATGGTGCTCTCGGAAAGTAGTTTCAAATTCTGCCCAGGTAGCATCTCTGACGGTAGTGCTGAAGGTATCCCACCATGATAGGGCCATCCCGGAAAGTTGATGTGCAGCCAATTGAACACGCTGATTTTTGGGGCATCCGATGGCTTCTAATTTCCTTTTTATCGTGCGCAGCCATTCGTTAGCATCGAGGGGATTGCTGGATCCAGCGAACGTGGGAGGCTTGAGCCTCAGAAAATCCCCCATCCTGTCATGTGGTCTTCCACCATTCGGGCGCTGATTCTCTAGACTTTTAGTGAGGACTTCAATGAGTCGGGTTTGGTTGGCTAGAACTTGGGCTAAATCTAGTGGCAGTTCTGGAGGTGCGGGGAGGTGGGTCTCACTCCCTTCTCCGCCAGCTTCTCCTTCTGCTCCTAGGGGAAACCCTGCTCCAATCCCGGAGGCGGTAGGCGTGGTTTTATCCAAAGCCAACTGCCAGGGAAAAAGAGTTACTACTATGCATATGCCAATTTTTTTTCAACCAGGTTATTTTATTCATTACACAAGTTCATTACAAGCGTACAGTTACCACAAGTCGCACTACACGTGAGTGCTATCTAAGGTACTTCCAAACTCCTTTTCTAAAGTGTCCCCAAATTCCTTGAGAAGGTCATCAAGGCTAGCTAGGGACATATCCTCGGTGTCGGATGAGTTCTCTATCCTAGTAGGAGGTAGGGCTGGAGGGGCTTCCTTCTTCTGCTCAGTCTGGCATCCTTGGCTCTTGGTCTTCTTTCGGATTCTCTTTGCGGGGGCGGGCTTCTTTAGCTTCTTGTTGTAATCCATCTCCAAGGATCGGTAGGCTTCACGGGTATTGGTTTCCTCACCTTCTGCTATTTCAAGACTCTCTTGGAGGGACGCCTTTTCCTTTTTAAGTTCCTTGACTTGTTGCTCCAAGCTTTCCACCCAGGAGTTTAGGTGAGTGCAGTGGGAGGAAAGGTCGTCATACTGGTTATCGAGAGTGTGGAGGTACCCAGCCATGTAGACGATGGTGGGGTCGTCTTCGGTAGGATCTCTTCCTGACAGGGCCTGAAGTCTTTTCCTCCAGGTAGGGGTATTTTTGTTGCTGGGTGGAAAGTAACGAAGGGGGGTTTCAAAGACCTCCCTGCTGTAGTTATGGCATAGCTGTCGGAGGGCTTTTCGGGCAACATTTTGGCAAGTGTCTGGGAAGCGGTGTCCGGTGAAAGTGACTAGGAAAGGAGGGTGGTTTGGGTAGTTTCGACTTTCTCCTAGGTAGACTGCCATAGAGCACTTCTCCATTCCGTTTTCGTGGTATTCCTTCCAGACATATTCCGGCTTCTTGCGGATCCCTATGCGAAGCGCGTAACTCTGCAAAAGATGAGGGAATCCTTCTTCCTCTGAGTAGTAGGATGTCCTAATGACCCAAGAGCCTTCCATCTGGTAGAAGAAAAGAAGGGTCTGTTAATATCGGGGGAAAAGAGAGGAGATTTTTCTTAGGGGTAAGAGGTGTTTTCTTGTTAGGGCAAACTTTTAAGGTCGAGGCTGTGATCTACGGCCAGTCCTATGGCTCTGATACCACCTGAAGCGTCTCGATCCTTTGGGACTCAATGTGATACAATTACTAGTCCTAGGAGGCTAGTAACCACATTCCTTACTTCAAATACTACAGAGTTTGAATGAAAGCTATTACAATACCAGAGTACAAGCTCGAGGGAGCCAGAAATACAAAGCGCAGTAGGGGATAAACTAGCCCAAGCCATAGGTAGAACTGGGTGCAGACACAGCCCCCTCAATCAAGCATAGCAGAAAAGAAGTCTTCAGCTGCTGAAAAACATAAATAATTCTGGGTGAATACACTAGGTATTCTACAAGCCCATCCCGCTCCCGTAAAGAGAAAGGGACCTATATCATACATGCTTTATAAGGTGGAGTTGAAGTCACTCTTCTTTTTCTCAGAGAGAGGCAGTACTTTGAGGGTTTTTCCCAATGAAGTAAAACTAACACAGTACTCAACCACCACTGAGCTTCCCGCTCTCGTGGCATCGTTTTCATTTCCAAAAACACACTCACACCCATTCCCCTGTTCACGGAGGTTGTAAAACACTAATTGTCATACCACACCAGACTCGTCCATTCCTGTGGACACAGACTATTCGAATAGTTTTGAAACTCTGCGCAGAGGGGTACACTTTACCCACTAGTCCGGCTCTATGATCTCATGGCCAATGAGATCCGAATCCGAATCTCTTTCTTTCCTCGCACGTCCTAACCTTAACGGTTATACCGGAAGGAGTCAGGCCACCTCCATGCCCAAATCGGACAAAACATTCCCCCTCCTTATCCTCCTGGTGCTCCCCAGCCTTCATAACCCTGGGGTTCTGACTGTACAAGTTCAGATTGAGTGACTGCCCACACAGTCTCGAGTGGTTGTACTTATCATGAGTACCGGTAGTGAAGGATGACAAACCGGTCCTTATATGAGGGGACGATCCTTCTGCTCACACCTAAACCAGCTGAGCCATCACCTTTGGCCCTCCCCTAAACTAGGGAGTCCTTGATCATCCCACTCGGGGGTGATGAGGGTGAGTACCCTTCATCATACACTTTTTGAATACCTCGCTTAGTGAAAAACACTGCCCTTTTTCCATCCCACATTTTATACTCAAAAGATGTTTGTAAATGCGGGCTATCTCTCTGCTCACAATGCAAAAGACCCATCCCTTAATCTGGCTTAGGTAGCGGTAGAAAGAATAGGTATTTTATGCATCATGGGAAGAATGGACTTGCCTTCGTCGAAGTTCTCGAGGCACGAAAGTTCTATCTCCGGGAGGTCAGGCTCCTGCCCTTCTTCCGGGGCTACGGGTTCCGGATCGACGGTCCTCGCTTCTTCTAGCAGAACAGGCAATAAACAGTACATCAAACAGTGGTTCACTGAGTGGAGTGTGACAAGTTCCTAACATTATCATTTTATATGACTTAGAAAGTGTTTGGATAATTTTTGGTACATAAAATATCAAGATATAAATAACTAAGTGGGAAAAAGATGAAAAAATAAAAAGGAAAAGGATTTTTGGCTCTGGTGGGTCGGGGGGAAGAATTCCGGCCCAGCCGAGTGCAGGTGCGCGCGCGGGCGCGGGCGTGCCGGCCCAGCATGGCCCAAGGGCGAGGGACGGCGCGGGCACGCGAGAAGACGGTGTCGTGGTCACGGGCCCATGCACCAGGGAGAGCGGGAGGGGAGACAGCGTCAGCGGCCGACGGGGCAGGGGCGAATCGGCCGACCTGCGGGGAAAACCCGGCCGCCGGTGGGTTCAACGAAGATTCGCCACTGGTGGACCGGTTCCTGGGGATCGGGCAGGCGCCATAGCACGAGAAGAGGCTAGCAAGCTTAATGGTGGGTCCAATTTTGCTAGATGTGACTGGGAGGGAGCTGACCACGGTGGGGTGGCGGAGCTCCGCGACGGGAGTCGTCGCCGGTGAGGTTCGAGTGGTGATCGGGGGCAGAGGAGTGGTGTTCCG
This sequence comes from Zea luxurians, assembly GCA_029449295.1. NCBI lineage: Eukaryota > Viridiplantae > Streptophyta > Magnoliopsida > Poales > Poaceae > Zea > Zea luxurians. The sequence goes on from JAOPSE010000011.1 coordinate 101,722,650, forward strand.
AGTCCGTGGTGATGTGGTGAAGCTGCTAAGCCTAGTGAATTGCTCACTGAACAACCAGAGAGGGTGGGGGGGAAGGAGCTTACCGGAGCGGAAGGAGGGGCAGCGAAGCTAGTGCGGTGGAGCTCGGGGCGGAGGAGAGGAGTGGCCGAGGCCGGTGCAGGGCATGGAGGAGCTCGGGGCGGCCCTTTTATAGGCACCCAAGGGGAGGGAAGCAGCGGTGTTAGGTGGACGCCGGTGAGGTTCACAGCGATGGAGTAAATGGTGCGTAGTGGCGACGGGACCGCACGGCGGGGTGGTGCCGTGCAAGGACACAGCCACAGCAAGCAAGGACAGAGCGGTGCCGAACTCCTCTATGCAGCGAGTGCAGGCAGGGAGGAGAAGAGGACGGTGGTCGGAGGTGACCACGCTGAAGCCGTGCGCCGCGAGGGAGACAGGGTGGCTGTCTGGCGGGGCTGGCTTGTCAGCGATGCGCGGGCGCGAGAGAGCGAGGGTGAGTGCGGCTGGCGGGTGGGTCGAGCTGCAGCGAGAGTGAGTGCGCGAGTGGGGCGGGCTGGCACGCGCAAGGAAGCAGACCGAAGGTGGGCCGAGAGGGGAGGGAGGTCGCGAGCGCGGGGAGAGAGAGGCCGCGGGTATGGGCCGGGAATCGGCCCAGCTAGGGGTGAAAGGTTTCTCTTTTTTGTTTCCATTTTCTATTTCTATTTCCCCTTTTTTTCCTTTCCTCTTGAGCAAACAATTAGCTGGATAAACTTAGGTGCTAAAAAAATATAATCTATGTGAGGTGCTTCTAATCAATCAAAGTGCATGCATATGATAAGAAGACCTATGGGGGAGTTTAGGGAGAGATAATTAGGGGGGTTTAGGAGATTAGGTTTCCAAACCTCGTGTTGAAATTTTTGGGATGATACAATCTGCCACGGTGTTGTACGGGCCCCATACACCTCTACTAAGGAAGCGAGGCAGGGTAACACTACGAGGCCTTTACAAAGTTCCACTAGCTTCAGAAAACCCGCTACAGTTTATAGGAAGCTCCAATGTAGGGATCCCTCGCCTGACCACCATCGCAGCAAAATCAACCCAAGGACCTCCCTACACTGACCATTCACCTACTGCCCTTGCCCCTTTCGGGTAAGGTAGTCATCCACTAGCTTTCCTAATTAATTAGCCAAGGGGTCCCATTCCTCCCTTGTGGTAGCACTGTTTTCTCGGGTGGTCGCTCCATGTTCCAATTAACATAATAATCTTAACATGAACAGAAAATAACAACTGATAATAAAAGTATAATCATGATCAATGTGTATCTCTATACCCAAATCCACATAAAGCAATAGCAGGTACTACCCAAAAATTTAGTGGTAAACAAGGTACAAAGATAGTCAAACTAGGGTAACCTATTGGGTCCCATCAAAATTAACCTATGCAGATCATTATGATTAATCAGAACATGACTGGGTAAATAGAAGTGATCAAGGGCATAACTTGCCTAGGACTTGAGATTCCAGGTACCAACTTGCTCTTCAGATGACACATGTCCTCACTGCTAAACGTAGCAATACAGGCAAACATGTATAAGCAAAATTAACATCACACCAAACATAATAATAAACTGCATAATAATATTCTATGCTGCGTAATGAGATCTATCGGAGAGGAAATCTCCGGCCGGGTGGCAGAGTGCACCCACCCTTAATCCTAAGATGAGGAGGGGCCTAAGCGTTTTGCTTGTTGTGAGATTTGGGAATGAACACGCAAGAACACGCAAGAGTTTAGAGTGGTTCGGGCCACCGGAGCGTAATACCCTACTCCACTGTGTTTTGTATTGCTCGTGAGCTTGAGTTGTGTCTTGCATGCCTCCCATTTTATAGCTCAAGGGGGGCACGTACAAGAGTACTGAGCCCCGACATGTGGGCCCAGGGACATAATGGATGTATTACTTGGAGCGATTAGTGTTCGTTCCCAGTGTAATCTTCCCTGCGCTCTGATATCCGCGATCTGTGTAGCATTGGCGTGCAGGGGAAGCTTCCCTGGCAACGTACGAGTGATGATGGGTGAGCACAGTGCACCTCGTAGCATAGGCGTACTGTTTGGCAATGGACAGGCCTGCCGCCTGCAGATGTCGCATGCTAGCTGAGTGGACAGGACACATTAAATGCTGAAGGGGCACATCACTTGTCAGCGGGATGGTCAGGCGGCGCGTCTTCTCTGCAATAAATGCAGAGACAGCGCGGCCTAGGGGTCTTACATCTGGCTCCGCCCGCTGGCTTATGTCACGCATGGTAGGCCACGCGGCAGCTTCGGGTCTCTGCATGGGCGGGGAGCAGCAGCGGACACCAGACTGGGGCTGGACACATTTCAGCACCGGACCTCAGCCTGAGTAAGGCTTGGGTATTCCCTGCCCCTGAGTCCCGGGACTCGACTGTGGGCAGTCTGGGTCCTACGCAGAGGGGTCCAGGACCCGACCCGGAGGTTCGGGCTGCACCTACAGGGGTCCTGGATCTTGCTCCGGAGGTCCAGCCTACGTGTATAGGGGTCCGACACTTTCCCATGATGGTCCGGACCCACTGTTGGTATCTTGGAGTGTATCGCTTTTTCTGGCCACATGGTGACGTCGGAGCCATCCACATGGTGGAGTCGGGTGTTGTTCCCTACGCGACTAGAGATAGTCGCGTGTACACCGCGTCCTCAAGTTGTAGCAAGGGGTACCCCTGATCCAGGGTACCGACAGTGGCCCCCGGGCCCGCCTTAGGGGAGGATACGAGCCTACAGGTGGGGCCAAAGCTTGTACCTTGCGTCAACTTAGCATGACCGGCGACTGGGGTGCCTCCTCTGAGCGCGCCGCATTAACACGGCACGCCCGCGCTATCAGCCTAGCATCGGTCACATCAACTGTCGCGCCTATTTCCACGGCTGACTGACTAGTGGTCTTTGCACTCGATGGCTTTACTGGGCCATGCACGGGGTGCCTTGGTACCGTTGCATTTGGTTTCGAAAGTTTCACCTTCTCTATCTTCTGTGGCGGCCCCGAGGAGGCACGACACTGGTGTGAGTGGCGGTTCGACTTCTCTGCACCCAGGAACCGACGCCCAAGGGGGATGACTTGTGGGCCCAGGCCTCACATCAGAGACTGGGCTGTTGGTTTCCGCGAAGGCGAAGAAGGCGCACTACCACAGGTAGCGGCATGTACCTCACGCAGCGGTTCACCTTCACCTTCTCCGCACACGGAGGCCGACGCTCAAAGAGTATGACTCGTGGGCCTGAGCCCCCGTGGCAGAGGCTGGGCTACTGCTTTTGGCGGAGGTGAAGAGGCACAGCGATTCTCTCCTTGAGTGGCAGCTCGCCTTCTCCGTACTCGGAGACCAGCGCACCAGTTGTATGACTTGTGGGGCTGGGGTCCCGTGTCATTGGTTGGATACACCGGTGTGCATCGAAGGAGACTTCCCGTGGCGTTTCGAGGCGCGAGCGGGGGAGTCTTCCTTTAAGAAGGGGTTCATCCCTTGAGTAGCATCCATGCCTTCGCTTCTGAGTTCTCTGTGCCCCTTTGCCTTTAAGGTCTCTGCTTTGCTCCGCTTGATGGAGCACGCTGGCGTTCGATGGAAGGGTCCATGCCAACGCCTTCCCCCTCGGCGGTGTCACCGCCGGGGAGCTCGCGCTCTTTGCTTCTTGCACGATGGCGCTATCGATCTTGCCTTCTTCTTGCTGTTGCCGGAGGAGCACGACCTTGTGGGGGTTGGTGCCCTTCTGCCATCGCTCAGCTTCAAGGATTTTCATCACGCAGCCAGGCTGCGGTCTCCCACCAGTGGTCATCTACAAGGATGACCACCAGCCTTGTGGTGGAGAGAAGCGAGCCAGGCTGCGGCCTCCCCCCTACCCTCAGCTTCAAGGATGTTCATCAGCCTTGCAGGGGTGGAGAGCGAGCCGAGTTGGGGTTCTGCCTTCCGCATGAGCTGGTGGCCCGCTTCTTCCTCCAGCATTTGGAGGGAGAGGATGTGCACCAGCCTTGCGAGGGAGGCAAACTTCGGCTACGTGGTGCCGTTCGAACCGCAAGCGTCGTCAGCCGCCGAGCTTCTAGCTCCTTGGCTTGGATGGTCTTGTCCTCACCCCCATAGGAGGGCGGGGGCGAGGGCCTCATTGCCATGGCGCTCGTGCTGAGGTGGTCGCCGCCACTGGCGCAGAGGTGGTCGCCGCCGCTGGCCAGACCACCAGCGCCGCTTGCCGCCGTGCACCCAACTCTTTGGCTTTAATGGCCTCGTCGTCACCCCCGTAGGAAGATGGGGGCGAGGGCCTCTCTGCTATGGCGCACACGTTGAGGTGGCCACCGTTGCTGGCAAGTCGCTCTGGAGAATTCCATGAGGACAGCGTCCGCGAGCTTCCAGCACGACCCTGCTGGCGTCGAGTAGTTTATTCCTGTAGAGATGGAGCTAGGACTCCGCTTGAAGGCAAATGTAATAACTTCTGCTTTTGTAAGATACTTTTTTAGTACTATTTATCAAGCAGTATTAGCACTTATCTGAGTACCACCTGTCCCTGTTGTGTGTGATGTTGTCGACTACTCCTTGGTACTTGGCCCCCTGGGATGCAGGCTCGATGTGTCGAGGTTGGATACCAGCGTATCTGAAAGAGTTGGCGACAACCCTAGGAGGCAGCCTCGACCGGGGCCTGGGCCTATACATAGCTTTAGCTAGGGAGCGTTAGTAGCACACCCATAGGATCCCCCGTCTGACATTAGCCATCCTCTGATATATGCTTGGGACCTGCAGTGTTTAGTCCGGGAGGCCAAGTTGTGTGTCCGGACCCCCTGGACCGCGGCTCTAGATACTAGGACACCCATCACAGAGTGGTGGAGCGTGCAGGCTTATGGTACGGGACCAGGCTAAGCGGCTGCACGGCTCCGGACCACCCCAGGAGACAAGTGCCCATTCTCTGGAGCCGGACCCCAGGTTGTCGGACCCACAGGACTATAGTTCCAAATACTAAGGTACCCATCACAGAGTGGTGGACTATGCAGGCTTACGGTACGGGACCAGGCTAAGCGGATACACTGACCCGGACCACCCCATGGAACGAGCTCCCGTTCTTTAGAACCGGCCCCCGGGCTGCCAGACCTCCTTGCTTTCGTAGAGGGGTCCTAAACTGCAAGTCTGGCTTATTCAATTCAGATGTCATCATGTCCGACAGTCTGGACCGTATGGGTGGGTTAGATAAATAGCATTATCTAGAGACTACAGGATAAATCCATGGAGCAGGAGGATAGAGTTATCATAGGAGCACATTTGAGGGGGTAAATCTCCTTTTTATAACTTGACATGCATGTGTGTAAACCAACAACGCGGGTTTATGGGGGCGGGCCTTACCGGGCTGGTGTACACATATGCGAAACCTAATTACAAAAGAAGAAAAACTTAACCCCTCAGACTTGCTCCTATGTATTGAACTTACAGAGATGCTCTAGAGGTTATGGAGAGATACTCCTTTGGTCATAGCAAGGCGGGCACCCCCGGGCTGGCATATTTTTGTCACCTTGAAGGGTTCCTCCCAGCTGGGGGAGAGATTGCGGACCCCTTCTTGGTTCGGTACTTGCCGTAGGACTAGGTCCTAACCCTGGGCTCCCTACTATGCACGAACCGTTGGCCGCCCTGCATGGGCACCTGGTTACAAAGTGCATTTCAGGCTGCCGCTTGACATCTGAGTTCACCGGCGGAGTCCTCGTCCTTGTGCTGTGATCGCCCCTGTATAGGCTCATCAAAAGTCTAGACCCATGGGGAGTCCAAAAGGGTTTTCACGGGGGAGGCAGGCTTCGGCCCCGTGGACCAGGGAATACGGGGTCCCCTGGTGGCCTGTCTAGTTGTTGTCACTAGAGTCGGAGTCACTAGTGAAAACATCCTTCATGGTTCCTTCGGGTGACTGATACCCGAGGTCCGGTTCGGCCGTAGCCACCTTGTCGTCGTGGACCTTTTCCTTGCCAGGCCGACGACGAGGTGGGGAGCCGTCGCTGGAAGACTGCTCGCGCCGCACGCTGACGCGCTTTGCGAGGTCAATGATCTCGCGACACTCTATGGCACTATGGTGACCGTTGGGGTGCATAGGGCATGAGTCGCTGTTACCCTTCGGTGGCTGTGGGCGTTTGTTGCGGTCGCCCCGACCCCCAGTCGTAGCTGCGACGACCAGAGCGGCGGAGTGCGCCTTCTCATGGCCGCGGTTCTTTTTCTTCTTCTTTTTGCCATCCTGAGCGACGGCACCTGAGCCACCCGTCTGGGCAGCCCCGGTCTGTGGCGCCGAGTGCCACGCACGGCCCTCAGCGGCTCTGGCGCATTTGTCGGCCAAAGCGAAGAGAGTGCAGACAGTTTCCACGTCATGCATGGCTAACTTCTCCAACATCTTTTCATCACGTACTCCCTAGCGGAAGGCCGTGATGATAGAAGCATCAGAAATGCGAGGTATCGTACCCCACACCTTGGTGAAGCGGGAGATAAACGTCCGGAGGGTTTCCCTAGGCTCCTGCCTCACTACGTGGAGGTGGGCTTCCATGCCGTGTTGTTGGTAAGCACTGGCGAAGTTCGCCATGAACCGCGCGCAGAGATCTTCTCAGGAGTAGACCGACCCTAAGCAAGGTTCATGAGCCAAGTCCAGGCGGGCCCAAACAAGGCGACATGAAAATATGTTGCCATCACAGCAGTGTCTCCACCTGCTGTCGTAATGGCGGTGACGTAGACCTACAGGAATTCCGACGGGTTTGTTGTATCGTCGTACTTCTCTGGCAGGTGTGGCCAGAACTTGGATGGCCACGTCGCTGTGCGGAGACAGTCCGCTAGAGCGGCGCAGCCCACACCAGCCAACGGGATACCCGTCTGGGATTGGGCACCCCCAGGGGTCTACGGTGCGACCGCAACAAAGTCTTGTCCGAGGTTGCGACCCTCGAAGTTTTGGCGACGCTCGCGTGCCCTCTCCAGCGAGATACGGGCATCCTCGCCTGCTCGCCTGCGGTTGAGCTCGTCCCGCAGGTCCTCAGGCCTCTCCAGAGAGGCTTGAGCGTCTTCTACCGCATGCCTGCAGTTGAGCTCCACCAGTAAATCTTTGGTCGGCGCAGCCCTCACCGAGGGTGAATGCACCGAGGCCAATACCCTGTGCTAGCGCCAGGATGATCGAGGCCTAGGCCTACCTGAGCCAAAGTGCGCCATGCTGAGTAGCCGGTCGACGTCATCGTGCCACTTTTCATGGCCCCCGGCGAGGCCGTGGAGCTAGGAGGGTGGCGCAACAACTTCCTCACCGTGGACAGCGCACCAGGGGCGGCTCTTGATGCCCTGGTCGACTGCGCAGGAGTATGCTGCCGCGTAGAGCGCTCAGCAGCTGCTGTACCGGGCACAGGTCGGCTAGTGGCCCATGGTATAGAAGAGGCCGCCTCCTCCATGGGGAAATCCTTGGGGATGAAGTCATGGTGATCAACGATGTGAACCATGGCGTCGAGCAGGAAAACAAGCAAAAACCTAATGCTAGGCCCCCTACCTGACGCGCCAAATGTCGGAGAGGAAATCTCCGGCCAGGTGGCGGAGTGCACCCGCCCTTAATCCTAAGATGAGGAGGGGCCTAAGCGTTTTGCTTGTTGTGAGATTTGGAAATGAACACGTAAGAACACGCAAGAGTTTAGAGTGGTTCGGGCCGCCGGAGCGTAATACCCTACTCCACTGTGTGTTGTATTGCTCGTGAGCTTGAGTTGTGTCTTGGATGACTTGGGTCTGTGTTGTAATGTTGCATGCCTCCCATTTTATAGCTCAATGGGGGGCACATACAAGAGTACTGAGCTCCGACACATGGGCCCAGGGACATAACGGATGTATTACTTGGAGCGATTAGTGTTTGTTCCTAGTGTAATCTTCCCTGCGCCCTGATATCTGCGATCTGCGTAGCATTGGCGTGCAGGGGAAGCTTCCCTGGCAACGTAGGAGTGATGATGGGTGAGCACAATGCACCTCGCAGCACGGGCATACTGTTTGGCAATGGACAGGTCTGTCGCCTGCAGACGCCGCCTGCTAGCTGAGTGGACAGGACACATTAAATGCTAAAGGGGCACATCACTTGTCAGCGGGATGGTCAGGCGGCGTGTCTTTTCTGCAGAGACAGCGTGGCCCAGGGGTCTTACGTCAGGCTCCGCCCACTGGCTTACGTCACGTGTGGTAGGCCATGCGGCAGCTTTGGGTCTCTGCCTGGGCGGGGAGCAGTAGCGGACACCAGGCTGGGCCTGGACACATGTCAGCACCAGACCTCAGCCTGAGTAAGGCTTGGGTATTCCCTGCCCCTGAGTCCCAGGACTCGACTGTGGGCAGTCTGGGTCCTACGTAGAGGGGTCCGGGACCCGACCCGGATGTCTGGGTTGCACCTGCGGGGGTCCTGGATCTTGCTCCAGAGGTCCGACCTACGTGTACAGGGGTCCAGCACTTTCCCATGGGGGTCCGGACCCACTGTTGGCATCTTGGAGTGTATCGCTTTTTCTGGCCACATGGTGACGCCGGAGCCATCCATGTGGTGGACTCGGGTGTTGTTCCCTACGTGACTAGAGATAGTCGTGTGGACACCGTGTCCTTAAGCTATAGCAAGGGGTACCCCTGATCCAGGGTACCGACAAGATCGTAGAAACAAGAACCACTAAATTCGGAGCTATGGTTATTAAGTTATGAATTTTCGAAATTATTTAGTGCTTAGAATAGATTAATCTAAATAAACAATTTAAATTCAAGTTTCATGGCTGAACAGTGTTGCTAGTTGATAGATAATATTAATACAAAATTATTGCAATTGGAATGGGTCAATTCAGAGCTAAAATGAATTTTCTATGAATTATACAAGTTCTGGAATTATTTTGGCACTAGAAATTAATTTCCTAAATCCTTTTTTCCTATTTTATCAGACTTCAGGACTGCGCGCACAATAACCAGAGAGTTCAGGGTTCTGTTTATAAGTTTACAGGACTTGTCTGTAATTACTTTACATATCCTGTGAACTGCGGGTTGATATGACAAAAGGACAGGGGCTCTTTAGAAAGATTCCCAGACCGAAGGGGTATCTTGGATTCCTAGCCTTTCGATTAAAAACCAAGCGCGAGGATTCGATCCCACGAATACAGAACCGGTATACAATACCAAACCTTAGATCCGAACTCAACGGATCGGATTTAATCATGGCCTGACCTATCCTAACCGCCCTTTTGCTCGATCTACGGTCGTGATCTAACCTGCGAAGGGGTATGAGATGGCTTAATCGGGTCCGCTCCTCTCATATCCGATGGTCCCATGCTGTTCTCCTTCCCCGAGCACCCCGGTCGGACGGCGCGGTGACCCGCCATAGCGGCTCCATGGACAACCACCGTGCGGAGCTCGCGCCCGAGTACGGACCCCAAATATTATTGCGTAAAAACAAAATTTGGGTCACATAGGAACAAATGGGAGGGATCTCACCGAGAATCACGCGTGCAGGAGCATTGACCACGGCGAAGAGCGGTCCGCCAGCAAAATTCCTTTCACCGGCAAGCAATTATGTGCAACAAAGGCACCAACATGCTCCCTAATCTGGTCCCCCAGGTTCCATGTCTCCTGGCGATCCTCCATGACCCTTCGTCTAGGTCGGAGCGCCGATGAGGACACAAATCAACAATGGTGGAAACATTCTCTGTTACCCTGTTCAATCCCTCTGCTCCCCACGGTGGCACAAGAAGATGAGAGGAGAGAGGAGGGCGGTGCCCAGTTTTATACCTTGAAGTGGCGAGTCCAAGGAGGATGGGATCGGGGGAATCACGTGGAGCCCGCGGAGTTTGTTGCGGTGGAAGTCTGATACAAGGATAGCGGCGAGCGTGCTTTGGTGAGGAGGGTGATCCTGACGACATGGGCCCACCTACCATACTCAGCAAACTCCCACAGAGCGAACGAGCAACGGCCTGCCAGCAGGGCTAGCCCGTTAGTCTCCCACCGCGTGAGTAGTAACCTGGGTTGCGCCTGGTGAGTAGGTGGGCCGACCTGGCACATTCGGCCCACGCGGGGTAAGGTTCTTCCTCTTTTTTTATTCATGTTTTGTATTTCCCACTCAAATTCATATTTTGACTTCAAATTTGTTTATGATTTTCACACAGGGATCAAGTGCACTAATAAAGTTACTAGCCTAAAGTGACATATTTATTTATTTATTTATATATTTCTTTAGTGCATATTGTTTTCCTTTTCTCCTCCTTTCTCTTCCATTTCATTTTCAACATTCCAAATTTTTTTAACTTAAACTTGTCTCACAACTTGAATACCAATGTGTTGGTACCCTGAAACTAGGGTACCCCCTGCTACTGTACAAAGACGAAGAGCCCACGCGACTATCCCTTAGTCATGTGGTAGAAGTGCTGTGTGTGGGACCAAGCCACGGCTCGCCCCAATCTCAGGCGTCTATTCTGGGTCCACAGCAGCGCCCGACTCCACCACATGGGCGGGTCCGAAACCGCCACGTGTCAAGAGAAGGTGGCATACTCCAAAGCATAAACAGTAAGTCCGGACCCCCATAGGAGAGCGCCGGACCCCTGGATATAGAGTCCGGACCCAAGGTTGGTCCCGGACCCCCGGATATACAGTCCGGACCTCCGAGGTTGGTCCTGGACCTCCACTTGTGCAATCCGGACCCCCCCGTATGGGGTCCGGGCCGCCCACAGGGGGGTCCCAAGGTCCCAGGACAGAACATGCCCAGGCATGAACAGGACCCAGGGGGGTCCGGTGTCGACACATGTCCAGACCCAGTCTAGTGCGGACCTGTCCGCATACACTACTGCTTCCCGCCCAGGCGAAGACTCGATGCTGCCACGTAGCCTACCACGCGTGACGTAAGCCAACGGGCGGAGCCTGATGTAAGGCCTCTGGGTTACGCAGCCCCTGCATTTATTACGGATAAGGCGTGCCGCCTGACCGTTCCTCTGACAGGTGATGTGCCGCCTCGGCATTTAATGAGACCTGTCCATTCCGCAGGCGGCATGCCTATCCATTCTGCTGGCAGGCGATGTGCCGCCTCCGCATTTAATGAGACCTGTCTATTCGGTTGGTAGGCAGTGACCTGTCCATCCCACAGGCGGCATGCCTGTCCGTTCTACTGGCAGACTGCACGCCCATACTACCGCGTGTGCTATGCCCATCATTACTCGTACGTTGCCAAGGAAGCTGCCGGCGCATGTCAACGCTGCGCGTGCTACGGACAACATGGGACTAGAGATTGCATAGACGTCACCTGCATTAGTTGCTCTAGGTATTCCTTCCATTATGTTCCTAGGCCCACATGTTAGGGCTCAGCATCCTTGTATGTGCCTCCCTTGAGCTATAAAAGGGAAGGCACACGACGTTGCAAGGCAGGTTCACAACACCCTCAAGTTACTCATACTCACTTAGACCCTCGGGAAGTTCTCCAAGCTCTCGAGCATCAGCAATACAACACACAGTGGAGTAGGGTATTACGCTCCAGTGGCCCAAACCACTCTAAATCCTCGTGTCTTCTTGTGTGTTCTTCCACAATCTAGCAAACAGGCAAAACGCTTAGGCCCCTCCTCATCTTAGGATTTAGGGCGGGTGCATTCCGCCACCCGGCCGGAGAATTTCCTCTCCGACATTTGGCACGCCAGGTAGGGGGCTTGGCATTAGGTTTTTGTTTGTTTTCCTGCTCGACACCATGGTCCATAACGTCGAGCACCACAACTTCATTCCCGAGGACTTCCCGATGGAGGAAGAGGTCGCGTCTTCCACGCCACGGGCCTCCAACCGTCCAGCGCCTGGCGCTGCCGCTGTGCGCTCTGCACGGCAGCACACTCCTGCGCAGACGTCCAGAGCATCAAGGGCTGTGTCCGGGGTGCTGTCGACGGCCAGGGAGTTGCTACACCAGCCTCCTAGCTCCACGGCCTCACCGGGGGCCATGAAGCAGTGGCGTGACGATGTCGACCGTCTGCTCGGCATGGCGCATTCTGGCTCAGCCAGGCCCAGGCCTCGGTCGTCCCGACGTCAACATGAGGCGTCGGCATCGGTGCGCTCGCCTTCAGTGAGGGCTGCGCCGACCGAGGACCTGCGGGCGGAGCTCAACCGCAGGCGTGCGGGAGAAGATGCTCCAGTCTCTCTGGAGAGGTCTGACGACCTGCGGGCAGAACTCAACCGCAGGCGTGCGAGCAAGGATGCTCGTGTCTCTCTGGAGAGGGCGCTTGAATGCCGACAGAACATCGATGGTCGCAGCCTCGACCAAGACTTCGCTGCGGTCGCACCGCAAACTCCAAGGGATGCCCGAATTCAGGCGGGTGTCCCATTGGTCGGCGTGGGCTGCACCGCTCTCGTGGATCATCTCCGCGTGGCGATGTGGCCATCCAAGTTCGGGCCACACTTGCCGGAAAAGTATGACGGTATGTCAAATCCGTCAGAATTCTTGCAGGTATACGTCACCGCCATTACGGCAACAGGTGGAGACACTGCTGTAATGGCGACATACTTCCATGTAGCCTTATCTGGTCTGGCCCGGACCTGGCTCATGAACCTTGCCCCAGGATCGATCTACTCTTGGGAGGAGCTCTGTGCGTGGTTCACAACGAACTTTGCCAGAGCCTATCAGCAGCATGGCATGGAGGCTCACCTCCATGCAGTGAGGCAGGGACTCGGGGAAACTCTCCGGGCTTTGATCTCCCGCTTCACTAAGGTACGAGCACTATACCTCGTATCTCAGATGCTTCCATCATCACCGCTTTCCACTAGGGGGTGCGTGATGAGAAGATGTTGGAGAAGTTGGCCACGCATGACGTGGAAACTGACACCACACTCTTCGCTCTGGCTGACAAGTGTGCTAGAGCCGCCGAGGGCCGCACATGGCACTCGGCACCATAGACCAGGGTTGCCCAGACGGGTGGCTCAGGTGCCATCGCCCAGGACGTCTAGAAGAAGAAGAACCACGGCCACGAGAGGCCATAGGCTGCAGCTCCGGTCGTCGCAACCGTGACTGGGGGCCGGAGCAAGCGCAAAAAAGCCCACGGCCACAGGGGGGCAACAGCGGCTCATGCCCTGTGCACCCCAACAGCCGCCATAGCACCGTGGAGTGCCGCGAGATAATCAAGCTCGCGAAGCGCGTCAGCAAACGGCACGAGTAGACCTCCAAAGATGGCTCCCCACCTCGTCGCTGGCCTGGCAAGGAGAGGGTCAACGACGGTGATGTGGCCACCCGAGAATGGGACCTCGAGTATCAGTCACCGAGGGGGTCCTGAAGGACGTCTTCACCGGGGACTCCGACTCTGATGGTGAGAGCGACCGCCACAAGAAGCTGTACGTCATGTACGGCGGGAGCTGGGAGCTCACCTCCCATAGGAACATCAAGTCCCTGCGCTGCGAGGTCCTGTCGGCGACCCCAGGGGTCCCGAAGGCTGCTCCACATCAGCGGTGGAGGAGCACTACTATCTCCTTCAGGGCATCCGACTGCCCCGACAACATGGCGGGGGCCAGTATACTACCGCTCATCACCGCCCCTGTCATCACCAACATGCGACTGCACCATGTGCTAATTGACGGTGGAGTAGACCTCAACGTCATCAGCCATGCTGCATTCAAGCAGTTGCAGATCCCGGGGTCCCATCTGGGACCCTCTCGCCCATTCTATGGATTGGGCCCACAGCTGGTGTATCCCCTTGGGAGCATCGCCCTCCCAGTAACATTCGGGACCGAGGAAAACTTCTGCACGGAGAACGTCCAGTTCGACCTCGCGGAGGTTAACCTCCCATTCAATGCCATCATTGGCAGACTGGCCCTGTAACGGTTCATGGCCATTGCCCATTACGGGTATTTGGTCCTCAAGATGTCGTCCCTGGCTGGGGTCCTCACCGTGCAGGGCGACCGCGCCGCTGCGCTGACGGCGGTCGAGAAGCTGCATGCCCTGGCGGCGGGAGCTGCTCGCCCGGACGACAGAGGGAAGGACCCCTCGACCTTCGGTACCAAGGCGCCTGCCAAGGTGCCAAAGGTGCAGCCGTCCGGAGCAGACGGCGGACCCGTGAAGACCATCCAGGTCGACACGGACTCCTCCCAGACCACCCGCATCGCGGGTAATCTGGGGGAGAAATAGGAACTCGCGCTCGTCACCTTCCTCTGGGCAAATGTCGATGTTTTCGCATGGGAACCATCGCAGATGCCTGGGATCCCCAGGAAGGTGATTGAGCACCATCTGAAGATCCACCCTGATGCCAAACCGGTGAGTCAGAAGCCTCGGAGACAGTCCGTTGAGCGGCAGGACTTCATCCGTGAGGAGGTCCAGAAGCTGCTTGATGCTGGCTTCATCGAAGAGGTCCATCACCCTGTGTGGCTGGCCAACCCAGTCATCATTCTAAAGGCAAATGGGAAGCTTCGGATGTGCATCGACTACACCAGCCTAAATAAGGCTTGTCCCAAGGACCCGTATCCACTTCCACGCATAGATCAAATCATGGACTCTACCTCCAGGTGCGACCTATTGTCCTTTCTAGATGCCTACTCTGGTTTCCACCAGATCTAGATGGCTAGGGAAGATAGGAAGCATACCGCTTTTGTAACAGTGGATGGGCTATACTGCTATGTTGTAATGCCCTATGGTCTGAAGAACGCCTTGCCAACATTTGTACAGGCGATGAGTAAGACCTTCGGGGACCTAATTAGGGACAAGGTAGAGATATATGTCAATGGCATCGTGGTCAAGACTAGGAGGGGGTCGACTCTGGTGGAAGACCTAACCCTGGTCTTTGACAAGCTGTGGGCGACGCGCACGAAGTTGAACCCGGACAAGTGCGTCTTTGGTGTCTCCGCTGGGAAGTTGCTGGGATTCCTGGTTTCACACCGGGGCATTGAAGCAAACCCGGAGAAAATCAGGGCGATTGAGGCGATGAGGCCCCCAGCCTGAATCAAGGATGTCCAGAAGCTTATAGGGTCATTAGCCGCCCTTAGCCGCTTCATTTCAAGGCTGGCTAAGAGGGCGCTACCCTTCTTCAAGCTCCTGCAAAAATCCGATCCATTCTCTTGGACCGAAGAGGCGGAACAAGCCTTTCAAGAGTTGAAGCAGCACCTTGTGTCCCGGCCGATACTGGTAGCTTCGGAGCCAGGGGAGCCGCTGTACTTGTACATCGCGGCGGCCGCAAAAGCGGTGAGCATGGTGCTGGTCGTGGAAAGGATGGCGCAAGAAGGCCAAGAACCTAAGGGCTTGGGACCAGCTATAGGGGTCCGGACCGTTCAGAGGCCGGTCTACTACGTCAGCGAGGTCCTCCATGAGGCAAAGACCAGGTACCTTGAGACGCACATGCTCCTTTATGCTGTACTTGTTGCATCCAGGAAGCTGTGCCACTATTTCCAGGCACACAGGGTTGTGGTGGTGGCCTCCTTTCCGTTAAGGGCCATCCTCCACAACTCTAACGCCACAGGCAACTTCGCCAAGTGGGCTGCGAAGCTCGCTGAGTTCCAGATGGACTTCCAGCCTCGCCACGCTGTCAAGAGCCAGGTCCTGGCTGACTTCATCATGGAGTGGACGCCTCCCCCGAGTGCCTCTAGGGGTCCGGATCCCGATTCGGACCCCACACCTGCGTACCCCTTAGTGCCACAACCAGTGTCTCAGAGTGGTCCTAATGCATGGATCTCCAAGATCTAAGACTACCTGAAGGAAAACATCCTTCCTGAAGATCATGTGTCCGCAGAGCGCATAGTGCGGTTGGCTAAGCGATACACGGTGGTGGATGGGGATCTCTACCGCCGTGGCGCCAATGGTATTCTCATGCGGTGCATTACCTAGGAGGAGGGCCATGAGTTGCTCACGGAGATCCATGGAGGAGAGTGCAGAAGTCATTCCTCATCCCGCACGCTGGTCGGTAAGGCCTTCTGGCATGGCTTTTACTGGCCAACCGCCCTCCAGGATGCAGCTGAGATGGTAAAGTCCTGCAAGGTGTGTCAATTCCACGCAAAGCAGATACACACACCAGCTCAAGCTCTATAGATGATTCTGCCCTCCTGGCCATTCGTCGTATGGGGGGTGGATATCCTGGGTCCATTTCCCAAGGCCGTCGGCGGATACCGGTTCCTCTTCGTCGCCATCGACAAGTTCACCAAGTGGCCAGAAGCCACCCCTGTGGTCAACATCACCCAGGGTGCTGTTGTTGCATTCCTCAAGTCGATTGTCGGTAGATTTGGGGTGCCAAGCTGTATCATTATGGACAACGGGACCCAATTTACAAGTCGGCTTTTCCAGGAGTATTGCGAGGGCATCGACACCCAGCTCTGCTTTGCATCTATGGCTCATCCTAGGAACAATGGCCAGGTGGAGAGGGCAAACGCAGAGATCCTCAGGGGACTCAAGACACGCACCTACGACTGCTTGAAAAAGAATGGTGCAAATTGGGTCAACAAGCTTCCGTCCGTGCTGTGGGGGAACCGGACCACACCCAGCCAAGCCACCGGGGAGACCCTGTTCTTCCTGGTCTACGGGGTCGAAGCCTGCCTTCCCCCGAAAATCATTATGGGCTCCCAACGGGTCCAGGCTTTCGATGAGTCTGTGTAGGAACAGCTACGGTGTGAGGACATGGACTTCATCGACGAGCGCAGATGGTGAGCGGCGATCCGAAATGCACGGTACAACCAGGCGCTCAGGCGCTACCACCAACGGTAAGTGCATAGTGGGGAGCTCCGGGTCGGGGACCTGGTCCTAAGGCGAGTACTAAACGGAGAAGGGCTCCACAAACTCTCCCCCAGCTAGGAAGGACCCTTCAAGGTGACGGAAATATGCCGACCCGGGTGTGTCCGCCTTGCTACAACTGAAGAAGAGCCCCTTCCCAATCTCTGGAACATAGAGCATCTCTGTAAGTTTTTCCCATAAAAACAAGCCTAGGGATTCAGGTTTCTTCCTTTGTAACTAGGTTGCGCATATATGTACGCCAGCCCGGTGAGGTCCGCCCTCATAAACCCGGTCTGTTGGCCTACACTCATGAATATCAAGTTATAAAGAAAAGATTCACCCCTAGATTTGTTTTTGTGATGGTCTTGTTTTGCTTCAATTTACGAGCATCATTTTTTATCTAACCCACCCATTAAGTCCCTGTTGGTGACATATTCTCAAATGCTATGAGTTAAGAACAAAGCAACATAAAGAATGTTAAATGTTAAAGTCCTTCGTCCTTCGAAGCATTATTTCCCTTAGGATATAACGACTCTTCGGATGAAGGTTACAGAAATCGTACCTTCGTAAGTACGACGTATAAAAATGAAGAAGGGTTTATATGAAACATGAACAATGCGAACAATCAAATATGCTATCATTATTGTATTATTTTTGTATTATTATCATGAATAAATAAAGATAATGATTTATTACAAGTGTACCTTCGGTGTCACACCCGGTTTTGGAAGGCAAACCGAATGCGAACCATGTACGTGCCAGGATCAGTTATTCACGTACACAGCAGTTACATAATATGGACATCATCACACAGTGCTCAAATAGTATTAAAAGGGGAAATAATAGTCGATTACATCATACGTCTGAGACGTCCATATAGTTCTTACAATAAATCAAAGTGCGGAAAAGAAACGTAGATAACGCGGCCTTCACAGGCAGCCGACTGGGGGTTGCCGCTAACCCACACCTAGAACTCGTCGTAGTCTTGGAACTCCTGGAAGTCTCCTTCCACAGCTTCATCTTCTCCTGAGCAGTGGTTGCAATGCTGACAACCTGGGGGGGGGGATTGGTGTGTAGAGCAAGGGTGAGTACACATCAACATACTCAGCAAGCATCCCGTTTGGCTGTAGTGGACTAGCTTTATGTGGGGATAAGTCAAGCAGTTGCTTTTAGTTGGTCAGGTTATTACTTACTAGTAGAGAGCCAGGTTTTAACATTAACCCAAGTTATTAGCCCAATGTATCCTTTCCAAACGGAAAGAATACCACTTACCAATACCATAATCATAATCAGAACCATCAATCTCATTGCCACCTGTACCAAAGTATCTCTGATCAAGTATCACTAATCTCTGGAGCTCCCTTGGCCGCTCATAACCGCGAGCACGGCTGATATATCAGTTTCATAACACTCTGCAGAGGTTGCGCACTTTACCCATAAGCCGTGATTCCCTCTCTAGCCCGGGCTTGCAAGACCCTTATTCACTCCCGAGGTGAATGGCTAGGGATTCACTACGAAGCCTTTACAAAGATTCCCCAGGGCTGTAGCCACCCGTTAGGTTTCCTAAATGTACCGCACTCCTCCCCAAGGGACAAATCAACCTTGGCAGAGCGAGCCGCATACACCGAGCCCCATTGACGGCACAACGGCTAAGTGATCTACACCCCGGTTCCTCAAATTATTCAGCTAAGGGCGTCCCATTCCACCCTCATGGTTGCACTGTTTTCCCGGGCGGTCATCCATTGAACAGGTCCTTACGGAGAGGCACTCGAGAAACCGCTCGAGTCCCCTTAAATGCCACAAGTATGATCATAAACAAGAAGGGGAAAACAGCGTATCATAGATAATCACATCATGTTCATTGATTAGAGTTGGGCAATAGCATCAAACTAAGCAGTAATAATCCGACCCAAATAGGTAAACAAGGACATGGATAACAAAAGCTAGTCAATCCTTAGGTATAAATGTGTAATGCGGGAGGTGAATTAAAGAATGAATAGGACAGAGATAGGTCAAAGGACACTTGCCTCCACCAACCGACTGCTGCTCAGGGGCTTCTCCTGCGAATTCCTCGGGCTCTTCGACCGGATCGTTCTCTATGCGAGCGCAAACATACATACATCCACATATTTAATACAGAAGAACAGTACACCATACAAGGGAACAAGTGAAGCGAATATGCATCAAGTATGACATTCGATATCGCATTTGTTATGGTTAGAAAGAAACGGGAAAGATCTCGCAGGGGTTTAAAGTTTATGCACTAATGATTAGTTACAATTGATTCTTAATAAAAGAATTCTGTTATATATATATACTAATGGGAACCTGATCATTTTTAGTTGATCAACATTGCACGAGATAAACAATTAACTACGTGAATCAATAGCATAACGGAATTTTAAATTAAACTTCCTATTTTCCATAGCATGAACAATGATCAGCCTACCTAAAACAAAGTAATTATGATCACAGAAAGTAAATAAAATAAAATAAAATAAATAAAAAAAACAGAGGGGGGGGGCGGTTGAACCGGCCCTAGGGGCGGTTGAACCGGTTTTGCGCAGGGCGGCCGAGCTGGGGCGGGCGCGCGGGGGAGGGCGGCCGAGCTGGGGCCGGGGCGGCTGAGCCGGTCGGTCAGGGCGGCTGAACCGGCCCTGGGCTGGGGCGCGGGCGCGGCCGGGGCTGGCCGGGCGGCCAGGCGGGCGCGGTTGGGGGGCGGCCGGGGCTGGCCAGCGGCCAGGCGGGCGCGGCTGGGGGCGGCCGTGGCCGGCCAGGGGCTAGGGCGGCGCGGCCAGGGCGGCCAGGGGCGCTGGGGCGCGGCCAGGGGTGGCCGGGCGGGCTGGGGGAAAGGGGAGGGGAGAGGGGAGGGAGGGAGGAGGGAGGGGGGGGGGGCCTCACCGGCGATGGGCGGCCGATCCGGCAGAGGGCGGCGGCCGGCGCTAGGGCAGGGGTAGGGGCGGCGGCTTAGGGAGAGAGAGAGGGAAAATGAGAGGGAGAGGGAGAGGGTTAGGGGAAAAGGGGAGGTGGGGGGGCGGCTGGGCCTTTTTGGGCCCAAGAGGGGGGCGCCAGGGGCGGCTGGGCCGGCCGGGGTCGGCCCAGGGCGCGGGAGAGAGAGAAAAAGAGGAGAGAGAAAGAGAGAAAGAGAGAGAAAGAGAGAGAAAAGATTATTTCCCTGTTTTCGAAATCCGATCTTTTAGATGAATGCGTTTGCACTTTCAAACAAAAAAAATGCAAGGTTCGGCATGGTGCATCAAACAACACAAAGTATTTTTAGAGTTTTTCTTACACGGGAATTCCAAACCGAATCCCGCTAGAACTTTGGAAAAGGTCAAGGTTTAGCGAGGGAAACAGAAAAGGAAAAGGTAACGCCCGAATTTTGGCGAGTAAAGAAAAGAAAAAATTCAACTGCAAAATTCGGGGCGTTACAAACCTATCCCCCTTAAAAGAATCTCGCCCTCGAGATTCAGGGCTGGCTAGCAAAGAGCTCTGGGTACTTAGCCATCAAATCATCTTCACGCTCCCAGGTTGCTTCTTCCTCAGAGTGGTGATTCCATCTAACTTTGCACATTCTGATGGTCTTCCTTCGGGTGACTCTATCTGCAACCTCAAGGATCTGAGCTGGCTTCTCAACATAGGTCAAGTCCTCCTGGACTTCCAGACCTTCCACTGGCAACTGCTCTTCTGGCACACGCAAGCACTTCTTTAACTGAGACACATGAAAGACATCATGCACAGCTGACAAATTCTCTGGCAAACTGAGCTGATAGGCCACTTCTCCACGCTTTGAGAGGATCTGGTACGGACCAATGTAGCGGGGTGCTAGCTTGCCTTTGATTCCAAACCTTCTGACTCCTCTGATCGGTGACACTTTCAGATAGACAAAGTCTCCGACTTCAAAACTCAGCTCTCTTCTTCTTGTGTCTGCATAGCTTCGCTGCCTCGATTGCGCTATCTTCAGATTCTCTCGGACCATCTTGATGTTCTCTTCGGCTTCAAGCAGAATGTCTGGCCCAAACACTTGCTTCTCTCCAGGCTGATCCCATTGCAACGGAGTTCTACAACTCCTTCCATAAAGCGCTTGAAATGGTGACATCTTCAAACTGGCCTGGTAACTGTTGTTATAGGAAAACTCTGCATAAGGCAATCTCTTATCCCATCCGGACTGATCTTGCAACGCACAGGCTCTCAACATATCTTCAAGAATTTGATTGGTTCTTTCAGTCTGACCATCTGTCTGCGGGTGATATGCTGAACTAAAATTCAGATGCGTGCCCAAGGCTTCATGCAACTGCTGCCAGAAATGAGAGGTGAACTGCGTTCCTCTGTCTGACACTATCTTCTTTGGCACACCATGAAGACAAACGATCCGAGACATATACAACTCTGCCAATACTGCACTGTTGTAGGTGGTCTTGACTGGTATGAAGTGGGCTGACTTGGTCAAACGGTCCACTACTACCCAAATAGAATCGTAGCCGGCTCGAGTGCGAGGCAATCCGACTATGAAATCCATACCGATTTCATCCCATTTCCACTGAGGGATCTGCAACGGTTGCAACAATCCAGCAGGTCTTTGGTGCTCTGCCTTAATTCTTCGACAACCATCGCACTTAGCCACATGCTCTGCGATTTCCCTCTTCATTCCATACCACCAGAATTTCTTCTTCAGATCCTGATACATCTTTTCACTGCCAGGGTGAATCGAATAAGCTGTCTCATGAGCTTCCTTGAGAATCAACTCCCGAATAGACTGGACATTGGGAACACACAAGCGGTCTTTAAACCATATCACGCCTTCTGCATCTTCCCGAAAATCTTTGCCTCTGCCATCTAGAATCAGTCGCCGGATCTCACTGATCTTCTCATCATTCTTTTGCGCTTCTTTGATTTCTCGCTCCAAGGTAGGTTCCAATTCAACTGTGACTCCTCGCGAATTGTTCAGAAATCCGAGACTCAACCTGTCGAACTCCTTGGCCAACTCATAAGGCATCGGACGAGCGACCATCAGATTGACTTGACTCTTTCTGCTCAAAGCATCTGCCACTATGTTTGCTTTGCCTGGATGGTAATGAATCTCCAACTCATAGTCTTTGATCAATTCTAACCATCTTCTTTGCCTCATGTTCAACTCTGACTGAGTGAATATGTACTTCAGACTCTTGTGATCTGTGTAAACATCGCATTTCTGTCCATACAGATAGTGCCTCCATGTCTTCAGTGCGTGAACCACTGCTGCCAACTCTAGATCATGGATTGGGTAATTCTTCTCATGAACCTTCAGCTGTCGGGACGAGTAAGCCACAACTCTTCCCTCTTGCATCAACACGCATCCCAAACCTGTGTAACAAGCATCACAGTACACAGAGAAGGGCTTGTGCACATCAGGCAAGACTAGGACAGGCGCTGTTGTCAACTTCTCTTTCAGCGCTTCAAAAGCCTCTTGACATTTCTGGGTCCACTTGAACTCAACCTTGTTGCCTAGCAACGCTGTCATTGGTTTCACAATCTTCGAAAACCCTTCAATGAATCGCCGATAATATCCGGCCATTCCAATGAAGCTCTTGATTCCTCGAGCATCCGTTGGCGCTTTCCAGTTCAGAATGTCTGCCACTTTCTTCGGATCCACAGCCAATCCTTCCTTGTTGATTATGTGACCCAAGAACAGGACTTCACTGATCCAGAACTCACACTTGCTCAACTTTGCATACAACTGGTGCTCTCGCAATCTCTGCAATACCATCCTCAAATGATCTGCATGCTCTTCTTCACTTTGAGAATAAATCAGAATGTCATCAATGAATACCACCACAAACTTATCGAGATAATCCATGAATACACTGTTCATCAAGTTCATGAAGAAGGCTGGTGCATTGGTCAAACCAAAAGACATCACTGTGAACTCATACAAACCATACTTGGTAATGAATGCCGTCTTCGGAATGTCCGAAGGTCGGATCCTGAGCTGATGATAACCTGACCTCAGATCGATCTTGGAGAACACACTGGCTCCTCTCAACTGGTCGAACAGATCTTCTATTCTGGGCAAGGGATACTTGTTCTTGATCGTGACTTCATTCAAAGCTCGATAATCGATACACATCCTTTTGGTGCCATCTTTCTTCTCCACAAACAGGACAGGGGCGGCCCAAGGCGAGGTGCTTGGCCGGATGTAACCTTTCTCTGACAGCTCATCAATCTGCTTCTTAAGCTCAACCAACTCTGGTCCAGATATTCTGTAAGCTCTCTTAAAGATAGGGGCGGTTCCAGGAAGAAGCTCTATGGCAAACTCAACTTTCCGCTCTGGTGGCATACCCGGTAAATCCTTTGGAAACACATCTGGAAATTCAGACACAACCTTGATACTCTCAATTGGGTCTGCTTCACTGCTATCGACAGCCATCTGATAACAACTTCCTCTCTTCGGCTCAGGCGGGACTAACTCGGTCACCACTTCCTCTCCTAGTGGGGACACCAACTTGATTGTCCTTTTATCACAACTGATAACTGCCTGATACTTATCTAGCCAATTCATCCCTAGGATGACATCTATTCCCTGAGTACCCATTACTATAAGGTTAGCGGGAAACGCTATCCCCCTTATTTCCACACTTACATTCAAACATATGCTACCGGCTCGAATTCTACCACCGGCTGAGTCAATTTGAATGGGGGTTGACATGGTAGTAATTGGAAGATTATGTGCTTCTACCCACGATGCAGTAATAAAAGAATGCGTTGCTCCAGTATCAAATAACACTTCTGCAATGTGGGAATCGACTGGGAACATACCTACTGTCATGCCGGGAGTCTCCTGAACTGCTTCAGCCTCCAAGTGGTTCAATCTTCCATGATTATAACGCTGCTGAGGGCGGTTGCCTGATCCAGGCTGGGACACATTCTGCTTCGCTGGGGCATTGGGGCCTGACTGCTGCTGGGCTGCTTTCTTCGGACATTGCATCACCCAGTGGCCTTGCTCTCCACAGTGGAAACATGCTCTGTTTCCAACCTGAGCTGGTGCTGCCTGACTGCTCTGCTGGTTTGCTGGGGCAGGAAGACGAGGTGTCTGCTGATTCTGCCTCTGAAACTGGCCTCCTCCTGACTGATTGCTCTGACGATTCTGGTACTGATGCTGAGGATACTGCCTTTGGAACTGCTGATACTGCTGACGCTGCTGATGCTGCTGAGGTGGACGCTGGTTCTGCCTGAACTGCTGAGGTTGATTGCCTGAGAAACGAGGGCGGCTGCTGCTTCCAGGCTGGGGTCCACTGATCTTGCGCTTACGATCCTCCATCTCTTTACGCTTCCTTTCTGTCATGATTGCTCTGTCAATCAGGTGCTGGAATGTCGGGAAGGTATGATTCATCAGCTGATACTGCAGAGGGTCAACCAAGCCTCTCAAGAAACGGTACTGTCGCTTGGCGTCGGTGTTGACATCCTCAGGAGCATAGCGAGACAACTGCAGAAACCTGTCTCGATACTCACTGACAGATGATGACCCTTGCTTAAGGGCCAGGAACTCCTCCTTCTTCACTGTCATCAGACCTGCAGGCACATGGTACTGACGAAAGCTACCTCTGAATTCTTCCCAGGTGATGGCATCGGGGTTGGCATGGGTGGCGAGGTAAGACTCCCACCATGATTGGGCTGCTCCTCTCAACAGACGGGGACCATACAAGACTTTCTCCCTGTCATCACACTGAGCGGTATGCAACTCCCGCTCCACAGTGCGCAGCCAATCTTCAGCATCCATGGGGTCAGAAGAGTGAGCGAACGTTGGGGGATGACCTCTCATGAATTCAGCACGCTTGTCTCTGGGCATCTGAGGCATCTGAGGCTGGGGTGGTGCTTGCTGCTGCTGCTGCTGCTGCTGAATGGCGGCCAGAGTCTGACCGATGGCCTGAACTGCTTGAGTTTGCATCAGAAACATCTGCTCGATCGACATCGGGGGCGGGGGCGGCAGGTGCTGCTGCTGAGGCACCTCATCCTGCGGGGCGGCTTGCTCCTGCTGAGCACGCCTTCCTCCTCTGCGCCTGTTC
Organism: Zea luxurians; assembly: GCA_029449295.1. Taxonomy (NCBI): domain Eukaryota; kingdom Viridiplantae; phylum Streptophyta; class Magnoliopsida; order Poales; family Poaceae; genus Zea; species Zea luxurians. Next base: position 101,747,336 of record JAOPSE010000011.1, read on the forward strand.
TCTGACATCTGCAGAACGCAACCACACATCAGAACTGATCTGACAAATCTTGCAGCATAAGAAAAGAGTATAGAATTCTCCAACAGCACTAAACAGATGAGCATCTTCACTGATCTCCAACACAGACCACACAGCTTCTCAGATAAAGAGGAAAGTAGAATAAAGGGTTTCCCAACTATATAACTAACTCCATTAACATAATATGTAAACCAAAATGCAGGGGATACCCACACTCTGGTGACAGTCATTACAAAGATCCAAACCAAACATAGTTCATCATGACAAACATAAATGCACAGGATATAGCAAACTACCCTGTCTAACTAAGACTAACTAAGACCGAGACTAACGCTAAGACTGAAGCTTCTATGTATATATATTTCGTATTAATTACAAGATCCAACTCTAACGATCTACGGTTCTAGATTGATCTTGGTCTTGCAGTCGGGATTGCCATAAGACTGGCGTCCACGCCAAGGTGAGCGGTACGGGTGCTGAGTCCCAACGGGAGCGGGGGAACCATCATCCAAGTGACGACGCTCCGCGCGCTCAGCCCGCAGCAGGGCGATCTCAGCACGAGCCCTACTCAACTCGTCTAATGCATGGTCCAGCTCCGTGTTTAGCACGGCGGCTAGGTTGACTGTGCTGCTCAACCTAGGATTGTCCTCACCAGCAGGTGAAACAATCACGCCTCCTGTGCTGCCAGATGGACGGCGGGGGTAATACTTCAGGTTGAGGCCGTCAGCTACCCCACCGAGAACCGAGCAGTAGTGCGAAAGCGCACGCCGTGCAGCATCCTGCATGGCTGCCTCAGCTGAGTCCCGCTCAGAGATAGAATAGTGCTCTGAGCAAGCCTCCGCGCCCTGGAGACTGTTCTCCGGACGGCGCACCAAGCAGGTCGCCTCCCAGCGGTCCGGGTAGACCCCGCGACTATGCTGGTAGACCACACAGTGATACTCGATGGACCAAGTACGCCGGTCAAGTGCCCGACGTAGCAGGGTGTCGAGCGCGTCGTGGAAGTGACACCCGCGAGCAGCGTCGCGAGTGATGGGTCGAGCAACCCATCCTTCCGGCTCATGGCTAGAGAGGTCGAGGTCGGTGTCGTGGCTCGGGCTGTCGTCGCCACCTCCGTCGTCTGGGTCTCCTCCAACAGCTACTCCAGAAGCTGGGACGCCCAGTGGTGGTGCAGGGGGCGCCTCCAGGGGAAGCACAGGGGAGCAGCTCCTCACAGACTCTATCTCCTGCTGGAGCGAGAAGGAAGAGCTCTGCTGCTCCTGTCGTCGACGTTCCTGCTCCTCATGCAGGCGGTGGTGCAGTCTCTCCAAGTGGCTGGACTGTCCGGCCACGGGACAGCGAAGCGGACGCTCAGCAAGGCGGGAGGGTAAGAAGGGGATGACGGACTTTCGTGCAGTGTGTCTAAGTCGAGCCATCTACAAAAGACATCGCAAGCAAAAGGGTGAGAACAGAATTAATATGACCAGCAAATAATGAATCATAAATAAATGAAGGATCAGAATAATAATGAATCATAAATAAATGAAGGATCAGAATAAAAACAAAATTTTCAGCAAGGTATAATATATAGTAGAATATAGATTTGGTCAGTAGGACCAACTTTTGAAGGGATACCAAAGTCAAGGCAAGGACAGGGGTCTATAGTCCTTAGAACGACCATTCTACTCTAGGTTAGCGGTCCTACAGTCAACACGGCTTTGATACCACTTATGTCACACCCGGTTTTGGAAGGCAAACCGAATGCGAACCATGTACGTGCCAGGATCAGTTATTCACGTACACAGCAGTTACATAATATGGACATCATCACACAGTGCTCAAATAGTATTAAAAGGGGAAATAATAGTCGATTACATCATACGTCTGAGACGTCCATATAGTTCTTACAATAAATCAAAGTGCGGAAAAGAAACGTAGATAACGCGGCCTTCACAGGCAGCCGACTGGGGGTTGCCGCTAACCCACACCTAGAACTCGTCGTAGTCTTGGAACTCCTGGAAGTCTCCTTCCACAGCTTCATCTTCTCCTGAGCAGTGGTTGCAATGCTGACAACCTGGGGGGGGATTGGTGTGTAGAGCAAGGGTGAGTACACATCAACATACTCAGCAAGCATCCCGTTTGGCTGTAGTGGACTAGCTTTATGTGGGGATAAGTCAAGCAGTTGCTTTTAGTTGGTCAGGTTATTACTTACTAGTAGAGAGCCAGGTTTTAACATTAACCCAAGTTATTAGCCCAATGTATCCTTTCCAAACGGAAAGAATACCACTTACCAATACCATAATCATAATCAGAACCATCAATCTCATTGCCACCTGTACCAAAGTATCTCTGATCAAGTATCACTAATCTCTGGAGCTCCCTTGGCCGCTCATAACCGCAAGCACGGCTGATATATCAGTTTCATAACACTCTGCAGAGGTTGCGCACTTTACCCATAAGCCGTGATTCCCTCTCTAGCCCGGGCTTGCAAGACCCTTATTCACTCCCGAGGTGAATGGCTAGGGATTCACTACGAAGCCTTTACAAAGATTCCCCGGGGCTGTAGCCACCCGTTAGGTTTCCTAAATGTACCGCACTCCTCCCCAAGGGACAAATCAACCTTGGCAGAGCGAGCCGCATACACCGAGCCCCATTGACGGCACAACGGCTAAGTGATCTACACCCCGGTTCCTCAAATTATTCAGCTAAGGGCGTCCCATTCCACCCTCATGGTTGCACTGTTTTCCCGGGCGGTCATCCATTGAACAGGTCCTTACGGAGAGGCACTCGAGAAACTGCTCGAGTCCCCTTAAATGCCACAAGTATGATCATAAACAAGAAGGGGAAAACAGCGTATCATAGATAATCACATCATGTTCATTGATTAGAGTTGGGCAATAGCATCAAACTAAGCAGTAATAATCCGACCCAAATAGGTAAACAAGGACATGGATAACAAAAGCTAGTCAATCCTTAGGTATAAATGTGTAATGCGGGAGGTGAATTAAAGAATGAATAGGACAGAGATAGGTCAAAGGACACTTGCCTCCACCAACCGACTGCTGCTCAGGGGCTTCTCCTGCGAATTCCTCGGGCTCTTCGACCGGATCGTTCTCTATGCGAGCGCAAACATACATACATCCACATATTTAATACAGAAGAACAGTACACCATACAAGGGAACAAGTGAAGCGAATATGCATCAAGTATGACATTCGATATCGCATTTGTTATGGTTAGAAAGAAACGGGAAAGATCTCGCAGGGGTTTAAAGTTTATGCACTAATGATTAGTTACAATTGATTCTTAATAAAAGAATTCTGTTATATATATATATACTAATGGGAACCTGATCATTTTTAGTTGATCAACATTGCACGAGATAAACAATTAACTACGTGAATCAATAGCATAACGGAATTTTAAATTAAACTTCCTATTTTCCATAGCATGAACAATGATCAGCCTACCTAAAACAAAGTAATTATGATCACAGAAAGTAAATAAAATAAAATAAAAAAATAAAAAAAAACAGAGGGGGGGCGGTTGAACCGGCCCTAGGGGCGGTTGAACCGGTTTTGCGCAGGGCGGCCGAGCTGGGGCGGGCGCGCGGGGGAGGGCGGCCGAGCTGGGGCCGGGGCGGCTGAGCCGGTCGGCCAGGGCGGCTGAACCGGCCCTGGGCTGGGGCGCGGGCGTGGCCGGGGCTGGCCGGGCGGCCAGGCGGGCGCGGCTGGGGGGCGGCCGGGGCTGGCCAGCGGCCAGGCGGGCGCGGCTGGGGGCGGCCGTGGCCGGCCAGGGGCTAGGGCGGCGCGGCCAGGGCGGCCAGGGGCGCTGGGGCGCGGCCAGGGGTGGCCGGGCGGGCTGGGGGAAAGGGGAGGGGAGAGGGGAGGGAGGGAGGAGGGAGGAGGGAGGGGGGGCCTCACCGGCGATGGGCGGCCGATCCGGCAGAGGGCGGCGGCCGGCGCTAGGGCAGGGGTAGGGGCGGCGGCTTAGGGAGAGAGAGAGGGAAAATGAGAGGGAGAGGGAGAGGGTTAGGGGAAAAGGGGAGGTGGGGGGGCGGCTGGGCCTTTTTGGGCCCAAGAGGGGGGCGCCAGGGGCGGCTGGGCCGGCCGGGGTCGGCCCAGGGCGCGGGAGAGAGAGAAAAAGAGGAGAGAGAAAGAGAGAAAGAGAGAGAAAGAGAGAGAAAAGATTATTTCCCTGTTTTCGAAATCCGATCTTTTAGATGAATGCGTTTGCACTTTCAAACAAAAAAATGCAAGGTTCGGCATGGTGCATCAAACAACACAAAGTATTTTTAGAGTTTTTCTTACACGGGAATTCCAAACCGAATCCCGCTAGAACTTTGGAAAAGGTCAAGGTTTAGCGAGGGAAACAGAAAAGGAAAAGGTAACGCCCGAATTTTGGCGAGTAAAGAAAAGAAAAAATTCAACTGCAAAATTCGGGGCGTTACATTCGGCTTGAAGGAAGTAAAAATACAAGCGTGACGCAAAAGCAAATGTCCAGTTCGCGTGAACAGTACGGGAGTACTGTTCATCTATTTATAGGCACGGGTCGCAACCCATGTAAAATTACATCCAGGCCCTTTGCATTTGATAATAACTCTATAGTAATTCATCGGGGTCTAGATAGCCTTTTCCTCTTTAAGTCGGTTTCCTTTTTTCTGTCATCATGCCAAAGCTCCCTTGCGTACAGCTTCGGCTCTGTTCCATCCTTCGTTCCCCTTATGTTTCTTCATATAGTGATTTTGACTCAAGTCCGAAAGGTCCATGTTCGAAGGTACCTGCTCATGTATTATACTCCAGAAACATTGTTAAATCACATTTTTGAGGACCTTCGGAAGCCGAAGGCCCCCAACAGTAGCCCCTCGCAATATTAATTTGTTAGGATAATAAATTCAGATTGCGATATGGACGAAGGCCCTAAGCCGAAGGTCCGAAAAAATACCTTCCCTTTGCTAGAATAGCAACAGCCACTGACAAGCGGGCCCTCCAGCATGCAACGCACCAGGCGTATAAATAAGAGCATACCACGAGTTCATTTGGCACGCTTTCTTGCCATCTGCTTTTGCTTACTCAACTTTTAACTCTTGTGCACCAATACTTGCTTGGCTTTTTTAAATTTTTAAGCTTCGGCTTTGAGTGCACTTTCTCAGCATTTCCGAAGATGTCTGAAGATAAGAAAGCTGTCATTGAATCGAAGCTGAGCCTTTCTGAAGAAATGAATCTTGGCTTCATTGAATCAATAGCAAAGACAAATATAGAGAAGCTCACTAGGGAGATTTTGGAAGGTTTATCTGAAGATACTGGTGATAGTGACAGCTATGATGTGGAAAGCGGCGGAGAAGACTCCGAAGAACGACCCTGGCGACCGAGTCATACAATTTTTGGAAAATCAACTATTAAGCAGAGTCATCTTGATAATATGAGGGGAAGATATTTTCGAGATGTGTCTATTGTGAGGGCTGACAATGGAGAGAAGACTTCTCCTACTCCCGAAGAAAATGAAATAGTGATTTTCCGAAGCTTCTTCAAAGTTGGGCTTCGGTTCCCCCTAAGCAGCTTTGTGGTTGAGGTTTTGAAGATATATGAAATCTTCCTTCAACAAATTACTCCCGAAGCAATCGTAAGGATGGGAATCTTCGTCTAGGCCGCGAGGAGCCAGGGCTTGAAACCAAATGCAAAAAGTTTCTGCAGCATGCACGAACTGGTTTATGAGACAAAGCCTTGGGGCAAAGAGCTGTATCATAACAATTTTGGCTGTTACAGCTTCGGTGCTCACTCTGGGTCAAGCTGCCCTGTGCCGACTTTTCGAAAGAGATGGCCCGGGGACTAGATGAAGGAATGGTTCTATGTGAAAATGATTTAAAGGCATGAGAGGATATTAAGGATATTATCATGCGTCCTATCTAGCAGCGCTTCGGCCTCCGGAAGCCGAAGGTGGAAATTGAAGAAGCAGCCAAAGAATGCCGAAGGGCTTTCGGCATAGTCTGCTCCTTCATCGGGACAAGGGACTTAGTTCAAGAGCACGTAGCCTACAGGATATGGCCATTGATAACCAACTGGGAGATGCCAAAGGAAACTATCAGCAATCCTCTCGAAGGTGGTTTGGTTCGACTGAAGTATACCTTTAGATTTGTAGACCAATTTATCGAGCCAGACGACGATTGGCTGGAAAGTGTCGAAGCTACAAGTGATGAACTGCTTGGGGCGTACTCCAAGACAGAGGATAATGCGCTATCAGTGGCCTTCGGAGGCCGGAAAAAGAATAGGCTGAATAGAGTTTTCGATGCTATTGGATTTATGTACCCTGACTACCGCTACCCGGTACGGGGTCAGAAAAGAAAAGGTGCAGTTTTTGTGAAGGAAGTTGCTTCAGCCGTTTCTAGTGAGCCTATGCCGAAGAGAAAAAAGGTGAAGGTTCTTACTCACCGGCCACGCTACATTGAGCCGGCCACAGTGCCTGATTTTGGTGGTGAGACCTCTTCGGCCACTGAAGCCAGAGAACCTACGCTTCTACAGAATATTGAGGAGCCGGCTGCAATGCCGAAGTTGGAAAAAATTGAAGAACCGAGGGCTAAAGGGATAAGGACGTCGGAAGTTTTAAGTCCTTCGGCAAGGGTTGAGGTGCCAGTGCCGAAGGCACAAAAGGATTTTACAACAACTCCCAAGAGGAAGAGAATGGTCAACGTGTTAGATGTATTAGAAACAATAAAAACTTCAAGCTCTACTCTGAAGAGAGCTGCCGAAACTTCAAAAACACAAATTGAGGCCAAAGCTGCCAAAAGCCGGGTCGAGACCGAAGCTAGGCCTTCAGAGCCCGCTAAGGAGAGATCCTTGGAAATTGGAAAAGAAACGGAAAAAGAGTCTGCAGAAGAAATTTTATCTGAGAAAACTGCCATTCCTATTCCCGAAGCATCTTCCGAAGCTCTCAACTATATTTTACGTCATGCTTCAGGTAAAAAATTGACTGAAAAAGAAAAGCGAGAAGCTCAATTCTATGCCCAAAAATTGAAATATCCAAAAGGGGCGTTGATATTCAACGGCAGTGGAGAAAAAGACTTCTTGTATTGTCTCCCAGACAGCAAGGAGATTTCTATCTGCCGGGAGATGAGCAAGAGCTTCAGATTCCCGACATTAGAAGACGGGCTTTCGGTGTTATCAAAAGATGAGTTGGCTGACAGCTTAGCATACAATAGTTTAAAGGTGAGAAATGAGATTTTTGTATTTAAAACAAAATTTTCCATTTGCTTACACTTAATACCGCATTTTTTGCAGGGCCTTATTCTTAGCAATGCCCTCAGGGCACAAAAAGATGCCGAAGATGAAGGGTGTACTATAGCCTTGAACAACCTTCGTTCCGAAGTAATTGAACTAAGGAACGAAGGTCTTGAAAAAGATAAAATACTATATTCATTGTTGAGCAAAATAAAAGAAGACGAAGCTGTTTCCAAAGCCCAAGCCGAAGCTCAGAAACACGAAATCGAAGATCTTCGGAAACAGCTATTCGAAGCTAAAGAAAAATATGCTGTTGCCGAAGCTAAACGAGAAATTAGCGAACAAAGGACAAATCGTTTAGAGAAAAACATTGAAGAACTTCGTATGTCCAAGGAGAAATGTTTTGAGAAATCTATGGATTGCGTGAAGAGAATAAAAATTAGCTTCGCCAAAGTTGGCGCATACTCAAGCGAGGAGAATTTCATAAGGGGCGATCCCGAGGGCCTAATTGAATGGATCAGCCACGAAGCTGAAGCTTTTGAGGAAGTTTTGAGTGGCCGTGGGGACATATGTGCCTTCTCGGGTGCTAGGGGGATTGCCGCTATCTTGGAGAGGATAGGCTGCGAACATGTGAAATCCTTGGCGCAAACCGAGGCTGCCTTATCTATTGAAGATACAAAAAACCCCTTGGCCGAAGCAAGCTTGGTTGGTGGAAAATTTTTCACCAACATCTGGGAAAATGGCGGTCGGGAGATGGCTCAAGAAATTATAAGGAAAAGTGAAAAAGATACTCATGATGCTAGAGAAGCAGCAGAGGCCGCTGAGAAAACTGTAGATCTCGAGAGGCGAATAGGTATTGATTAACAACTTTTGACTTTATGTTCTAATTTTATGTCTTCGAACTTATTTACGCTTTGCATCACAGCCGCACTATCTCCTCCCCCAGAGCCCGTCGAGCCATTGGCGGACCCCAAAGCAAAGGAGGATGATGAAATTATAAAAATGGTCGAAGCTATTATGGATAAAGTTGTTGATCAACTATTAAACGAAGCTGCAGAAGTAGTGACCGGCTTCGTCTGAAACCCCTTGGTCGAAGCTTGAGCAGTGACCGGCTTCGTCTGAAACCCTTGGAAGCTAGTGATGAGCATGTCCTTCAACTTTTGCCATGATGTAATTGTTCCTGGCCGAAGAGAAGAGTACCAGGTTTGTGCAACATTTTTGACTGCCATGACGAATGATTTCGCCATGACTGCAGTATTGCCACCATACGAAGATATAGTTGCTTCGTAGCTCATCAGAAACTGCTTCGAATCCGAGTGTCCGTCATACATGGGGAGTTAGGGTGGCTTGTAAGACGGGGGCCAGGGCGTAGCCTGCAGTTCTGCTGACAGAGGAGAAGCATCATCAAAAGCAAAATTTCCATGATGGAAATCCTCATACCAGTCGTCTTCGTTGAAGAAGCCCTCTTGGTACAGCTCTCTGTGGTGGGGCCTTCGGTGCTGCTCATCTTGAGTAAGATGACGCACTTCTTCGGTGGCTTTGTCAATCTGCCTTTGCAGGTCGGCTAGCCGAGCCATCTTCTCCTTCTTCCTTTGTACCTGCTGATGAAGCATCTCCATATTCCTGATTTCTTGGTCCAACTCATCCTCTTGTGGTGTTGGACTAGTGGCCTTCCTCTTCTGGCTTCGGGCTTCTCGAAGAGAAAGGGTCTCCTGGTTTGGGTCCAGCGGCTGCAGAACGGCAGCCCCTGTTGCCGAAGCTTTCTTTAGCGGTATGATGAAGGTCGATGGTTGCCGAAGGTGGTCGAAAAAGGGTTCACCAGAGGTGGGCGCCAATGTTGGTGACTTGTTCTCAAATGCTATGAGTTAAGAACAAGGCAACGTAAAGAATGTTAAATGTTAAAGTCCTTCGTCCTTCGAAGCATTATTTCCCTTAGGATATAACGACTCTTCGGACGAAGGTTACAGAAATTGTACCTTCGTAAGTACGACGTATAAAAATGAAGAAGGGTTTATATGAAACATGAACAATGTGAACAATCAAATATGCTATCATTATTGTATTATTTTTGTATTATTATCATGAATAAATAAAGATAATGATTTATTACAAGTGTACCTTCGGCTTGAAGGAAGTAAAAATACAAGCGTGACGCAAAAGAAAATGTCCAGTCCGCGTGAACAGTACGGGAGTACTGTTCATCTATTTATAGGCACGGGTCGCAGCCCATGTAAAATTACATCCAGGCCCTTTGCATTTGATAATAACTCTATAGTAATTCATCGGGGTCTAGATAGCCTTTTCCTCTTTAAGTCGGTTTCCTTTTTCCTGTCATCATGCCGAAGCTCCCTTGCGTACAGCTTCGGCTCTGTTCCATCCTTCGTTCCCCTTGTGTTTCTTCATACAGTGATTTTGACTCAAGTCCGAAAGGTCCATGTCCGAAGGTACCTGCTCATGTATTATACTCCAGAAACATTGTTAAATCACGTTTTTGAGGACCTTCGGAAGCCGAAGGCCCCCAACAGTCCCCACCCGTGCTGGTATAATGACATCTGAATTGAGTAGCCAGGCTTGCAGTTTGGGACCCCTCGGCGGGGGGGGGGGGGGGTCCGGCAGCCTAGGGGGCAATTCTAGAGAACGGGCGCTCGTTCCCTAGAGTGGTCCGGAGCTGTGTAGCTTCTTAGCTTGGTTCTGTACCCTAAGCCTGCACCTCTGCCACTCTGTGATGGGTATCCTAGTGTCTGGAACTATTGTCCTGTGGGTCCAGTAACCTGGGGTCCGGTTCTAGAGAATGAACACACGTCTCCTGGGGTGGTCCGGAGCTGTGTAGCCACTTAGCCTGGTCCCGTACCCTAAGCCTACACGCTCCACTCTGCGATGGGTGTCCTAGTGAAAGTTGCCTAGAGGGGGGTGGATAGGCGAAACCTGAAAATTATAATTCTAAATCCAAACTATATCCCTTGATTAGTGGTTAGAACAAGATTCACAATTATCGGAGTATAAAACTAAGTCCTTTGCTTGCAACAAGTATTGTATTCAAAGAGTGCGGAATTTAATTAATAGCAATACTACTAGAAATGTTGGTGGAGAATAATGCAAAAGGACTTAGATAAAAAGAGGAGTAACACAAGTTCTTTCTTGCAAGGAGTTGCTTCTCTAAATGTGAATTTAACTTGAAGCAACACAAAATAATATTAGCAAAGAGTAGTGCAAGAGAACTTAGAAAGGGAGAGAACAAACAAATCACAAGCAATAAACAAAAGAGACACGGGTGATTTGTTTTACCAAGGTTCGGCCCTCGAAGGCCTAGTCCCCATTGAGGAGTCCACTAAGGACGAGTCTTTTTCAACCCTTTCCCTCTCTCCACTGATCACCAAGACCGACGAGCTCTTCTTCTTCTCAAGGATCACTTAAGACCCCGCAAGGATCACCACACTCTTAGGTGTCTCTTGCTAGCTTTACAAGCCTCCAAAACTTTGGAGGAAGTTCAATGGGAGTCAAAACTCCACGCACAAATGAACACAAGATGTAGCACACACCTTCTCTCAATGAATCTCACAAGGCACTAGTGCTAAACTCACACGAATAGCTCTCTCTTGCTTGCTCTCTCTTTTGTGGCACTTGTGTTGGTTGTAGTGGTCTAAATCTTGTGTATAGGATGGATCAATGAATAGAGGTGGTTGGGAGGGCTTGGATATGTCAACTATATGACTTGGAATGTTGCTTGGACTCCCACACCTTGAAGTGGCCGGTTGGGGTGGTATTTATAGCCACCAACCAAATTGTAGCCGTTGGAGAAGGCTGCTGGCGATGGGCGCACCGGACAGTGTCCGGTGCGCCGCCACGTCATCCTGTCGTTTGGGCTTGGAGCTGGTCGACCATTGTAGGCTTTGTCCTCATGTGGCACCGGACAGTCCAGTGCCCTTCTGACCATCTGCTCTGACTTCTGCTGCGTTTACTGGGCTGCACTGTTCACTATCAGAGTCGACCGTTGCGCGCAGGTAGCCGTTGCTCCACTGGTGCATCGGACAGTCCGGTGGCACACCTGACAGTCTGGTGAATTATAGCGGAGCTGCGCCTGGGAAACCCGAAGCTGAAGAGTTTGAGGTCGATCCTCCCTGGTGCACCGGACAGTCCGGTGCGCTAGACCAGGGCACACTTCGGTTTCCTTTTTGCTCATTTCTTTTGAAGCCTAACTTGTTCTTTTTACTGGTTTGTGTTGAACCTTTGGCACCTATAGAATGTATAATCTAGAGCAAACTAGTTATTCCAATTATTTGTGTTGGGCAATTCAACCACCAAAATTATTTAGGAAAAGGTTTGACCCTATTTCCCTTTCAATCTCCCCCTTTTGGTGATTGATGCCAACACAAACCAAAGCAAATATATATAAGTGCATAATTGAACTAGTTTGCATAAGGTAAGTGCAAAGGTTGCTTAGAGTGAAACCAATATCAAACTTTCATAAGATATGCATGGATTGTTTTCTTCTTATTTAAAATTTTGGACCACGCTTGCACCACTTGTTTTGTTTTTGCAAATCTTTTGGAAATTCCTTTTTAAAATCCTTTTGCAAATAGTCAAAGGTATATGAGTAAGATTGTAAGAAGCATTTTCAAGATTTGAAATTTTCTCCCCTATTTCAAATGATTTTCCTTTGACTAAACAAAACTCCCCCTCAATGAAATTATCCTCTTAATGTTCAAGAGGGTTTTACAAATTTTCGAAGATACTAGAACTTTCTCCCCCTTTTTAAAACACATTAAGATACCAATTTGAAAACTTCATTTTTAAAATTCGTTGGTGGTGGTGCGGTCCTTTTGCTTTGGGCTAATACTTTCTCCCCCTTTGGCATGAATTGCCAAAAACGGATACTTGTGAGTGAAATATAAGCCCTATTCCTTTCTCCTCAATGGCAAATAAATATGAGTGAAGATTATACCAAAGTGGAGAGTACTATGTGGAGTGATGGCGAAGGATAGATAATACCGATGGACTTGAGTGGAAGCCTTGTCTTCGCCGAAGACTCCATTTCCCTTTCAATCTAAGACTTAGCATAGAGATCACTTGAAAGCACATTAGTCATAGACATAAAGAGATATGATCAAAAGATATATCAATTAAGCATAATCATAATTCTATATAATATAGATTGCTCCCCCTAAATATGTGCCTTGAGAGGAATACAAATTTTGGCCTTAAATGCCAAGTGCACATAGTTAGGTTAATGAGATCATGTCTATATCATAGAGAATGTGAAGTGCATTGTGTCATAGTATACGTGTGATGCTCATGATAGTTTATGCACTTATGAAAGCATGTTATAAACATCTCAAGCATTTACTCTTAAGGATTTCAAAGAGGCTTAAGGACCATCCACCTTTGGAACAAAGGTAGCTTATCCTCGTTAGAAGGTTAAGCTTTAAGCTCTTTGACAATAAAAATCACTTCATCTAGTTTTAACAAAGATGCATTAATGCAGGAGTGAGATTTTTGAGAAGTTAAACTAGGTATGAAGCAGGGCTAATGCATGGACATGCTTTCTCTTCCTTTTATACAAGATATGCAAAGAAACTAGAGAAAAGGAAGATCTAGGTACATGTGTAAATGAGAGGAAGTAGTTTTACCCTTTTGTACCTTCTCATAGAGACGCTCTCTTCACTGTGCTTTGTCCTTAGTCTTAGTTTCTTAAGACCTATATTCAAGACAATGTATAGAAATATTTTGCACAAGAGAGAGTTCTACAACTAGTGATCCTTCTCCAAGTCATTGTTAGCATATATCAAATGGATCACAAATTGCATAAATGTATCATGAATTCTCCTTTTAGTTTAGTGCATATCAAGAGAGATATCGATTGATAGTATATGCGGCACTAAGAAACATAAGTGTTAATTGAAGTTATTCAATGATCAAACAAATAACAGATGTGATCAAAAGAATAATATATGTATTAGATTATCAAATAAGCTCAAAAATAGGAGAATCTAGTAATATGCTACTTTAACAGTGAAAGTTACATTGTTTGATTACTCTACAGGTTAGATTGAATTGTAGTAGCATACTTCATGAGAACCTTATTCTTATGCATGAGATTATATGATATTATTAAGATAAAGTGATAGTCTCAACATAATCAAGATATAGAAATAGGCTCCCCCTAAAGATATGCATCAAGAGTTTTTGAATGAGTTGGATAGATGCACTCACTTTTAAAGATAAATAGGGAGAAGCATTATACATCTTGATCAAGGCTTATAAAATTTGCAATAAACAACTTAAGCCTGGTATTCTCACAATGAAAGGGATTTAGAATGCTTACAACCACACCATGATTGTTTTGAAGATCTTACTGTCCAAGCAGGTGTTGTTGTTCTTGGTGTCTTCCTTTTTCATTTGAGTGTCCTCCCTTTGTAGTTGTCTCTTTTTCCTCCCAAGCTTATTGAAGAATACTCAAGAGAGATGTTAATAGCACAAGGGAGTATATGATAAAGGTTGATTTTGTTAGATAAGAAATATAAACAATTTATCATCCATAAGTCACATAGACATGAAGTAAATTCCTTAACATTAGTGCACACCATTAGGAAAAGGAACATGCACCTTTTAAACATTTTGATCAATCATAGGAAATTTACTTCTTCATATTGTATTTGTTAATCATTACTTAGAAGCAAATCAATATGAGAACATATATAGCAAAGGTATGAAATAGATTCTAATGGACTAGTGCATTTATGAGAACGAGATTGAATGCACACCTAGCAAAAATTAAGTCCAATAAGGAATCTATTCTTCACATAGGTAGAATAAGATAATTTAGAGAAAATCACCATTGATGGGAAAAAGAGTTCCCATACCTTTGATTTTACCTTTCTTCCTTTGGGTGAAGAGTAACCCTAGAGGCTCATGCACTTTCTCTTTTGTAGATTTCCATAAGTAAGCTCAAGAGACACGTTGTTAGTAACACAAGCACTAGTTTCCCTTTTTGTAATCATTTTGACAAGGAATTAAAAGTGGATTACTAAAGCATGGAAACTTTATAATATGAACTAGATTATTCCATGATATATGCTTAGTTTTAGCTTATAAAACAAGCACAGTTAATTCCTTAAGATAATGGGAACAAATCTAATTCAATCATGGAGAGCGATGAATGTAGAAGAATCATATCCAATTTAAGCAAGAAGCACAACAACATAAGTCATTGGATTGATTTTTCTTTGTTAGATTACGCACTTCCAAAGAGAAACTTATTCTCTACAAGTGAGACTACTTAGGTTACTTAGATAAAAGCATTAGTCTCACTATTCTAGTTATAGAGAGAATTTTCCTTTTATAAGTGTTCTAAGGATTTGAATTCCTTACATGACATCTTATTCTTTTAAGAACTTGGAATATCTTTCTATATCTAGAATCATGGCAATAATAAGATAATTAGTGTAAAACATGCCATGAGGTACTTGCAACAATTTAAAGCATGTAGATTGCCATAGCATAGAAATGAAGAGTATGCAATATACCATATGAGAGGAATTTCTTCAAAGAATGGTGACATATTTTTTTAAAAAAAGACATTTGAAGTGCTTCTTTTTCTATGTGACTACACAAGACACATGAGAAATGATAATTTAAGATACTTGCATTTAAAAACATAAATGTTACCATCCTTTGGCTTTCCTTCATGTTGTAGGCCTTGATTTTTCCGCACAGTATAATTCTTTATTTCCAACAATATCAATATCTTCCCCGAGATGATATGAGTTTTAGATATAATAATTCAAAATAACTTTGGGTCAATCTTGGATATATAGATCATGGAAGATTGATAGCTTGAGTTGATAAGAATTAAATTGACTTTCTCAAGCACCCCAAAGCTTCATATCATCTCTTTCTCCTGCAAAGCTTGTCAAGCATATTTTGGTACCCATCGCTTGATGGGTCCATCAAGGTTAGTCAACAAAGATCTAGGAACCCAAAAGTCCTTTGTGTTAGCACTTGGTAAACTCATTACCTTTCTAGCACAAGTTGCAATTTTGGGTTGCCTAGTTACATGAGAAATAATTGACAAGCTAGAGGTGGGGTAGTTACCAATGGGACAATCCTTGCATTGATGTCCCTTCTTTCGGCATATGTAGCATAGGCGATCTTCAAGTCTTGAAGATTTCTTCTTTCCTTGTTTCTTGCTTGCTACATGGTTAGTGAATCTTTTCTTTTCTAACACTATGCCTTTTTGTTTTAAATGGGGACAAGACTTAATTAAGTGTCCCTTCATTGAGCATTTAAAACAAAGTTTATCATCCTTGTTAATAATCAAGCCATTTTTAATATAGGGACATGACCTAATTAAGTGTCCCTTTTCAAGGCATTCACTACACTTCTTACTTCTCTTAGTGTGAAGTGTGGCTTGATCATTACCTTGGATGTTACCTTGCATGGAGGCACGGTTGAGGCTTTTGGCAGAGGTATTGATTTTCTTCTTTTGTTCTTTCCTCTTGGCAATCCTCAAGTCCTTGACATTTTCTTCAAGGGATTTAGTGCATGCCACGGTTGTTCCCATCTCAAGCTTCTTCACCATGTGATCACGGTTATCTTGAGAAGGTTGAGCAATGCACTTCCCTTTTAGTTGTGTCAAGCTTATCTTTAGCCTCTCATTTTCTTTTTTGAGCTTTTGATATGTATCATCTTTTGTTCCTGCAAATTCTAGCTCAAAGGAAGGTTTGCTTGTCGATGGACAACAAGCATTAGCACATGGTAATATAGTTTCAATTTGAATACATGTGCATGAGTGAGGTTGTTGGGATTTTAAGTTTTGTATCACAACCTCATGAGTAATGTTTAACATGATATGATCATCCATAAGATTTTCATGAGAACACAGAAGCATATCATGTTTTTCTTGAAAAGCTGGATTTTCAATTTTTAGCTTTTCTACTTGGTCCTTAAGCAAGGCATTCTTATTTACTAATTGAGCGATACAATATAAAGAGTTATCTTACTCAATTGAAATAGTTTCATACCTTTGGACCAAATCAACATGAGAGCACTTTAGCTCCTCATGTTCTTTAGTCAATTCATCAAAGCTTAGCATTTTTAAGGAGAGAATATCTTCTAGCATTTGATGAGCATTGCTTTGCTCTCTAGCTCTTTTTAGAAGTTTGAGCATGACCGCCTTATCTTCTTGGCTTGGACGAGCGTAGAGTTGCATGAAGCTTCTTTCATCCTCCTCATCCTCATCTATGCTTCCACTATCATTTTCATTGGCCACACAACATATGTGGGAATCAAAATGGGAAGACACACCTTTTGGAGAGGTGGATTCATCGTTTGGTCTCCATCGTTCATTTTCTTCTTCCTTGCAAGGGTTAGTATCACAAAGACTAAAGGAAGTAGAAGCAACTAATGAACTAACATGTTTGGACTCATCAAATTTACTTTTAATTCTAGTCCAAATATCATGCGCATCAGGAATATTTTCATAATAATTCATGATGAAGGCATGATAATCTTCCTTGCTAAGAGAATTAACTAAGATGTCAAAAGCTAGATAGTTTAAGCGTATACATCCTTGATCTTCTTCGGAAGTATTTTTCTTATCATAACTAGGGGGTATAATACTCTTGTATAAGATTTGTTCTAATCGTGGATCTACAGTTCTAAAAGCATTTATCACCCTAGTAGACCATGAATTATAATTAGAACAATCGAAAAGTAATATCTCAAGAGTTACCTCACTGTTTTCCTTGGGGGATGTCTTCTTGTTCTTTTGGGATCTTCTACGAGCCATCACTTTGAGTTGTTAGACTCAATATGAAGTGCCTAGCTCCGATACCAATTGAAAGTCGCCTAGAGGGGGGTGGATAGGAAAAACCTGAAAATTATAATTCTAAATCCAAACTAGATCCCTTGATTAGTGGTTAGAACAAGATTCACAATTATCGGAGTATAAAACTAAGTCCTTTGCTTGCAACAAGTATTGTATTCAAAGAGTGTGGAATTTAATTAATAGCAATACTACTAGAAATGTTGGTGGAGAATAATGCAAGAGGACTTAGATAAGAAGAGGAGTAACACAAGTTCTTTCTTGCAAGGAGTTGCTTCTCTAAATGTGAATTTAACTTGAAGCAACACAAAATAATATTAGCAAAGAGTAGTGCAAGAGAACTTAGAAAGGGAGAGAACAAACAAATCACAAGCAATAAACACAAGAGACACGGGTGATTTGTTTTACCGAGGTTCGGCCTTCGAAGGCCTAGTGTCACACCCGGTTCCAGGGGGTAGAACCGAGCGCATACCATATGTGTGCCAGGATCCATTTCCACACATATGTTGACGTCACAAGTGCAATATATCAAAAGACAATGCAATAAAGGCGTAAAGAGAGTATAAAACTTTATTACATCATCTGAGACATTGTGTCTTAAACAAGTATCACATCAAAGTAGAGCGGAAATAAACAACTGGGCAATCTTCCACAGGAAGTTGACCGGCGCATCGTTAGACTTAGAATTCTTCGTCGATAAATTCTCCATCAAAATCTCCAGCATCACCCTCTGATCAAAATATTAGCAAGGGTGAGCTCACTTATGGTCGGGGCTCAGCAAGTGGGGGAAAAATTAATGCAAGTATAACAAGGTGAGGCTAAGGTTGAGCGGTAAGCATTTTAGTTGGTCAACATTTTATTATCAACACCTACCTTACTAACAAGAGTGAATCCCAAATATCCCAATTAAACAAAGGAATATGAATATAACAAAAACACTTAAGTGAAACCACTTAAGCAAATTATCGGCAGATCATCGGATCTCAATTTATGTCCATCTTTAAGTTCAATTATCATGTGAGGAGTCCAGGTCGCTCATAACCGGGAGCACGGCTGATATATCAGTTTTACACTCTGCAGAGGGGGTACAACTTTACCCACAAGCCATGTATCCCATCTAGCCCGGGTTGATCGGACCCTTAGACACTGCCGAGGTGAATGGCTAAGGATCCATTATGAGGTTTTCACAAAATACACTTAATACGAAGCAACCCGCTAAGGTTTCTAAGACGATGGTGGTGGCCCCCTGGGTGAAGTACCTTAGCCAAGAATACGACCCCATGTTAACGTGGGCTGCCAGCACCTACCGCTCCCCCTCTTGCCCATCTTTCAGGTAAGGTTGCTAGGCACTAAGCATATAGAGCTATTTACCAAAGCCAGAGCCATGATAGCACTCGTGGTTGCACTGTTATCCTGGGTGGTCACTCCATGTTCCAATTAAATTTGCAATAAAGTTATCTTAACCATCGGGTTAATGCCATAATTGCCAATTAAATCTTTGGAACATTAAAATCAATTAATGGGTGACATTAAGAAATTATTAGGTTGAGCGGTAGCGTAAATCTCGCACAGCTTAATTATTTCCCCAGGTTAAACAAGGAATACAGGTAGTAAATCTAGGAAATCCTTAATTAGGTGAAACCCATCAAATTATGCAGTATCAAAAGTAAACATTATTGAATGCAATGACTGGGTACAAAAAGAGTATGCAGAGGGGGAATCCACTTGCCTTGCTCAAGCGAGTCCTGTGGTTCGTCTTCGAATGTATTCGAATCCTCTACTACACGGTCCGCTTCTATTATAGTCGCACATCGCACATACAAAAATAAAGTATGCACCCATAAGTAAACATGCACCATTACATAATCATACATCATTACATACACATTAACACGTCGTACTAATCACATTTTAATTACGTACTAATCGCGTAAATACTTATTAATTTAATTATAGCTATTAATGTGAATCCTAATGGTGAATTTAGGAGTGGGTGCAATAAGTATAATTTTAACTAATATTAATTTATTTTAACACCATCAATGAAGTTAAATAATACTTATGATCTTTAATACTAATAAATAAATTAATACCCTTTATTATTTCTAACTCAAATTGTTTAGTATGACCAAAAACGAATCTAATAATATTAATATTCTAAAAGTCTACATAAATTGGTAATTGTACTTTTTATAAATCAAGTGAGGATAAGCTGACATAAACTAGTATTTTGCTTATTCTAAAAATCTAAGTGCTCAATTTGCGAACATGATTATTTAACTAGTAAAAATCTATTTACCACACTACCGGTGATCTTTTCCCTTTTCTTTCTAAAAAGAAAATGCTAATAAAATAATTAGATAAACCATCTAAAAATCCTATAATATTCATATGACATCTATACCATTTTCCAAATCCATTTAAAACGCACCTATAATTCTCCAAGTAGTTTCTAAAATTTATCGTGACCAAATTTAACTACAAAAATTCCTATCTAGCATTTTATTGCCAAAGTGACTACTAAATGTTGTCATATTTCTCTAATCCAAAATTCAACGCCACGACTAACATGACATAACACGGTGCTAATAATCGCATGAATCTACCAAACAATTCCATAACGCTCACATACACATAAATCGAAACCACATGTGTTCATATTACAACAAACAAAATATACAACTCATGAATCGAATCAAAAGCTCTTTATAAAATACATAAAATAAATCTGGGTCGTCATCAACCTCGGGTTCGTGCGTGTGACGGGGACGGATCGACGGAGAGCGGGGCTCGACTACGGACAGCTAGAACGCGACTCCGGCGAACTCCGGCGACGAACGGCACACTCCGGCGACGAACGGCACACTCCGGCGACGAACGGCAACGCACTAGCGATGAGCGAGGAGTGCTAGAGAGAGAGACAAATTCGAGTAGGAAGAAATGGGGAGGCTCTGCTGTCCCTTTTATAGAGAGAGGGAGGGGAGAAGAGAAGTCTGCCAGGGAGCTTCAAAGGGGCGACGGCTGTCTTCATATGCCATCAACACGTCGGTTATCAAGGGGGAAATTATAGGAGGAGGAAGAAACGGTAGAGTTGAAGCTCCATTAATTCGTGATGAAGAACGAACGTGGGTGTGCATGGTGCTTGGGTTCGACCGTTGGTTTGCTTGCGCAGGGAGCGCAGACGTCGCGCGGCGCGGCTTCGGTCGTGGCTCGGCATCGCGCGTAGGCGAGCGCGACTGGGTGCGCGCGCGGCTGGAGGCAGAGGGCGCCGCGTCGCGCTCGCGCGGGCGCTGCACGGCCGGCCGCCTGGCTCGGCCACGGCGTCGCGCGGCTTGGCTCGCGGCAGAGGCGCGTGCAGGCGAGCGCGCATGCGCGAGAGAGAGAGCGGCGAGGGAGGGAGAGAAACGGGAGAGAGAGAGTAGCGTGAGAGAGAGAGAAACGTGAGGGAGAGGAGAGGGAGGGCGGCGGCGGCTGGGGCTTTGCCCTGAGCGCGCGCGCGCTGTGTAGTTTTTAGGGTTTGGGGCATGGGCCCCTAGTGGGCCGGTCGGTTGGCTTTTTTTTTTAAATTCCGAAACGCTTATTTAAAGAGCTCAAAAATTTATAAAAATTCACCAAAAATGTTTATAAACAAAATACTCATTTTTAGACTAATAATTATTATTTTTCTTAATTATTGTTTAATTACTAAGATTTCTTTTTAAAAGGAAATTAACAACAATCATCCGATAATCAATCAAGTGCATGCAAAGAAAACAATGCAAATGAACAATTAAACACTAAAAATTTTATTACCCTAATTAATATAATAACTAAATTTATTATTTTAATTGATGGTTTTTATGGTGTTACAAACCTACCCCTCTTAAAAAGAATCTCGTCCTCGAGATTAAGAAACTTCCGAGAATAATTGGGGAAATTCTGCTCTGAGTTCATCTTCTCTTTCCCAAGTGGCCTCATCTTCCGAATGATGACTCCACTAAACTTTGCACATGTTAATGACTTTACTCCGCGTAATTCTGCGAGATGTTTCCAGAATTCTGATTGGGTACTCCGAATAAGTCAAATCCTCATTAACATTCAGTTCTTCCATGGGTAACTGTTCCTCGGGTACTCTCAAGCACTTCTTGAGTTGTGATACGTGAAATACGTCATGCACATCGGATAATCTATCGGGTAGCTCTAACCGGTAGGCTACTTCGCCTTTTCTTTCCAAAATTTTGAATGGGCCAATATAGCGAGGTGATAATTTTCCTTTAACCTTAAACCTTTTCATTCCTCTCATCGGTGAAACTTTAAGGTAGACAAAGTCTCCTACTTCAAACATCAATTCTCTTCTTCTATTATCAGCATAGCTCTTCTGTCTTGACTGTGCTGTCTTCAAATTTTCTCTGATAATCTGCACTTGCTTTTCTGCCTCTTGGAGAATTTCTGGACCAAATACTTGACTTTCTCCAGTCTGATTCCAATAAAGCGGCGTTCTACACTTTCGTCCATATAGTGCCTCAAACGGTGCCATTTTGAGACTTGCTTGATAACTGTTGTTATACGAAAATTCTACATAAGGCAAACTTTTATCCCAGCTTCTACCATGCTTTAGAGCGCAAGCTCTTAGCATATCTTCTAATACTTGGTTTGTCCTTTCTGTTTGCCCATCCGTCTGCGGATGATAGGCTGAACTAAAATTTAGCTTGGTATCCATGGACTCATGAAGTCTTTTCCAAAAACGCGAGGTAAACTGAGTCCCTCGATCTGATACGATCTTCTTCGGTACTCCATGCAGACAAACAATCCTCGACATGTACAATTCTGCTAACTGGGCTCCTGAGTAAGTTGTCTTCACAGGTATAAAATGTGCCACTTTGGTTAACCTGTCTACTATGACCCATATTGAATCATAGCCATCTCGAGTACGGGGTAGCCCAACTATGAAATCCATACTGATTTCTTCCCATTTCCATTCAGGTACCTTGAGAGGTTGTAGCAATCCTGCTGGTCTTTGGTGTTCGGCTTTAACTCGCTGACACACGTCACATAATGCAACATGAGTAGCAACATCTCTTTTCAAACCGTACCACCAATACTTTTCCTTAAGATCCTGGTACATCTTTGTGCTTCCAGGGTGAATAGAGTAAGCTGAATCATGAGCTTCTCTCAAAATAAGTTGGCGTAAGTGCTCAATTTCCGGTACACAGATTCTCTTCTTAAACCATATTGTGCCTTGTTCATCTTCCGTGAAATCTGGGGCTTTACCCAAACTAATCAAAGTTTTGATTTCCTTAATCTTCTCATCGGACTCTTGTCCTTTACGAATCTCTTCTTCCAAAGTAGATTCGACTTCCATCACCGTTGCTTCTACATTATTGAGAAATCCAAGGTTGAGTCGTTTCATTTCCCAGCACAATTCCTGTGACATCAAATGAGTAGTGATGTTGTTCACTTGACCCTTACGGCTCAAAGCGTCAGCTACTACATTTGCCTTTCCGGGGTGATATTGTATTTCCAAATCATAATCTTTAATTAACTCAAGCCATCTTCTCTGTCTGAGGTTGAGTTCCTTCTGCGTGAATATATATTTCAGGCTTTTATGATCCGTGAAGATTTTGCACTTGTTTCCAATCATATAGTGTCTCCAAATCTTCAAAGCATGCACCACGGCAGCTAATTCCAAATCATGTGTAGGGTAATTCTTCTCATGCTTTCTCAACTGTCTTGATGCATAAGCAATCACCTTTCCTTCTTGCATTAGCACACATCCAAGTCCAAGGTGTGATGCATCGCAATACACATCAAATCCCTTGTGGATGTCTGGCATTACCAGTATTGGTGCAGTGGTTAACCTCTTCTTGAGTTCCTCAAAACAATTCTGACAAGCTTCATCCCATTTGAACTCTTTGCCTTTCTCCAGTAGAGAGGTAAGAGGCTTCACTAACTTGGAAAAACCTTCAATAAATCTTCTATAGTATCCTGCTAATCCAAGAAAACTTCTGATCTTGGACGCATCTGTGGGTTGCTTCCAATTTAGTATTTCACTTATCTTTCCTGGGTCCACTTTAATTCCACCATCG
The DNA here is from genome assembly GCA_029449295.1 of Zea luxurians. Classification (NCBI taxonomy): domain Eukaryota; kingdom Viridiplantae; phylum Streptophyta; class Magnoliopsida; order Poales; family Poaceae; genus Zea; species Zea luxurians. The sequence continues at coordinate 101,770,432 of JAOPSE010000011.1, forward strand.
GTAACAATATGTCCTAAGAAAGCAACTTCTTTCAACCAAAAATCACACTTCGAGAGTTTTGCGTACAGTTGGTTGTCACGAAGCTTTTGTAGGACTAGCCTTAGATGATCTTCGTGTGTTTCTTCATTCGGAGAATATATCAGTATGTCGTCAATGAATACGACCACAAACTGATCCAGATATTCCATGAATACTTTATTCATCAAGTTCATAAAGTATGCTAGTGCATTAGTCAGTCCAAACGACATGACCAAAAACTCATATAATCCATATCTCGTCGTGAAGGCTGTCTTCGGTACATCTTCTGCTCGGATCTTTAACTGATGATATCCCGATCTCAGATCTATCTTCGAGAATATCTTAGCTCCCTTCATTTGATCGAATAAATCTTCAATCCGAGGTAGTGGGTATTTATTCTTGATTGTTACTTCATTCAAACTTCTATAATCAACGCACATTCTTCTCGAACCATCCTTCTTGTTCACAAACAGCACTGGGGCTCCCCAAGGGGATGAACTTGGGCGAATAAAACCTTTTTCTAATAATTCTTCTATTTGTTTCTTCAGTTCTACTAAATCTTTGCCATCCATTCTATAAGGTCTTTTCGAGATAGGTGCGGTTCCGGGTACTAATTCAATAGAAAACTCTATATCACGGTCAGGTGGCATACCTGGTAATTCTTCCGGAAATACGTCTGGGTATTCGCACACTACTTTGATATTTTCCAAGGGCTTTTCTTCCAAGTGATTGATCACTGTCTTCCCTTTTTCATCTGTTGACTTGTCTATGTTGACTTGGATTCTTTCACCTTGAGGACTTGTCAACATAATTGTTCCGTTGGCACACCGTATCACTCCATCACAACTTTTCAACCAGTTGCATCCAAGAATCACATCAATCCCGTTGGATCCTAGGACCACTGGGTCGACTGTAAAATCTATTCCTTGAATCTTGATATTAACATGAGGGCATGAGTGTGTGGCCTTCATGTCACCTCCCGGTGAACTAATGTGTAATATCCTCTTCAGAGGGTACTTAGGTATGTTATGTTTTTCCACAAATGACTCAGTTATAAATGAATGTGATGCTCCAGAGTCAAATAAAACTGATGCAGGTATGGAGTTAACAAGGAACATACCATACACAATGTCGGCATCCTCAGGCACTGATTCCGCAGTGACGTGATTGACCCTTCCTCGGCTCTGGTTCTGCGGAGTCTTGTTTTGAGCAGATCCACGAGCGGGGGTGCTCTGGTCATTTCTCTGAGTGTTGCTCCTTTGAGGTGTTTGCTGGTTGCGCCTTGGGCAATTGTTAGCATAGTGGCCTAGTTCACCGCACTTGAAACAGCCGTTGGGTTGGACAGGTGCGTTGTTTCTGGCCTGAGTGTTGTTGGTGCCACCCTGACGGTTCTGTGAATTTCCACCAGACCTCTGGTTGGTCTGGGGGTTGCTTCTTTGCTGGTTCTGGTTTTGGTTACTTCTCTGGCTTTGCTGTCCAGAGCGTTGCACTTGATAATTATTTCCACCCTGATTTCCAGAGCGGAACTGCGAACCTTGAGCATTATTCGGACGAGTGTTCCTGCTTGACTGACCTTGGAACTTCCTTTTATGGTCAGATAATTCCTTCCTATTGCTCTCAAGGCCAATTGCCTTATTCAGGAGTGTCTAGAAGTTGGGGAATGTGTGACTCTGAAGTTGATAGTTCAGAGGTCCAATCAACCCTTCCAGAAAACGCTCTTGGCGCTTCTCATCAGTGTCCACTTCCTCAGGGGCATAACGTGAAAGCTGAGTGAAGCGATCACGATACTCACTGACAGACATATTCCCTTGAGTAAGGGAAAGAAACTCCTTCTTCTTCAGCTTCATGATTCCCGAAGGAATGTGGTGAGCGCGGAAGTTCTCTTGGAACTCCTGCCAGGTTATTGTGTCAGCATTGGGATGTGCCGCTGTGAAGGCATCCCACCAATCGGACGCAGCTCCCTTGAGTCTTCCCGAGGCGTACAAGACCTTCTCCCGGTCGTTGCACTGAGTGATGTCCAACTTCTTTCCAATGACTTTGAGCCAGTCATCGGCATCCAGGGGATCGACCGTATGAGAGAATGTAGGCGGGTGATGACTCATGAAGTCCCGGTGCTTATCTCTAGCCGGGGGTGCATATTGCTGCTGCTGGGGTTGCTGATTCTGTTGGTTCTGTTGCAATTGTTGAACCGCAGCAGTGAGTCCTTGCAGAATCTGCATTTGGGCGGCGATGAACTGCTCCATGTTGGGATTAGGTGGTGGCGGTGGTGGTGGTGCTTGTTGTCCACGCTGGTTCCGGTTGTTAGGTCCTTGACGTTGGTTCACCATCTGATTTGTTAGGAAGTGAAGTCCTTAGAAAAGTGAGGAGTAGAAAAGATTCAAGAGGGAAAATAGCTTAAGTTTTACAAATTTTATATGTTCTTATGGCCATCATTCCATAAGACCATAGCACTCAAACAAAGATTCAAATCAAGCATTTCAACCAATCACCATCACATGGTTGATATTTATTAATATAAAAATTTAAAGATAGTTTCATCGTCTAACGCGAAGCGTAACTTATTACATCATGATCAACACTCCTAAAGCAGCCTAGTGACGGATCCGGCCTCTCCGTAGCGCAGCCTCTTGCGGGGAGGAGACAACGCCACGGCGGGAACCTGAGCTTCCGGCGGATTCAGTCCTTGCAGTTGAGCTTCCAGGGCTGCAATCCTGGCGTGGGCATTCTCCAGCTCCAAGTGCACACTGTAGAGGTCCAGAGTGGCACTGTCCAGGTCGGTGTTAAGACCGGCCACTACACCAGCTAGGGTGTTGAGGCGGTCCTCACCAGGCTCACCTGGGACAATGTTGGTCTGATTCTCTCCACGCAGGCGCTAAGGAAGATGCCTGAACCTTGTGTTCTGCAGCTGCTGCCGGTAGGTGTGGCTAAGCGACCACAGGGTCCGACGGGCAGCGTCGCTGACAGAGGCAGCGTAGGTGGACAGTGGTATCAGGGACTCGTGAGCAGACAGAGTCCTGAATCCCCTGTCACCTGCATCCATCACCCTGACATGGATGCGAGTGATGTAATAGCAAGCCCGGGGAGGCTCGCTCACTCGCCTCGTCTCGTACAGGGGGCGGACGTAGGCTCCTAGCTCGTGCAGCACTGCTTGCAGCAGGTTGGGGAAGTGTCCTGTCTCGAACATTGATGTGTAATGTTCGACAACTGGACCAATCCCCATGAAGTGGTCCTGCTGGGCGTAGTCAGCTTCCTGGTTGACGTGCTCATCCTCTCCATCGTCGTCGTCGTCATCCTCGTCATCGCCGTCTCCGGAGTCGTCGGGGTCGTCGCCTCCAGGTGCAGGTGCTTGGAAGGCTGGTGCCGACGATGTTGACGTCGATGACGCAGCTGCGAAGGCCAGGGACTCGGCCAACGGGGTGGGGGTCGGCAGCTGCTCCTCCGAGCTGTCCTCCAGGTTGATCACGTTCTCCACTCGGACGGGAGGGAGGTTCGCTGGAGCATCCTCGACTACCACTGGGTAGGCCGGGATCTGCCGGGGCTGAGGGGCGTAGCTGGTGTTGACGCGAGTGGTTTGAAGAGTGCGAACCATCTACAAGAGAAGAGTCAACTTAGTTGAATTTCAAAGAGGTAAGACTGATAAAGGAATTTATAGGAATGAAATTAGCAAGTTTTGAACAACTAGGCTTTCCATTTCTAACTAATCTAATGACCTAGGGTCAGCATAGCTTTGATACCACTTCTGTCACACCCGGTTCCAGGGGGTAGAACCGAGCGCATACCATATGTGTGCCAGGATCCATTTCCACACATATGTTGACGTCACAAGTGCAATATATCAAAAGACAATGCAATAAAGGCGTAAAGAGAGTATAAAACTTTATTACATCATCTGAGACATTGTGTCTTAAACAAGTATCACATCAAAGTAGAGCGGAAATAAACAACTGGGCAATCTTCCACAGGAAGTTGACCGGCGCATCGTTAGACTTAGAATTCTTCGTCGATAAATTCTCCATCAAAATCTCCAGCATCACCCTCTGATCAAAATATTAGCAAGGGTGAGCTCACTTATGGTCGGGGCTCAGCAAGTGGGGGAAAAATTAATGCAAGTATAACAAGGTGAGGCTAAGGTTGAGCGGTAAGCATTTTAGTTGGTCAACATTTTATTATCAACACCTACCTTACTAACAAGAGTGAATCCCAAATATCCCAATTAAACAAAGGAATATGAATATAACAAAAACACTTAAGTGAAACCACTTAAGCAAATTATCGGCAGATCATCGGATCTCAATTTATGTCCATCTTTAAGTTCAATTATCATGTGAGGAGTCCAGGTCGCTCATAACCGGGAGCACGGCTGATATATCAGTTTTACACTCTGCAGAGGGGGTACAACTTTACCCACAAGCCATGTATCCCATCTAGCCCGGGTTGATCGGACCCTTAGACACTGCCGAGGTGAATGGCTAGGGATCCATTATGAGGTTTTCACAAAATACACTTAATACGAAGCAACCCGCTAAGGTTTCTAAGACGATGGTGGTGGCCCCCTGGGTGAAGTACCTTAGCCAAGAATACGACCCCATGTTAACGTGGGCTGCCAGCACCTACCGCTCCCCCTCTTGCCCATCTTTCAGGTAAGGTTGCTAGGCACTAAGCATATAGAGCTATTTACCAAAGCTAGAGCCATGATAGCACTCGTGGTTGCACTGTTATCCTGGGTGGTCACTCCATGTTCCAATTAAATTTGCAATAAAGTTATCTTAACCATCGGGTTAATGCCATAATTGCCAATTAAATCTTTGGAACATTAAAATCAATTAATGGGTGACATTAAGAAATTATTAGGTTGAGCGGTAGCGTAAATCTCGCACAGCTTAATTATTTCCCCAGGTTAAACAAGGAATACAGGTAGTAAATCTAGGAAATCCTTAATTAGGTGAAACCCATCAAATTATGCAGTATCAAAAGTAAACATTATTGAATGCAATGACTGGGTACAAAAAGAGTATGCAGAGGGGGAATCCACTTGCCTTGCTCAAGCGAGTCCTGTGGTTCGTCTTCGAATGTATTCGAATCCTCTACTACACGGTCCGCTTCTATTATAGTCGCACATCGCACATACAAAAATAAAGTATGCACCCATAAGTAAACATGCACCATTACATAATCATACATCATTACATACACATTAACACGTCGTACTAATCACATTTTAATTACGTACTAATCGCGTAAATACTTATTAATTTAATTATAGCTATTAATGTGAATCCTAATGGTGAATTTAGGAGTGGGTGCAATAAGTATAATTTTAACTAATATTAATTTATTTTAACACCATCAATGAAGTTAAATAATACTTATGATCTTTAATACTAATAAATAAATTAATACCCTTTATTATTTCTAACTCAAATTGTTTAGTATGACCAAAAACGAATCTAATAATATTAATATTCTAAAAGTCTACATAAATTGGTAATTGTACTTTTTATAAATCAAGTGAGGATAAGCTGACATAAACTAGTATTTTGCTTATTCTAAAAATCTAAGTGCTCAATTTGCGAACATGATTATTTAACTAGTAAAAATCTATTTACCACACTACCGGTGATCTTTTCCCTTTTCTTTCTAAAAAGAAAATGCTAATAAAATAATTAGATAAACCATCTAAAAATCCTATAATATTCATATGACATCTATACCATTTTCCAAATCCATTTAAAACGCACCTATAATTCTCCAAGTAGTTTCTAAAATTTATCGTGACCAAATTTAACTACAAAAATTCCTATCTAGCATTTTATTGCCAAAGTGACTACTAAATGTTGTCATATTTCTCTAATCCAAAATTCAACGCCACGACTAACATGACATAACACGGTGCTAATAATCGCATGAATCTACCAAACAATTCCATAACGCTCACATACACATAAATCGAAACCACATGTGTTCATATTACAACAAACAAAATATACAACTCATGAATCGAATCAAAAGCTCTTTATAAAATACATAAAATAAATCTGGGTCGTCATCAACCTCGGGTTCGTGCGTGTGACGGGGACGGATCGACGGAGAGCGGGGCTCGACTATGGACAGCTAGAACGCGACTCCGGCGAACTCCGGCGACGAACGGCACACTCCGGCGACGAACGGCAACGCACTAGCGATGAGCGAGGAGTGCTAGAGAGAGAGACAAATTCGAGTAGGAAGAAATGGGGAGGCTCTGCTGTCCCTTTTATAGAGAGAGGGAGGGGAGAAGAGAAGTCTGCCAGGGAGCTTCAAAGGGGCGACGGCTGTCTTCATATGCCATCAACACGTCGGTTATCAAGGGGGAAATTATAGGAGGAGGAAGAAACGGTAGAGTTGAAGCTCCATTAATTCGTGATGAAGAACGAACGTGGGTGTGCATGGTGCTTGGGTTCGACCGTTGGTTTGCTTGCGCAGGGAGCGCAGACGTCGCGCGGCGCGGCTTCGGTCGTGGCTCGGCATCGCGCGCAGGCGAGCGCGCCTGGGTGCGCGTGCGGCTGGAGGTAGAGGGCGCCGCGTCGCGCTCGCGCGGGCGCTGCACGGCCGGCCGCCTGGCTCGGCCACGGCGTCGCGCGGCTTGGCTCGCGGCAGAGGCGCGTGCAGGCGAGCGCGCATGCGCGAGAGAGAGAGCGGCGAGGGAGGGAGAGAAACGGGAGAGAGAGAGAGTAGCGTGAGAGAGAGAAACGTGAGGGAGAGGAGAGGGAGGGCGGCGGCGGCTGGGGCTTTGCCCTGAGCGCGCGCGCGCGCTGTGTAGTTTTTAGGGTTTGGGGCATGGGCCCCTAGTGGGCCGGTCGGTTGGCTTTTTTTTTAATTCCGAAACGCTTATTTAAAGAGCTCAAAAATTTATAAAAATTCACCAAAAATGTTTATAAACAAAATACTCATTTTTAGACTAATAATTATTATTTTTCTTAATTATTGTTTAATTACTAAGATTTCTTTTTAAAAGGAAATTAACAACAATCATCCGATAATCAATCAAGTGCATGCAAAGAAAACGATGAAAATGAACAATTAAACACTAAAAATTTTATTACCCTAATTAATATAATAACTAAATTTATTATTTTAATTGATGGTTTTTATGGTGTTACACCTAGTCCCCGTTGAGGAGTCCACTAAGGACGGGTCTTTTTCAACCCTTTCCCTCTCTCCACCGATCACCAAGACCGGCGATCTCTTCTTCTTCTCAAGGATCACTTAAGACCCCGCAAGGATCACCACACTCTTAGGTGTCTCTTGCTAGCTTTACAAGCCTCCAAAACTTTGGAGGAAGTTCAATGGGAGTCAAAACTCCACTCATAAATGAACACAAGATGTAGCACACACTTTCAATGAATCTCACAAGGCACTAGTGCTAAACTCACACGAATAGCTCTCTCTTGCTTGCTCTCTCTTTTGTGGCACTTGTGTTGGTTGTAGTGGTCTAAATCTTGTGTATCGATTGGATCAATGAATAGAGGTGGTTGGGAGGGCTTGGATATGTCAACTATATGACTTGGAATGTTGCTTGGACTCCCACACCTTGAAGTGGCCAGTTGGGGTGGTATTTATAGCCACCAACCAAATTGTAGCCGTTGGAGAAGGCTGCTGGCGATGGGCGCACTGGACAGTCCGGTGCACCACCGGACAGTGTCCGGTGTGCCACCGGATAGTGTCCGGTGCGCCGCCACGTCATCCTGTCGTTAGGGCTTGGAGCTGGTCGACCGTTGTAGGCTTTGTCCTCATGTGGCACCGGACAGTCCGGTGCCGCACCGGACAGTCCGGTGCCCTTCTAACCATCTGCTCTGACTTCTACTACGTTTACTAGGCTGCACTATTCTGTCAGAGTCGACCGTTGCGCGCAGGTAGCCGTTGCTCCACTGGTGCAACAGACAGTCCGGTGGCACACCGGACAGTCTGGTGAATTATAGCGGAGCTGCGCGTGGGAAACCCGAAGCTGAAGAGTTTGAGGTCGATCCTCCCTAGTGCACCGGACACTATCCAGTGGTGCATCGGACAGTCCGGTGTGCCAGACCAGGGCACACTTCTAGACTCCAACTTCGCACATTTGATTCTTTGAGATAGTGACTTGAGCTCCATTTGAGTTGTGAACTCCGTGGGTAACGTTTTTGAGCTCAAGGTCTGACTTGTTTGCGTGATTGTGCTATGATTTGAGTCTTGTGTATGTTGCTCTCCCCTCCCTTACTTCTGTGCTTCTTTTGTGATCATCATTGTAAGGGCGAGAGGCTCCAAGTTGTGGAGATTCCTCGCAAACGGGAGAAAGACAAAGAAAGGAAAACCATGGTATTCAAGTTGATCATTGGATTACTTGAAAGGGGTTGAGTGCAATCCTCGTCCATTGGGATGCCACAACGTGGAAGTAGGCAAGTATTACTTGGCCGAACCACGGGATAAAAATCGTGTGTCTCTTGTGTGCTTTACCTTTGACTATCTGTGGTCACAAGAACTCGCTTCAAGCTACTTAGTCGTTCTAACTTACATAACAAAGTTTTGTGGCTATTAGTGTTGAATTTTACAGGATTACCTATTCACCCCCCCTCTAGGTGCTCTCAATTGGTATCAGAGTCGTTCTCTTCACGTAAGGGACTAATCGCCCGAAGAGATGGATCCTAAGGGAAAGGGGATGGTGGTCAACGACAAAGAGAAGGAGTCCGTCTTCAACGAGCCAAGAGACGACAAGCCCACTGACTCTGACTCGAGTCACAAGAAGAAGGACAGGAAGAAGAAGAGGCGCATCAAGAAGATCATTTACTATGACAGCGATGCCTCCTCTTCTTCACCAAGAGACGACGACGACGACTCGTCTAAGAAGAAACCGGTTAATCAAAACTTTTCATTTGATTATTCTCGTATTCCTTTCAATTCCAATGCTCATTTGCTTTTAATTCCTCTTGGTAAACCTCCACACTTTGATGGAGAGGACTACTCTTTTTGGAGTCACAAAATGTGTAGTCACTTATTTTCTCTCCATCCTAGTATTTGGGAGATAGTTGAAAATGGAATGCACTTTGATAGTACGGATAACCCTGTGTTTATTAATGAGCAAATTCATAAGAATGCACAAGCTACCACTGTTTTGCTAGCATCCTTGTGCAGGGACGAATACAACAAGGTGAGCGGCTTGGACAACGCCAAGCAAATTTGGGATACCCTCAAGATATCGCATGAGGGAAATGACGCCACCATGATCACCAAAATGGAGTTGGTGGAAGGCGAGCTGGGAAGGTTCGCGATGATCAGGGGAGAGGAGCCAACACAAACATACAACAGGCTCAAGACCCTGGTCAACAAGATTAGGAGCTATGGAAGTACAAGATGGACGGACCATGACGTCGTCCGACATATGCTAAGGTCATTCATGGTAATTGACCCCCATCTTGTAAATCTCATTCGTGAAAATCCTAGGTACACCAAAATGACGCCCAAGGAGATACTCGACAAGTTCGTGAGCGGATGCATGATGGTGAAAGAAGCATGGTACGTAGACGACGCGCTTAATGGTCCACTACCCGTCTACGAGCCACAACCCATTGCTCTCAAAGCAACAAGCAGCAGGGAGGTGCTACCAAGCAAGGTGGCACAAGTTGAAGCTGCAGGGCTAAACGAAGATGAGATGGCACTAATCATCAAATGCTTCAAGACCGCGCTAAAAGGAAGAAAGGAGCACCCCAACAAGAACAAAGCAAAGGGAAAACTCTCCTGTTTTAAATGCGGTAAGACTAGTCATTTTATAGCACAATGCTTCGATAATGATGATGACCAAGAACAAGAAAAGCATGGGAAGAGGGAGAAGAAGAAGGTTTACAAGAAGGCGAAGGGAGAGGTGCACCTTGGCAAAGAATGGGATTCGGACTGCTCCTTATCCGACTACGATGATGAAGGACTGGCAACCTCGGCCTTCAACAAATCTTCGCTCTTCCCCAACGAACGACACACTTGCCTCATGGCCAAGGAGAAGAAAGTAAGTGTTCGCGATACCCCTAAATACACTACTTCTAGTGATGATGAAGTAGATTATACTGATTTATTTAAGGGTTTAGATAGAGCTAAAGTAGATAAAATCAATGAGTTAATTGATGCTTTAAATGAAAAAGATAGATTGCTAGAGAAACAAGAGGACATTTTATATGAGGAGCATGATAAATTTGTTAGTGTGCAAAAATCTCTTGCCTTAGAGATTAGGAGGAATGAAATGATATCTTCTAAATTATCTGCTTGCCATGAAACTATATCTAGCTTAGTTTAAATGATGATTTGAATGCTAAGCTAGAGGAAATTAATAAATCTAGTTCATGTGTAGAGCGTGTTAGTATTTGTAATAGATGTAAGGACTTTGATGCTTGTAATGAACATCTTATTGCTATTACAAAATTGAATGATGAAGTGGCAAGTCTTAATGCTCAACTTAAGACTTGCAAAATTGATTATGATAAATTAAAATTTGCTAGGGATGCCTACACAATTGGTAGACACCCCTCTATTAAGGATAGACTTGGTTTTCAAAAGGAAACCAAGAACTTAACAAGCCAAAAGGCTCCCATTCTCGCCAAGGAGAAAGGGAAGGCTCCTATGGCTAGTAGCATTCAAAGGAATCATACTTTCATGTATAATAGGAAAATTGCTAGTCATTCCAATCATAATAGGAGTTATAATCTTGATGCTTTTGGTTCACATGTTATGTTTGCTTCAAGCTCTATTTTTGTGCATGGTAGAAGTAGGCCTAGAAAAGGTAATGTTGTTCATCATGTGCCTAGGAAAATGTGCAATGAATCTACTATCATTTACCATACTTGCAATACTTCATTTGCTCTTTTATGTAAGAAAGAAAAAGTAGTTGCTAGAAAGCTAAGATCTAAATGCAAGGGAGATAAGACTTGTATTTGGGTTCCAAAGAATATTGTGACTAACCTTGTAGGACCCAACAAGAGTTGGGTATCTAAAACCCAAGTGTAAATTGCCTTGCAGGCTTATGCATCCGGGGTCTCAAGCTGGATTATCGACAGCAGATGCACAAACCACATGACGGGGGAGAAGAAGATGTTCACCTCCTACGTCAAGAACAAGGATTCCCAAGATTCGATCATCTTTGGAATGGGAACCAGGGCAAGGTCAAAGGCTTGGGCAAGATAGCCATCACCAACGAGCATTCCATTTCAAACGTATTTTTAGTAGAGTCGCTTGGTTACAATCTTCTGTCTGTAAGTCAATTGTGCCACATGGGCTACAATTGTTTGTTTACAAATGTTGATGTTTCTGTCTTTAGAAGGAGTGATGGTTCATTAGCGTTTAAGGGTGTATTAGACGGCAAACTCTACTTAGTTGATTTTTTGAAAGAGGAGGCCGATCTAGATGCATGCTTAATAGCTAAGACTAGCATGGGCTGGCTATGGCATCGCCGTCTAGCACATGTTGGGATGAAGAACCTTCATAAACTTCTAAAGGGAGAACATGTGTTAGGACTAACCAATGTCTGCTTCGAAAAAGATAGACCTTGTGCAGCTTGTCAGGCAGGGAAACAGGTGGGAAGCACTCATCAGAACAAGAATGTGATGACTACATCAAGACCACTGGAGCTTCTTCACATGGACCTCTTCGGACCTGTCGCCTACCTTAGCATCGGGGGAAGTAAGTATGGTCTAGTAATTGTTGATGATTTTTCCCGCTTCACTTGGGTGTTCTTTTTGCAGGATAAATCAGAAACCCAAGGGACCCTAAAGCGCTTTCTAAGGAGGGCTCAAAACGAATTTGAGCTCAAAGTGAAAAAGATAAGAAGCGACAATGGGTCCGAGTTCAAGAATCTGCAAGTGGAGGAGTACCTTGAGGAAGAAGGCATCAAGCATGAGTTCTCCGCTCCCTACACACCGCAGCAAAATGGTGTGGTAGAGAGGAAGAACAGGACGCTTATCGACATGGCGAGGACAATGCTTGGAGAATTCAAGACGCCCGAGCGGTTTTGGTCGAAAGCTATGAACATAGCTTGCCACGCCATAAACCAGCTCTACCTACATCGCCTCCTCAAGAAGACCTCGTATGAACTTCTAACCGGTAACAAACCCAATGTCTCATACTTTCGTGTATTTGGGAGCAAATGTTACATTCTAGTGAAGAAAGGTAGAAATTCTAAATTTGCTCCCAAGGCAGTAGAAGGGTTTTTACTAAGGTATGACTCAAATACAAGGGCATATAGAGTCTTCAACGAATCATCGGGTTTGGTTGAAGTCTTTAGCGACGTTGTATTTGATGAGACTAATGGCTCTCCAAGAGAGCAAGTTGATCTTGATGATGTAGATGAAGATGATGTTCCGACGGCCGCAATACGCACCATGGCGATTGGAGATGTGCGACCACAGGAACAACAAGAGCAAGATCAACCTTCTTCCTCAACAATGGTGCATCCCCCAACTCAAGATGATGAACAGGTCCCTCAAGAAAAGGCGCGTGATCAAGGTGGAGCACAAGAAAAACAAGTTATGGAGGAAGAAGCACCACTGGCCCCTCCAACTCAAGTCCGAGCGAAGATCCGGACTGGGTGTTGGCCATGTAGGAAGAGCTCAACAACTTCAAGAGGAATGAAGTTTGGAGCCTAGTGCCACGTCTAAAGCAAAATGTTGTGGGAACCAAGTGGGTGTTCCACAACAAACAAGACGAGCATGGGGTGGTGACAAGGAACAAGGCTCGACTTATGGCAAAAGGTTATTCCCAAGTCGCAGGTTTGGATTTCGAGGAGACTTTTGCTTCTGTGGCTAGGCTAGAGTCTATTCGAATATTGTTAGCCTATGCCGCTCACCACTCTTTTAGGTTGTTTCAAATGGATGTGAAGAGGGCTTTCCTCAACGGTCCAATCAAGGAGGAGGTATACGTGGAACAACCCCCTGGCTTTGAGGATGACAGGTATCCTGACCACGTTTTTAAGCTCTCTAAGGCGCTCTATGGACTTAAGCAAGCCCCAAGAGCATGGTATGAATGCCTTAGAGATTTCTTAATTGCTAATGCTTTCAAGGTTGGGAAAGTCGATCCTACTCTTTTCACTAAGACTTGTGATGGTGATCTTTTTGTGTGCCAAATTTATGTCGATGACATAATATTTGGTTCTATTAACCAAAAGTATTGTGAGGAGTTTAGCAGGGTGATGACTCAAAAGTTTGAGATGTCGATGATGGGCGAGTTGAACTACTTCCTTGGGTTTCAAGTGAAGCAACTCAAGGACGGCACCTTCATCTCCCAAACAAAGTACACTCAAGATCTTCTCAAGCGTTTTGGGATGAAGGACGCCAAGCCCGTGAAGACACCAATGGGAACCGACGGACATGTCGACCTCAACAAAGGAGGTAAGTCCGTTGATCAAAAGGCATACCGGTCTATGATAGGGTCATTACTTTATTTATGTGCTAGTAGACCGGATATTATGCTTAGTGTATGCATGTGTGCTAGATTTCAATCCGACCCAAGGGAATGTCACCTTGTGGCCGTTAAGTGGATTCTTAGATATTTAGTTGCTACGCCTTGCTTCAGGATCTAATATCCAAAGGGGTCTACCTTTGACTTAATTGGATATTCATACTCCGATTATGATGGATACAAGGTTGATAGGAAGAGTACATCAGGGACGTGCCAATTCCTACGAAGGTCCCTGGTGTCTTGGAGTTCAAAGAAACAAACCTCTGTTGCCCTATCCACCGCTGAGGCTAAGTATGTTGCTGCAGGTCAGTGTGGTGCGCAACTACTTTGGATGAGGCAAACCCTCTAGGACTTTGGCTACAATCTGAGCAAAGTCCCACTCCTATGTGACAATGAGAGTGCAATCCGCATGGCGGATAATCCTGTTGAACACAGTCGCACTAAGCACATAGACATCCGGCATCACTTTTTGAGGGACCACCAGCAAAAGGGAGATATCGAGGTGTTCCATATTAGCACCGAGAACCAGCTAGCCAATATCTTTACCAAACCATTAGATGAGAAAACCTTTTGTAGGCTGCGTAGTGAGCTAAATGTCTTAGATTCACGTAACTTGGATTGATCTATAGCATACATGTGTTTTATGCCTTTGATCATGTTACTTATACATTTATGCAATTTGTTGCTTATTTATGGTGCTCAAGTTGTGCAAGGGATCCCCGGACCTCACAAGTCCATGTGTGAATGATTGAGAGCACCTAGAGGGGGGGTGAATAGGTGATCCGGTAAAAACTTAAAACTTAAAGCCACAAACTTGATTAAGTGTTAGAGCAATAAAACCAAGTGGCTAGAGAGGAATTCTTGCAAGACACAATAACCACAAAGATATCAACACAGAGAGGCACAGCGGTTTATCCCGTGGTTCGGCCAAGTCAAAACTTGCCTACTCCACGTTGTGGCGTCCCAATGGACGAGGGTTGCACTCAACCCCTCTCAAGTGATCCAAAGATCCACTTGAATACCACGGTGTTTCTTTTCCTTTCACTATATCCCGTTTGAGAGGAATCTCCACAACTTGGAGTCTCTCGCCCTTACAAAAGATGATCACAAATGAACATGGAAGTAAGGATGGGATGAGCAACACACACAAGTCCACAGCAAATACGCACACACACGGCCAAGACTTGAGCTCTAATGAATATCACAAAGTTCTCACTAGAACGGAGCTCAAATCACTAAGAATGTCGAACAAGTGTGCAAAGACGAAGTGTGAATGATCAAGAATGCTCAAAGTGTGCTTGGTGTCCTCCTCCATGTGCCTAGGGGTCCCTTTTATAGTCCCAAGGCAGCTAGAAGCCGTTGAGAGCAATCTAGGAAGGCAATTCTTGCCTTCTGTCGACTGGCGCACCGGACAGTCCGGTGCAGCACCGGACACTGTCCGGTGCGGATTTCTTTCCTATTCTGGCGCAGCTGACCGTTGGAGACTTGGAGCCGTTGGCGCACCGGACACTGTCCGATGCACACCGGACAGTCCGGTGCTCCCATCCGACCGTTGGCTCGGCCACGCGTCACGCGCGGATTGCGCGGCCGACCGTTGGTGCGCCCGACCGTTGGCTCACCGGACAGTCCGGTGAATTATAGCCGTATGTTGTTGACTTGGTTCCCGAGAGCGGCGACATCGCCGCAGCCGACTCACCGGACACTGTCCGGTGCACCACCGGACAGTCCAGTGATTTATAGCCGTACGCCGCCGTTGAGACCCGAGAGCAGCCTTTTCACCAGAGCCAGCCTGGCGCACTGGACACTGTCTGGTGCACCACCGGACAGTCCGGTGCACCCAGACCGAGCAGAGTCTTGGCTGCTCGAGCCAAGACTTATCCAATTGTATTTTCTCTGATTCTAGCGCTTAGACAAATATGTTAGTACACAAAAACCAATGTACTAAGTCTAGAATCATACCTTTGTATTGATTTGCACTTTGTCCACCATTTGGCATAGTTTAACACTTAAGCACTTGTGTTGGACACTAAATCACCAAAATACTTAGAAATGGCCCAAGGGCACATTTCCCTTTCAATCTCCCCCTTTTTGGTGATTTATGCCAACACAACATAAAGCAACTAAAAGAAGTGCAATATCAATGCAATTTCGAACAAGAAATGATTTTGATTCAAATTTGGCGTATTTGGATCATTCTTTGCCACCACTTGGTTTGTTTTTGTAAATCAAACTCAATTTCCTATCTCTAAGTCAAATTCACTTGTAGAGACATAAAGAGAGGTATTCCAAGAGAAATTGATCAAAGATTCAAAAACTCCCCCTTTTTCCCATAATCAAACATTCTCCCCACAAGAGACAGACTTTTAGCACTAAGAGACAATAAGAGTATTTTGACAAAACAAAACTCTACTCTACTATGTTCAAAATTCTCAAGTGGTAGCTGATCCATTTCTTGCTTTGGCCTTATTCTCTCCCCCTTTGGCATCAAGCACCAAAACGGGATCAATCTTGGCCCTTAAACCCCATTGCCTCACCAAAATCTTCAACTAAGAGTAAAAAGGCAATAAGCATATGAAGACGAACTTGGAGTGAGTTACCCTCTCATCGGAGTGCAGTGGAAGTCTTGTATGGTCCAAGTTCACCTTTCCCTTTCAATCCACCTTTGAGACTAAATCAAGTAAACTCAAACACACGGTTAGTCTCAAAGGGTTAAGTTGTAGCATGCCTCCCCCTAAATAAGTACATCACTTGCAAATGGACTTGTGAGGTCCGGGGATCATGAGTACAACTTGAGCACCATCAATAAATAACAAAATGCATAAGGGAACATGATCAAGGGCATAGACACATGTATGCTATAAATCAATCCAAGTTCCGTGAATCTAAGACATTTAGCTCACTACGCAGCCTGCAAAAGGTCTTCTCATCTAAAGGCTTGGTAAAGATATCGGCTAGCTGGTTCTCGGTGCTAATATAAAACACTTCGATATCTCCCTTTTGCTGGTGGTCTCTCAAAAAGTGATGCCAGATGTCAATGTGCTTTGTGCGGTTGTGCTCAACAGGATTGTCCGCCATGCGGATAGCACTCTCATTGTCACATAGGAGTGGGACTTTGCTCAGATTGTAGCCAAAGTCCCTGAGGGTTTGCCTCATCCAAAGTAGTTGCGCGCAACACTGTCCTGCGGCAACGTACTTGGCATCAGCGGTGGATAGGGCAACAAATGTTTGTTTCTTAGAGCTCCATGACACCAGGGACCTTCCAAGAAATTGACACATCCTTGATGTACTCTTCCTATCGACCTTACATCCAGCATGATCGGAGTCTGAATATCCAATCAAGTCAAAGGTAGACCCCTTTGGATACCAGATCCCGAAGCAAGGCGTAGCGACTAAATATCTAAAAATTCGCTTCACGGCCACTAAGTGACACTCCCTTGGATCGGATTGAAATCTAGCACACATGCATACGCTAAGCATAATATCCGGTCTACTAGCACATAAATAAAGTAAAGACCTATCATAGACCGGTATGCCTTTTGATCAACGGACTTACCTCCTTTGTTGAGGTCGACGTGTTCGTCAGTTCCCATTGGAGTCTTTGCGGGTTTGGCGTCCTTCATTCCAAACCGCTTGAGCAAGTCTTGCGTATACTTCGTTTGAGAGATGAAGGTGCCATCCTTGAGTTGCTTCACTTAGAACCCAAGGAAGCAGTTCAACTCGCCCATCATCGACATCTCGAATTTCTGCGTCATCACCCTGCTAAACTCTTCACAAGACTTTTGGTTAGTAGAACCAAATATTATGTCATCGACATAAATTTGGCACACAAATAAGTCACCATCACATGTCTTAGTGAAAAGAGTTGGATCGGCTTTCCCAACCTTGAAAGCATTAGCAATTAAAAAGTCTCTAAGGCATTCATACCAGGCTCTTGGGGCTTGCTTAAGTCCATAGAGCGCCTTAGAGAGCTTACACACGTGGTCAGGGTACCGTTCATCCTCAAAGCCAGGGGGTTGCTCCATGTACACCTCCTCCTTGATTGGCCCGTTGAGGAAAGCGCTCTTCACATCCATTTGGAACAACCTGAAAGAATGGTGAGCGGCATATGCTAGCAAAATATGAATAGACTCTAGCCTAGCCACAGGAGAGAAAGTCTCCTCAAAGTCCAAACCTGCGACTTGGGCATAACCTTTTGCCACAAGTCGAGCCTTGTTCCTTGTCACCACTCCATGCTCGTCTTGTTTGTTGTGGAACACCCACTTGGTTCCCACAACGTTTTGCTTGGGACGAGGCACCAGTGTCCAAACTTCATTTCTCTTGAAGTTATTGAGCTCTTCCTGCATGGCCAACACCCAGTCCGGATCTAGCAAAGCCTCTTCTACCCTGAAAGGCTCAATAGAAGAGACAAAAGAGTAATGCTCACAAAAATTAACTAATCTAGAGCGAGTAGTTACTCCCATGCTAATGTCACCCAAAATTTGGTCGACGGGATGATTCCTTTGAATCATCGCTCGAACTTGAGTTGGAGGGGCTTGTGGTGCTTCTTCCTCCATAACTTGATCATCTTGTGCTCCCCCTTGATCACATGCCTCTTCTTGATGAACCTGTTCATCGTGTTGAGTTGGGGAATGCACCATTGTTGAGGAAGAAGGTTGATCTTGCTCCTTTTGTTCCTGTGGCCTCACTTCTCCAATCGCCATGGTGCGTATTGCGGCCGTTGGAACATCATCTTCATCTACATCATCAAGCTCAACTTGCTCTCTTGGAGAGCCGTTAGTCTCATCAAATACAACGTCGCTAGAGACTTCAACCAAAACTGATGATTTGTTGAAGACTCTATACGCCTTTGCATTTGAGTCATAACCTAACAAAAACCCTTCTACCGCTTTGGGAGCAAATTTGGAATTCCTACCCTTCTTCACTAGAATGTAGCATTTACTCCCAAAAACTCAGAAATACGAAACATTGGGTTTGTTACCGGTTAGTAGCTCGTATGACGTCTTCTTGAGGAGGCGATGGAGATAGACTCGGTTTATGGCATGGCAAGCCGTGTTCACAGCTTCCGACCAAAACCGCTCGGGCATCTTGAATTCTCCAAGCATCGTCCTCGCCATGTCTATGAGCGTCCGGTTCTTCCTCTCTACCACACCATTTTGCTGTGGTGTGTAGGGAGCGGAGAACTCGTGCTTGATTCCTTCCTCCTCAAGGTATTCCTCCACTTGAAGGTTCTTGAACTCGGACCCATTGTCGCTCCTTATCTTCTTCACCTTGAGCTCAAACTCATTTTGAGCTCTCCTTAGGAAGCGCTTGAGGGTCCCTTGGGTTTCCGATTTATCCTGCAAAAAGAATACCCAAGTGAAGCGGGAAAAATCATCAACAATTACTAAACCATACTTACTTCCCCCGATGCTGAGGTAGGCGACGGGTCCGAAGAGGTCCATATGCAGCAGCTCCAAGGGTCTTGATGTAGTCATCACGTTCTTGATGTGATGAGCACTTCCCACTTGTTTACCTACTTGACAAGCTGCACAAGGTCTATCTTTTTCGAAATGCACATTTGTTAGACCTAACACATGTTCTCCCTTTAGAAGTTTGTGAAGGTTCTTCATCCCCACATGTGCTAGACGGCGATGCCACAGCCAGCCCATGCTAGTCTTAGCGATTAAGCATGCATCTAGACCGGCCTCCTCCTTTGCAAAATCAACTAAATAGAGTTTGTCGTCTAGTACACCCTTAAATGCTAATGAACCATCACTCCTTCTAAAGACAGACACATCTACATTTGTGAATAAGCAATTATATCCCATATTACACAATTGACTAACCGATAAAAGAGTATAACCTAGCGACTCTACTAAAAATACATTGGAGATAGAGTGCTCATTTGAGATGGCAATCTTGCCTAGGCCTTTAACCTTGCCTTGATTCCCGTCACCGAATATGATTGAGTCTTGGGAATCTTTGTTCTTGACGTAGGAGGTGAACATCTTTTTCTCCCCTGTCATGTGGTTTGTGCATCCGCTGTCGATAATCCAGCTTGATCCCCCGGATGCATAAACCTGCAAGGCAAATTAGGCTTGGGTCTTAGGTACCCAACTCTTGTTGGGTCCTACGAGGTTAGTAACAATAGCCTTAGGGACCCAAATTCAAGTTTTGTCTCCCTTGCATTTTGCCCCTAATTTCCTAGCAACCACTTTCTTATCCTTTCTACAAATAGCAAAGGAAGCATTGCAAGCATGGTAAATTGTAGAATGTTCATTACTCACTTTCCTAGGTACATGAACAACATTTCTTCTAGGCATATGATGAATAACATTTTTCCTAGCCAAATTTCTATCATGCATAATAGAAGAACTAGAAGCAATCATGGCATGAGAATTAAAAGCATCATAACTTCTATGAACATTCCTAGAAAATCTCATATCATGGTTGTCGGCGTTTCGAGACGGGGGGGTCCCCGAGCCGACGAGTGAGTGTGCCGCGTGCCCCAGCCCAGATGGGTCGAGCGCGTGGGCGAGCGCGAAGGGGGGAGAGAGCGAGGTCGGTGGCCAGAGCCGGGTCGTGATGAGGGAGGCGGAGATCCCGCGGCCTTCGTGTTCGTCCCGCGCCCAGGTCGGGTGCGCTTGCAGTAGGGGGTTACAAGCGTCCGCGCGGGTGAGGGGAGCGAGCGGCCCCAAGAGAGCGCCTGCCCCTGCCCTCGTTCCCGCGAGGCCAACCTTCTCTAAGAAGGCCCTAGTCCTTCCTTTTATAGGCGTAAGGAGAGGATCCAGGTGTACAAATGGGGGTGTAGCAAGGTGCTACGTGTCTAGCGGGGGAGAGCTAGTGCCCTAAGTACATGCCAAGGTGGCAGCTGGAGAGATCTTGGCACCCAGCTAGTGTGGCGTCGTGGCTGTCGGAGAAGCAACGGAGCTTGGCGGAGGGACAGCTGTCGGAGTGGTTGGGCCCTTGCTGACGTCCCCCTGCTTCCGTAAGAGAGCTGAGAGCCGCCGTCGTCATGGGTCCAGTGGGGTGCCATCATTGCCTATCTGGCGGAGCTAGCCAGATGGGACGTCGGTCCTGTTCCCTGCGGCCCGAGTCGGCTCGGGGTAGGGTGATGATGGCGCCTCCTGTTGACGTGGCGGACTCGTGCCCTAGGTCGGGCGACGTGGAGGCTCCTCCGAAGCCGAGGTCGAGTCTGTCCTGCATGGCCGAGGCCGAGCCCGAGCTCCTAGGTCGGGCGAGGCGGAGGTCGTTCGGCAGAGGCCAGGGCGGAGTCCGAGCCCTGGGTCGGGCGAGGCGGAGTTCGTCGTCTTCCGGGGCCTTAGCCCGGGTCCGAGCCCTGGGTCGGGCGGAGCGGAGTTCGCCGTCTTCCGGGGCCTTAGCCCGAGTCTGAGCCCTGGGTCGGGCGGAGCGGAGTTCGCCGTCTTCCGGGGCCTTAGCCCGAGTCCGAGCCCTAGGTCGGGCGGAGCGGAGTTCGCCGTCTTCCGGGGCCTTAGCCCGAGTCCGAGCCCTAGGTCGGGCGGAGCTTCCTATGGCGCTTTTGGCCAAGCCTGGCCGCCCGGCAGTCCCACTCTTTGCGTCAAATGCCCTAGTGACTTGGTCGGTCGGCGTGGTGATTTAGTCAGGGTTGCCTCTCAACGTAGGCAAGGCCTCGGGCGAGCCGGAGATGCGTCTGCCGTAAAAAGGGGGCCTCGGGCGAGACGGAAACACCTCAGGGTCGGCTGCCCTTGCCCGAGGCTAGGCTCGGGCATGGCGTGATCGAGTCGCTCGTATGGACTGATCCCTGACTTAATCTAACCCATCAGGCCTCTGCAGCTTTATGCTGATGGGGGTTACCAGTTGAGAATTAGGCGTCTTGAGGGTACCCCTAATTATGGTCCCCGACAATGGTACATGAAAGCATGGTTCTTTTGAACATTATTAGCCATAGGGGCCTTCCCTTTCTCCTTGGCGGAGATGGGAGCCTTATGACTTGTTAAGTTCTTGGCTTCCCTCTTAAAGCCAAGCCTATCCTTAATTGAGGGGTGTCTACCAATCGTGTAGGCATCCCTTGCAAATTTTAGTTTATCAAATTCACTTTTGCTAGTCTTAAGTTGGACATTAAGACTAGCCACTTCATCATTTAGTTTATAAATGCAAACTAGGTGTTCACTACAAGCATCAACATTAAAATCTTTACACCTATTGCAAATCATAACATGTTCTACATAAGAGGTTGATTTATCAGCTATTTCTAACTTAGCATTCAAGTCATCATTGATACTCTTTAAGCTAGAAATAGATTCATGGCATGTAGACAATTCACATGAAAGCATTTCATTTCTTTTAACTTCTAAAGCAAGGGAATTTTGTGTACTTACAAATTTATCATGCTCTTCATATAAAAGATCTTCTTGCTTTTCTAAAAGATTATTTTTCTCATTCAAAGCATCAATCAATTTATTGATCTTATCAATTTTAGTTCTATCTAAGCCTTTGAATAAATATGCATAGTCTATTTCATCATCACTAGATTCATCCTCACTTGAAGAAGCATAAGTAGTATTGTTTCGAGTACATACCTTCTTCTCCTTTGCCATGAGGCATGTGTGATGCTCGTTGGGGAAGAGAGACGATTTGTTGAAGGCGGTGGCGGCGAGTCCTTCGTCGTCGGAGTCGGACGAAGAGCAATCTGAATCCCACTCCTTTCCAAGGTGTGCCTCGCCTTTAGCCTTCTTGTAAACCTTCTTGTTCTCTCTTTTCCCATTCTTTCCTTGTTCCTGGTCACTATCATTATCGGGACAGTTAGCAATAAAGTGACCAACCTTACCGCACTTGAAGCAGGAGCGCTTTCCCTTCGTCTTGTTCTTTTTGGGATGCTCCTTGCGGCCCTTTAGCGCTGTCTTGAAGCGCTTGATGATGAGGGCCATTTCTTCCTCATTGAGCCCCGCCGCCTCAACTTGTGCCACCTTGCTAGGTAGCACCTCCTTGCTATTTGTTGCCTTGAGAGCAATGGCTTGAGGCTCATGAATTGGACCATTCAACGCCTCATCGACGTATCTTGCCTCCTTGATCATCATCCGCCCGCTTACGAACTTTCCAAGTATTTCTTCGGGCGACATCTTGGTGTACCTAGGATTTTCACGAATATTGTTTACAAGATGTGGATCAAGGACAGTGAAAGATCTTAGCTTTAGGCGGACGACGTCGTGGTCCGTCCATCGCGTGCTTCCATAGCTCCTTATCTTGTTGACGAGGGTCTTGAGCCTATTGTATGTTTGGGTTGGCTCCTCTCCCCTGATCATTGCGAATCTCCCAAGTTCGCCCTCCACCAACTCCATCTTGGTGAGCATGGTGACGTCATTTCCCTCATGAGAGATCCTGAGGGAGTCCCAAATTTGCTTGGCGTTATCCAAGCCACTCACCTTATGATATTCATCCCTGCACAATGATGCTAAAAGAACAGTAGTAGCTTGTGCATTTTTATGAATTTGTTCATTGATGAATATGGGACTATCCGTACTATCAAATTGCATTCCATTTTCTACTATCTCCCATATACTTGGATGGAGAGAGAACAAGTGGCTACGCATTTTGTGACTCCAAAATCCATAGTCCTCTCCATCAAAGTGAGGAGGTTTACCGAGTGGAATGGAAAGCAAATGAGTATTGGAGCTTTGCGGAATACGAGAATAATCAAAAGAAAAGTTTGAATTGACTGTTTTCTTTTTCTCGTAGTCGTCGTCCATTTGGGAAGAGGAAGATTCGTCGCTGTCGTAGTAGACTATCTCCTTGATGCGCCTTGTTTTCTTCTTCTTCCCATCTTTTCTTTTGTGGCTCGAGCCCAAGTCAGTAGGCTTGTCATCTTTTGGATCATTGACGAAGGACTCCTTCTCCTTATCATTGACCACCATCCCCTTACCCTTAGGATCTATCTCTTCGGGCGATTAGTCCCTTACGTGAAGAGAACGGCTCCGATACCAATTGAGAGCACCTAGAGGGGGGGTGAATAGGTGATCCTGTAAAAACTTAAAACTTGAAGCCACAAACTTGATTAAGTGTTAGAGCAATAAAACCAAGTGGCTAGAGAGGAATTCTTGCAAGACACAATAACCACAAAGATATCAACACAGAGAGGCATAGTGGTTTATCCCGTGGTTCGGCCAAGTCAAAACTTGCCTACTCCACGTTGTGGCGTCCCAATGGACGAGGGTTGCACTCAACCCCTCTCAAGTGATCCAAAGATCCACTTGAATACCATGGTGTTTCTTTTCCTTTCACTATATCCCGTTTGAGAGGAATCTCCACAACTTGGAGTCTCTCGCCCTTACAAAAGATGATCACAAATGAACACGGAAGTAAGGATGGGATGAGCAACACACACAAGTCCACAACAAATACGCACACACACGTCCAAGACTTGAGCTCTAATGAATATCACAAAGTTCTCACTAGAACGGAGCTCAAATCACTAAGAATGTCGAACAAGTGTGCAAAGACGAAGTGTGAATGATCAAGAATGCTCAAAGTGCGCTTGGTGTCCTCCTCCATGCGCCTAGGGGTCCCTTTTATAGTCCCAAGGCAACTAGGAGCCGTTGAGAGCAATCCAGGAAGGCAATTCTTGCCTTCTGTCGACTGGCGCACCGGACAGTCCGGTGCACCACCGGACACTGTCTGGTGCGGATTTCTTTCCTATTCTGGCGCAGCTGACCGTTGGAGACTTGGAGCCGTTGGCGCACCGGACACTGTCCGGTGCACACCGGACAGTCCGGTGCTCCCATCTGACCGTTCGCTCGGCCACGCGTCACGCGCGGATTGCACGGCCGACTGTTGGTGCGCCCGACCGTTGGCTCACCGGACAGTCCGGTGCCTCACTCGACAGTCCGGTGAATTATAGTCGTACGCTGTTGACTTGGTTCCTGAGAGCGGCGACTTCGCCGCAGCCGACTCACCGGACACTGTCCGGTGCACCGCCGGACAGTCCGGTGATGTATAGCCGTACGCCGTCGTCGAGACCCGAGAGCAGCCTTTTCACCAGAGCCAGCCTGGCGCACCGGACACTGTCCGGTGCACCACCGGACAGTCCGGTGCACCTAGACCGAGCAGAGTCTTGGCTGCTCGAGCCAAGACTTATCCAATTGTATTTTCTCTGATTCTAGCACTTAGACAAATATGTTAGTACACAAAAACCAATGTACTAAGTCTAGAATCATACCTTTGTATTGATTAGCACTTTGTCCACCATTTGGCATAGTTTAACACTTAAGCACTTGTGTTGGACACTAAATCACCAAAATACTTAGAAATGGCCCAAGGGCACATTTCCCTTTCAATGATGCACATATTTAGGGGGAGAAGTGCTACAACTTGACCCTTTGAGACTAATCTTTGTGTTTGAGTTACTTGATGTAGTCTCAAAGGTGCATTGAAAGGGAAAGGTGAACTTGGACCATGCAAAGACTTCCACTGCACTCCGGTATTAGTGTACTCACGTCCAAGTTCATTCTCATGCTCTTATTGCCTTTTGCTCTTAATTGACAATTTTTGGTGAGGCAATGGGGTTAAAGGGCCAAAAATGATCCCGTTTTGGTGCTTAATGCCAAAGGGGGAGAAATTAAGGCCAAAGCAAATGGATCAGCTACCACTTGAGAATTTTGAAAATAGTAGAGTTAGAATTTTTGATTTGTCCAAAATACTCTTATTGCAAAATTTGGTCTCTTGTGGGGGTGAATTTATGATTATGGGAAAAAGGGGGAGTTTTGGCTCTTGATAAATTTTTCCATTGGAATATCTCTATTTGTGCCCAAACAAGTGAGTTTGACCTAGAGATAGGAAAATGAATTTGATTTGCAAAAACAAACCAAGTGGTGGCAAAGAATGATCCAAATATGCCAAATTAGAGTCAAAAACAATTTGGTCCTTATTTGCATCGATGTTGCACTTATTGTGTTGCTTTTTGATGTGTTGGCATAAATCACCAAAAAAGGGGAGATTGAAAGGGAAATTTGCCTTTGGGCCATTTCTATAATGTTTTGGTGATTAAGTGTCCAACACATATTAAGTGAGTTGATTATGTGCCAAACAAGCAAGAAGTGCAAATCATGTAACAAGGTATGTTTCTAGACTTAGTACATTGTTTTGAGTACTAACATATACTGTCTAAGTGCTAGAAACAGAGAAAAGAAGAGAAGAAAAGAAATGCAAATGACTTGGCTTGGTACAGCCAAAGTCCAGCTCGGTACAACCAAAGTCCAGCTCGGCTTGGCACACCGGACTGTCCGGTGGTACACCGGACAGTGTCCGGTGCGTCAGGACAGCCTCCGATGAACAGGCCATTCTCAGGAAAAATCGGCGACGTACGGCTATAATTCACCGGACTGTCCGGTGGTGCACCAGACTGTCCGGTGAGCCAACAGCCGCCAGCGCAACGGTCGGCCGTGCAATCCGCGGGCGACGCGTGGCCCACGCCAACGGTCGGTAGGGGGCATCGGACTGTCCGGTGCGCCAACTACCATGAATCTGCAACGGTCGTCTACGCCAGAATAGGAAAGAGATCGGCACTGGACCGTCTACAGTGACTGTCCAGTGGCGCACTGGATTGTCCGGTGCGCCACCCGACAAAAGAAAACTTTGGCCTTCCTTGTTGGTCTCCAACGGCTCCTAGCTGCCTTGGGGCTATAAAAGGGACCCCTAGGCGCATGGAGGAGTCACCTAAGCATTCAAGAAACATTCTAAGACTTCTAGACTCCAACTTCGCGCATCTGATTCTTTGAGATAGTGACTTGAGCTCCATTTGAGTTGTGAACTCCGTGGATAACGTTTTTGAGCTCAAGTTGTGACTTGTGTGCATGATTGTGCTGTGATTTGAGTCTTGTGTGCGTTGCTCTCCCCTCCCTTACTTCTATGCTTCTTTTGTGATCATCATTGTAAGGGCGAGAGGCTCCAAGTTGTGGAGATTCCTCGCAAACGGGAGAAAGACAAAGAAAGGAAAAACCGTGGTATTCAAGTTGATCATTGGATCACTTGAAAGGGGTTGAGTGCAACCCTCGTCCATTGGGACGCCACAACGTGGAAGTAGGCAAGTATTACTTGGCCGAACCACGGGATAAAAATCGTGTGTCTCTTGTGTGCTTTACCTTTGACTATCTGTGGTCACAAGAACTCGCTTCAAGCTACTTAGCCGTTCTAACTTACATAACAAAGTTTTGTGGCTATTAGTGTTGAATTTTATAGGATCACCTATTCACCCCCCCCCCCTCTAGGTGCTCTCAATTGGTATCAGAGTCGTTCTCTTCATGTAAGGGACTAATCACCCGAAGAGATGGATCCTAAGGGAAAGGGGATGGTGGTCAACAACAAAGAGAAGAAGTCCATCTTCAATGAGCCAAGAGATGACAAGCCCACTGACTCTGGCTCGAGTCACAAGAAGAAGGACAGGAAGAAGAAGAGGCGCATCAAGAAGATCATTTACTATGACAGCGATGCCTCCTCTTCTTCACCAAGAGACGACGACGACGACTCGTCTAAGAAGAAACTGGTTAATCAAAACTTTTCATATGATTATTCTCGTATTCCTTTCAATTCCAATGCTCATTTGCTTTCAATTCCTCTTGGTAAACCTCCACACTTTGATGGAGAGGACTACTCTTTTTGGAGTCACAAAATGCGTAGTCACTTATTTTCTCTCCATCCTAGTATTTGGGAGATAGTTGAAAATGGAATGCACTTTGATAGTACAGATAACCCTGTGTTTATTAATGAGCAAATTCATAAGAATGCACAAGCTACCACTGTTTTGCTAGCATCCTTGTGTAGGGACGAATACAACAAGGTGAGCGGCTTGGACAATGCCAAGCAAATTTGGGATACCCTCAAGATATCGCATGAGGGAAATGACGCCACCATGATCACCAAAATGGAGTTGGTGGAAGGCGAGCTGGGAAGGTTCGCGATGATCAGGGGAGAGGAGCCAACACAAACATACAACAGGCTCAAGACCCTGGTCAACAAGATTAGGAGCTTTGGAAGTACAAGATGGACGGACCACGACGTCGTCCGACATATGCTAAGGTCATTCATGGTAATTGACCCCCATCTTGTAAATCTCATTCATGAAAATCCTAGGTACACCAAAATGACGCCCGAGGAGATACTCGGCAAGTTCATGAGCGGGCGCATGATGGTGAAAGAAGCATGGTACGTAGACGACGTGCTTAATGGTCGACTACCAGTCTACGAACCACAACCCGTTGCTCTCAAAGCAACAAGCAGCAGGGAGGTGCTACCAAGCAAGGTGGCACAAGTTGAAGCTACAGGGCTAAACGAAGATGAGATGGCACTAATCATCAAACGCTTCAAGACCGCGCTAAAAGGAAGAAAGGAGCACCCCAACAAGAACAAAGCAAAGGGAAAACGCTCCTGTTTTAAATGCGGTAAGACTAGTCATTTTATAGCACAATGCCCTGATAATGATGATGACCAAGAACAAGAAAAGCATGGGAAGAGGGAGAAGAAGAAGGTTTACAAGAAGGCGAAGGGAGAGGCGCACCTTGGCAAAGAATGGGATTCGGACTGCTCCTCATCCGACTACGATGATGAAGGACTGGCAGCCTCGGCCTTCAACAAATCTTCGCTCTTCCCCAACGAACGAAACAATTGCCTCATGGCCAAGGAGAAGAAAGTAAGTGTTCGCGATACCCCTAAATACACTACTTCTAGCGATGATGATTCTAGTGATGATGAAGTAGATTATACTGATTTATTTAAGGGTTTAGATAGAGCTAAAGTAGATAAAATCAATGAGTTAACTGATGCTTTAAATGAAAAAGATAGATTGCTGGAGAAACAATAGGACATTTTATATGAGGAGCATGATAAATTTGTTAGTGTGCAAAAATCTCTTGCCTTAGAGATTAAGAGGAATGAAATGATATCTTCTGAATTATCTGCTTGCCATGAAACTATATCTAGCTTAAAAAGTTTAAATGATGATTTGAATGCTAAGCTAGAGGAAATTAATAAATCTAGTTCATGTGTAGAGCGTGTTAGTATTTGTAATAGATGTAAGGACTTTGATGCTTGTAATGAACATCTTATTGCTATTAAAAAATTGAATGATGAAGTGGCAAGTCTTAATGCTCAACTTAAGACTTGCAAAATTGATTATGATAAATTAAAATTTGCTAGGGATGCCTACACAATTGGTAGACACCCCTCCATTAAGGATAGACTTGGTTTTCAAAAGGAAACCAAGAACTTAACAAGCCAAAAGGCTCCCATTCTCGCCAAGGAGAAAGGGAAGGCTCCTATGGCTAGTAGCATTCAAAGGAATCATACTTTCATGTATAATAGGAAAATTGCTAGTCATTCCAATTATAATAGGAGTTATAATCTTGATGCTTTTGGTTCACATGCTATGTTTACTTCAAGCTCTACTTTTGTGCAGGGTAGAAGTAGGCCTAGAAAAGGTAATGTTGTTCATCATGTGCCTAGGAAAATGTGCAATGAATCTACTATCATTTACCATGCTTGCAATACTCCATTTGCTCTTTTATGTAAGAAAGAAAAAGTAGTTGCTAGAAAGCTGAGATCCAAATGCAAGGGAGATAAGACTTGTATTTGGGTTCCAAAGGATATTGTGACTAACCTTGTAGGACCCAACAAGAGTTGGGTACCTAAAACCCAAGTGTAAATTGCCTTGCAGGCTTATGCATCCGGGGGCTCAAGCTGGATTATTGACAGCGGATGCACAAACCACATGACGGGGGAGAATAAGATGTTCACCTCCTACGTCAAGAACAAGGATTCCCAAGATTCGATCATCTTTGGAATGGGAACCAGGGCAAGGTCAAAGGCTTGGGCAAGATAGCCATTACCAACGAGCATTCCATTTCAAATGTATTTCTAGTAGAGTCGCTTGGTTACAATCTTCTGTCTGTAAGTCAATTGTGCCACATGGGCTACAATTGTTTGTTTACAAATGTTGATGTTTCTGTCTTTAGAAGGAGTGATGGTTCATTAGCGTTTAAGGGTGTATTAGACGACAAACTCTACTTAGTTGATTTTTTGAAAGGCGAGGCCGATCTAGATGCATGCTTAATAGCTAAGACTAGCATGGGCTGGCTGTGGCATCGCCGTCTAGCACATGTTGGGATGAAGAACCTTCATAAACTTCTAAAGGGAGAACATGTGTTAGGACTAACCAATGTCTGCTTCGAAAAAGATAGACCTTGTGCAGCTTGTCAGGCAGGGAAACAAGTGGGAAGCACTCATCACAACAAGAATGTGATGACTACATCAAGACCACTGGAGCTTCTTCACATGGACCTCTTCAGACCTGTCGCCTACCTTAGCATCGGGGGAAGTAAGTATGGTCTAGTAATTGTTGATGATTTTTCCCGCTTCACTTGGGTGTTCTTTTTGCAGGATAAATCAGAAACCCAAGGGACCCTAAAGCGCTTTCTAAGGAGGGCTCAAAACGAATTTGAGCTCAAAGTGAAAAAAGATAAGAAGCGACAACGGGTCTGAGTTCAAGAATCTGCAAGTGGAGGAGTACCTTGAGGAAGAAGGCGTCAAGCATGAGTTCTCCGCTCTCTACACACCGCAGCAAAACGGTGTGGTAGAGAGGAAGAACAGGACGCTTATCGACATGGCGAGGACGATGCTTGGAGAATTCAAGACGCCCGAATGGTTTTGGTCGGAAGCTATGAACACAGCTTGCCACGCCATAAACCGGCTCTACCTACATCGCCTCCTCAAGAAGACCTCGTATGAACTTCTTACCGGTAACAAACCCAACGTCTCATACTTTCGTGTATTTGGGAGCAAATGTTACATTCTAGTGAAGAAAGGTAGAAATTATAAATTTGCTCCCAAGGCAGTAGAAGGGTTTTTACTAGGGTATGACTCAAATACAAGGGCGTATAGAGTCTTCAACAAATCATCGGGTTTGGTTGAAGTCTTTAGCGACGTTGTATTTGATGAGACTAATGGCTCTCCAAGAGAGCAAGTTGATCTTGATGATGTAGATGAAGATGATGTTCCAACGGCCGCAATATGCACCATGGCGATTGGAGATGTGCGACCACAGGAACAACAAGAGCAAGATCAACCTTCTTCCTCAACAATGGTGCATCCCCCAACTCAAGATGATGAACAAGTCCCTCAAGAAAAGGCGCGTGATCAAGGGGGAGCACAAGAAGAACAAGTTATGGAGGAAGAAGCACCACTAGCCCCTCCAACTCAAGTCCGAGCAAAGATCCGGACTGGGTGTTGGCCATGTAGGAAGAGCTCAACAACTTCAAGAGGAATGAAGTTTGGAGCCTGGTGCCACGTCTAAAGCAAAATGTTGTGGGAACCAAGTGGGTGTTCCACAACAAATAAGACGAGCACGGGGTGGTGACAAGGAACAAGGCTCGACTTGTGGCAAAAGGTTATGCCCAAGTCGCAGGTTTGGATTTTGAGGAGACTTTTGCTTCTGTGGCTAGGCTAGAGTCTATTCGAATATTGTTAGCCTATGCCGCTCACCACTCTTTCAGGTTGTTTCAAATGGATGTGAAGAGGGCTTTCCTCAACGGGCCAATCAAGGAGGAGGTATACGTGGAATAACCCCTGGCTTTGAGGATGATAGGTATCCTGACCACGTTTTTAAGCTCTCTAATGCGCTCTATGGACTTAAGCAAGCCCCAAGAGCATGGTATGAATGCCTTAGAGATTTCTTAATTGCTAATGCTTTCAAGGTTGGGAAAGTCGATCCTACTCTTTTCACTAAGACTTGTGATGGTGATCTTTTTGTGTGCCAAATTTATGTCGATGACATAATATTTGGTTCTACTAACCAAAAGTCTTGTGAGGAGTTTAGCAGGGTGATGACTCAAAAGTTTGAGATGTCGATGATGGGCGAGTTGAACTACTTCCTTGGGTTTCAAGTGAAGCAACTCAAGGACGACACCTTCATCTCCCAAACAAAGTACACTCAAGATCTTCTCAAGCAGTTTGGGATGAAGGACGCCAAGCCCGTGAAGACACCAATGGGAACCGACGGACATGTCGACCTCAACAAAGGAGGTAAGTCCGTTGATCAAAAGGCATACCGGTCTATGATAGAGTCATTACTTTATTTATGTGCTAGTAGACTGGATATTATGCTTAGCGTATGCATGTGTGCTAGATTTCAATCTGACCCAAGGGAATGTCACCTTGTGGCTGTTAAGCGGATTCTTAGATATTTAGTTGCTACGCCTTGCTTCGGGATCTGGTATCCAAAGGGGTCTACCTTTGACTTAATTGGATATTCATACTCCGATTATGCTGGATACAAGGTTGATAGGAAGAGTACATCAGGGACGTGCCAATTCCTAGGAAGGTCCCTGGTGTCTTGGAGTTCAAAGAAACAAACCTCCGTTGCCCTATCCACCGCTGAGGCTAACTATGTTGCCGCAGGTCAGTGTTGTGCACAACTACTTTGGATGAGGCAAACCCTCTAGGACTTTGGCTACAATCTGAGCAAAGTCCCACTCCTATGTGATAATGAGAGTGCAATCTGCATGGCGGATAATCCTATTGAACACAGCCGCACTAAGCACATAGAGATCCGGCATCACTTTTTGAGGGACCACCAGCAAAAGGGAGATATCGAGGTGTTCCATATTAGCATCAAGAACCAGCTAGCCGATATCTTTACCAAGCCATTAGATGAGAAAACCTTTTGTAGGCTGCGTAGTGAGCTAAATGTCTTAGCTTCACGTAACTTGGATTGATCTATAGCATACATGTGTTTTATGCCTTTGATCATGTTACTTATACATTTATGCAATTTGTTGCTTATTTATGGTGCTCAAGTTGTGCAAGGGATCCCCGGACCTCACAAGTCCATGTGTGAATGATGCACATATTTAGGGGGAGAAGTGCTACAACTTGACACTTTGAGACTAATCCTTGTGTTTGAGTTACTTGATGTAGTCTCAAAGGTGCATTGAAAGGGAAAGGTGAACTTGGACCATGCAAAGACTTCCACTGCACTCCGGTATTAGTGTACTCACCTCCAAGTTCATTCTCATGCTCTTATTGCCTTTTGCTCTTAATTTACAATTTTTAGTGAGACAATGGGGTTAAAGGGCCAAAAATGATCCCGTTTTGGTGTTTAATGCCAAAGGGGTAGAAATTAAGGCCAAAGCAAATGGATCAGCTACCACATGAGAATTTTGAAAATAGTAGAGTTAGAATTTTTTTGATTTGTCCAAAATACTCTTATTGCAAAATTTGGTCTCTTGTGGGGGTGAATTTATGTTTATGGGAAAAAGGGGGAGTTTTTGGCTCTTGATAATTTTTTCCATTGGAATATCTCTATTTGTGCCCAAACAAGTGAGTTTGACCTAGAGATAGGAAGATGAATTTGATTTGCAAAAACAAACCAAGTGGTGGCAAAGAATGATCCAAATATGCCAAATTAGAGTCAAAAACAATTTGGTCCTTATTTGCATCGATGTTGCACTTATTTGTGTTGCTTTTTGATGTGTTGGCATAAATCACCAAAAAAGGGGAGATTGAAAGGGAAATGTGCCTTTGGGCCATTTCTATAATGTTTTGGTGATTAAGTGTCCAACACATATTAAGTGAGTTGATTATGTGCCAAACAAGCAAGAAGTGCAAATCATGTAACAAGGTATGTTTCTAGACTTAGTACATTGTTTTGAGTACTAACATATACTGTCTAAGTGCTAGAAACAAAGAAAAGAAGAGAATAAAAGAAATGCAAATGACTTGGCTTGGTACAGCCAAAGTCCAGCTCGGCTTGGCACACCGGACTGTCCGGTGGTACACCGGACAGTGTCCGGTGCGTCAGGCCAGCCTCCGATGAACAGGCCACTCTCGGGAAAAATCGGCGGCGTATGGCTATAATTCACCGGACTGTCCGGTGGTGCACCGGACTATCCGGTGAGCCAACAGCCGCCAGCGCAACGGTCGGCCGCGCAATCCGCGGGCGACGCGTGGCCCACGCCAACGGTCGGCAGGGGGCACCGGACTGTCCGGTGTGCACCGAACAGTGTCCGGTGCGCCAACTACCATGAATATGCAATGGTCGTCTACGCCAGAATAGGAAAGAGATCGGCACCGGACCGTCTACAGTGACTGTCTAGTGGCGCACCGGATTGTCCGGTGCGCCACCCGATAGAAGGCAACTTTGGCCTTCCTTTTTGGTCTCCAACGGCTCCTAGCTGTCTTGGGGCTATAAAAGGGACCCCTAGGCACATGGAGGAGTCACCCAAGCATTCAAGAAACATTCTAAGACTTCTATACTCCAACTTCGCGCATTTGATTCTTTGAGATAGTGACTTGAGCTCCATTTGAGTTGTGAACTCCGTGGATAACGTTTTTGAGCTCAAGTTGTGACTTGTGTGCGTGATTATGCTGTTATTTGAGTCTTGTGTGCGTTGCTCTCCCCTCCCTTACTTCTGTGCTTCTTTTGTGATCATCATTGTAAGGGCGAGAGGCTCCAAGTTGTGGAGATTCCTCGCAAACGGGAGAAAGACAAATAAAGGAAAAACCATGGTATTCAAGTTGATCATTGGATCACTTGAAAGGGGTTGAGTGCAACCCTCGTCCATTGGGACGCCACAACGTGGAAGTAGGCAAGTATTACTTGGCCGAACCACGGGATAAAATTGTGTGTCTCTTCTGTGCTTTACCTTTGACTATCTATGGTCACAAGAACTCACTTCAAGCTACTTAGTCGTTCTAACTTACATAACAAAGTTTTGTGGCTATTAGTGTTGAATTTTACAGGATCACCTATTCACCCCCCCCCCCCCTCTAAGTGCTCTCAACCCTACGCCGGACAGTCTGGAGTTACATAGAGCCCACCACATGGGTCACAGGTGTTGCCTGATGTGACCGGACAGTCCGAGGATAGTACCGGACCGTCCGGTCCACTCACAGACCATCCGACTGTGCAGGTCGGACCGTCCGGAGCACCAGAAGTCACCTATGATCCGCCTAGTACGGAAGGTCGCCATAAATATAACCGGTCACCCAAGCCCCAAGAACCAAAAAAGTCACATGTCTCTGAGCTTATTTGGCCCACTAAGGCCAAACCTTCTGTTCGCTCTCACCTGCACTCGACACAAAAGGAAAAAGTTAAGTTCACATTTAATATTACTAAGTGTGATAAAATATTTGATGAGTTGCTTAAACATGGTAATATTAAATTGTCACATGTAATTCCTCCGGTTGAACAATTAAAAGGGCGCGTTTATTGCAAATGGCATGGCTCCTTTCTCCATAACACCAATGATTGTGCCGTCTTCCATCGGCAAATACAATCGGCTATAAACGAAGGTCGGTTGAGGTTTCAAAAAGAGGTGAAAATTGACAGGCCACCTGTTCTTGTCACCACATTAGAGCCGACGAGCAAAAAGGCCATAATTCGGCCTTGTGCAGCCGATAAAAGCAAAGATAAAAATATTGTCATTGGTGATCCCCGCACATCAAATATGTCACGCAGAATGGTTACTCAGAAGGCTCCGGACAAAAGAAAGACCGGAGGCACCGGGGGGCAAGCACGATCGGACACCCGATCACGGTCACCTGTCATGCGTATGCCGGATGGTCCAGGTACTAAGGCCGAACAGTCCGAGACAGGAGCGGACGGTCCGGCTATAATGGTCGGACGGTCCATAGATGGTCAGAAGCAGCAACCTCAGACATCGGACCACAACGTTCCAACACAAGTGTTAGGAAACAAAACACTACTAAGGCATCTGGACGACTCAGTAGAGTCGGTCCTACTTTTGGTCAGTTGCTTGCCAAATATATGAAGAAGGTCGTTCCACACAACCGACCAATAAAACAGACGAAGTCAAAAGGGTGATCTGTGCGAAAGCAAAAGCCGACTAAATGGACCCAAAAGGTAGCACAACCAAGATTGCCTTGTCATCCTCCTCAGAGGATAGCTTGGTGTGTCCCGTTCTATCCATCGTCGATGTGTTGTCCTGCTCATGTGTGGGGTGGTACGGCGATGAATTCGTATTACTGGCCCAATCCGTTTGTTTATTTGGGCTGGGGGCACCACAAGTTTTTGCCTATTGACAGGTTGAT
The DNA here is from genome assembly GCA_029449295.1 of Zea luxurians. Taxonomy (NCBI): domain Eukaryota; kingdom Viridiplantae; phylum Streptophyta; class Magnoliopsida; order Poales; family Poaceae; genus Zea; species Zea luxurians. Next base: position 101,805,946 of record JAOPSE010000011.1, read on the forward strand.
CAGGTAGACATGGCCAAAGAGGATGCAATCCGAAACAGCCTCTTTGCATTAAAGTTCCATCAAGTATTTATATTATCTGATCGCAAGAGCCGATGACTTGCATCGAGTTGAGTCCTTACTTCGGGAACAAAGTAGCTCATGAGGTCAATTGTTTCCGAAGTTTTCGCTGGTGCTTTTGGTTCGCCAAGCTCCACCAAAAGGCAGGGGGCATATGTTGGACACCAAAATGAGCGGACGGTCCGGCCCTTGGGCCCCGATAGTCCGCGTGTCCCGAGATTAGATTAACTCGAGTGTTTATCCTTATCCCGTGTGTGGTTATCCATCTAATCACGTGGGAGTTGTTGGCTATCTCTTAGGAAAAGGTCCAGACCTCCTCCCCTATAAATATAAAGGGGTACGGCCGATTGAGAACCCCCGAACACATTCCAATCGAACCAATTACCTTATTTACTTTTCCTGCCCTAGGAGTAGATGTAGCATAGTTCTAGTTGTAGCCTTCCGCATATCCACCTCCACCCCTATTCGACTCTACGTCATCTAGATCCGTCTTGGGTGGCCTGCCGATCCCAAGACGATCCTAGGATCTCACTCCTCCTGGGGGGCAAGACCTAGTTGTCCACTCGAGACCTCTTCCTTGAATTGATCTCTTAATTCCTAGGCGACTCCACGTCGTCTGGGATGCCCCGGGTGACCTGTCGACCCGGAGCACCTTAAGATCTTTTCCCCCCAGGGGACGAGATCTAAATTCCAGCAAGGAGGAGGAAGACGACCCTGTCGCCAGGCCGCGGACCGTCCGGCCCAGAGCTACGGACCATCCGGTGTGACGCAGGGAAGACACCGCTCCTGCACCCAGGTCACGGACCGTCTGGCCTAAGGCCGCGGACCGTCCACGCCGCCGCAAAGGGCGCTACCAGGCGACCTGTCACAAACGGCCACCACTATTCACCTCAAGGAGCCGAAGCCAAGGTATTGCTCATCACGAGAATGTCCTAGGGTTCATTATTATTTGGTCCCAAATAGGTGGTGACCATCATAGAGGTGTTGCCCCACATTTAGGATAACCACTTTATTTGATCCTACATCATCTAAAGGTGCCAAGTACCGCCAAGCGGTTCATTATAGTGTTTGGTGACCAAAAAGACACCAACAGAAGGGACTAAAAATTAGTCTCTATAAACCAAAGTTAAATTATGTTAAACTAAAAGAATTATATATTATGATAGTTCAAGTCATGATGGATCTAGCGACTTTACTTTTATATTATAAAATTTTATAAAACATTCGGTATAACCGGTCAAAGTTAATAGTGATTGACTTAAGACAAATCTAAAATGACTAATTTAGATGGACAGAGCGAGTACAAAGCAACAAGGGAACTAGAGAAGGTGTGTGAGGATGTTGGATCTTAGATGAATAACTCTGTGCACCAAAGATCTATATGCACTTAGGGGATATTTGGTTTGTAGGGACTAATTTTTAGTTCCATTATTTTATTTCATTTGTCCCTAAATTATTAAATACAAAAACTAAAATAGAGTTTTATTTTTCCGTATTTGATAATTTATGGACAAAAATGAAACAAAATGAAGGGACTAAAAATTATTCCATAGAAACTAAACATCTCCTTAGGGGGTATTTGGTTTCTAGTGACTAATTTTTAGTCACTTTATTTTATTTCATTTTAGTTTTTAAATTGTCAAATACGGAAACTCAAGTTTTAGTTTCGTATTTGACAATTTAGAGACTAAAAATTAGTCTTCAAAAACCAAACACCCACTTAAGAGTTAAGTCATTGTTTGTATACTCTCGTATTCACCTCAATTCACACATATTAGGGTGGATTGAAGTATAAATTAGTTTAAGTTACACTTAAATTCAACTCAATGCATATGGATTAGGGTGAATATATATTGAGCTGAATATAAGAGTATCTAAATAAGGCATAATATGTTTTTGTTGGAGGTAGGATTTTTTTTTTCGCGTGGACGCTGCATGCTGTTCGTCTGACTTCGTAAGCCAGGTATGGACGGATTTAGCAAATTTACAAGAAAAATCCCCTCTCCTACCAAATGCGTAGGAAAACTTGGAAATACGTTATTTGAATGTGTAAATGTGTCCCTGATGACAATAGGCTCTAAATTTTACACTATAAAATTTAAGGATCGGATCGAATTAGAATTAGACTATATTTTTATTCAATTTTGAACTAGAAATAATTTAGAGCTCTATTAAATTATGAAGAAATATTGAGATCACTTACCATCCCTATCTATAGCTCGATAGCAAAGAGGACGTCAAAAGGCAATTTTTTTTCTAAGATAGGGAAAAAGCGAGAAAAAGACAATTTCTCATCAGAAAATGGAAAACACAAGTCTGCAGTGCTCCTCGCGTGATCGCATCCACGCTTCGCTGCACTCCATACGCGGCCGGGAGCTCCCCCGGTTCCACCACCTCACCTCATCCGTCTGCAGCCGCCGCTTTTGCCTCGCCCTCGCCCGCAGTCCGCGATAGCGCGGGTTGCCACCCGTCTGATCGCGCCCGAGCGGCCGCGACCCCCTCCCCCCATGTTCCGCGGCCATGCCCTTCTCCTCCACCTCCTCGCCGTCGGCGGGGGCGGCCGCCGCCGCCGCAGCGCGCACCGCTTCGCCGCCTCGCCGCTTCGCCACCCACGTGAGCATTCTTGTACCTTCACTGATTCTTATAAATTATCATGCTGTGTTGTCACGGTATCGGGTTGCTGAGCTCAGTGGTGATTGTGTTCTTGGACGCCTTCCAAATTGCGGTCTCGTGTAGACGTCCAGTACCTTTTTTTAGTTGTGTTTAACTGAAGATAAAAGATGAATTTTCGGATTCCTATGGTGGTAGGTTCGTGCGCAGTTCAGATTAATCAAATCCATTACCAAAATTCAGTCGAGTGAAGATAGTTGTGTATTTTCTAATTAAAGCACAATTCGTGTGCATTATCCTAATAGCGCCCCCACGCGTTTTTTTTTCTTGTAAACTCCCAGGTTTTGTTCAGGCAGAAGCTGGGCATTCCGGCGGGGTTCCAGGTTCAACATGTGAAATGTTCACCTCATTTGATCAGATCTATTGTAAGAGGTGCTAGATCAGATATCACTGACGGTGACAATGGAACAACTGAGCCCGCGAGGGAACTATTGGAGCGTCTGTTTGCCAAGACAAAGAGTCTAGATCCAAGCGCTTCTCAGGGTAGGGAACTGAGCATGAGCATTGAGGTCCTGAAGACTGAGTTTGAGGCTGCCTTATCAATCCTAAGGAAGAAAGAGAGGGATCTTCGTGATGCGGAGAAGAAAGTCTCTGTGGATAGGTCAAGGTTGAACCAGACGAAGCAGGACCTCGATCAGAGGGAGGAGGACATCATCAAAGCATACTCGAGGCAACATGAAATGGAGAAAGCACTGATGAAGGCGAGCAGGGATTTGACTCTACAAGTCCGACAGATCAATAATCTGAAGGTTATGATCGAGGAACAAGACAAAAAACTTGTTAGTTCACAAGAGGCACTTTCTAAGAAGGTTATTGAAGTGGATAAGCTTAAACAAGAGATGCTGAAGAAGAATGATGAAGTAGCTTTGCTGCGTTCAGAGATCGAGTCCAGGGAACAAGAGCTTCTTGTAGCTAATCAGGCCATTGCACGTCAAGAAGCAACAATTAGGGAGCTTCAAAGTGAAACTAAAAGAAAGGAAACTGAGGTTGAGAGATTAAATGAATTGGCGAAAGTTAATGAAGAGAAACTGAAATTTGCAGAACAGGAACTTGAGAAGCAGAATTCTGGATGGATTGCAGCACAGCAAGAGTTAAAGGAACTGGCACAAATGGCATTCAAGGATAAAGATGATATCAAGAATACAATCAATGACTTCAAACGGGTGAGGTATTTGCTGGATGCTGTGCGTTCTGAACTAATAGCTTCGAAAGAGGCTTTAACCTTCTCGCGCAAGCAAGTAGAAGATCAAGCGGCACAGTTGAGTAACCAAGTGCAGGAACTCACAGACCAAAAGGCACTGATTATTTCTTATACCCGGAATTTGGAAGCTGCTCAGCTGGAGATTCAAGGAAAGTCAAATGAGCTCAGTACTGTACAATCTCGTTGTAGTGAACTTGAATCTCAGTTACTTGAGGAAACGAAGAAGGTTGCGTCCCTAGAGGCTATGTTAACCAAAGAAAGGGAGATCTTGGAACAGAAAACTAAGGAAGTGGAGTTCCTTCAAGAGGAGGTAGTTCAGAAGGAGAAGGATTACTTCAATTCACAAAAGCTTGTTGAAACAAAAGAGACTGAGCTGTTAGATGCGAGGCATGAAGTCGAAGATATGAAATTGAAGCTGGATTCCATACAATTTGCTGTTCGAGAGAAGGATTTGGAGCTTCTGGAAGCACAAAGAAAACTTGATGAAGTTAACAGCGAAGTTGTTGAACTTCAGCAGCTGATAAATAGCAAGGAGGATCAACTGGTCCAAGTTAGAACTGAATTACAGGATAAAGAGCAATGCATACAATTGATGCAGGATGAATTGGATAAGATGAGATTAGGACGCTCGCAAGCTGAATCTGTGGTTCAAAAGATAGTCGAGCTTACTAGCAATCTCATAGGTTCTGTCAAAGGCGAAGAATTCGACATCTATAACTTGCTGGATGATGAAATTTTAAGCACGAGTACAGCCCTTGAGTACAGTTTGCATAAGCATAACCAACTGGAGGCTGACATAGACATGTTAAAAGAATCCTTGCGACAGAAGGACATGGATCTGACTGCTGCTTATAAAGCGCTTGACGCCAAAGATCGAGAGTTGAAGGCAGTAGTTGGAAGGTTAGATGTTAGGGATAAGGAACTAGAAAACTTGGAAGAGCTATCCATAGACCCCTATGGCACCAGGAAGCTGTCTAGAGTTGCTGATGAGGCAACCGAAGACAACATTGCTGGTGAAGCGGAGCTCCAAAAGCATGAGATGGAATCTGTGGAGATGGAGGCACTAGCTGCTAGCACTATGTTGAAGAAGCTTGCGGATGTGACTAAGAAATTCTTGAGAAGTGGTAGAACTGATTCTGGTACCAATTTAGATTCAAACTTTAGTGAAGGTGCTTCTGAATTGGAACCACAAAGGAAAATTAATGTGATTCTCGAGGCTAAAAAGGAGATTGTCGGGCTATTTTCTTTGACAGAAGAGCTCGTCACTGGTGCTCAAACGAAGGACGATGATGAGGAACCATAGCACCATAAGTTCATTACTGAACATATAACTGCATCATGAATGTCATGCATGTAAAACTGGAATGACGCAGCTGAAATTGTTACCATCGTTTCCTTTCCTTTTGGGGCTCAGGATTTCTTTATGTTCTTTTGGTTCATGGATGGAGCATCGCCAAAATGGAAAAAGAAGAAGATTGTTTAGATTTTGGTTAAAAGGATGATGATTGTGCACTTGTGCTGCTAGATCTCGGGTGTTTACATCATATTTCAGGAAATCTTGATAATACTCTCTCTCTGTTTTTTTTTACTTTTTTGAGTGCTTGAAGAAGTGCATCATCAGCAGGCTATTGTATTATGGAACATTACTGTCAGCAGCAAAGAAAGGGTACAGAGGTCAGACAATTTTTTTTTTCGTTGTGTTGAAAAACAGTGCTGAATTCAACTTTTGAATCCAAATCTAGACATGTTGCGCATGAAAACAGTGTCCAGCCTTGAATCCTTAATGCTAGTGCAAAGTACGCACACTTTGCACTCCAAAGTTTATGTGGGCCTATTTTGAAGTATTTTATGTGTGCAAAGTTTATGTGGCCGGCCGGCATCCTAAAATTATACGTATGGTATTCTCTTCGTTTGAAACCCTAATCGTCGTTCCCGCTGTCAATGGTTGATGCATCCAAATGGAGAATTTATCCACGCCCTTCAAAACAAAATCACAACGATTTTATTGTCCTAACATGTTTGTTACGGGTGGGTTCTGATATATGTCAACGATTAGGGGCTTGGCTCGGTCGCTTTATATATATGGCTCGACTCAACTCGTTCAGTCACATGAGCCACCATATTAAATCATATTTAAAGCATAAACTGTATTTTTATTATATATAACATAAAAAATATGTATAAAAATCTAACAATTTTTAACTATATCTAGTATGAATCCATACAAAATTAATTAATTAATTGATAACATATTAATGTAATAGTGTAACTATATACTACCTTCATTCTTAAATATTTGACGCTGTATAATTCATTTTTGAATAAAAAACTTTAAATAAAAAACTTCAAATAGAAAAGGGAGGGACTACCGGAGTCCGGACTACCACACGTTATTAGTCCAGCTCGTGAGCCTAACCATCTTAACTCAACTCGTTGTTTAAGTGAGCTACAAAAGCAGGCTCATCTCAGGCTCGTTCAAACTCGCAAGCCTCTCTGAACCAAACCGAGTCCGAGCGAGCTCGTCAAACTCATCAAAACGAGCCTGAGCAAGCTCACAAGCCTCGAGCTTTTTCAGCCCTATCACCGATCATCAATGATTTGGTTTCCTAATAGCAACAATGAGGTAGCGGCAAGATCTAAAGAAGAATAATCAAGATGTTGATGAGCAAGAATCAAAAGATGATAATCAAGATGTTGTCTACATAGACACAAATAAGGCGGCGCCATTGCTTGGGCCAAATAAAAAAAAATCTGTGCTTTAGACCAGCCCATGGGTGTAGGTATCCCTTCATAAATAAATAAATAAAAATAATTCTAGCTTTGTGTGAGAAAAACAATTTAAACATCTTTTTGTTCTTTGTGTCTTAAGCTTATAATATCAGTCCTTGCACTTCAAAGTTCAAACACATACATCCAATATTACTTCATCCGAGCTCCCTCTGCAAGTGCCAATATTACAAGCAGGCTGCAAGAGTGCACTGCCAACCCTAACATGCTAGTATTTCATCTCAACTTCCAGCTTCTAGGTGCACAACATATTTGGACCTTAATATAGACGCTTTATCAGTGCCTATCTCCAATGATGGGGTATAACGGTATATGCAGCATTTGAGTCAATTTATCACAGTAGAAATAAGTGAATCCCTCTCCCTCCCTCCATCAAATATCTTAATAGGAATAATAATTCTGCTGAGCCATGACAAACATTAGAAGACATCAGGTGGGAAACGTCCAGGCATAGAATTGTTCTGCTGAGCCAGCTTCAGATGCACTCTAAGCGCATAATTGTTTATCTGCATCAAACCATGTATCACAGTTTACCTTTTCGTAGAGTATATAAACATCAAAGGATCAAAATCACAACGGGTACCTCAAGAGTTCTTAGCTGCTCCTGATACTGCAATACCATCTCTTTCAGGTTGTTGACTTCCTGGGTCCTCACATCAAACTCTTTTTGGCGTTCATGTTGTATCGCAACGCCCCGCTTCAGAACAGCATTCTCTCGGAGGATTATTGCCAGTTGCTCCTTAAGCATCACATTTTCCTGTGGAGGGAAAAAGCATATCTACTTAAGCTTCCAAGGAGCACAAATCCTAAGAACAAAATGGCATGTGATGCATGTTCTAGTAGTACCCTATGCAAATTCTGCACTGCTTCAGCTCCAACTTGATCCATGATGGATTTTTCAAACTCCACCAAAGCCCTGGATGCACGAGCTCGTGCGTCGTCTATGTTGGAGGAGCTCATCATCTCTTTGACAAATAGGTCAACCCATTCAGAGCTATGATGACTTGTCTGAGAGTTATCAGTTGTAGGTGGGTTTTCAGTAGCTACGTCCAAATGGCCACTACTGGCGGTACCTGTCAAAGGAGAATCACCAAGTCAGTATTTCAAATTTGATTCACAAAATAGAGAATTCACAAAGATATACAATATAGGTTGGCCGCTAAATGTTATATATACTGTTAACAAATGTAAGTAATGCCCAAGAAAAAAAGGGGTAAACTGAAACAAAGGTCAATTGAGAACACGGATGACAGAGTTGCATAGCTTAGGCCCTTAGCTTTAGTTAGCATATGCAGTTTACAAGAATTCACTGCTGCATCAAGTATACAATTGCCATAACAATGGGTAATCAGGACTGACAACAAAAATTCATAATCTGTAATATTGATATAACAATTAGATATGCCTCCTTGATGGCATTGCTCAACATTGTTTATGCAGCATCAGGCAAATGTTGGCATTCGTAGCAACATTAACTTAGGGTTTGTTTGGGACAGCTCCACCTCTAAAAAAACTGAATCTAAATCTAGGATTCACTATGGAGCAGCTTCAATAGTAAATCTAAGATCTACCATGGAACCGTTTGACTTATGCGGCAGATCCAGATCCACAAGGACAATTTAATTTGAATTGCCTAATTTATCCTTGGGATAGACCCCACGTGTTTGTCTCTTGTTCTTTATTTTCCTAGCGTGGGTGCGCCCAGGGAGAGAGGACTGGTCGGGGCAGGGCACGGCTAGGCGCGAGGCCAGAGAAAGAAAGGGAGAGAGCAGGCCGGCCAGGACGAGGCACGGCTAGGCGCACGGCCGGCACGGCATGACCATGGAGAGAGGAGAGCTGGCTGCCCGACGCGGGCGTGCGGCAAGAGAGAGGAAGAGAGCAGATCGGCCGAGGCGGGCTGGGCACGGCCGACTGGTGGGGCTCAGCCACGGGAAAGGGTCGGCCACCCAAGGTAGGGCGCACCCAGACATGCAACAGGGGCAGACAGGAAGAGAGGCGGGGGGGCACAGACAGGGAGAGAGGGAACGAACCAGCCAAGGTGGGGCACTGTCAACGCGGGAACAGACAGGAAGAGAGGCGGGGGGAAGGTAGGACATGGCCGCAAGGGTGAGTGAAGACAACAGCCATGGGTGGGGCGTCGGGAAAGAAGCAATCGAAGATGGGAAAGAAAGGAAAGAACGGACCGGTACATGTGTAATGAGTGGCAGTGGTAGGTAATTTTCACCAACACCACCAAACTTGACTTGGTGGATCACCTCATGATGGAGCTTCACCAAAACGGTGAATTTGGCCCCTAGATTCACAAATTTGGTGAATCTGGATTTCATGGATCTGGACCATTTGGTTAACTTCTCATGGAGTTGATGGAGCTGTTTTTGGTGAATCTAGAATTGATCGTGCTGTACCAAACAGGCTGATAAAAGAAATGTGTAACCACAATACACAATACATTTTATTTGGCACACAACTATTCCCAGATGAAATATAAGGCCAGTTTGGTGCGGCGCGTCCTGCGCCATGGCGTGCCTAAGCCGCGGCGGCCGAATCGGCCGCCACAACTGCGGCGGCAAAACTACGGCACGCCGTGGCGGCTTAGGCCACGCACCAAACAGCCCCATAATGTACATACCTTCACACGATAATTTCAGAGGTGATGGTATGTCCTCAGATTCGCAAACAGTGGCAGCTAGGACAGCCCCAGCTGACTCCAGGCGCAGCTCATTTAATCTCTTTATTGCAGAGTCCAAGTCACCTCCAGAGGCCTCAAGAGCTTTTTCAAGCAACTGAAATAATTTTGTAAATGAGAATCATACCAATGAAAATCAAGAAACATGTGGTAGATACATACAGCTCTATTCTCTACCAAGACAAGCTAAATATGCAACAGGAAGAATTTATGGTTAACAGCAAGACATCTCAATCAATGTTGATCCAGATACATAGTTACATTGAACTTGTGTAACTGAAAGCGGCATTTTAGTATTTGAAACAGATAATGCAGTAAGACTTTAATTGCACAACGAATGACATCATAGCACGCTGCTAAGTGCAAGAAGCAAATATGACACAAGAATATGAAAAATGTCTTCCTGAAACCTGTGAACCCATCAGAGCTTCAAACAAACAGAGTAACCAAAAAAGCATCAGCTAATCTAAAACCTATTGAGAACTGAACACTTCGAGAATAGGTGACTTATGCAATGTGCTGAAATGTTCAGATGTTAGAACATGCTTCTTAGTGGGTATATTCCGAATAAGGCATAGAAACCAGATGGAGATTGATACAATCCTGCTGTATAGGTGTATATAAGCAAATATCATGTGCTCAAAATAAAAATACCCAGCCTTGCTATAACAGGGTATGAACAAGTTGCATGTGCTACAACATTCACATGCCAGTACTCATACAGTGGCTGCTTGATAAATGGGCAAACTCATCCTTCATTTAAGTGAGGCAACGACGACTGCTGTGCATGCAGCCATGCAATCGAGCCTCTTGGTGGTGTCCATCAATCAAACATTATGAAAAAAACATAAGGAGTCCTGTTTCAGCAGAAAACACCATAACTTGTACATAATAATCCTAAATGGCAAACATCAACTGAGAAACCACAGATCTGCACGATAGGAGGGTTCTTGACATCCGGATACAGTATCGTCTCTTGTCGAATAGTAATTAGGTTCACCAAACGAATTAGCAGGAGCAGCTTCAACTGATCTACACTCCTGACCAACTGAATATCTGATTCCTGCAAAATCTAAATTCTCGGGCACGATGATGAACCGAGCCACCTTTCCGCATGCAAATGCCATGTCTCACCACCAGAACTTTTGTAAACAAAAAAAAAAATAAAGAGTAAAGCGCAGAGACGAACCTGGGGATCCATGTCGGGGAAGAGGTGGTGGAGCAGAACCTCGCTCCGGCGGGTCGGGGTGCAGCGGGCCCTCTTGGCGGGGTGGTGGTGGTGGTAGGAAGGGGACGAAGGGGAGGAAGGGGAAGGTACAAGATCGTCGCCGAAGATCGAGGAGGACCTCTTGCTGCACACTACCGCAGACATGGTGGCCCCGCCTCGCTGTGCCGCTGCCGATTCCGTTCGTGGACGCCGACCGCGCTACTCGCCCCTTCCGGCGCCGGACACCATCTGGCCCGCCGGGGACCGGCCGGTGCGCCCCTCCTCGCGCGGTGATCCACGGCCGGATGGGTCTCAGGTTTGGGCTCGGGAGAGGCGCGCCCGAGGTGCTGTGGCTGGGGGCTTGGCGGAGGCGGCAGTCTGGAGATGGGGAATAGCTTGGTTGGTTGGATTTGTCTTGGGTGGGGCTGATTGCGGACTTGCGGTGCGGTGCTGGGCTTTTGCGTGGGCCTTCTGCGACCACGCCGCATTTTTTATGGACGTCGCGGCTTTTGGTGTGTGTGTGTGTGTGTGTTTTCACAGTGACCGTTGGTTATTTTGGGGCCTTTTGGCTGTTGCAAACTGCAACGGAATGTCTACGCAGGGGCACTGACAAAGAGTAATCAAAATTTGGCGTAACCAAATGCAATGAAAGTTAGGTAGCCATTTCAAATAAAAACCTTGGTAGCTTCGTTGGATTCCGTCCGTCAGCTGCTGGGCAAGTACAAAGTATCATGCATAGCTCACGCTTCTCGGCCTTGGGAAGAAACATTTCCCTCCTCTTTGCATCCGGACTACTTTATAAACCTCAAATCTACTTCGGAATTAGAGGGGATTGAGCTGAAAATGAACTAATTTTCTTTCCAATCTCGAAGAGGATTCGAGTTTCCAAACTAGCCGGATTTTTTTTTCTCCTGCCATTATCAATACATGTGAACCTGTTTCCTGTTTGGCCGTACTCCAAAATTTTTGGGTCATTTTTACAAGCAAAGGAAAGAGGCAGCTATTGCTATTCACACTTTCACAGCCCAACCAATAGACGACCACCGCATATATACTATACACACAAACACAACCTCTACCACCAGGACCGCGACGTTCGGCAGCTCTATCCCCCCAACGTATGCACAAGTACCTAATGAACGAAGGAAAAAAAACATTATGGTCCGTTGGGTTACAAAAATTAAGCTTAAAACGATGTTTTTGTTTTTCAGGTCCATAATGTTTTGCTAGCTGGTACAGTTGTACAAATACACATAATGGTACTTGTTGACGCTTTTTCGGAGCGCCAAATACTCAAGAAGAACCAGCGGCGGTGCTCTCTGGTCAGGCGCGGACGGTCCGCGGCACAGGGCCGGACGGTCCGCGACCTGGCGTGAGGCGGCGGTGCTCTCTGGTCAAGCGCGGACGGTCCGCGGCACAGGGCCGGACGGTCCGCGACCTGGTGCAGGAGCTCGGGTTCCCTGCCTGACGACCGGACGGTCCGCGCCCTAGGGCCGGCGGAAGATCGCCGGCGGCACCTGGATCTCGCTCCCGGGAGGGACCCCGTCGGGGAGGAGAGATCCTATGAGTTGTCTAGGCTCGGGCAGGCCGACCTAGACTCCTCTAATCGACGTAGAGTCGATGAGAGGCGGAGAATTTGGGGATCGAGAGGCTAAACCTAAACTAGACTAGAACTACTCCTAGGATAAAATGCGAAATAGAAGTTGTATTGATTCGATTGATGATTACAAATTGGCCGTAGACCTCTCTTTTTATAGAGGAGGGGGGCTGGACCCTTTACACGACTGGATTCCGAGCTGATTCCGCAAATCTAGCCAACAAACATAACACAAAACTCGGAACCCTAAACTGCTCTGCGCATGCGCGGACCGTCCGGCCCACAGGCGCGGACTGTCCGGACCGCGGACCGTCCGGCCTCAGGGCCGGACCGTCCGCCCACTCAAAATGAAGCTCAACATATGCCCCCCTGCCTTTTGGTGGAGCTGAGCAAACCAAAAGCAACTAACTCGATGTGATTACATCGGTTCTCTTAGACATCTTGCCACATACTAGGATGGTATTGTTTGAGGAAACGCTCATTCAAAGCCTTAGGCAAGTCCTTGCCTTGTAATGTTTATAGCAAATAGGCGTTGCCAGACATCACCTGTTTTACTTTATAAGGACCTTCCCAGCCTGGTGACCATTTCCCAAACTTCCGGTCTTTATTCCTTAGAGGCAGAATGGTCTTCCACATCAGGTCCCCTACTTGAAATGATTTTGCTTTGACCTTCTTGTTGTAGGCCCTGGCTACCATGATCTTGTCCTTTTCTATTTCTCTCAAAGCTATCATTCTCTTGTCGGTCACCTCATCAATATTATCCATCATTGAATTATAATAATCAGTAGCAGTTAGATCATTTTGTCTGGCGAACCTGACAACATTCAAACTTATTTCCACAGGCAACACTGCTTCCTGCCCATAGACAAGCTCAAAAAGAGATACTTTAGTAGCCCTATGTTTAGATATTCTATGAGCCCATAAAGCTTCAGACAAAATCTTATGCCAATGTTTAGGATTATCAGATATTTTCTTTTTTATTAAATTAATCAATGTCCTATTGCTAGACTCGGCCTGTCCATTGGCCTGAGCATAATATGGAGATGAATTAAGCAGCTTAATTCTGTATAATTCAGCAAATTCACGTACCTCCTTTGACATAAAAGAAGTACCTTGATCTGTAGTTAAGGTCTGGGGAATGCCGAATCTATGAATAATATGCTCAGTTATAAACTCAATTACCTCCTTGTGCGTCATGTTCTTTAGAGCAACGGCTTCAGTCCATTTGGTGAAATAGTCAGTGGCAACTAACACAAACTGATGCCCCTTTGATGATGAAGGATGAATTTCTCCAATAAAGTCTAATCCCCATCCTCTGAATGGCCAAGGCTTGATAATAGGATGTAATTCGGCTGCAGGGACCAACTGTAGGTCACCGAATTTTTGACACACTTGACAACCCTTGTGGTACTTGAAACAATCAGCTATCATACTAGGCCAATAAAAACCAGACCTTCGCAACAACCACTTCATCTTTGGAGCTGATTGATGCCACAAATTCCTTCATGTACTTCGGCCATGGCTAATATAGCATCATCTGGGCCCAAGCACTTAAGCAGGACGTCATTGACTGTTCGGCGGTAAAGTTCATCACTCATCAAAACATACTTGAAAGCTGTTCGTCGAATGTTCTTATCTGTCCTGATATTGGGATTTCGTAAATAATTAAGTATAGGTGTCCTCCAATCACTTGCATCGGCTTCATTGTCAGCCGAATCGATTAAGAGAACGTTTCTGGTGACCCCGGACGGTCCGGCGTCATCACGCGGACGGTCCGCGACCTGGGAATTTGGCTCTGCACTGGTTATCAGATTTTCAGTTTTGTGAAATTTCCCTCTCTTTATCCGATAACCTGATGCATCTTGTGCCAAATCGTTAGCTCTATGATTCTCAACTCTAGAGATATGCTGAATACTGAATTCGTCAAAAGAATGGATTATGCTCCAACATTTCTCATGGTAACTATTTAGAGTACCATCAAAACATTGATATTCTTCTAACACTTGTTGGACAACCAGCTGAGAATCACCAAATACCTTCACATGTTTTACTCCCATACCATTTAAATGTTCTAAGCCGAATAGGAGGGCCTCATATTCAGCTTGATTATTAGTGCAATAAGTTTTCAATCGGCTAGAGAAGTCAAAGGAGATATTACTTGGTGAAACAAGCACAATGCCAATTCCTTGCCCTTCATTGCAAACCGATCCATCAAAATATAAAGTCCAAGGAGTAATAGTGAGATATAACATGTCTAGTTCATGAATATCATTAACCCGATGTTCTACAATGAAATCCGCTATGACTTGGCCTTTCATAGATTTCAATGGTTCATAGGCCAAGTCATATTCTATGAGTGCATAAGCCCACTTACCAATTCTACCACTCATAATTGGGTTATGCAACATGTATTTGATCACATCGGCTTGACCAGAAACAGTGCAATGACTAGAGAGTAAATAACATCTACATTTGGTGCATGCATAAAATAAGCATAAGCATAACTTTTCAATAAAAGTGTACCTTGTTTCAGCATCCACCAACCTTCGGCTTAGATATGTCACCACATGCTCCTTCCCCTCAGTTTCTTGTGTCAGAACAGCCCCAATGACCTTATCCTCAGCTGCAATATATAATCGGAATGGTACTCCTACTTGTGGTGCTTTTAATACGGGAGCCGAAGATAAGTATTTTTTGATGAGATCAAATGTTTCTTGCTGTTCTGCCCCCAAGCGAATTCGGCATCATTCTTAAGCCGAAGAATAGGGGTGAACGCATCAATCTTCCCGGCTAGGTTAGAAATAAACCTTCATAAATAATTCACCTTACCGAGAAACCTCTGTACCTCGACCTTACAGGTCGGAGGTCCCACATTCCGAATAGACTTGATTCGGTCAGGGTCTATCTCTATACCATGTTCATGTATGACAAATCCTAAAAACTTACCAGCCGACACTCCAAAAGCACATTTACGTGGGTTCATTTTTAAACCATACTGTCGCATTTTATCAAAGGCTTTGCGCAAATCAGCTATATGAGAACTAAACTCAGCTGATTTGACTACAATATCATCAATGTAAACTTCCACAGTGTTTCCTAACAATTCATGGAAGATTAAGTTCATAGCCCTCTGATAAGTAGCACCAGCATTTTTCAGACCAAATGTCATGACAACCCACTCAAATAAACCAATGAAGCCTGGACATATAAAGGCCGTTTTAGACGCATCTTCTTCGGCCATGAAAATCTGATTATATCCGGCATTACCATCAAGGAAGCTAATAATTCTATTTCCTGATGCATTATTGATTAATGTGTCGGCTATGGGCATGGGATATTCGTCTTTAGGAGTTGCTCTATTTAAATTGCGAAAATCAATGCATACTCTAAGTTTACCTGACTCCTCCACCGGCACAATATTGGAGACCCACTCTGCGTATCTGCAAGGTCTGATAAAATCAGCTTCTAGCAGCCGGTGGATTTCGTCCTTGATGCGTGGGAGAAGATCTGGACGAAATGTTCTAGCTCTTTGCTTGAAAGGTCTGAAACCAGATTTAATAGGCAGCCGATGCTCTACGATCTCTCGGCTTAATCCAGGCATCTCAGTGTAATTCCAAGCAAAGCAATCTGAATACTCCTTCAATAGACCGATCATCTCATCTCTAGGATCGGTCTCCAGGGTCTTGTTTACAAAAGTCGGCCTTGGAGTTTTACCATCTCCTATGTCAATCTCCTCCAAAGGATCGGCCGATGTAAACCCCTGTCCTAGTTTATCAAGATCTCTGAATTCCTCTATCATGCTCCCCACAGAGGAATTAGATGATCTTTGTGTGACGGCGGACTTTTCGGTCTCAGGGACCGGATCATCCGTAATACTATCTTTTTGCTGCGATAGATGTTCGGTCTTAAAGTCCGAACCCTTTTGTGAAAGACCAGACCATCCGGCCTTGGCAGCCGAACTGTCCGTGACCAAAGACTCATGAACTTTGTGTGTATTCATCATTTAACTTTATTTAGGATTTAGCCGATTCTCCATCGGCTCTAGCATTACAGGAATGAAACCTTTCTTATCTATACTTATGAATTGATAATCAGAAAAATTTACTCCTGTGAGACATGTAGCAGTCTCATAAGTCCAGAGTACAGGGGCATCGGCCACAGCGATGCAGGCCGATACATCAGCATGTACTTGTTCTATGTCATCGCCTACCCATTGTATTAACATTTGATGCAATGTAGAAGGTATGCATTGATTGGCGTGAATCCAATCTCTGCCTAGGATTAAACTGTAATTTCCTTCTACATCAGCGACGAAGAATGTAGCAGCAAGGGTCTTAGTCCCGATGGTTAATTCAACGGACGTGACTCCCCTGGCTTTGATCGAACTATCAGTTCCAACACCGCTGAGGGTCATGTTAGTCTTGACAAGTTCGTCATCTTGTTTACCTAATTTTCTGTATAATGAATAAGGCATTAGATTTACAGCCGCCCCTCCATCTACCGACATCTTAGTAATCAGTATCCCATCAATGTGACCGCGCACGAAGAACGGCTTTAAATGATTTACCGATTCCTTTGGTTTAGTAAAGGCGGCTTCTTTAGGACCAAAGTCAAACTGGCAACAACAGGTTCATCGTCGCCGATAATAGTACAATCGGCGGAAAATGTAATAATATTTACATCCATACCTGGGCGTTCTGGAGAAGCCTCGTAGTCGACCAGGTCTTCTCCCAGCAGGTCGTCCTCCTCCATTGATGTTGTCGTGTCGTTGGAGGCTTCCTGGTGAACGGCGGACGGTCCGCGTGCGGGGGCCGGACGGTCCGCGCCTGGTGCAGGTTGTCCAGAGGCTTCCTGGTGAACGCCGGACGGTCTGCGCCGGGGGGCCGGACGGTCTGCGCCTGGTGCAGGTTGACTTTCTATTTCTGTGGCCGTTTGTTTTTTCTCAACGGCCTTCGGTCTCCATTTCTTTTGCGGTGGCGGGTATAGTGGATGTGTGTCATTAAATGTCTTTTCCGCCTCCTTCTCCTGGCTCTCCTTTGCTCTTAGGCGCTGTAATTTTCTCTTTTGGGATCGTGTCAATCCCGCTGAGCACCATCGAGGCATGGAGTATTTTGGATCGGTTGTTTTGTTTGTAGCCGTATCCTTTTCGGTTGTGTTGGCCGATTCGCCGAAAATCATCGGCCCTTTATTGTCTCCCTGTATGACAACATCTGCAGTGCCTATTTTGATGATGTCCTTTTTTGATGTTCTTTGAGTTGCTACAGGCATATGCCCCCTGCCGGATTGGTCGGCCTAGGAGGCCGAGTAGTCCGACAATCTTGTTGGGCTTGTGCCTGGTGACCGGATTCAGCAGCGCTCAATCGGTCTTGCACTGGCGGCGCCAGCCTATCAAAAACGGATGTTTGGGGTGCCCCCCAGGCGGGGTACTGTGGCATCCCAAATGGATATGGTGGCATGCCCCATATTTGATTTGGGACATATGGTGGAGGTAAGTATGTGTATGGATATGGCATAGATGGATAAGGGGGTGGAGGTGTCCATGTCAGCATGTTAGGTCTCAATTGTACAATAGGACCTTTCATTTCTTCCGATTGGCGAGGTGGTCCAATCGGCCTGACCTGACGTTGCTCATGAATGGGTGAGCGGGGTCGCTTTGGTGGCCGGTCACTGGGGCCGGCCTTCTTTTTCACATATTTAGATAACAATTGATCGAAAGTCGGGCCAGGCTTGATCAGCCGACCAGCTGCTTTAAATGTATTTGTTTTCCACGTACCTATCTCTAGTCGTCGTGGTTTGAAGGTACGTGGTCGCTGCGAGTCCTGAGCATGGCTGGACCATCCGCTGGAGTCCTCCGGACCGTCCGGAGAATCGTCAGACCGTCCGCGTCTGGACGGCGGACTGTCCGTGATGCGCAGCACGGGTTCCCACAACTGTCTCCCTATCTGCGCTTGCCCCCCAGTGCTAGAGGCTGTGATGGTCACCTTCAGGGTCTCCCCTCCATCGGGAGTCTTCTCGGCACCACATTCCTGCAAGAAACTTTACAATCCCCATCGGCCTTTTTAGCATTGCCGATGATTGTTTCCTTGCCTTTGCATTTATCGGCTGTATTTGGCCGAACCAGGACTTTCTTGCCCTCGAAGTCAATCATGTTCATCGGAAAGGGCTCTGTATCCACCTGCATTTCCTGAAATTTCAATCGTCCTTCGTTAATGGCCGATTGAATCTGTCGTCAGAATACATTACAATCATTAGTGGCATGAGAAAATGAGTTATGCCACTTGCAGTACGCACGACGTTTTAGCTCGTCGGCGGATGGAACAGTGTGATTTATTTTAATATTGCCATTTTTGAGTAATTCGTCAAATATTCTATCACACTTACCAACATTAAACGTAAACTTAACCTCTTCTTGCCGTTTCTTTTGAACCGGCTGTAAGAAGGAACAAGCCGAAGATTTGGCATGTTTTGGCCAAACCATTTCAGCAGCGTACACTTCTGCTGATTCATCATCTGAGCTACTTTGGTCGCACTCTACTATGTGTACGTTGTGACGCATTGTTTTAGCAGTTTCCTTGCTCCGGCTTTCGCAGGCCAAAGCTCTCTGGTGTAACTGTGCTAGTGTAAAAAATTGGATGCCTTCTAATCTTTCTTTTAAATAATATTGCAGACCATTAAAGGCTAATCCTACTAGCTGTTTCTCTGCTAAATGAATTTGAAAGCATCGGTTTCTTGTATCTCGGAATCTCCGGATGTAATCATTAACCGATTCATCTTTTGTCTGTCGCAATGATACTAAATCTACCAAATCCAACTCATAGTCACCGGAGAAAAAATGATCATGAAATTTTTGTTCTAGATCCCCCCATGATGAAATGGAATTAGGAGGTAAAGTGGCATACCATGCGAACGCAGTTCCTGTTAGAGATAATGAAAATAAACGCACGCGAAATGCCTCTGTGTCGGCCAATTCTCCTAATTGCGCTAAGAACTGGCCTATATGTTCGCGCGTGTTTTTCCCTTGATCACCCGAAAATTTTGTGAATTCGGGTATTCTAGTTCCCTGTGGGTACGGGTGGTGATCAAATCGGCTGTCATAAGGTTTCCGATATGATTGCCCCCCAGAGACCATGCTTACTCCGAGCTTATCTCGGAACGCCCCAGCTATTTCTTCCCTCACTATATCAATGGCAGCCGGTGCGAGACCACCGGCTCTCTGGTCAAACATAGGTGGGGTTGGCTGGATTTTAGTGTGTTGTCTCTTCCCCCATTGGTTTGAGCTACGTGGTGCATTTCCATTTGCCCTATATGGCTCATAGGTTTGATCGTTTCTTTCCGGCCTTCTAGGTGGGGTCGGAAAGCTTTCCTGGGCTCTAGATGTTGCACTAATGGGCTGGTGCATTGCATAGTGTGATGGGAAGTGTTGCTGGGATTTGTGAGGATTTAGGTAATAATCCTCATCAAAAGATTCATGCGCGGACTGTCCGGGTATGTACCCGGACCGTCCATGGTTGTATGTGGACCGTCCATCGTTGTATGCGGACCGTTCGACTGGGTAGTTTAGGTTCTGTGACATATGCGGTGGCTCGGGTGCATGTCTAGGTAACTCATTAAAAATGGGCCCGACTGTTGCTGGCCCGGACGGTCCGCGCTCACGTGCGGACGGTCCGGGCATGTGCAGATCGGCTGATTTGCTGCCGATTTGCGGTTGCTCAGGGTATGTGTCCATCGGCATCCCATAAAGGGGTTGTGACTGGTCGTGACAACCTATAGCCGATGTATTACGCGTGTTACCCCCTAACTCAACCTCGTGCAAAGGAAAATTTGTGATATTAGATTTATCAAATGCGCGTACTAGTCTCTTAAAATCGCTTTGCATACCCCCTATGATGTTCTGCATTTGTTCACGTTGCTCTTCTACATAATTTCTAAGAGATTGTAACTCGTTGGTATTACTTACATTGGGGATATCTGGTGTGGGTTGGAGCGAAGCCGGATTCGTCGCCCGATGTCGAACGACCTTGTTGTTCCTGTCCACTTTGAAGTCGGCCAAGAATTTTGCTTTTGCCTCCTGAATCATACGCTCCTTGTGCTCCTCAAATTGGAGCTGTTCGTCAGCCGGCAAGGTCTCCCAAGTCGGCTCTATGATGTTGCTTAGGGAAATATCAGAGCTATCTCTTGAACCGGCCATTGAAGGCCGATTTGATGCGTCTATATTTCTTTTCCCCAGCGGAGTCACCAAAAAGTATGTTGACGCTTTTTCGGAGCGCCAAATACTCAAGAAGAACCGGCGGCGGTGCTCTCTGGTCAGGCGCGGACGGTCCGCGGCACAGGGCCGGACGGTCCACGACCTGGCGTGAGGCGGTGGTGCTCTCTGGTCAAGCGCGGACGGTCCGCGGCACAGGGCCGGATGGTCCGCGACCTGGTGCAGGAGCTCGGGTTCCCTGCCTGACGACCGAACGGTCCGCGCCCTAGGGCCGGACGGTCCGCGCGTACGCAGGGGCGGCGGAAGATCGCCGGCGGCACCTGGATCTCGCTCCCGGGAGGGACCCCGTCGGGGAGGAGAGATCCTAGGAGTTGTCTAGGCTTGGGCAGGCCGACCTAGACTCCTCTAATCGACGTAGAGTCGAGGAGAGGCGGAGAATTTGGGGATCGAGAGGCTAAACCTAAACTAGACTAGAACTACTCCTAGGATAAAATGCGAAATAGAAGTTGTATTGATTCGATTGATGATTACAAATCGGCCGTAGACCTCTCTTTTTATAGAGGAGGGGGGCTGGACCCTTTACACGACTGGATTCCGAGCTGATTCCGCAAATCTAGCCAATAAACATAGCACAAAACTCGGAACCCTAAACTGCTCTGCGCATGCACGGACCGTCCGGCCCACAGGCGCGGACTGTCCGGACCACGGACCGTCTGGCCTCAGGGCCGGACCGTCCGCCCACTCAAAATGAAGCTCAACAGTACTTCTATTCAGATTAATCTGCGGGCCAAACTGCTGGAACCATACCTCAACAAGAAATACAAACCGGTAACTGAAAAAGGCAGGACGAAGAAGAATATAAACATCGTCGACAAACCTTAGAGAGCCTGAGATCGTGATGTGCGTGGATAGGGACTATAGGTAATCTGGTGGCGCCGTGGTTATACAGCGCATTGCAACAGAGCGATTGGACTCTCATCAGTTTCCTCAGCTCCTTTTAACGCATTGTTCGATTATTCTCATTATACATGGATTGGATGTGATTGGAAAAAATTTAGAAAAACTTTAACTTGATTGGGATTTAAACTCATCCAATCTCACTCGATCCATATGTATTAGCCCTAAATGAGGAAGCTATAGTAAGAAAAAAATAATCATGTCAAACATCATCAAAGAGAAATTCAGTAATGCATGCTTTAACTGAAGGGACTTATATTTCAAACTTTACTTTATAACATAAACAGTACAGTCTATAGTGTAAAATAGTGTTTTGTACAACTATATCATGATTTTGTTGGCTACATAGGTTCTAAACGTGTCTAAATAGCTATTGTTGGCACCTTTTTCGGGCGCCAAACACTCAACAAGAACCAACGGCGGTGCTCTCTTGTCAGGCGCGGACGGCCCGCGGCCAGGGACCGGGTGGTCCGCGACCTGGCGCAGGACTAGGGTTCCCTGCCTGATGGCCAGACGGTCCGCGCCTATAGGCCGAACGGTCTGCGCGTGCGTAGGGGCGGCGGAAGATCGCCGACGACGCCTAGATCTCGCTCCCGAGAGGGACCCCGTCGGGGAGTAGAGATCTTAGGTGGTGTTTAGGCTCGGGTAGACCGACCTAGACTCCTCTAATCGACGTAGAGTTGAAGAGAAGCGAAGAATTTGGGGATTGGAAGACTAACCTAGAATTAGACTAGAACTACCCCTAAGAATAAATGTAAATTGTATTGATTGAAGATGTAAGTTGTATTGATTGAAGATGTAAATTGTATTGATTGAAGGTTCGATTGATTGATTCTAATCGACCGTAATCCTCTATATTTATAGAGGAGGGGGGCTAGACCCGTTACAAACTGATCTCCTAAGTTAATCCCGCGAATTTCGCTAACAAACATAGCAAAAAACTCGGAACCCTAATCTGTTTTGCACGCGCGCGGACCGTCTGGCCCACAGGCGTGGACCGTCCGACACTCAATTTGGTTCCCAACATATGCCCCCTGCCTTTTGGTGGAGCTGAGCGAACCAAAAGCAACTAACTCGATGCGATCACATCGGTTTTCTTAGGCATCTTGCCACCTACTAGGATAGTTCAAAGGAAAATGTGCACTTGGGCCATTTCTAGTATAGTTTTGGTGATTAAGTGCCCAACACGTATGAGTGAGCAATCTTGTGTCAAATGATTGATGAAGTGCAAATCAACAAGAAGGTATGATTCTAGACTTAGTACATTGGTTTTTGTGTGCTAACATATTTGTCTAAGTGCTGGAATCAGAGAAAAGAGAAGAAGAAAACATCTTGGCTGGAACAGCCAAGACTCAGCGCAGTCTGGCACACCGGACTGTCCGGTGGTGCACCGGACAGTGTCCGGTGCGCCAGGCCAGCCTTCGGTGAACATGCCACTCTCGGGAACTGATGGCGGTGTACGACTATAATTTACCGGACTGTCCGGTGGTGCACCGGACTGTCCGGTGAGCCGTCTGCGGTGAAGTCGTCGCTCTCGGGAATCGTTCAACGGCGTACGGCTAAAATTCACCGGACGGTCCGGTGAGGCACCGGACTGTTCGGTGAGCCAACGGTCGACTGCGCCAATGGTCGGCCGCGCAATCCGCACGTGACGCGTGGCCGCGCCAACGGTCGGCAGGGGGCACCGGACTGTCCGGTGTGCACCGGACCATGAACAGTGCTTGTCCGATGGTGCACCGGACTATCCGGTGCGCCACCCGACAGAAGGCAATAATTGCCTTCCCAGATTGCTTCCAACGGCTCCTAGCTGCCTTGGGGCTATAAAAGGGACCCCTAGGCATATGGAGGAGTACACCAAGCATACTTTGAACATTCTAAGACTCTCACACTCCATCTCGGCACACTCGATTGATTTTCTTAGTGATTTGAGCTCCGTTCTAGTGGTGAACTTGTTGCATTTCATTTGAGCTCAAGTCTTGGCCTGTGTGTGTGCGTATTGCTGCGGATTTGTGTGTGTTGCTTCCCTCCCTTACTCTAGTGCTTTTACATTGATATTTGTTGTAAGGGCGAGAAACTCCAACTTGTGGAGATTCCTCGCAAACGAGAAAAGTGATAAGAAAAAGGAACACCGTGGTATTCAAGTTGATTGTTGGATCACTTGAGAGGGGTTGAGTGCAACCCTCGTCCATTGGGACGCCACAACGTGGAGTAGGCAAGTTTTGTACTTGGCCGAACCACGGGATAAACCACTGTGTCTACTGTGTTGTTTCTCTTTGTGGTTTCTATGTTTCACAAGTACTCCTCTCCAGCTACTTGATTCTATTGCACTAACACTTAACTTAGTTTTTGTGGCAATAAGTCTTAAGTTTTTACAGGATCACCTATTCACCCCCCCTCTAGGTGTTCTCAATTGGTATTAGAGCCGTTCTCTTCACAAAAGGGACTAATCGCCCGAAGAGATGGATCCTAAGGGAAAGGGGATGGTGGTCAACGATAAGGAGAAGGAGTCCATCTTCAACGAGCCAAGGGACGACAAACCTACTGACTCTGTCTCGAGTCATAAGAAGAAGGACGGAAAGAAGAAGAGGCGTATAAAGAAGATCGTCTACTACGACAGCGACGAGTCCTCTTCTTCCCAAAGAGACGACGACTACGACGAGAAAAAGAAACCGGTCAACTCAAACTTTTCTTTTGATTATTCTCGTATTCCGTATAATTCAAATGCTCATTTGCTTTCTATTCCTCTTGGTAAACCTCCTCACTTTGATGGAGAGGACTACGCTTTTTGGAGTCACAAAATGCGTAGTCACCTCTTCTCTCTTCATCCTAGCATTTGGGAGATAGTAGAGAATGGAATGCAATTTGATAGTACGAATAACCTAGTATTCATTAATGAACAAATTCATAAAAATGCACAAGCTACCACTATTTTGTTAGCTTCGTTGTGTAGGGATGAATACAACAAGGTGAGCGGCTTGGATAATGCCAAGCAAATATGGGACACCCTCAAGATCTCGCATGAGGGGAACGATGCCACCATAATCACCAAGATAGAGTTGGTGGAGGGTGAGCTAGGAAGGTTCACGATGATCAGGGGAGAGGAGCCAACGCAAACATACAACAGGCTCAAGACCCTGGTCAACAAAATTAGGAGCTATGGGAGCACGAGATGGATAGACCACGACGTCGTCCGACTTATGCTCAGGTCTTTTACTGTCATTGACCCTCATCTTGTGAATTCAATTCGTGAAAATCCTAGGTACACAAAGATAACGCTCGAGGAGATACTCGGAAAATTTGTGAGCGGGCGGATGATGATTAAAGAAGCATGCTATGTGGATGATGCTCTCAATGGCCCAATGCCCGTCTATGAGCCTCAACCCATCGCTCTCAAGGCAACAAGTAGCAGGGAGACGCTACCTAGCAAGGTGGCGCAAGTTGAGGCGGCCGGGCTTAACGAGGAAGAAATGGCCCTCATCATCAAGCGCTTCAAGACGACGCTAAAGGGTCGCAAGGAGCATCCCAACAAGAGCAAGACGAAGGGAAAGCGCTCCTGCTTCAAGTGTGGTAAGACTGGTCACTTTATTGCTAACTGTCCCGATAATGATAGTGACCAGTGACAAGAAAAAGGCGGGAAGAGGGAGAAAAAGAAGTCTTACAAGAAGGCAAAGGGCGAGGCTCACCTCGGCAAGGAGTGGGATTCGGATTGCTCTTCGTCCGACTCTGACGACGAAGGACTCGCCGCCTCGGCCTTCAACAAGTCGTCTCTCTTCCCCAACGAGTGTCACACCTGCCTCATGGCAAAGGAGAAGAAGGTAAGTGCTCGAGATACCTCTACATGTGCTTCTTCTAGCGATGAAGAGTCTAGTGATGATGAGGTAGACTATTCTAGCTTGTTTAAAGGTCTAGATAGAACCAAGATAGAAAAAATTAATGAATTGATTGATGCATTAAATGAAAAGAATAGACTTTTAGAAAAACAAGAGGATCTCTTATATGAAGAGCATGATAAATTTGTAAGTGTGCAAAAGTCTCTTGCTTTAGAGGTTAAGAGAAATGAAATGCTTTCTTGTGAATTATCTACTTGTCATGAAACTGTGTCTAATTTAAAGAGTATTAATGATGATTTAAATGCTAAGCTAGAAGTAGTAAATAAATCTAGTTCTTGTGTGGAACATGTTGTGATTTGCAATAGGTGTAAGGATTTTAATGTTGATGCTTGTAGTGAACATTTAATTTCCATTGCTAGATTAAATGATGAAGTGGCTAGTCTTAATGCCCAACTTCAGACTAGCAAATATGACTTTGATAAACTAAAATTTGCAAGGGATGCCTACACTGTTGGTAGACACCCCTCTATTAAGGATGGGCTTGGCTTTCGAAGGGAAGCCAAGAACTTAACAAGTCAAAGGGCTCCCATCTCCGCCAAGGAGAAAGGGAAGGCCCCTATGACTAATAATGTTCAAAAGAATCATGCTTTCATCTATAGTAATAGAAACTTTTCTAGAAATGCTCATAGAAGTTATGCTTATGATTCACATGCTATGATTGCTTCGAGTTCCTCTGTTGTGCATGGTAGAAATATGCCTAGGAAAAATGTTGTTCATGTGCCTAGGAAAGTAAGTAATGAACCTTCTATAATTTACCATGCTTGCAATGCTTCTTTTGCAATTTGTAGTAAGAATAAGAAAGTAATTGCTAGGAAGTTGGGGGCCAAGTGCAAAGGAGATAAGACTTGCATTTGGGTCCCTAAGGCTATTGTTACTAACCTTGTAGGACCCAACAAGAGTTTGGTACCTAAAACCCAAGCCTAATTTGCCTTGCAGGTTTATGCATCCGGGGGCTCAAGCTGGATTGTCGACAGCAGATGCACAAACCACATGACGGGGGAGAAGAAGATGTTCACCTCCTACGTCAAGAACAAAGATTCCCAAGATTTGATCATCTTTGGAGATGGGAATCAAGGCAAGGTTAAAGGACTAGGAAAGATAGCTATTTCATCTGAGCATTCCATTTCTAATGTATTCTTAGTTGAATCGCTCGGGTATAACTTGCTGTCCGTTAGTCAACTGTGTAATATGGGTTATAATTGCTTATTTACCAATGTAGATGTGTCTGTCTTTAGAAGGAGTGATGGTTCATTAGCTTTTAAGGGTGTACTAGACGGTAAACTCTATTTAGTTGTTTTTTCGAAGGAGGAGACCGGTCTAGATGCATGCTTAATTGCTAAGACTAGCATAGGCTGGCTGTGGCATCGCCGTCTAGCACATGTTGGGATGAAGAACCTTCACAAACTTCTAAAGGGAGAACATGTGTTAGGTCTAACAAATGTGTTTTTCGAGAAAGATAGACCTTGTGCAGCTTGTCAAGCAGGCAAACAGGTGGGAAATCCTCATCACATCAAGAATGTGATGACCACATCAAGACCTCTGGAGCTACTGCATATGGACCTCTTCAAACCCGTCGCCTATCTCAGTATCGGAGGAAGTAAGTATGGTCTAGTTGTTGTTGTTGATTTTTCCCGCTTCACTTGGGTATTCTTTTTGCAGGATAAAACAGAAACCCAAGGGACTCTTAAGCGCTTTCTAAGGCAAGCTCAAAACAAATTTGAGCTCAAGGTGAAAAAGATTAGAAGCGACAACGGGTCCGAGTTCAAGAACCTTCAAGTGGAGGAGTACCTTGAGGAGGAAGGAATCAAGCATGAGGTCTCCGCTCCCTACACACCACAGCAAAATGGTGTGGTAGAGAGGAAGAACAGGACGCTCATAGACATGGCGAGGACAATGCTTGGAGAATTCAAGACACCCGAGCGGTTTTGGTCGGAAGCTGTGAACACAGCTTGCCACGCCATAAACCAGGTCTACCTTCATCGCCTCCTCAAGAAGACGTCGTACGAACTTCTAACCGGTAACAAACCCAACATTTCATATTTTCGAGTTTTTGGGAGTAAATGCTACATTCTAGTGAAGAAAGGTAGGAATTCAAAATTTGCTCCCAAAGCTATAGAAGGGTTTTTGTTAGGTTATGACTCAAATACAAAGGCGTATAGAGTCTTCAACAAATCATCGGGTTTGGTTGAAGTCTCTAGCGACGTTGTATTTGATGAAACTAATGGCTCTCCAAGAGAGCAAGTTGATCTTGATGATGTAGATGAGGATGATGTTCCAACGGACGCAATTCGCACCATGGCGATTGGAGATGTGCGACCATAGGAACACAAGGAGCAATATCAACCTTCTTCCTCAACGTTGGTGCATTCCCCAACTCAAGATGACGAACAGGTCCCTCAAGAAGAGGCGTGTGATCAAGGGGGAGCACAGGATGTCCAAGATGAGGAGGAAGAAGTACCATAGGCCCCCTCCAACTCAAGTTCGAGCGACGATTCAAAGGAATCATCCCGTCGACCACATATTGGGTGATATTAGCAAGGGAGTAACCACTCGCTCTAGATTAGCTAATTTTTGTGAGCATTACTCTTTTGTCTCTTCTATTGAGCCTTTCAGGGTAGAAGAGGCCTTGCTAGATCCGGACTGGGTGTTGGCCATGTAGGAAGAGCTCAACAACTTCAAGCAAAATGAAGTTTGGACACTAGTGCCACGTCCCAAGCAAAACGTTGTGGGAACCAAGTGGGTGTTCCGCAACAAACAGGACGAGCACGGGGTGGTGACAAGGAACAAGGCTCGACTTGTGGCAAAAGGTTATGCCCAAGTCGCAGGTTTGGACTTTGAGGAGACTTTTGCTCCTGTGGCTAGGCTAGAGTCGATTCGTATTTTGTTAGCCTATGTCGCTCACCATTCTTTCAGGTTGTTCCAAATAGACGTGAAGAGCGCTTTCCTCAATGGGCCAATCAAGGAGGAGGTGTACGTGGAGCAACCTCTGGCTTTGAGGATGAATGGTACCCCGACCACATGTGTAAGCTCTCTAAGGCGCTCTATGGACTTAAGCAAGCCCCAAGAGCATGGTATGAATGCCTTAGAGATTTTCTAATTGCTAATGCTTTCAAGGTTGGGAAAGCCGATCCAACTCTTTTCACTAAGACTTGTGATGGTGATCTATTTGTGTGCCAAATTTATGTCGGTGACATAATATTTGGTTCTACTAACCAAAAGTTGTGTGAAGAGTTTAGCAGGGTGATGACACAGAAATTCGAGATGTCGATGATGGGCGAGTTGAACTACTTCCTTGGGTTCCAAGTGAAGCAACTCAAGGACGGCACCTTCATCTCTCAAACAAAGTACACATAAGACTTGCTCAAGCGGTTCGGGATGAAGGACGCCAAGCCCGCAAAGACTCCAATGGGAACCGATGGACATGTCGACCTCAACAAAGGAGGTAAGTCCGTTGATCAAAAGGCATACCGGTCTATGATAGGGTCTTTACTTTATTTATGTGCTAGTAGACCGGATATTATGCTTAGCGTATGCATGTGTGCTAGATTTCAATCCGACCCAAGGGAGTGTCACCTTGTGGCCGTTAAGCAAATCCTTAGATATTTAGTTGCTACGCCTTGCTTCGGGATCTGGTATCCAAAGGGGTCTACCTTTGACTTAATTGGATATTCAGACTCCAATTATGCTGGATGTAAGGTCGATAGGAAGAGTACATCAGGGACGTGCCAATTCCTAAGAAGGTCCCTAGTGTCTTGGAGTTCTAAGAAACAAACTTCCGTTGCCCTATCCACCGCTGAGGTCGAGTACGTTGTCGCAGGACAGTGTTGCGCGCAACTACTTTGGATGAGGCAAACCCTCCGGGACTTTGGCTACAATTTGAGCAAAGTCTCACTCCTATGTGACAGTGAGAGTGCAATCCGCATGGCGGACAATCCTGTTGAACACAGCCGCACAAAGCACATAGACATCCGGCATCACTTTTTGAGAGACCACTAGCAAAAGGGAGATATCGAAGTGTTTTATGTTAGCACCGAGAACCAGCTAGCCGATATCTTTACCAAGCCTTTAGATGATAAGACCTTTTGCAGGCTACGTAGTGAGCTAAATGTCTTAGATTCGCGTAACTTAGATTGATCTAGAGCATACATGTGTTTTATGCCTTTGATCATGTTATTGCTTATTTATGGTGCTCAAGTTGTGCACGGGATCCCTGGACCTCACAAGTCCATGTGTGAATGATGCACATATTCAGGGGGAGAATTGCTACAACTTGACCCTTTGAGACTAACCGTGTGCTTGAGTTTACTTCTTTTAGTCTCACAGGTGGATTGAAAGGGAAAGGTGGACTTGGACCATGCAAGACTTCCACTGCACTCCGATGAGAGGGTAATTTATTCCAAGTTCATCTCCATGCTCTTATTGCCTTTTTACTCTTAATTGAAGATTTTGGTGAGGCAATGGGGTTTAAGGGCCAATAATGATCCCGTTTTGGTGCTTAATGCCAAAGGGGGAGAAATTAAGGCCAAAGCAAATGGATTAGCTACCACTTGAGAATTTTGAAAATAGTAAATAGTAGAGTTAGAACTTTTGTTTTGTCAAAATACTCTTATGTGCAAAATTTGGCCTCTTGTGGGGAGAATGTAAGATTATGGGAAAAGGGGGGAGTTTTTGGATCTTTATAAATCTTTCTCATGGAATACCTCTCTTTATGCCTAAACAAGTGTGTTTGACTTAAAGATAGGAAATTGAGTTTGATTTCAAAAATAAACCAAGTGGTGGCAAAGAATGATCCAAATATGCCAAATTTGAATAAAAAACAATTCTTGTTCTCAATCGCTTTGATGTTGCACTTCTTTTAGTTGCTGTTTTGATGTGTTGGCATAAATCACCAAAAAGGGGGAGATTGAAAGGAAAATGTGCCCTTGGGCCATTTCTAGTATAGTTTTGGTGATTAAGTGCCCAACACGTATTGAGTGAGCAATCTTGTGTCAAATGATTGATGAAGTGCAAATCAACAAGAAGGTATGATTCTAGACTTAGTACATTGGTTTTTGTGTGCTAACATATTTGTCTAAGTGCTGGAATCAGAGAAAAGAGAAGAAGAAAACATCTTGGCTGGAACAGCCAAGACTCAGCGCAGTTTGGCACACCGGACTATCCGGTGGTGCACCGGACAGTGTCCGGTGCGCCAGGCTAGCCTCCGGTGAACAGGCCACTAGGTGCTCTCAATAGTACGCAAGGGTCTTGTTCCCGATGGTTAACTCAACGGATGTGACCCGTTTAGCTTTGATCGGACTATCAGTCCCAACATCGCCGAGTGTCGTACTGCTCCTGACCAATTTGTCATCTAGCTTTCCTAATTTTCTGAGTGTTCTGGCGTAGCTCTGTAGTCGACCAGGTCTTCTCCTTGTAGGTCGTCTTCCTCCATGGGTGTCGGTACGTCGTTGGAAGTGTCCTGGTGTAGTGCGTACGATCCGGCCTTAGGGGTTGTACGGTTCACGCCCTGTACGGTTGGTTCGGT
Source organism: Zea luxurians (assembly GCA_029449295.1). Lineage (NCBI taxonomy): Eukaryota > Viridiplantae > Streptophyta > Magnoliopsida > Poales > Poaceae > Zea > Zea luxurians. Next base: position 101,836,722 of record JAOPSE010000011.1, read on the forward strand.
CTTTATAGCCGGACTGTCTGCCATACCTGCAAAGAACTACAGAGTTGTTGTTTTATTTTCTGTCTTTGTGGCCGTTTGATTTTCCTCAACGGCCTTTGGTCTCTATCTTTTTTATGGTGGAGGATACTGCGGATGCGTGTCATTGAATATTTTTCTGCCTCCTTTTCCTGGTTCTACTTTGCTCTTAGGCGTTGTAATTTTCGCTTTTGCGACCGTGTCAATCCCGATGGGCACCATCGGGGCATGGAGTATTTTGAATCGGTCGTTTTGTTGACAACTGTATCTTTTTTTGTTTGTGTTGGCCGATTTACCAAAAATCATCCGTCCTTCGTTATTTTGTTGTATGACGACATCTGTTGTTCCTATTTCAATGACGTCCCCTTTGATCGTATTGTTGGAGGCCGTAGCTATATACCCCCCTGTCGGATTAGTCAGCCTTAGGGGCCGAGTGGTTCGGCAATCTTGTTGGGCTTATGCTCGTGGACCAGATTGAGGGGCTCTCAATCAGTCTTGTACTGGAGGCGTCAACCTGTCAAAGACAGATGATTGGGGTGCCCCCCAAGCGGAGTATTGTGGAGTCCCGAAAGGATATGGTGGCATACCCCACATCTGATTTGGGATATATGGTGGTGGTGGTATGTATGCATAATGATATGACATAGGTGTGTATGGGAGTGGAGGTGTCCATGCACGTACGTTAGGTCTTAGTTGGACATTATGACCTCCCGTTCTTTCCTATTAGTGAGGTGGTCCAATCGGCCTAACCTGCTGTCGCTCCTGGGTGGGTAAGCGAGACTGCTTTGGTGGCCGGTCACTGGGGTCGGCCTTTTTTTCACATATTTAGACAATAATTGATCAAAGGTCGGGCTAGATTTGACCAACTGACCAACTGCCTTGAACGTGTTAGTTTTCCACGTACCTATTTTTGGTTGTCGTGGTTTGAAGGTACATGGTCGTCGTGGCTCCTCGGCGTTGCCGGACCATCCGCTGGAACGCTCCGGACCGTCCGGTGATGTTATGGACCGTCCGCGATGCGTAGTATGAGTTCTCGCGCATGTCCCCTTGTCTGTGCTTGCCCTCTAGTGCTGGAGGTTGTGATGGTCACCTTCAGTGTCTCCCCTCCATCAGGAGTCTTCTCGGCCACCACTTTCCTGCAAGAGATTTTGTTGTTTCCATCGGCCTCCTGTGCATTGCCGATCATGACTTTTTTGTCTTTGCCCTTATCGGCTGTGCTGGGCCGAATTAGGACCTTTTTGCCATTGAAGTCGATCACATTCATTGGGAAAGGCTCTGTGTCCTCCTGAAATTTCAATCGTCCCTCATTAATGGCCGATTGGATTTGTCGTCGAAACACATTACAATCATTAGTGGCATGGGAAAATGAGTTGTGCCACTTGCAATATGCGCGACGCTTTAGTTCATCGGTGGGTGGGACGGTATAATTGATCTTAATGTTACCATTTTTTAGTAATTCATCGAATATCTTATCACATTTGCCGACATTAAATGTAAACTTAACCTCCTCCTACCGTTTCTTTTGAACTGACTGCAAGGAGGAGCAAGCTGAAGATTTGGCCTGCTCGGGCCAAACTATTTCGACAGTGTAAATTTCCTTTGGTTCATCGTCCGAACTACTTTGATTGTGTTCTACTATATGGACATTATGATGAACCGGTTTGACTACTTCTTTGCTTCGGCTTTTACAAGCCAAAGCTCTCTGATGTAATTGTGCTAGCGTAAAGAACTGGATGCCTTCTAATTTCTCTTTTAAATAATAGCGCAATCCATCGAAGGCTATTCTCGCTAGTTGTTTATCTGTTAAATGAATTTGAAAGCATCAGTTTCTCGTATCCCGGAATCTTCGGATATAATCACTAACCGATTCATCCTTTTCTTGTTGTAGGGCCACTAAGTCTACTAAATCTAGTTCGTAATCGCCAGAGAAGAAATGTTCATGAATTTTTTGTTCTAAGTCTCCCCATGACAAAATGGAATTAGGAGGGAGGTGGCATACCATGTGAATGCAGTCCCTGTTAAAGGTAATGAAAATAAACGTACACAGAATGCTTCGGTGTCAGCCAATTCTCCTAACTGTGCTAAGAACTGGTCTATGTGCTCACGCGTGCTCTTTCCTTGGTCACCCGAAAACTTTGTGAATTCGGGTATTCTGGTCCCCTGTGGGTATGGGAGACGGTGTGAATAGGCCCCTTGGTGATTTTTTGGTAATTAATGACAACTACTTGTGGACTAATGGTTCTTGGAGAAATAAGAATGCAGGTTGGACCACATAGAACAGAAAATCTTGGAGACTTATAAGTATTGGTTGTGGATCAAGTGAAGGCAAAGGTATAACGTAGGTTTTTGTTTTTGCCGGTCTCCAGGAGTTTAGAGAAGATATTTGACCGGATTAGTAGGCTAGATGGCCGTACTATTAAGAGGGGTCAATGACTTTGGTTTGTGTAGAACTTAGTGCCTCATAGAGCATCTAGTGGTTGCATTTGCATAAGGACTAACAACGCTTCTAATTTCGAGAGTTAAAAATCCTTTCAAAAGTGTGCTTGAAAATTTGCTTAGTCTAGGGATATGCGGACCGTCCACGATTCTTCCAGTGGGGTCCAAAGTGTGGTCACTTCAGACTTGTCCTGTACCTTTGTACTGCGGATCGTCCGAGCCTTGGGGCCGGACCGTCCGCAGTCCTGACCAGAGAAGATTGCTATCTGCACAGTCCCTGTTTTATTGTGCGGACTGTCCAGCCAGGGTCGACGGACTGTCCGCGTGTGCCAAATGGATTTGGGCAGGGACTGTATGTTTTTGGGTGTTTGTACTATGGACTGTCCGGGGCCTAAGCCCGGACAGTATTGACTCCCAGGTCACGGATCATCCGGCCTTTTATGGCAGACAGTCCGCATGTAATCCTTCGTGGTCAGAGTTCTGGTTCTCCAAGTTGCCAGGTCTCGGACGGTCCGACCAAGGTTGGCGGACTGTCCGGACCTCGCTTTTCTGACAGCTCTGACAGATTTCAAACGAGAAAACTAGCCGTTATATGTACGGCGGACCGTCTGGCCTCAGGGCGCGGACCGTCCGCGTGTGCGCAGAATGTGTGCTAGTTGCACATAACGGTTGGATTTTTGAGGTGGGCTATAAATAGAAGGGGAGTTCGTGTGTGAGAGCTCTCTTGGCCATTTCTTGCACACATTGAGCTCATTTGTGATCCTCCCACTCATTCTCTCACACTCCTTGCTTGAGATTGCATTCTAGTGAGAGATTGAGAGTTCCTAGTGCATTTGCATCCATTGGTGATCCTTGAGGCACTAGGTGGTACACCGAGCAAGCGTCATTGGCTTGTTACTCTTAAAGGTTGTCGCCTCCTAGATGGCTCGGGTGTTGTCTCTGTCGAGCTCTCCAAGAAGATTGTGGAGGAGCCGCGGTGTCGATTGTGAGGGGTTCGCGCCTACCTCGCCGGAGCGGCAAAGGTGACATTAGTGGAAACGAGGTATTGAGTGATTTCTTGTCCACTTGGCTCAAAGATCAAGACGTGTCTTGATAGAGGAGCAAGTAAGATCTTGAAGTCCACCTCAACGTGGATTAGGGGTGATCGGCAAATCACCGATACCACGGGATAAAATCCGGTGTCTTTCTTTTCTTGCATTACTTATTGTCGTGCAAGTGATTAGTATTTCGCATATTGTTCTTCGTGTATACAATCACCATAGTTGATTCTCATAGATTGTTTACTTGTTGTCACTAGAGAACTTATACCTCTTGTCATATTGATTAAATTTTTCTAGTGTTTTTGATTTTAGTCAAAACTGTCTATTCACCCCCCCTCTAGCCGGTGTCCTAGATCCTACAAGTGGTATCGGAGCCGAGGACTTCATTGTTTGTGGATCTAATCATCCCAGAGTGGGACAAAATGACTAGTAACAATAATGTGCACATTGGGAAGCCACCACATTTTGATGGGAATAACTATGACTACTGGAAAATAAGAATGTCAATGCATCTTAGAGCAATGGGTGGAAAAATTTGGCCAATTGCCAAGGATGGGTGTTGTGTTGAAGGAAGATGAACCATCGTCTAGTGACAATGAGAACATTCTTACAAAGGATCAAGCCATGAATGTATTCTATGACGCTCTTGACATAAATGAGTTCAACCGTATCAAGAATCTCACAACTGCTCATGAGATTTGGATTAAGCTAATGGAAATTCATGAAGGAACTACAATTTTGAAGAGTGCTAAGCTACATGTGTGCAAAGGAAAATTTGAGCAAATCATTATGAAAGAAGATGAAAGTGTATCCGATATGTTCAACCGGTTAAATGAGATAGTGAAAGAACTCAAGGGACTTGGTTTTAATGTACCGGATGTGGATTTCACTCATAAGTTCCTTAGATCTCTTCCAGAGAAGTATGAGACCATTGTGACCATGTTAGTAAGAAGTGATCTATCTACAACTTCTCCAACCGAAGTATTGGGGGAAATTCTTACTCAAGATATATTCAAGAAATCTCAAGCCGATGCTATAAGTTTGGCAAAGAAAGTGAAAAATGAATCAATCACTCTCAAAGCTAAAGCTTCTAAGGCAATTGAAAAAGAAGATAGTGATGATGAAGAAAATGAAAGCGAGAGTGATGGAGATATGGCTCTATTTGTAAAGAGATTCAACAAATTCATGAAGATGAAGAGAGGTCAACCTAGAAGAGGCCAAACATCAAGAAGAAATGCTTTCAATGATAGAAAATGTTTTAAGTGTGGGGAACCCAATCACATCGCCATGAATTGTCTGAACAAGAAGAAGAAGGGCAAAGATGGAGATGATAAGAAGAAGAAGAAATTCTACAACAAGAAGAAAGATGGCAAAGCCTACCTAGTTGAATGGGATTCGGATGATAGCTCGGATTATGATGATGATGACACCTCATCCAAGCTTAATGCCGGAATTGCCATCAAGGAAGCCCCTTCACTTTTCTTATCCCCTCATTGTCTCATGGCAAAGGGAGATGCTAAGGTAAAAATCATCACCGATTTAAATGATATAAATGATGATGATGATGTTGATGATGATGGCTATTCATATGATGATCTTGTTAGAATGTTAGGTGAGGCCGATGACTACATGCACAAAGAAAAAGAAAAGTTTAAGACCTTGAAGGAATTGTATAAAAACCTCCAAGTATCTTTTGAGGAGCTCAAGACCTCTCACAACGATCTAAAAGAGAATTGTGAGAAGCTTGCGGAAGCTCAAAACTCATCTATTGTGCATGAAGTTGTGGTGGTCACCGAGGATGTTGGAGTCACTTGTGACTTACTTGATAGTCCTACAAGTGAACCACAACCTACTAACTCTATTTGTGATAAATTCAAAATTTCTCTTATGAATGATAATATTACTCTTGATGAATCACAAATCATTGTTGAGAATGAAGTATTAGTAGATAGAGTGAATGCTCTAACCCATGATCTAGAGAAGGCATATGGTGGAAAGGCTAAATTGGATTTCATATTGGGAAGTCAACGGTGCTCACTTAATTGTGATGGTCTTGGATATGTTCCCAAGAAAGGAAAGAATGCTTTTGTAAAGCAAAAGACATTATTTGTGAAAGAATGTGACAAAGTGTGTCACAAGTGTCACAAAAAGGGACATATCAAGAAGAATTGTCCTAAGCTCAAGAATGTATCCTCCACTTGTTTTGAGCATTGTTATGTTCTTTCTCATAATGCAAAAGGTGTTCATGCTAAATTTGTTGGTACTTCAATTGTTGGCAACAAGAAGAAAGCTATTTGGGTGCCAAAGACCTTGGTCACTAACATCCAAGGACCCAAGCGAGTTTGGGTACCTAAAAGAGATTGATTTCCTCTTGTAGGTGAACTACAAGGCGGGAGGGAATCATTGAGTGTTGGATAGTGGATGCACTCAATACATGACCGGAGATATGAAAATGTTCACCCAAATGAGTGAGGAAGATTGCTTAAATTACGATAGTATCACATTTGGAGATAATCGCAAAGGAAAGGTTAAAGGCTTGGGTAAAATCGCTATTTCGAATAATCATTCCATATCAAATGTGCTTTTGGTTGAGTCTTTGAACTTTAATTTACTATCGGTAGCTCAATTATGTGATTTAGGATTTAGTTGCAATTTCACCATTGATGATGTCACTATCTCTAGTGTTGATGGTAGCAATCTTAAGTTTAAAGGTTTTAGATATGAAAATCTTTATCTTGTTGATTTCTCATCTAGCAAGGCAAAGCTCACAACTTGCTTATTCTCAAAGGCTTCACTAGGTTGACTATGGCATAGAAGACTTGGTCATATTGGAATGAAGCAACTCAATTGTTTAACCAAACATGACTTAGTCTGTGGCTTGAAAGATGTGAAATTTGAGAAGAACAAATTGTGTAGCTCATGTCAAGCCTGGAAGCAAGTGGCAAATACTCATCCAAATAAAAGTCAAATGTCTACTCATCGGCCTTTGGAATTACTTCACATGGATTTATTTGGGCCAACATCTTTTGTGAGTATTGGCGGAAATTCCTATTGCCTTGTGATTGTGGATGATTATTCTAGATTCACTTGGGTTTACTTTCTTCGGGATAAATCTAATGTGTTTGAAACATTCAAGTCATTTGCTATATTGGCTCAAAACCAATTTGATTTTGACATCAAGAAAGTTAGAAGTGATAATGGATCGGAATTCAAAAATGCTAGAATTGATAAATATTGTGATGACAAGGGTATTAAACATGAATTTTCTTCCAAATATACTCTGGAACAAAATGGTATTGTTGAAAGAAAGAATAGGACTCTCATTGATATGGCTAGGTCTATGTTAGCAAAATATAATGTGTCGGATTCTTATTGGTCGAAGCAATAAACATTGCATGTCATTCATCAAATAGGCTATATTGTCACAAGCTCTTGAAGAAAACTCCCTATGAATTGCTCATTAGTAGAAAGCCAAATATCTCATATTTTAGAGTATTCGGTTGCAAATGCTATATTTTGAGAAAGGGAAGCCAGCTCTCTAAATTTGAGAAGAAATGTGATGAGGGTTTTCTACTTGGATATTCATCAAATAGTAAGGCTTATAGAGTTTTCAACAAAACTCATGGTATTATTGAAGAAGCATATGACGTCGAGTTTGATGAAACTAATGGGTCTCAAGATGAAAGCGATAATCTTGATGATGTTGGTGGAACTCAATTGAGAAATGCTATGAAAACAATGGATATTGGTGAAATAAAGCCAAAGGAAGATGATGATGAAAATAGTGTGGTTGTTATTCCATCCTCTTCAACCATAAATGAAGAAAATCACCAAAGCCAACAAAATGATGAAATCATGGATGATCATGACCAAGATACTTCAAGTCATTCGGTTCCTCCTCATGCTTCAACTAGCAATTCTCAAATGGTATCAAGAATCCATCATTCTATTGTGAAGGATCACCCAGTTGATCAAATTGTGGGTGATATTAGTAAGGGTGTTCAAACTCGCTCTCGCATAGCTTCATTTTGTGAACATTTCTCTTTTGTATCTTGTATGGAACCTAACCGTGTAGATGAAGCTATACTTTATGTTGATTGGGTGAATGCAATGCATGAAGAATTAAATAACTTCACTCGGAATGAAGTTTGGGAGCTTGTTGAGAGACCAAAAAACCATAATGTTATTGGTACCAAATGGGTGTTTCGCAACAAGCACAATGAAGATGGATTAGTGGTAAGAAACAAGGCAAGATTAGTTGCACAAGGGTATACTCAAATAGAGGGATTGGATTTTGGTGAGACATTTGCTCCCGTGGCAAGATTGGAAGCAATCCGCATCCTTCTTGCTTATGCTTGTGCTCATAATATCAAGCTCTACCAAATGGATGTAAAGAGTGCCTTTCTAAATAGTAAGATTAGTGAACTAGTGTATGTTGAACAACCTCCTGGTTTTGAGGACCCAAAAAGACCTAACCACGTGTACAAGCTTTCTAAAGCTCTCTATGGGCTTAAGCAAGCTCCACGCGCTTGGTATGAAAGGCTTAGGGATTTCTTGCTGAAAGGGAAATAGGGTCAAACCTTTTCCTATATGAATTTTGGTGGTTGAATTGCCCAACACAAATAATTGGACTAACTAGTTTGCTCTAGATTATGAGTTCTACAGGTGCCAAAGGTTCACAACAAACCAATACAAAGATAAAAGAAAGGGTTCAAAACAAAGGAGCAAAGTTAAACCGAAGGCAGCCCTGGTCTGGCGCACCGGACAGTGTTCGGTGCACCAGGGAGGAACGACTTTGAACTTGCCAGCTTTGGGAATTTGGGGAGCCACTCCGCTATAATTCACCGGATTGTCCGGTGTGCCAGCGGAGCAACGGCTACTTCGTGCCAACGGTCGTCTGCAAAGGAACAATAAAAGTGAACAGTGCGCGCCTGCGCGCGCAGAAGTCAGAGCAGCGCCAGAAGGCGCACCGGACAGTGAACAGGACCTGTCCGGTGCTCCACCGAACTGTCTGGTGGCTCCACTTGTCAGAGCTCCAACGGTCGAACCCCAACGGTTGGGTGACCTGGCTGGCGCACCGGACAGTGTCTGGTGGCGCACCGAACTGTCCGGTTTGCCATACGACAGTAGCCCCTCCCAATGACCACTTTGGTGGTTGGGGCTATAAATACCCCCAACCACCAACACTTCAAGGCATCCAAGTTTTCAGCTATTGCATTCAATTCAAGAGCTCTAGACTTCACACCAAGACACAAACAAAGAGATCAAATCCTCTCCTAAGTCCAAAGATCATTCCAATCAAATAGTGACTAGTGAGAGAGTGATATTTGTGTTCTTTTGAGTTCTTGCGCTTGGATTGCTTTCTTCCTTCCTCATTTCTTGTTCTCAAGTGTTTTGTTACCAAGGCAAGAGACACCAAGTGTGTGGTGGTCCTTGCGGGGTCTAAGTGACCCGTGAGATAAGGAGAAAGCTCACTCGGTCTAAGTGACTGTTTGAGAGAGGGAAAGGGTTGAAAGAGACCCGGTCTTTGTGACCACCTTAATGGGGAGTAGGTTTGCAAGAACCGAACCTCGGTAAAACAAATCACCGTGTCATCCGCTCCATTTCTTTGGTTGATTTGTTTTCGCCCTCTCTTTCGGACTCAATTATATTTCTAATGCTAACCCCGGCTTGTAGTTGTGCTTAAAGTTTGTAAATTTCAGATTCCGCCTATTCACCCCCCTCTAGGCGACTTTCACTTGCTTTCCAAAGACTTTAAAATTGGGAAGGTTGACACTAACCTATTCACTAAAAGAATTGGCAAAGATTTGTTTGTTTGTCAAATTTATGTTGATGACATTATTTTTGGATCTACTAATGAATTGTTTTGTGAGGAATTTGGAGAAATGATGTCAAAAGAATTTGAAATGTCTATGATAGGAGAATTGAGCTTCTTTCTTGGTCTTCAAATCAAACAATTGAAAGACGGAATCTTTATAAGTCAATCAAAATATTTGAAGGATATGCTCAAGAAGTTTGGCTTAGAGAATGCAAAGCCTATCAAGACTCCTATGGCAACAAATGGTCATCTAGACTTAGATGAGAGAGGTACTATGGTTGATCAAAAACTTTTTCGCTCAATAATTGGTAGTTTGCTTTACATTACCGCATCTAGGCCCGATGTTATGTTTAGCGTTTGCATGTGTGCTCGATTTCAAGCTTCACCTAGAGAGATTCACTTGAAGGTCGCAAAAAGAATTCTAAGATGTTTGAAGTATACCCCCAATATTGGTCTATGGTATCCCAAAGGTGCTCAATTTGAATTAATTGGATATTCGGATTCGGATTAAGCGGGTTGCAAAGTTGATAGGAAGAGCACCTCTGGTTGTTGTCAATTTCTTGGAAGATCTCTTGTTTCATGGTCTTCTAAAAAGCAAAATTCCGTTGCTCTCTCCACCGCCGAGGCGGAATATATATCGGCCGGTAATTGTTGTGCTCAATTATTATGGATGAAACAAACTCTATTGGATTATGGGATCATTTTTAAGAATGTGCCTCTCATGTGTGATAATGAGAGTGCGGTAAAATTGGCTACAAATCCGGTCCAACACTCAAGAACTAAGAATATGGATATACGACATCACTTCTTGAGAGATCATGTTGGAAAGGGAGATATCACTATATATTCAATTGGCACGGATGATCAATTGATCGATATATTTACAAAGCCATTAGATGAAACGAGATTTTGCACATTAAGAAGTGAAATGAATGTGATAGATCTCTCAAACGTGGCTTGAGGTTGAATACACATGTGTAGTATTGCCTTTTGCTTCTAAATATGCTCTCTAGGCTATTTATTGAGTATTTTTGATGAATTTTTTATTCTTGTTTAATCTAAATAGTTTTATATGAAAATTTGTACTCCTCAAATACATCATGTGTATATGCATGCATACTAACCCTTGAATTGGTCAAAATGTCCATGAATGAGCGACAAATCAAATTTGAAATTCAAAATCAGAAAGTGGACAAAGTTTGGATATTTGAGTATCAGGCCGCGGACTGTCCGGGTAAGGACCGCGGACCGTCCGCAGTATCAGGATCTGGACAGTCCGAGGTAGCAGTGCAGACCGTCTGAGTTGTCAAGGCGCGGACCGTCCGCTGTCCCTGCGCGTACCGTCCGCGATAGGCAGATAAGTTGAACAGAGGCAGTCAAAGTGTCACTTTCAATGATTGTCTTCTTCTCTCTCACTCTCCACACACCAAAAGGTACCTCTTGTCGATTGTGAGCGGACGGTGAAGCAAATTTGCGCATGGACTATCCAGGAGCTTGTTGGAAGATCAACAACCATGTCTTCATCTCGGTAGTTCAAAATCTCATGGAAATCGTTTGATTTATTCAACTTTGTGAATTCTTGGGGTTTTCTCTCTGATCTAGAATTGGGCAGTGGATTTACAAAATTGATTGGTGGAATTGCTAGTGTTACTCATTGTGAATCTTGTGCAAAAATTTGACCCGATTTGGATGGTCATTTTCTGTTGAATCGCTGATTGAATGGATGGGGCGTCTAGGGTTCTAAAAATCGCCCCTGGATGGTCACGGACCGTCCGCTAGGATGGCGCGGACAGTCCGGACCCCTTGCACGGACAGTCCGGCCCTTTGGCGCGGACAGTCCGATCCCTGACAGAAAGTTCCACTTTCTTTCTCTATGTTGTGGCATTCTCAACTATTCACCTGTGGCTATTTCTCACATATATTGCAGTGGTCTAGGTGGTATTATGAAGAAGCTTGCCGGACGTTTCAAATCAAAGCGCCCTCATGCCGATGATGCAGACTATAATCCAACCACTGACTCAGAGGCCCGATCTTCAGCTGGGGGTAGCATTTCTATGGACACAGAAGATATTACACATGCTCATCCTAACTACCCAATTGACATCACAGGATGGACTTATCCAAAGAGAAGATTATCTATGGCTGAGTACTGCTCTAGGAGGACAGTCAATCAGTATGCTCTGCCCTCAGACACCAATATTCAGTTCTTTCATACTCAGCTTTAGTTTGATGTCTTCTAGGGCACACTGATGGATACAAACTTTCACAAGCATCAAGTTATAGATTGGACTTTTATGCTGGGTCAATCAGTCATGGAGGATTTGATTCCAAAATTCGAGGCATGTGGTCTTTATCACTTTATGGGCCAGAGGACAGACTTCAATGAGATGGCTGTGAAACAGTTCCTGGCCACTGCTGAGATTGACATTGATGAACAGTCAATCACTTGGATGACTGGCTTCAAGAGATATTCTGTCACCTTTGCTGAGTTCGCCACTGCAAATAGTCTGGACTATGACATCATTTCAGCTGGGATTGATCTGTATACTGAGGACAATTTTGAAGAATTTGTGCAGTTTTATGAGCCCGCGAGGCTGGGCATTCCTAGGAGATTTGGTGAGGCTGCAGGACTAAGGCATCATCCTGCTGTGATTAACAAGATTGCCAGAGTAACAATTCTTCCCAAGAGTGGAGATAAGAGCAAAATCAGAGACAAGTTCTGGAACATTATCCACCATATCATGAATGGTGAGGTAATGAATGTTGTGCTATTTATGATGAGACAATTAAATGACCTCAAGATGGACAAGAACCAGAACTTAGCATATGCTCCATACATTATTGCTGTCATCAAAGCCAAGACCAGATTTGAGGGGCACTGTGAGATAGTTCACACTCCTTTTAGGCCCTTCAAGAATGAGATTGGATTCCTCACCAGACCTCTTACTCCCTTCCCAGATGATGAGGAAGAAGCTGGTGATGATGAAGGAATTGCTCCTGAAGCTGATGCAGCCAAGCAGATGCCACCTCCTCCACCTCCTCCTCAGCCTCAGCAGCTCTGGCAGCCTGGTCTAGGCTATTTTGATCCTTACTTTCAGCACATGCAGCAAGGGCTACAGGCACACATGGATGGCCGCTTTCAGGGCATGATGACACATATGGACCAGCGCATGGATGCCATACAGGCTCGCTTTGATGATAACTTGGATGCGCTAAATTCTGAGCTTTCTGAGTTTTGCAGTCACATCCAAGACACTGTTACTGATCCAATTATGACCAGACTGAACAACATGCAGCAGAGTTTTCAGGACAATATGGGGGCTTTGTCTAGTCAGTTTGACAATCTGTCTACAAATGAAAGCATTCAAGATATAAGTCAGAGGAAGCAGCAGCTCCAACAAGACTTTGGGCAGTTCTCCTCTCTCTTCAACACCTTCAGCACTCATTATTACAACATGTATCCTCCACCTGGTGGTCAGTGAGACCCCTCCTTTGTGGCAATTGATGCCAAAGGGGGAGAGAAGAGAAGTTGGGAATGTCATATTCAGGGGAGCTCGCTCATGTGGACATTGAGACTTTGCATGTGCATGTTTACTATTTGAACTTTATGTCTTATGCATTTGGTGAACTATGTCTTATGTTTGTGGACAAATATTTGTAATATTCTGTGGGTTGAACTATATGTGTTAATTCTTATGTTTCAATTAGTTCGAATTATTCTGTGAATGGTTGATCGAGGAGTGACTAAATTTGTTGCGCTTATTTTACATATCACTTCTTGTATGCATCGATAACCATGACTGTAGGAAGATCTCCATTAAAACTTCGATCGATTATGTGTGTTGAATCTTCAACTAGAAATATCATGCACACACATAGGGGGAGCTATTCCTACACTCTGAGTTTTATTGAGATTTATCTATCAATCGGATGGAACTTCAAATCAAGATAAGTCCTATGAAACTCACCTCTAAAATCCTTCTTATACCTAAGGTATGAGGGAGATTTGAAAAACAAAACTTCTCTTGGATATAATATGTAGTGTTGTCATCAATTACCAAAAAGGGGGAGATTGTGAATCATCTAGGCCCCTTGGTGATGTTTTGGTAATTAATGACAACTACTTGTGGACTAACAGTTCTTGGAGAAATAAGAATGCAGGTTGGACCACATAGAACAGAAAATCTTGGAGACTTATAAGTATTGGTTGTGGATCAAGTGAAGGCAAAGGTATAACATAGGTTTTTGTTTTTGCCGGTCTCCAGGAGTTTAGAGAAGATATTTGACCGGATTAGTAGGCTAGATGGCCATACTATTAAGAGGGGTCAATGACTTTGGTTTGTGTAAAACTTAGTGCCTCATAGAGCATCTAGTGGTTGCATTTGCATGAGGACTAACAACGCTTCCAATTTTGAGAGTTAAAAATCCTTTCAAAAGCGTGCTCGAAAATTTGCTTAGTCTTGGGATAGGCGGACCGTCCGGGCCATGTGGGCGGACCGTCCGCGATTCTTCCAGTGGGGTCCAAAGTGTGGTCACTTCGGACTTGTCCTGTACCTTTGTATTGCGGACCGTCCGAGCCTTAGGGCCGGACCGTCCGCAGTCCTGACCAGAGAAGATTGCTATCTGCACAGTCCCTGTTTTATTGTGCGAACTATCCGGCCAGGGTCGGTGGACTGTCCGCGTGTGCCAAATGGATTTGGGCAGGGACTGTATGTTTTTGGGTGTTTGTACTATGGACTGTCTGGGGCCTAAGCCCGGATAGTACTGACTCCCAGGTCACGGACTGTCCAGCCTTGTATGGTGGACAATCCGCGTGTGTTAATCCTTCGTGGTCAGAGTTCTAGTTCTCCAAGTTGCCAGGTCTCGGACGGTCCGGCCAAGGTTGGCGGACTGTCCAGACCTCGCTTTTCTGACAACTCTGATAGATTTCAAACGGGAAAACTAGCTGTTATATGTACGGTGGACCGTCCGGCCTTAGGGCGCGGACCGTCCGCGTGTGCGCAGAATGTGTGCTAGTTGCACATAACAGTTGGATTTTTTAGGTGGGCTATAAATAGAAGGGGAGCTCATGTGTAAGAGCTCTCTTGGCCATTCCTTGCACACATTGAGCTCATTTGTGATCCTCCCACTCATTCTCTCACACTCCTTGCTTGAGATTGCATTCTAGTGAGAGATTGAGAGTTCCTAGTGCATTTGCATCCATTGGTGATCCTTGAGGCACTAGGTGGTACACCGAGCAAGCGTCATTGGCTTGTTACTCTTAAAGGTTGTCGCCTCCTAGACGGCTCGGGTGTTGTCTCCGTCGAGCTCTCCAAGAAGATTGTGGAGGAGCCGCGGTGTCGATTGTGAGGGGTTCGCGCCTACCTCACCGGAGCGGCAAAGGTGACATTAGTGGAAACGAGGTATTGAGTGATTTCTTGTCCACTTGGCTCAAAGATCAAGACGTGTCTTGATAGAGGAGCAAGTGAGAGCTTGAAGTCCACCTCAACGTGGATTAGGGGTGATCGGCAAATCACCGATACCACGGGATAAAATCCGGTGTCTTTCTTTTCTTGCATTACTTATTGTTGTGCAAGTGATTAGTATTTCGCATATTGTTCTTCATGTATACAATCACCATAGTTGATTCTCATAGATTGTTTACTTGTTATCACTAGAGAACTTATACCTCTTATCATATTGATTAAATTTCTCTAGTGTTTTTTATTTTAGTCAAAACCGTCTATTCTCTCCCCTCTAGCCGATGTCCTAGATCCTACAGACGGTCAAACTGGCTATCATAAGGTCTCCGATATGACTACCCCCGGGGACTATACTAACTCCGAGCTTATCTCGGAATGCCCCAGCTATTTCCTCTCTTACTATATCGATGGCAGCCGGTGGGAGACCACCGGCTCTTTGGTCCAATATGGATGAGTTTGTTTGGATGTTGGTATGTTGTTTTACTCCCCATTGGTTTGGGTTTTGCGGTGCATTAATACATGCCCTGTGAGGCTCATATGACTGGCCATTCCTTTCTGGCCTTCGGGGGGCCGGAAAGTACTCACTCTCATGGGTTTTGTAGATTATATTATGGTGCTGGTGTGCCGTATGGTGAGATGTGGAGTCCAGCTAGGATGGATACGGAGTTGGATATCCATCCTCCTCGAAAAACTCTGTGCCGGACCGTCCGGTTAAATACGCGGACCGTCCGACTATGTGGCCGGACCGTCTGACATTATATTCGAACTGTCTGGCGTCATACACGGACGGTCCAAATGGATCATCTAGGGTTTGCACTATATGTGGTGGCTTGGGTGCAGGCCTCGGTAATTCGCTTCTAAAAATGGGATCGACCGTCGCTGGACCGGACGGTCCGCGCTCACGTGCGGACGGTCCGGACATGCGCAGATCCGCAAATTTATCGGCGATGTGCGTGGGAGGCTGTTGTTGCCCAAGGTACATGTCTATCGGCATCCCATAAAGGGGTTGTGACTGGTCATGACAACCTGTAGCCAATGAATTACGTGTGTATTCCCTCAGTTCAACCTCGTGCGAAGGAAGATTTGCAATAGTAGACTTATCAAGCGCACACACTAGCCTTTTATGATCATTTTATATATCCCCTATGATACGTTGCATCTGCTCTCGCTGTTCGTCTATGTAAGCTTTAAGAGATTGGAGTTCATTGGTGCTACTTACTGAAAGCATCTAGGCCCCTGGTTGGTTTTAGTGATTAATGACAACGTAATGTTATATGTGACTAATGTGTGTTTTGCAGAGACAAATGGTAAGTTAGATCACATTACAGGTAGAAGTACTACAACGGTGAAAACAATCCTGGAGATAAGAACTCGAAGCGACGGCTAAAGCGACGAAACAAAAAGTGAAGGTCTACGTAGTCCGAGTGTCAAGGAGTTGCAGACACCTGTGATTTAGTTAGGTCTTTTATTTTGTTTTAGCCGTACTATAAAGAGGGGTTGTCGATGAGTAGTTTGACCAAGAGAGTTCTAATGTAGTGTTGGTGCATATTCACACTTGCATATAGTGTTAGGTGACACTCTAGAACATACTCACAAGTTAGAACGAAAACCGATTTGAAAACAGCAGAAAATAGAAAATAGGGTTTCTGACTTTGGGGCACCGGACTGTCCGGTGTACACCGGACTGTCCGGTGTGCCATCTGCCTGGTGGGGCCAGGCTGGCCCAGGGGAAGGGTTTCCCCACGCAGAAACCCGAGAGCGCAAGGTTCCCGAGTGGATTTTTAGCGGCGCACCGGACAGCGCACCGAACAGTGCACCGGACCATTCGGTGTGCACCAGACAGTGACTGTTCACTATCTGGTGTGCCATTAGCCCAATGGCTAACTGTCAGAACTAGCCGTTGGAGACGACCATTGGCGCACCGGTGGCGCACCGGACTGTCCGGTGCGCCCATGCACAGAACACTGCTTGTAACAGCTAGTTGGTGGGTGAGGGCTATTTATACCCCCTCCACCCACCATATTCAATGTCTTGCAGCCCATATTTATTCCTGCACATTGGTAGAACATTGCAAGCACCAAAAGCCTAGTGAGGTGATTAGAGAATCTTAATCCTGCATTTGGACCTCATTAGCGCTAGCGAGAGCCACCTAGAGCACACACCACTTGCATTAGGCTTCTCTTGGTCAAGCGAAAGTCTACGGCTTATTACTCTTGGTGATCGGCATCACCTAGACGGCTTGGTGGCGATGGGAGCTCGGTGATCACCGTGGAGATCTTGTTGGTGACCCGACTCAAGTTTGTAAGCGGTCGTGAGGGATCCACCGCGCCGGAGTGGCAAAGGATCATCTAGTAGTGAGCACTTGGTTCTTGCGAGGACCAAGGAGGAGCGATACCCTTGCGCGGGTGCTCCAACGAGGACTAGTGGAGAGTGCCGACTCTTCGATACCTCGGGAAAAATTGGAGGAGTCTTCTAAACCTTACTTTACATTCCACACTTAATTCAAGCATTTTACTTTGTGTATTTGTTTAGCAAGTATTTGAAGTATTATCTTAGCATTATTGTATTTCTAGTATTATTCTCTTAGTGCTAGTTGTTGGGGTGAAGTTGGGCTCTTGCTTAGGTTTTAATTAGTGTTGATTTTTAGAAAAGCCCAATTCACCCCCTCTTGGGCATCATGATCCTTTCAATTGGTATCAAAGCCTTGTTGCTCTTAGATTAGCTTAACCGCTAGAGTAACGATGTCCGGTGGGGATGGACCTCCTCCCATTTTCGATGGTGACGATTTTCCATAATGGAAAATTTGTATGGAAGCATATTTAGAGGCTATAGACATTGGTGTCTACAAAGCCGCCACTCAAGGATTCCCCCAACCTAGAGATCCCACAAATCTTGTAGGTGAAGAGTTTAATTATGAGAAATGGAATGCTAAGGCCAAAAACACCCTTTTTAGAGGCCTTTGCAAGGATGTGTTTAATAGAGTTAGAAATCATAAAAATGCTCATGATTTGTGGATGGACATATGTGCTCTACATGAAGGAACTAGGAGTGAGCGTGAGGAGAGATATCACATTGCTATGAGAAAGTTAAATTCTTTTAAAATGCTTGCTAATGAAAATGCCAATGCTATGTACTCACGTCTCAATATTCTTGTAGAGGAAGTAAATGGCTTGGGGCTTACACAAATTTCACAACCAGACATTGTGAGGAAGATTCTCAGTGTCCTCTTAATTGACAAATATGGACACATTGTCACTACGCTGCATCAGATGGATCTTTCAGTTACCACACCTACACAGATATTGGGAAAGATCAATGCTCATGAGATGTACATGCACATCAATAACAAGGATGAGTCATCTTCCAAGAGAAAGGATTTGGCTCTCAAAGCAAATCAAGAAAGAAAAGGAAAAGCTAAAGTACAAATTGAGGAAGAATCCTCAAGTGATGATGACCTTGATGCTAACATTGCCTTGATGGTGAGGAAGACCACCAAGATGTTAAAGAAGCTCAACAAAGAAGGCATCAAATTTGATTCAAGAAAGAAGAAATTCTTTTCCAGCAAAAGAAAGCCCATTTCTGAAATGGATTGCTACAACTGTGGAGAGCTTGGTCATCTTGCTCATCAATGTAACAAGCCCAAGAAGAACAAGTTCAAGGTCAAGAAAGAAGATGACAGCGATGATGAGAAAAAGAAAAGGAGATTCTTTAAGAGGAAGGATGGGAAGCACAAGAGGTTACACAAAAAGAAAATGGAAAGGCATATATTGTTGGTGACTGGCTCACTGACATTGAGTCATCAAGTAGATCTTCTTCAAGTGAAGAAGAAAATGATGAAAAAGTTGTTGCCATAGCTGGGGACTTCTCTTCGCCACCACCATCGCCATCATCGACTTCTCACCTATGCCTCATGGCTAGAGGTGAACTAAAGGTACAAAATGATAATGATATTACTGATGATAGTGATAGTGATAGTGATGATGAATTTGCTTCACCTTCCTATGATGAACTAGCTAACTTGCTTAAAGAATACACTCAAATCATTAGGAAGTCAAAAGCTAAATGTGATAAGTTGAAAAATGAAAATGAATCTTTGAATGCCAAATATGACATAGTTATGAAAGCTGGTGATGAAATGAAAGAAGAAAACAAAACTATGTCATCCACTGTAAATGAGCTTACATCCTCCCTAAAAGATGCTAAGGATAAATGTGACAAGTTAAATGAAGCTAATAGGGAGTTGAAAGATAGACTAGTGAAAATCAAGGAAGACTATACTAAGATTAAATTTGATCATGATAATCTTCTTGTTGAAAATGAACTTTTATCTTGCAATACACATGAGGCTATTAACCTTGTTGTTAAGATTGATGTAGCAACCTCATGTGATGATCTAAGTCAAGGTGATCAAACTAATCTACATGATGAATTGACCTAAAAAGTTGAAGTCTTGACTCTAGACAATCAAAAATTGAAGAGATACTTGACTAATGCAACCACTAGAGGAAAGGTTGCCATTGAGAACAATGATTTCAACAATGAGTTGGCAGTGGATAATGAAAGGCTTAAAAATGAGGTCAAGAAACTTAAGAGTGAAAATGAACATCTTACAACAAGTGTGCAAAAGTTCAACAAGGGCCAATATCTACAAAATGAATTGCTCATGAACACTGTCATGAAAAATAACAAGAGTGGTATTGGATACAATTCTTTTGTGCAAAAGAAAGCTACCACTCAATACAAGCCAAAGCAAACTCATAAGCCTATCAAATGCTTTGAGTGTGGAAAAGAAGGTCACTTTGCGCACAACTGCAAAGCTAAATCACCAACTCCCTTGCCAAAGCACTCAAGACCATTTGCCTTCAATGCTCATTATGTTCTAAGGAAAGTAGCAAATGGAAAGGTCAAAGTTACATTCCTAGGTCCACCAAGCAAGAGTAGACCTAGACAAATTTGGGTTGCAAAGTCCTTGATTGAGAAAGTTACTGGTCCTATGCAATATAGGGCCCTCAAAACTCAAGCTTGATTTGTCTGTGGATGTAGGTGAACTACAAGACCGGTGGGTGCCATTGGGTTATTGACAGTGGATGCACACAACATATGACAGGCAACCCACGGATGTTCACCTCACTTGATGAGAATGTTGATGGACAGGACAAAATCACATTTGGGGACAATTCAAAAGGGAAAGTTCAAGGACTGGGCAAGGTGGCAATTTCAAGTGATCTATCAATTTCAAATGTTCTCTTGGTTGCACCTTTGAGCTTCAATTTATTATCAGTGGGTCAACTCTGTGATCTTGGACTTCAATGCTTATTCACTCCAACAGAGGTTATTGTATCAAAAATGGATGATGAATCAATGGTGTTCAAAGGATTTAGATACAACAATCTCTACTTAGTGGATTTCAACTCTGAAGATGCAGACTTAAGAACTTGCCTCTTTACCAAAGCATCACTTGGATGGCTCTGGCATAGGAGGCTTGCACATGTTGGAATGAGCACAATCAAGAAAGTATTAAAGAAGGACATGGTTAGAGGATTAAAGGATGTTGTATTTGAAAAAGACAAAACTTGTAGTGCATGTCAAGCTGGGAAACAAGTTGCTAACACACATCCTACAAAGCTTTCATGTCAACATCAAGGCCACTGGAACTACTTCATATGGATTTATTTGGACCAACAAATTATGTAAGTGCTGGTGGCAACCTCTACTGTCTGGTGATATTTGATGATTTCTCAAGATACACTTGGGTGTTCTTTCTCCATGATAAATCTGAAGTTGCATCTATATTCAAGAAGTTTGCCAAGAAAGCTCAAAATGAATTCAATTACAAGATCAAGAAGATTAGAAGTGATAATGGTAAAGAATTTGACAACACCAACATTCATGAATACTGTGATAAGATTGGGATCAAGCATGAAGTATCTGCAACTTATACACCCCAACAAAATGGAGTTGTTGAAAGGAAAAACAGGACCTTGATCACACTTGCAAGAACAATGATTGATGAGTATAACACACCGGAGAGGTTTTGGGCCGAAGCTGTCAACACTGCATGTTATGCAACAAACAGGCTCTTCCCTCACCGGCTACTTGCGGAGACTCCCTATGAACTGCTAAATGGGAAAAAGCCAGACGTCTCCTTCTTCCGGGTGTTTGGTTGCAAATGCTGCATTTACAAGAAATGTCATCACCTAGGGAAGTTTCAAAAACTTTGTGATATTGGTTTTCTATTGGGTTATTCATTAAAGTCCAAAGCATATCGAGTATTCAATCATGCCACTAGCATGGTAGAAGAAACATATGATGTGGAATTTGATGAGACTAATGGCTCCCAAGGAGCACTTGAAAATCTTGATGATGTAGGTGATGAGACAATTAGGGAAGCAATGAAGAACATGCCAATTGGAGCTATCAAACCAAAAGAAGATGAAGAAGAGGTGCAAAACATTGACAGACCTTCTTCATCAAGTGTATCACAAGATGATTAAAAAGATGAGAGGCATGCAAATGAAGATACATTTGTCTCTCATGAACAAGCAAGGGTACAAGCCTAAGATGTTGATGCTCCAGGATATTCTTCCCAAGTGGTTGACAGGAGAAACTCATCACTACTTCAAGCACACCCAAAAGACCAAATCATTAGGAGTCCTTCACAAGGGGTTATTACTCGATCACATAAACATGCTTCTTTTATTGAACATCACTCCTTTGTTTCTTGTGTTGAGCCTACATGTATAGATGAGGCGCTACAGGATCCGGACTAGGTGAACGCCATGCATGAAGAAATTAACAACTTCACCCGTAACCAAGTTTGGACCCTGGAGAAGCCCACACAAGATGCAAGGATCATTGGAACAAAGTGGGTGTTCAGAAATAAACAAGATGATCAAGGTGTGATTGTGAGAAACAAGGCAAGACTTGTTGCAAAGGGATTCTCTCAAGTTGAAGGCTTAGATTTTGGAGAGACCTTTGCACCGGTTGCTCGACTGGAAACCATCCGTATCCTACTCGCATATGCATCATGCTATGATATTAAGCTTTATCAAATGGATGTAAAAAGTGCATTTTTAAATGGCTTCATAAATGAACTTGTATATGTTGAGCAACCACCCGGGTTTGAAGACCCTAGATAACCTAACCATGCTTACAGGTTGTCCAAGGCGCTATATGGGCTAAAGCAAGCTCCAAGGGCTTGGTATGAGCGTCTTCGCGACTTCCTCATCGAAAAGGGCTTCAAGATCGGGACCGTCGACACAACTCTATTCACAAAGAAACATAACGGTGATACTTTCATTTGTCAAGTATATGTTGATGACATAATCTTTGGCTCGACAAATGACTATCATTGCAATGAATTTGGTGAGTTGATGTCGAAGGAGTTCGAGATGTCAATGATTGGTGAGCTGACGTACTTCCTCGGCTTTCAAGTCAAGCAAATGAAAGATGGTAACTTCCTCTCTCAAGAGAAGTACACCAAAGACTTGTTGAAAAAGTTCAACATGGAGAAGTGCAAACCAATCAAGACACCTATGCCAACAAATGGACATCTCGACCTAGATGAGGGAGGTAACCCGGTTGATCAAACTCTCTACCGTTCTATGATTGGTAGTTTATTGTATCTTACTGCATCTAGGCTCGATATCATGTTTAGTGTCTGCATGTGTGCTAGATTTCAATCTAATCCTAAGAAAGCTCATCTTCGCGTTGTTAAAAGAATTCTTAGGTATCTCAAGCACACCCCAAGCGTTGGTTTATGGTATCCCAAAGGAGCTACTTTTGACTTAATTGGCTATTCCGATTCGGATTATGCCAGTTGCAATTGATAGAAAAAGTACTTCTGGGGGTGCCATTTGCTCGGGAGATCACTAGTATCATGGACATCCAAAAAGCAAAATAATGTTGCCTTGTCAACCGCCAAAGCAGAATACATTGCCGCGGGTGCTTGTTGCACACAAATTTTATATATGAAACAAACTCTTCTAGACTATGGTGTAGTTCTAGAAAAAGTACCTTTGTTGTGTGACAATGAGAGTGCTGTTAAAATTGCTAATAATCCTGTACAACACTCTCGCACCAAGCACATTGATATCCGTCATCACTTCCTTAGAGATCATGTTGCTAAAGGGGATATCATTTTAGAAGGAGTGAGGTCGGAAGATCAATTAGCGGATATTTTCACTAAGCCACTTGATAAAACCCGCTTTTGCATGTTGAGGAATAAATTAAATATACTTGATCTCAGAAATTTTATTTAAAATGACAAATGGTGTTGTCAAGCTTGCATTTGCATATTTGCATTTCTCGTATTGCATCTAGGGCTTGTTTAACCTAGTTGAGATAACCGCCAACAAAGCGAGTGAAAAAACTTAACTCGGGATCAAACTTGACAAGTCTTAGTTTTAAGCTTTTAGTACTTAAATTCTTACTTACTATGCAATTGTTGGTTCTTAAGATATGCATGAGGCACTGCACTTAGGGGGAGTATTCAAAACTCAAAACATTCATGAAAACCCTTAGTGCAAGGCCAAAATGCAAATCTCACCATTTGCCTATTTTCTCTAAAAATTATCTAGCCTATGGCAAAATATTTTTGAAAATTATGAGAAAATATATGAGGGTTCCAATACCTGTCCCAACAAGTGTTCTTTTGTGTGATTATAAGTTGGGATTTGGTTTGGTTGAAAACTAGATAGAAAATTTGAAAAATTTCAAAATTTCCCTCTGTCTGGGCTCACCGGACAGTCCGGTGTGCACCGGACACTGCACTGTGCAGTGTCCGGTGCACCGGCCGCGCGCGCACAAGAATTCCTTTTCCTGTGCACTGTCCGGTGGCTCATCGGACAGCTACTGTGCGCTGTAGCTGTCCGGTGTGCACCGGACAGGCACTGTAGACTGTCCGGTGCGCCCATAATCGGTTTTTAAAAAACCTTTCCCTGCCCGAGCCCGAGGCAGGGTGTTTTTTCTCTGGCCACTGCCTCTGCTCTCTTTGTCTCTGGCGACATCCTCTGCCCTTTGGCGACCCTCCCCTCGCCGGCGACCGTGCTCCGGTGGCCTAGCTCCAGCCTGTGCTCGGCCCCCTCCTCTCTGGTGAGAAGCCTCATCTCTCTCTACTCCTCTCTTCTCTCTCTGTTCCAAGCCCAGTGAGCACCTCTCTCCCCCACCTTTGATTCCTTTTATCAAATCTGTGAAATTCCTATGAATCAAAGTGTTGGATGTGTGTCCTTGTGTCCCATTGTATCCCCTGTAGGTCTTGAGCTCCTTAGGGAGGGTTTCACAGCCTAAATTGACCAAATATCCAAAACCCCAAATCCCCGCACGCCACGTGCTCGGCGAAATGCCCAAACCAGCCAAAATTGCTCTGATTGAACCCAAATTTTTCAGGCACCTTCACAATACCTCCACTAACATATTTGCCAAATTTCACACCAATCCGATATCCCAGGCTTCAATTTCACTCAATTCCCCGTTACGAGCGATCAATTCCGAGCCGAGTGCCCAAATTCCATTTTCTTCGCCTCAAATTAAACCAAGCGCACACTTCACTCATATTTACCCATATAAACCTATTCGTGAAGTATCGGCTCAATTCCACGTCATTTCATACCTCAATTCGAATTCCAAACCTTCTATGGCACTATTTCTTGTTCAAACGTCGTTTTCACGCCGTTTGACCTCTCGGTCGCCATATCTCTCGTTTTCTGTGCCATAACACTCTGTGTATGTATTTTTCACATTTCATATACTTATGACTATGTGACTAATACGTGCTCACCTCTTCTATCATTTCAGTGACCTCGCCTGCCCGTGAGCCGTCTCCTGTCCTACCTGGATTTTCACCTCTCGTGTGAGATTTCCAGGTAGACATTCATTCTTTTGATATCCTATCGGCTATTATCGACTTGTGCTTAGCTTCTCTCTCTCATTTGTAGTCGTCAGGTCAGGATGCCGTGCACGAAGAATGTGTCGGCGCCAGGGGGAGGAGATGACGAGGACCCTCCTCGCCCTTTCAGGCAGGTCAAGGCGAAGACTGTTTATTTGGAGCAGCAGGAAGGCCGCAAGAAGCGGCGTTTGGATAGAGCAGTCCGAGCAGCTCTAGCAGCAGCAGCAGCCACTGAACAGGCAGAGAGAGGAGATCAGCTGCGGATTTCTTTAGATCAGATTGCTTTCCGAGTTCGTCGTCACGCCTCTCGGCCTCGCTCCTCCGCACCTTCCACTCCCGCCACTGCTACCACTCCACCACCCACTTCGCCTGCTCTAGTCACTCCTGCGCCATCCACCACCTCAGCCATACCTACCACCTCCACTACTCTAGCTTCCACTGCTCCTTCCGCTCCCCTTTCCGCTCCACCTATCCCACCTGCCCGCTTCCGGGAGCGCGATGAGACTGAGGTGCGACCACTTGCTGCAGATCCCAGGTTGTTTGATCTTCAGCGTGCTACAACGGCACGGGTACGTCAATTCAGACACGTACCCGTGGAGTCTTGGTTACCTACACAGAGAGACCCTGCAGCGGCAGATCCATTCAGCACTAGGATACAGGAATCTTTCTACAGGGCTCAGTTGTCAGCTCAGATTGCTCTGCGAGCACACCGGCTATTGGATCTCCCTGCCTTCCTACTAGTAGCCGGTGTAGACTCTGAGGTTCACCTCTCCTATTTGCCTAGACTTCTGACTCTTCTGACTATCAGCGACAGATATGTAGAGGAATGGGTCCGAGTTTTCTATGCTTCTGTATGGATCGACCCTGATCACCAGTGGATGAGGTTCTGCTTTGAGCGAGAGGATGTCACTATTCATGCCAGCCAGATTCGCCAGCTGTTTGGATTTCCCGAGTCATTGACTCGTCTTCACAGCTTGTGTTACGGTACCTCTAATCCTCCTCGTCGCCCTCACGACGGAGTTGCTCCAGGTACAACTCACGTCGTGGCTTTGTTCCGACCGCCCTTCTTAGATGGGTTGCGATGTTCTCCGGCAGATTTCACTACAGTAGCCAAGTACCTATATCAGCTTATGAGACGGACGCTTCTGCCGCGGATGGGTTACAGGGAGGCTGCCACTCATATTCAGCTCTGGCTCCTCGGTGCCCTGATCTCTCATTCAGAGTTTGATGTTGTTGACTTTCTTATCTGTGAGATCGAGGACACTGTATTGGATGGTCTGCGTGCCAGGCGATAGCTACCATATGCTCACTATCTTTGCCACATCTTTGCTTAGCTGATTCAGCCACCACAGTTTCAGGGCACTCTTGAGGCCTCTCGCCTACACTTTGGTTCCTACCGTCCAGCCCTTGAGGACCCTATGCCGGCACCTGCTCCAGTGATTGACACTCAGGTCGAGGATACTGCTTTTCATCAGTTCAAGACTCAGGGCACAACAGTCCATGATAATGATGATGATGATGACGACTTTGGGGTTCCGCCTCCGCCTCCGCCTCCGCCTCCCCTTTCACATGATCATGAGGCCGGAAGTTCCTGTGCTGTTCCCGCTGCTCCTCCTACGGTTGATCCTGCTCTAGCTGCTATCCTTCAGACTCTTACGCAGCAGCAGGCTCTTATGGCGTCCGAGCAGGCTCGACTAGCAGCTGAGCAGGCTCGTCAGGCAGCGGTCCAGCAGCAGATATCCGAGAGGATGCTCTCTCTCTCTTTCAGACTATTCAAGATAGGCAGGACACTCTGCAGCAGCAGCTTTTGGTAGATAGGGCTAAGCACCGGGCCTTCATGACTCATATTCTTCAGCATACCAGTGTTCAGATCCCTCCGGTTCAGTCTGCACCCCCTCCAGCTCTTCAGACAGCTGTTGTGCCAGCCATTCAGGCAGGACCCCCTCTTCCTACCGTTGGCCCTTCTTCCTCTCCACTCCGGCCGGTCACCCTGTTTTCTCGTCACCGGTCATCAGCTCCGTCAGCTCTCAGCCGCCAATGCCACCAGCTCCTGCTATTACCACTGCTGTTATGGCGGTGTCTGTGACTTCTTCAGCTTCGGCAGCTCCTACTGCGTAGCCTTCGTCTGAGTCAGTACCAGCTCCAGCTTCTACAGCAAATCCTGGATCCGAGACTGACTCTGACCCACAGCTGGCGTTCGCTCTACTGCCACGACCGCGACCGGATGTGCCCCCGCCACCTCCTCCCTCTTCTAATGTGTAGGTTCGGGTTCCCTTTTGGTGTTTGACGCCAAAGGGGAGAGATATGAGTTGTGAGAGCTAGGGGAGTTCGGGAGTTAGTAGAGAGTCATTTTGATGTAATATATGTGTCTGTTACTCTCTGTACTAGCTCCACTTTTGTATGATGCTTTTGGCTCACAAACTCTATTATATACTCTCGATGCTTATGTTGACTGTGTGTGTATTATGTTTTCACCTTATATGTAATCACCAGTCTTCTAGTTCTTGTTCATCGATTTGATTTCACTTTTATATATGAACAAGAAACTTACGATGTGTATGCGCTCAATCCTATTATTATGCTACACACTCTTTCTGTCAAAGATTACTGAGTACAACTAACCATCTTCTCTATTGACAGAAATTTTAAAACAAACTACTCTCACAAATCTTGTAGGGTTGTCATCAATCACCAAAAAGGGGGAGATTGAAAGCATCTAGGCCCCTGGTTGGTTTTAGTGATTAATGACAACGTAATGTTATATGTGACTAACGTGTGTTTTGCAGAGACAAATGGTAAGTTAGATCACATTACAGGTAGAAGTACTACAACGGTGAAAACAATCCTGGAGATAAGAACTCGAAGCGACGGCTAAAGCGACGAAACAAAAAGTGAAGGTCTACATAGTCCGAGTGTCAAGGAGTTGCGGACACTCGTGATTTAGTTACGTCTTTTATTTTGTTTTAGCCATACTATAAAGAGGGGTTGTCGATGAGTAGTTTGACCAAGAGAGTTCTAATGTAGTGTTGGTGCATATTCACACTCGCATATAGTGTTAGGTGACACTCTAGAACATACTCACAAGTTAGAATGAAAACCAATTTGAAAAACAGCAGAAAATAGAAAATAGGGTTTCTGACTTTGGGGCACCGGACTGTCCGGTGTACACCGGACTGTCCGGTGTGCCATCTGCCTGGTGGGGCCAGGCCAGCCCAGGGGAAGGGTTTCCCCACGCAGAAACCCGAGAGCGCAAGGTTCCCGAGTGGATTTTTAGTGGCGCACCGGATAGCGCACCGGACAGTGCACCGGGCCGTCTGGTGTGCCATCAGCTCAACGGCTAACTGTCAGAACTAGCCGTTGGAGACGATCGTTGGCGCACCGAACTGTCCAGTGCGCCCATGCGCAGAACACTGCTTGTAACAGCTAGTTGGTGGATGAGGGCTATTTATACCCCCTCCACCCACCATATTCAATGTCTTGCTGCCCATATTTATTCCTGCACATTGGTAGAGCATTGCAAGCACCAAAAGCCTAGTGATGTGATTAGAGAATCTTAATCCCGCATTTGGACCTCATTAGCGCTAGCGAGAGCCACTTAGAGCACACACCACTTGCATTAGACTTCTCTTGGTCAAGCGAAAGTCTACGGCTTGTTACTCTTGGTGATCGGCATCACCTAGACGGCTTGGTGGCGATGGGAGCTCGGTGATCACCGTGGAGATCTTGTTGGTGACCCGACTCAAGTTTGTAAGCGGTCATGAGGGATCCACCGCGCTGGAGTGGCAAAGGATCATCTCGTAGTGAGGACTTGGTTCTTGCGAGGACCAAGGGGGAGTGATACCCTTGCGCGGGTGCTCCAACGAGGACTAGTGGAGAGTGCCGACTCTTCGATACCTCGGAAAAAAATTGGAGGAGTCTTCTAAACCTTGCTTTACATTCTGCACTTAATTTAAGCATTTTACTTTGTGTATTTGTTTAGCAAGTATTTGAAGTATTGTCTTAACATTATTGTATTTCTAGTATTATTCTCTTAGTGCTAGTTGTTGGGGTGAAGTTGGGCTCTTGCTTAGGTTTTAATTAGTGTTGATTTTTAGAAAAGCCAAATTCACCCCCCCTCTTGGGCATCGTGAGCCTTTCACTTACATTGGGGGTAATCGTAGTAGGTCGGAGCGAAGCCAGATCTGTCGCCCATTGCCGAACGACTTTGTTGTTCCTGTCCACCTTGAAGTCGGCCAGGAATTTCCTCTTTGCTTCTCGGATCAGCTGCTCCTGGCGCTCCTCGAACAGGAGCTGTTCTTCAGCCGGCAAGGTTTCCCATGTCGGCGTGATGATATTGCTAGTGGAAACTTCAGAGCTATCTTTTGAACCGGCCATTGAGGGCCGATCTCGATAGGTCTATATGAAATCGTCCCCAGCGGAGTCGCTAAAAAGTGTGTTGGCACCTTTTTCGGGCGCCAAACACTCAATAAGAACAAGCGGCGGTGCTCTCTGGTCAGGCGCGGACGGTCCGCGGCCAGGGGCCGGACGGTCCGCGACCTAGCGCAGGGCTAGGGTTCCCTGCCTGACGGCCGAATGGTCCGCGCGTGCGTAGGGGCGACAAAAGGTCGTCGGCGGCGCCTAGATCTCGCTCCCGAGGGGGACCTCGTCGGGGAGAAGAGATCCTAGGTGGTGTCTAGGCTCGGGTAGACTGACCTAGACTCCTCTAATCGACGTAGAGTCAAAGAGAAGCAAAGAATTTGGGGGTTGGAAGACTAACCTAAAACTAGACTAGAACTACTACTAAGAATAAATGTAAATTGTATTGATTGAAGGTTCGATTGATTGATTCTAATCGGCCGTAATCCTCTATATTTATAGAGGAGGGGGCTGGACCCATTATAAACTGATCTCCCGAGTTATTCCCGCGAATTTCACCAACAAACATAGCAAAAAAAACTCGAAACCCCTAATCTATTCTGTGCGCGCGGACCGTCCGGCTCACAGGCGCGGACCGTCCGGACCGCTGACCGTCCGGCCTCAGGGCCGGACCGTCCGGCACTTAATTTGGTTCCCAACAACTATATTATTTAAACAATATTTATCTATATATGATACATAGAAACCATAGTAACTCACGTACGCCTAACTAATTTGAAGTTCCTGTTTCGACTAGATTTTCTGGTGGATTTGTGCTATTCGCCATCATTTGCACGTAAAGATGTTGGGCCGTGTATTATTTTTGGACGCATCCAATGATCTCGGGTTGGCGCATGTGGAACTTCGTTGATTTTTAAAACGTAGGAGTATGGAGAGACATATGATGTATGAATCTTATGGCACATAGAAGTGAACCCAGAATAGAACGGGAGTGAGGTCACTCTTGCCAGAACAAGTACCAAAATGTAAGCCTAGGGTTACCTAAGTTTAACTAAGCAGGGGACTCTATGATAAATATTTATAATCTACCATGTACAACACAGAAATGAGCAGGGACATATGCCCTCACTCACTACTACAAAGGTCCGCCCCTGATGATACATTACACATATATTTTTGAATAATCGTCAGTCAAATTTTACAACGTCTGGATTTTAAAATTCTAATAGCATCCTCAAACGAAGTCATTCTAAGTACAGGCACAATGATGTCACGAAAAAAAAATAGATGAACTGAACAGAGGAGAAGCGCATGGACGCATGACAACGTATGTTAGAGAGCACACGCGACATGGCCCACAGCCCAGTGGGCTCCCGGCTGATGTGCTTCCACAGCTCTCTTTTTATAAAAGAAGATTAATATAGTGCCCACAATAGTGCATTTTGTCTGAATTGGTACACATACAGCCTGCCACACATGTGTATTTGTTGCTAACGAATACACATTGTTCTCGATCTATATGATGGCATGACATATACGTATGTTTTAGGCGATTTTTATGCATCAATATTGATTGAAGCAGATAGTTTAGGAACATAGACATAATTCATGTGATTTGGACATTTTTTTATGATAGCATATACATAGACATATTGATTAGAGTTTTAGTAAATTGATGAATAAAAGTTTCTAATCCTATAAGAATTTCTAGAGTTTTTTTTTGTAGCATAGTGTTTTTTTTCTGAAAAGAACGTGATGGTTATCGAGACCTGTGTCAAACTAATACCCCGTTTTGTGGCACTGACCATCAGCTCATCTACAGCTTCACTGACATTCTATTTTTTTTTTCTTCTTTTTGCCTGCTTAACTGACACGATGTTATTTATTTATTTATTTATCTATTTATTCAGATACGCCTCCGTGAGCTCCGTAACCCTGAAACCTCATGGTCATGGCTGTCACCTGCTAGTTCGCTGGAGGCAGGATTGTGATCCTTGGCGCTGTCAAGAGCCCATGCTAAATTAGCAAAAGAGATGGATGCATCTGACAAGGACGCACCAGATCTCTGCCCAGATCGCACAAAGCTGCAGGCGTGGTCCTGATGAGGTTTAAGGGAAAAAAAAAGGCAAGGATTCTACATATTATCCTCTCATCCATCGACACACGACAAGTAAAAACGCCTTGAGTTGAGCACATCTCTCCGGTATTGTTGCTCACAAACAATCCCTAACGAATACCTAACAAAAGGACGCTGATTCTTCGACCAAACATGGCGTGCAAGCCTGCAAAATTTTTAAAAGGGCGCGGCTGCTCGATCTCCTGAACAAAGATAGATTGGAGCAGCGTCCAAAAAAAAAACCGCCAGAATTTAACACGCGTCACTCCGAGTTCCTTGTTCAGCTCTCTTTCGGTGCACAGCCCAAGTGTCGTGTCTGGGTAACCCCGGTGGTCGGTTGCTCAATTTAACACGCGTGGCAGCTTCAGTTTCTGACCACTTGTGGAATACAGCAGCAAGTAGAAGAAGGTCATGACATGAATGGTGATGAGTGCCGTTCTGAACTCCGACGAGTTCAGCACTGTTTCTCAGCTTTTTCAGGTTTCGTCAGTGGGAAGTGAAAAGAAGAGCTTGTTTACTGACTTGTGCTGTGGTTTAAACTGTTAGTTGTGATCGTGCATATGGACATATAAACATACCGTTCTATACTGTTTATGGAGTGAAGTTCGAAATAGAAGATACGATGGATAAGCCGCCGAAGACAGCCTAAGGATGGACCCAGTAGGTGGTCTATATAGGCCACGGCACGCTCTAAAATTACATAAGAGTAGTTAGCATAGTGGTGTAAGTGTTATAACTTTAACTTAGTAGTCAAAGTTTAAATCTTGTTGATCCCTGGTTTTTGTTTGTTTGTTTGTTTTATATTTTTCCTGACACACCTTAAACATAGCTGCTGAGTTCTAGCTGAGTTCCCCACTGTGCAGCGGCCGGCGCTAAAGTCCTCTCTACGCGAAACAGTGTTAGCGCAAAGCATATTAGTCCGCTAGATCCAGGGGTGTAGTGCAGTGACACATTGGCTCGAGTTTGGTGTTGGTTTGTATTTAATAGTCCGCTAGAAACAGTGTTAGCATAATATTTTATGGTTATAGTGGGGTGTAGAGAGAGAATATAGAGAGAACCGTTTTGAAAGATAATAAAGTAGAAGGTGCAATCTAGCTGAGATGGCACAAAAGTGAGATATAGAGGGACAAATTTAGAGGAAACCTAGCTTAATCCGTTCCGCTCACAGCCTTAAAAAAAAGCCAACAAATGTCGCGTGCGCGTTTCTCCTCTGGCGCTGACTACAAAGGAAAAAGACATTGCCGAACCATTTGAATTAAGAAAAAAAAACAGAGGACATGTCAACTTTTTTTATTTGAATTTCAACGGTGTTCGCCCCCCTGATTGATGGCCATGCTCGTCAGGCGTGACATAGACGGCGGTGAGCCGGTGGCCGGTGGGTGAGTGTGAGTAAGAGTAATAGTCGTCGGACTCGGACGCCCGACGGCCCAGCTCAAACGGCTCATCAATCTCGTCGGGTTCCACTTCCAGTAATCTGTGAGGAGGCAGGCAGAGGCAGAGGCAGAGGCCGTTGGAGCTTGCCAGACAAAAGACGGCCATGGCTGCTTGTGTCGCGCGCCCCGGCCAAAACCGGAAGCACGCCGCCCATCCAACAACAACGGCCTCGCCCTTTTCGCACGTCAGCGTCTTCCTTTCTTCACTGCCGTTTCGATGGCCACGCTGTCGTGTAAGACAGCTGTCGGGCAGTGAGGTCACAAGCTGCAACCAACCGCAGGAATTCTCTGCTTTTTTTTCTTTTGACCCGCGACCGCCGAAACCGAAACATAAACACAAAATGACTGTGTTATATTTTATATTCTAGTCGTGAAATATAAAACAAATACATGGTCGTTTTTACGTAAATGAAGTATTGAGAATTTATGAATCTTTTCCATGAAAAACACAAAGAAAGTTTTCAAAAATGGAGACAAAAAAAAAGAAACCGAACGCTCGATAATACCCTTCTCCCCTAGTACCATTCACTCACCTTTGCACTCGTCTTCCTTCCCGTTCTTTTATAAGGCCCCGGCCCCCGGCTGCGGCTCCGCTCGCCTCTCCTCCCTTCCCCGTACCGTACCGTGCCACTCTCCTCCCCGGTCCGTCGTGGGAGGCCCAAAGCTTCGAGGAAGCAAACCCTAGCGCTGTTGGAGTAGTAGCCTACGGCCGATGGCTGCGGCGGCGATCCTGCCGGAGCTGGGGACGCAGGTGCTCATCCCGGTCGCGGCGGCCGTGGGCATCGCGTTCTCGGTGCTGCAGTGGGTGCTGGTGTCCAAGGTGCGGCTCGCCCCCGAGCGACGCGCGGACGGCGGCGGAGCCGCCGTCAAGAGGCCCACCAGCGACTACCTCATCGAGGAGGAGGAAGGGCTCAACGACCACAACGTCGTCGTCAAGTGCGCCGAGATCCAGAACGCCATCTCCGAAGGTGAGAAGCCGAGCGCTGGCTAGCTCCGTGTTTCTCTCTGATTGCATATGCTCTTACTCTTCGTTTGAGGTCGATACGCGCGGGGTTTTGCTGGATGCTCCGAATAAGGTCTTAGCGTTGTTTGAGTAGGATTCTGTTGTAAATGATCGAAACCTTACGTGCTTTACTTAAGCACGAGTTAATGCTCTGGATTTGATTTTCGAGGACAAGGATCGTGGGAAATCCTTTTATGTTCTTATAACATATAGTCATATACATATACTAACTTTGATTTATATATCCTTTGGAGGTATCTTTTGGGAATGTGCGGGCATGGTCAAAATTGGTCGTATAATTTAGTCCTATTGGTCAGAAGCTGCCTGTGGGGTAACAGCTGAAGGAATATGTTTATAGCAGTCTGAGAAGTCCAGGAGTGGGGTTGTGCAGATAAAGAGATAAGTTGCGCAGAACATGGTCCTCGACACTCAATCTTCACTGCAGCTGCTATTAAATTATTAAATGTACTCTGTCCATACTTCATCTTGCGGGAACCACATGTGAAGACGTACAGGAGATGAGTAATGTTCCGACTTGTAGCTGTGCGGGCGCAGATGGGTTGAATATGGACCTGTTCAGGAAAAACATCTAAAAAAATCATGATTAATGGGAGAGGCCAAGGTGGAGGGGGGCTCGGCAAAGGGAAAAGAGGATTCGTCGAACACGACATGTCGAGAAATGATGATACGATTGGTGGAGAGATCAAGACACCGATAGCCTTTGTGTTCAGATGAGTAGTCAAGGAAGACACACATGGTTGAGTGGGGAGCGAGTTTGTGTGCGGCAGAGATGTTGGGATAACACTTGCAACCGAAAACCCGAAGGTGGTCGTAAGATGGGGGACGACCATAGAGGGCAAGGTGGGGGGTAGAGTGGAGGAGGGTGCTGGCGGGATTAAGGTTGAGAAGATAAGTGGTGGTGTGTAGAGCCTCAACCCCAAAAGAAGAAGGAAGGTTGGCTTGAAAGAGTAAGGAACGAACTATGTAGTTGACAGTGCGCAGGACACGTTCAGCGCGACCATTTTGTTGGGAGGTGTAGGGACACGACATCTGAAGGTGGACACCATGTGAAAGGAGGAAGGTTCGAGTGTGGGAGTTGTCGAACTCACGACCGTTGTCACATTGGAGATTTTTAATGGTGGTGCCAAATTGAGTGGCGACAAAGGAGAAGAAGTGGGCAATGGTGGGAAACGTGTCGGATTTGAGGCGTAGGGGGAATGTCCACAAGAAGTGGGAGCAGTCATCAAGAATGACGAGATAGTATTTGTAACTAGAAACACTAGGTATTGGTGAAGTCCAAAGATTGCAGTGCACAAGGTCAAAATTGCGTAGAGCACGAGACTAGGAAGTAGAGAAAGGAAGGCGCACATGACGACCAAGTTGACATGCGTGACAAATGGCGGAGGTGTCTTTATTACAAGTAATGTAAGACGAACTAGCTAAGCGATGAAGGGCGTCACGGCCGATGTGACCGAGGCGGCGATGCCATAACTGGGAGGGGGCGCTGGCGAGGAGGACACTGGGGGTAGCAGTGGAGGCCAATGGAACGGAGAGCAGGTACAGGTCGCCTGAGCTATTGCACCTAGCGATTACGCTCTGTGTCCTAAGATCCTTCACAGAAAAACCAGTGGGGTCAAATTCGACAGAACAATTGTTGTCGATGGTGAATTGATGAACAAACACAAGATTTTTTATGATAGAGGGGGAAACAAGAACATTATTTAGTTGGAGAGGTCCGACTTGAGTCGATCCCGTGGAGGTAATGGGCAAGGTGGTCTCATTACCAACAATAATAGATGAAGGAGTAGAAGAGGTAGGAGGATGGCAATGGGACAAAATACCAGAGGTGGAGGCCATATGAGCAGTTGCGCCAGAATCCATGTACCAATCACCTGTTGAGGGAGTGAGCGTCATGGTGTTGAAAGTGCCTGCGAGAGTGTGTTGATCCCAGGGACCGAGAGGGCCAAATGCAGTCTGCTGGGGAGTGGGAGCCTGTTGGCCGGCCCATGGAGAGCTCTTCCAGAAGGAGCTCGGAGCGGACCTCGAC
The DNA here is from genome assembly GCA_029449295.1 of Zea luxurians. Taxonomy (NCBI): domain Eukaryota; kingdom Viridiplantae; phylum Streptophyta; class Magnoliopsida; order Poales; family Poaceae; genus Zea; species Zea luxurians. The sequence goes on from JAOPSE010000011.1 coordinate 101,872,334, forward strand.
GAACGACGAGAAGGGGCGCTGCCGCTTCAGGTACGAGCGTAGGTGACTGAACCTGTCGTTGAGGCCGCGTAGGAGGTTGATGGTGAGCAGCCGGTCGGAGACTGGCTCACCAAGTTCGACCAACGAGTCGGTAAGGGTCTTCATCCTCCTGCAGTAGTCAGAGACGGAGAGAGCACCTTGGCACAGGGTGCGGAACTCGGTGTCGACGAGGACGATGCGGGTCTCCCGGTTGCCCACGTACTGCTCCTCGAGAGCAAGCCATGTGCCGCATGCGGTGGGTTCGGCGATAGTGACAATCTCGAGAAGTTCAGGCGAGATGGAGCCGTAGAGCCAGGAGAGAACATGAAGTTCCATCCGGACCTAGTGGGCGATGTCAGGGAAGGTGGCGTCACACAGGACGTGATCGGCGAGGGCGTACTTGCCGAGGACGAGGAGGATGAGGCGGCGCCACTTGGAGAAGGGCGGCGTCGCGAGGTCGAGGACGACCGGAACGAGGTTGCGGATGTGGAGGATGCCGAGGGCCTGAGTGTGGAGAGCAGCCACAGGGTCATCACGGGTTCCGCCTGCTGGTGCGTCAACATCGACGGTGTCCTCGATCTCACCGTGGGTGGTGGTGTCGGCGGACTGGAGACACTGACGAGCAGCAGCAAGGGCCTGCTCATGGCGGGTAACGTCGTCGACAAGGCGACGTCGCTCGGCAGTCGCGGTAGCCACGACGGCCGCGCGGGCCTGGAGGGCGGCAGCCGTCTCGGGGAGCGACGATGGGCGGTGTCGACAGCTTCCTGCTGGAGACGGTGCTCCTCGGCAGCGTGGTGGTCGTCAGCAGCACGATGAGCGTCGGCAGTACGTCGGGCGACGGTATCGGCATCAGAAGCATCGGTGGCCATGGTGGGGAGATGGGGTGCGGAAGGTGGGTCAAGGGAGGAACGTGATGGGTTTTTATACAAGATGATAGCCTTCTATGTATTGCTCTCTAACAACATGGTTCACAACTTCACATCCTGCCGCTTTGGTAATTTCATAATTCATTGATGTCCTTGCATGGTCCACATCTTGTGCGGGGAAGTACTGATGCAGATGAACATTTGCACATTGGCCCCGCATGTTCTCTTAAGGCATCCGTTGAAAGAACCGTTGTGTTTTTGTATTGTGTTCCAGTAACATTTCAGAGCTATTTGTTAATATGTCTTGGCAGTGGTTATCTAGTAATATGAAGGTAACAATAAATATGTGGTATCTATCTTTCTGAATTAAGGATAGGATGATATTCCATATTCATTGCTGATGAAATCTAGGAGCAATAATCATATAGATCTGTCAAATGTGACCTTTTCTGTGAAGGTTATTGTGTGTTTGGTTTTACTGTTTACACAATGGGCCAGAGACAGGCCATATAGTTTCTGTAGCTATTGCATCGAAACTTACTATCCCCCCCCCCTAAGTACTGAACTATAGTGGGTCATGCACATAAAAATAGAGGGTTTGCGATTCCCTGATTTTTCACTCCATTATATTGCTGATGTGGTGAATGAGTGGCAATCCTCAAGCACCAGAATGGGGTGGTAAAATCTCGAACCTGCCTTATTTTAGAGTTGTTTGGGATTCAATAGCATCAACCTCGATTTTTTTGTTACTTCAGAGTCCATATTCTGTGGCATGCTTTGCTCATTTCAGTTTTTTATTTAGCAAGCCTTAATACACTGTCTGTAGCTACTAAACACACTTTGTGATCCTTTTCCTTACTTTTTTGCGAACAGGAGCTACATCTTTCCTTTTCACTGAGTATGTAACACCATAAAAGCCATCAAATAAAAATAATGAATTTAGTTATTATATTAATTAAGGTAATAAATTTTTTTTTAAAGTGTTTAATTATTTATTTGCATTTTGATTATTTTCTTTCTATGCGCTTGATTGATTATCGGATGATTGTTATTAACTTCCTTTTAAAAAGAAATCCTAGTAATTAAATAATAATTAAGAAATATAGTAATTATTAGTCTAAAAACAAGTATTCTATTTATAAATATTTTTGGTGAATTTTTATGACTTTTTGAGCTCTTTAAATAATCATCTCGGAATTAGAAAAAAAAAAGAAAAAAAAAACCTAAATCCTACACCAGCCGGCCCACTTGGGGCCCAATTCCCAAACCCTAGCACTAAGCACCACGCGCGCATGCCCCTGGGAAAAATCCCAGCCGCCGCCGCCTGTGTCTCTCTCTCTCACCCACTCTCTCTCTCCTCTATTCTCTCCCTCCCTCGCCGCTCTCTCTCCCCAGCCGACCATGGCGCGAGCGAGCCCAGCGCCTGCCCCGACGGCGCGAGCGCCCTGCCTGCTGCGCGCATCCGCGCGACGCCGCGCCCTGCCTCCGCGCGCGCGCGCAAGCCGCGCCTGCTCCCCGCGTGCCCGAGCACCGCGCGCGAGCTCCCCGCCCTGCGCAGCCGAGCCGACGTCGCGACCCGACCCCGCTGTGCATCGACCGCACGCCAGGAGTCCAGCCGCGCGCGAGCGTCCGAAGTTGCCGAGACCCCGTCGTCCGTTTGGTTCTCTGTGTTAATGGAGATTGATTTCTACCGTTTCTTCCTCCCATTCCTCTTCCATTATGCTCCTTGAAACTGACGCAGTAAAGGCCTCCATGAACCACCGGCCATTGATTCCTCTCTCTGGCAAACTTCTCCTCTCCCCTCCCTCTCTCTATAAAAGGGACAGCGAGCCTCCCCTTCCTGTCCACTCGAATTTACCTCCCTCTAGCACTCCTCGCTCATCGTTAGTTCGTGCCGTTCGTCGTCGGAGCCAGTGGAGTTCGCCGGAGTTCGTCGTTCGTCACCGTAGTTCGCCGGAGCGACACACTCGCCGTCCGTAGTCGAGCCCCGCTCTCCGTCGATCCGTCCCCGTCACACGCACGAACCCGAGGTTGTTGGCGACCCGAATTATTTTGTATATTTTATAAATTATTTTTGATTCGATTCATGAGTTGTATATTTTGTTTGTTGTAATATGAACACATGTGGTTTCGATTTATGTGTATGTGAGCGTTATGGAATTGTTTGGTAGATTCATGCGATTATTAGCACCGTGTTATGTCATGTTAGTCGTGGCGTTGAATTTTGGATTAGAGAAATATGACAACATTTAGTAGTCACTTTGGCGGTAGAAATGCTAGATATGAATTTTTGTAGTTAAATTTGGTCACAATAAATTTTAGAAACTACTTGGAGAATTATAGGTGCATTTTTGATGGATTAGAAAATGGTATAGAACTCATGTCATTCGATTAACATAGGATTTTAGATGATTTATCTCATTATTTTATTAGCATTTTGTTTTTATAAAGAAAGGAGAAAATATCATTGGTAGATGGCAAAATAGGTTTTTTTCTAGTCAAATAAACATGTTCACAGATTTAGAACTTAAAATTTTTAGAGTACTAGTTTATGTCAAATAACCTCGCTTGTGTTAGAAAATATTCAATTAGTGGTTTATGTAGATTTTTAGTAAATAGTAAATATTTTATTGACGTTGAAACAATATAGTCCAACGTAATCTAAATAGTAGAGATAAAAATTGTAGTTTAAGTTAGTTCTTTAATACTATGGTTATGTGATTTATAAATAATATTTTAACAATTGATATAATTTCCTTTTAGAAAGACTAAAACTAGAATGTGACCCGTGTTTTACGATAGAGATAATTATTTAGTAAATAAACTAGATTCCCTAGAATTTGGGTTAAAGTTGTATCTATGATTTTAAATGAATTTATATAGTATGCATATCCATAGTCGAATTGTCATACAAGTTTTCTAGTAAGATAATGGAACAAAGTAGTTAGTCATAGCAAATAAATTGATCGTTGATATTGTTAAGATTTATAGGGTAGATACAAATCATGTTTTGCATTCCTTCTTATAAATGTGATTTGTTTAAATGTATGTTTTATTGTATGATGTATGCTTCACCTATGTAATGGTGTATGTTTATTTATTGGTGAATGTTTTCTTTTGTATGTACGATGTGCGACGTTATTAGAAACTAATTGTGTGGTAGAGGACCCAAATACGTTTGAAGACGACACGCAGGACGATTTTGTGCAAGGCAAGTGGATTCTCCCTCTGCATACTCTTTTTGTACCCAGTCATTGCATTTAATAATGTTTACTTTTGATATACTGCATAATTTGATGGGTTTCACCTAATTAAGGATTTCCTAGATTTACTGCCTGTATTCCTTGTTTAACCTGGGGAAAATAATTAAGCTGTGCAAGATTTATGCTACCGCTCAACCTAATGATTTCTTAATGTCACTTACTAATTGATTTTAATGTTCCAAAGATTTAATTGGCAATTATGGCATTAACCCGATGGTTAAGATAACTTTATTATAAATTTAATTGGAACATGGAGTGACCACCCAGGATAACAGTGCAACCACGAGTGCTATCATGGCTCTGGCTTTGGTAATTAGCTCTATATGCTTAGTGCCTAGCAACCTTACCTGAAAGATGGGCAAGAGGGGGAGCGGTAGGTGCTGGCAGCCCACGTTAACATGGGGTCGTATTCTTGGCTAAGGTACTTCACCCAGGGGGCCACCACCATCGTCTTAGAAACCTTAGCGGGTTGCTTCGTATTAAGTGTATTTTGTGAAAACCTCATAATGGATCCCTAGCCATTCACCTCGGCAGTGTCTAAGGGTCCGATCAACCCGGGCTAAATGGGATACATGGCTTGTGGGTAAAGTTGTACCACCTCTGCAGAGTGTAAAACTGATATATCAGCCGTGCTCCCGGTTATGAGCGACCTGGACTCCTCACATGATAATTGAACTTAAAGATGGACATAAATTAAGATCCGATGATCTGCCCACAGTTTGCTTAAGTGGTTTCACTTAAGTGTTTCTGTTATATTCATATTCCTTTGTTTAATTGGGATATTTGGGAGCCACTCTTGTTAGTAAGGCAGGTGTTGATAATAAAATATTGACCAACTAAAATGCTTACTGCTCAACCTTAGCCTCACCTTGTTATACCTGCATTAATTTTTCCCCCACTTGCTGAGCCCCGACCATAAGTGAGCTCACCCTTGCTAATATTTTGATCAGAGGGTGATACTGGAGACTTTGATGGAGAATTTATCGACGAAGAATTCTAAGTCTAACGATGCGCCGGTCAACTTCCTGTGGAAGATTGCCCAGTTGTTTATTTCCGCTCTACTTTGATGTGATACTTGTTTAAGACACAATGTCTCGGATGATGTAATAAAGTTTTATACTCCCTTTACGCCTTTATTGCATTGTCTTTTGATATATTACACTTGTGACGTCAACATATGTGTGGAAATGGATCCTGGCACACATATGGTATGCGCTCGGTTCTACCCCCTGGAACCGGGTGTGACAGAAGTGGTATCAAAGCTATGCTGACCCTAGGTCGTTAGATTAGTTAGAAATGGAAAGCCTAGTTGTTCAAAACTTGCTAATTTCATTCCTATAAATTCCCTTATCAGTCTTACCTCTTTGAAATTCAACTAAGTTGACTCTTCTCTTGTAGATGGTTCGCACTCTTCAAACCACTCGCGTCAACACCAGCTACGCCCCTCAGCCCCGGCAGATCCCGGCCTACCCAGTGGTAGTCGAGGATGCTCCAGCGAACCTCCCTCCCGTCCGAGTGGAGAACGTCATCAACCTGGAGGACAGCTCGGAGGAGCAGCTGCCGACCCCCACCCCGTTGGCCGAGTCCCTGGCCTTCGCAGCTGCGTCATCGACGTCAGCATCGCCGGCATCAGCCTTCCAAGCACCTGCACCTGGAGGCGACGACCCCGATGACTCCGGAGACGGCGACGACGAGGATGACGACGACGACGACGACGATGGAGAGGACGAACACGTCCACGAGGAAGCTGACTACGCCCAGGAGGACCACTTCATGGGGATTGGTCCAGTTGTCGAACATTATACATCAATGTTCGAAACAGGGCACTTCCCCAACCTGCTGCAGGCAGTGCTGCACGAGCTAGGAGCCTACGTCCGTCCCCTGTACGAGACGAGGCGAGTGAGCGAGCCTCCCCGGGCTTGCTATTACATCACTCGCATCCATATCAGGGTGATGGATGCAGGTGACAGGGGATTCAGGACTCTGTCTGCTCACGAGTCCCTGATACCGCTGTCCACCTACGCTGCCTCTGTCAGCGACGCTGCCCGTCGGACCCTGTGGTCGCTTAGCCACACCTACCGGCAGCAGCTGCAGAACACAAGGTTCAGGCATCTCCCTCAGCGCCTGCGTGGAGAGAGCCAGACCAACATTGTCCCAGGTGAACCTGGTGAGGATCGCCTCAACACCCTAGCTGGTGTAGTGGCCGGTCTCAACACCGACCTGGACAGTGCCACTCTGGACCTCTACAGTGTGCACTTGGAGCTGGAGAACGCCCACGCCAGGATTGCAGCCCTGGAAGCCCAACTGCAGGGACTGAATCCGCCGGAAGCTCAGGTTCCCGCCGTGGCGTTGTCTCCTCCCCGCAAGAGGCTGCGCTACGGAGAGGCCGGATCAGTCACTAGGCTGCTTTAGGAGTTTTGAGTCATGATGTAATAAGTTATACTTCGCGTTAGACGATGATACTCTCTTTATGTTATCATATTAATAAATATCAACCATGTGATGGTGATTGATTGAAATGTTTGATTTGGATCTTTGTTTGAGTGCTATGGTCTTATGGAATGATGGCCATAAGAACATATAAAATTTGTAAAACTTAAGCTATTTTCCCTCTTGAATCTTTTCTACTCCTCACTTTTCTAAGGACTTCACTTCCTAACAAATCAGATGGTGAACCAACGTCAAGGACCTAACAACCGGAACCAGCGTGGACAACAAGCACCACCACCACCGCCACCACCAAATCCCAACATGGAGCAGTTCATCGCCGCCCAAATGCAGATTCTGCAAGGACTCACTGCTGCGGTTCAACAATTGCAACAGAACCAACAGAATCAGCAACCCCAGCAGCAGCAATATGCACCCCCGGCTAGAGATAAACACCGGGACTTCATGAGTCATCACCCGCCAACTTTCTCTCATGCGGTTGATCCTTTGGATGCCGATGACTGGCTTAAGGTTATCGGAAAGAAGTTGGACATCACTCAGTGCAACGACCGGGAGAAGGTCTTGTACGCCTCGGGAAGACTCGAGGGAGCTGCGTCCGATTGGTGGGATGCCTTCACAGCGGCACATCCCAATGCTGACACAATAACCTGGCAGGAGTTCCAAGAGAACTTCCGCGCTCACCACATTCCTTCGGGAATCATGAAGCTGAAGAAGAAGGAGTTTCTTTCCCTTACTCAAGGGAATATGTCTGTCAGTGAGTATCGTGATCGCTTCACTCAGCTTTCACGTTATGCCCCTGAGGAAGTGGACACTGACGAGAAGCGCCAAGAGCGTTTTCTGGAAGGGTTGATTGGACCTCTGAACTATCAACTTCAGAGTCACACATTCCCCAACTTCCAGACACTCCTGAACAAGGCAATTGGCCTTGAGAGTAAAAGGAAGGAGCTATCTGACCATAAAAGGAAGTTCCAAGGTCAGTCAAGCAGAAACACTCGTCCGAATAATGCTCAAGGTTCGCAGTTCCGCTCTGGAAATCAGGGTGGAAATAATTATCAAGTACAACGCTCTGGACAGCAAAGTCAGAGAAGTAACCAAAACCAGAACCAGCAAAGGAGCAACCCCCAGACCAACCAGAGGTCTGGTGGAAATTCACAGAACCGTCAGGGTGGCACCAACAACACTCAGGCCAGAAACAACGCACCTGTCCAACCCAACGGCTGTTTCAAGTGCGGTGAATTAGGCCACTATGCCAACAATTGCCCAAGGCGCAACCAGCAAACACCTCAAAGGAGCAACACTCATAGAAATGACCAGAGCACCCCCGCTCGTGGATCTGCTCAAAACAAGACTCCGCAGAGCCAGAGCCGAGGAAGGGTCAATCACGTCACTGCGGAATCAGTGCCTGAGGATGCCGACATTGTGTATGGTATGTTCCTTGTTAACTCCATACCTGCATCAGTTTTATTTGACTCTGGAGCATCACATTCATTTATAACTGAGTCATTTGTGGAAAAACATAACATACCTAAGTACCCTCTGAAGAGGATATTACACATTAGTTCACCGGGAGGTGACATGAAGGCCACACACTCATGCCCTCATGTTAATATCAAGATTCAAGGAATAGATTTTACAGTCGACCCAGTGGTCCTAGGATCCAACGGTATTGATGTGATTCTTGGATGCAACTGGTTGAAAAGTTGTGATGGAGTGATACGGTGTGCCAACGGAACAATTACGTTGACAAGTCCTCAAGGTGAAAGAGTCCAAGTCAACATAGACAAGTCAACAGATGAAAAAGGGAAGACAGTGATCAATCACTTGGAAGAAAAGCCCTTGGAAAATATCAAAGTAGTGTGCGAATACCCAGACGTATTTCCGGAAGAATTACCAGGTATGCCACCTGACCGTGATATAGAATTTTCTATTGAATTAGTACCTGGAACCGCACCTATCTCGAAAAGGCCGTATAGAATGGATGGCAAAGATTTAGTAGAACTGAAGAAACAAATAGAAGAATTATTAGAAAAAGGTTTTATTCGCCCAAGTTCATCCCCTTGGGGAGCCCCAGTGCTGTTTGTGAACAAGAAGGATGGTTCGAGAAGAATGTGCGTTGATTATAGAAGTTTGAATGAAGTAACCATCAAGAATAAATACCCGTTACCTCGGATTGAAGATTTATTCGATCAAATGAAGGGAGCTAAGATATTCTCGAAGATAGATCTGAGATCGGGATATCATCAGTTAAAGATCCGAGCAGAAGACGTACCGAAGACAGCCTTCACGACGAGATATGGATTATATGAGTTTTTGGTCATGTCATTTGGACTGACTAATGCACCAGCATACTTTATGAACTTGATGAATAAAGTATTCATGGAATATTTGGATCAGTTTGTGGTCGTATTCATTGACGACATACTGATATATTCTCCGAATGAAGAAACACACGAAGATCATCTAAGGCTAGTCCTACAAAAGCTTCGTGACAACCAACTGTACGCAAAATTCTCGAAGTGTGATTTTTGGTTAAAGGAAGTTGCTTTCTTAGGGCATATTGTTACCGATGGTGGAATTAAAGTGGACCCAGGAAAGATAAGTGAAATACTAAATTGGAAGCAACCCACAGATGCGTCCAAGATCAGAAGTTTTCTTGGATTAGCAGGCTACTATAGAAGATTTATTGAAGGTTTTTCCAAATTAGTGAAGCCTCTTACCTCTCTACTGGAGAAAGGCAAAGAATTCAAATGGGATGAAGCTTGTCAGAATTGTTTTGAGGAACTCAAGAAGAGGTTAACCACTGCACCAATACTGGTGATGCCAGACATCCACAAGGGATTTGATGTGTATTGCGATGCATCACACCTTGGACTTGGATGTGTGCTAATGCAAGAAGGAAAGGTGATTGCTTATGCTTCAAGACAGTTGAGAAAGCATGAGAAGAATTATCCTACACATGATTTGGAATTAGCTGCCGTGGTGCATGCTTTGAAGATTTGGAGGCACTATATGATTGGAAACAAGTGCAAAATCTTCACGGATCATAAAAGCCTGAAATATATATTCACGCAGAAGGAACTCAACCTCAGACAGAGAAGATGGCTAGAGTTGATTAAAGATTATGATTTGGAGATACAATATCACCCTGGAAAGGCAAATGTAGTAGCTGACGCTTTGAGCCGTAAGGGTCAAGTGAACAACATCACTACTCATTTGATGTCACAGGAATTGTGCTGGGAAATGGAACGACTCAACCTTGGATTTCTCAATAATGTAGAAGCAACAGTGATGGAAGTCGAATCTACCTTGGAAGAAGAGATCCGTAAAGGACAAGAGTCCGATGAGAAGATTAAGGAAATTAAATCTTTGATTAGTTTGGGTAAAGCCCCGGATTTCACGGAAGATGAACAAGGCACAATATGGTTTAAGAAGAGAATCTGTGTACCGGAAATCGAGCACTTATGCCAACTTATTTTGAGAGAAGCTCATGATTCAGCTTACTCTATTCACCCTGGAAGTACAAAGATGTACCAGGATCTTAAGGAAAAGTATTGGTGGTACGGTTTGAAAAGGGATGTTGCTACTCATGTTGCATTATGTGACGTGTGTCAGCGAGTTAAAGCTGAACACCAAAGACCAGCAGGATTGCTACAACCTCTCAAGGTACCTGAATGGAAATGGGAAGAAATCAGTATGGATTTCATAGTTGGGTTACCCCGTACTCGAGATGGCTATGATTCAATATGGGTCATAGTAGACAGGTTAACCAAAGTGGCACATTTTATACCTGTGAAGACAACTTACTCAGGAGCCCAGTTAGCAGAATTATACATGTCAAGGATTGTTTGTCTGCATGGAGTACCGAAGAAGATCGTATCAGATCGAGGAACCCAGTTTACCTCGCGCTTTTGGAAAAGACTTCATGAGTCCATGGATACCAAGCTAAACTTTAGTTCAGCTTATCATCCTCAAACGGATGGGCAAACGGAAAGAACGAACCAAGTATTAGAAGATATGCTAAGAGCGTGCGCTCTAAAGCATGGTAGAAGCTGGGATAAAAGTTTGCCTTATGCAGAATTTTCATATAACAACAGTTATCAAGCAAGTCTCAAAATGGCACCATTTGAAGCACTATATGGACGAAAGTGTAGAACACCACTTTATTGGAATCAGACTGGAGAAAGTCAAGTATTTGGTCCAGAAATTCTCCAAGAGGCGGAAAAGCAGGTACAAATTATCAGAGAAAATTTGAAGACAGCACAGTCAAGACAGAAGAGCTATGCTGATAATAGAAGAAGAGAATTGATGTTTGAAGTAGGAGACTTTGTCTACCTTAAAGTTTCACCGATGAGAGGAATGAAAAGGTTTAAGGTTAAAGGAAAATTATCACCTCGCTATATTGGCCCATTCAAGATTTTGGAAAGAAAAGGCAAAGTAGCCTATCAGTTAGAGCTACCCGATAGATTATCAGATGTGCATGACGTATTTCACGTATCACAACTCAAGAAGTGCTTGAGAGTACCCGAGGAACAGTTACCCATGGAAGAACTGAATGTTAATGAGGATTTGACTTATTCGGAGTACCCAATCAGAATTCTGGAAACATCTCGCAGAATTACGCGGAGTAAAGTCATTAACATGTGCAAAGTCCAGTGGAGTCATCATTCGGAAGATGAGGCCACTTGGGAAAGAGAAGATGAACTCAGAGCAGAATTTCCCCAATTATTCTCGGAAGTTTCTTAATCTCGAGGACGAGATTCTTTTTAAGAGGGGTAGGTTTGTAACACCATAAAAGCCATCAAATAAAAATAATGAATTTAGTTATTATATTAATTAAGGTAATAAATTTTTTTTTTAAAGTGTTTAATTATTTATTTGCATTTTGATTATTTTCTTTCTATGCGCTTGATTGATTATCGGATGATTGTTATTAACTTCCTTTTAAAAAGAAATCCTAGTAATTAAATAATAATTAAGAAATATAGTAATTATTAGTCTAAAAACAAGTATTCTATTTATAAATATTTTTGGTGAATTTTTATGACTTTTTGAGCTCTTTAAATAATCATCTCGGAATTAGAAAAAAAAAAGAAAAAAAAAAACCTAAATCCTACACCAGCCGGCCCACTTGGGGCCCAATTCCCAAACCCTAGCACTAAGCACCACGCGCGCATGCCCCTGGGAAAAATCCCAGCCGCCGCCGCCTGTGTCTCTCTCTCTCACCCACTCTCTCTCTCCTCTATTCTCTCCCTCCCTCGCCGCTCTCTCCCCAGCCGACCATGGCGCGAGCGAGCCCAGCGCCTGCCCCGACGGCGCGAGCGCCCTGCCTCCGCGCGCGCGCGCAAGCCGCGCCTGCTCCCCGCGTGCCCGAGCACCGCGCGCGAGCTCCCCGCCCTGCGCAGCCGAGCCGACGTCGCGACCCGACCCCGCTGTGCATCGACCGCACGCCAGGAGTCCAGCCGCGCGCGAGCGTCCGAAGTTGCCGAGACCCCGTCGTCCGTTTGGTTCTCTGTGTTAATGGAGATTGATTTCTACCGTTTCTTCCTCCCATTCCTCTTCCATTATGCTCCTTGAAACTGACGCAGTAAAGGCCTCCATGAACCACCGGCCATTGATTCCTCTCTCTGGCAAACTTCTCCTCTCCCCTCCCTCTCTCTATAAAAGGGACAGCGAGCCTCCCCTTCCTGTCCACTCGAATTTACCTCCCTCTAGCACTCCTCGCTCATCGTTAGTTCGTGCCGTTCGTCGTCGGAGCCAGTGGAGTTCGCCGGAGTTCGTCGTTCGTCACCGTAGTTCGCCGGAGCGACACACTCGCCGTCCGTAGTCGAGCCCCGCTCTCCGTCGATCCGTCCCCGTCACACGCACGAACCCGAGGTTGTTGGCGACCCGAATTATTTTGTATATTTTATAAATTATTTTTGATTCGATTCATGAGTTGTATATTTTGTTTGTTGTAATATGAACACATGTGGTTTCGATTTATGTGTATGTGAGCGTTATGGAATTGTTTGGTAGATTCATGCGATTATTAGCACCGTGTTATGTCATGTTAGTCGTGGCGTTGAATTTTGGATTAGAGAAATATGACAACATTTAGTAGTCACTTTGGCGGTAGAAATGCTAGATATGAATTTTTGTAGTTAAATTTGGTCACAATAAATTTTAGAAACTACTTGGAGAATTATAGGTGCATTTTTGATGGATTAGAAAATGGTATAGAACTCATGTCATTCGATTAACATAGGATTTTAGATGATTTATCTCATTATTTTATTAGCATTTTGTTTTTATAAAGAAAGGAGAAAATATCATTGGTAGATGGCAAAATAGGTTTTTTTTCTAGTCAAATAAACATGTTCACAGATTTAGAACTTAAAATTTTTAGAGTACTAGTTTATGTCAAATAACCTCGCTTGTGTTAGAAAATATTCAATTAGTGGTTTATGTAGATTTTTAGTAAATAGTAAATATTTTATTGACGTTGAAACAATATAGTCCAACGTAATCTAAATAGTAGAGATAAAAATTGTAGTTTAAGTTAGTTCTTTAATACTATGGTTATGTGATTTATAAATAATATTTTAACAATTGATATAATTTCCTTTTAGAAAGACTAAAACTAGAATGTGACCCGTGTTTTACGATAGAGATAATTATTTAGTAAATAAACTAGATTCCCTAGAATTTGGGTTAAAGTTGTATCTATGATTTTAAATGAATTTATATAGTATGCATATCCATAGTCGAATTGTCATACAAGTTTTCTAGTAAGATAATGGAACAAAGTAGTTAGTCATAGCAAATAAATTGATCGTTGATATTGTTAAGATTTATAGGGTAGATACAAATCATGTTTTGCATTCCTTCTTATAAATGTGATTTGTTTAAATGTATGTTTTATTGTATGATGTATGCTTCACCTATGTAATGGTGTATGTTTATTTATTGGTGAATGTTTTCTTTTGTATGTACGATGTGCGACGTTATTAGAAACTAATTGTGTGGTAGAGGACCCAAATACGTTTGAAGACGACACGCAGGACGATTTTGTGCAAGGCAAGTGGATTCTCCCTCTGCATACTCTTTTTGTACCCAGTCATTGCATTTAATAATGTTTACTTTTGATATACTGCATAATTTGATGGGTTTCACCTAATTAAGGATTTCCTAGATTTACTGCCTGTATTCCTTGTTTAACCTGGGGAAAATAATTAAGCTGTGCAAGATTTATGCTACCGCTCAACCTAATGATTTCTTAATGTCACTCACTAATTGATTTTAATGTTCCAAAGATTTAATTGGCAATTATGGCATTAACCCGATGGTTAAGATAACTTTATTATAAATTTAATTGGAACATGGAGTGACCACCCAGGATAACAGTGCAACCACAAGTGCTATCATGGCTCTGGCTTTGGTAATTAGCTCTATATGCTTAGTGCCTAGCAACCTTACCTGAAAGATGGGCAAGAGGGGGAGCGGTAGGTGCTGGCAGCCCACGTTAACATGGGGTCGTATTCTTGGCTAAGGTACTTCACCCAGGGGGCCACCACCATCGTCTTAGAAACCTTAGCGGGTTGCTTCGTATTAAGTGTATTTTGTGAAAACCTCATAATGGATCCCTAGCCATTCACCTCGGCAGTGTCTAAGGGTCCGATCAACCCGGGCTAAATGGGATACATGGCTTGTGGGTAAAGTTGTACCACCTCTGCAGAGTGTAAAACTGATATATCAGCCGTGCTCCCGGTTATGAGCGACCTGGACTCCTCACATGATAATTGAACTTAAAGATGGACATAAATTAAGATCCGATGATCTGCCCACAGTTTGCTTAAGTGGTTTCACTTAAGTGTTTCTGTTATATTCATATTCCTTTGTTTAATTGGGATATTTGGGAGCCACTCTTGTTAGTAAGGCAGGTGTTGATAATAAAATATTGACCAACTAAAATGCTTACTGCTCAACCTTAGCCTCACCTTGTTATACCTGCATTAATTTTTCCCCCACTTGCTGAGCCCCGACCATAAGTGAGCTCACCCTTGCTAATATTTTGATCAGAGGGTGATACTGGAGACTTTGATGGAGAATTTATCGACGAAGAATTCTAAGTCTAACGATGCGCCGGTCAACTTCCTGTGGAAGATTGCCCAGTTGTTTATTTCCGCTCTACTTTGATGTGATACTTGTTTAAGACACAATGTCTCGGATGATGTAATAAAGTTTTATACTCCCTTTACGCCTTTATTGCATTGTCTTTTGATATATTACACTTGTGACGTCAACATATGTGTGGAAATGGATCCTGGCACACATATGGTATGCGCTCGGTTCTACCCCTGGAACCGGGTGTGACAGAGTACAAGTATGTTGGATTATTCATGGGCATCTTTGCAATCCTTATATTCCTCTTCCTTGGGTCCGTCGAGGGATTCAGCACAAAGAGTCAACCTTGCCACTATAGCAAGGACAAGACTTGCAAGCCTGCCCTTGCTAATGCCATCTTCAGTACTATAGCTTTTGTGCTTGGTGCGGTCACCTCACTGGTTTCTGGTTTTCTTGGAATGAAGATAGCAACTTATGCTAATGCCCGGACAACTTTAGAGGCCAGAAAGGGCGTCGGGAAGGCATTTATTACTGCCTTCCGATCTGGTGCAGTTATGGGCTTCCTGCTTGCTGCCAGCGGTCTTTTGGTTCTTTATATTGCTATTAATTTGTTTGGAATTTATTATGGTGATGACTGGGAAGGTCTTTTTGAGGCTATTACTGGTTATGGCCTTGGTGGTTCTTCTATGGCTCTTTTTGGCCGTGTTGGTGGTGGTATTTATACCAAGGCTGCTGATGTTGGTGCCGACCTTGTGGGGAAGGTAGAAAGAAACATTCCTGAGGACGATCCAAGAAATCCAGCTGTAAGAATTCATTGACTTGAATTATGAAAACTTCAAGTTGTTAAGTGATATCTTGCTACACTGCAATTGCATAGTGTTCATACTTGCTTTCGGTCATAGCTTATAGCTAGCATTCTGCTTGGACTGATGTCTGCACTGTGGTGTAAGAATGGTCTCTTGATGTACTTTCAGGTCATTGCTGACAATGTTGGTGATAATGTTGGAGATATTGCTGGAATGGGATCAGATCTCTTTGGTTCATATGCTGAATCGTCATGTGCTGCTCTTGTTGTGGCCTCGATCTCGTCTTTTGGAATCAACCATCAATTTACTCCAATGGTGTATCCCCTTCTTGTCAGCTCTGTTGGTATTATAGCATGTCTCATAACAACGCTGTTTGCAACTGATTTCTTCGAGATAAAGGCTGTGAATGAAATAGAGCCTGCTCTCAAGAAACAACTTATAATATCCACTGTTGTGATGACCATTGGCATTGCACTCATCAGTTGGCTTGGTCTTCCATACACCTTCACCATTTATAACTTTGGAGCCCAAAAGACAGTGCAAAGCTGGTACATGCAAACAAAATTTGATTGGCCATTGAAGTTTTTAGCATAAAGTTAACATTACAATCTTTCTTTGCGTTAAATTTATCAGGCAACTGTTCTTATGTGTTGCAGTTGGTATTTATGCTGGGCTAATTGTTGGTTTTGTTATAAAGTAACTTATATTTCAATCTCATACTAATTTAAATTTATCAGGCAATTGTTCTTGTGTGTGGCGGTTGGTCTCTGGGCTGGCTTAGTCATTGGTTTTATTACTGAGTACTACACAAGCAATGCCTACAGGTATCTAGAATCTTTTCTTGCCAGTGAGTATGATGGTAGCATTCCTTGTTTGCTTCCAATGTATGACGTATTTGTTGTTTTGTGTTCCAGCCCTGTACAAGATGTTGCTGATTCCTGCAGAACTGGAGCTGCCACTAATGTCATTTTTGGGCTTGCTCTGGGTTACAAATCAGTCATTATCCCAATTTTTGCTATTGCGTTTAGTATCTTCCTTAGCTTCAGCCTTGCTGCCATGTATGGTGTTGCTGTGGCTGCTCTTGGAATGCTGAGTACCATTGCCACAGGCCTTGCTATTGATGCCTATGGCCCTATCAGTGATAATGCTGGAGGCATAGCTGAAATGGCTGGGATGAGCCATAGGATTCGTGAGAGAACTGATGCTCTAGATGCTGCAGGAAACACCACTGCTGCAATTGGAAAGGTAGACTACATGCTTATCTTATCAGAGTTTCATGTGATTGCACACCGAACTAAAGATTTTTCAGTTTTCCTCTTTTTTTTCCATTGGCAAATGCCAGCTAGAGTCCATACATAGTTGAAATCTTGCATGTGCTTTCATTTAAGAGCTTGGACGCCCCTAGAAACTTTTAGTATTTTCTATTTACATAATTTTGTACAACCTTCAACGCAATTGATTTTGCTAGAAAAAATCTCTCATGGTTTTGCATTTGCAGGGTTTTGCTATTGGCTCTGCAGCCTTGGTATCCCTTGCACTCTTCGGTGCCTTTGTAAGCCGGGCTGCTATCTCCACTGTCGATGTTCTGACTCCTAAAGTGTTCATTGGGCTTATTGTTGGTGCTATGCTCCCATACTGGTTCTCGGCAATGACCATGAAAAGTGTAGGCAGTGCTGCACTCAAGATGGTGGAGGAAGTCCGCCGGCAGTTCAACACCATCCCTGGGCTCATGGAGGGCACCACAAAGCCTGACTACGCAACTTGTGTCAAGATCTCAACGGATGCATCCATCAAGGAGATGATCCCCCCAGGTGCTCTTGTTATGCTGACACCACTAATCGTTGGGATTTTGTTTGGGGTCGAGACCCTCTCTGGGGTCCTTGCTGGTGCCCTTGTCTCTGGTGTTCAGGTTGGTGGGAGTTCCTCTCAAATTTCGGTATGATATAGTCGCATCTGAAATTTTCCTTACTATATTTCACCATTTTCAGATTGCCATTTCTGCATCCAACACTGGTGGTGCCTGGGACAACGCCAAGAAGTACATTGAGGTAAATTTACACGCAGACTTTACTGGGCCTTCGTTTCCCTGCCTAAACCTGCATTATACCTTCTCTAAAAAGCTGTTCTTTTTAAAAGAAAAATGCCTTTTATTTAGAACTTTTTGGTCTTTGGTTTTGCTCAGGCTGGAGCTTCAGAGCATGCCAGGACCCTTGGCCCAAAAGGTTCTGACCCTCACAAGGCGGCTGTCATTGGTGACACCATTGGAGATCCTCTCAAGGACACGTCTGGCCCCTCCCTCAACATTCTCATCAAGCTTATGGCGGTTGAATCCCTTGTCTTCGCCCCCTTCTTCGCCGCCCATGGTGGCATTATCTTCAAATGGCTCTAAGATAGCGACAGCGTTAGTTAGTCGTCGCAAGAGAAAGGTCGCAGTTCTGCGGCTGTGAGGGGAGTAGAGCAGTATGTCAGCTATACAACATCTATGGCATGTGCTTTGCTCCTCCACTTGATTAGCCCCCGTTGTGTGTTTCGGTTTCTGTTTTCCTGGAGTTTTTTGTTCCAGGCTCCGACCATGTTTTGATCCCATAAATTCTCCTCCAGCCTTCGAGCAACTGAGTCCATCTTCGTAAGTCATTAGCCCCAGCCAGACATTGAAGCATTGGAAAACTTTAATAGTTTCTAGAGATATGGTGATGATTATGATGATGATTAATCTCAGTTTTTTTCCTACTTTGACAGTAATTAGCATGGTCTTTGCTTGAGATTTTGTTCTCTTTTCAAAACGATATGCATGCGAAATGGAGGTGATGTTTTTTTTGGGGGAACTGTTGTTTCAAAGCAATACGAAAACAAAAAGGAAGTGATGTTCTTCAAAACTGCTGTTTAGATGATTATTAAATGTGATAGCAAGAGTTGTCTTTTGACAGTTTGGTTTAGTGAGAACCATTTAGATTATATAGATTATGTGAAACTTTTTTTCTCGGACACGTAGGAGATCTATCGTATCCTAAAGAAACTAATTAACATCCAGAGGAGCTGTTAGGAAAGATATCCCTTTTTGCTACTGCTGCCTCCCAGAGATGTCTTTCTTCACCAGCTAGAATCTGAGCAGTCGTGATATTATGTGAGGTAACATCAAACACACATTTGTTTCTATGAATTTAGATGGTCTATGCCCCCCAGAATAATCAAGCTATTTAATCCCATGTCAATTGTTCATCCACCAAGTCATTGTCACTACTAGACCTGAGAGTAAAAACGGAATACCGAAACCGAAATTTAGTACGGTGCTCAGTTTCTAGTGCGGTTTAAACCGAATTGTTACTGTCCAAGTGTGCACCAGTCCGTGGGCTGGCCATGCGAGCTTGCTGCTTTCAGTCTTCTCACGCCAAAGTCACCAGCCACGGCCCGCGGGACGCTAGATCGCCGGCCTAGGAACCAAGCAGACAGCAAGCGTTTAAACAATACGTACACAATTGTTGCACAGGTTTCAGCCTCATTGGGTTTAAGGCCCTTTTTTTTTAGACAGCTCTGGCTCTAGAAAATTTGGTAGAGTTAGGACGTGTCTGGTATGGCCCCAGAACAAAACTCCAACAAAGAGGTGACCAGAACCTACCAAACACCCTAACTCTTGTAAACTCTATGGAATTCTTGGAGCTGCTAACTCTTGTAAACTCTATGGAATTCTTGGAGCTGCAGTACAATTTTTTAGAGTATATCTTTTGTGTTCCAAAAACTAAAAAACAGCCTAGACATGAAATTTAGAGTTATTTACTCGTCACTGTCATCACTGGTCATGAGAAATCAATCTAACTCTATAGAAAACCTGCTCTATCCAGAGTTTTGGAGTAAAGATGCTCTAGGATAGAGCAGATCATGCCAAACACGACCCTAGTGAAACAGGTCATTAGATGCTCTAGAAAATCTTGAAGCTGGATCAAGTCTTTAAAATTAAAGATAAGTAATTTTGTTTATTATTTAAATTAAAGATATTTTTAAAATAAAACTATTTAAAAATGATATTATAAACTACAGTTCCACACTGGAGTTGTAACCTAGAGCCATACCAAACACCCCTAAGCCTCAATAGCTCAATCCCATCATCACGGTTTGGTTCACGTGTTCATATTTAGTGATCGTACACAATTGTTGTAGGTTAACATAGCGATCCTCGAGATTTTTGTTGGTGGTTTATTTAGGCTCGAATGTTTATATTCCTGTTCAATGCATGGGTTTTTGTTCAGCAGCTGGCACAGCTGCACATAAAGTTCGGTTATTTTGGTTAAACCGAAATTGAACCGAACAATATGGTTAACCGAAAGTTCGGTTATCCTTTTTCTAAACAGAATTTCGGTTATCCTTTTTCTAAACAGAATTTCAGTTATCATTCTTCAGAAACCGAACTTAAAAAAAAAACTAAAAACCAAGCCGAAGTTTCTTGGTTAACTGATTGCCTACCAATCCAACAAACTAAACATGGCTGGTCGAGGGGAACCAAAATTGCCTAGAGAACCAAAATTGGCTAGAGAAGAGAAGACACAGGACACTAAAAGACAAGACACAGAACACACATTATGCAGAACTTTAAACACGCAGTTTTTGTGGCCTCTGGTGCAGTCATGCCTGGCATGCTGAAAACCTTGTCATATAGGGAGAAAACATTCTCTCCGAAGGGAATGTAACAATCAGAACCGATCCTCACGTCAAACCTGACAATTCTGTTCATCCAGAAATTCTGATCTATCCTTGCAACCAGGCATAACGTACCTCGACCATCAGGTTGCACAAGAACATTGATAAATTGCAATACAAAACTTAGGCAAACACAATTTAGAAACCATGATAGCAATCTGAGATACATGATTGAAGGAATGGTTTAATAGTACATGCACAATTAAATGTTTCTTTTTTGTTTCCAAACTAGGCTATGAATTAATTGTCCACGACCAAGCTAAAAACCCCTACCCACTAAACAGTAAACTGCTGCGCAGGACGAACAGGCAGCATTCCTGCGTGTAAGCAACCACTCGTCGCAGCCATTGATCATTTCCTCTTTTTAGTAGGTGGTTGGGGGACTTCATCATCATCATCATCCTCTTCAGATTCTTCCTCCTCTTCCTCGTTGCCATCGTCCCCATCATCGTCGTCGTCGTCATCATCTTCATCCTCTCCACCATCGTCGTCGTCGTCATCGCTTCCCCCTTCGCCATTGGCTGCAGGATCATCATCATCTCCATCATCATCTTCCTCGTTCTCATTGTCATCTGATCCCTCGTCACCACCATCATCTTCCTCCTCGTTTTCAGCGTCATCATCGTCTCCTTCATCATCATTGTCATCATCAGACTCTCCATCATCTTTGTTCTCAGGACTAGTTTCAACTTCGCTTTTACCCAGAATCCTTGGGGAAAAGGAGACAGACATTCCTCAGCTTTGGGAGACAAGAAGTGACCATGACAATAATAATGCACTACATATTTTTGCATTATGCACCAGATGGGGCATACCTAGTAATCAAATTCTGGTCTCCACCAGATGTAAAGATTTCATTATGCAGAATCTGGACAGCAAAATCAAAACAGTACCCAGAGTATTAGCTAAACAAGGCATATTCCCAATTTTAAGTGCACAAACAATAAAAGTTGTTTTTGTTGAAAAGGAAAAGACATAAACAACATCTTAAGGCCAAACAGTCAACAAATTTCAAAGTCAGTTAAGGCACCAATTGCAACCAATATACTTTTTAGTAAAAATCCCCACAAGCAAATTAATAATGCTACTAATATTTCTCATAACAAAACTGATCTCAAATCATGTATTGTGCTCCTTTTCCAAATAATGACTGGGCTACATACTAATGCGGTCATTTGGACCATGGAAACAACTAAAGTACGGAACAACTAAAACACAAATAGTACAGATCTCAAAAGCTTGGCCAAAATATCAGCAGAAAACAGAGAAGCAGGTCACCCAATGTCTGTTGACATCAGAAACGTGAAGTTAGGTACATGACTTGCAAATCTCCAAGATTAGCTCAATGGTTTTTCATGGGCTTCGTAGGACATAAGAAACATCTGAGGAAGTAAATAAATGGTAGATCCTTTGCAATTCCATCATTAGCACAGAAGATATTCGAAGGAGTCAGATCATATTATCATTTCGCTAGATACAAGCACCACTAGGTAAGCCGTAAACATCAAGGCCTTTGGGCAAGAAAACACATTGCATTTCTGGACCAAACTACAAAATACCTCCGACAACCTTGTTTTTATTGAACTTGAAGGCAAACGAGGTTCAGTGGTTATACCTAGCACATCAAATAGCACAGATTCATCTCTAAACTGAGTAACCATAAAACATAATTTGTTATCCAAGCAACACACCAACTCATGGCTTGCATCAGATACTTTATCCTGTATTGAATATATATCCCATATGGATACGGCATGGATACGCAATGTATACATATCTGCGAAGCATCTGTAAAAAAATAAACCAACAATAATCCAGATACTCTTTACTGGTATGTTGGGCCGATACAACTCAGCCCACCAACAGCTTGTTGGATAACTCTCAGACTTCCCACGCCTGCTGCCTCCCTTCTCCCATAACCCTACACAAACCACAGCCACCACAACGCCTCCCTTCTCCATGGCTGAGCAAAGGCAGTGGCAAGGTCCTCCACTCCACTGCAGTTCACATGGAGGCAAGGCCAGCGAGATCCTCGTGACCAAGCAGCGACACATAATGAAGGTGGGGCAACGGTTGTGCTCGTGCTAGGCAGCCACGGTGCAAGACAACCATAGTGGGGCTCAGCTCAGTTGCTACCACAAGCACTGGCCATGGCATGGGGTCAGTTGCTTCTCAGAGCCATGGCAAGGCCTCCTACATCCTCTAGTGACTGTGGACCAGATCTCATAACTGTGCTTTTGGGTGGGGCATACAAGGGGATTATTTTCAACCCCAGCCCGAAATTCACTCCCACAGGGAGTTGAACCTAAGATCCGAGAAGTGGTACTGAGCCACCTAACCAACCTAGGTCAGGAAGACAGAAACGCTCCAACTTCATAGCCCCCCACCCCCAAAAAAACGTCCTTGGAAAAATGCCCTACACATTCATTATCTACTGATCTTACAGAATACAGCTACTGCACAGAGATTTGCTGTAACGGTTTAGCAAGATTTCTTGTAAGGCGTGAGAAAAGAGAAACTTTTACCATGGCAAGGAGCCCAAGTAACCTTGGCACCTCCAAGGCAACCTGGGCAATTATAAGCGAGGCCAAATCAGCGGCCTTGTGGCCGCCATGGTTATTGCTCCCAAACAGCGCCTCCATACCCAAAGCAGCTATGATTTCTACAACAAGACAGAAATTCAATACACGAATAATGGAAAACAGGAAAAAAGATGGCAGAAATTTGGAACTTTCGGAGCTAATAAAGTGAGATCTACGATAGAACCTACGGTCAGGGGCGGACAAAGTAGAAGGACATAAGTGTAGTCATGTACACACAAAAAATGCTAAAAAATCGAAGTTTACTCAGATCAGATCCGAACACAAGCAGCTTAAGTTAGGGTTCGGGTGCTCGGTTTCGCATGCCAGGAAGGGAAGAGAAGGGGTGTGGGTACCTAGTGGGTGCTCGTCGCCGGCGAATGAGACGACGAAGATAAGGAAAGGGAGTGACGAAGACCTGGAACCTGGCGTAGGGCGGCAGAGGCGGCGGTCACCCAGTAGCCTCACTAGGAGAAAGCGCGACGGGGAGTCGGGGAGGCGAGCAACACAGGAGAGAGGACATGCGGTATGCGTTCCCGGCCGAGGTTTTCGGTCCGTTGCTGAACTGGGCCCATATTGGGCCAACGCCGGCCCGACACGCTGAGGTGGAGGCCCGTAAAATATTATTATTTTTCCTTTCTAAGGAGTTCGATTTAAAAAACTAATTTAGGAAAAGTTTGTATTGGTGCAATGGATCCACATCCTCCACCGTCATCCTCTCCTCGGTGTCGGGGCAATGAAAATTTGAACGTGTCCTTTCTCTCGAAACATCTAATAAAAGCGAACATTTGTCTTATCTTTATTAGCACTTTCTCGACATGTTAGATTTAAGATTAATAAAATCATGTACATATGTATATAATTGTCGATGTATACGCCGCCTATCTCTAAAAAGAATAACGTTATTAATTAAAAAAAATATGAGCGCCACGCTAAAGCTAATGACAAAACTATACTAGCCAATATTTGACCGTGCTAACGCTTTGAGAGCAGGGAGAGAGGCCGCTGGGCGCGAGTGAGTGGGAGCTAGGTCGCAAGGAAAGGAGGCAGTGAGTTACTCTAGGTGGGAGAGAGAAAGAATGATCCAAATAATATCTGTCGGTCAGAGGTATTTTTTACTGTAGCATAAAGACGTGGTGCCCATACGACTACCCCTAGTCACGTGATGAACAGCACCTGACTCCGCCACGTAGATAGCTCCAGGGTCGTCATGTGGCAAGGGAAGACAATACACTCCAAGGTGCCAACAGTGGGTCCGGACCCCATAGAAAAGTGTCGGACCCCTGTACATATAGACCGGGCCTCCAGAGCAGGGTCCGGGACCCCCGCGAGTGCAACCCGGACCTCCAAGTCGGGTCCCGGACCCCTCTGCGTGGGGTCCGGACTACCCACAGCCGGGTCTCGGAACTCTGGGGGAAAATACCCAGGCCTTGCTCGGGCAGGGGTCCGGTGCCGACATGTGGCCAGGCCAGTCTGGTGCGGACCTGTCCGCATAACGCTACTGCTCCCCGCTCAGGCGGAGACCTGATGCTACCACGTGGCCTACCACGCGTGACGTAAGCCCGTGGGCGGAGCCTGACGTAAGACCTCTGGGCTGCGCTGTCTCTGCATTTATTACGGAAAAGACACGCCGCCTGACTACCCTGCTGACAAGCGATGTGCCCCTTCAACATTTAATGTGTCCTGTCCACTCAGCTGGCAGGTGGCGTCCAGGCTACCCTGCAGGCGGCGTGCCTGTCCATTCCATTGCCAAACAGTACGCCCGTGTTGTAAGGAGCACTGCACTCATCCATAGTCACTCGTACGTTGCCAGGGAAGCTTTCCCTGCACGCCAATGCTACGCAGATCACAGATATGAGGGCGCAAGGAAGATTGCACTGGGACGAGCATTAGTCGCTCCAAGTATTACATCTGTTATGTTCCTGGGCCCACATGTCGGGGCTCAGCACCCTTGTACGTGCCCCCTTGATCTATAAAAGGGGAGGTATGCAACGACATCCGGACGGATACAGACTCAAGCCATCCTAGACACAACTCAAGCTCACGAGCAATACAACACATAGTGGAGTAGGGTATTACGCTCCGGCGGCCCAAACCACTCTAAACTCTTGCGTGTTCTTGTGTGTTCATCCCCCAATTCCATAACAGGCAAAACGCTTAGGCCCCTCCTCATCATAGGATTTTGGGCGGGTGCATTCCGCCACCCGGCTGGAGATTTCCTCTCTGACATTTGGCGCGCCAGGTAGGGGCTTGGCTTTAGGTTTTTGCTTATTTTCCTGCTCGACACCATGGTTCACATCGTCGAGCACCAAGATTTCGTGCCCGAGGACTTTATGCTGGAGGAGGAGGTTGCCTCTTCCACTCTGCGGGCCACCAACTTCCCCGCGCCTACTATAGCGGCTGCTGTACACTCCGCATAGCAGCACACTCACACGCAAACATCCAGGGCGTCTAGGGCTACACCTGGGGCGCTGTCAGCAGCCAGGGAATTGCTGCGCCACCCTCCTAGCTCCACGGCCTCTCCAGGGGCCATGAAGCAATGGCGAGACGACGTCGACCGTCTACTCGGCATGGCGCACTCTGGCTCAACTAGGCCCAGACCTCGGTCATCCCGGCGTCAACATGAGGTGTCGGCGTCTGTGCGCTCACCCTCGGTGAGGGCAGCGCCGACTGAGGACCTGCGGGCGGAGCTCAATCACCGGCGCGCGGCGGAGGACGCTCCAGTCTCTCTAGAGAGGTCTAATGACCTGCGGGCAGAACTCAACCTCAGGTGTGCGGGCGAGGATGCCCGCGTCTCTCTGGAAAGGACGCGAGAGCGCCGGCAAAACATCGAGGGCCACAACCTCGATAAAGACTTCGCTGCGGTAGCACCACAAACCCAGTGGGCGCCCGGATCCAGGCGGGTGTCCCATTGTCTGGCGTGGGCTGCGCCACTCTCGCAGATCATCTCCGTGCGGCGTCCTGGCCATCCAAGTTCCGGCCATACCTGCCAGAAAAGTACGACGGAACGTCAAATCCGTCAAAATTCCTGCAAGTGTACATCACGGCTATCACAGCAGCAGGTGGAAACACCACTGTGATGGCGGCATGCTTTCATGTCGCCTTGTCTGGGCCCGCCCGGACTTGGCTCATGAACCTTGCCCTAGGATCGGTCTACTTCTGGGAAGAGCTCTGCGTGCGGTTCACGGTGAACTTCCCCAGCGCTTACCAACAACACGGCGTGGAGGCCCACCTCCACGCAGTGAGGCAGGAGCCCAGGAAAACCCTCCGGACGTTTATCTCCCGCTTCACCAAGGTGTGAGGTACTATATCTGTGACACTACAAAAATCATTAAATAAAAATAATACATTTGGTTATTAATGAAATAAAAATTTTCTTTTAAGTGTTTGTTATTTATGTGCATTTGGAATGATTTTTGATTTCTCATAATTGATTTTAGATATTAAATAACATTTTCTCTTAAATGAAAATTCACATAAATAATATAATAAATATTAGTCCAAGAATTAATATTTTTTTATAAATAATTTTGGTTTGATTAATATGAATTTTATGATTATTTAAATATGTATTTCGAAAAAAAATTTAAAAAAAAGAAAAGAAAAAGAAAAAAAACAAAACCTAATCTAACTAACCCTAGCCGGCCCATTTGGCCCAGCAGCCGCCGTCCCCTGCTCTATCTCCCAGCCACCGCCACCTTCTCTTCCTTTCCCCCCCTCTCTCTCACAGCCGGTGGGCCCCACCCGGTCGCCCACCTCTCTCCTTCTCTCCCCTGCTTCCCAACGCGCAGCCGCCAGGGCTGCCTCACGCCGCCGAGCGCGCCCAGGCCTTGCCGCTGCCTCGACACCGGCCATCCCGCCGAGCCATCGGCCGCGCCCCCGCGCAGCTCCTATGCACGCCCCGCGCACCGTGTGCCGCGACGCCGAGCCGACTCCGCGACGCGCGCCTAGCCAAGCCCGATGCCGACCGCGCAGTGCCCCGCAGCCGCGACCGAGCCTGCACGCCCAGCGCGCGAACCGACCGACGCCGCGCGACCCTGCTGACCGTTCGTATTTGAGTTATTGGAGAATCAACTCGTCCGTTTCTCTTCCTCCTTTCAAGCTCCGTGAATGCCATTGATGACCGCCTTGAAGCCATGGCCGTTTCTCCCCCTCCCTGGCTCTCCTTTGCCTCTCCCTCTCTATAAATTGGACATCGAACTCTCTTCCCTTCCTCCACGAGCTCTCTTCTCCTCTCCTCGTGTTCACACCGTCGCTCTGCTCACCGTCCGCGCAGCACCTCGACGGAGCCCCACCCGCCGTCAAATCCCTACACACGCCGTGCCCAACTCGTCGTCGGACAGTCCGCGTCCATCCGCTGATCACCGGAGCAGCACCCTGCTTGTCGTCGTGCCTCGCTGGAGTGCCTCACCGCAGACGTGTTCGAACCCCGTCCAACCCTTTGCCTAGACAAGCGCTCGAGCCCGTTCGCCGTTCATCCAAGGTTGGAGACAACCCAAAATAACTTGAGTTTATTTTTATCATGTTTGAATTTATGAATTATTGTTGTAATTGGAGATGATGTGATTTGGCGATTCACGTGTACGATTTTAGAGATTTACGTGTAACCGAAATCAAACCCCATGGCACTATTTTGAATATGCAGATGATTTTATAATTCTAAAAACGAACACGGTCACTATTCACTACTTCAGTGGTGTTCATACTAGAAATGTTTATAATTGATTTCGCTTTAGTGTGTGGAGCGATAATGGGTTAGTATTGAGATAAGTATAATCTTAGTGATCTTAGTGATATAAGAAATTATAATAGATATTAAGCCACGTATTTCCGGTCGAGTGAAAAATGTATAGATTTTATTGTTCATAATAAATGTATTCATAAGTATAGCACCTAATTACTTAGAATAGTAAAATGCTCATTTATGTTATAATAACCATGAATAGGTTATTAAAAGTCCCATTTGGTAATTTATAATTAATTCTTAGTATATTAATGTTAGAGGAATTAAATAAATAATTTTTAGTTATACGTATAAATTCTATTTAGAAAAGAAAGGAGAAAACCGAAATAGTAGAATTTTATAATAATATTAAAATAACTTAATTAGGCACTCATGCTTTCCTAATAAAGAAATTTATAGTTATGTTGGTAAATATAGGTTTCTTACTAAAGAATTGGATAATTTGTTTCTAGTTTAAAATGACCTTTTAGTAGATATCATGTTTTTTATTTAATAAGATTCGTTATATATGTTTAAGTATAGACGTATTAAGTAAGAAGTTTAAAAGAATAGAGTTTTCTCAAAGATACTAAAATAGAATTGATGTTCATATCTTTAAAATGATGACCTATCGATTTGAATGTAGTTTTCTCAACAAATATAGATTTAGTGTTTTTCCTAATATAATGATAATCATTTATTATCCCTTCACATAAAACTCATTTAGTCTCATATTTAAGTATCCATAATTATATGCTTTACAATAGTAATATGTCATATAACTTTTCTAATAATGATATAATGACTTAATTAAGTGCTCACACCGTCATAACTAAAATGTTAGTTAATAAATATAGTATTTATTTTAATTATCTGGATCATTTATCCCTACAATAGAATTAAAGGTAATCTCTACTATTCCTTAAGTCTGTAGTGTAGGCGTCCACAACCCAGAGTGGTGCACGGTTCTGCCGGTTCCCACCTCGGCTGCGTTTCCCCCACCCTCCTCCCCAGCGCCCGCGGATCTCAGCCCCCGTCCCGTTCGTCAATCCTGTCCGCCGCGCCCGCCGTGATCTCCTCTCCAATTCTTGATCTGAAATCTCTTCGCCCTGGCTCCCATCGTCCATGCGTCCAGGCTGTGCTGCGAGCCGGGGGAGGCGGTCGCGGTCAACCTCGCCTTCGCACTCTCCCATGTGCCCGACGAGAGCGTCTCTTTGGCCAACCCCCGCGATGGCGCGGGCGCGGCCGCCCGTGGCTAGCACGACGTCCCCGGCCCCGTCCACGGCGCGGGTGTGGGAGATCCGGCCATGGAGGCACCATGGGCCGGGTCAAGGCCCCCGCGGTCTCGCACCGCAACCTCATCGCGGTGATCAGCGCGCACAGGAACAACCGGGTTAAACCCTAAACCTCCATCCTTCCTGGCGTCGGTGTCTTCCCCTCCCCTAGCGCCGCCTCCGCTCCTTCCCCCACCCCGACGTGCCGCCTCTTCTGCCTCCATCGATGGTGGGAGGGCAAGCACTTCCACCGACGCCTCCGCCCACTCCCCACCCCGCTTGTAGCGGCGCGCGGCCCACAGCAAGCACGTGGCCGACGTTTCGCCAGCCGCCGAGGAACGTGGTGGCATTCGCGGTCGCCATGGTCGCCTGGATCCGTCATTCCCGATCCCCGCCATCGATATGTCGTCTCCTTTCTCCCCTCCCTCCTCCCCGCGCCTACCTCTCGCCTAGCCATCGCCGCCGCCCCAGCCCGCGCTCGACCACTGCCGCCGCTCCGCGCTAGGATGCTGCGACTTCGCCGGCAGCGAGGTTGTTGCCCTCACCGAGAGCATCGGCAAGCCGCTCGCCGAGGTGCTCAAGGATCTCGGGAAGAGGGTTCCAGACTCCCTTATCCATTCGAGCCGCCATCAACGCCGATCCTGCGATCCGGGGCCCCAGCAGCGCGGCCGCAATCAACGCACCCTCCGTCCTCGACCCGCCATCTACGTGGCTCGCCATCAACGCGATCCTGCGATCCGGGGCCCCAGCAGCGCGGCCGCCATCAACGCACCCTCGATCCGCCATCAACGCGGCCCCCACTGTGCAGTCGTGGTGGCTCCCCGCGTATAAATGCGGGCGTGCGGCAACGTGGACAAGCACTTGCAGAGGAGGGCGAAGGCGTCGAGGTGGTTCAGTCTGTGGAGAGGAGGGAGAAGACGAGTCCATCTATGTTGTCATTAGATTGCTCCTTCGCGGCGCCGAAGCTCACGCTCACGCCCACGACGATGAGAATGTAGGGAGGAGAGAGAAGAAGAGTCGGCGCGCGCAACTTGTACCTCGCCGACTCCGACGCCACGCCGACGACCACCTCGACCTACAACTCAAAGTTATGCCCTGCTCCTCTCCTCTCCTACCTTGATCCTCCTCGACCTGTATTGTTCAGTGTTGGTGACTTTCTTCGTGTATCCTGTTCCTCCACATCCCCACGCTTACCATGAATCCCCCAATTTCAGGCTATCACCAAGTATTTGATCCAATTGGTTCTTTAGCATGAATCCGCCCCGTTTATGAAGCTTCAATTTGATAGGTATTATGAATCACTTTAAAAACTCAACATCCTCCATGAAAAACTCAACATCTGCCGAACATGAACCTCTGGTGTGCGGCCGGCGTGGCGCCACGGTGCGCACCACCAGCCGGCGACGCTGCAGCCGCAGCCGCCGCCTCCGGCCGAGGCGGCGCCACAGGCTGCTCGAGCTTCTTCGCGCACCGGCAGGCAGTGCCATCCGTCGACGACGTGACAAGCAGCTGCTCTAGAGAGCTCCGGCTCAGCAGGTGGCTCTTCTCCCCTTCGCTATCCTGCTCCGCCGCCGCCGCCGCCGGCTGCTGCTGCTTGCGGCTTCTGCGGAGGAGGAGCAGGCGGCACATGAGGGTCCACAAGCTCTTTGCCCTGGGCTGTTTGTTTAGCTTTAGCCTGACGGCGGCCATTGTTCTCTCCTCGTCGCTCCAATAATTGGCTGGCCCCTCTGATGGTTGGCGTTGTGGACTGCAGTTATATATATGCTAACCGTGCTCACATTTTAGCCGGTCTGCTATTACTACCACGGATTCAGAAGCTGAACAACCTAGAACGCTGCTCTCTGGTTAATGAATACATGCCTATGGCTATTAGGCTATATATCTATCTATCCGTTGTGTTTAAGAAAATAGACTACAAATTAGATATAGAGCCATTGCAAAACAATTAGTTGTATAATTGAACTTGTTAGTTTTGAGGCTACGTCTTTTCACTTCTGCTCATGTCTTACTTTTTCCTTCTTGTGTCGAGTTTGTTTGTTGTACTATGCGTCATGTATGTGTGTGTGCAGCGACTATTTTGGTAATCACCTGTGCTATAAATACATATAATGGTTAAAATTTTATCCTTTTTGCAGTTCAGAAAACTGTAAGGCCCAGCTGAAGCTTTCACCTCCAGACAAATAGTCCCTACAGGACAGAGGTACACTTTAGAACTCCCTCTCTCTCATTTCAGTACTAAATGAATAACTGCTATGGATTGGTAAAAAATGTGAGTCTAGGCTAATATAGTTGAACTCCCTCTCTCTCATATAATTGATATGGATTGGTAAATATTGTGAGTCTAGGCTAATATAGTTTGACTTCTTGGATTCATCATACCAAGACAACTGCTTCATCCTCAACTGTGTTCTTAACCGCTATTAGACCATTACCGATAACATCCTTGATTTGTGTGATGGTAATATGGTATGCTCATTAGGTCCTGAATATGCTAACCCCATGAATAAAAGATTCCTTTAGCGTCACATACTATGCTAAATAAAAAGAAGGTTTCACATAACTGTTGCACTAAATAATCATAAAATGGTGCATTGGTGCTAATTTTATGCAAACATGGTGCTGAAATTAATCAAATTACCTATTGACTTTTTCAACTTGGTGAAGTGAAAGTGTTTCCTCACAAGCTGTGTACATGTCTCACCATTTCCAATATCACAATGAACATACCATATTTATGAACTTCAGTTGCTTTCCAAAAACAATTACTAACTTTTTAAAAATAATCTCTATCTATTGGAGATCTATTTAGAGTTGTTCTATTCAGATTTTTTTATTACTCACAGTTCTAACTATATTTGGCAAACTAAAGTCCTTATGGCAATCTGAAGTCTGCAACAACTATATACACATTGAAATACTTCATTGCAATTGTATATTGGTCTAATATAATTGCTTACCATAACATCTTTTTTAGGGATTTGGACACCTTCCATTAGTTGCAGCATCAACTGCCCAATCTGCTGCCAGTGTTGTCTAAGACAGCATAAAAGACTGCTTCATCTCCTCCCCTCTGTATACCTCTCCGGCTCAGGTATTGCTTATTCCATCAAAAGCCTAACCTGCTATTGTTTTCACTTGCCATGTTTTGTATGCCTTATGCATGTTATTTGCTATGCTTCCTTCCTTGCACACCTCTAAATCTTGTATGTCAAACTGATATTTTAACTGTAAAAAAATTGGTCTTACAATTTCCTTTGTT
The DNA here is from genome assembly GCA_029449295.1 of Zea luxurians. Classification (NCBI taxonomy): domain Eukaryota; kingdom Viridiplantae; phylum Streptophyta; class Magnoliopsida; order Poales; family Poaceae; genus Zea; species Zea luxurians. Next base: position 101,904,365 of record JAOPSE010000011.1, read on the forward strand.
GCATAGTTTCCTTTGTCTGATATTTAAAAGCTCAAAAATTATTTAACAGTACATAATCGATGCCTACTTATGTGTAGTGTCACTTTTTCTCATATTTGGGTGTGGTAAAAACCATCTGAATATTCTAAGGCAATACTTGGACTATATTTTTTAGCGCTTCTTCCCTCAAGCTGGTTGATTCTATTGGTTCTGTTGTTTCTTATAAGCGATGTCTTAACAGCGACTGGTCCCATTGATGATTCAAATTATTGAAGGCTTGCGTTGTGATCCCAAAACAAATTCTTGAAGCCTCTTCTTGGACTGCGAATAAAAAACAGATAGCATATAAGGCAATGACTCCAGGTTTTCTGCTTAATCAATTGCTTGCATGTCACGATGGTCATTGTTTCTTCCAGGATGTCTCATTCTGGTGTGTAAGGTGATGTGCAGCTCCCCCTACATCAGCGCAATGTAAGCTAAAGTATGCTATCTGTTTTTTAAAAGCGAAATATGTGAGGTAATAACTATTGCACGTGGTACTATCGTGCTATGTCTGATGTTGTTTTGAACATGGTTCAATTTAATTGTATCTCTCCAAAAATGGTTGCCATTGCTATAAATTTTCCTTACCCTGCAAAGTTCAGATCATTTATGTGTCGTCGCATTTAATATTTAAATGTTGTGGGTGGATAATATAGATATGGATCTAGGGGTTATTTAGTGTTTTAAGTACCAACAGAGGAGGGCAACTCATGCACATACTTTAGCTTTTTATTGCAATGATAGATAATTTATATGAAGTTTAGGACTTATTTTGGATATAATATGTCAGAATGACATAGGTGAATCTCTAGATATAGGTTCAGGAGGGGGTTAATTGAAGCCATTTTTGTAATGAATATGGTCAGTATCTTTTTTAACCAAACAAAATGGATTTGATTGCTATAGTCTTCTATGAGGATTACTGGATTAGAGTGTACAGCTACATTGATTGCTACCAAAATAGTATCTAATCTAATTAGTAAAATGACGTATCTCTTTTTCTAACACGCTTGCGACACTGAGGCCAACTCAAATATCTCATTAAACAACATGTGCATGTCTACGTTTGTGTAATGCTCATTTCGGCTGCACATAGGTGTTTCTTAGCTTGATCTGATGGTGATCAATTGAAAATTGTGTTGTAGATTTTCCTGGAGATCGGATTGTCCTTTTGTGATCCTAGGTTTGGATACAGTGATGCGATTTTCTGCTCTCCCACCGTAAGAACACAAGATGTGGATAGAGAATTGTTGATAGTCTTGGTGTTGGTTGGACTTACTTTTAGTGTCCCTATAGAGATTATTGTGTTATTAGATATTTCCGTTGCAACGCACGGGCATTCACCTATAAATATTTATGTGTGTAGCTGTGTTGTCAGTTTATAAGTGCTTCTTTGAGTAGCCATTACAGTCCCTGGATACTGTCTTGGTTTAGTTAGGCCCAAGCAGCCCTTGACATTTATCTACATTGTCACAGGTTGATTAGCCCTTGACATTTATCACCAAGGGACAAAGCACACTACCTGCTTTATACTCTGGGACATAAATACTAGGTACTAAAGATGATTTAACAATTTTAACTATTTTATACTCTGGGACAAAGCACACTAACTGATTAGCCCTTGCATTTTGTGGTCTGAGGACTCCGTGTAGGCTGCAGCCCAGTCCTCATTGTTCTGATTAGCTCTGGCATTTTTTTTATCACAGGATCTTACATCGTTTCTGGACAACACTACAGGGATCTTGTGAAGACATAGGATGGTTGCAAAGAACTCGGGCATCACTTCGTTCAGTTGATGGGACAGGTCGCTTCAAGGAGATTTTGCATGAGATAAGGTGAATTTTTTGTGCCCAGTTTTAGGAACTCTTAACACACAAAAAGGAAAAACGTTACACACTACCACTTCTTTCAGAAAGTATTGGACTAGAGATTTTCTTAACACCCCCTAGGATTGAGAAATCTGCACCTATCTTCGTGATGGATATGAGATTAATGATCCATCGTTAGAAGATGTCCGACATGTTCTCAATCCTAGGTGCTTCTCCATTGTTTATAACATTACATTCCAACAGAATTTAATGGCTTTGACGGAGAAGGCTGTTAATTAGCCTATTGTTCTGACAGGTTCACTAATTTTTTTCTTTGTTAATTATTTTAAGAAAAGAAAGTGTTCAATATCTCTTAATATAGGCAGAGATGAATTGGACTCACCCAAACTTAGCCACTGGTGGATGCCTGATGCTAATTGTATCATGAGTATGTTGTTGTTTAAAATAACTGAAATATCTTATGTAAGTGAGACGAAGTATATGTACAAAATTCTCACTGAATTTCTTTCTTTTTAAATTATTTTAAGAAAAGGAAGTCTTCAATGCCTTTTATTTCAGGAAAGAATTAGTATAAGTTCTCGGTTCATACGGTCTTTTGTATTGTCATTGCTAGGTATATTTATGAACTTGCCTATCCATTATATTACCATTTATGAGACATCTTGATCTATATCGGCAAGGAGTGTGCTGTTCTGCTGCCAGTAGTCGCATGTCAGTTTAATCTTTTGAGTTCTGGAAGCTGTTGGTCCCTTAGGTGTTTGGGAGATCCTTTTGAATCGAAGCACACACACTCAGGTGCTATGACCTTTGGCATTTCATAGTTGCATATTTAACTGGTGTGCGAAGAGCACCAGGATAGCACCCTTGCAGCAGGAACTTACTTTTGGTTGCTTTTCTGTTGCCTGTCATATCCCGATATTTGTTTCCTGCAAATTTACTTCGTTTAATTGTATTCTATTGATTTTGCAGCTTTTGTACTTGTACAATTACATTGTCATCTGGTTTCTATTGCACGTGTAGCTGATTAGTTGTAGTCACTATCTTGCAAGCAGAGATATTAGCAGGGATATTAGGGAGGTATTATGTCCAGTCAAGTTTTGTGTTGGCTATGTGTAGCGAATTAGGATTGCTTTTCCTGGGATGGATCAGAGCACATGTACTGTGGCGATATAGCTGTTTCAATAGTATAGTTGCCAAATTTTCTGTGTGTGCTATATAGACCAGGGAACCCACTTAGAAGCAGAAAATTTTCTGTGTGCGCGCGAAATTTTCTGTGTGTGCTAACAAATTGCAGGCAACCATCTTAACAACAAAAGAGGCTCGTACAATGGCAGAGATGATGCTAAACCACTTGTGCATGCAAAGTATCAAAAAGGAGACCAGACACATGTTGATGAAACATCTAAAAGGGTAAGCAACTTGAACCACTGTTTTCTTTTCTTGTTTCCCATGAGAAATCAACGTATGTTATCCATAGATCTTTTACATGGACCCTGTAGTTATTTTTTTCCTTATCGTTTTTAGTCAAGTTGTCTGATGGGAAAGTTAAGTATACCTAATCCCCCCCCCAAAAAAAACACCCACCCACTGACCCACCAAAACACATGCACACAACCAAAAAAAACAAACAAAGAATTAAAAAATTTGTATGTTACACTATTAGTCTGCTTGTGGTATTGTTTGGTAATTGCTGGTATACTTAGCTGAACTTTTGTTTCATTACTATAGTTTTGATCCTTGTCCTTTTGTTTGTGTTATAGCATCCATGCCGCTTTGATCTAAAATATACTGTTGAAAAAGCAAAACTTTAACTGGAGTTTGAATTCCATTTAAATCATGCTATTTGGCACATCGATTGATCCCTACTGCATAGATCAAATTATGTAGGCATTTCATACGAATTATTGTTTAAACGCAACCATCAACCCACACTCTTGGAATGATTTTTTTTGCTTACAATAAGTTTTGGCATTTAGGTCCTGGAATCTGAATGCACAAATGTGGAGACCTTATAGAAAAGGGCACAAGCACACATGCATCTTGCTGATCTTGATTTGGCGGAGGCAGACATCAAGAAAGCTCTAGATAAACTACAGACCCAGACATGTTAATCATATGTACTACTGAAGTTGGCTTAATGAAATCTTTTGAGAATAACTTGCCTATTTAACTTGTGTCCTTTTTGATGGTGGCGTTGTTTGTTAGCTACAAAATCATCAATCAAAGATTGTAATTATATTGTATCACTGTTTTCTATTAATTTTTAAGCTGCCGTAGCAACGCACGGACATCCTACTAGTTAATAGACTAATTATCCTTTATCATAATCAAACCGATAGTCAATTTGTTCTTAACTAGATTTATGGCAGGATTAATGATTTCATAGAATTTAATCCACATTATATACGAATCACTTAGTTTTTCTTAAAGGATAAAATAAAGTAATAAGAGTTTAAGTTCTTTTATAACTTAAAAATGTTACTTTATATATATTGACTTCAAATATAATATTATAGGCCATATGCTTTTTAATGACATTAAATGATGGTTATGTGTTCATTATCTTTTGCATGAAAATCCACTTAAGGCTCATAACCTAACTCGTCTTAAATAGGTGATTAATAATATAATTATGATCTTTTCACATAAAACCTATTTAGACTTATATCTTAAATTATCATAAGTGAATGATTAACAATATGCTCCATAATGCTTCTACAATTAATAACGTGATTAGTAGCCCATTAACATTAGATATAACATATATCTTTTCTAAAAGATTAGAAATGTTTAATATGGTTATAACATGTTCTATCATCTTATAAACCCTTAATCTTAGATGTATCACATATGACGTTTTATAAAAGATTAAATTGATGAACCAAATATTTGTATATTTTAACTAAGATATTTTTAAGCTCATGTCTTGTTTTATAAAATATAGATCACACATTTTTGAAAAGAATCCCCTCTTATTATAACTGTTACTTGCGACGTTTTTGAAAAGCGAATGCTCTTTTCGTTAGGCTTTCTTTTAGCTTTACGTATGGTGACTATTGTATGTTATTGAATGGTGTTTGTTCTTCTTGTTTGTTTGTGTGATATTCAGTGATTGATCTAGTAGTTGAGAATCAAGTGTTATTCCATGGAAGAAACTCAAGTTTTCAATAAGCAAGGCAAGTGGACTTCTCCCTCTGCATACTCTGTTTGATCCCAAGCAATACATTTAATAAAGTTTATTCTTTTGGAAATATATGCATAATTTGACGGGTTACCTATTTAGATAACCTTTCCAACCTTATTCCTTGATCAAACCTGGAGATTATACTTTACCTTAGTAGCTATGCTATTGCTACAACTTAACTTTATGCAGTCACTCCGGTTTGTGATATTAATGTTCCAAATGGTAAGTTTACATTATTGTTGTTAACCCGATGGTTAAACAAGATTATTGCATATTAATTGGAACATGGAGTGACCACCCGGGAAAACAGTGCTACCATGAGAACTATCATGGCTCTGGTCTTGGCTAAATAACTAGGGAAGTCTTATGTTGGGTGTTGGTCGTGCTCGACCGGAACGGGGGCATCTGGCAAGCGCTTATAGTACCGGCTCAGGCAGATTGGATACGGGCATAGTTCCTAAAGCTTTACCCTGTGGTCCGGACTATAAGTTGGTTACGATAGGTGTGCCTTATGCAGTTTGACCATTTCCAGCATCTGCGTAATGAGGACTCTAGGGAGAAGCCTCGTAGTGAGACCCTGGCCATTCACCTCAGAAGTGAATACGGGTCTAGCTAACCCGGGCAAAAAGGGAATCGCGACTCATGGGTAAAGATGCGCCACCTCTGCAGAGTGTAAAACTGATATATCAGCCGTGCTCACGGTTACGAGCAGCCTGGACTCCTCACATGATAATTGAACTTGAAGATGGAAATAAATCGAGATCCGATGATCTGCCAATGGTTTGCTTAAGTGGTTTCACTTAAGTGTTTTTGAAATACTCTTGTACCTTTGCTTAATGGGAATATTTGGGATTCACACTTATTAGTAAGACAGATGTTGTTAATAAAATGTTGACCAACTAAAATGCTTACTGCTCAACCTCAGCCTCACCTTGTTAGACTTGCATTAGTTTTCCCCCACTTTCTGAGCCCCGACCATAAGTGAGCTCACCCTTGCTTAATTTTGATCAGAAGTTGCAGATGAAGATATGATGCTAAACTCCATGGATGCTAGTCTAGTGATACCCCCGGTCATCTTCCTGTGGATGGATGTCCGTGCTCGCTGTACTTTGATGAATAAAGGTTAAGACATTATGTCTGTTTGAAGTGTAATATGTTAATATAATCGTTATTTATGCTCTTATGCATTGTTCTTTTGATATTTTACACTTGTGACGTCAACATATGTGTGGAAATAGATCCTGGCACACATATGGTATGCGCTCGGTTCTACCCCCTAGAACCGGGTGTGACAATACCTCGCATCTCTGACGCTTCTATCATCATGGCCTTCCGTCAGGGAGTGCGTGATGAAAAGATGTTGGAGAAGTTGGCCACGCACGATGTGAAAACTATCTCCACGCTCTTCGCTCTGGCCGACAAATGCGCCAGAGCCGTCGAGGGTCGTGCATGGCACTCGGCGCCACAGACTGGGGCTGCCCAGATGGGTGGCTCGGGTGCCGTCGCTCAGGAAGGCAAAAAGAAGAAGAAAAAGAACCGCAGCCACGAGAAGCCGCATTCCGCCGCTCTAGTCGTTGCAGCTGCGACTGGGGGCCAGGGCGACCGCAACAAACGCCCACGGCCGTAGAGGGGTAACAGCGGCCCGTGCCCTGTACACCCCAATGGTCGCCACAGCGCCGCAGAGTGTCGCGAGATCATCGACCTCACGAAATGCGTCAGCACGCGGCGCGAGCAGTCTTCCGGGGACAGCACCCCACCTCGTCGCCGACCTGGCAAGGAAAGGGTCGACGACAAGGAGGTGGCTGTGGCTGAACCAGACCTCAGGTATCAGTCACCCGAGGGGGTCCTGAAGGATGTTTTCACTAGAGACTCCGACTCCGGTGACGACAACTAGGCGGGCCACCCGGGGCCCGTACTCCCCGGTCTACGGGGCCAAAACCTGCCTCCCCCTAGAAACCCTTCTGGACTCCCCACGGGTCCAGTCTTTTCATAGGCCTATGCAGGAACGGCTACAGCGTGAGGACGTGACTCCATCATTAAACGTAGGTGGGAACCCAGGGTCAGGACCTAGCCCTAATGTCACACCCGGTTTTTAGAAGGCAAACCGAATGCGAACCATGTACGTGCCAGGATCAGTTATTCACGTACACAGCAGTTACATAACATGGACATCATCACACAGTGCTCAAAATAGTATTAAAAGGGGGGGGGAAATAATAGTCGATTACATCATACGTCTGAGACGTCCATATAGTTCTTACAATAAATCAAAGTGCGAAAACGAAACGTAGATAACGCGGCCTCCACAGGCAGCCGACTGGGGGTTGCCGCTAACCCACGCCTAGAACTCGTCGTAGTCTTGGAACTCCTGGAAGTCTCCTTCCACAGCTTCATCTTCTCCTGAGCAGTGGTTGCAATGCTGACAACCTGGGGGGGATTTGGTGTGTAGAGCAAGGGTGAGTACACATCAACATACTCAGCAAGCATCCTGTTTGGCTGTAGTGGACTAGCTTTATGTGGGGATAAGTCAAGCAGTTGCTTTTAGTTGGTCAGGTTATTACTTACTAGTAGAAAGCCAGGTTTTAACATTAACCCAAGTTATTAGCCCAATGTATCCTTTCCAAACGGAAAGAATACCACTTACCAGCACCATAATCATAATCAGAATCATCAATCTCATTGCCACCTGTACCAAAATGTCTCTGATCAAGTATCACTAATCTCTGGAGCTCCCTTGGCCGCTCATAACCGTGAGCACGGCTGATATATCAGTTTCATAACACTCTGCAGAGGTTGCGCACTTTACCCACAAGCCGTGATTCCCTCTCTAGCCCGGGCTTGCAAGACCCTTATTCACTCCCAAGGTGAATGGCCAGGGATTCACTATGAAGCCTTTACAAAGATTCCCCGGGGCTGTAGCCACCCGTTAGGTTTCCTAAATGTACCGCACTCCTCCCCAAGGGACAAATCAACCTTGGCAGAGCGAGCCGCATACACCGAGCCCCATTGACGGCACAACGGCTAAGTGATCTACACCCCGGTTCCTCAAATTATTCAGCTAAGGGCGTCCCATTCCACCCTCATGGTTGCAATGTTTTCCCGGGCGGTCATCCATTGAACAGGTCCTTACGGAGAGGCACTCGAGAAACCGCTCGAGTCCCCTTAAAGGTCACAAATATAATCATAAATAAGAAGGGGAAAACAGCGTATCATAGATAATCACATCATGTTCATTGATTAGAGTTGGGCAATAGCATCAGACTAAGCAGTAATAATCCGACCCAAATAGGTAAACAAGGACATGGATGACAAAAGCTAGTCAATCCTTAAGTATAAATGTGTAATGCGGGAGGTGAATTAGAGAATGAATAGGACAGAGATAGGTCAAAGGACACTTGCCTCCACCAACCGACTGCTGCTCAGGGGCTTCTCCTGCGAATTCCTCGGGCTCTTCGACCGGATCGTTCTCTATGCGAGCGCAAACATACATACATCCACATATTTAATTCAAAAGAACAGTACACCATACAAGGGAACAGGTAAAGCGGATATGCATCAAGTATGACATTTGATATCGCATTTGTTATGGTTAGAAAGAAACGGGAAAAGGTCTCGCAGGGGGGGTTAAATCTTATGCACTAATGATTAATTACAATTGGTTCTTAACAAAAGAATTCTGTTATATGCACTAATGGAAACCTAGTCATTTTTAGTTGATCAACATTGAATGAGATAAACAATTAATTACGTGAATCAACTAGCATAACGGAATTTTAAATTGAACTTCCTATTACAATAACATGAACAATGATTAGCCTACCTAAAATAAAGTAACCATGATCACAGAAAGTAAATAAAATAAAATAAAAAAAATAAAAAAAAACAGGGGGGGCGGTTGAACCGGCCCTAGGGCGGTTGAATCGGCCCTGGGCAGGGCGGCCGAGCTGGGCGCGGGCGCGGGCGCGGGCGGCCGAGCTGGGCTGCCGGGGCGGCCGAACCGGGCGGTTGAACCGGCCCTAGGCAGGGGGACGCGGCCAGGGGCCAGAGCGGCCGAGGGCGGCCAGGCGGGCGGCCGGGGGCGCGGCCAGGGGCTGGCCGGGGCCGGCTGGGGGCGCGCTGGGGGCGGCCGGGCGGGGGCTGGGGTCGGCCGGGGCCGGCTGGGGCTGGCCGGGGCCGGCTGGGGGCTGGCCGGGGGCGGCTGGGCTAGGGCGGCGCGGCCAAGGGCGGCCGGGCCATGGCCGGACAGGGAGGGGGAGAGGAGAAGAGAGGGAGGGAGGAGGGAGGGAGGAGGGGGCTCACCGGCGGGGGCAGCCGACGGCGGGGGGGGGGGCGGCGGCCGAGCGCTAGGGCAGGGTGGGGGTAGGGGCGGCGGCGGCTTAGGGTGGGGAAGAGAAAATGAGAGGAAGGGGAGGGAGGGAGAGAGGGAATTGGGGAAAAAAGGGGAGGGGGTGGGGGGCGGCTGGGCCTTTTTGGGCCCAAAGGGGGGGCGCGCGGGGCGGCTGGGCCGGCCGGGGTCGGCCCACGGCGCGGGAGAGAGAGAAAAAGAGGAGAGAGAAAGAGAAAGAAAAAGAAAGAAAAGATTTTCTCCTTATTTTCGAAATCCGATCTAGATGAATGCATTTGCACTTTCAAACAATCAAAGAATGCATAGTTCGGCATGGTGCATCAAACAACATAAAACAGTTTTATGGTTTTTCTTTACACGGGAATTCCAAACCGAATCCCGCTAACTTTGGAAAAGGTCAAGGTCTAGCGGGGGGAAAGAGAAAAAGAAAAGGTAACGCCCGAATTTGGCGAGTAAAGAAAAGAAAAAAATTCAACTGCAAAATTCGGGGCGTTACACCTAAGGTGAGTACTGAACCGAGAAGGGCTCCGCAAACTCTCCCCCAACTGGGAAGGGCCCTTCAAGGCAACGGAAATATGCCGACCCGAGGGTGACCACCTCGTTGCAACTGAAGGAGTACCTCTTCCTAACCCTTGGAGCATCTCTCTAAGTTCTATCCATAGAAGCAGGTCTGAGGGGTTGAGTTTTTCTCCCTTTTTTGTAGCTAGGTTATACATACGTGTACGCCAACCCGGTGAGGTCCACCCTCGTAAGCCCGGCCTGTTGGTCAGCACCCATGCATGCCAAGTTATAAAGAGAAGATTAACCCCTTCGGATGTGCCTCTATGATAGTTTTATCCTCCTGCTTCATGGTGTTACTGTGCAGTTTCCAGACGTTAATTTTTATCTAAACCACCCATACAGTTCTCGTCCCGTCTGACACGATGACATCCGAATTGAATAAGCCAGGCTTGCAGTTTAGGACCCCTCTGCGAAAGCAGGGAGGTCCGGCAGCCTGGGGGCCGGTTCTAAAGAACGAAGACTCGTTCCATGGGGAGGTCCGGAGCAGTGTAGCTGCTTAGCCTGGTCCCGTACCATAAGCCTGCACAGTCCAACACTCTATGACGAGTACCATATTATTTGGAGCTAATAGTCCTGTGGGTCCGACAACCTAGGGTCCGGTTCCTGAGAATGGACACTTGTCTCCTAGGGTGGTCCGGAGCCATGTAGCCGCTTAGCCTGGTCCCATACCGTAAGCCTGCACGCTCCATCACTCTGCGACGGGTGTCCTAGTATCTAGAGCCATGATCCAGGGGGTCCGAACACACAACTTGGCTTCCCAGACTAAATCCTGCTAGTCTCGTGCATGTATCAAAGGATGGCTAATGTCAAACGAGGGGTCCTATAGGTGTGCTACTAACGCTTCCTGGCCGAAGCTGTGTACAGGTCCAGATCCCAGTCGAGGCTACCTCTTGGGGGCCATTGCCAACTCTTTCTTACGTTTGCTGGTATACAACCTCGACACATCGAGCTTACATCCTAGGGGGCCAGGTACCAGGAAGGAGTCAGCAACACCACACACAACAAGGATAAGTGGTACACAGATAAGTACTACTACTGCTTGATAAATAGTGCTCAAAAGGCGCCTTACAAAAGCAAAAGTTATTACATCCGCCTTCAAGTGGAGCCCTAGCTCCATCTCTACAGGTGTAAACTACTCGACGCCAGCAGGGTCGCGTGGGAAGCTCGCGGCCACTATCCTCGCGGAATCCTCCTGGGCGGCTTGCCAGCGGCGGCGACCACCTCAGCATGTGCGCCATGGCAAAGAGGCCCTCGCCCCTGCCCCCCTACGGGGGTGACGACAAGACCATCCAAGCCAAAGAGTTGGAAGCTCGGCGGCTGATGGCGCTTGCGGTCCGGCCGGCACGGCGTAGCCGAAGTTCGCCTCCTTCGCAAGGCTGGTGAACATCCTTTCCTCCGAATGCTGGAGGAAGAAGCGGGTCACCAGCTCATGCGGAAGGCGGAACCACAACTCGGCTCGCCCTCCACCCCTGCAAGGCTGATGAACATCCTTGAAGCTGAGGACAGGGGGAGGCCACAACCCGGCTCGCTTCCCACCACCACAAGGCTGGTGGTCATCCTTGTAGATGACCACTGGTGGGAGACCATAGCTCGGCTCGCTGATGAAAATCCTTGAAGCTGAGCGATGGCGGAAGAGCGCCAACCCCACAAGGTCGTGCTCCTCCAGCAACAGCAAGAAGAAGGCGAGATCGGCAGCGCCATTGCGCAGGAAACGAAGAGCGCGAGCTCCCCGGCGGTGAGATCATCGAGGGGGAAGGCACTAGCGTGGATCCTTCCACCAAACGCCGGCACGCTCCATCCTGGCAGGCAGCGCGCCAGGTCAAGCGTCCACTCAGTCTAAAAGCGCTCGGGGTGAACTTACAAGGCCATGGCAAACTACGGCGACGCAAAGCAGAGACCTTGGAGGCGAAAGGGCATAGCGAGTGGGAGAGAAGCAAAGGCATGGCTGCTACTCGAGGGATGAACCCCTTTTTAAAAGGCAGACTCCCCCGCTCGCGCCCCGAAACGCCATGGGAAGTCTCCCCTGATACACATCGGTGCACCCAACCTATGACGAAGAGGGCCCAGCCCCACAAGTCATACAGCTGGTGTGCTGGTCTCCTAGTGCGGAGAAGGCGAACCGCCACGCGAGGAGTGAATCACCGTGCCTCTTCGTCTCCGTTGAAAGCTGCGGCCCAGCCTCTGGCACAGGGGCCTGGGCCCATGAGTCATCCTCCTTGGGTGTTGGTTCCTAGGTGCAGAGAGGTCGAACCACCGCTCGCGCCAGTACCGTGCCTCCTCAGGGCCGCCGCAGAAGATAGAGAAGGTGAATTTTCAAAACCAAATGCACCGGTATCAAGGCACCCAGCGCATGGCCCAGTAAAGCCATCAAGTGCGGAGTCCACGGGTCAGTCAGCCGCGGGGACAAGCGTGGCAGTTAATGTGACCGATGACAGACTGACAGCGCGAGCGCGCCGAGTTAATACAGCGCGGGCGCGCCGAGTTAATGCAGCGCGCGCAGAAGTGGCGCCCCAGTCACCGGTCATGCCAAGCTGACGCAGGGTACAAGTTTTGGCCCCACCTATAGGCTCGCATCCTCCCCTGAGGTGGGCCCGGGGGCCACTGTCGGTACCCTGAATCAGGGGTACCCCTTACTGCAGCATGAAGACGTAGTGCCCACGCGACTACCCCTAGTCACGTGAAGAACAACACCCGACTCCGCCACGTGGATAGCCCCAGGGTCGCCATGTGGCCAGGGAAGATGACGCACTCCAAGGTGCCAACAATGGGTCCGGACCCCCATGGGAAAGTGCCAGACCCCTGTACATGTAGACTGGGCCTCTGGAGCAGGGTCTGGGACCCCCGCGAGTGCAACCCAGACCTCCGAGTCGGGTCCCGGACCCCTCTGCGTTGGGTCCGAACTACCCACAGCCGGGTCCCGGAACTCTAGGGGAAAATACCCAGGCCTTGCTCGGGCAGGGGTCCGGTGCCGACATGTGGCCAGGCCCAGTCTGGTGCGGACCTGTCTGCATAATGCTACTGCTCCCCGCTCAGGCGAAAACCCGATGCTACCATGTGGCCTACCACGCATGACGTAAGCCCGCGGGCGGAGCCTGACGTAAGACCTTTGGGTCGCGCTGTCTCTGCATTTATTGTGGAAAAGACGCGCCGCCTGACTACCCCGCTGACAAGCGATGTGCCCCTTCAGCATTTAATGTGTCCTGTCCACTCAGCTGGCAGCCAGCGTCCAGGCCACCCTGCAGGCGGCGTGCCTGTCTATTCCATTGCCAAACAGTACGCTCATGCTATAAGGAGCACTGCACTCATCCATCATCACTCATAAGTTGCCAGGGAAGCTTCCCCTACATGCCAATGCTACGCAGATCGCAGATATCAGGGCGCAAGGAAGATTGCACTGGGGACGAGCATTAGTCGCTCCAAGTATTACATCTGTTATGTTCCTGGGCCCACATGTCGGGGCTCAGCACCCTTGTACGTGCCCCCCTTGATCTATAAAAGGGGAGGTACGCAACGACATTCGGACGGATACAGACTCAAGCCATCCTAGACACAACACAAGCTCACGAGCAATACAACAAACAATGGAGTAGGGTATTACGCTCCGACGGCCCGAACCACTCTAAACTCTTGCGTGTTCTTGTGTGTTCGTCCCCTAATTCCATAACAGGCAAAACGCTTAGGCCCCTCCTCATCATTGGATTTTGGGCGGGTGCATTCCGCCACCTGGCCGGAGATTTCCTCTCCGACAACATTGGTCATTGAATTTGAGTACATAAGAGAAATAAGTATTATCTAGCGATCTGAATCGTTGGTTTTGATAGTGTGTTCATGTGTTGATGCAATTTGTTTGGTGGATTTATAGAAGGTTATAGGTATAGAGGTGATTTGGTCGGGTGGGTTTTTGCAAAGTTGAAAATGGTGGGATATATGGGGGCATAGATAAACATGTTAGACCATTAGGAACATATACAAATAAAGCTATGATTAGTAGAAAAAAATTTGTTGTCTTTGTTAAGGTCTTTCTTGTCTCCCTCGTCCCATATTGTCTTTCCTAGACGTGTTTCCTTTGTCATTTTACAATTTTACTAAAATCGTTGGCAGTCCTCTGTGGTACATCTAATTAATTTACTGCAACAAGTAATATTGTATTAAAGATGGCAACGACTGCTATGCAAGCCGTCTTTCAGTGCAAGTGTGCAAACAAACCATCTGATCCATTAGATCGTGATCCAACCGTATGTCACATTTAACACTTAAACCCTTCCACCACCAGCTCAACAATCTTTATAAAAAACCCTAACAAACCATGGTTGTATCTGTGGTTGGATCGTAATTTAATGGATCAGATAGTTTGCTTGCACGCTTGCACAGAAGGACTGCTTGCATAACAGTTGTTGCCATTAAAGATATATAGTCTTTTGACCTTAAGGAAAGACAACACTCTCGTCTACCGTCAAAATGTGCTCAAGGATCTCATCTCATGAGATTAAGAGCAACTGAAGCAAATCCCAAAACATCTATTCTCAACTTTGCGCTGTGGCATGTGGGTGACGTCGATGACCGGTGAGCACTTCCAGCACGCGGCGCAACGCGACATGGTCCCGCATCGCCACGGCGAGGTGTGCCAAACCGTGCGCGTACTTGGCTGCGTCGACGCCAGCCATCGCCGTCGCCGCGTCTGTCTGTGCTAGGCGAGCCTCTGCCTTCATCGCCACAAACCCAAGCTGAGGGAATCAGAGAGAGAAAGGTGTCTCTCCTCATCGTTCTTGCCCATGGAAGCAACGGAGGCTAAGAATTGAGCGGAATGGAGAATGTACATATTAGGAGCTGTTGGAGGATTATCTTTTATATTGGATTTAATACTTTTAAGGAGACCCTAATTTCTATGTTTTGGGAGCTATATTTTTATAATTTGTTTGAATTACTCTAACTTCGGAGTCCACCGTGGAAGAACCACTTCTCTTAGGACACCAAGTCCTAAGGACATTGTTAGCGCTGATCCGGATGCCATGGCGGTGCTCTATGTGGAGACACAAATGATTTGTGGCACAGGGTCAGATGGTTCGTAACCTAGACGCAGGAACGACTCCGTCTCTGCGTACGTCCAAACGGTTCGCACCTAGGGCTTCAACGGTCTGCAATGGCGCAGAGGGTCGTCTTCTTCGCAGCAGACCTAGATCTCGCCTCCCGGGAGGGATCCCGTCAGGAGGAGAGATTCTAGGGTGTGTCTTGGCGTCGGCAGGCCACCCAAGACATCTCGAGTCAACGTAGAGCCGAAGAGATGTGAAAATTAGAGGTGGAGGAAGGCTAAACTAGGGTTACTCCTAATGCATTAGGTAAAAACAATAAGTAGAGTTGATTGGATCGATTGTGGGGGTTCAATCGGTCGTACCCCTTCATATATATATAAAGGGTGGAGGTCTGGATCCGTTACAAGTCAGTTCTCGAGTTAATCCCATAGGTTTTGCTAACAAATTCCACTAGAAATCCGGAACCCTAATTGATTCTGCGCACGCGCGAACCGTCCATGTCGCCACTGTGGACCGTGCGGCCCCAGGGCGGACAGTATGGTAGGGTCCATTTTTTGTGTTCAACATATGCCCCCTTCCTTTTGGTGAAGGTTGACAAACAAAAAGGATATGCACTAAACCTGATACAAATCACCGGCTTTTCAATCCAATAGGGTGATCATTCAATATAGCTTTAATGCATAAAGACAGTTTTAGATTGCATCTTTCTCGGCCATTACCATCTAATCAAAGGTTTAGAAGGTATGGAATGGAGGTGCCTCCCTGTAATACTCAAATTATATACCAAGAGTAATAGAGAGAAAGCTTCTCATTTTGTGTGTCTTATTTGCATCATAAAAAGAGCACCTATGTAATTGAGAGTGACTAAATAACACAATTATGCTAAAATAAAGAAAAAAAATGCATTTGTTGGAGTTTATGTGTTGTGCATTAAATAAAACCATGATGATAAAAATGAAAAGGTATTAATTATTTGAAACTTGATTTAACCCAAAATTTGAAATTAGGGTTTTTGAAAATAAGGAGAAGAGAAGAGATAGGAAAATATAAATAAAATGTATAAATAATTATCTTCAGCCTTAGTATGTTTAAGTGCAAAACTAGAGTTTATAAATAAAGATCCACAAAAGTTTGAAGTAATTCAAATTGAGTTTGAAAATGAAGAAAGAAAACAGGAAAATAAAAAGAAAAAGGGAATAAACCTTACCTGGGCTTCGGCTGTGCTTTTCGGCCCATCAAGGAATCCTCACCGCGCGGCCCATCTCCATTCACGGGGCGTGCCGACAGGTGGGCCACGCCCGTCAGCCACACGCCGCACCCGTTCCCCCTCTTTCCACTGGCGTGTGGGACCCGCTTTGTCAGCCGCTTATACTCCACACGCGCGCGCGGCTGACCTCTCACTCTCGCTGCGGGGTGGGACCCACTCGACAGACCCTCACAATCGCGCTCGCTCTCGCGTGTCTCGTTGACGCGTGGGCCCGGTTCGTCGGAAGCTCCCCTTTCCTTCGCCGCGCGGACCGGAGGTGCGTAACCATGCCGGACTTCGCGGGACTCCGTTGGGGACGCCTCAATCGACCTTCCCAGCGACCATAAAGCGCAGCACCAGACCCCATCTCTCCTCCACTTCCCTCGCCGCCCACAAATCTCGCCACCAGAACAAAACCGAGGCGAGCAAGGCGCCGCCGTAGCTTGATCTCGCTCTCGACTCCGTTGGGGGCTTGGAGTAGGGCCGTGGCGCTTCACCGCGACTCCAGGAGATCGTTCTTGACGGAGCCGGTCGGGATTGTCTCTCGGGGCGGCCGTAATCGCTCGTCGGCGCAAGAACACCGCGGCGTATCCGCCTCGCGTCGCGAGCAGTGGGGTTGTCGCCTCTAATTCCGGTAAGAAGCCCATCCAAACGATTCGTCTCCATCTCCTCGTTGTGTAGCACCCGTCAATTTTGGGCTTGGGGCATTGGAGCGTCGGATTGCGGGCGCGCCGGTGAGCCTCCGCCGCCGATACTGTGCAACGCCGCCGCGGTCGGGTGTGCGTTTGGGAGGAAAAGCGGTGGCCGTTAGATCTCCATTGTGCGGCTCTGATTAGGAGCCGGTGTACCCCTTCGTCACGTTGATCGGGTACCGTAGATCTCAGATCCAATGGATGGGGTTAGATCTAGCATAATTAAATCGCGATCGTTGAACTCTGATCCGACGGTGTAGATTATGTACCGTTTCGGCCGTGTGCGGATCTAATCGGGGCCGTTCGGTTGCGATCCATCGGCCGAGATTCGCCCATACCCCTTCGCGGGGCAGTTTTTCTAAAGAGCCCCTGGAATTTTATAGAATAAACCCGCCGTCCACCTATCACTGTACACTGAGTCTCGGACTTTATTCGCCAGGCCCCCTGTGTTTTCTGGAATTTGGCGCCCAGTCCAGAGACATTTAAAAACAGAGAAATAATATTAGAAATTCATTTTTAATACAAAAACAAATCTAGAAACTTGTAAAATGCATAGAAAATTCATTTTAGCTCCAAATTGAGTCATTCCAATTTCTAAAATTTTATAATATTATTCTCTGTCGTTTAGAATCACTGTTTTGGCATGAACTCTGTTAGAAAATAAATTTATCATTTTATCCTATTATAATCACCTTAAATCTTAGGAAATTCATAACTTAAATTCTATAACTCCAAATTCAGTGATTCCAGTTCCTATGATTTCATTTTAATGTGTAGATTTTTACTGTATATTTCATTCCTCTGTTTGGTGTGATGTTGATTTTGGCTATACTATGTATGTATTGTGTTGATGCGAGTAGACGAGCAAGCTACTGTGGAAACTGAGGTTCAGCAAGTAGAGATAGCTGAGCAGGAGCCCATTACAGGCAAGTTGTGCCCTTGATCACTTCTTTTACCCATTCATGTTCTTATTATTCATAATGATCTGCATAGGATAATTTTGATGGGACCCAATAGGATACCCTAGATTTGACTATCTTTATACCTTGCTTCACCACTGGTTTTACTACTAAAGTTTTGGGTAGTACATGCTATTGCTTTATGTGGATTTGGGTATAGAGATATTCATCACTTATTGTTATACTATCTATTGTTATCTGTTTTATTATTCCTTGTTCATGTTAAGATCATTATGTTAATGGGAACATGGAGAACCACCCGGGAAAACAGTGCTACCACAAGGGTGGAATGGGACGCCCTTGGCTGATTAACTAGGAAAGCTAGGGGAGGGCTACCTTACCCGAAAGGGGCAAGGGCAGTAGGGGAGAGGTCAGTGCGGGGAGGTCCCTGGTTGATTTTGCTGCGATGGCTATCAGCCAGGAACCCTTTACTGGATCTTCCCATAAACTGTAGCGGGTAGTCTGAAGCTAGTGGAACTTTGTAAAGGCCTCGTAGTGTTACCCTGCCTCGCCTCCTCGGTAGAGGTGTATGGGATTGGCCATCTCTTGGCAGATGGGTAACATGACTTGTGGGTAAAGGGTACAACCTCTGCAGAGTGTAAAACTAGTATACTAGCCGTGCTCACGGTCAAGAGCGGCTCGGACCCTCACATGATTAACTATGGAACCTAAATTTAATTGGACATTTGCATCGCATTTGGGATTATTTTACTATTACTGTTCTTTATTATTATTAAGGTTTGGTATTTACTTACACTTAGTAACTGCTAATAAAATTTTGACCAACTTATAAAAGCAATGCTCAGCTTCAGCCTTTATTTCATTGATCAGCCTTACACTACATGAACTCCCGCCTTTGGTGAGTTCATGCCACATTATTCCCCACGACTTGTTGAGCTATGATCGTATGTGAGCTCACTCTTGCTGTCTCACACCCCCCCCACAGGAGAAGAGCAGGTGTTTCAGGAGGAGTCTCAAGGCGAGGAGTTTGATCTGATCTAGGTGGCGTTTCCCAGTCGACATTGGCGCCGACGATCCTTAGTTCGTGTTATATTTATCTTTTATTATTTTTGTAAGTCTTCCGCTATGTAATATGTACTCTGATGTTTATGACATTTATCTCTATACACTCTGTTATTATATATGTTGTCTTCTTGGCGCATGTATGAGATGCACCCGGCTTTGTCCTTTAAAACCGGGTGTTACAGAAGTGGTATCAGAGGAAATGTTGACTGTAGGACGAGACCTAGATAGAAATGGACAACCCTTACCTACTTATCTTACTCTGATTCATTCTACACTCACCTTACTCTGATTCATTCCATACTTACCTTATCTTGATCCTGTCTCACCTTCTACTGTTCTACTCTGATCATTCTTACCTTTTCTACTCTAAGACAAGATGGATTTCAAACCTTGGAATCCCTACCCCTATGACATTTTAAGAGATAGGAGGCCTAAGACCAAATCAAAACTATTTTCTCTATTAAAATGTTGTTTGATTGTGCTGATGCTAGATGCCTGATTTGCTTCTTTGATTGATTGAATTATTATATATGGACATTTTAGCATGTACCACTATAAGGTACTGTATTAGCTTTAGTAGGTGACACACTAATCTACTTAGCTAATAAGTCCCCCGCAGTAACATTCCTCGCCTTGTCTACAATTCTTCCTTCCTCACCCTGTATTTCTAACCCGGATGGACTACCCCTATACTGTTAGAAGAGAGCAGTATAGACTTGATCCTTGGTATGTCATGGTTAAGAAAGGCAATGGTGGTTTATACACTGCGCTAAGGGAACCGTAGAACTCACCAGTTCCAAAGGAGAAAGATTTGAAGTTGGAATTGCAGTAACTACTGCCACCAGATATGGAAGTTGAGTTGGTCATTAATCTCTTACCTAAGACTGCCCCTATTTCTAAACGGCCATACATGATGTCCATGGAAGCACTAAGGGAACTTAAGAAACAATTAACGGAATTACAAGAGGATGGATACATTCGTCTGAATTCTTCACCTTGTGGAGCACTAGTTCTATTTATACAGAAGAAAGATGGATCGCAAGGGATAAGTGTGGATTATAGGACCCTTAATGATGTTACCGTGAAGAACAAGTACCCGTTACCCCGCATTGAGGATTTATTTGATCGGATGAGAGATGCTAGGATATTCTCGAAGATTGACCTCCGATCGGGTTACCATCAAATGAAGATTGGACCATCAGATATTCCTAAGACGGATTTCTCGACTCGATATGGATTATATGAGTTCATCGTTATGTCGTTTGGATTAACTAATGCACCAGCTTATTTTATGGATTTGATAAGATGTTTTTGGAGTATTTGGACAGATTCGTCGTGGTGTTCATCGACGATATTCTTATCTATTCTAAGAATGAGAGTGACCAGGAAGAACATCTAAGGTTGGTGCTACAGAAGTTACGAGATAATCAACTCTACGCTAAGTTTAGCAAGTGCGAGTTTTGGATTAACAAGGTGCCATTTCTTGGACATATCATTTCTAATGGAGGGATATCAGTGGATCCTGCTAAAGTCAAGGGGATAGTGGTGTGGAGCATACCCACTACGGTTACGGAGGACCGAAGTTTCTTGGGACTTGCAGGATATTATTGGAGATTTATTGGAGGATATTCTAAGATTGCTAAGCTTATGACCTTGCTTTTGGTGAAGGAAAGAGAATTCAAGTGGGACGAGAAGTGCCAAGTATACACGGATCATACGAATTTGAAGTATATATTCATTCAGAAGGACCTCAACCTTAGGCAACGCCGTTGGTTGGAGCTTATTAAAGATTACGATTTGGAAATTCACTATCACCCGGGCAAGGCAAATTTGGTCGCAGATGCCTTGAGTCGCAAGGAGCATGTTCAATCAGCTGTTGTTGCCCAGCTACTCGATGAGATTGTGGAGGATTTCAGGAGACTTAACCTGGGGATAGTTACTCACACTAAAGGAGTTATTATTGATGTGGAAACTAATTTGGAGCAAGAGATCCGCAAAGGACAAATTGGTGATGCTAAGATACAAGAGACTAAGGGTCTGATTACTGAAGATCGAGTTCCGGAATTTACGGAAGATGAGCAAGGCACAATATGGTTCAAGGATCAGATATGAGTTCTTAAGATTGATAGCCTTCGTGAGACTATTTTAAAGGAAGCCCATGACTCGGATTGTGTGTTTACATGGAGTACCAAAGAAGATCGTTTTGGATAAGAGGATCACAGTTTACCCTCCAGATTTTGGAAAAGTTTACATGAGAATATGGATACGAAGTTGAATTTCAGTACAGCCTATCACTCTCAGACTGAAAGGACTAATCAAGTATTGGAAGACATGTTGAGAGCTTGTGCCCTTCAGCATGGTAGTAGTGGGACAAGAGTCTACCTTGTGCTGAGTTCTCATATAATGATAGTTACCAGGCCAGTCTGAAGATGTCACTATTCGAGACTCTGTATGACAGGAAATGTAGGATTCCTCTATATTGGACCAGGCTAGAGGAAGACAGTTCTTTGGACCTGAACTTATTCAAGAGGCAGAAGAATAAGTCCGTATAATTCGGGAGAATTTGAGGGTAGCTCAGACCAGGCAAAAGAGCTATGCTGATAATAGAGGGAGACCACTGGGATTTGAAGAAGGAGATTATGTGTACCTCAGGGTTTCACCACTTCGTGGAATGAGGAGATTCAAGGTTAAGGGCAAATTGTCCCCTCGCTTTATTGGACATTCAGAGTTTTTAGGCGAGTTGGAGAGATGGCCTATCAGCTCGAGCTACATGATAATCTATCTGAAGTACATAATGTAATCCATGTGTCTCAACTTAAGAAGTATCTCCGTGTCCCTGAGGAACAGTTACCAATGGAAGAGCTCAGTGTTCAAGGTGATTTGACTTACACGGAGTCCCCGATCAAGATTTTGGATACTTTAACTCGAGTTACAAGGAATAAGGTTATAAAGATGTGCAAAGTTCAATGGAGCCACCACGGTGAAGATGAAGCAACTTGGGAAAGAGAAGAAGATGGGAAAGAGAAGAAGAGCTTCGTATAGATTTTCCCCACCTTTTCTCTAGTTCTTCTTAAATCTCGAGGACGAGATTGTTTTTAAGGGGGGTAGGATTTGTAATACTCAAATTATATACCAAGAGTAATAGAGAGAAAGCTTCTCATTTTGTGTGTCTTATTTGCATCATAAAAAGAGCACCTATGTAATTGAGAGTGACTAAATAACACAATTATGCTAAAATAAAGAAAAAAAATGCATTTGTTGGAGTTTATGTGTTGTGCATTAAATAAAACCATGATGATAAAAATGAAAAGGTATTAATTATTTGAAACTTGATTTAACCCAAAATTTGAAATTAGGGTTTTTGAAAATAAGGAGAAGAGAAGAGATAGGAAAATATAAATAAAATGTATAAATAATTATCTTCAGCCTTAGTATGTTTAAGTGCAAAACTAGAGTTTATAAATAAAGATCCACAAAAGTTTGAAGTAATTCAAATTGAGTTTGAAAATGAAGAAAGAAAACAGGAAAATAAAAAGAAAAAGGGAATAAACCTTACCTGGGCTTCGGCTGTGCTTTTCGGCCCATCAAGGAATCCTCACCGCGCGGCCCATCTCCATTCACGGGGCGTGCCGACAGGTGGGCCACGCCCGTCAGCCACACGCCGCACCCGTTCCCCCTCTTTCCACTGGCGTGTGGGACCCGCTTTGTCAGCCGCTTATACTCCACACGCGCGCGCGGCTGACCTCTCACTCTCGCTGCGGGGTGGGACCCACTCGACAGACCCTCACAATCGCGCTCGCTCTCGCGTGTCTCGTTGACGCGTGGGCCCGGTTCGTCGGAAGCTCCCCTTTCCTTCGCCGCGCGGACCGGAGGTGCGTAACCATGCCGGACTTCGCGGGACTCCGTTGGGGACGCCTCAATCGACCTTCCCAGCGACCATAAAGCGCAGCACCAGACCCCATCTCTCCTCCACTTCCCTCGCCGCCCACAAATCTCGCCACCAGAACAAAACCGAGGCGAGCAAGGCGCCGCCGTAGCTTGATCTCGCTCTCGACTCCGTTGGGGGCTTGGAGTAGGGCCGTGGCGCTTCACCGCGACTCCAGGAGATCGTTCTTGACGGAGCCGGTCGGGATTGTCTCTCGGGGCGGCCGTAATCGCTCGTCGGCGCAAGAACACCGCGGCGTATCCGCCTCGCGTCGCGAGCAGTGGGGTTGTCGCCTCTAATTCCGGTAAGAAGCCCATCCAAACGATTCGTCTCCATCTCCTCGTTGTGTAGCACCCGTCAATTTTGGGCTTGGGGCATTGGAGCGTCGGATTGCGGGCGCGCCGGTGAGCCTCCGCCGCCGATACTGTGCAACGCCGCCGCGGTCGGGTGTGCGTTTGGGAGGAAAAGCGGTGGCCGTTAGATCTCCATTGTGCGGCTCTGATTAGGAGCCGGTGTACCCCTTCGTCACGTTGATCGGGTACCGTAGATCTCAGATCCAATGGATGGGGTTAGATCTAGCATAATTAAATCGCGATCGTTGAACTCTGATCCGACGGTGTAGATTATGTACCGTTTCGGCCGTGTGCGGATCTAATCGGGGCCGTTCGGTTGCGATCCATCGGCCGAGATTCGCCCATACCCCTTCGCGGGGCAGTTTTTCTAAAGAGCCCCTGGAATTTTATAGAATAAACCCGCCGTCCACCTATCACTGTACACTGAGTCTCGGACTTTATTCGCCAGGCCCCCTGTGTTTTCTGGAATTTGGCGCCCAGTCCAGAGACATTTAAAAACAGAGAAATAATATTAGAAATTCATTTTTAATACAAAAACAAATCTAGAAACTTGTAAAATGCATAGAAAATTCATTTTAGCTCCAAATTGAGTCATTCCAATTTCTAAAATTTTATAATATTATTCTCTGTCGTTTAGAATCACTGTTTTGGCATGAACTCTGTTAGAAAATAAATTTATCATTTTATCCTATTATAATCACCTTAAATCTTAGGAAATTCATAACTTAAATTCTATAACTCCAAATTCAGTGATTCCAGTTCCTATGATTTCATTTTAATGTGTAGATTTTTACTGTATATTTCATTCCTCTGTTTGGTGTGATGTTGATTTTGGCTATACTATGTATGTATTGTGTTGATGCGAGTAGACGAGCAAGCTACTGTGGAAACTGAGGTTCAGCAAGTAGAGATAGCTGAGCAGGAGCCCATTACAGGCAAGTTGTGCCCTTGATCACTTCTTTTACCCATTCATGTTCTTATTATTCATAATGATCTGCATAGGATAATTTTGATGGGACCCAATAGGATACCCTAGATTTGACTATCTTTATACCTTGCTTCACCACTGGTTTTACTACTAAAGTTTTGGGTAGTACATGCTATTGCTTTATGTGGATTTGGGTATAGAGATATTCATCACTTATTGTTATACTATCTATTGTTATCTGTTTTATTATTCCTTGTTCATGTTAAGATCATTATGTTAATGGGAACATGGAGAACCACCCGGGAAAACAGTGCTACCACAAGGGTGGAATGGGACGCCCTTGGCTGATTAACTAGGAAAGCTAGGGGAGGGCTACCTTACCCGAAAGGGGCAAGGGCAGTAGGGGAGAGGTCAGTGCGGGGAGGTCCCTGGTTGATTTTGCTGCGATGGCTATCAGCCAGGAACCCTTTACTGGATCTTCCCATAAACTGTAGCGGGTAGTCTGAAGCTAGTGGAACTTTGTAAAGGCCTCGTAGTGTTACCCTGCCTCGCCTCCTCGGTAGAGGTGTATGGGATTGGCCATCTCTTGGCAGATGGGTAACATGACTTGTGGGTAAAGGGTACAACCTCTGCAGAGTGTAAAACTAGTATACTAGCCGTGCTCACGGTCAAGAGCGGCTCGGACCCTCACATGATTAACTATGGAACCTAAATTTAATTGGACATTTGCATCGCATTTGGGATTATTTTACTATTACTGTTCTTTATTATTATTAAGGTTTGGTATTTACTTACACTTAGTAACTGCTAATAAAATTTTGACCAACTTATAAAAGCAATGCTCAGCTTCAGCCTTTATTTCATTGATCAGCCTTACACTACATGAACTCCCGCCTTTGGTGAGTTCATGCCACATTATTCCCCACGACTTGTTGAGCTATGATCGTATGTGAGCTCACTCTTGCTGTCTCACACCCCCCCCACAGGAGAAGAGCAGGTGTTTCAGGAGGAGTCTCAAGGCGAGGAGTTTGATCTGATCTAGGTGGCGTTTCCCAGTCGACATTGGCGCCGACGATCCTTAGTTCGTGTTATATTTATCTTTTATTATTTTTGTAAGTCTTCCGCTATGTAATATGTACTCTGATGTTTATGACATTTATCTCTATACACTCTGTTATTATATATGTTGTCTTCTTGGCGCATGTATGAGATGCACCCGGCTTTGTCCTTTAAAACCGGGTGTTACACTCCCAGCCTGAATAGGCAAAGGGACTATGTATGCACCACGGGTTCATCGTCGTGTCATTCCACATTTGAACAGGACAATATATCGACGATGAGTGGGCGGGTAAAAAGTATCATAGTATCACTGTGTCGGAGAGGAAATCTCTGGCCAGGTGGCAGAGTGCACCCGCCCTAAATCCTAAGATGAGGAGGGGCCTAAGTGTTCTGCTTGTTGTGAGATTTGGGGATGAACACAAGAACACACAAGAGTTTAGAGTGGTTCGGGCTGCCGGAGCGTAATACCCTACTCCATTGTGTGTTGTATTGCTCGTGAGCTTGAGTTGTGTCTTGGATGACTTGGGTCTATTCGGTCTGTGTTGTAACGTTGCATGCCTCCCCTTTTATAACTCAAGGGGGCGCGTACAAGGGTACTGAGCCCCGACATGCGGGCCCAGGGACAAAACGGAGGGAAATATCTAACACCCGCAATGTTCGGGCCCTCTCCGAGTGTAGTAATGTCCATAGTGCTTATAGCATTGGCTTCTCTCGGCTGCTTCCTCGGTAACGCGTGAGTCGTCATGAGTACAGATCTTGTGGCAGCACGCCACCTGCCAACTGATTGGACAGGCACGCCACCTGCCAACTGATTGGACAGGCACGCCGTCTGCTGGGTGGTTCAGTCGCTGCCTACTAGAGAAGCAGAGAGAGGATGCATTAAATGCCGAGCCGTCACCTCGCCTGCCAGCGGAGTGGACGGGGCACATTAAATGCTGAGATGGCACATCGCATGCCAGGCGGCGGGCATCCTCCACATTAAATACTGAGATAGCGTAGCATGCGATGCGCAGCGTGGCCCACGACACGTAGTCCTTACGTTAGGCTCCGCCCGCTGGCTAACGTCACGGGCGAAGGGCCACGTGGCAGCATCGAGTCTCCGCCTGGGCGGGGAGCTGAGCCGTACATGGTGGGGTCCAAACACGTGCCAGCGCCGGACCCCTGCCTGGCTTTTGGCCAGGGCTTAAGCATTTTCCGTCCTGGTGCACCGGGACCCCACCGTGAGCGGTCCGGACCCCTTGCGAAGGGGTCTGGTTCCCACCTTAGGGGGCCCAATATGCATACATGGAGGTCTCGAACGTCCCCTGGGAGTCATGTCCGCAAACTTAGGCGCACTCCCATTGGGGTCCAGACTTACTGCAGATGCCCAGGAGTATTCTACCATGATGGACACGTGGCGGTCTCGGACCCACCCAGGTGGTGAGGCCGGGCGCCGCTGTGGGCCCTGAGCAACCGCCCTTGGTTGGGCTGAGGCATGCCTTAGTCACAGACGCAGCCCCACTAACACGAGGCTAAGAGGTAGCCATACGGGAACTGCGCCTTGACACAGTAGTAGGGGGTACCCCTGATCTAGGGTACCGACAGTGGCCCCCGAGCCCGCCTCAGGGGAGGATACGAGCCTGCAGGTGGGGCCAAAGCTTGTATCTTGCGTCAACTTGGCATGACCAGTGACTGGGGCGCCTCCTCTACGCGCGCCGCATTAACTCGGCGTGCTTGCGCTACTAGCCTACCATTGGTCATACCAACCGGCGCGCCTGTTCCCACGGCTGACTGACCTGTGATCTTCGCGCTCGATGGCTTTTACTGGGCCATGCGCAGGGCGCCTCGATACCACTGCATATGGTTGTGAAAATTCACCTTCTCTGTCTTCCGCGGTGGCCCTAAGAAGGCATGGTACTGGTGCGAGTGGCGGTTCGACTTCTCTGCACCCAGGAACCGGTGCTCACGGAGGGTGACCCGTGGGCCCAGGCCCTCGCGATAGAGCTTGGGCTGTTGGCTTCGGCGGAGATGAAGGGGCACACTACCACAGCTGGTGGTGTGCTCCTCACGTGGCGGTTCGCCTTCTCCTTACACGTTGGCCGACGTCCAAGGAGTATGACTCCTGGACCTGGGCCCCCATGCCAGAAGCTGGACCGCTGCCCTTGGCAGAGATGAAGAGGCGCGGCGAATCGCTGCCCGCACGACGATTCGCCTTCTACGCACCAGGAGGCCGTTGCGCCAGCCGTATGACTTGTGGGGTCGGGCCCCTGTATCATAGGCTGGGTGCTCCGGTGTGCATTGGGGGGACTTCTCGTGGCCTTTCGGGGCGCAATCAGAGGAATCTGCCTTTAAAAAGGGGGTCACCCCTCAGGTAACAACCATGCCTTGTTTCTCTTCCTCTTGCTGCGCCCCTTCGCCTTCGAGGTTTTGCTCTGCGCCACCGCAGTTGTCATGGCCTTGTTGTTTCACCCTGAGTGCTTTTAGATTGAGTGGACGCTTGTCCTAGTGCATCGTTTGTCTGGATGGGGCGCGCTGATGTTCGGTGGAAGGATTCACGCCAGCGTTTTCCCCCTCAGCGATTTTGCCGCCGGAGATCTCGCGCTCCTTGTTTCCTGCGCGATGGCGCTGCCAATCTCGCCTTCTTCTTGCTGTTGTTGGAGGAGCACGATCTCATGGGGGCTGACGCCCTTCTGCCCTCACTCAGCTTCAAGGATTTTCATCATGCAGCTGGGCCACGGTCTCCCACCAGTGGTCATCTACAAGGATGACCACCAGCCTTGTGGTGGAGAGAAGCGAGCCGGGCTGTGGCCTCCCCCTGCCCTCAGCTTCAAGGATGTTCATCAGCCTTGCTAGGGTGGAGGGCGAGCCGAGTTGGGGTCCTGCCTTCCGCATGGGCTGGTGGCCCGCTTCTTCCTCCAGCATTTGGGGGAAAAGGATGTTCACCAGCCTTGCGAAGGAGGCGAACTTCGGCTATGCGGTGCCGGCCGGCCCGCAAGTGCCACCAGCCACCGAGCTTCCAGCCCCTTGGCTTGGATGGTCTTGCCCTCACTCCCAAAGTAGAGCAGGAGCGAGGGCCTCTTCGCCATGGCGCGCGCGTTGAGGTGGTCGCCACCGCTGGCGAGCCACTGGCGAGCCGCTGGTACAGAGGTGGTCACCGCCGCTGGCTAGACCACCAGCGCCGCCAGCTGCCGTGCACCCAACTCTTTGGCTTTAATGGCCTCGTTGTCACCCCCCGTAGGAAGACGGTGTAGGAAACGGGTGACGCCTAAGAGGGGGGGGGGGTGAATTAGGACTTCTAAAACTTTTACTAAACTAGGCCACAATTAAAACCCTAGAGCAAAACCTATGCAAATAATCAAACTAGAAAGTGTAAACTAGGTTTTGTCTTAGTGTTGCTATCTCTACCGCAAAGGCTAAGTTTCAATCTACCCTAAATAAGTATGAATACAAGATTGAAACTTAAATGCTTAATATAAATGCGGAAACTTAAAGAGCAAAGTAGAGAAGCAAACTCTCGTGGATGACGCCGGTATTTTTACCGAGGTACCCGGAACCACGCAAGGTCCCGACTAATCCTCGTTGGTGCCCCTACGCAAAGGGAAGCCCACGCGAGGGCCAAGCACCACGGTCGAGTAACTCCATAGAGAGCCGCGGGCCTTCTCCACGCGCAAATGGTGCTCTGCTTCCGGCTCCTCTCAGACGCTCCCCGCCATCTCCACTATCAAGCTTCCGGCCGAAACGCCGCGGGCCTCGTTCCCTCCGGTACACGGTGGCGGCCGTGACACAAACGCGGTTGTCACGGTCTCGCAAGACTCTCGCCCCACTCGGTACAATTACAACGACTCACGCAAGAGCCGAGGGGTTGTGTGGTTTTACAAAACTTACTCAACTAACTAGGGTTAACCTAGAGCAAGCGCTAAAGTGGTCTAACTAACCTAAGCACTTCGCAAAGCACCTACGCTAATCACCGAGTGATTCTATTAAGCACTTGGGTGTTTGAGCTCTTGGAAATGTGCACTATATGCCTTGGTATGTTGCTTGGGCTCCCACATTTGAGAATGGCCGGTTGGGGTGGTATTTATAGCCTTCAATCCCCAAACTAGCCGTTGGACAGAAAGCAACAACTTTCTGTCGTCGGGTGCACCGGACAGTCCGGTGCACCACCGGACAACCACTGTGCAGTGTCCGGTGCACGCCACGTCAGCCGACCGTTGGCGCCTGTAGCAGTTGACCGTTGGATCCGACCGTTGTCGTCTGTCCGGTGCACACCAGACAGTCCGGTGCCGACTGTCTGGTGCTCCACCAAACAGATCGGTGCTATGGCCAGAGAGCGCCTGTCTGTGGCCTCTCTGCGCAGACTGTCCGGTTGTCCCACCGGACAGTCCAGTGCACACCAGACAGCACTGTCCGGTGCGCCACCAGGCGCTGGCTGACAGCCCGCTTCTTGGATTCCTTCGCTGATTTCTTCGGGCTTCTTTTGTTCTTGAGTATTGGACTCCTATGCATCTTTTTATGTCTTCTTTTGAGGTGTTGCATCCTCATTGCCTTGGTCCAATTCTCTTCGCATCCTGTGAACTATAATTATAAACACTAGCAAACATATTAGTCCACAGGTTGTGTTAATCATCAAACACCAAAACTCAATTAGCCAACAGGTCTGGGGTCCATTTTCCTTACAATATCCCCCTTTTTGGTGATTGATGACAACACAACCAAAGCAAGCAAATAATACAAGTATTTGAATTAAAGTATGCAATCTACTTGCTAAGATGCATGATTGTCCCCTGAATGTGAAGTTATGGACTTAAGCCTCCCCCTAACTCCATAATTCACTTACTTCCTATTTTAGGACCAAATAACCAAAACCACTTGAAAAACCATTTGGAGATATAAAATTTTAAAATTTATGGTGTTTGGTGTTTGATATAGTTTTCATTGCTTTGGTCCCTAAACTTCTCCCCCTTTGGCATCAACCACCGAAAAGGAAGACATTAAAAGCATGTAGGAGGTGAATAAAAGCTTGCCCTTATATCAGATGATACCATTTGAAGGATAATAAATTAAACCACATGAATGATATTAGTTGAAAGAATTACTCCCCCTAAACGAGTGTTCTCTTTAGAAAGAAGTTTCTCCCCCTTTTTAGAGATGAAGAAATACTCCCCCTGACAGAGATCCTCTACTTAGGAAAAAGCATGAGAAAAATTAGAGGTGCAAGACATAATTTGAAAAGACTAACTTCCCTTATGCATAGGTAACAGAATATGAGTTAACTACTTATGCATTTTTAGCAACATGGAAGTATATGATATGAAATATAGTCTAATCAAACATTGGAGAAGACATGTAAATGATACTAGATGTAGTCTCAAAAGATACCAATTGAAGGTCAATGGTGAGCTTGAGAGATATGAGAGTTCTTGGAAATTTTGCAGTGGAAGATTGTTGTCTTTCTCCGGGGACCTTATTTTCCTTACAATGAGACTATCACATGAAATAGACTTGAAAAGGTGTTAGTCTAAAAGTATTAGATTATAGAGTAACCTCCCCCTGAAGATGTGCATACAAGTTTTGAATACTTGTAGGAGACATGCACTTTGATATCAAGAGGGGCAAATTATCCATAATCCAAACTTTGGCACATATAAGTTAAATGATACAACTTGTAGAAATCAAAATTTTCAATTGATGCATCATTTACTATGGATTGATATAGAAGCTATGCGCCGTGCTTAAGTAAACATTTTAAGCCATGTAGGTTTGCTTAAGTGTATGAATTGAAAACAAGCAATCCTACCATATGATTTACCTATTATGCATAATTTAAAACAAAGGTAAATAACAAATGTAATACTAGGCCAGAAAGGTAAACTAGATACAAGGTAAATAGATACGCATATCTAAAAACAAGAGATATAATAAATCTAGTTACCTTAGTCATGGTGGGAAATTTGGGTCCAAAATTTTCACTAACCCACTTGGCAATAAACTTGATCCAATATGATGTATCCCATGATATACATCCCAACTTTGCCAAGTCTCCAAATTTCCCGTGGTCCTTCGGTCCACTCACTTCTCTTTCGGGATCCAAACCTTCTTGGTGCTTTTCATGTTTGAAATTATTTCCTTTGGCACCCAGATGCGTTTGGCCCCTTTTCCTTTGTTGGCTTGCTTGTTGGCCTTGATTGCTATCACCTTTCCATTCTTTTTCTTCTTGATCAAGTATGGTGTAGCATCCTTTTTGTTCACCTTTTTGATGTAGGTGTTGGAGATTTTGCTTGATGGCTTTTGCTTGAGCTTTTGCCTTTGTTTATCCTCAGTCATCGCCTTGCATTGGAAAGACTTGTGGCCTTCATGTGGCATATAGCCTACAAATCACAGTTTCTCCCTCCATAGGCTTGTTCACTCCCGCAGTAGTGTTATCCTGTGGAGGTCGGATTTGTTTGGCTTTGCCTTTCTTGTCATACAAAGCTTTTCCAAGGCGAGCCACTTCTTGCTTTAATTGTTCATTTTCCTTTGCAACCTCATCCGAACATGTCTCTACAACAACATTCTCAACAACGCTTGGTTGCAAGAGTTAGAATCATCAATTAAATCAAAGCAAGAAGTAGAAGCATCTTTCTTAATTATTTCAGGTATTTCAACTAAAGATGCTGCTGGGGTGCTACCAATGTTTTCTAGCTTAGTAGTTAGCTCATTATTGTGTATGCTAAGAATTTCCATTTTCTCTAGCAAATTTTCAATAGCTTCTTGGGAGCTAGCTAACTTAGCCTTAAGTTTTTCATTCTTTTTAATAAGGCTATCATCGACAGCAGTGGATGGAACACTAGATTCTAATAGCTCAATTTTAGTTGACAGTTCACTATTTAAGTTTGCAAAAGTTTCAAAATTTTCTAGCAAACCTTTATAATCATTTTGGGAGCTAATCAACTTATTTTTCAAAGTTTTAAGTTGAGCTTTTTGCTTAGTGCAAACATCCTGGAAAAATTCTACGGCTTCCGCAAGCTCATCTACAGAGGGCTTTCCCTCACCTTCATCATCACTACTACTTTCATCACTAGAGGATGGAATGCTTTTGTTACCTCTTGCCATAAGGCATTTGTGTGATGACCGTGATGAGCGTGATGAGGACCGGTGGCTACGCGTCCTTGGAGGTTCATCTTCACTTGAAGAATCATCCCAAGTTCTAACACTTTTTAGCGCCTTGCCTTTGCTCCTCTCCTTTTTGGGTTTGGCCATATTTGGACAGTTGTCCCTGAAGTGGCCCTTCTCCCCACATGCGAAGCATCCTCTCTTCCTTTGCTTTTTCCTGTCAATGTTAAAGAGAAGATCCTCGACCTGCAGGGGCACACCCATTAGATTAATCTTGCGGATCATCCTCATTACCTTTTTGACGCGTCG
Organism: Zea luxurians; assembly: GCA_029449295.1. Classification (NCBI taxonomy): domain Eukaryota; kingdom Viridiplantae; phylum Streptophyta; class Magnoliopsida; order Poales; family Poaceae; genus Zea; species Zea luxurians. The sequence goes on from JAOPSE010000011.1 coordinate 101,936,903, forward strand.
GATTGTTTCTTCGTCCTCGGAGGATGATGTGCATGGTTGATTATCTTCATCATCATCACTTTCTTCTTCCTCCTCTTCTTCACTTGAGGAACTTGGAGTGGGAGCCTTCTTTTTGCCCTTCCTTTCATCACATGCAAAAGCATATGACCTTGAGGAAGTTGGCTCCTCTCCCCGATTCATTTTTCGCGACATCTCAAAAGCCACGATTTTCCCAATCACAATGGTCGGGGTCATGTTGCTCAAGTCCTCCATGTTGTGAAGGATGGTGATGATGCTCCCATATCTTTGTTGTGGTAGCAGGGAGATAATCTTCCTCACAATGTCCGCATCACCTAGCTTATTAATGCCAATAGAATTGAGCTCATTGATAATTAGATTCAAACGAGAATATATGTCTCTAACAAGCTCATCATCTTTCATAGCAAAAGAATTATACTCATTTAAGACTAGGCAATGTTTTTGCTCACGGACATTGGATGTGCCGTCATGGAGCTCATGCAATTTTAGCCAAATCTCATTAGCAGTTTTCAAGGTAAATACTTGATTAAAAATATTCATGCTAAGAGATTCATACAAGCAATTTTTGGCTCTAGCATTTAAATGAATTTCTTTTTCCTCACTCGTGGTGGGTTTCTCGGGATTCTTGAGGGGTTTCATCCCGTCACGAGTGACTCTCCAAACACCTAGATCAACGGCCTCTAGGTAACAAGCCATTCTAGCACTATAATATGGGAAGTTAGTGCCGTCGAAGTGTGGTGGCCTATGGGTATCCATCCCTTCCTCTAAAAAGCGTCGACTCTTTTAGCGGTGAAGCTAAAGTGTTTCAAATGAGCCAAACCGGATTTGATACCACTTGTAGGAAACGGGTGACGCCTAAGAGGGGGGGGGGTGAATTAGGACTTCTAAAACTTTTACTAAACTAGGCCACAATTAAAACCCTAGAGCAAAACCTATGCAAATAATCAAACTAGAAAGTGTAAACTAGGTTTTGTCTCAGTGTTGCTATCTCTACCGCAAAGGCTAAGTTTCAATCTACCCTAAATAAGTATGAATACAAGATTGAAACTTAAATGCTTAATACAAATGTGGAAACTTAAAGAGCAAAGTAGAGAAGCAAACTCTCGTGGATGACGTCGGTATTTTTACCGAGGTATCTGGAACCACGCAAGGTCCCGACTAATCCTCGTTGGTGCCCCTACGCAAAGGGAAGCCCACGCGAGGGCCAAGCACCACGGTCGAGTAACTCCGTAGAGAGCCGCGGGCCTTCTCCACGCGCAAGTGGTGCTCCGCTTCCGGCTCCTCTCGGACGCTCCCCGCCGTCTCCACTATCGAGCTTCCGGCCGAAACGCCGCAGACCTCATTCCCTCCGGTACACGGTGGTGGCTGTGACACAAACACGGTTGTCACGGTCTCGCAAGACTCTCGCCCCACTCGGTACAATTACAACGACTCACGCAAGAGCCGAGGGGTTGTGTGGTTTTACAAAACTCACTCAACTAACTAGGGTTAACCTAGAGCAAGCGCTAAAGCGGTCTAACTAACCTAAGCACTTCGCAAAGCACCTACGCTAATCACCGAGTGATTCTATTAAGCACTTGGGTGTTTGAGCTCTTGGAAATGTGCACTATATGCCTTGGTATGTTGCTTGGGCTCCCACATTTGAGAATGGCCGGTTGGGGTGGTATTTATAGCCTCCAATCCCCAAACTAGCCGTTGGACAGAAAGCAACAACTTCCTGTCGTCGGGTGCACCGGACAGTCCGGTGCACCACCGGACAGCCACTGTGCAGTGTCCGGTGCACGCCATGTCAGCCGACCGTTGGCGTCTGTAGCAGTCGACCGTTGGATCCGACCGTTGCCGTCTGTTTGGTGCACACCGAACAGTCCGGTGCCGATTGTCCGGTGCTCCACCGGACAGACCGGTGCTACAGCCAGAGAGCGCCTGTCTGTGGCCTCTCTGCGCAGACTGTCCGGTTGTCCCTTCGGATAGTCCGGTGCACACCGGACAGCACTGTCCGGTGCGCCACCAGGCGCTGGCTGACAACCCGCTTCTTGGATTCCTTCGCTGATTTCTTCGGGCTTCTTTTGTTCTTGAGTATTGGACTCCTATGCATCTTTTTATGTCTTCTTTCGAGGTGTTGCATCCTCATTGCCTTGGTCCAATTCTCTTCGCATTCTGTGAACTATAATTATAAACACTAGCAAACATATTAGTCCACAGGTTGTGTTAATCATCAAACACCAAAACTCAATTAGCCAACAGGCCTGGGGTCCATTTTCCTTACAGACGGGGGCGAGGGCCTCTCTGCTATGGTGCACATGTTGAGGTGGCCACCGTTGTTGGCAAGTCGCTCGGGAGAATTCCGCGAGGACAGCGTCCGCGAGCTTCCAGCGCGATCCTACTGGCGTTGAGTAGTTTACACCTATAGAAATGGAGCTAGGACTCCGCTTGAAGGCAGATGTAATAATTTTTACTTTTGTAATGTACTTTTTGAGTACTATTTATCAAGTAGTATTAGCACTTATCTATGTACTACCTATTCCTGTTGTGTGTGATGTTGTCGACTCTTCCCTGGCACCTGGCCCCCTTGGGATGCAGGCTCAATGTGTCGAGGCTGGATACCAGCATTCCTGAAAAGAGTTGGCAACATTCCCCAAGAGGCAGTCTCGACCGGGACCTGGACCTGTACACAGCTTCGGCTAGGGGCGTTAGTAGCACACCCATAGGGTCCCGTGTCTGACATTAGCCACCCTTTGATACATGCTCGGGATTCGCAGGATTTGACCTAGGAAGCCAAGTTATGTGCCTAGACCCCCTGGATCATGGCTCTAGATACTAGGGCCCCCGCCGCAGATTGGTGGAGCGTGCAGGCTTACGGTACGGGACCAGGCCAAGCGGCTACACGGCTTCGGACCACCCCAAGAGACGAGTGTCCATTCTCTAGAGCCGGACCCTAGGTTCTCGGACCCACGGAATTATAGCTCCAAATACTAAGGTGCCTGTCATGGAGTGGTGGACTGTGCAGGCTTACGGTACGGGACCAGGCTAAGCGGCTATACTGACCCGGACCACCCCATGGAACGAGCCCCCATTCTTTAGAATCGGCCCCCAGGCTATCAGACCTCCTAGCTTTCATAAGGGGGTCCTAACCTGCAAGCCTGGCTGCTCAATCCGGGTGCCATCATGCCAGAACAAACGGTAACCGTATGGGTGGGTCAAGTAAAAATAATACCCGGAAACTGCAGGATAAAATTGTGGAGCAGGAAGATAAAGTTATCACAGAAGCAGATCTGAGGGGGTAAATCTCCTTTTTATGATTCTACATGCACGGGCGTAAACCAACAGGCCGGGTTTATGAGGGCGGACCTTACCGGGCTGGCGTATGCGTATGCGAGGCCTGACTACAAAAGAAGAAAAACTTAACCCCTCGGACTTGCTTCTATGGGCAGAACTTACATAGATGCTCCAGAGGTTATGAAGAGATACTCCTTTAGTTATAGCAAGGCGAGCACCTCCCGGGCTGGCATATTTATGTCACCTTGAAGGGTTCCTCCCAGCTAGAGGAGAGATTGCGGACCCCTTCTTGGTTCGGTACTCGCCGTAGGACTAGGTCCTGACCCTGGGCTCCCTACTATGCATGAACTGTTGGCCACAGTGTATGGGCGCCGGGCTATAAAGTGCATTTTGGGTTGCCGCTTGACACCTGAGCTCGCCGACGGAGTCCTCGTCCTTGTGCTGTAATTGCCCCTGCATAGGCTCATCAAAAGATTGGTGTCCAGAAGGGTTTCCCGGGGAAGGCAGGCTTCGGCCCCGCGGACCAGGGAGTACGGGACCCCCTAGTGGCCCGTCTAGCTGTCATCACCAGAGTTGGAGCCTCCAGCGAAAACATCCTTCAGGACCCCTTCAGGTGACTGATACCCGAGATCCGGTTCAGCCATGGCCACCTCATCGTTGTCGACCCTTTCCTTACCAGGTCGGCGACGAGGTTGGGAGCCATCACCGGAAGACTGCTCGCGCGCGGCGCTGACGCGTTTCGCGATGTCGATGATCTCGCGACACTCCGTGGCACTGTGGCGACCATTGGGGTGCACAGGGCATGAGCCGTTGTTTCCCTTCTGTGGTCGTGGGCATTTGTTGCGGTCGCCCCGACCCCCAGTCGCAGCTGCAACGACCAGAGCGGTGGAATGCGGCTTCTCATGGCCACGGTTCTTTTTCTTCTTCTTTTTGCCATCTTGAGCGATGGCACCTGAGCCACCCGTCTGGGTAGCCCCGGTCTGTGGCGCCGAGTGCCACGCCCGACCCTCAGCGGCCCTGGCGCACTTGTCGGCCAAAGCAAAGAGAGTGGAGACAGTTCGACGTCGTGCGTGGCCAACTTCTCGAACATCTTTTCATCACGCACTCCCTGACGGAAGGCTGTGATGATAGAAGCATCAGAGATGCGAGGTATAGTGCCCCGCACCTTGGTGAAGCGGGAGATAAATGTCCGGAGGGCTTCCTCGGCCTCCTACCTTACTGCGTGGAGGTGGGCCTCCACGTCGTGTTGTTGGTAGGCGCTAGCAAAGTCCCACCTCCACGTCGTGTTGTTGGTAGGCGCTAGCAAAGTTCGTTGTGAACCGTGCGCAGAGCTCTTCCCAGGAGTAGACTGATCATAGGGCAAGGTTCATGAGCCAAGTCCGGGCGGGCCCAGACAAGGCGACATGAAAATAAGTCGCCATCACAGCGGTGTTTCCACCTGCTGCTGTGATAGCTGTGACGTACACCTGCAGGAATTCCGATGGGTTTGACGTACCGTCGTACTTTTCCAGCAAGTGCGGCTGGAATTTGGATGGCCAGGACGCCGCACGGAGATGATCTACGAGAGTGGCGCAGCCCACGCCAGCCAATGGAACACCCACCTAGGACCAGGCGCCCACTGGGGTTTGCGGTGCTGCCGCAGCGAAGTATTTATCGAGGTTACGGCCCTCGATGTTGTGCCGGCGCTCTCTTGTCCTCTCTAGTGAGACGCGGGCATCTTCGCCCGCTCGCCTGCGGTTGAGTTCTGCCCGCAGGTCATTAGACCTCTCCCAAGAGACTGGAGCATCTTCCGCCACGCGCCGATGGCTGAGCTCTGCCCTCAGGTCCTCAGTCGGTGCTACCCTCACCGAGGGTGAGTGCACAGATGCCGACGCCTCATGTTGGCGCCGGGATGACCGCGGCCTCGACCTGGTCGAGCCGGAGTGCGCCATGCCAAGCAGCCGGTCGACGTCTTCATGCACTGCCTCATGGCCCCCGGTGAGGCCATGGAGCTCGGGGGGTGGCGCAGCAACTCCCTGGCTGCCGACAACGCCCCCGGAGCTGTACTGGGTAGAGTCCGGGATATCTGCACAGCTGTATGATGCTGCGTAACGTGCACAACAGCAGCGCCTGGCACTGGGCGGTTGGCAACCAATGGCGTGGAAGAAGCAGCTTCTTCCTCCACTAGGAAATCCACTGAAGTCTCGGCGCGGTGCTCAACGATTTGCACCATCATGCTGAGCAAGTAAACAAGCTAAAACCTAAAGCTTAGTCCCCCTACCTGGCACGCCAAATGTCGAAGAGGAAATCTCCGGCCAGGTGGCGGAGTGCACCCGCCCTAAATCCTAAGATGAGGAGGGGCCTAAGCATTCTTCTTGTTGTGAGATTTGGGGATGAACACAAGAACACGCAAGAGTTTAGAGTGGTTTGTGTCGCCGGAGCGTAATACCCTACTCCACTGTGTTGTATTGCTCGTGAGCTTGAGTTGTGTCTTGGATGACTTGGGTCTGTTCGGTCTGTGTTGTAACGTTGCATACCTCCCCTTTTATAGCTCAAGGGGGGCGCGTACAAGGGTACTAAGCCTCAACATGCGGGCCCAAGGACAAAATGGAGGGAAATATCTAACGCCCGCAACGTCCGGGCCCTCTCCGAGTGTAGTAATGTCCGTAGTGCTTATAGCATTGGCTTCTCTCGGCTGCTTCCTCGGTAACGCGCGAGTCGTCATGAGTACAGATCTTGTGGCAGCACGCCACCTGCCAACTGATTGGACAGGCACGCCGTCTGCAGGGTGGCCCAGTCGCCGCCTACTAGAGAAGCAGAGAGAGGATGCATTAAATGTCGAGCCGTCACCTCGCCTGCCAGCGGAGTGGATGGGGCGCATTAAATGCTGAGATGGCACATCGCCTGCCAGGCGGCGGGCATCCTCCGCATTAAATACTGAGATAGCGTAGCATGCGATGCGCAGCGCGGCCTGCGACACGTAGTCCTTACGTCAGGCTTCGCCCGCTGGCTTACGTCACGGGCGAAGGGCCACGTGGCAGCATCAGGTCTCCGCCTGGGCGGGGAGCTGAGCCGTACATGGTGGGGTCCAGACACGTGCCAGCGTGGGACCTCTGCCTGGCTTTTGGCCAGGGCTTAAGCATTTTCTGTCCTGGTGCAGCGAGACCCTGCCGTGAGCGGTCCGGACCCCTTGCGAAGGGGTCTGGTTCCCACCTTAGGGGGCCCAGTATGCATACGTGGAGGTCTCGGACCTCCCCTGGGAGTCCTGTCCACAAACTTAGGCGCACTCCCATGGGGGTCTGGACTTACTGCAGATACCCAGGAGTATTCTACCATGATGGACACGTGGCGGTCCCAGTCCCACCCAGGTGGTGAGGCCGGGCGCCGCTGTGGGCCCTGAGCAACCGCCCTTGGTTGGGCTAAGGCATGCCTTAGTCACAGACGCAGCCCCACTACCACGCGGCTAAGAGGTAGCCATACAGGAACTGTGCCTTGACACAGTAGTAGGGGGTACCCTTGATCTAGGGTACCGACACACTGGATGAATAGACGATGCTTGCTACGTCGCCTTTCAGGTCGTTTTGTTTTAGCGGACAATCGTGGTTTCTTTGTTGTCCGATTGCATAGATCATATTTTTCTTGACCATAAATAAGAGATAGATAATTATATAACTATTTCTCGCTTAAATAATAGTTTAGTTTGGTATATATATACTACTTATGTACCTAATGTAGGCATCGACACGTTCTGCCGCTCCCGCCCGCATCCCGCACCCCGCCCCGCATCCCGCACCCCGCCGCAGATCCCGTCGGTAAACCCCATCCTCCTCCCCCGCCTCCCCCTCCCCTTCCATACTCCTCCCGCGCCCCTTCCATTCCTACCATGCTCCATGCCCCCGCCTCCACCATCCCCGCCCCTTCCATACTCCTCCCGTGCCCCTTCCATTCCTACCATGCTCCATGCCCCCGCCTCCACCATCCCCGCCCCACGAGTCGTCCCTGTCCTCGGAAATCTCGTCGTGCCCCTAGAATTATCGCCCCACCACCGCCCCAAACCCTCCCCTACCTCCCACCTAGATCGCAGGTCGGAGAGCGCGTGGGACAGGAGGGGAGCACGCGGACCTCCCGCAGTGCTGTGATGGCTGGGGACATCGCGGAGGAGGGATCCTCTCCAAGTCCTATGACGCGGCGTTCCTCGATGGAGGGGACGACATGGAGGAGGGGTCCATGGGACGGCGTGGTCGCTGGCGTGGCTCCACGCGCAGAGGGACGCGACGATGTTGGTCGCCGAGCATGCGTTCCAGTCACCGGACGTGCTCCTGGTCCTGGAGAAGGTGCTCACCAAGTTCCTCGTACAATATGGAGTAGTATACATGCTCCGGCAGATAGAGATCTTCTCGCTCTGCCACCGTGCGAGTCCAATGTCACCGTGCTGGTCTCGCGGTCTCACGTGTACCACCGGCGCGGTCTATGGGCAATCAAGGCTAAGCACGGCGGCGCCTTCCTGAAGGCCGAGAAGCCCGCCGTGGTCGCCGAGCCCAAGTTTTATCCCGCCAATAACACGAAGCCGCGTAAGCCCAGCACCCACAAGCCGAAGCCCAGAAGCTTAGGTACCTATGTGTGGATTGCACCACTTTCTTCAGTACTGTTTTTTCGTCGTGAGTTGTGAGTCCTGACGGTTACTGGGGGTGCGTGCAGGTCGTCAATCACTCCGAGCACCGTGTTGATTCTGCTCGCCGGCATGGTTCATGGGGAAGAGTTATTTTCCTCTAGCAGCTCAAATCTGGCCTGCTCCTTGTTACCGGTGAGCCAATGTTAGTCTGAACTGTTTATTTCAAAGTTCTATTTGTTGAATTGTTGAATGGTGTGTTATAAATGCATTGTTTGTCTTGAATAGCTACATTAGTTGTTTTCTGTCAACATCTCCTTGCCTTTCTTCTGTAGTGGAACATTGTAGATTGAACATTAGTCAGTATAGTCGTCTTGGAGTTGAAACTTGAAATGCTTGATGCTGAAGTTAATATTGTCTTGAAATTTCATGACTACTGTGGAAATATGTTTCTGCTATCTGTCTTTGCATTCGATGATGGAAACTACTTGTATTGCAGTGATATTGAATTTTATGGACGTGTTTTATTTGGAAATGAGAGTCTCAATTGTGTGTAGAGCAAATCCAGCACATTGATCAGAAATGGTTGGAACGACTAGAATTTAGTTTCAAATTCTGTAAAAGCCTTATCACATGACCCTTTTTGTGGGAATAAGTTGGGATGAATCTGTCCTGAACTTTAGTTTTACTACTCGCATTGATTGTTTCCTTTTCCTTTTATAGAATGTGTGAAATCTCCATTGTTTCAACATACAATGAAAAATCATGAATGCATTATCATGCTATTTTGAGTGTTCTAATCATATATCAACACTGCTTACTTCGAGTAATCTGTTACTGTTTCAAACCTTGTTAGATTATCTTTTTACACATATTACATTGTCAATGTTGATTTGTGGCAACACCAATTTGACAGATGAATGTACCTAATGGTTGACTACTACAAGATACTAAAAAGTTGGTTTCTGTTTTGTACGATTTAGGAGCTTTTCAAATCAGTTCTTTGCTCGTGCATGTTTTGCACCTATATTAGATGTGTATGTATTGAGCAGCTGCTCCATTAATTGTTTATGCTATAGTAGGTTCAATATATGCATTATTTCTTTCTGCCATGCTATTACTAGCTACTAAGGCATCATAAAAACATGAGCAGGTTATGTACTCCTATTAGTTTTTTAAGTCTGCTAAGTTATTTCATATTGTGGACTGTATGTTGCCTATTCTTATTATATTGTGGTATATATATATATATGTCATGCGTTGATTAGTATCTATCTCTTTCAGGACCTTTCAAGGTCAATGGAGTCCCAATCCGCCGTGTGAATTAGACTTACGTCATTGCAACCTCCATGAAGGTTGATATCTCTGGTGTTAATGTAGAGAAGTTTGATGACAAGTACTTTGTAAGGGAGAAGAAGGCAACGAAGACTGAGGGTGAACTTTTTATACACAGGAGGTGTATGTTTGTACATAACTTAGATCTTGTTTTTAGTAACCTGACATTCCTTAACTTAGAAGGGACCTATGTGTACCTTTCAGGCAACCAAGGACCTGCCACAGCTCAAGAAGGACGACCAGAAGGCGGTGGACGCTGAGCTGATCAAAGCTATTGAGGTTGTGCCGGATCTGAAAACTTACCTTGGTGCATGGTTCTCTCTCAGGGACGGCGACAAGCCCCATGAGATTGTTTTCTAGATTTGCCTGATCTATCATAGGATGCTCTTTGAAGGAAGGAGATAATGCGTATAATGTGTGGGATGATATATTGCTTGAGCCCTCATGCTGTTTATATAAGAGTACATGGCTTGGAGGACCCAACAGGTACGAGCCATTCTCTTCCTGCATTATTTTTCTTATTTTTTTGTTTCTGTTTATGCTGCAAGAATACATGGTCCAATCAGAATCGTCAAACTTTATATTTCGTAAAAACGCAATTAGAACAACACCGTTCCCTACTTTATTATTATAGAGAATCATGTGACAACAGTTGACAATCTTATGCTTTTTTCCTTAATTTTCTATTAGTTAGCAACAGACCCATTTGTTGCCACTCCACTAAGCTACTTGATTGTGGTAGCTGAGATCTAGCGTTGCACAGTGCCCATTGTTTATGTGTTTTTCATATTGAAGCTATATGAGTTTTGGTTGAGTAGAGGAGATTTTCGGACTTTTTTTGTGTCTGATTAGGACATCAATGTCATTACAATAATATGGTATGACTAGGTATATACCCGTGCGTTTCTACGGAAACAATATAATTAAATACAATGGGCACCAGGGCAGGAGGCAGCCGGGACCCCGTGGCAAGGGACGACATTTGGTCGCATGACTAGACATTGTACGCTAGATCTCCCCATTGCCAAGAGGCGATTCCTTGAGAAATGTTGTGCCATGTTAGCATGATAGAGGAACTTGAGTTGTGCGGCACAGTTGAGTTCACATTTTCTAGCTAATGTTACTTGACTGTCTTTTTTATAGTTTCTTTTCCCCCTATTAATTCATGCTCTTTGTAGTTTGTAGACGCATTCACTCTGAAGAAATATGTAGCTAAAGGTGTTGATGTCATGGTTGTCAGAGAGCTTAATGGAGGTAAATCTAATTGAATTTTGATAAAACACGAACTGCCATGGTTTTAGTTTCAACACCAATATAATGTTTGATTGTTTATTCTAATGAAACTCGAGGTAAGAAAAGGTAGCATTATCGACTAAGTAATACATTGCACATAGATTTTTATCATACGTCAACCGAGCAAGTTTGAGAGATAGCTGTCCCATTTCTCGGAGTTTTATTTACATTTTACTGACGAATGGGCAGGTGTTGACGATGAACGGGCTCGCCAAGGATGTGCCGACCTTGAATGGGATGCACAAGGAGCCCACGACCGCACATCCCAGATTGCTCATGCTGCCCACTGCGCATCTGAAAAGTGAGTATTGAAAACCTAGATATTCCATTGGGCTTAGGTTTCAAACAAAAACTAATTGGTGCTTTCCTTTTTTTTGTGGAAGCATGATCTAATAGAGAATGCTCATCCACATGTTGAACTGTTATTCATGTTTGATGCTGATGGTGCAAAATAAAACTTGGCTTACTATTACAAGTGGAACTAAAGGGTCCATCATGGTTCAATGGTACAAGGCGTCTTCCTCTGAATTTACAAATGATATGAGCTTGAAGCCCTTACTTCATCAAAAGTTTCCAAGGTTATCAGTGAAGCCCTTACTTCACTAATGTCTGAATATCTGCTTGTGCTTCTAAATTGCATTTTCTTTATGCTCAGTCTCAATCATTGCAAAATAAAAATTGGCTTACCTGATCCAACTGACAGTAAATGTAAATCAGTCAGTATTGAAAACAAAATTAGTTTGTAAGTAACAATTCATTTAGCAACAACATATATGAAAGGGAATTAGGCTTACACCTATTTCCTAATTGATTTTGGTGGTTGAATTGCCCAACACAAATAATTGGACTAACTAGTTTACTCTAGTCTATAAGTTCTACAGGTGCCAATGGTTCACAATAAGTCAATAAAAAGACCAAGAAAGGGTTCAAGAAGAAAGGAGCAAAGGAAACCGAAGTGCTCCCTGGTCTGGCGCACCGGACTGTCCGGTGTGCCACCGGACAGTGTCCGGTGCACCAGGGAAGATCGACTTCAAACTCTTCACCTTCGGGTTTTCTAGCGCACCTCCGCTATAATTCACCGGACTGTCCGGTGTGCCACCGGACTGTCCGGTGCACCAGCGGAGCAACGGCTACCTGCGCACAACGGTCAACTCTGCAAAGTGAACAGTGGATTTCAGATGTCAGAGCAGCAAGTCAGAGGGGCACTGGACTGTCCGGTGCCACATGAGGACAAAGCCTCCAACGGTCGACCAGCTCCAACCCTGACGAACAGGCTGACGTGGCGGCTCACCGGACACTGTCCGGTGGCGCATCGGACTGTCCGGTGCGCCCATCGCCAGCAGACTTCTCCAACGGCCATATTTTGTTTGGTGGCTATAAATACCACCCCAACCGGCCACTTCAAGGTGAGGGAGCCCAAGCAACATTACAAGTCATCTAGTTGACATACTCAAGCCCTCCAAACCATATACATTCATTGATCCATCCTATACACAAGATTTAGACCACTACAACCAACACAAATGCCACAAAAGAGAGAGCAAGCAATTGAGAGCTACTCAATTGAGTTTAGCCCTAGTGCCTTGTGAGATTCATTGAGAGATAGTGTGTGCTACATCTTTGTGTTCATTTGTGCGTGGAGTTTTGACTCCCATTGAACTTCCTCCAAAGTTTTGGAGGCTTGTAAAAGCTAGCAAGAGACACCAAAGAGTGTGGTGGTCCTTGCGGGATCGAGAGTGATCCTTGAGAAGAAGAAGAGCTTGCCGATCCTTGTGTGATTGGTGGAGAGAGGGAAAGGGTTGAAAAAGACCCGTCCTTAGTGGACTCCTCAACGGGGACTAGGCCTTCGAGGGCCGAACCTCGGTAAAACAAATCACCTGTGTCCATTGTGTTTATTGCTTATGATTTGTTTGTTTTCCCTCACTCTAAGTTCTCTTGCTTTATTCTTGGCTAATCTTATTTGGTGTTGCTTTAAGTTAAATTCTCATTTAGTGAAGCAACACATTGCAAGAAAGAACTCTTGTCACTACTCTTCTTGTCTAAGCCTTCTTGCTTTGTTCTCATAAACTTGTTAGTAGTATTGATTTATCACTTCCGCATTATTTAAGAGCAATACTCTTTACAAGCAAGAACTTAGTTTTCATACTCCGATATTTGTATATCTTGTTCCAACCACTATACAAGGGATCTAGTTGGGGGATAAAGTTTTAATTTTCAGGTTTCGCCTATCCACCCCCTCTCTAGGCGACTTTCAATTGGTATCGGAGCTAGGCACTTCATCTTGAGTCTAACAACTCGAAGTGATGGCTCGAAGAAGATCCCAAAAGAACAAGAAGACCCAGGAGAGCAAGGAGGTAACTCTTGAGATATTACTTTCCGATTGTTCTAATTATGATTCATGGTCTACTAGGGTGATAAATGCTTTTAGAACGGTAGATCCACAATTAGAACAAATTTTAGACAAGAGTATTATTCCTCCTAACTATGCTAGGGAAAATGCCTCCAAAGAAGATTTAAGATGTATTCGCTTAAACTATCTAGCTTATGACATCTTAAGTAAATCCCTTAGCAAAGAAGATTATCATGCCTTCATAATAAAATATGACAAACCTATTTGTGATGTGCATGATATTTGGACTAGAATTAAAAGCAAATTTGATGAGTCCAAACATGATAGTTCATTTTGTGCTTCTACTTCCTTTTGTCTTTGTGATACTAACCCTTGCAAGGAAGAAGAAGAAAATGATCAATGGAGACCAAACGATGAATCCACCTCTCCAAAAGGTTTGTCTTTCCATTTCGATTCCCACATATGTTGTGTGGCTAATGAAAATGATAGCGGAAGCACAAATGAGGATGAGGAGGAAGAAAGAAGCTTCATGCAACTCTATGCTCGCCTAAGCCAAGAAGACAAGGCGGTCATGCTCAAACTTCTAGAAAGAGCGAGAGAGCAAAGCGAAGCTCGTCAAAGGCTAGAAAGTATTCTCTCCATGAAAATGCAATGCTTTGATGAGTTGACTAAAGAACATGAGGAGCTAAAGTGCTCTCATGTTGATTTGGTCCAAAGGTATGAAACTGTTTCAATTGAGCAAGATAACGCTTTACATTGTATCGCTCAATTAGTAAATAGGAATACCTTGCTTAAGGACCAAGTAGAAAAGCTAAAAGTTAAAAATCTAGCTTTTTCAAGAAAAATATGATATGCTCCTATGCTCTCATGAAAATCTTAGAGATGATCATATCATATTAAACATTACTCATGAGGTTGTGATAGAAAACTTAAAATCCCAACAACCTCACTCATGCACATGTATTCAAATTGAATCTATATTACCATGTGCTAATGCTTGTTGTCCGTCGACAAGCAAATCTTCCTTTGAGCTAGAATTTGCAGGAACAAATGATGATACATATGAAAAGCTCAAGGAAGAAAATGAGAGGCTAAAGATGAGCTTGACACAACTTAAAGGGAAGGGCATTGCTCAACCTTCTCAAGATAACCGTGATCACATGGTGAAAAAGCTTGAGACGGGAACAACCGTGGCATGCACTAAATCCCTTGAAGAAAATGTCAAGGACTTGAGGATTGCTAAGAGGAGGAAACAAAAGAAGAAAATCAATACCTCTTCCAAAAGCCTCAACCATGCCTCCATACAAGGTAACATCCAAGGTAATGATCAAGCCACACTTCACACTAAGAAAAATAAGAAGTGTAGTGAATGCTTTGAAGAGGGACACTTGATTAGGTATTGTCCCTACATTAAAAATGGCTTGATTATTAACAAGGATAATAGACTTTGTTTTAAATGCTCAAAGAAGGGACACTTGTTTAGGTCTTGTCCCCATTTAAAACAAAAAGGCATAGTATTAGAAAAGAAAATATTCACTGACAATGTAGCAAGAAAGAAACAAGGAAAGAAGAAATCTTCATGACTTGAGGATCGCCTATGCTACATATGCCGAAAGAAGGGACATCAATGCAAGGATTGTCCCATTGGTAACAATCCCTCTCCTAGCTTGTCAATTAATTCTTATATAACTAGGCAACCCAAAATTGCAACTTGTGCTAGAAAGGTAATGAGTTTACCTAGTGCTAACACAAAGGACTTTTGGGTTCCTAGATCTTTGTTGACTAACCATGATGGACCCATCAAGCGATGGGTACCAAAATATACTTGACAAGCTTTGCAGGGGAAGGAGATGATATGAAGCCTTGGGGTGCTTGAGAGAGTCCACTCAATTCTTATCAACTCAAGCTATCAATCTTCAATGATCTATATCCATGATTGACCCAAGGTTATTCTTCAAATTATTATGTCTTAAACTCATATCATCTCGAGGAAGATATTGATGTTGTAGGAAATAAAAGAATTATCATGTGTGAAAAATCAAGGCCTACAACATGGAGGAAAGTCAAAGGATGGTAACTTCTATGCTTTTAAGTGCAAGTATCTTAAATTATTATTTCTTAGATGTCTTGTGTAGTCACATAGGAATATGTAGCACTTCAAATGTCTTTAAATTTGTATTACCATTTTTTGAAGAATTTCCTCTCATATGGTAGATTGCATACTCATCATTTCCATCCTATGGCAATCTACATGCTTTAAATTGTTGCAAGTATCTCATGGCATGTTTTTAGCTAGTCATTCTATTATTGCCATGATTCTAGATATAGAGAGATATTTCAAGTTCTTAAAAGAATAAGGTGTCATGTAAGGAATTCAAATTCTTTGGACACCTATAAAAGGAAAACTCTCCCTATAACTAGATTAGTGAGACTAATGATTTTATCTAAGTAACCCAAGTAGTCTCGCTTGTAGAGAATAGGTTTCTCTTTGGAAAAGCATGTAATCTAACATGAAAAGAAAATCAATCCAATGATTAATGATGTATTTCTACTTGCTTAAATTGGATATGATTCTTTCACATTTATCGCTTTCCATGTCATGAATTAGATTTATTCCCATAATCTTAAAGGATTATTTATGCTTGTCTTATGGGTTAAAATTAAGCATAACATCATCTATGGATAATCTAGTTCATGCTATGAAGTTTCCATGTTTTTGTAATCTAGCTTTTCATTTCTTATCAAAAATGATTACAAAAATGGAAACTAGTGCTTGTGTTACTAACAAAGTATCTCTTGAGCCTACTTATGAATATCTACAAAAGAGAAAGTGCACAAGCCTCACGGGTTGCTCTTCACCCAAAGGAAGAAAGGTAAAAGCAAAGATATGGGAACTCATCTTCTTAATCAAATTTAGTTCCCATCTCAATGGGTATTTAATCTAAATTATCTTATTCTACCTATGTGAAGAATAGATTCTTTTTGGGACTTAATTTTTGTTAGGTGTGCATTCAATCTCATTCTCATAAATGCACTAGTCCATTAAAATCTATTCCATGCCTTTGCTATACATATTCTCATATTGATTTACTTCCAAGTAATGATTAATAAACTCAATATGAAGAAGTAAAATTCCTATGATTGATCAAAATGCTTAAAGGATGCATATTGTTGTGTTCTAACGTTAAGGAATTTACTTCATGTATATGTGAAAAATGGATGATGAATTGTATTTATTTCCTATCTAAAGAAATCATCCTTCATTATATACTCCCTTGTGTTATTAACATCTTCTTGAGTATTTTCAATAAGTTTGAAAGAAAAAAACTACAAAGGGAGGACACTGGGAGGACACTCAAATGAAAGAGGAAGACATCAAGAACAACAACACCTATTTGGATAGCAAGATCCTCAAAACAATCAATGGTGTGGTTGTAAGCATTCTAAACCTTTTTCATTGTGAGGATACCAGGCCTAAGTTGTTTATTGCAAATCTTATAAGCCTTGATCAAGATGTATAATGCTTCTCCCTATTTGTCTTTAAAGTAAATACATCCATTCAATTCATTCAAATACTTGATGTATATCTTTAGGGGGAGCATCTTTCTATATCTTGATTTTGTTGAGACTATCGCTTTATCTTAAATAATCTCATATAGTCTCTTACATAAGAATAAATCTCTACTACTTATTAAGTTAGTAATAGTAGCCTGCCTTTTTGTGTTCTGCCATTCTGCGATCTCAGCCGTCCATTCTACTGTTCTACAATCTCAGCCGTCCATTCCCGCACACCAGTTTTTCGCGCGCAGAAAAAAAATCAAACCGTGGCTGCCTAGGGATCGAACCTTGGATCTATTGAGCAGAATGCCTAGCCTTCCACCCTCTAGCCAACATGACTCATGTTGAATTGTGTACAACTTCAACTAAAACGTCTTTTGTGTTTAACCCACCGTCCACTCTGTATGCTCACTGAGTCTAGAAAAACATTTATAGCTTGGCCCCTGATCTTTCTGGAATTTAGGACGCAGTCCAGGAAATAAAGAAAATAGGGAAAAGGAGTTTAGAAATTGATTTTTAGTTTAAAAATAATTGCAGAAACCCATTTAATTCATGGAAATTTCATATTAAATCCAAATGAGTTCATTCCAATTTCTATAATTCTATAATATTATTTTTATCACATAATACCTCTGTTTTGTCATGAAAACAACAATAAAATTGATTTCCTAATTAATCCTATATCAAATACATAGAAACTTTGGAAATTCGTAACTTCCCCATTTTAATTCCAAATTGAATCGTTCCAGTTGTGTTAGTCTCGTATGAATATTTACTACGCAGTAACAACATTGATTATACCATGTTTCATACTTTTATAATTAGATATTTATTTATCCTATGTTAATTGGGTTAATCTATGTCTATTGGATTAATTTATTTAATATATTAATATAGTATTCTAACTTTGTGGTTATACGATGTTTGACCATTAGTCTTGCAAACACACACTTACCTTTTTGTTTAAGCAAAAGCGTATGGTGGTACGTGTCCAATGACTAACGATGTACGAGAGAATTTCTTCCGGTATGTGTGAAACGTGCTCTCTAATAATGAGACCATACAAATCGTGATATATATCAAAGTCTGCATGATACTGATGGTTGCAATGTAGTGGTGAAACAGATAGATTATAAATAACAAAATTTATGTATGGCCAGAATCAAAAATTGATTATGAAACATTTTCTCATAACGGTATAACACATATTTGGTATATAAGTTATCGTAGTATACTGGTATTATATATTCCCGTTGCAACACACGGGCATTCAGCTATCATGTATAGAAGTCTGCACGGTACTGTTGGTTGCAATGTAGTGATGAAATAGTTAGATTGAAATAACAAAATTTATGTATGGCTAGGATCACAAATTAATTACGAAACATTTTCACATAACAGTATAACACATATTTGTTCATAAGTTATCATGATATTAAATGTTTCCGTTGCAACGCACGGGCACCCACCTATATGTGTTTATGTCTACATCTATGACAAGAAACACACCTACTACATCTCTCTCCAAGCTCACTTGCTACCATTGCACAATGCGTAGTAGTAGATAAGTATCACCGATATTCTTGGATTATATTTTTGGATGGAGGTAATATTATTTAAAGAAGAGCTTTGCATGCTATTTCTTTTGTTTGAATAATGCATTATACTTAAATTCCCTTTTTTGCATGTGTGAAATTTTTTCTTCGTAATATTTTTTTCCATGGATCAGACTTGTGAGTCATTTTCATAAACCAACGCCAAGCATGAATCCATGTTTCCTACTTCAACCCCCGAACAAACTCCATGAGCAGGAGGCATTCGCGTTGTCGTCGCTCATCGATGACGAGAAGAAGCTTGACCACTATCAGTTCGACCTCTAAAATCAGTCTTACGTGGTCGCATGCGCCGCTGTGTACGACAAGCTCTCGCGAAGCCGCCGCTTGGACGCGGTCCAGAGCAGCTGCACCGCGCTATCCATCGTTAGGCAGGGGGGCCTCATGGTTGTCGCCAACGTCGACGACTCTCGGGTTGTTCTGGACACCACATCCGACGACGATGCCATCACGCCGTCCAGCTCATCGTCCACCTGAAGCCCAACCTGCCACGTAAGTCGCTACTGACTGGACATGAATTCTTGTGCGCTGGGACGATGGACGTTCCTGACGTTGTGTGAGTGTCCTCGAACATGATGTATGTAGTGGAATAGCGCATTCGGTGGTGCAACGGCCAGGGGTACTACCTCGCTGATGAGCCCGGGGTGCACTTCGTTTGGCAGCCCAACCAAGTGTCATTGGTACTCGTCATGTTGCGTGCATTCGACGACTACTATATCGAGGATTGTGGCGTCATCTTGGCGCCGGAGGTGACACAGAGGAGGATCGACAACAGTGACCAGTTCGTCATCCTCGCCACCGTCAGGGTAGCTTTTGTGCCAGCCTGCATTTAATTCTCTTCGCAAACACATACACACTTACCTTTTTGTTTAAGCAAGAGCATATGGTGGTGCGTGTCTGATGACTAACGATGTACGAGGGAATTTTTCCGGCATGTGTGGAACGTGCTCGTGCTCTCCAATGATGAGACCATACAAATCGTGGCATATATCGAAGTCTGCATGATACTGATGGTTGCAATGTAGTGGTGAAATAACTAGATTAAAATAACAAAATTTATGTATGGCTAGGATCACAAATTGATTATGAAACATTTTCTCATAACAATATAACACAGATTTTGTATATAAGTTATCGTAGTATACTGGTATTATATATTCCCGTTGCAACGCACGGGCATCCAGCTAGTTTCTCATGAAGTATGCTACTACAAATCAATCCTTCTTGTTAAAGTAATGTCATCTTTACAAAGGATTGTTGCTTTCATTACTAAAGTAGCATATGTAATGAATTCTCCTGTTTTAAGCTTATCTCATGCATATGTTGTTCTTTTGATCTCATCTGTTATTTGTTTGATCATTGAATGACTTCAATTAACACTTATGTTTCTTAGTGTCGCATATACTATCAATCAATATCTCTTGATATGCACTAAGTTAAGAGGAGAATTCATGATATACAATTTGTGATCCATTTGATATATGCTGACAATGACTTAGAAAAGGATCACAAGTTATAAAACTCTCTCTTGTGCAAAATATTTCCATATATTGTCATTAAGTATAGGTCTTAAGCATCCAAGACTAAGGACAAAGCACAATGAAAAGAGCTTCTCTATGTGAAGGTACAAAAGGGTAAAACTACTTCATCTCATTTATACATGTACCTAAATCTTCCTTGTATATACATTCTTAGCATATCTTGTATAAAAGGAAGAGAAAGCATGTTCATACACTTTCCCTGCTTCATACCTAGTTTAACCTCTCAAATATTTCATTCCCGCATTTATGCATCTTTGATAAAACTGGGTGAAATAATTTTATTGTCAAAGAGCTTAAAGCTTAACCTTGTAACGAGGATAAGCTGCCTTTAGGTGGATGGTTCTTAAGCCTCTTTGAAATCCTTAAGGGAAAATGCTTAAAATATTTATAACATGCTTTCATAAGTGCATAAACTATCATGAGCATCACACTTATACTATGACACAATGCACTTCACATTCTGTATGATATAGATATGTTCTCATTAACCTAATTATGTGCAATTGGCATTTAAGGCCATAATATGTGTTCCTCTCCATGCACATATTTAGGGGGAGCAATCTATGTTATATAGAACTATGATCATGCTTAAATTGATATATCCTTTTGATCATACCTCTTTTATGTCTATGACTAATGTGTTTTCAAGTATATTTCAAACCAAGTCATAGATTGAAAGGGAAAAGGAGTCTTCGGCGGAGACAAAGGCTTCCACTCCACTCCATCAACTCATCCTTCGCCGTCGCTCTGAGCATCTCTTCGTCTTTTGGTATAATCTTCACTCATATTATTTGTTTGCCAAAGAAGGAGAACTCTTATAAAAGGGCTTATATTTCACTCAAAGTATCCATTTTTGGCGATTCATGCCAAAGGGGGAGAAAGTATTAGCCCAAAGCAAAAGGACCGCACCACCACCAAATTTTAAAACTTATGATTTTCAAAATTGATATGTCATTGTGTTCAAAAGGGGGAGAAAGTAGTATTTTCAAAATTGATATCTTAAAACCCTCTTGAACACTAAGAGGAGGATTTCATTAAGGGGGAGTTTTGTTTAGTCAAAGAAAAAAAAGCATTTGAAATAGGGGGAGAAAATTTCAAATCTTGAAAATGCTTTTCAAAATCTTACTCTTTTACCTTTGACTATTTGCAAAAGAACTTTGAGAAGAATTTACAAAAGTATTTGCAAAAACAAAACATGTGGTGCAATTATGGTCCAAAATGTTAAAATTATAACCTTTGCACTTACAATTATGCAAACTAGTTCAATTATGCACTTCTATACTTGCTTTGGTTTGTGTTGGCATCAATCACCAAAAAGGGAGAGATTGAAAGGGAATTAGGCGTACACCTATTTCCTAATTGATTTTGGTGGTTGAATTGCCCAACACAAATAATTGGACTAACTAGTTTACTCTAGTCTATAAGTTCTACAGGTGTCAATGGTTCACAATAAGTCAATAAAAAGACCAAGAAAGGGTTCAAGAAGAAAGGAGCAAAGGAAACCGAAGTGCTCCCTGGTCTGGCGCACCGGACTGTCCGGTGTGCCACCGGACAGTGTCCGGTGCACCAGGGAAGATCGACTTCAAACTCTTCACCTTCGGGTTTTCCAGTGCACCTCCGCTATAATTCACCGGACTGTCCGGTGCACCAGCGGAGCAACGGCTACCTGCGCGCAACGGTCGACTCTGCAAAGTGAACAGTGGATTTCAGATGTCAGAGCAGCAAGTCAGAGGGGCACCGGACTGTCCGGTGCCACATGAGGACAAAGCCTCCAACGGTCGACCAGCTCCAACCCTGACGAACAGGCTGACGTGGCGGCTCACCGGACACTGTCCGGTGGCACACCGGACTGTCCGGTGCGCCCATCGCCAGCAGACTTCTCCAACGGCCATATTTTGTTTGGTGGCTATAAATACCACCCCAACCGGCCACTTCAAGGTGAGGGAGCCCAAGCAACATTCCAAGTCATCTAGTTGACATACTCAAGCCCTCCCAACCACATACATTCATTGATCCATCCTATACACAAGATTTAGACCATTACAACCAACACAAGTGCCACAAAAGAGAGAGCAAGCAATTGAGAGCTACTCAATTGAGTTTAGCCCTAGTGCCTTGTGAGATTCATTGAGAGATAGTGTGTGCTACATCTTTGTGTTCATTTGTGCGTGGAGTTTTGACTCCCATTGAACTTCCTCCAAAGTTTTGGAGGCTTGTAAAAGCTAGCAAGAGACACCAAAGAGTGTGGTGGTCCTTGCGAGATCGAGAGTGATCCTTGAGAAGAAGAAGAGCTTGCCGATCCTTGTGTGATTGGTGGAGAGAGGGAAAGGGTTGAAAAAGACCCGTCCTTAGTGGACTCCTCAACGGGGATTAGGCCTTCGAGGGCCGAACCTCGGTAAAACAAATCACTCATGTCCATTGTGTTTATTGCTTGTGATTTGTTTGTTTTCCCTCACTCTAAGTTCTCTTGCTTTATTCTTGGCTAATCTTATTTGGTGTTGCTTTAAGTTAAATTCTCATTTAGTGAAGCAACACATTGCAAGAAAGAACTCTTGTCACTACTCTTCTTGTCTAAGCCTTCTTTGTAATACCCAATTTGCAATAGATACTAAAAGAGGAGAAAAGTTATTTTCCTATATTTTATGTGTATGTTGAACCTACTTATCATCACATGTGAACACCATGTTAAAAAAAATATAATAATAGTTAATAAAAGACTTATCACAAAAAAAATGTGCATCATGTTGGTTCTTTATTTTGTGTGCATTATATGGCAATATAAAAGTAATATATTAAATTCCCCAAATAGAATTTGGAAAAAAAAATAAAAGGAGATCCTAGAATTTAGAAGAAAAGAAGCAAATGAACATTATGTGGAATAAAAATAAGTATAAAAATATATATATATTATTCCTACACAGATTTGAGTTTATACATTTGACTCAAAAGTGAATTTCTTAACAAGACTCAAATTCAAATTAGGAATTCAAATGAAAAGAAAAGTGAATCAAATAGGAAAAAGGAAAAATAAAAGAAAAAGACTAAGAACACCTTACCTGGGCCTCAGACCCGAATTCGGCCCACACTACCTTCTCTACTGCGCGCCAGCCCATCTGCTACTCCTCCTTTGCATTTTCTGTTGGGACACTTCCATGTGGGCCCCACTGAACAAAACCCCACTGCTCGGCTTGCACGGGCAGCCGCTGGCGGCTTGGCCCCACCCGGCGGCCTCTCAGTCCTTTCTCTCTGTTGCGCACGATGCCGGGTGTACCACCGATGGGCGGGGTCCACTGGCAGACCCGTCTTCTCCCCAAGCTCACGCGCACCTCGAACGAACTCACGCGAATTCGCGCTGAATCCTCAGCCGACGCCGAGAACCGCGGACCTAGCTCGGCACGTGCTGGGACTTAAGCTCTTCCCCGACTGGTGGGCCCGCGCTTTCATCTCTTCCGTGGAGCCAAGCAACTAACCTACACGCGTTCTCCGCGGACGGGCGAAGTTGTTGGGCGCCTCCGTGAAGCTCGCGTTTGCCTCCAACGACTTCACCGCGGGATCCGACCTTTACTGGTATCCCTCGGGTACATAAGCAAGACCCGCCGCCCTCTGAGCCATCCATGGGTGGAGCGCATTGGGCGCCATCCAGAGAAAGCAGTGCCGCGGAGGGGAGATCCATGCCGCTGTCGTGGTCGGCGGTATGTACCACCGTTCGGGGTTCCACAGGGGGTCTGGGGGCTTCAATACGTTGCTTGGAGGGCGCTCGTGGCCGGAGAAGGAAGGGATGACCGCGGTGGCGGCCTGAATTCATCGTTGGAGCTTCGTTTCCGCCGCGGTTCGGACTCAACCGTGGCTAGGCATCATCACCTATCTATAGCCGGTAAAAGCTTGTTATATGAGTTCGCTTTAGTCTCAATTAGGGCTTGGGTCGTTTGATTTGAATTTGGAGCAGCTGAGCTCGTCGGCCGTATGCGCGCTGACCATGGCGCCGCCGCAGGGGCTGGCGCGCCGCCGTTCCTGGGCACTCGACCGAGGAAGAAACGATCATCGCCGTCCGATTCTCTGCGGAGGGTTAAGATTAGGAGTTCATACCCCTTCGCATAGAGTTAGATCCTGGCCGTTGGTGCTAGATCGTGCGCATCGTATTAGATCGCGCTTTATTAAAAACTCAACCGTCGATCTGCGATCTGACGGCCCACTCGTAGATCAGATCTGGGCCGCATAGTTCTAATCGGGCGGCTCTAGTCATCCGATACCCCTTCGCAGTGCCAAACTTACTAAAGAGTCCCTCTGCTTTCAGGAAACCAACCCGCAGTCCATTGGCACTGTTGACTGAGTCTCGGGAATCTTGCGCCAGGCCCCCTGCATTTTCCAGAAAATGACGCCCAGTCCAGTGGTCGTTTAAATTGAATAAATAAAATGGAAAATGGATTTTTAATATGAAAATAATTGCTAGAATTTGTTTAATTCATAGAAAATGCATATTTAGTCCAAATTAATCCATTCCAATTCCTATAATTTTGTAGTATTATTGTTTATTATTTAGTGCCACTGGTTTTACATAAAAGTCACATTAAAATTGTTATCTAAATTAATCTTGTAATAAGCACATAGAATCTTTGGAAATTCATAACTTAAAACCTATAACTCCAAAATTAATGATTCCTGTTCCTATGATCTTATTTTAATATGTATATTATTAATGTGTATTTTGTCCTTATGTTTGGTGTAATGTTAATTTTGCCTATACCATGTATGTTTGAATTGCTACGACTAGTGCGAGGTCACGTGTCACCTGAAGATCATCCTGGTACCTGGATTCTCAAGGCCCAGGCAAGTTGTGCCCTTGATCACTTCTTTTTACCCACTCATGTTCTAATTAATCATAATGATCTGCATAGGTTAATTTTGATGGGACCCAATAGGTTACCCTAGTTTGTCTATCTTTATACCTTGTTTACCACTGAACTTTCTGGGTAGTACTTGCTAGTGCTATATCTGGT
The DNA here is from genome assembly GCA_029449295.1 of Zea luxurians. Taxonomy (NCBI): domain Eukaryota; kingdom Viridiplantae; phylum Streptophyta; class Magnoliopsida; order Poales; family Poaceae; genus Zea; species Zea luxurians. The sequence goes on from JAOPSE010000011.1 coordinate 101,961,472, forward strand.
TTTGGGTATGGAGATACACTATTCATGATTACACTTTTGTTATCAGTTGTTATTTATTGTTCATGATAAGATCATTATGTTAATTGGAACATGGAGAACCACCAGGGAAAACAGTGCTACCACAAGGGAGGAATGGGACCCCTTGGCTGATTAATTAGGAAAGCTAGTGGAAGACTACCTTACCCGAAAGGGGCAAGGGCAGTAGGGGAGTGGTCAGTGTAGGGAGGCCCTCGGGAGGATTTTGCTACGATGACGGTCCTGCAAGGGATTCCTGCATTGGAACTTCCTATAAACTATAGCGGGTTTTCGGAAGCTAGTGGAACTTTGTAAAGGCCTTGTAGTGGATCCCTAGCCATTCACCTCGGTAGTGTCTAAGGGCCTTGCAAACCCTGGCGACATGGGATACACGACTTGTGGGTAAAGATGCGCAACCTCTGCAGAGTGTAAAACTGGTATACTAGCCGTGCTCACGGTCAAGAGCAGCTCGGACCCTCACATGATTAAATGATGGAACTAAATTCAATTTGTCATATGCATTGCATCGCAGGTGAAGTTGTTACTTTTGTTCTACTATTTAATTGGGCTGGTATTTACTTATACTTAGTAACTGCTAATAAAATTTTGACCAACTTTAAAAGCAATGCTCAGCTCTAACCATCCTCTTTGGTAAGCCTTACACTTCACGTGAGCTCCCACCTTTGGCGAGTTCATGCACATTATTCCCCACAACTTGTTGAGCGATGAACGTATGTGAGCTCACTCTTGCTGTCTCACACACCCCACAGGTCAAGAACAGGTACCGCAGGATGAGGCGCTTGGAGGATGCCGTGATGTGTTCGTAAGAGGTCTAGGTCGTCGTCTCCCAGTCAACTTTGGGTTGCTGGACCGTTGTCTCCTTATAATGTAATTATTTATTTTGTATAGAACTCCTGTTATATATAAAGTTGTGACATTCGATCCTGTGCCACTATACATCATATGTGTGAGACTTGGTCCCAGCATGCCTGGTGTTTATGTTCGCGCCCGGGTCTTGGTGCCCCGAAATTCGGGTGTTACAGAAGTGGTATCAGAGGAATGTTGACTGTAGGACAAAACCTAGATAGAACTGGACAACCATTAAATACTTATCTTACTCTAATTCTTTTCTAAACTTATCTTAATCTTTTCTCATCTATTATCGCTTTACTCTGATTATTCTTACCTTTCTGCCTCCAAAGACAAACTTGGATTTCACACTTTGAAATCCTATACCTAAAGTGACTTTTAGAAATAGGAGACCCATTCTTAGGAACAAAAATCAAAACTATTTTATTACATATTTGTATGAGTGTTTGTTCTTATGATACTTGTCTGATTTGGATCTTTGTTTGAGTGTGATGAGTTGTGGAGTAATGTCCACAATTGCATCTGCATATACACATAGGTATAAAAATATATTTATAAAATAACTAGACAACCTAGATTATCCCCATTGGAACCTATCTAGCTTAAGAGATTTATCTTATCCTAAAAGATCTCATTCTAACCAATTCATCTTATCTTAAAAGATTCTCCCTTATCTTAATAGATCCATCTCATCTTAAAAGATACTCATCTTATCTTGAAAAGATTTTATCCTAATAGATCTAACTGGTCTCAAAAGATTCTATCTTATCTTTATGGATCCATCTTATCCTAATAAGCATACTTATCCACCCTAGTTTAAACAACCATGGTCTAATGAAAATTAATTAGATCTTACCTAGTCAAACTAGTCATACCAATCTAATCTAGATCCCATCCAATCTAATATGATTCAATCTAAAGTGAGTTATTAACAAGTTAGTTAAGTTAGTGATATAGGTTAGACACTGTCTCTACAAATAGATCTTGACCTAAATTAATGTCTTATACCAACTCATCCTTGAACAATGACCTACCTACATCATATAATCCATCCTATCTTAAAAGATTCTAACATATCCTAATAATATTTATCCTACCCTGGTAGATCTAGCTAATCTTAACTAGTTTAATCTAGTCATACCAACCTAATCTGGATTCTATCTAATCCAATATGATCTAAGCTAGATTGAGTTACTTAATGCTGATACAAAGGATAAGACCATACCCAACAACTTGACCTACATGACAAATCTATCTTAGCCTCTTGTCCCAAACCCGGATGGAGACACCAAAGAGCAAGAAGGAGGAGATCAACTTCGACATGGAAGGATAGGGGTCAAATCAGATCTCGAGATGATTCAAGATTTACCACCTTGGATGGAGTCTTCCCTTACCAAGTTCTTCTTACCATCAGCTAACCTCACTTTGACCATCTCTCTTCTTACCTAACTGTGTGTCTAAACTAGAAGGTACCCATGCATTTCTAAGTACTTGCTAAATTGTATAAAAAAAGAGAGAGACCCTTAATTTTTGAATCAATTAGAAACTACAACCTCAATTACAAACCAATCTTGGTATAGTCCTTTTTCTTACAAATCTCGAGGACGAGATTATTTTTAAGGGGGGTAGGATTTGTAATACCCAATTTGCAATAGATACTAAAAGAGGAGAAAAGTTATTTTCCTATATTTTATGTGTATGTTGAACCTACTTATCATCACATGTGAACACCATGTTAAAAAAAATATAATAATAGTTAATAAAAGACTTATCACAAAAAAAAATGTGCATCATGTTGGTTCTTTATTTTGTGTGCATTATATGGCAATATAAAAGTAATATATTAAATTCCCCAAATAGAATTTGGAAAAAAAATAAAAGGAGATCCTAGAATTTAGAAGAAAAGAAGCAAATGAACATTATGTGGAATAAAAATAAGTATAAAAATATATATAAATATTATTCCTACACAGATTTGAGTTTATACATTTGACTCAAAAGTGAATTTCTTAACAAGACTCAAATTCAAATTAGGAATTCAAATGAAAAGAAAAGTGAATCAAATAGGAAAAAGGAAAAATAAAAGAAAAAGACTAAGAACACCTTACCTGGGCCTCAGACCCGAATTCGGCCCACACTACCTTCTCTACTGCGCGCCAGCCCATCTGCTACTCCTCCTTTGCATTTTCTGTTGGGACACTTCCATGTGGGCCCCACTGAACAAAACCCCACTGCTCGGCTTGCACGGGCAGCCGCTGGCGGCTTGGCCCCACCCGGCGGCCTCTCAGTCCTTTCTCTCTGTTGCGCACGATGCCGGGTGTACCACCGACGGGCGGGGTCCACTGGCAGACCCGTCTTCTCCCCAAGCTCACGCGCACCTCGAACGAACTCACGCGAATTCGCGCTGAATCCTCAGCCGACGCCGAGAACCGCGGACCTAGCTCGGCATGTGCTGGGACTTAAGCTCTTCCCCGACTGGTGGGCCCGCGCTTTCATCTCTTCCGTGGAGCCAAGCAACTAACCTACACGCGTTCTCCGCGGACGGGCGAAGTTGTTGGGCGCCTCCGTGAAGCTCGCGTTTGCCTCCAACGACTTCACCGCGGGATCCGACCTTTACTGGTATCCCTCGGGTACATAAGCAAGACCCGCGGCCCTCTGAGCCATCCATGGGTGGAGCGCATTGGGCGCCATCCAGAGAAAGCAGTGCCGCGGAGGGGAGATCCATGCCGCTGTCGTGGTCGGCGGTATGTACCACCGTTCGGGGTTCCACAGGGGGTCTGGGGGCTTCAATACGTTGCTTGGAGGGCGCTCGTGGCCGGAGAAGGAAGGGATGACCGCGGTGGCGGCCTGAATTCATCGTTGGAGCTTCGTTTCCGCCGCGGTTCGGACTCAACCGTGGCTAGGCATCATCACCTATCTATAGCCGGTAAAAGCTTGTTATATGAGTTCGCTTTAGTCTCAATTAGGGCTTGGGTCGTTTGATTTGAATTTGGAGCAGCTGAGCTCGTCGGCCGTATGCGCGCTGACCATGGCGCCGCCGCAGGGGCTGGCGCGCCGCCGTTCCTGGGCACTCGACCGAGGAAGAAACGATCATCGCCGTCCGATTCTCTGCGGAGGGTTAAGATTAGGAGTTCATACCCCTTCGCATAGAGTTAGATCCTGGCCGTTGGTGCTAGATCGTGCGCATCGTATTAGATCGCGCTTTATTAAAAACTCAACCGTCGATCTGCGATCTGACGGCCCACTCGTAGATCAGATCTGGGCCGCATAGTTCTAATCGGGCGGCTCTAGTCATCCGATACCCCTTCGCAGTGCCAAACTTACTAAAGAGTCCCTCTGCTTTCAGGAAACCAACCCGCAGTCCATTGGCACTGTTGACTGAGTCTCGGGAATCTTGCGCCAGGCCCCCTACATTTTCCAGAAAATGACGCCCAGTCCAGTGGTCGTTTAAATTGAATAAATAAAATGGAAAATGGATTTTTAATATGAAAATAATTGCTAGAATTTGTTTAATTCATAGAAAATGCATATTTAGTCCAAATTAATCCATTCCAATTCCTATAATTTTGTAGTATTATTGTTTATTATTTAGTGCCACTGGTTTTACATAAAAGTCACATTAAAATTGTTATCTAAATTAATCTTGTAATAAGCACATAGAATCTTTGGAAATTCATAACTTAAAACCTATAACTCCAAAATTAATGATTCCTGTTCCTATGATCTTATTTTAATATGTATATTATTAATGTGTATTTTGTCCTTATGTTTGGTGTAATGTTAATTTTGCCTATACCATGTATGTTTGAATTGCTACGACTAGTGCGAGGTCACGTGTCACCTGAAGATCATCCTGGTACCTGGATTCTCAAGGCCCAGGCAAGTTGTGCCCTTGATCACTTCTTTTTACCCACTCATGTTCTAATTAATCATAATGATCTGCATAGGTTAATTTTGATGGGACCCAATAGGTTACCCTAGTTTGTCTATCTTTATACCTTGTTTACCACTGAACTTTCTGGGTAGTACTTGCTAGTGCTATATCTGGTTTTGGGTATGGAGATACACTATTCATGATTACACTTTTGTTATCAGTTGTTATTTATTGTTCATGATAAGATCATTATGTTAATTGGAACATGGAGAACCACCCGGGAAAACAGTGCTACCACAAGGGAGGAATGGGACCCCTTGGCTGATTAATTAGGAAAGCTAGTGGAAGACTACCTTACCCGAAAGGGGCAAGGGCAGTAGGGGAGTGGTCAGTGTAGGGAGGCCCTCGGGAGGATTTTGCTGCGATGACGGTCCTGCAAGGGATTCCTGCATTGGAACTTCCTATAAACTATAGCGGGTTTTCGGAAGCTAGTGGAACTTTGTAAAGGCCTCGTAGTGGATCCCTAGCCATTCACCTCGGTAGTGTCTAAGGGCCTTGCAAACCCTGGCGACATGGGATACACGACTTGTGGGTAAAGATGCGCAACCTCTGCAGAGTGTAAAACTGGTATACTAGCCGTGCTCACGGTCAAGAGCAGCTCGGACCCTCACATGATTAAATGATGGAACTAAATTCAATTTGTCATATGCATTGCATCACAGGTGAAGTTGTTACTTTTGTTCTACTATTTAATTGGGCTGGTATTTACTTATACTTAGTAACTGCTAATAAAATTTTGACCAACTTTAAAAGCAATGCTCAGCTCTAACCATCCTCTTTGGTAAGCCTTACACTTCACGTGAGCTCCCACCTTTGGCGAGTTCATGCACATTATTCCCCACAACTTGTTGAGCGATGAACGTATGTGAGCTCACTCTTGCTGTCTCACACACCCCACAGGTCAAGAACAGGTACCGCAGGATGAGGCGCTTGGAGGATGCCGTGATGTGTTCGTAAGAGGTCTAGGTCGTCGTCTCCCAGTCAACTTTGGGTTGCTGGACCGTTGTCTCCTTATAATGTAATTATTTATTTTGTATAGAACTCCTGTTATATATAAAGTTGTGACATTCGATCCTGTGCCACTATACATCATATGTGTGAGACTTGGTCCCAGCATACCTGGTGTTTATGTTCGCGCCCGGGTCTTGGTGCCCCGAAATCCGGGTGTTACATTCTTGCTTTGTTCTCATAAACTTGTTAGTAGTATTGATTTATCACTTCCGCATTATTTAAGAGCAATACTCTTTACAAGCAAGAACTTAGTTTTCATACTCCGATATTTGTATATCTTGTTCCAACCACTAATCAAGGGATCTAGTTGGGGGATAAAGTTTTAATTTTCAGGTTTCGCCTATCCACCCCCTCTAGGCGACTTTCAATATATTTATGTGTCGGACTCTATCAGAGCAACTTTTTAACAGTGTCTGTAGTACTACTAGCATCTATGACTTTCAATTTTACGTGTTCAGTTTTAGTTGATGTTGTGGTTCTTCATAGAATCTTTTCCCCTTCAATGTGCAGGAAGGTTCACATGAGCATCTGAGCAGGCCTTTCGAATCATAATCTGCATGGTTCAGTTCAAAAATAATTATGTAATATTCTGAAACTTTTTACTTTATAATAAAGATACAAGAGCAAGTAAGAAACATTCTATTTGGAGGTTAATCATCTAAAATGTGCATCCATCTGACCCTCTTTGCTTCATTGGAACCAGCTCCACCATATAAGTTGTATGAGACATCAACCAGTCCATTTCTTTTCTCCACCACAACCTTTTATCTTCACATAATGGTTCCAGCTTCCAGAGTTCTCCAAAAACAGTAGCTTTAACATTAAGTCAGCCTTTTACTATCATGGTCAAGGAGCACAGGGACACTAGAGTATACACAAAATAAATTACTTCTAGAAGTGTACCAGAGAGATTGATTATGCCATTAGACAAGGCCAGAGCCGCACAAACGCCCTAAGCTCCTCCTGAAGTATCATAACCGAGCAATAGCTTTGAAATATTTTTCCTTCATGTTTTCAATATTTGAAGCACTCAATGTATATGTAATTGGTTTCTTCACTTTGAAAGGGAGTAGATGAATTGCGATAGGTGTACCCAAGGCTTTGCTCGCACCTCAGAGTTCCTTTGACATAAGTAAAGTTTCCCTTCATGTTTTCAATAAATCAAACTATTCCTTGCTTGTTTCTTGTTCTGTTAAATCTGTAGAATTTAATGTGACAGGTTCCAACTTTGTTGTAGCTGTGAGTGGAGCATGACTTTCCCGCTGATCCCAAGTACTTTGACATAAGCAACTGATGATTACTATGCTCCCATTCTAAGGCAAACGAGTGAGATCCCAGTCCACAACGTGCAACAGTGATCGATCAGTCTGTGTCATTGACCTAAAGCTGCCTCCTCAGAGGCTTCCTCTCAAATCGCCTTTGACTCCTCCCCTACATTCCCATCCTGCCTCTTCACTTGGCTTTCATTCTTTGCTCCTGGTCCCGGTGGCTTCCTCAATCCTTGCTGCTCTCTAGCTCCATCATTGAGGCGCCACCTACGCATATGAGATGTCATGGACCAGTAAGCATAATTATTTAATTAAAATAAAACTAACATGCGTTGTTCCAAAATTTAGTGATGCTAATATTATTTGTTGATAGCTCGATAAATGAAATGCAGGTATGTTGTTTACAAGGAACAACTTTGGCTGAAGCAAGCTGCGACCAACACTCTCATGGCTAGATTGGAGGTCCAAAGATTTAGTTCCCTAGGTCTGACACCAGCAGGAGTTTCCGGTCACTACTATCATCACCATTGGGAGGCTTCTGTATGATCTTGATGTCATTTGCGCTTCGTTGCTCGATCATGTGCTTCACTTTATTGTCCAGATCCAAAAAACGGTGCTAGATTTGGTTCCTAGAGCATTCTTTACATTCTTCATGGGCCATCTGCGCTACAACAGTTGTTGTAGTGTATGGCTAGCTTACAGTTTAATGTTTAGGTAACTGTTTGCTTATTTTATTGTTTTAATACCTCACTAATAAAGTACTTATGTTATAACTAAACGTCAATGGTGTCTGATGTTATAAAAGTCTTGTGCTAATAAAAGGAGGGAAGATTACATCTTTTGTATATTTGGTTCAAAATATGGTCTGGTATCTGATATTGTGACTATTAGTTCATTTATCTTTTGAAAACATGATGTGTTCCATTATGTACAACGTACATTCTTTGAATTCTTTTACATCTCATTCGATGCTTCTTTCTTGCATTAACAATGGTCGAGAAATGACCCTAATACAAACTTTGTTGGTCCGAGATGATAAACTTTATGGGGAACACTTGGTTTCTAATGTCATTTCAAGGGCTTTATATATATTATAGGAGATAAGAGTTTCAGATGAATGAGTTTGTGGTGCAGCTTGGTCAGATTAGACAACAGGTCCATTCTTCTCCTTTGTTGGTGGTTATTTTGCATATATATTTATCTGGTATATGAAATTTTTCACTGATTGTGGTTAATAGTGTGATGACATTGTAGCTAATTTATTTGCATCCGTATTTATCTAGAATTTTCATTGACTCGTTCTTGTCTCGAGCGTAATTTTTAGTGGTGCTTTAATAACCGCTATGAAGGCATGTCACTGAATGCTTTATAAAGTTGACTGACACAATAGGTAAAGAAATGGTTGGTTTGTTGTGCAAGCATGCTTCAAAACATAGTTTTATTGATAGAAAAAATGCTTATATGTACTGGTACTAGAATGCTTCATAATGCTGCAATAGTATAATCAATACTAGGTAATTTGTTATAGTGGCATGAATGTTCCCTTGGTAGAGCATTCATCTATAAGTGACGAGTTTAACTATTATACTGAATAAATTATCATCTTTTATAAATTCTTAATGTTTATTGATTTATTTACTGGAAATCTAAAATAAGCTGAGATTGGTAGGAATGAAGTGAGAATAGCATCGAGCTTACAGTAGAAGTCCATTTCAGATTTTAGTGCGAATGGAAATACATCGTTCTCATCTTTTAGTGATACTAACAAAAGTATAGAATAACAATTAATGTTTGTATATACTATTGTATTTTATTATATTGTTTCCGTAGCAACGCACGGGTATATACCTAGTATATATATATATATATAGTTTATATATTAAGAGCCCTGGGCTTCCAATAATAGAGGAAGCCCAGGCTAGTCAACATGGGCATTTTGGTTGAACCACACCGAGTCAACTGGGCATAGTCACGGCGCCGTTACCCCCGTCAACCAGCCACCTCTCCCACGTTTCCTGTTTCTAAAACCGTACTCGCGCATTCAACGGAGATAAACCAGCGTCCATTTGAAGAAAACCCCAGCCGCGCAGATTTTCCTTTCGTCGGAGGCGACTCCCCAGGCGATTTCCGCGCCTCCAAACCAGCGCAACGCCAATCCACCGCCGCTCCAATCCAGCGCCATTCCATTACTCCTTACATCCTTCAATCTCCCAGCATTGGAGCCCGATTCAAGAAGTTCCAGGTAATCCAACATTGAAATACCCCGAGTTTGCCGTCGATTTTTTGAGCCCTATCGGTCGATTTGAAGTGGATTTGATGGTAACCCTTATTATCCAGCTAAATGTGTGATTTGTATCCGCTTATACATCACTATAATCGGGTCATTGCATCGCGCATTGCATCTTTTTTTTGTTTAGGAGCCCCGATATTAGGGTATGTGTATTTATTCTGTATTCCTACTATCGCCCGACATTCTGCATTTAGGCAAAGGCTGTGGATTAGGTATTTACTGATTTGTTAGCAGATAGTACTTTTATACAACCCAAGTAACATATATATGCTGTTTGTATGTAATATATATGCATATCTTCAGTACTGTTTATGCACATTCACCTGAGTCATTTGTTTACACATTTGTTTTATTATATATGCATATAGTCAGTACTCTTTATGCACATTTACTTTAATGATTTGTTTTCACATATATTTTATTATCAAATATGCTTATTTGTATTTGATATATATGCATATCCTCAGTACTGTTTATGCACATTCACTTGAGTCATTTGTTTAAACATTTGTTTTATTATACATGCATATAGTCAGTATTCTTTATGCACATTTACTCTAACGATTTGTTTTCTCATCCATTTAATTATCTAATATGCTTATTGTATATCATTAATATGCATATCCTCATTACTTTTTATGCCCATTCAATTAAATCATTTTGTGTACACATCTGTTTTATTATATATAAAATATACCCATTGGATTTGATATATATGCATATTGGCAGTAATGTGTATGCTCATTCATACACAAGTTTGTGAACATATATTAAGCATATTTGAATTGTTCTATTTACTTGCATAATTAGTTTACACTTCTGTTCATTATATATAAATACATACAGATACTGTTATTTAAGCAAATGTTATTTAAATATTCATGTTATTTGAGCTAAATGTTTTTATTACTATGAACCAGTTATTAAAATATGTTGTATAGTTAGTTGATGCAAAAAGGCTCTTATTTTATCCTGATCCATTTACAATTATATGAAATATTAAATCAATCTTTATGCTTGTATATAACAATTGCTCATTAAATGATCTCGCATAAATGTAAAAGGTAGTTTAAGTCATGTAATTCCATTTAGCATTATATAGTATGCATTTCAGATAGTTATAGTAAAAATTAGTTTTTTTCTGGCATATATTCTTGCATAAATCAAAGTATTCAAAAACAACTTCCTTTTTCTACAGATTTATTCAGTATTTAGTCATGAAGTCTGTAGATCGCCCGCCCAGTAATCCAAAAAGATTAACTATTGAATCCAGTCAGGAGGTTTTTTCAATTGACATTTCCAGACGTACAAGATCCAGCAGCTCAGCTCACCAAGACGATATTCCTCAAAATCAGGAGCAGAATGAGCCACAGCCAGCCCCAATCCATCGTGTTCGCAGAAAGGCTTTAGCTTGTCGTTTAAAAAGAAAACCTCCTGCTCCAGCCGCTCTCTCTGACGACGATTTCATGGATGCTCCATCGTTAAAGCGTCAATTCAGATCTGCATCACCTTCTCCTTCAGAACAAATCAGCTCAAAGAAGTTAAAAGTACCTTCTCCTCAAGTTCCGACCGTGAAAAGAAGCCCAAAGTATAATATCATTGCAAAAAAAAACTCTCCTAAAAAGAAGTCTCCTGTCAAATCACAGGTAATATTTATATATTTATGTTTATTCATGTGTTAATCATTGTGCCCAATCAATTTTGAATTTTCTCCCACTTTAAATTTATGTATATTATTATCAACAAATATGGTGTTTACTTTTTTTAGTGTTGTAGACTAGTTATTTACAAGCCTATAATAAATATCCCTTGTATGTAAATATAGTATCATTAGTTCTACCTATATATATACTTTCTGTATTAATGCATATTCATTTATGCTTCTAGAAATTGAATATCCGATGCATTCCCTTTGATGTTATTGTATCATCATGGATAATGAGCGATCGGCAGCGTGATGCCGTCGCTAGGTTGGGATTTTCTAGCATATTTGATTTGCGAACTGATGCATTGGAGAGCAGATCACTTATCAGGTGGTTGATGGACAAATTAGATCCAAATGACATGACCATACACCCAGGGGCTGGCAAAGAACTTAAGATAACAAAAGATACGGTTCATCTGATTTTGGGGTTGCCATGTGCCGGAGGAGGTAGAGAGTTTACTGATTGGTACGGTGAAATCGATGCTGCTGCTAATCTGAGACGTCATCTCAATGTCTGTAAAGAAGAATTTGATGTTGTCAAGCTTCAAGATAAGATAGTGCTTGGCAACGATGATGAGCTATCAATTAGATGTTTTTTTCTCATTCTATTCAATCGACTTCTGTTTCCTTCTGCTTCTTGGGGCATTACAAACAATGAGGTACTCATGACTTCAAACATGGCCCGAATGGCTGATATTGACTGGTGTCAACTAGTTTACACGGATTTGTGCGATGCTGCCGCACGTTGGCATAAAAGGAACAAAACAAACATCACAGCAACAATATATGGATGCTCACTCATTGTTTTAGTAAGTAATTTTTTCTTGTTTACTGTGCATATATATGGTATGCAAATATTTGTTATGTACTAATTTTATATATTTGTGCATTCCTTTTTTTCAGATTTACTATCTTGATCACCTACATCACCCTGCTGCTCCGGATAACAAATATGGTACTCCACGCATTAAGTTTTTTGATAATGAGACCATAAGAGAGTTGGCTCGGGGTGACAGACGCCCCCCCGTAAAACTGGTGAACCATTCGGATATGCAGAGGTTAGACACAAACAAATTTTTTGTCCTGTTATACAGATGTTAAAATATTATTACTGCTAACTGTTCTATTTGATTTTATACAGTTTCGTAGCCGTTCAGAAACGTGTTACGTCATTGCTCCAGAACGGCCTGCTTCTGCCGTTTTCAACATATATGTGCCACGTATCAAGAATTTGATTGGCAACAAGTTGCAATGTTTGCCCTCCTAGCAGCGTCCAATGTTTCAATCATTGTTTGATGCTCATGACAAAGAGGTGGATAAATGCTGTGATTCCCTACAACTGAGCCATCAGATGATTGTTTCGAAGCAGATTGAACTCTCTGAAACATTTGGTGAAATGATCGATGATGTTTTGAGAGCTGCAACGCAGCGCGATTCACAGCCAGAAGGTTTTAGTATTTATGTTTATTTTTTTTAAACTAATCAAGTTCACAAATTATTTCCGGAAAATAATATATATATTAATTTATACTCATACAAGCAGCAACATATTTTTCTAGTGTATTTCATTTATGAAAACTGTATTTTATTTATGCATCCTGATAGTATACTGATGTAGTTTGCAAATTTGTATTTTTAACCATTTTTTATAACGATACATTTATAATGCCGTTATATTCAGTAACAACTACTATATTATTATATGTTCCAAATGTAGATAACCCCCACTCCCTCAATGCCTCCAACAAATGATCCAGTATCCACACCAACTGTTCCAACACCTGATAAACAACAACATGATCAGGAAAACCATGTTCCTACTGATCATATCAAAGTATCAGATGATGTAAGTTTTCTCATACAAACTATATATACTATGCATATATTCTATTCTGCATACAAGTTACCGTTTATTCAAATCTCAGTTGTTTCCATTATAGATTGTCAGTGGGAACGTCTGCAAAAAAGCTGAAGTTATGGATGATCCTATTTTTGACAAGACTCCAAAATCTAATGTTTGACTTCCTTATATCATTATTATTATTATTTCAATTACAATGTATGCAAGTAACATTAATATATAAGCATTCTTTATTTTTTTTAACTTCCCAGGCTCCCACAACAGACAAGCCTGCTGCTCCTAAGTCAACACCAAATATAAATAGTGTAAGTATTTACACCTTCATCATATTATGCTAATATTAATTTTTCCCTATGTTTCATTACGTTTATATTAATAAATTTATTGGTTACAGGAAGGACAAAAATCTGTTACACATGATACTCCTGTATCTGGTGCACCTCTGTTCGATAAAACCCCATTGACAGATGTAAGACATGTTGTAATTTTCATATTTTTCCTATTTATACAATAAGACATACATATTTATGCAACTATTTACTAACATTTATTCAAATATTAGGCAACTACTGACCTGGTTGCAAAGGATAGTTCCTGTAAAGCTGCAGTCGCTGGACATCCCCACGTGTCACGTGAAGACTGTGCTCGCAACCTGCTTAAGTTCATTTTGTCAGGAAAACTAGATCTGAGCATGTATGTATTCGTTATTCAAATTCCAATTAAGTATAATTAGAAGGATTGTAATCAAAGTTTTTTCCCCAGGTCTATCATTAATTTTGGAGGATTTGGAGGGTCTGTCCTTGATGTTGTCCAGTCGTTTGGTCCCAACAAATGTCTTGAGAATACTTTCATGCAGGGATTTATCGACTGTATTCGTCAGGATGATGTATTATACAATCCAGATTCTGTAATCAACACTCTAATACTGAACGTCAACGTTGGGGTAATTGTTTCTCCACAATTTTGTATCTTATTGCAACACTTACTTTATAAATATATAATACCAATCAAGTTATTTTCTTTGTCCAGACCGTTTTGAATATTGAGGAGTTTGAACAACACAGTTCAAATCCACAGCCCTTCACAACATCACTTCTTAAAGAACATCTTGAACCGACCCTACCTTCAGATGATGTTCTTAACCAGATTAAATTGGTGAGTTCTAATCAGTTTCGTTTGTACAAATGTTAGAATGTACTTTTGGTTACTAGTTTTATGTTGTATTAGTTTTAATTTTTCATATGCATAGTATAAATCATTCATAATTTTACATATATATTTAACAGATCCTGGTCCTATGCTACGCCGAAGCCACTGGAACCTTTATGCAATCAATTTTGAACGTCGTCGAATAGACATCTTAGATTCAAACCCTTATGGTACATTGCTTGGAGGCACTACATGGAAACAAATCCATAATGATCAAATGATGATAAATGGAACGAAGATACCTTGGTCCAGACTAATAATGAGAAGACTTAGCATTGCCTTACATGAAGCTCGACCTGAGTCAACTGTACCAAAGTTTGGCAACTACAAGATTGGGCTTCTTCCCAATTGTCCAACCATGACACCAGGGTCAAATGATTGTGGTTTTTTTGTCGCAAACTTCCTCCGCTACTACGATTTTGATGATGGCGACTTATCAGAATTTTATACTCCGGTATGTCACTAAATTAGTTTTCTAATCTTGCATATATTACTCCTTCAGATTTTATTCTACCATTAAATTGATATTATGGCTATTTCAGGATGAACCATTGGACCAACGTGCCTTTGTTCTGCATTACCTTACCTTTCATCGCAACAACATGGTTGCCCCCCTTCCTGCAGAACTGCTGCCTTTCAAGTATTCTCCAAGGAGACGCCGCTGTTTGAAAGCCAAGACTTAGATAGCATAGCTGAACATGATTCCCTGTGCGATGCACAAAACTGTTTATGTTACTTGTTAAGTCACTTATGTCAGGCCTCTGATAATGTGTTTGATACTCTGTGTGCCACTTATGTTCAATGTGGCTAATGTCTATGCTACTTCGCATCAGTTTTTATCTGAAGTGTGTCAAACATAATTGTTACCAGAATGGCTATTTATGTTATCTGTTAACAAATTCTATGTTAGTTCATCTCCAGTTTGTGAGTTGGTTAATCTTTTTGCTTCCAAGGTTTGGCTTATTTTTATTATCATATTGTTTCAATATTCAAGTTTTATGCATAATATATACTTCCTTATTTTATATACACTAGGTTCATCTTTTATACATTTTTTCACGCTAATTATGCTAATCGTAACAAGTGTTTATGCTATATCCTGTTTGTTGTATTTGAAGTGTGAAACCGACGTATGCACTCCCATTTGATTAGTATTGTTAAGTGTATACAGTTTTATATAACATTAATGTCCAGACCTTCCGATTGCTAAACGTTCAATGCCAATTTGTTGTGCATATTCAGTTACATAATTTGTGTAATTGTCTATATTTACGCAGCATTTTATAGTTTTATATCTACGCATTATATAACCCTTTCATGCAAACTACTGAATTTCGAACAAAATAAAGCATAAGTCATTGTGATATTACAAGTTTCTTCTAAATCGACCACTCGTTAGTCACACTTCAAATTATTCGCCCAAATCCATATGCTCATCGGCTTCTTCATTTTCCACTTCTTCATCAATACGATGTTTTTTGCAGTCGATGTTTCATTCCACTGTGGAGCAGTTGTTTTATTGTTTAGTCTTGATCCGGCTGGCCATCCTCTCTTTCGATTAGACAGTTTTGCTAGCCTTGCCCTGTTCTCTTCCACAGACAGACATGTTCTGCTATTATGCCCATCTGCTATTCCACACAAATGGCATCTCCTATTCTTCTTTTTCTCTCCTTTCGCACCTAGTCTCATAATCCTATCTTCTGAATTTTTGATTGTCCGTCCCTTTGGTCTTGCACGATCCGGCATACTCAGATTTATAACATCCACATTTAAATTCAACCTCTGCATAATAATAGACGTTACTATTTAGTATACACATATTTACATATATTTATACCAATCAGTAAAATCATTTATCAATGCTCACCTTTTTAGCTTCTGACGATGCAGCAATATTTTCCATTTGTTCATGTGCTACGTGACACGGAGAACTTGTCTCACCAACCTCATGTGAAAATCTCATGTTGTCCTCCTTTAAAGCCCAACCCAAATACATCAACATTTACATGCAGCATAAAAATATATTTTCATTTTAGACAAATAAACAATATTATTTTAATATGTACCTGGTTACCAGTTGTTATTATTGTTAATGCATGTTCACATCCAGTCCTGGTGTTATGCGAATCCTACAAAATATTATTTGCTTATTACATTGATATTATATATTCATTATATACAATACTTCATGCAAGCTTATATATATATATCTTTTACATACCTTATTATGACATGTAATTGTATTGTCATCTTCCATCCCATCGCCAGCATTAATTTTATTCAACTCTTCTTCCTGGTACAAAATAACATGTTACTTATGCATAATTTATGTTACAAATACTATAACACTAAAACATCTGCAATATTATTACCTTGTCTTCCTCATCACTAACATCTGTTGACTCATTACATCCAATATCTGGCTCCAATCGGCTTAGAACGACATCGAGCTCATCCAACACATCCATCGCCTTATCGTACCCTGCTTTTGACATACACGCCTGACGAACTACTTTCATAGTTTTCGTTAACAACATTTTCTGTCTGTATGATTTAGTAACTCCATCCTTCCCCCTGAAGCTCTTATCAATTCTTTCAAACGGAACATCTTTTCTTGATGAGACAGTGTACCTTTGCAATATATACTTTGAAGGTATCTTTTCAACTTGAAGATGCATGAAGGCTCTTAAAAGATGAACACACAATAGACCTGAAAACATGAAAACGAACCATTATTTCAAAAATATACATTAATTGTACTACAATCATCAAATTCTCTAGTATGCAAATTTTTTATGCTAACCAACATAATACGTACAAACCTGTATGTTCCCACTGTTTGCACTCGCATGTATACTCCCCAGCTTCTATGTCTGCTGATATCTTGAATTGATGTTGTCCCCACACAATTTTATTAGACCGTTTTGTATGCTGTACGATCCATTCATTATCACATCCGTCTGGGTCCTTTAATATTTTGTATGCAGTGGCGTATTTCATTGATTCCTCGAATCTATTCATAACAGCTCTGGTGTATGCTCTAGAGACTCTCACTTCGAACCTATATAATGTATCTGTTGTCCTTGGTGCCTATAACACATTATTATCATAATTAAACAAATTATTTACATAATTATATGCAAACCGTTATTGCTAACAAGCACGACATACCTTGCTCACCAATGCCTCCTTTGATTCTTTCATTTTCCTGCTGTGCAACATTTTCATCATTTGTTTAGCGAACTCATGCAGTGGGGTGTTCGCATCTACATGTGATTGCTTCACTAATCTGTTCATGCTCTCACTTCGTTGTGTAGATACCATTACCCCACAGAAGTCATTTTTAAAAAATGCAGGTATCCATTCTTTTCTTATTTCATATAATTTGCGTAGAGTTATATCTTCATGAAGATTGAACTCCTCTAGCATCATTTCCCAGGCACATTCAAACTCATGAGGAGTTAATGGATGATGTATAATAGACTGGAATGTTGTTTTAAAATCCTTAACAGCAAACCTGACATATATCTCATTCAGGAACGGCATAAATCTGTTCTGTACATGCCATAAGCACAGTCTGTGAACTGTTTTTGGAAATACAGTTCTCAGAGCAATTGGCATTGCAGGATCTTGATCTGTAATTGTTCACAGATTATTCAGTTATTTTCACAATAAATTAATTCATTGTTTTGCATAACAAATTTATATATCACATACCTGTAAGCATAACTGACCCTCGTCTCCCATACATGTTTTGAATGAATTGAAAGCCCATTCAAAAGTCTGTACTGTTTCATCTCCCAACAAAACAAATCCAAACACTGTACACTGTAGATGGCTGTTAGCTCCAACAAACATGCCCAGTGGTTTATCATATATATTTGTCTTGTGTGTTGTATCAAATGTCACAGCATCACCATAATCTGCGTATTCCCCCTGCATGCTTGCGTGTGACCAAAAAATACTAACTATTTTCCCATCATCGTCTAGCTGGAAATCACAAAAAAATTGTGGATTCTGTTTTTTGCATTCTCTAAAGAAAGCCAAAAGTTTGGCTACATCATTTGAGCAATTTTCTCTTCTCCTGGCTGCCCTCCTACATTTGTTTGAACAAAAAATTGTTACACACACATTTACTATAGTAAAATTCCTAGCTATTGATATATACACATGTAACAAAAAAGTATTGCTTACATATTTTTCAGATCTTGAGCAGTTACCGGTACGTTCTCCGGCCCATCATGCATTTCTGATATGAAATCAACTATGCAATGCTGCGGCACTCGGCTATCATGCATTGCATCCACAAAATTTATGAACTCAGCATCCCTAATTTTGTTGCAACGTAAATGTTGTTTCTCTGCTTCGTCAGTTATGAACTCATGGTTATGCTCCAAGTTTACCAGTTCAAGTTTTGTAGCTACAACCATTTTGTTTTCATCATCATATATTTTTTTTAATTTTATTCCAGCTTTGCATTGTGTACGCCCCGATGATCTATTCCTCATCCTAGGTGTATCATTTGATTTTGCTGCACTTTTACCTTCACGTGAACAATTTATCCACTTACTGAATGTCTTCTCTCTGTATTTCTTCAGTGGAAATCCAACTTCATATGCATACCTTTTATAGAATTTATATGCATCATCAACATCCTTGAAAGTCATCCCTACCGTTGGCACTATAGTTGGATCAATGTTTTTTGCCTGCTATTTCATTGTCATTGTTGTTTGTACCATTGAATATGTTCACAACAATAT
The DNA here is from genome assembly GCA_029449295.1 of Zea luxurians. Classification (NCBI taxonomy): domain Eukaryota; kingdom Viridiplantae; phylum Streptophyta; class Magnoliopsida; order Poales; family Poaceae; genus Zea; species Zea luxurians. Next base: position 101,980,395 of record JAOPSE010000011.1, read on the forward strand.
AATCAATCGATAATCAAATACAGCGACTGGACTTACATGTGAACGCAGTATCTGTGGCGTATCCATCTCCCTGGAGCTAATATTGGACATAGGAGGTCGAACCCTTTGTTCTCCTTCTTCCCCTATGCTCATCTCGGTGATCGCATGACCCATTAGAGCAGGCGGTGGTGTCACCAGTGAGTTACCACCAACTCCTCCCTCTGTCTCTGGATCAAGACGAACGCCATCTCCTTCCATCGCCGGCGACCCTCCAGAGCCGGCCATCTCCAACTCCGATTAGTTATGCAGTCTTAGTGGTCTTTTTTTCCGAATGAAAGTAAATCTCGGATACTATAAAAGTAACCGCATCCACGTTTACAGGGTCTCCCGATTATTTCGGAAACCGTCCCGTTATTATGGCGACGTCTTTGTCAAACTAAAATTCATAATATAAAATTTACGCACAATGACACAACGTTTTACGCCATTCGGTATATAATGTTTATGCATCTATTATGCCGCTTCGGTTTTATGCCATATCTTTCAACATCTTATGCTTCATGTTTTTTTACCTTCCGCACATTACTTACCATGCAAGATCCATAATTTACGCGCCCACGTATCCCAGTAATCACGTTTGCATGTGACATATATTCCCTTTAATTCCGCGCAATTTCCTTACCATTCAAACAACCGCGTCACGGCGCCGTCTGTCCTGCATGCCTCCTCTCAGCCCCACGTTAAAACACAGGCGCGCCTGTTCCATCGGCCAGACCTCGGGAACCGACCTGGGCTTCCTTTAATATCCGAAGCCCAGAGCTCCCGTTATACTTGCCCTATATCTATATATATATATATATATAACTTATACATATTAAAACGCATTCGTTTTCTAAAGTTGTTAAAATAATCATAGCAGTGTTTACATTTTTGAATTTAAAATGATAGTTTTCGCCTTGTAAAAAATTATAGTCCTCTTAATAAAGTTATAGTTATGTTTTCTAATAAAATAGAAATGGCCAATTGTTCGCTATCTTCAATTCAGGATGTATTTATGTTCATATTGTTAGCTTTCACAGATAAATGTTTAGGGATAACTAAGGGCACCAATTTAAAAACGCAATGTTTAATATTGTGTTTTATAATTTTACAAACCCATAATCTTAGATATATCATATATAGATCGTAAAGATTTAAAAGATTCACCCAATGCTTATATATTTATAATTTAAATATCTTCAATTTTTTATCTTATTATATAAGACATATGCTAAACCTTTTTTTAAAAAAAGAGTGTCTTCTCTGACCTGACAGTAACATATGCATGCATGCTTCCTGATGTCGTCGTCGTCCTCCGCGGGCACTCCGGCAAGTACTTTGCTCCTCGATCCAGGGCCACAACACATGCTCCAAGCGCTATGCATCCCTGTGGTCGTCTTGGCGTGCGTCCTGGTGCTGGTGACCACGCGCGCGCGGTGTCATTCACCCTCGTAGTGTCGTGCGCCCTTGTGGCGTGCGGGCAGCGGCGCGGGAGATGGTGTTGAACATCGACCTGGCCCGACAAAAGGAGGCGCTGCGGCAGGCGGAGCGTAAGAGCATGAATAAGAGCAATGCCTTGGCTAGCACTAGCTGTTGGATTAATGTGGGCTTGGCCCAAATTAATATTCAATAATAGTCAATGCTAATGGCCCACTTTAATGCTATGGTGTACTAATTATTTAGTACCATATTGGAAGTTCAAAGGACAAATCAATCAACTTAAATAGGTGGACCATTGGTGCATCTATTGAGAAGTTGAGAAAAGGATGAAGGACTGCCACACGCGCGCGCGCGCCGCCGCCGCCGGCCGGGCCGTGGCCCCGTGGTGGATCGGACCTTGGTCCGAATATTCCTTTCAAACGGTTGCGCATTTTGCCTGGAGTGATGACCGTCCGTTTCCTGTCTTATGGCTAGTAACGGACGTCAGTTACTGTCGTCAGTTTCCAGTGGCTAGTAACGGACGTCAGTTTCTAGTTCTAAATGCGCGACCGTTTCTGTCCGTTGCTCTTCTCCCTCCTTCTGACCGCCTATAAGAATGGAGAGGGGAGGGCTCTTCCAGCTACGCGAATTGCAGACAACACATTCCCGTCCCATCTTCTGCGAGCACAGAGAGAGTGGGAGAGCAGGCCTCCGAAATCACCGACCGCAGAGATACACTTGCACGGGTGTGCGGGCGATCAGATTTTTGGGGAGCGTCTTCGCGACTGCTCGCGTGATCTGCTTCGTCCACAGCTTGCTGTTCTTCTTCCCGGCGACCGTTCGAGGGACTGCACAGCGTACATCTTTCTGCACCGACTTCGTACGGCTACATCGAACAAACACACGAGATGTCTCGTGTGAATGGAGCCACTGATGCCTTGAGCATCGGTCCCTCCGCTGGGTACACTCTGTTCTTCGTATTTGTGCATGTTTCATTGCTGTTTACTGCTTATGCGAGTAGTTATACACACATGCACATACATGTCATCACAAATATCGCACTGTTTTTCTGGATTAAATTAAAACTGAAAATGCCTAACTTTCTAACAATCCAAAAATCTGATATTAGGCATTTTTCTGTTAGTGGTTTTGCTGCTGCGTTAAAACCAAGTGAACCTTTTGATGGGACGTTTTACAAGAGATGGCGTAGTAAGATGATACTGTGGTTGACCGCAATGAACTGCTATCACGCCGCACAGGGGAAACCCGAACAGTTCACTCCTGAAGAGGAGAGAATGTTCGACGTTGCCGATAACCTGTTTCGAGGCGCCGTGATTGGCGCTCTTGCCAACAAGTATGTTGATTCTTATCTAACGTGCACATCTGCAAAAGAGTTATGGGATGCATTAGATGAGAAGTTTGGTGTTTCTGATGCTGGTAGCGAGCTGTACATCATGGAGCAGCTGTTTGACTATAAGATGGTGGAAAACCGTCCTGTAGTTGAACAGGCTCATGAAATACAGGCACTGGCTAAAGAACTCGAACAATTCCCATGTGTCTTGCCTGACAAGTTCGTGGCCGGCGGTATTATCGCTAAACTGCCACCTTCTTGGACGGATTTTGCTACCACTCTAAAACATAAGAGACAAGAGTTTAGCGTGGCTGAGCTTATTGGTTCTCTTGATGTTGAGGAGAGGGCGAGAGCAAAAGACACTCGTGGAAAAGGAGTTGAGACTTCTAGTGCCAATATGGTACAAAAGAAGAACTCCAATGCATCACATAATAATAAAAAGAAAAACAAGCAACAGAATGCCACGAAGCCCAAGCAGGCAGCCTCGTTCAAAAAGAAGAACAAAGGAGCTGGTTGCTTTGTTTGCGGGAGTACTGATCATTGGGCAAGCGCTTGTCCAGACCGCAAATTTAAGCAAGAGAAAAAACCAGCTCAAGAGAAGAAAACAGTAAACATGGTTGTTAGCGAGACTGCAGAAGGAACATCGGGGTATGGTAATCTTTTACCTACTGTTCTTTCAGTGTGTCAATCCCCTGAGTGGTGGGCTGATACCGGTGCTAATATTCATGTGTGTGCTGATATTTCTTTATTTTCTTCTTATCAGTGCAAAGGGACTGGAGCCTTGCTGATGGGGAACGGATCACATGCGCGTGTTCTTGGTGTTGGTACAGTCATTCTGAAGTTTACTTTGGGAAAGACGGTGCTATTGAAGAACGTGCAGCATGTCCCCTCCATCAAAAAGAATCTAGTTAGTGGCTCTCAATTGTGCCGAGATGGCTACAAAATTGTCTTTGAGTCTAATAAATGTATACTGTCTAAGTACGGAACGTTCGTTGGAAAAGGCTATGACAGCGGAGGCTTGTTCCGCTTATCTTTGCATGATGCGTGTAATAAGTCTGTGAACAATGTTGTTTCGAATGAGTCGTATATTTGGCATTCACGACTTTGTCATATCAATTTTGGTTGTGTCTCGCGGCTAGCAGATTTAAATTTAATCCCGAAATTTGATTTAGTCAAAGGTTCTAAGTGCCAGGTGTGTGTGCAATCTAAGCAACCTCGCAAGCCTCACAAGGCTGCGGAGGCGAGGAATTTGGCACCACTAGACTTAATACATTCCGATTTATGTGAGATGAACGGAATATTGACTAAAGGAGGCAAGCGATATTTTATTACTTTTATCGATGACTCTACTAGATTTTGTTATGTGTATCTCTTAAAATCAAAAGATGAAGCTTTGCATTATTTTAAGACCTACAAAGCTGAAGTTGAAAATCAACTCGAGAGGAAAATTAAACGGTTAAGGTCTGATCGTGGTGGAGAATATTTTTCGGGTGATTTTTCTGATTTTTGTGTGGAACATGGTATTATTCATGAGAGGACACCGCCATACTCACCACAATCCAATGGGGTTGCTGAAAGAAAGAACCGTACTCTAACTGATTTGGTTAACGCCATGTTAGAGACTTCAGGGCTATCTAAGGAATGGTGGGGTGAGGCGATCTTGACGGCGTGTCATGTCCTGAATAAAGTTTCCACAAAGAACAAAGAAATCACACCATTCGAGGAATGGGAAAAGAAGAAATTAAATATCTCCTATTTGCGCACCTGGGGTTGTTTGGCTAAAGTGAATGTGCCAATTAACAAGAAGCGCAAATTAGGACCGAAAACTGTTGATTGTGTTTTCCTTGGGTATGCTTTCCACAGCATTGGATATAGGTTTTTAATTATAAACTCTGGAGTACCGGACATGTTGGTTGGTACAATTATGGAGTCCAGAGATGCTACGTTTTTTGAGGACGAATTTCCCATGAAAGCTACACATGATACGTCTAATGATGAACCAACGATACCCCATGAGCACTTTATTCCGGTAGAACACACTGAGGAATCCCATATACATAATCATGTGGAAAATGACAATGTATCAACTCGAAAGAGTAAGAGACCAAGGATTGCAAAGTCCTTTGGTGATGATTACATTGTATATCTTGTGGATGACACACCAAGTACCATTGAAGAGGCATATTCCTCTCCTGATGCTGACTTTTGGAAGGAAGCAATAAGGAGTGAGATGGATTCTATTATGTCTAATGCAACTTGGGAGGTAGTTGAGCGTCCTTATGGGTGTAAGCCCATTGGAAGTAAATGGGTGTTCAAGAAAAAACTTAGGCCTGATGGTACTATTGAAAGGTACAAGGCGAGGCTTGTAATTAAAGGCTATTCACAGAAGGAAGGTGAGGATTTCTTTGATACTTATTCACCTGTGGCTCGATTGACCACAATCTGTGTGCTACTTTCTTTGGCTGCCTCTCATGGTCTACTCGTCCATCAAATGGATGTTAAGACAGCATTCCTAAATGGAGAGCTAGATGAGGAAATTTACATGGAGCAGCCAGCTGGGTTTGTAGCAAACGGTCAAGAAGGCATGGTGTGTAAATTATTGAAATCTTTATATGGCCTAAAACAAGCACCTAAGCAATGGCATGAAAAGTTCGATAGAACTTTGACATCTGCCGGTTTTGTTGTGAACGAAGCAGACAAGTGTGTATACTGTCGGTATGGTGGGGGCGAGGGAGTAATTTTATGCCTATATGTTGATGACATTCTAATCTTGGGGACGAGTCTTGATGTGATTAAAGAGACAAAAGACTTTCTGTCTAATAATTTTGAAATGAAAGATTTGGGAGAAGCTGATGTTATTCTTAACATTAAGCTACTGAGAGAAGGCATTGGTGGGATCACTCTTGTGCAATCCCATTATGTGGAAAAGGTTTTGAGTCGCTTTGGTTTTAGCGAATGTGAACCTGCTCCAACGCCTTATGATCCTAGTAAACTATTAAAGAAAAATCGAAGGATAGCTAGGGATCAATTGAGATATTCCCAAATAATTGGTTCACTCATGTACTTAGCTAGCGCTACGAGGCCTGACATCACATTTGCTGTGAGCAAACTTAGTCGATTTGTTTCAAATCCGGGAGATGATCACTGGCGTGCTCTTGAGAGAGTTTTGCGCTATCTAAAGGGTACTATGAGTTTAGGCATCCATTATACCGGGTACCCAACAGTACTGGAGGGTTATTGTGATGCAAACTGGATATCTGATGCTGATGAGATATATGCCACAAGTGGATATGTGTTTTCACTTGGAGGTGGTGCTGTTTCATGGAAGTCTTGCAAGCAGACCATCTTAACGAGGTCGACTATGGAAGCAGAACTCACAGCATTAGATACCGCTTCAGTTGAGGCTGAGTGGCTTCGTGAACTCCTTATGGATTTACCGGTGGTTGAAAAACCTGTGCCGGCTATTTCCATGAACTGTGATAATCAGACTGTGATAATTAAGATAAACAGTTCTAAGGATAATATGAAGTCGACAAGGCACATAAAGAGGCGTTTGAAATCTGTCAGGAAATTGAGAAACTCCGGAGTAATAGCGTTGGATTATGTCCATACGTCTAAAAATCTGGCAGATCAATTTACTAAGGGACTATCACGTAGTGTGATAGATAGTGCATCAAGTGAGATGGGCATGAGACCCACCTAAAGTTTATCATAGTGGTAACCTGTTCTATGTGATCGGAGATCCCGTGAATTAGAATGGTGAAACAAGCTAGTGGTAGACTGAGAGGAAAGACCCTTAATAAGGCTCATTTCAGATGCATATCTTTCCTTACTGTAAGGTAGGTTGGTGTTTACACCTTAATATGTTCCAAGTGGCTTTGTGAAGCAAAGATGTTGTCCTACAGAACATCTTTAGAGGAACATACCTATATGGGTTAACTGCTAGTCACAGTTTATGAGATCTGGGTGGTTTCTAGATACCCATGAAAGGCTATGGAGTTTGACTTATATGCTCCAACCAGAGGGGATGCGTTCAGCAATCTAGTACTGGTAAAGAGTTTAGATGAAACTCATTCCACGCAAAACTGCCAATTCAAGGCCTAGTCCATTGTGCAGTTGTGGTCAAGTGTAGTCTAAGTTCTAGGTGGATGTTCAACTTAACAGTCTCCATCGAAACACCAGTATATCAAACGTTTGAGATGATGAGAGCTTTTTAGTGTGACTTAGCATTTGGTGGGGATTGTTGGATTAATGTGGGCTTGACCCAAATTAATATTCAATAATAGTCAATGCTAATGGCCCACTTTAATGCTATGGTGTACTAATTATTTAGTACCATATTGGAAGTTCAAAGGATAAATCAATCAACTTAAATAGGTGGACCATTGGTACATCTATTGAGAAGTTGAGAAAAGGATGAAGGACTGCCACACGCGCGCGCGCGCCGCCGCCGCCGCCGGCCGGGTCGGGCCGTGGCCGTGGCCGTGGCTCGTGGCTCGTGGCTCGTGGCTCGTGGCTCGTGGCTCGTGGTAGATCGGACCTTGGTCCGAATATTCCTTTCAAACGGTTGCGCATTTTGCCTGGAGTGATGACCGTCCGTTTCCTGTCTTATGGCTAGTAACGGACGTCAGTTACTGTCGTCAGTTTCCAGTGGCTAGTAACGGACGTCAGTTTCCAGTTCTAAATGTGCGACCGTTTCTGTCCGTTGCTCTTCTCCCTCCTTCTGACCGCCTATAAGAATGGAGAGGGGAGGGCTCTTCCAGCTACGCGAATTGCAGACAACACATTCCCGTCCCATCTTCTGCGAGCACAGAGAGAGTGGGAGAGCAGGCCTCCGAAATCACCGACCGCAGAGATACACTTGCACGGGTGTGCGGGCGATCAGATTTTTGGGGAGCGTCTTCGCGACTGCTCGCGTGATCTGCTTCGTCCACAGCTTGCTGTTCTTCTTCCCGGCGACCGTTTGAGGGACTGCACAGCGTACATCTTCCTGCACCGACTTCGTACGGCTACATCGAACAAACACACGAGATGTCTCGTGTGAATGGAGCCACTGATGCCTTGAGCATCGGTCCCTCCGCTGGATACACTCTGTTCTTCGTATTTGTGCATGTTTTATTGTTGTTTACTGCTTATGCGAGTAGTTATACACACATGCACATACATGTCATCACAAATATCGCACTGTTTTTCTGGATTAAATTAAAACTGAAAATGCCTAACTTTCTAACACTAGCCACGACATCCGGTCTGCGTTGTCACGCCATCGCCGGCCTCGTGGACATGTCACGATCGTGGACATGGAAAACCTTGAGCAGACGGGAAAGATGCAGCTGGAGGAAGCCGAGTTCAGCATGGCGGACGTTCTGTAGGAGACGGTGGACATGGCTAACGTGACGGGCATCCGGCGAGGAGCCGAGAGGTGGTCTGGGACCACTGCGATACTTCTCGATCCTGATATGTGAGGCCGTCCTCGGGGACAGCAAGCGCCTCTCAAACAGATCATGGACAACCTACTCGGCATGCAACGCCCTTAATGTTCGAAAACTATGTTCAGGTGAACAATGGCTAAGGCGGCACAGGCTTGCGCCTCTCGGAATAGTGCAATCCTTTGTAAGTTACCTATCAAATATACGTACTATGAGTATATATGTACATATATGTATCTCCTGTCCATTTTCCGATGATCGATCTATGTTGATCTTGCATCATAGGTACGTCTGATGGGATGATAGATTAGCATCAAGGACAAAGAGCCCGGAGAAAAGGGAACATGCTCCTGAAGATAAGCGAGGTGCAACAACGTACGTCAAGACATAGAAGAAGGACCCGTCAGTTCCATTAGGCACACTGAACCGCTCTAGTTTCATTGGCCCCAGCGTTTGAAGAAGCCAACAACAACTTCAAGAAGGCTGTCGGAGTACGGAGAATCCATACTCCGATCGCCGCTTTGACCGCGCACGACGAGACATGGAGGAGAACCTGCAGAAGGCTGTCGATGCCGGCCGGGTTGGATCTTCGCCTGACAAAGCCGTTCGCGAGAGTGCTTCAGACATCTAATGGCCAACTATGTCAAAGTCCACGCAGGTTCTGAGCACATGTATCCAGCTGCGAGGGCATATAGGAAGGAAGTTTTTGAGCACCATGTCAACCAAGTTAGAAGTGTGCGTAAGATTGCTGAGTATTTAGACCAACATCACAAATTTATTTGGTATAGGAGTGGTTTCGACACATCGATTAAGTGTGACTACATAACAAACAACATGGCAGAGGTCTTCAACAACTGGATAAAGGACCACAAAGACTTGCCTGTTTGTGACTTAGCTGACAAGATCAGAGAGATGACCATGAAGTTGTTTCATAGAAGGAGAAGGATAAGTGAAAGACTTCACGGCATGATTTTGCCATCTGTTTTGTCTACATTGAATGCTTAGACAAGAGGATTGGGCCACTTGACAATTGTGAAAAGCGACAACTACATGGCTGAAGTTAGGGACAACACAAATTGTATGTCCAAACATGTAGTTAAGGGAGAGTTGAGACAATGTTCGTGTGAGGAGTGGCAGCATACAGGGAAACCTTGCCAACATGGTTTAGCACTCATTATTGCCCAGGACCTAAGGAATGTTGGTATGGAGAACTTTGTTGATGACTATTATTCTGTTGATAAATTTAGGAAAGCTTACTTGAGAAGGGTGCCACCAACTGAAGATCGTTCTTTTTGACCAACTGTTGATTTTGCATCTGAAGTTTGTGCACCTATGTCTAAAAGAGGAGTGGGACGACAACGAAAAAATAGAATCAAAAGTTGTCTAGAAGGAGGAAGTGGGAAAAAAGCTAAGGTCATATCTAATGACCAAGGCACAACAAAGCTAAAAAGACAATATACTTGCCCAAATTGTGGGCAATTGGGTCATCGAAAAACAAGTTACAAATGCCCTTTAAATGGAACCAAAAAAAGGTATGTGCATCAGTTTATAAATTAAAATGTTCACTCTATTATATTATATTATATTATATTTGTATCGATTTCTGTAGGAAGAGGAAGCCGCGGAAGAATACGACGAAAAATTGTATACCAAAAGAGTTGCGGATTGCCACATCACCAGATATTGCAGTGCAAAAGAAGATGAAGCACCAAGCCATGAACTAGTGACAAGGGTACTTGCAAATGAAGATGAAGCACCAATTGTCGTAGCTGCAAATGAAGATGAAGCATCAAGTGGTGAACTAGTGACAAGGGTACTTGCAAATGAAGATGAAGCACCAATTGTGGCAGCTGCAAAAGAAGATGAAGCACCAAGCCGTGAACTAGTGACAAGGGTACTTGCAAATGAAGATGAAGCACCAATTGTCGTAGCTGCAAATGAAGATGAAGCACCAATTGTCGTAGCTGCAAATGAAGATGAACACACGACTGCTAATAGGCCACCTAGAAGTGTCAAATGGGTAGTTAAGAAAATTACCCCTAGAAAGAAACTGAAGAACTGTGCTTATCACGGACAGTAGATCTGAAAATTTTGTGTGTAATAAATTGTGATGTTCCCAGATCTGAATGTGAACCCTTGTGTACCCCTAGAAAGAAACTGCTACCTGTTTATTGCTCCCTGAAATGTGTGCTTGTGAACTAGCTTGTGAACTAAATTGTGCTACCTGTTTATTGCTCCCAGATTTAGTTCATGTGCTCCCAGATCTCCATTCTGTGCTGCGGCCATGAAATGTGTGCTTCTCTGGGAGTCGTGGATGGCAGTTTCAGTGAATGGACAGTGATCTGTTGTGGCCATGTTCCCAGAATCCTGTTACAAAAATACAACTAGTTCCCAGAAATACAACTAGCCTGTTCATGCACACATTTCTACTAGTTCCTAGAAATACACGTTATTCCACTACTTATCTATGGAGCTTGCTGGCATGCTCGCTTGTGTGCCATCCCACGACTTGATTCTGTTTGCACACAGGGCCTTCCAGCACCACACCAACACCATCCTTTCTATTCTCGGAGATCACTGGCACAGGCCATGTGCCGAACCTCCTAATCATGGGAGGAGAGTTTGCAATAAGTCAACAGCAGGGTTTAATTTATATAACAGATGAATTTTCTCGAATAAAAAAGAACATCATATTTCACAGAAATACAACTAGCCTGTGAACGGACAGTGATCTGGGAACAAAATACAACTAGCCTGTTCATTTAGGAACAATAGCAGCCTGTTACAACTAGTTCCTAGAAACCATTTCCCAGAAAAACAGTTCCCAAAAACAGTTCCTAGAAATCACAAAAACAGTTCCCAGAAACCATTTCCCAGAATCTGCTGTGGCCAACTGAACACACTCATACATTAACTGAACACACTGACTGCATAGATAGTCTTGAATATATAGATTGTCTTATATAAACACAACCACATCACAGAGAGAGATGTTACAAGTACATAGTCTTGACATCACAAAAGTCTTCATCTCATGACCACAAACTGGTTACAAGTTCAACTAATGACCACAAAAGAAAGAACCCTTAACCCTAGTAGTCTTGGCAACTTAAACCCTTAACCCTAGTAGTCTTGGCAACTTAAACAGTACACTCATAAATCTCGTCGTAGTCGTAGCCCATAATACGACAATGCTCGGACAAAGAAACAACCACTTTATTCTCCTCCCACTTCATGTCTTTAAACACCATTTCTCACAGCTCTGGATCTTCTGACACGTATCCATCCACTTGGTCCTCAACATCAGAAAGGTTAGGGTGGTCTTCAACATCTGAAGGGGGGTGATCAAGGTCCCAACCAGGAGATTTATTCTCCAGATCTTCTTCACAGACAATACAAGTCTTCTCGAGGTTCTTGCAAACATCCTTTAAATGGGCAGCAAGCTTCCCAACCTTACCCCGTTCAACTTCTAGGATACTACAACACATCCTATTCATGTTATGTAACAGTGAAGATTGCCTCCTCATCTCTTGAATGGCATATCACAGTGAGTTCTTGATGCTAACGTGATACTTCAAATCAACATGATCCTGTAGAAATAAAACTAGTTGTTGATCAGGTGGACGACTAAGTTACCATGTTTGTGAAGAACTAAACCCTAATTTGAATGAACAGGAACCCTAAAACCTATTCCAAATGCGGCAAAGGAAGAGAGAAACAAAATCAGTAAACCTTGGAGTTATCTTCAAGAAAGCTTCGATACTTCACAGCTTGGACGACAAGTTGAACCTTATCGACGGCATTACTGGCAGATTCCACCGCCGCTCGTGCCTCCTTCTCAGCCACCAACGCAGCACTCTAGCCTCAGCAGCTGCAGCAGCCGCAGCACGAGCAGCATCAACAGCTGCTGCCACGGCGACGACAGGAGCAGTTCGATCCATGGGTGCGGCGGCTAGGGTTGGGTTGCGGCGGCTAGGGTTGGGTTGTGGAAGGGAGCTAGAGGAAAGGAAAGAACAGCGCGAGCTCAAGAACGGCTGGGTGCATCTCGTGCGGGTAACGGCTGTGAGACGACATCTGTATCAGTGTAATAAACATCATCCTTACCTGGTAATGGAGGCGTCATGTCCATTTCAGAGTGTAGTCTTTCCCCTGGTTTTTCATATTGTTGAATCCCTCGTCTTAGCCTCCATTTCGTCGAAGCCGCATCTACGGTGTTTCATAATGGCAAAATTCTCTTCGCAGATAGTGGAAGCCAACATCACAGACATACCGTACGTACGCAGCGGTGTAGTGTACGTAACGTGTACGTAACGTGAGCTGTAGTCTCCTCTTGTTTCCCGCCCTAAATTAACGGTGTGATTGGTTTCTGGGCTCGTGGGCGCCCAGCTCGCAGCGGCCTCGATGGCTAGCGAAGCTCTATCCTCACGTCTCTACGCATGCAGACGGACAGACACATTTGCACTTGTGTTGCATCTGAGCGTGCAGGCTGAACTCGTATGCGTGCAGTCAACCATTCACGTGCATGTGCACCGCACGGTAACTGGACACGGTGGGACTGGTGCATTGGATGGAGCGACCAATCACCTAGCAAGTGTCCGTTGCAGGAGGTGGAGCTAGCGCTGGTCTGCTGGACCCGTTACCGCGTACTGCGGCGAACCGATAGCCGCCATTACGAAGCTGTCGCAGGCCGCCGTCAGTCAGAGAGAGCATCACACAGCACAGCAGTACAGCAAAGCTTCGTCAGCTTCAGCCTATGGTACTCAAAGCTTCGTCAGCTACAGCAAAAGAAGCAAGAAATAGGATAATATATAGTACAAAACAATGTTTTGTATGTCCAATTAGATATGAGATGGCCTCATCTCTCACTGATTACTGCAGAACCACCACGCTGCGCGTCGTCGGCCGCGCGAGCCGCCAGCCAAGAGCTAGCTCCTCGCCCCGCACCTCCCTTCGTCGCCGCCCACGCTGCCGACGCCGCCACGGGCGTCGTCCAGGCCCCGGCCCAGCGCCGGCGTGGCCAGGAAGGTCGGCATCTCGTCGCCGGCCATGATGACCAGCACGCGCTCCCCTGCGGCCTTCCCGCCTCCATCCTGGCGTTCCAGGCCGCCGCCGCCGTCGTCGTCGTCCGGCCCGCCGGCCTGCAGGAGGCTGCCGCCGGACACGGACAGCTTCCAGTGGGAGCAGGCCAGCGCCAGGAGCGACAGCGCGATGAGCCCCAGCGTGGCCGCTAGCCCGCCGAAGAGGTACGGCACCGGCGACTGCCACTGCCACGCCGTCGACGCGCTCGACCCCGGCGACGGCGCCGCGGGGCCCTGGCCCTGGCCCGTGCCCATCGGGTGCTCCGCTCCTACGGGCCACATGTGGTTCTCTTCTCGTGATGAACCGATCTTTCAGTGCATAGGCCACTGCCCGGCCAGGCGGCCAGTGACACCTGCCTCAGTAGCAGCGTCTCTGCTCTGCTGGTGCAGCTGTCTCGCTTGCGTTTCTCTCGTGAGGACTGAGGAGGCCAGGAGGGAGACGGCCAGTGTTCGTCTGGCAGTGACTGTACATTGCTCAGGCCCTATTTATATAGATTATGGAGTTCTATTTTTAAGGTACTAGTAATAATAGCATGGCAAAGCTGATCGCAAATTAAGCAAAAAAAAAAAAAGCGAGGGATTTAGTTTAGTGTTGTCATCATGTGTATACTCTATATGGTACAATCATTAATAAGTAGAGCTACTGAGCTAGCACGGCCGATATAAATTATAATTGTAAAGCAGATAAATTTGATTCCTTTTTTTTTCTTCTTTCAAAAGCATACGGTATATGATTTGTCCCCGATCCTACGGCAAGTAAGAAGAGCACCTTCGTTTGCTCCAATGGCTTGCCGACCTGAATAACCTGATGATGTTGTTTTGAAGTGCTAGCTGCCCCGTAGAGGTACCAATGTACTCTAAATTTACGCTATAAAATGTAAGCATCAGATCAAATTAGGATCAACCTCTATTTCTATTCATTTTAAACTAAACATAATTTAGAACACTACCAAATTCTAAAGAAACATTTGTATCGCGATCCATTACCATCCCTGGTGCCCGTTGATATCCATTTAGGATATGTCCAGCAGTTTCATTATCTCATCTTTTGTTTTAAACTTCTTTTTATAAACAGTGTCATCTATAGTTTCGTGTACCCTATTTTTCACGCTCTACTTGAAAAGGCAAAATCACGTATTGTTTAGCTTTGCTTCGTGCGCTATAGGCCCTGTTTGTTTCAGTTCTTTTTAGTTTCTCACAATCAAAAGCTACGGCAGACTGCCAAACGCTAAGCTTTTCAGCCCGTTTTATGATAATTACTTTAGTCAAAATCGTTCAAAATAAACGTTAATATAGAATCAGTCGAGTCGTGCGGTGCCCGTCACTTTCTACATAGTAACTCTTATGAACTTTTTTATCTTCTCCACGCGTAATCTCCACGATATCTAGAATCTCTTCGTACCTAAATTCTCGCTATAGTCAGATTCTAAAACAAACTTAGAAAAAAACTGACCAAAAAGCTGCATAGCATACCTGTGGGCATTTTTTACTCGTTTGTTACGACATCTCCTCACAAACTGAGGACACGCTCTTATCCATGAGATGAGGGGCAACTAATCGCGCGCGCGCTCTGCCATGACTCCATGAGTGGATCGTCGAGCATTATATGGCTTTTTGCATACGTTTGTGCACGGCGTGGCTTACAATCTGCCCGAACTCAAGATGTTTGGAAGGACTTCACTTTAAAGTTTTTCGGTTTCACCGTAAAACAACTCCAATAAATTATTAAAGTGGATTCGAGTAATGTTTGACTTGCACATGGACTTTAACTTCTATAATACAATTAATTTATATGTATTTCCTTAATTACCCTTGATCATTAGTGATTGTCACGATAGAACTCAAGATCTATGTTGCGTAACTAGTGGTGTGGTGGATAATTTTCATACAACTTCACGAGAAAGTATAAAAATAGTTTGTGAAGCATCCTTTGAGTAGCTTTGCGAATTTCATGAAGCTATCCTTAATTTCAAAAAAAATTTAAAGCTAGCGTTCGTGGAGCTAGACATATTTGGATGGAAGAAGCTGGAACGACATTGAATTTTTTGAAGTGAGCCCTCCCTAAATTTGCATAAATATAATAAAACACTAGGTGAGTGCTCGTGCGTTGCAACATAAATATATAATACCACGCCAAGTTATATATGTGTGTTTTATACTGTTATTAGAAAATGTTTCGTAATCCATTTGTGATCCTAGTCATGTATAAATTTTGTTATCTTAATGTAGCTATTTCACCTCTACATAGTATAGTGTCCGTGTGTTGTGATGGCACAGTCATATTTGATGAGGCGGGGATATAGAATTGCTCATATGTTACTTTCTATTCATGCTTGAAGTTGAATTTACTTTTATGTGAATTTTATGCATAATAGCCATGCCACCACACATTCTCTTCGCGAAAAATAAAAGATGAAGCAGGACTTCTGGTACAATTCAGGCGCCTTTTGCCAAGTTTGTGCTTTGAGTGGCTCACCTTGGCCAAACCATCCTTGGCTAAGTTCTTTTATTCTCCCTTAAATACTGTGTACTTTGTTTTTAAGAAACACCCTTCTATATTAGTACAGGCAATGCAGAGTCCTATCGGTGGTTTCAAAAAAAAATGTTTACTAATGGTAATTGCAAAAGGATGTTAATATGTTATCTGTCGACTGGATTGTTAGATGTATTAGTGAAAAATGTGTGATTGCGTTATCTGGTAGCCTATCTGAATATCTGAGTTACGCAACTCTTGTGATCTGTCGTCGGTTACAATTAAAGCGCTCTGTAATATCTATCTGCATTGACAATGAAAATGAGAAAATTAACTGATCAGAAAGTAGTGTCAGACAGAAGAATGTTGTATCAAAATTATCATATGCCTTGTTGGCACTAATTTGCTTTACATGAGAGGCACATTACAACAAGATTGTGATCTTTGAGAAAAGTGCACAGTAAAGAGTGAGGGAAACTTTATTGATTCGAAATGTATTGATACAAATGTGTGAGACATGATGTCGTATGCCAGAATTTGCTTCATGGTATTCGATACTGTTGCATGACCTTTCACAATGAAAGGTTCCTCTTACTATTGGAGGAATAGGAACCATCCTAGGTCCAGGAACTAATTACAGTGCAGCTGAGAAAGAGGATCTATACTCGTCAAATTTTCTTGGACATCAGAGAGCGCTGATGTCGACATGTCGTTAAATGGTTGTACTTTGCTCATCTAGAATGAAATCTCGATACGCGCATATTACTCGGATAACGCACTTGAATACTCTCTTTGTGATGCAGACATATAGAATACACAGGTGCCTCATGCCCTTCAAATGTGAATAATTTATGTCCATGCATATCCCATACCTAAATAAAGAAAATGAAGTTCAAGGAGATAAGCTAATTAAAAAAGTTTATTAATTTTCCATACAAGTCACATCTCATACCTTTATTAGTTTATCATCTCCACAAGTGACCACACAAAGTTGCTTATTTGGTCGGGAGAATGCTATATCATTTACAACTCCAGAATGAGCCTCAATCTGACATAAAGAAAAATGATAGTAACTCAAATTATGTTATATGACATTTAATTATCTATAAAAGTTTGTTGTGGTACCTCTAGAAGGTGTCGTGTCTCATTTGGTGGTTGGTATCCATGCAGATGGATCAAATGTTTCGTGAATGCAACACCTAAAACCAAAAAAAGTAAGTTTAAATGAAAATTATTGCTCAACAAAGTGTTAGTTTCTTTTCTCAACCAAAGTATTAGCTGAAAAGGTACAATATTTTTGTCCGGGAGAAAAAGTACAATATTGATACTAACCAATCATTTCTCCATCAGGGCTCCAGGTAACTTGATTAATGGATATGGAGGAATCTTTGACAACAACATTCTTTACACAGGAATGGCAAATCATGAGACTCACAAGATGAAACACACAGGCATGCTAACAGACAAGGTACAAGTAAATAGATATCAGAAGTAAACTACAGATAAGGCTTCAGCTTGTATGTGAATACCTGAAATTATGGTGAACATGCATTTATATCCCGAATTTTGAAGGGCTTTGAAAGTAATGTTTCACACAGACCGATCTCATAAAGTGTAAATTCACCATTAGCAGATCCCACTGTGTTTTACTACACAGGGTAAGAAACTTAATAAATTGATGTATAGCCAAGTTTAGGGTTCAACATTGAATATCACATTTTATAAATAAAGTTAATCAAATAAGACAGTTATCTTGATCATACCTAGAAGCAGTGTATGCCGAGTTGGATGAAAATCCATGCTAGTTACATTAGATCCATGTGACAATGAACAAGCAACTGTCCTTGGAAGATCATCCACTGACCATGCAGGTTGAGAGATGGGAGCAGGATATGTGGCCTGTATAAGCATGATTGATTATTAAAATTCATACAAAATCCAAAAATGACATATTTTTCTAAGTGCAAATGCAATATTACGGTTATTACCTCATCAATGCCATGTCCACCAGGCCTCAAGCGCTTCATTAGTTGCTCAGACTCTGCACTTTGATAGTCTGTTAGACCTAGGCGTTTCAACATGGAGACAGCTGACAAAACAATGTAATATAAATGACGTCATGTGATGTTTTGAAACATGCATATAACTGACAACGCAAATATATTTCCACATGACAATGCACACAACGATTCTAAGCAAAACTGATCTAAATTGTTATAGGTTAACTGAAAGATTATAACATTACTAATTAATTGTTGCACCAAATTATCGTACTTACTACTATATGGACTGAAAAACACAAAAGCATAAGAACCTGCACTGAAACCGTAGAGCAAACAGCATTAAACCTACCAAAGAACAATGTTATTTCACAGAATGGGATTGAAGCCATAAATATGCATCAGCCTCTCCGCATTTGCGTGTTATTTCATAGAATGGGATTGAAGCCATAAATAAGCATCAGCCTCTCCGCATTTGCGGGGGAAGGTTTGCCTCAGTATATCCTTCGCCAGACCCCACTCATGTGGGAGCCTCCGACACTGGATTCGCCCTTTATGTGTATCTCATGACTGAGTAATTTGTAAATTATAATAAATTAGAAGCATTTAATATATATATATATATATATATATGGAATTGAAGTTCGCGTGTGTAATCATTTCCAGAATGGACTGATACACAGCACAAAGGCATACTAACTGGTATTAATTGAATTGCACAGAAAATACAAAATTGTTAAAATGTCTTAATGCAGATCAAATTAACCACTATAAGTAACAAATATGTTCAAAACAAGCAACCAGATAAACTTTAACAGAAATTTAGCACCACATTTGCATACCTTGATTGGGTGGAACAAGTATTGATGCTGCTGCTACAACAGCAGACTGAACAGATGAAGAGGCGGCTGCATTTGCCATCCAACCAGCTAAAGATGGACCCGCGTGAGATGGACGCAGCAAACCCTACTGGCCATCTGTTATAAGAGAACGAACCTGTAGCCTGCTGAGGTGACAGCGGCGGCGCGAGATTCTAGTATCCTCCGGGATCCGCGCAATCCACCGCTCCCGGCTCATCGTCATCTGGCAAGCAAACGCCAGGTCGTTTAAGGCGAAGACGCACACCACACCAGCTGGGTACACCCCAATAATAAAGAAACCCTACTCCTAGCCTGAGAACTAAGAAACAATACCTCGCGTTTGCCACGGCGGGGACGTAGCTGGCGCTGGTGAAGGCGGCGACGAGGAGGATGCCCCAGCGGCGACCGGATCCAGCTCCATCACTATGATCTGTGAGGCTATATAGAAGAGATTAGGATTGGGCAAATTGAATTTCGCACGGGAGGATGTCTTTGTACTTGACAATTGCTGAAGCTTGCCATCAGGGACATCTGTGACAGCAAGCAAAAGCATGCACCTGTGTCACTTGCTTCTTCTCGCAGAGCAGGAAACCAGCAGGGAAAAAAGACGAAGAATAAATCAGATGCGGAGCCAACCTGGCTCACGAGGAGGATGCCCCAGCGACGACCGGATCTGGCTCCATCGCTGCGATCTGGTGGTCGGGGAAGAGGGCATCCTCATCGCTGCGATCTGGTGGCCTGTTGAAGGAGGTTGAACTCCGTGAGTGGGGCATGGACCTCCTCTGGCAAGCGAGTGACGCGAGCACGATGTTGCGGAGGCTTACCGTGATGAATGAGGAGGCAACGGAAGGGCACTCAAGGGCGTCATCGTACCCAGTCACGCGGGTGGCGAATCGGGCCACGATTGTCGAGTCCCCGGCCTCCATCATAGAGGCTTGGAGGGGATAGAGGTGCTCCAAGCGTACTCTTCGCCAAGATCTGGTCCGCCGCTGCGCCAGCCGGAACAGGGAATCTGAGAGAGAGACGATGGACCTGGTCGGCTCGCCAGCGGACGTCCCTCGGCAATGAGGGGCTCGACAGCGGAGGTCCCACAGCGGGGCGAGCGTCGGAGGAGGGTCGAGGCAACGAGCGTCGGAGGAGGGTCGCTGATGAAGACCGAGAGCCCCCGCATCCCCGAGAGCGGGTGGCGCCTTGACTCTGTTGTGCGGATGGGGTTGGGGATCCAGCGGAGGTGGATCTCGCAGATGTACCGCCCCGCTGTGTCAACGTCCTCGCAGCTGTCGTTCTTGGCAATCCGTGTCCGCCATCCCGACTAGGCATCGCGAGAGAAATCCGCGGCGCTGCACGTCTCCAGCGCCGGAAGGGCCGTGTTATTGTCCGGCCGGAACAGGAGGGGGATGCGGCGAAGCTCGGCGCGGTACTTGAACCTCAAGGAGGAGAACCTGAGCCCCTCCTAGCTGCGGAAGAGGAGGAGGACGGTGAGGTGGAACTCCCTCGCGGTGAAGCGCGGTGCGACCTGGAGGCGAAAGGAGTAGGAGCCGTCGTCGTGGTCCACGATGGGGGGGGGGGGGGCACGACTTCCAGGCGTCCCCGGAGAGGTCAAACTCGAAGTAGTCCCCGTCGAGGCAGCAAGATTTTCTTGGGGACTGTCGGAGGAGTGGGGGCTGGGGTCACAGAGTGATAGGGATGAAAACGGTCGAAAACGATCGAAAAAACAACTAAATTGTTTTTGTTTTCATATTTTTTGGCCGAAACGAAAACGAAAACGAAAATCAACGGTCGAAATACGGGATCAGAATTGTCGGTTATTCGAAAACGATCGAAAACGATAAACTATAGTCGGAAAGATAACTATTTTGTAGTTTTAACAAAAACATAATAAAGTGATGTATTGCCTAATTTTTAAGATTTAGAAATACACAAACAACTCTTTTTCATCATTCATATTAGTTAGAGTAATTATAACATTTGCTTTTCGCTTATTCATTCACTTGAACACAACAAAAGTCTATAACTTAAATAAATTATATGATATATCTATCTCATATTATATAAAACGGTATTAGCACGACTCGGAAACGAAAAATACGAAAACGATCGAAAAACTAGGTAAATCGTTTTCATACCGTTTCTAATCGATTTCTGAACAATTCGAAAACGATCGAGAAAAAATAGTATTCGAAACAGGACGGTACATGAATTTCCCGTCCCGTTTTCACCCATACGGAGTGAGATTGCCGACGGCGCGAGGGTCACAGAGGCTGGGGCGTGCGTAGAGGGGGACATCGGGGCGGATGCGGATGCGAGATTTCGGGACGCACAGGGGCGCGAACGCGCGGGTGGAGGCCGGAGCCGCTGAGGCAGAACCGTGTACCACGGTATGCTGTGGACGTATATACACTAAGGCCTTAAGGAGTACTAGGGATTTACAAGGCTTAAAGGCCAAATAACATTTTTCCAATAATTTTATGATGTGCATTGGGTACTTATATCAAATATATAACATGTCCCCCCCCCCCCCCAAAAAAAAATATAATGCCGAAATAGTTTTTGAAAAATATTAAACCTAATACTGTAGATATTAGATTTGTATTATGAATAATAAAACATTTTACTTGATATAAACAAACAATAAACTAATCCAAAAAGGATTAGAAAAAGAAGATAAATAGCAAATAAATTTCGGAAAGAAAAAACGAACATTGAGCTCCAAAATTTCAGCACTCCAGGTCGGCCTATGGTTCATTGGGCCTATCGCCTTAGCTTGGGCCTCCTACAGCTCTAAATGGGCCGTTGTCGCGAAGTGTGACGCGGAACCGAAATCCGACCAGGCATGTCCTCCGGCCATCCGCCTCGTCAAAGCACGCGCAAAAGCCAGAAGGCCAAGAGCGCCTCCCCTCCCCCTCCCCCTCCCCGCGCTGCTATGGACGCTGTTGACTCGGTGGTCGACCCGCTCCGCGAGTTCGCCAAGGACAGCATCCGCCTCGTCAAGCGCTGCCACAAGCCCGACCGCAAGGGTAACTGCTAAACCCCAGATACCCCCCCCCCCCTACCCCCGTATGTTGCTGGCTGGCTCCGAGATCGGACCGGATCTGACGGGCCGCGCCTCGGTTTGATTCGCGCAGAGTTCACCAAGGTCGCCGCGCGCACTGCGATCGGCTTCATCGTCATGGGATTCGTCGGCTTCTTTGTCAAGCTCATCTTCATCCCCATCAACAACATCATCGTCGGCTCCAGCTGATCCATGCCCCTCTCCAGCCAAGCCACGTCTCTCCCCCTGCGCTGGCGTCGACTGGACGTGCGCGATTCGGTAGATCTCTTGGATCGAACCGCATGCTTAGTTACATCTTGTTGTGTAAATTGTTCTGCCGAGATTGGTTTTGTGTGGGACCGTGCGGATTTCAGGTATCCACTGGATGTGCGCAATTCGGTAGATCTCTTGGATGGATTACTGAGATTCCCAAGTTCTTTTTTTTCTGGATGCAACAAAACGATGCTGGGTTTATGTACAGTGTAATCATGGTCTCGGTTAACTATTTTGCCATGAAACAAAAATGGATGTGTTCTGTGACCTGATCGACACCATTATCAGCTGAAACTTGCAGCCCCAAATTTCTCTTCCACGACCGAGCTTTAGATGAGCAATCTCATGTTCCGTTCTGTGACCTGATTGACACCATTGTCATTTCTAACCCTGTTTTCTTGGCTCTGCAGGAATGGCGGACAATGGCGTCTCCGCCTTGAGGCAGCGCCGTTTTCAGCTCTGGCATCCGGAAAGCAATTCGTTCAGGACTTGTGTGTTGTGAAGGACGAGACCCGTGGGGTAGACCTGTAACTCTTTTGTGCCTGATGCCGAAAAGGCGTATGTGAAGAAGAAAAAAATATTGAATGGTTACCATGTCTTTCTCGATTGCTTTCTAGTGCGGCATCGACGCATCGTTCATAATTCCCCTTCTATTGATTGGTGCACCATACATACGCCTGCTAGAGTGGACGTGACCACAATCATAACACCTATACCTAGCACTGTCGAATAAACTCGTCCGAAAGGGTACAGCAACACCTTTTCTACCACCATCGTTAGTCTGGCATAATCCATAGTGAACAATTATTTTAATCAAACAACTTTCAGCTTTCTTACAACCATTAGCCACTTCCTCACAGCTAAATCAGATTGTTCAGCAATATGTAGCTAACCCAACACAGCAAATCACTAATTAATTTGAACCAACTTAAGTACAGTCAGTTCAATACCCGACACAGATCTCTTAACAAAATGTTCCCAGATCACCGGAGGCCGAGGAGCCAAGAGGAACGCTAGTGCCTGCTGGATATGCTGAAGGAGGTGACCTTCATGGGCGTGGCCACCACCAGTGGAGCCTCCGGGGAGTCGCTGACCGAGTACCTGTCGTGCATGAAGCGGCTGGCCACGATGGACTCGTCCTTGGGGATCACCTTGTAGCAGTAGCAGCTCTTCAGCCCCTCCTGGTACTGGTAGCACTCGTGGTGGCTGTTCTTCACCTGCAGGAAGTTCCACACCACGCTGTACTTCCCCACCGTCGCCACTAGATGCCGCTCCTGCTTCCCGTTCTCCGTCACCTGCGCAACAATCATTGGACGAGAGCTCAAATGTCAACAAATGCACATGTCCGCAAATGGTGCAAGGAAGCGTACAAGGTGGTTCTTAACAATACATGCATCACATGCATATGCGGGATATCAGCGTCGAATCTGGATGGATGGTGGATCCTAGGTGCTCAGGCGATAAACTCAATTTTAAGACTTTAAGAAATAAAGTTTTTAGAAACACCATATCAATGAAAAGGTAGATAAATGTGTGGTGTCTGCTAGTTTGATAATGGCGATCGAAATGGTACTAGAATCAAAACTGAATTGAATGTCTTGAACGGCACGGTATTATACAACATAACACTGTTTTTCTGGCATAATCTTTCATGACAACTGAAAGTTGGTTAACATCTGTGGAACTTAAGAAGAAGCAACAACACTCCTTAGCAGTACCAGACATGCATCAGTCATGGCATCCTGGAGTAATCAAAGTTTAACATCAACAAACGAACAGCAGTATGGCACACAACCATAAAACTGCACAAGACATGTATTGAAAATCAAGGATGTGATTAAATTAAACATTGTAAGCCAAGCCACATAACAGGATCTGCCACCAATATAGAATCAAACCACTTCTACATGATGCACCAGTTAGACCATATAAATTGATAATTGCAGGTCACTAAATATAGCAGTTTAACCAACACTGTCAGTCAGTTTTGATCACGCAGAATACCAAAATGCTACCAAACAACAACAATGCCTTTCAGTCACAAACAAGTTGGGATAGGCTAGAGCTAAGACACAACATGTGCCTCTAGTAATGGTTAACCAAAATGCTACCAGAGAAATGCATAGTCTTCTGTATGGTGTACAGTGGTAAATCTGAACAAAAATCCATAATAAAAAGTGGCAATATATACTCACCCAAGAGAATCTGCCCTCCCTGAACCTGTTGTTTGATCCAGCTAGATGAGAGTCCAGTGGGTTGAGCTTCAGCAGCCTTGGAGCAGCAATTCGGTTCCCCATTCTACCACTAAACCCAGTCTTCTCCTTTCCATCTTTGTCGATGAAGATGGTGCATACAAGAATCAGGTACGCATCTGTTGTCCCAAGAATCCACTTCCCATCATATGTCACATCGACATGGGTAACGGGCGAACCCAACCCAGGAAAGGCTGTCTTTGCCATCCTCATAGAGCTCTTAGAATACAAGCGAATTTTCCCATCTAATGATCCAACAACAATTGAACCATCACCAGTTGAAGCAAAGCACTGAAAGTTTGTCCCCCGGGAGAACTGATGCCCCTGAGTCCACTGCAATACTGGCGATTCAGTCGCACTTGCCAACTTCTGCACAATGCCCCTGCGATCTCTCATATCCCACCGGCACAACTGGTTGTCATCCAGTCCCAAGAAGGTGGACTCAGACGAATCCAGCTGAGCACCTTTGCTATCATTGGTGATATCCCTCATGTTAATATCTGCTCCATCCTTCCCAAACTTCCATTCTGAAACCACCTTCCCCGTCTCAATGTCCAACTGATGCACCCCCTTGGCGTGTGGCTTTCCATCAGTGGCTGGGCTCATCAGAAGCATGTTAGTCTCGGCCCGCATAAGAAGAGCCTTTTTCGGTGTCGAGAAGTCTGTGCTCCCTCCAGAAAACTTCACGGACATGCCCTTTCCATGTATCCCATGCTCGAAATTCCTCACGACCTCAATGCCCTTGTCTCCAACAAGGAAACTGTTGTCCAGCGCGCCAAGCGCAAGACTCTTGATTCCACTTCCTTCCTCGACGGGCTCCTCAAACTCCCGCAGATCCTCCAGCACGGCCTTCAGTAGCGGTGTCCGCGGGGGCATCGGGCTGCACTTGGGGCCCGGGGAGAAGCCGTCGGTGGCGTCCTCCCATATCGACTCGTCGCCGTCCTCCGGGCGCGCCCACGCCGCGAAGTCCTTCCCGAATACCCTGGCGCGGCCCTCGTCCGTGGCGGCAACGCCGTAGCTGTTCTCAAACATACAGCTGTGGTGCTTCGCGCAGAAGTCGGCGAAGCCGTCGGAGTGGAGGAACTTGAGGGCCCATACGCCGTCGGCGACGAAATCCACCCGGCGCTGCGCGGGGAAGGCCTTGAGCTGCAGCTCGGGCCCGACCCTGGCCCGGATCTTCGAGCCCACGACGAGGCACCACGGCCCGCCGTCGTCGTCCTCGTCGTCGCCGGCGCCGGCGCGCACGAAGGAGGCGGCGGCCAGGCGGTCGGAGACGATCCACTTGGCGGAGGGAGAGGAGCCGCCGATGTGGAGGTAGAGCTTGACGGCGTTGAGCGCGGCTGGGTTAGCGCTGGGGGTGGGCCCGGGGCTAGGGTTCGGGGAGATGGGCTTGTTGTACTTGAGGTGGAGCTGGCGGAGGTGGCGGTCGATGGCGTCGATGGAGGCGGGGGTAGCCGCCCCTGCGCCGCTGGCTAACTTGGAGGAGACGGAGGCCGGGGGAGGCGTGCCGTAGTCGGAGGAGTTGTCGGAAGCCCGGGGGGACTCGGCGTCCTCGGAGTCAGAGTCGGATAGGTCGAGGTCCTCGCGGCTGTGCGAGCCCCCCATGGCGGCGGCGGCTGGTTTCGGCGAGAATGTGAGGATGGAGGAGCGGAGGAGGAGCGTGCGGGAAATTGAAATTTGGGGCGGTGATGGTAGAGATGAGGGGCCCCTTGACCGTTTTGCGCTGCGACTGCAAGTTTGCAACTTGGAAGTGGCCAAGTGGGAGGAGAGATCTGGGAAGCGAATAGTCCCCCAGGCCATGATTGAAGACCAAACGGCCGTTGCGTTGCACTGATTCTAAATGTTCAAATCAAAGTAGCACACCGTCAGTCACTCTCACTTGCGCCACAGCTCCATCCATCCACTGTTCCAGGATGTGATGTGAACTCAGAGAGTCAGAGTCAACAGGTGACTTCAAAAACAGCTATATACTCCATGTATTCTAAGAGCTTGTTCGCTGCGGCTTTAATCCGGCTGCGGCTGCGGCTTCTACAGTATTTTTCTCTCTATGGATTGCAGCTGCAGCAGTCCAAACGGCTTTAATCCAGCCGCAGCGAACAAGCCCTAAATTATAAAAAAAATGTCTTGATTTTCTCTCACAGTGAGTTGAATTTACTATAGATTTAGGCATATAATAAAGCAAGCAGAAAGTTAACTGACGGTAAGGCCCAAAATCTGTATAAGAAAAAAAATATTAATGATAATAAAATAAATATATGAAGAAATAAAATAGTAAATTCTTACATCTTAACTTATATTTGAGCTGTGAATATTGATGACTGAAATTTGAAACCAAGAATTAATTTAGAAAAGAAGGAATAGAAAGGTTTTCTATTCAACTAAATGATTATGCATTTCGTTAAATGATACATCATAAGCATTTACTTACATGAATATTTACCTCTAAAGTAACTCTTACTTCTTATCCCATATTCAAAATACTATTTTTCTAAAAGAAAGAAAACAATATGAGTGTGTTTCATAATTCAAACATCTACCAAACAAATAAATTAATATAAATCTATTGCATTCTAATTGTTTTTGGGTGTATTAAAAATTTGAATTCTTAAACTTTATTTTGGATTCGAACTTGAAATTTGTAAATCAAATGAAAAAATAAAATAGAAAATGAGAAATAAAAATGTTTATGGACCCATTTATTCCTCCCCTAAATAAGTGACAAGAAAAATAATATTAGTATAAATAGTTGATGTTATATTTTCATTAGGGAGATGATTGATACTCGGAAATTTGGAAACTTGAATCTGAAATTAATTGGAAATTTGGAAAGGAAATAGGAAAAATAAAACAGGGAATAAATAATAAAAGAATTGGGAGAAAAACGCTTCTTGGGCCATTTTTCCACGTCACGACCCACTATCCTGGCTTTCACCTGCGCCAGCCCACTTAACACCTGCGCGCTGGCCAGTGGAGCTGCTTCGTCAGTAAACCTAGACGCCGTCAGCTCGCGCCCTTACTCGGGATTTTGCTTACCTGTGGGGCCCATATGTCACTTGTGCTCTTCTCCCCATCGCGCGAAGCGCGGGCGGCGTACCTGCTCGCTGAGATCTTCGCGTGGGCCAGTTGACCGTTGTCGGCGTTTCGAAACCCGGGGGGTCCCTGGACCGACGAGTAAATTATCGCCGCGTGCCCCAGCCCAGATGGGTCGACGCGAGGCAGAACACGAAGGGGGGGAAAGCAGCCGGAGGGAGACAGGCGTGGGAGGTGGAACCCGCGGCCTTCGTGTTAGCCCCACGCCCAGGTCGGGTGCGCTTGCAGTAGGGGGTTACAAGCGTCCACGCGGGAGGGAGCGAGCGGCCTTGCGCGAGCGCCGTCCCGTCCTTCCCCGCGCGGCCAACCTTATGTAAGAGGGCCCTGGACCTCCCTTTTATAGGCGTAAGGAGAGGATCCAGGTGTACAATGGGGGGGTGTAGCAGTGTGCTAACGTGTCTAGCGGAGGAGAGCTAGCGCCCTAAGTACATGCCATCGTGGCAGCCGGAGAGGTTTTGGCACCCAGTTCGTGTGGTGTCGTGGCCGTCGGAGGAGCGCTAGAGCCTGCCGGAAGGACAACTGTCGGGGCTGTCGAGTCCTTGCTGACGTCCTCTTGCTTCCGTAAGGGGGCTGAGAGCCGCCGTCGTCATGGAGCGTGCGGGGCGCCATCATTACTCGTATAGTAGAGCGAGCCAGATGGGACGCCGGTCTTGTTCCCCGTAGCCTGAGTCAGCTCGAGGTAGGGTAATGATGGCACCTCCTGTTGACGTGGTCGCTTCGTGCCCTAGGTTGGGTGAGGTGGAGGCTCCTCCGAGGTCGAGGTCGAGTCTGTCTTCCAAGGTTGAGGTCGAGTCCGAGCCCCCGGGTCGGACAAGGCGGAGACCGTCAGCTGAGGCCGGGGCTGAGTCCGAGCCCTGGGGTCGGGCGAAGCGGAGTTCATCGTCCTCCGGGGCTGAGCCCGAGTCCGAGCCCTGGGGTCGGGCGGAGCGGAGTTCGTCGTCTTCCGGGGCTGAGCCCGAGTCCGAGCCCTGGGGTCGGGCGAAGCGGAGTTCGTCGTCTTCCGGGGATGAGCCCGAGTCCGAGCCCTGGGGTCGGGCGGAGCGGAGTTCGTCGTCTTCCGGGGCTGAGCCCGAGTCCGAGCCCTGGGGTCGGGCGAAGCGGAGTTCGTCGTCTTCCGGGGCTGAGCCCGAGTCCGAGCCCTGGGGTCGGGCGGAGCGGAGTTCGTCGTCTTCTGGGGCTGAGCCCGAGTCCGAGCCCTGGGGTCGGGCGAAGCGGAGTTTCCCATGGCGCCTAAGGCCGGACTTGGCTGCTGTCAGCCTCACTCTGTCGAGTGGCTCAGCAGTCGGAGCGGCACAGGCGGCGCTGTCCCCTTGTCAGACCGGTCAGTGGAGCGGCGAAGTGACTGCGGTCACTTCGGCTCTGTCGACTAGAGGGCGTGCGTCAGGATAAAGGTGTCAGGCCACCTTTGCATTAAATGCCCCTGCGATTTGGTCAGTTGGCGTGGCGATTTGGCCAAGGTTGCTTCTTGGTGAAGACTGGGTCTCGGGCGAGCCGAAGGTGTGTCCGTTGCTGGAGGGGGTCCTCGGGCGAGACGTAGATCCTCCGGGGTCGGCTGCCCTTGCCCGAGGCTGGGCTCGGGCGAGGCGTGATCGCGTCCCTCGGATGGACCGATCCTTGACTTAATCGCACCCATCAGGCCTTTGCAGCTTTGTGCTGATGGGGGTTACCAGCTGAGATTTAGGAGTCTTGAGGGTACCCCTAATTATGGTCCCCGACAGTAGCCCCCGAGCCTCGAAGGGAGTGTTAATACTCGCTTGGAGGCTTTTGCCGCACTTTTTTGCAAGGGGACCAGCCTTTTTTGGTTGCATTTTGTTCCGGTGGGTGCGCGCGAGCGCACCCACCGGGTGTAGCCCCCGAGGCCTCGGAGGAGTAGTGACTCCTTCGAGGTCTTAGTGCGTTTCGCAACACTTCGGCTGGTCTGGTTGTTCCCTCATGCGAGCTGACCGTAGCCCGGGTGCACGGTCGGGTCCCAAGTTCTCGGGCTGGTATGTTGACGCTGTCAACGGTTTGGCCGGAGCCGGGTTTGTGAGAGCAGCCCCCGAGCCTCTGCACAGGGCGAGAGGACGGTCAAGGACAGACTCGACTTTTTTACATACGCCCCTGTGTCGCCTTTCCGCAAGGAGGAGGGCGGAAAGCGCCATGTTGCCCTCGGAGGGCGCCGAACATGGTGTCTCCGGTGAGCTGCTGGCGGGTAACCCGAGTGGACGTGTAAGACCCAAAATTAGTAGAGAAAAAAAAATATAAATAAAGTATCATATACTTTGGAAATTAGGAAATAAGAAAAAGATGAGAAAAGGATTTTTCTTTTAAAGGAAACCATTTATACATCCCATGAAATAAATAACAAGAAGAATAAAACTTAAATTAGTAATACTAAAATAGTATGGTTTATATTCACCTTTGGGTTTCAATTGATACATTTGAAAAATCTGAAAACTAAAATAGAAGTATAAATTTGAATTTGGAATAGAAAATAGAAAATAAATGGGAAAGGAAGAAAAGAGAAGTAATATGAAAACATGAGTAATATATTTGAATAAATATTCCCAAACCAAATACTTTTTGCACCAAAATGAACTAGTTACAAGTTTGAATTGAATTGGTATTTTAAATTTGAATTTGTGAAAGATTAGAGAAGGGAAGAACTAAGAAAAATACTACATAAAATAAAATAAAAATCAGAATAAACATCCTTCACACTTATATTATTAAATTATACCATTCAAACTGAGGACAAGTTATTCACAAAGTTTGAATTTAAACTTGAACTCAAATTGGATTTGAAAATAGAGAAAAGAAAATAGAAAATAAAAAGAAAAAGAATAAAAGCCACATGGGCCGACCTCTACTCATTTCGGCCCACCAGCTTGCCCGCGTGACCCAACTGCTGTTTGCGCCGACAGGTGGGCCCCTTGCGTCAGCAACCAAAACACGTGCGCACCTCTGCGTTCGCTGGCGCGTGGACCCAGAATCGCGCCCCGTTCCTCCGCCACTGACCGGTTGGTCCCAGTCGTCAGCGCCGTCTTCAACAGAACGCCGCGTGATCCTCGCCGCGCGGACCGCGCCTACCTCGCGCGGGGAGCCCTCCGGGGACCTCGGAGCTGGATAACGGCTGTGCTCCTACACGCCTTAAAGCCTCCGTTCCCATCGCCGGAATCCCTTGACCGCCTCTCCGTTCCCTAGAACGCAAACGCGCCGCCGCCAGGTTAGAGCTCAATCCGCCGCGCGCCAAGACTCGCTAGCCGTCGACCTGCCCTTCGTGTAGCGCGCGGGATTCCCCTCCGTGATCTCCTGAAGCCAGCGCAGGGACCACCCGGGATTATCTTCGTCCCTGGGGCATTGAATCGCTCGTCGACGTCGTACCGGATCGAGGAACCGCGCCTTCACGTCGTCGGGATCTTCCTCGCGTCAATAGACCGGTATGAAGCCACCTCGATTTCCGCCTACCTCTTCTTGACGTGTAGTACCTAGCCGGTGGGGAAGCCGACCGGTCTAATCGCGGCAATTGCTCACCGGAGTCTATGCGCCGCCGCGTATCCGCCCTACTCCGTGGCCAGGGCGGTAGCGTTAGTCAAACATCAAATTGGGGGCTCTATCGGGTTCACCCTACCTTTGGCTTAGTGTGGCTCGGTTGGATTGGAAATTCGGGCGGGTTTGTGACCAATTGGCCGGTTCTCCGGCGAACGGGTCGCCGTGGGAGCGGGCGCCGTCGCGCTCGGCCACCAGGGGAGAAGAAGGCTTATGCGCCGTCGATATCCCAGGGAACGGCTGAGATTAGAAGTAGCGTACCCCTTCGCTAGATTGCATCTGTGCCGTTAGATCATATCGGATGGTCCAGCAGGGTTGGCGCGCGTGATTGGATCTCGGCCCCAGATCTTTGATCCGACGGTCACAAGGAGCGCAACTGTGTTATAACGACGGAGTGTAATCTGGGCGCTTGATTTAGATCCAATGGCCGTTGGCGCGTACCGGTTCACTGGGATCGCGATCTAATCTCGTGCGCCCATCTCCGATCGGGCGACTCAGATTTAATGATACCCCTTCGCGTTGGCCATTTTGCTAAAGAAACCCTAGGCTTCTGAGAAACTAACCCGCCGTCCACGCGGGTGAATTCTGAGTCTAGGAAATCTTATAGATTAAACCCTGAACTTCTCTGGTTTTGTGTGCCCAGTCCAGAGAATTAGAAATTCAGTAAAAGGAATTAGAAAATGATTTTTAATACAAAAATAAATGCTAGAATTTGTGTAATTCATAGAAAATGCATATTTAGTCCAAATTAATCCATTTCAGTTCCTATAATTTTGTAATAATATTCTCTATTAAATGGTACCACTGTTTTTCCATAAAGTACACATTAAAATTTATTTCTCACTTAACCCTATATTAAATGCATAAAATCTTTGGAAATTCATAACTTAAAATCTATAACTCCAAAATTAATGATTCTTTTTCCTGTGATCTTATTTTAATATGTATATTATTAATGTGTATTTTGTTCTTATGTTTGGTGTAATGTTAATTTTGCCTATACAATGTTTGTTTGTATTGCTACGACTAGAGCGAGGTCACGTGTCATCTGAAGAGCAAGTGGGTACCTGGAATCTCAAGGCCCAGGCAAGTTGTGCCCTTGATCACTTCTTTTTACCCAGCCATGTTCTGATTAATCATAATGATCTGCATAGGTTAATTTGATGGGACCCAACAGGTTACCTAGTTTGATTATCTTTATACCTTGTTCACCACTAAATTTTTGGGTAGTACTTGCTAGTGCTTTATGTGGTTTTGGGTATGAAGATACATTATTCATGATCATATTTTTATTATCTGTTTATTATTACTGTTCATTATAAGATCATTATGTTAATTGGAACATGGAGCGACCACCCGGGAAAACAGTGCTACCACAAGGGAGGAATGGGACCCCTTGGCTGATTAATTAGGAAAGCTAGTGGAAGACTACCTTACCCGAAAGGGGCAAGGGCAGTAGGGGAGTGGTCAGTGTAGGGAGGCCCTCGGGAGGATTTTGCTGCGATAGCGGTCCTGCAAGGGATTCCTGCATTGGAACTTCCTATAAACTGTAGCGGGTTTTCGGAAGCTAGTGGAACTTTGTAAAGGCCTCGTAGTGGATCCCTAGCCATTCACCTCGGAAGTGTCTAAGGGCCTTGCAAACCCTGGCGACATGGGATACACGACTTGTGGGTAAAGATGCGCAACCTCTGCAGAGTGTAAAACTGGTATACTAGCCGTGCTCACGGTCATGAGCGGCTCGGACCCTCACATGATTAATTTATGGAACTTAAACTCAATTTGTCATATGCATTGCATTGCAGGTGAAGTTGTTACTTTTGTTCTACTATTTAAACTGGGTTGGTATTTACTTATACTTAGTAACTGCTAATAAAATTTTGACCAACTTTAAAAGCAATGCTCAGCTCTAACCATCTTCTTTGGTAAGCCTTACACTTCACGTGAGCTCCCACCTTTGGCGAGTTCATGCACATTTTTCCCACAACTTGTTGAGCGATGAACGTATGTGAGCTCACTCTTGCTGTCTCACACACCCCACAGGTCAAGAGCAGGTACCGCAGGATGAAGCGCTTGGAGGATGCTGTGACGAGTTCGCGAGAGGTCTAGGTCGTCGTCTCCCAGTCAACTTTGGGTTGCTGGACCGTTGTCTCCTTATAATGTAATTATTTATTTTGTATAGAACTCCTGTTATATATAAAGATGTGACATTCGATCCTGTGCCACTATACATCATATGTGTGAGACTTGGTCCCAGCATACCTGGTGTTTATGTTCGCGCCCGGGTCTTGGTGCCCCTAAAACCCGGGTGTGACAGAAGTGGTATCAGAGGAATGTTGACTGTAGGACGAAACCTAGATAGAACTGGACAACCAATACTTACTTACCTCTGCTACTCTGATTCTTTCTAAACTTTTCTTAATCTTTCCTCATCTATTTCCGCTTACTCTGATCATTCTTACCTTTTCTTTCTAAAGACAAATGTGGATTTCACACTTTGAAATCCTGTGCTTAAAGTGACTTTTAGGAACAGAAGACCTCATCCTAGGGACAAAATCAAAACTATTTTTGTAAATATTTGTATGCTTGAATGCTTGTTCTTATGATACTTGTCTGATTTGGAACTTTGTTTGAAGTGTGATGGGTTGTGGAGTAATGTCCACAATTACATCTGCATAGACTTAAATAGAATTCATAAGAAAACTAAGCAATTTAGATTATCCTCCATTAAAATGTATCTATTAGAGATCCCTCTAATCTTAAAAGACTCTCCCATATCTTAATAGATTCATCTCATCTTAAAAGATTCTATCCTACACTCATAGATCTATCTTATCTCAAAAAGTCTTAACTTATCCTAATGTATATAGATCCATCTTATCTTAAGAGGTTTTCTCTTATCTTAATAGATTCATCTTATCTTGAAGGATTCATCTTATCCTAACCACTTTACTTATTCCATCTTAATAGATCTAATTGACCTCAAAAGATTCTACCTTATCCTTATGGATTCATCTTTCCCTAATTAGCATATTGATCCCACTCTAGAATAACAACCATGAGATAATCCAAAATTTACTTAGATCTTAACCGGTCTAATCCAGTGATGTCCAACCTAATCTAGATTTTATCTAATCTATTATGATCTAATCTGGTGTAAGTTACTTAATGCTGGTACAAGAGATAAGTCCATACCCCTCATGCACTTAAAAATAAATTAATGCCTTAAACCCACTCAGCCACATGCATGAGATCTGATCTAACCAATAGAGCCATGATGAATGGTATAACCTTTCTATTCCCACCTAACAACAAACAAACTTTTAACCTACATCTTGTAGTCTATCCCACCCATATATATCTCTCATCTTGACAGATTCTATCTTACCCTTGGATATTCACCTTATACGATTGGTTACCCCAATCTGGACATAAAATAAAGATTAAAGCCCTACCAAAGAATCTTCAGATTATAACCAGCTACTAGCTTATTTATTCCGCTTATTGAATAATTTCCTTTGCAAAACTATTACCATATGCTTCTAACTTTCATGGTCAATACCAGGAAAGGAAAGATTATCACGCAACAGCAAACAGAAATGAATTCTCCAAATCCTCCACCTATTGAAACCGAACAAGTGGTTGCTGCCCAAAGACTGGTAATACAACAATTAACAGACCTGGTGACCGAGATGCAAAACCAGATAAGACAACAACGCGAGGAAATACATCAGGTCCGCCAAGAAATAAGGCAAGCACGGTTGGAGAGACAACAACAACAACAACCTCCACCACCACCACCCGCTCCACCAAGCTACATAGATATAAATTATGATGATTTGTAAGATCTAGATGTTACTTTAGTTAGCAGATGATATGATATTATTTTAGAAGGAACAATAAGGTCTATTGACCCTATGTTTTGTTAAAGAATTATACCTCATGCTGAGATTTCTTTGTTTGTGCATATGTTCCGAGAACAATATGAGTATACATCCCTTTTCTTACAAATCTCGAGGACGAGATTTTTGTTAAGGGGGGTAGGATTTGTAAGACCCAAAATTAGTAGAGAAAAAAAATATAAATAAAGTATCATATACTTTGGAAATTAGGAAATAAGAAAAAGATGAGAAAAGGATTTTTCTTTTAAAGGAAACCATTTATACATCCCATGAAATAAATAACAAGAAGAATAAAACTTAAATTAGTAATACTAAAATAGTATGGTTTATATTCACCTTTGGGTTTCAATTGATACATTTGAAAAATCTGAAAACTAAAATAGAAGTATAAATTTGAATTTGGAATAGAAAATAGAAAATAAATGGGAAAGGAAGAAAAGAGAAGTAATATGAAAACATGAGTAATATATTTGAATAAATATTCCCAAACCAAATACTTTTTGCACCAAAATGAACTAGTTACAAGTTTGAATTGAATTGGTATTTTAAATTTGAATTTGTGAAAGATTAGAGAAGGGAAGAACTAAGAAAAATACTACATAAAATAAAATAAAAATCAGAATAAACATCCTTCACACTTATATTATTAAATTATACCATTCAAACTGAGGACAAGTTATTCACAAAGTTTGAATTTAAACTTGAACTCAAATTGGATTTGAAAATGGAGAAAAGAAAATAGAAAATAAAAAGAAAAAGAATAAAAGCCACATGGGCCGACCTCTACTCATTTCGGCCCACCAGCTTGCCCGCGTGACCCAACTGCTGTTTGCGCCGATAGGTGGGCCCCTTGCGTCAGCAACCAAAACACGTGCGCACCTCTGCGTTCGCTGGCGCGTGGACCCAGAATCGCGCCCCGTTCCTCCGCCACTGACCGGTTGGTCCCAGTCGTCAGCGCCGTCTTCAACAGAACGCCGCGTGATCCTCGCCGCGCGGACCGCGCCTACCTCGCGCGGGGAGCCCTCCGGGGACCTCGGAGCTGGATAACGGCTGTGCTCCTACACGCCTTAAAGCCTCCGTTCCCATCGCCGGAATCCCTTGACCGCCTCTCCGTTCCCTAGAACGCAAACGCGCCGCCGCCAGGTTAGAGCTCAATCCGCCGCGCGCCAAGACTCGCTAGCCGTCGACCTGCCCTTCATGTAGCGCGCGGGATTCCCCTCCGTGATCTCCTGAAGCCAGCGCAGGGACCACCCGGGATTATCTTCGTCCCTGGGGCATTGAATCGCTCGTCGACGTCGTACCGGATCGAGGAACCGCGCCTTCACGTCGTCGGGATCTTCCTCGCGTCAATAGACCGGTATGAAGCCACCTCGATTTCCGCCTACCTCTTCTTGACGTGTAGTACCTAGCCGGTGGGGAAGCCGACCGGTCTAATCGCGGCAATTGCTCACCGGAGTCTATGCGCCGCCGCGTATCCGCCCTACTCCGTGGCCAGGGCGGTAGCGTTAGTCAAACATCAAATTGGGGGCTCTATCGGGTTCACCCTACCTTTGGCTTAGTGTGGCTCGGTTGGATTGGAAATTCGGGCGGGTTTGTGACCAATTGGCCGGTTCTCCGGCGAACGGGTCGCCGTGGGAGCGGGCGCCGTCGCGCTCGGCCACCAGGGGAGAAGAAGGCTTATGCGCCGTCGATA
Organism: Zea luxurians; assembly: GCA_029449295.1. Classification (NCBI taxonomy): domain Eukaryota; kingdom Viridiplantae; phylum Streptophyta; class Magnoliopsida; order Poales; family Poaceae; genus Zea; species Zea luxurians. Next base: position 102,016,789 of record JAOPSE010000011.1, read on the forward strand.
TCCCAGGGAACGGCTGAGATTAGAAGTAGCGTACCCCTTCGCTAGATTGCATCTGTGCCGTTAGATCATATCGGATGGTCCAGCAGGGTTGGCGCGCGTGATTGGATCTCGGCCCCAGATCTTTGATCCGACGGTCACAAGGAGCGCAACTGTGTTATAACGACGGAGTGTAATCTGGGCGCTTGATTTAGATCCAATGGCCGTTGGCGCGTACCGGTTCACTGGGATCGCGATCTAATCTCGTGCGCCCATCTCCGATCGGGCGACTCAGATTTAATGATACCCCTTCGCGTTGGCCATTTTGCTAAAGAAACCCTAGGCTTCTGAGAAACTAACCCGCCGTCCACGCGGGTGAATTCTGAGTCTAGGAAATCTTATAGATTAAACCCTGAACTTCTCTGGTTTTGTGTGCCCAGTCCAGAGAATTAGAAATTCAGTAAAAGGAATTAGAAAATGATTTTTAATACAAAAATAAATGCTAGAATTTGTGTAATTCATAGAAAATGCATATTTAGTCCAAATTAATCCATTTCAGTTCCTATAATTTTGTAATAATATTCTCTATTAAATGGTACCACTGTTTTTCCATAAAGTACACATTAAAATTTATTTCTCACTTAACCCTATATTAAATGCATAAAATCTTTGGAAATTCATAACTTAAAATCTATAACTCCAAAATTAATGATTCTTTTTCCTGTGATCTTATTTTAATATGTATATTATTAATGTGTATTTTGTTCTTATGTTTGGTGTAATGTTAATTTTGCCTATACAATGTTTGTTTGTATTGCTACGACTAGAGCGAGGTCACGTGTCATCTGAAGAGCAAGTGGGTACCTGGAATCTCAAGGCCCAGGCAAGTTGTGCCCTTGATCACTTCTTTTTACCCAGCCATGTTCTGATTAATCATAATGATCTGCATAGGTTAATTTGATGGGACCCAACAGGTTACCTAGTTTGATTATCTTTATACCTTGTTCACCACTAAATTTTTGGGTAGTACTTGCTAGTGCTTTATGTGGTTTTGGGTATGAAGATACATTATTCATGATCATATTTTTATTATCTGTTTATTATTACTGTTCATTATAAGATCATTATGTTAATTGGAACATGGAGCGACCACCCGGGAAAACAGTGCTACCACAAGGGAGGAATGGGACCCCTTGGCTGATTAATTAGGAAAGCTAGTGGAAGACTACCTTACCCGAAAGGGGCAAGGGCAGTAGGGGAGTGGTCAGTGTAGGGAGGCCCTCGGGAGGATTTTGCTGCGATGGCGGTCCTGCAAGGGATTCCTGCATTGGAACTTCCTATAAACTGTAGCGGGTTTTCGGAAGCTAGTGGAACTTTGTAAAGGCCTCGTAGTGGATCCCTAGCCATTCACCTCGGAAGTGTCTAAGGGCCTTGCAAACCCTGGCGACATGGGATACACGACTTGTGGGTAAAGATGCGCAACCTCTGCAGAGTGTAAAACTGGTATACTAGCCGTGCTCACGGTCATGAGCGGCTCGGACCCTCACATGATTAATTTATGGAACTTAAACTCAATTTGTCATATGCATTGCATTGCAGGTGAAGTTGTTACTTTTGTTCTACTATTTAAACTGGGTTGGTATTTACTTATACTTAGTAACTGCTAATAAAATTTTGACCAACTTTAAAAGCAATGCTCAGCTCTAACCATCTTCTTTGGTAAGCCTTACACTTCACGTGAGCTCCCACCTTTGGCGAGTTCATGCACATTTTTCCCCACAACTTGTTGAGCGATGAACGTATGTGAGCTCACTCTTGCTGTCTCACACACCCCACAGGTCAAGAGCAGGTACCGCAGGATGAAGCGCTTGGAGGATGCTGTGACGAGTTCGCGAGAGGTCTAGGTCGTCGTCTCCCAGTCAACTTTGGGTTGCTGGACCGTTGTCTCCTTATAATGTAATTATTTATTTTGTATAGAACTCCTGTTATATATAAAGATGTGACATTCGATCCTATGCCACTATACATCATATGTGTGAGACTTGGTCCCAGCATACCTGGTGTTTATGTTCGCGCCCGGGTCTTGGTGCCCCTAAAACCCGGGTGTGACAGGACGCCCGTGCCCCATTTGTTAGGGGTCGGCTAGAGGCCTGGAGGCGCACTCCAAAAGTACCTGCGGGTGATCTGCCGGACCCGGTCCCCTTTTGACGGGGTCCGAGGGCTCGATGCCTCCCTCTGATGGGATTCCGTTACAAGATCGTTCCCGCTGGTCTCGGAAATGTCCTAGGGTACCTCGGGAGCATAGCCCGAGCCTTGGTTATGTATCGAACGTACCCAGGGTCATCCCTCGCTCTGTGTCTGAGGTGACTGTGAACCCTTCGAGGGCCAGCCTACGAACCCCTGATCAGTAGTGGGCGCGGAGCCTGAGTGGCCTGAGGCGGCCGTTGAACCCTTCCGAGGGGCTGGCCATCGAACCTCTGACCAGTAGTGGGCGCAGAACCCAAGCGCTCTGAGGCGGCCGTTGAACCCCTCCGAGGGGCCAGCCTTTGAACCTCTGATCAGTAGGGAGGCTCGGGGCCTGTTTCCTTCACGGAGAAGGATCCTTTTCGGGGTATCCCCCTTTCCCGGTCCCTGTGGTAAGAGAGAGAAAGAGGAAAAGGAAAAGGATACGAAATCGAATGACGTGGCGTACCTTTCTCGTCGCGGTCATTATGGCGAAGGCGAAGCGTCGCTTGCTTCTCCTGCCTGAGGCGCCGCCTGTCCTGCCGTGGAGTTAATGCGACAGGGCGAGTGGTTCGTGAGGCGGTCGTTGCGCGTGTGCGAGCCGTTCGAGGAACGGAACACGGGCGCGCCGTCTTCACGCCGTGAGAGAGGGTTCTCTCGCTGCCCCTGGATGGGACGTAAGCTTGGCTGACGACGTGACCGCTGCTCCTGCCCGCCTGCCACCGCCATTACTGCTGGCCCATTTTTGGCCGTATTGACCGTCGTGCCTGGCTGGCACTGCTGGGTCATACGTAGGGTTGCCTCGAGTCACGGTACTGGTTCCGCAGTCGAGGAGGCGCGATAGTGGTGCGAGTGGCGGTGCAGTTGCTCGCACGTAGCAACCGGCGCGCCGGTTGCATGACGTGTGGGCCTGGGCCTCCATGCTGGGCGCGTTGGAGTCGAAGGGGCGCGCCCGCTTAGCGCGGTTGCATGCCGACTGCATGGCTGTCCACCCTTTCACTCGCTGGTCTAGGCGAAAGTGGAGGAACGCTTGTAACCGCTGGGCAGTTGCATGCCCTGCGCGCGGCGGTTTGGCTCCTTCTGCCCTGGACCAGCTTGCATGACACGTGGGGCCCAGCCCCCGTGTCGTAGGGGGAGGACCTTGGAGCGTGTTGGAGAAGACTCAGCCTGCAACGGCTGAGGACGCAAGTGGGGAGAGTTGCCTTTAAAAGGAGGGTGACCCCCTTGAAAGACGACCATGTCTTCGCGTTCCCTTATGCGTCGTGTCTTTCCACCTTCCGAGCCCCCGGATGGGGGACGCCCGCAATCCTTCCGTCTTGTCGTCAGAGGAACGCAACTTCGTGGAAGTTGGTACCTTTCAGCCATCGTTCGGCTTCAAGGATTTTCATCATGCAGCCCGGCCGCATCCCCTCACCGGTGGTCACCCGAGACGGTGACCACCAGCCCCTAGGTGGGGAGAAGCAAGCCGGGCTGCGATCTTGGTCCCGCCCTCAGCTTCAAGGATGTTCATCATCCTTGCTGGGGCAGAGGCCAGGCTGAGCCGGAGCTCTACCTCCCGCGCGGGTTCGTGGGTCAGCCTCTCCTTCAACATTCAAGGGAGAGGGCGCTCACCGACCCCGCGAGAGGGGCGAACTTCGATGATGCGGGGCTGGTCGACGGCGGGCGTCGCCAGCTTCAGCACGTTGGGCTCGCCGGCTTGGCTCCCGGTGCCCCCTCCCGCCGCAAGGGCGGTTGTCGCGCCGTGCCCACGGGTGGACTGCCCAAGACGTCGCGCGCCGCTAGGGCGGCGTTCGTGTTCTGGGGCTGTCCTGCCTTTGCACCGGTACGGCACCTCCGCGCGTAGGTCGGTGCCCCGCTCGTCTGGGAGGATCCGAGTGGGGATCTGCCGATGGGCTGACGACTCCGGTTGTCGGTGCCGAGGTGGATGTGGCTCGAGAAGTCCCCGTCGCCGACGGGATCACCGCCACCATCCGCGCTTCGGGCCTTCGGCTCTTTGTACTTGTCCTCGCCCCTCGAGCATCGGCGTGGGCGAGGGCAAGGTTGCAGCGGCGTCCGCCCTGAGGCCATCGCTTCTGCTGTGGGGACGGAACCGGAGTTCCATCTGCATTGGCACCTTGAATGCCGGTGTTTTTTCCTCATTTTCGAGCACTAAGACTCGCCTGTTGGTTATCTGAACCGCTTCACCAAGCGTGAGTCGCCTCGTGCGAAGGTGACGAGTGAGGTATCCGTATTCTGGAGGCGTAGGAGTCCCTCGGCTCGGTCGGCCTTGCTGTCCGAGGCTTCTCTCGCTTAGTTAAAGGGACCCCTCGGCCGCTCTTCGATGAGCCGAAGCTGGAGGTAGCGGTGTCAGCACGGACAGAGGCAGAGTTGGCTCGAAAAGAAGATTTGGTCGGTCGGAGCCTGGCCGGGTCGTCCACTGGCGGGATCGACGCCGGTGTTGAGCTGCCGTGGCCACGAGCCAGGCTGATGTCTTCGGGGGACAGCTGGCCGAGGCCTCGGGGTGGCCGGCCGAGCCGTCTGCTCGAGCCGGATTCCTGGAGAAGACCCTGGCGGCGATGGCCCGGGTGTGGTGCTGATGTCGTCCTTCAGAGTGGAGATCCTCCAACCGCGTCGCCGTCCGAGGCTAGGTCGGACCCCGCCGAAGGTGTAGTTGACGCCGAGGGTGCTGCTGCCCCCTTCAACTGTCGACGTCCGAGCCTACAGGATCGGGTTGTCTTGTAGTGTGTGTATGTTTTCTGCGACCGCCGAGGCCCAAACATACCATCGTCGTGTTGTAAAGCTGCGTTTCTTTTCCTCTTGTTTCGAGTATCCGGACTTATTTGTCGGTAACAGAATTGTCTGTGCGGGCGAGAGTTGCTTTTCACGGAAGGTGATGAGTGAGGTATCCGTATCCCAGAGGCGTAGGAATCCCTCGGCTCGGTCGGCCTTGCCGCTTACGCGCACTCTTACTTGTCCATAGGGTTCTGTCACCGACGCAGTCAAGAAGGCCCGAAAAATCGTTCCGGCAGAGGAGCTTTCGAGCGTGAAGACTTGTTCGGTCCGCGGAATCACTTATCCGAGCGCGAGTTACTTATCGCAGAAGGTGATGAGTGAGGTATCCGTACCCCGGAGGCGTAGGAGTCCCTCGGCTCGGTCAACCTTGGCTGCTTACGTGTACTCCGTCGTTTTCAGGATCCACTTTCGAAGTAGTCGAAAAGCACGAAAGGCATTCTGGCAGAAAAGATTTTTTTTTCTTTTTTCGAGGAAAATTTTGACGCAGAGGGGGTTCCCCCCTTCTAGCCCTCGAGGGAGGGTCGAGCTTTGCCGAGGCAAGGCTGACCCTTCCTTGACGACCAGACTTTGTGTGTGAACGGGGTGTACGAATAACTTGGAAGCATCTTAAGGGTAGAAGCGACGTAGCTGTTGGATGTTCCAAGCGTTGCTGTAGACCTCGCCTTGACTATTGGCCAGCTTGTATGTTTTGGGCTTCAGAACCTTGGCGACGACGAATGGCCCTTCCCAGGGAGGCGATAGTTTGTGCCGCCCTCGGGCGTCCTGTCGCAGCCGAAGCACCAGGTCGCCCACCTGGAGGTCTCGGGACCGAACCCCTCGGGCGTGGTAGCGTCGCAGGGACTGCTGGTACCGCGACGAGTGTAGTACGGCCATGTCCCGAGCCTCTTCCAGCTGGTCTAGTGAGTCTTCTCGATTGGCTCGATTGCTTTGGTCAGCGTAGGCCCTCGTCCTCGGGGAACCGTATTCTAAGTCTGTGGGCAAGATGGCCTCGGCCCCATAGACTAGAAAGAACGGTGTGAAGCCCGTGGCTTGGCTCGGCGTTGTCCTCAGACTCCAGACCACCGAGGGGAGTTCCTTCATCCACCGCTTGCCGAACTTGTTGAGGTCGTTGTAGATCCGAGGCTTGAGTCCTTGCAGAATCATGCCGTTGGCACGTTCTACCTGCCCATTTGTCATGGGGTGGGCCACGGTGGCCCAGTCCAACCGGATGTGGTGATCCTCGCAGAAGTCCAGGAACTTTCTGCCGGTGAACTGGGTGCCGTTGTCGGTGATGATGGAGTTCGGGACCCCAAAGCGATGGATGATGTTGGTGAAGAACGCCACCGCCTGTTCGGACCTGATGCTGTTTAGGGGTCGGACCTCGATCCACTTGGAGAATTTGTCGATGGCGACCAACATGTGCGTGTAGCCCCCGGGTGCCTTCTGCAAGGGGCCGACGAGGTCCAGACCCCACACAGCAAACGACCAGGTGATGGGTATGGTCTGCAGAGCCTGAGCGGGCAGGTGGGTCTGCCTCGCGTAGAACTGACACCCTTCGCAGGTGCGGACAATTCTAGCGGCGTCGGCCACCATCGTCGGCCAGTAGAAACCTTGTCGGAAGGCGTTTCCAGCAAGGGTTCGAGGTGCTGCGTGATGGCCGCAAGCCCCCGAGTGTATCTCTTGTAAGAGCTCCTGACCTTGGGCGATGGAAATGCATCGCTAGAGGATGCCCGAGGGGCTGTGGTGGTAGAGCTCTTTCCCATCTCCCAACAAGACGAACGACTTGGCGCGCCGCGCTAACCGCCAAGCTTCGGCTTGGTCGAGGGGTAGCTCTCCTCGGTGGAGATATTGCAGGTACGGGGTCTACCAGTTTTGATTAGGCGTGACCCCGCTCCGCTCCTCCTCGACGCGCAGTGCCTCACCCTCGGGGGCCGAGGGTACCTCGGGCCGAGCCGAGGGTACCTCTGACTGTGCCGAGGGTACCTCGGACTGAGCCGAGGGTGCCTCGGGGTGGGCCGAGGCCTTCTCGGGCTCGGGCGTGTCGTCGGTCTTGACGGAGGGTTGATGCAGGTCTCGAGAGAATACGTCCGGGGGAACCGTTGTTCGCCCCGAGGCTATTTTAGCCAGCTCGTCCGCAGTCTCGTTGTAGCGTCGGGCGATGTGGTTGAGCTCGAGCCCGTAGAACTTGTCTTCCAGGTGCCGAACCTCATCGCAGTAGGCTTCCATCTCCGGGTCGCGGCAGTGGGAGTTCTTCATGACTTGGTCGATGACGAGCTGCGAGTCACCGCGAGCGTCGAGGCGTCGGACCCCTAGCTCGATGGCGATTCGCAACCCGTTTACCAGAGCCTCGTACTCAGCCACGTTGTTGGACGCCGGGAAGTGGAGGCGTAGCACGTAGCGTAGGTGCTTCCCGAGGGGCGAGATGAAGAGCAGGCCCGCGCTGGCCCCCATCTTCATCAGCGACCCATCAAAAAACATGGTCCAGAGCTCCGGTTGGATCGGAGCTGTTGGGAGCTGGGTGTCGACCCATTCAGCCACGAAGTCCGCCAAGACCTGGGACTTGATGGCCTTCCGAGGGGCGAACGAGATCGTCTCGCCCATGATCTCCACCGCCCACTTTGCAATTCTACCTGAGGCCTCTCGGGACTGGATGATCTCCCCCAGGGGGAAGGATGACACCACAGTTACCGGATGAGACTCGAAGTAGTGTCGCAACTTCCGCCACGTCAGGATCACCGCGTACAGCAGCTTCTGAATTTGTGGGTAGCGGATCTTGGTCTCGGACAGTACCTCACTGATGAAGTAGACTGGCCTCTGGACGGGCAATGCATGCCCCTCTTCTCGTCTCTCAACCACAATCGCGGCGCTAACCACCTGAGTTGTAGCGGCGACGTAGATCAAGAGGGCTTCTCCGGCAGCGGGGGGCACCAAGATGGGCGCGTTCGTGAGGAGCGCCTTTAGGTTCCTGAGGGCTTCCTCAGCCTCAGGGGTCCAAGCGAAGCACTCGGCCTTCCTTAAGAGGCGGTACAGAGGCAGGCCTCTTTCGCCGAGGCGCGAGATGAAACGGCTCAGAGCCACGAGGCATCCCATGACCCTCTGTATGCCTTTCAAGTCCTTGATGGGTCCCATGCTGGTGATGGCCGTGATCTTCTTCGGGTTGGCCTTGATGCCCCGCTCGGAGACAATGAACCCCAAGAGCATGCCTCGGGGGACCCCGAAGACACACTTTTCGGGATTGAGCTTCACGCCTTTCGCCTTGAGACATCGGAATGTCACTTCAAGGTCAGAAAGGAGGTCAGAGTCTTTCCTCTTCTTGACTATGATGTCATCGACGTAGGCCTCGACCGTTCGGCCGATGTGTTCGCCGAACACATGGTTCATGCATCACTGGTACATTGCACCCGCATTCCTCAAACCAAACGGCATGGTAACATAGCAGTACATGCCGAAGGGTGTGATGAAAGAAGTCGCGAGCTGGTCGGACTCTTTCATCCTGATCTGGTGATACCCTAAGTAGGCATCGAGGAAAGACAGGGTTTCGCACCCAGCAGTGGAATCCACGATTTGATCGATGCGAGGCAGAGGGTAGGGAACTTTCGGACATGCTTTGTTTAGACCAGTGTAGTCTACACACATCCGCCATTTCCCCCCTTTCTTTCTCACAAGCACAGGGTTGGCAAGCCATTCGCGATGGAATACCTCTTTGATGAACCCTGCCGCCATTAGCTTGTGGATTTCCTCGCCTATGGCTCTGCGCTTTTCTTCGTCGAATCGGCGCAGAGGCTGCTTCACGGGTCGGGCTCCAGCTCGGATATCCAGCGAGTGCTCGGCGACTTCCCTCGGTATGCCGGGCATGTTCGAGGGACTCCATGCGAAAACGTCGGCATTTGCACGGAGAAAGTCGACGAGCACTGCTTCCTATTTGGGGTCGAGCTCGGAGCCGATCCAGATCTGCTTGGAGGCGTCATTGCAGGGGTCGAGAGGGACGGACTTAACCGTCTCCACTAGCTCGAAGTTGCCGGCGTGGCGCTTCACGTATGGCGCCTCCCTAGAGAGGCTCTCCAGGTCGGCGATGAGGGCCTCGGACTCGGCGAGGGCCTCAGCGTACTCCACGCACTCCACGTCGCATTCGTACGCGTGTCGGTGCGTGGGCCCGATGGTGATGACCTCATTGGGGCCCGGCATCTTGAGCTTGAGGTAGGTGTAATTGGGGACGGCCATGAACTTGGCGTAGCATGGCCTCCCCAGCACTGCGTGGTAGGTTCCTCGAAACCCGACCACTTCGAACCTGAGGGTCTCCCATCGAAAGTTGGAGGGCGTCCCAAAGCAGACGGGTAGATCGAGTTGTCCGAGGGATTGGACGCGCTTCCCGGGGATGATCCCGTGGAAAGGCGCAGCACCCACCCGGACCAAGGACAGATCGATCCACAGGAGCTCGAGGGTCTCGACGTAGATGATGTTGAGGCTGCTGCCTCCGTCCATGAGGACCTTGGTGAGCCTGACGTTGCCGATGATGGGGTCGACAACGAGCGGGTATTTCCCCGGGCTCGGCACATGGTCGGGATGGTCGGCCTGGTCGAAGGTGATGGGCTTATCGGACCAGTCTAGGTAGACTTGCGCCGCCACCTTTACCGAGTAGACCTCCCGACGCTCTTGCTTGCGGTGTCGAGCCGAGGCGTTTGCCACTTGCCCACCGTAGATCATGAAGCAGTCGCGAACCTCGGGGAACTCTCCTGCCTTGTGATCTTCCTTCTTAGCGTCGTCGAGAGCCTTGCCACCCTCCGCGGGTGGCCCGGCCTTGTGAAAGTGGCGTCGAAGCATGGCACACTCCTCAAGGGTGTGCTTGACGGGCCCCTGATGATAGGGGCACGGCTCCTTTAGCATCTTGTCGAAGAGGTTGGCACCTCCGGGAGGTTTCCGAGGGTTCTTGTACTCGGCAGCGGCGACAAGGTCCGCGTCGGTGGCGTCGCGTTTCGCTTGCGACTTCTTCTTGCCTTTCTTGGTGCCGCGCTGAGTTGACGCCTCGGGGGCATCTTCCGGTGGGCGGCCCTGGGGCTGCTTGTCCTTCCTAAAGATGGCCTCAACCGCCTCCTGGCCAGAGGCGAACTTGGTGGCGATGTCCATCAGCTCACTCGCCCTGGTGGGGGTCTTGCGACCCAGCTTGCTCACCAGGTCGCGGCAGGTGGTGCCGGCGAGGAACGCGCCGATGACATCTGAATCAGTGACGTTGGGCAGCTTAGTGCGCTGCTTCGAAAATCGCCGGATGTAGTCCCGGAGAGACTCTCCCGGCTGCTGGCGGCAGCTTCGGAGATCCCAGGAGTTTCCAGGGCGCACGTACGTGCCTTGGAAATTGCCGGCGAAGGCTTGGACCAGGTCGTCCCAGTTGGAGATCTGCCCCGGAGGCAGGTGCTCCAGCCAGGCTCGAGCGGTGTCGGAGAGGAACAGGGGGAGGTTGCGGATGATGAGATTATCATCGTCCGTTCCACCCAGTTGGCAGGCCAGCCAATAGTCCGCGAGCCACAGTTCCGGTCTCGTCTCCCCCGAGTACTTTGTGATAGTAGCCAGGGTTCGGAACCGGGTCGGGAACGACGCCCGTCGTATGGCGCGGCTGAAAGCCTGTGGACCGGGTGGTGCGAGCGAAGGACTCCGATCCTCCCCGCTGTCGTAGCGTCCCCCACGCCTGGGGTGGTAGCCTCGGCGTACCCTCTCGTCGAGGTGGGCCCGACGGCTGTGGTGATGGTGCTCGTTGCCGAGGCGACCCGGGGCCGCAGGCGCTGTGTTGCGCGTGCGCCCGGTGTGGACCGAGGCTTCCCGCATGAATCGGGAAGTAGCGGCGCGATGTTCCGAGGGGTACCCCTGCCTTCGGGAGGTGGAGCTTTCGGCCCGTCAGACCGCGGCGTCCTCTAGGAGATTCTTGAGCTCTCCCTGGATACGCCGCCCCTCGGTGGTTGATGGCTCCGGCATCGCGCGGAGAAGTATCGCCGCTGTGGCCAGGTTTTGGCCGACTCCACTGGAAACCGGTGGCGGCCTTACCCTGACGTCGTCGGCGATGCGGTGCTGGATGCCCTGGGGGAGATGACGTGCTTCTCCGGCCGGAGGTTGGCCCGCCCATTCTTGCCCGATGTCCCAGCGGATCGGCTCAAGCGTTCCTGCTCCCTCGTCGAGCCTGGCCTGCATCTCGCGGATTTGCTCGAGTTGTGGGTCATGACCCCCCGCCGGGACGGGGACCACAGCTAGCTCCTAAAGGATGTCAACGCGAGGCACGGGCCTAGGGGGATCACCGTTCTCCGGTATACCAAGATGGTCGCCTTCGCCGGGACCCCCTAGATCGACGTGGAAACATTCGCGACTTGGACCGCAGTCCTCGTCGCCGAGGCTGCGGCTACCGTCGGAACAGTCGGAAAGGCAGTAGTCGCATGCGGTCATGAAGTCCCGCACGGCACTAGGGTTACCAAGTCCGGAGAAATCCCAACAGAAGTCAGGCTCACCATCTTCCTCGGACCCCGAGGGCCCGTAGGTCGAGACGGCCGTCAACCGGTCCCAGGGTGACCGCGCACGATACCCCAGAGGGTTTGGACTCGCCTCTATGAGAGTGTCCACCGAAGCGGAGTTGCTTGGCGGGTCGAGGCCAAATCCAAAAGGCGCGAGATGGGAATCGGTCGGTACCTTTTGGTCGACGGGCGGTGACGAAGTCACGTCAGGGACTGACTGCACCGTCGTCTCAGGTACGAGGGTGACGCCTAGCAAGTCCTTCGCGAGCGTGCTGGCGTCGTCCGTTTGCTTGAGGTTGGTGTGTTGCGGGGAGACGGTGCTCGTCTTCGTCTCAGACGCGAGGCCGATGCCCGACGCGCTCTCCGTTGGGGCGCCGGCGCCGTCGACTCGCTCGACAGCCAACGAGGTGCCGCCTCCTGCTTGGCCTTGGTTGCCCCACCTCCTCCTCCGTCGGTGGGGGAGGGGACGGGACAAGCCCGAATGTCGTCCTTCCACCATGTGGGGAAGGCGTCGTCGATTTCCCCACCGGCGGGCGGGTTGTCGACCGCCATTGTCGCTGTCGCGCGGCGGGGGAAGGTGTATCATGTCGTAGCTGCCGTCGAGGGACATGAACTCAAGACTCCCGAAACAGAGCACCGTCCCGGGCTGGAGAGGTTGCTGGAGACTGCCCATCTGGAGCTTGACGGGAAGCTGTTCGTCAACACGCAGCAGGCCCCTACCTGGCGCGCCAACTGTCGGCGTTTCGAAACCCGGGGGGTCCCTGGACCATCGAGTAAATTGTCGCCGCGTGCCCCAGCCCAGATGGGTCGGCGCGAGGCGGAACGCGAAGGGGGGAAAAGCAGCCGGAGGGAGACAGGCGTGGGAGGTGGAACCTGCGGCCTTCGTGTTAGCCCCAAGCCCAGGTCGGGTGCGCTTGCAGTAGGGGGTTACAAGCGTCCACGCGGGAGGGAGGGAGCGGCCTTGCGCGAGCGCCGTCCCGTCCTTCCCCGCGCGGCCAACCCTCTGTAAGAGGGCCCTGGACCTCCCTTTTATAGGCGTAAGGAGAGGATCCAGGTGTACAATGGGGGGTGTAGCAGTGTGCTAACGTGTCTAGCGGAGGAGAGCTAGCGCCCTAAGTACATGCCATCGTGGCAGCCGGAGAGGTTTTGGCACCCAGTTCGTGTGGTGTCGTGGCCGTCGGAGGAGCGCTAGAGCCTGGCGGAAGGATAGCTGTCGGGGCTGTCGAGTCCTTGCTGACGTCCTCTTGCTTCCGTAAGGGGGATGAGAGCCGCCGTCTTCATGGAGCGTGCGGGGCGCCATCATTACTCGTATAGTAGAGCGAGCCAGATGGGACGCCGGTCTTGTTCCCCATAGCCTGAGTCAGCTTGGAGTAGGGTAATGATGGCGCCTCCTGTTGACGTGGTCGGTCCGTGCCCTAGGTTGGGCGAGGTGGAGGCTCCTCCGAGGTCGAGGTCGAGTCTGTCTTCCAAGGTCGAGTCCGAGCCCCCGGGTCGGACAAGGCGGAGACCGTCAGCTGAGGCCGAGGCTGAGTCCGAACCCTGGGGTCGGGCGAAGCGAAGTTCGTCGTCCTTCGGGGCTGAGCCCGAGTCCGAGCCCTGGGGTAGGGCGGAGCGGAGTTCGTCGTCTTCCGGGGCTGAGCCCGAGTCCGAGCCCTGGGGTCGGGCGAAGCGGAGTTCGTCGTCTTCCGGGGCTGAGCCCGAGTCCGAGCCCTGGGGTCGGGCGAAGCGGAGTTCGTCGTCTTCCGGGGCTGAGCCCAAGTCCGAGCCTTAGGGTCGGGCGGAGCGGAGTTCGTCGTCTTCCGGGGCTGAGCCCAAGTCCGAGCCCTGGGGTCGGGCGAAGCGTAGTTCGTCGTCTTCCGGGGTTGAGCCCGAGTCCGAGCCCTGGGGTCGGGCGGAGCGGAGTTCGTCATCTTCTAGGGCTGAGCCCGAGTCCGAGCCCTGGGGTCGGGCGAAGCAGAGTTTCCCATGGCGCCTAAGGCCGGACTTGGCTGCTGTCAGCCTCACTCTGTCGAGTGGCTCAGCAGTCGGAGCGGCGCAGGCGGCGCTGTCCCCTTGTCAGACCGGTCGGTGGAGCGGCAAAGTGACTGCGGTCACTTCGGCTCTATCGACTGGAGGGCGTGCGTCAGGATAAAGGTGTCAGGCCACCTTTGCATTAAATGCCCCTGCGATTTGGTCGGTTGGCGTGGCGATTTGGCCAAGGTTGCTTCTTGGTGAAGACTGGGCCTCGGGCGAGCCGAAGGTGTGTCCGTTGCTGGAGGGGGTCCTCGGGCGAGATGTAGATCCTCTGGGGTCGGCTGCCCTTGCCCGAGGCTGGGCTCGGGCGAGGCGTGATCGCATCCCTCGAATGGACCGATCCTTGACTTAATCGCACCCATCAGGCCTTTGCAGCATTGTGCTGATGGGGGTTACCAGCTGAGATTTAGGAGTCTTGAGGGTACCCCTAATTATGGTCCCCGACAGTAGCCCCTGAGCCTCGAAGGGAGTGTTAATACTCGCTTGGAGGCTTTTGCCGCACTTTTTTGCAAGGGGACCAGCCTTTTTTGGTTGCATTTTGTTCCGGTGGGTGCGCGCGAGCGCACCCGCCGGGTGTAGCCCCCGAGGCCTCAGAGGAGTAGTTTGACTCCTTCGAGGTCTTAGTGCGTTTCGCAACACTTCGGCTGGTCTGGTTGTTCCCTCATGCGAGCTGGCCGTAGCCCGGGTGCACGGTCGGGTCCCAAGTTCTCGGGCTGGTATGTTGACGCTGTCAACGGTTTGGCCAGAGCCGGGTTTGCGAGAGCAGCCCCCGAGCCTCTGCACAGGGCGAGAGGACGGTCAAGGACAGACTCGACTTTTTTACATACGCCCCTGCGTCGCCTTTCCGCAAGGAGGAGGGGGGAAAGCGCCATGTTGCCCTCGGAGGGCGCCGAACATGGTGTCTCCGGTGAGCTGCTGGCGGGTAATCCGAGTGGACGCCCATGCCCCATTTGTTAGGGGTCGGCTAGAGGCCCGGAGGCGCGCTCCAAAAGTACCTGCGGGTGATCTGCCGGACCCGGTCCCCTTTTGACGGGGTCTGAGGGCTCGATGCCTCCCTCTGATGGGATTCCGTTACAAGATCGTTCCCGCTGGTCTCGGAAATGTCCTAGGGTACCTCGGGAGCATAGCCCGAGCCTTGGTTATGTATCGAACGTATCCAGGGTCATCCCTCGCTCTGTGTCTGAGGCGACTGTGAACCCTTCGAGGGCCAGCCTACGAACCCCTGATCAGTAGTGGGCGCGGAGCCCGAGTGGCCTGATGCGGCCGTTGAACCCTTCCGAGGGGCCGGCCATCGAACCTCTGACCAGTAGTGGGCGCAGAACCCAAGCGCTCTGAGGCGGCCATTGAACCCCTCCGAGGGGCCAGCCTTTGAACCTCTGATCAGTAGGGAGGCTCTGGGCCTGTTTCCTTCACGGAGAAGGATCCTTTTCAGGGTATCCCCCTTTCCCGGTCCCTGTGGTAAGAGAGAGAAAGAGGAAAAGGATACGAAATTAAATGACGTGGCGTACCTTTCTCGTCGCGGTCATTATGGCGAAGGCGAAGCGTCGCTTGCTTCTCCTGCCTAAGGCGCCGCCTGTCCCGCCGCGGAGTTAATGCGACGGGGCGACTGGTTCGCGAGGCGGTCGTTGCGCGTGTGCGAGCCATTCGAGGAACGGAACACGGGCGCGCCGTCTTCACACCGTGAGAGAGGGTTCTCTCGCTGCCCCTGGATGGGATGTAAGCTTGGCTGACGATGTGACCGCTGCTCCTGCCCACCTGCCACCGCTATTACTGCTAGCCCATTTTTGGCTGTATTGACCGTCGTGCCTGGCTGGCACTGCTGGGTCATACGTAGGGTTGCCTCGAGTCGCGGTACTGGTTCCGCAGTCGAGGAGGCGCGATAGTGGTGCGAGTGGCGGTGCAGTTGCTCCCACGTAGCAACCGGCGCGCCGGTTGCATGACGTGTGGGTGGGCCTCCATGTTGGGCGCGTTGGAGTCGAAGGGGCACGCCCACTTGGCGCGGTTGCATGCCGACTGCATGGCTGTCCACCCTTTCACTCGCTGGTCTGGGCGAAAGTGGAGGAACACTTGTAACCGCTGGGCAGTTGCATGCCCTGCGCGCGGCGGTTTGGCTCCTTCTGCCCTAGACCAGCTTGCATGACGCGTGGGGCCCAGCCGCCGTGTCATAGGGGGAGGACCTTGGAGCGTGTTGGAGAAGACTCAGCCCGCAACGGCTGAGGACGCAAGTGGGGAGAGTTGCCTTTAAAAGGACGGTGACCCCCTTGAAAGACGACCATGTCTTCGCGTTCCCTTATGCGTCGTGTCTTTCCACCTTCCGAGCCCCCGGATGGGGGACGCCCGCAATCCTTCCGTCTTGTCGTCGGAGGAACGCAACTTCATGGAAGTTGGTACCTTTCAGCCATCGTTCGACTTCAAGGATTTTCATCATGCAGCCCAGCCACATCCCCTCACCGGTGGTCACCCGAGACGGTGACCACCAGCCCCTGGGTGGGGAGAAGCAAGCCGGGCTGCGATCTTGGTCCCGCCCTCCGCTTCAAGGATGTTCATCATCCTTGCTGGGGCGGAGGCTGGGCTGAGCCGGAGCTCTACCTCCCGCGCGGGTTCGTGGGTCAGCCTCTCCTTCAACATTCAAGGGAGAGGGCGCTCACTGACCCCGCGAGAGGGGCGGACTTTGACGATGCGGGGCTGGTCGACGGCGGGCGTCGCCAGCTTCAGCACGTTGGGCTCGCCGGCTTGGCTCCCGGTGCCCCCTCCCGCCGCAAGGGCGGTTGTCGCGCCGTGCGCACGGGTGGACCGCCCAAGACGTCGCGCGCCGCTAGGGCGGCGTTCGTGTTCTGGGGCTGTCCTGCCTTTGCACCGGTACGGCGCCTCCGCATGGAGGTCGGTGCCCCGCTCGTCCGGGAGGATCCGAGTGGGGATCTGCCGATGGGCTGACGGCTCCGGTCGTCGGTGCCGAGGTGGATGTGGCTCGAGAAGTCCCCGTCACCGACGGGATCACCGCCACCATCCGCGCTTCGGGCCTTCGGCTCTTTGTACTTGTCCTCGCCCCTCGAGCGTCGGCGTGGGCGAGGGCAAGGTTGCAGCGGCGTCCGCCCTGAGGCCATCGCTACTGCTGTGGGGACGGAACCGGAGTTCCGTCTGCATTGGCACCTTGAATGCCAGTGTTTTGTTCATTGTGGCTGTCGGGGCCTGAACATGTATGTACTTTCGGCGCGGAGCCATGTTTTTTCCTCATTTTCGAGCACTAAGACTCGCCTGTTGGTTATCTGAACCGCTTTACCAAGCGTGAGTCGCCTCGTGCGAAGGTGACGAGTGAGGTATCCGTATCCCGGAGGCGTAGGAGTCCCTTGGCTCGGTCGACCTTGCTATTCGAGGCTTCTCTCGCTTAGTTAAAGGGACCCCTCGACCGCTCTTCGATGAGCTGAAGCCGGAGGTAGCGGTGTCAGCACGGACAGAGGCAGAGTTGGCTCGAAAAGAAGATTTGGTCGGCCGGAGCCTGGCCGCGTCGTCCACTGGCGGGACCGACGCCGGTGTTGAGATGCCGAGGCCACGGGCCGGGCTGATGTCTTCGGGGGACAGCTGGCCGAGGCCTCGGGGTGGCCGGCCGAGCCGTCTGCTCGAGCCGGATTCCTGGAGAAGACCCTGGCGGCGATGGCCCGGGTGTGGTGCTGATGTCGTCCTTCAGAGTGGAGATCCTCCAACCGCGTCGCCGTCCGAGGCTAGGTCGGACCCCGCCGAAGGTGTAGTTGACGCCGAGGGTGCTGCTGCCCCCTTCAACTGTCGACGTCCGAGCCTGCAGGATCAGGTTGTCTTGTAGTGTGTGTATGTTTTCTGCGGCCGCCGAGGCCCAAACATACCATCGTCGTGTTGTAAAGCTGCGTTTCTTTTCCTCTTGTTTCGAGTATCTGGACTTATTTGTCGGTAAAAGAATTGTCTGTGCGGGCGAGAGTTGCTTTTCACGGAAGGTGATGAGTGAGGTATCCGTATCCCGGAGGCGTAGGAATCCCTCGGCTCGGTCGGCCTTGCCGCTTACGCGCACTCTTACTCGTCCATAGGGTTCTGTCACCGACGCAGTCGAGAAGGCCCGAAAAATCGTTCCGGCAGAGGAGCTTTCGAGCGTGAAGACTTGTTCGGTCCGTGGAATCACTTATCCGAGCGCGAGTTACTTATCGCAGAAGGTGATGAGTGAGGTATCCATATCCCGGAGGTGTAGGAGTCCCTCGGCTCGGTCAGCCTTGGCTGCTTACATGTACTCCGTCGTTTTCAGGATCCACTTTCGAAGTAGTCGAAAAGCACGAAAGGCATTCTGGCAGAACAGATTTTTTTTCTTTTTTTGAGGAAAATTTTGACGCAGAGGGGGTTCCCCCCTTCTAGCCCCCGAGGGAGGGTCGGGCTTTGCCGAGGCAAGGCTGACCCTTCCTTGACGACCAGACTTTGTGTGTGAACGGGGTGTACGAATAACTTGGAAGCATCTTAAGGGTAGAAGCGACGTAGCTGTTGGATGTTCCAAGCGTTGCTGTAGACCTCGCCTTGACTGTTGGCCAGCTTGTATGTTCCGGGCTTCAGAACTTTGGCGACGACGAACGGCCCTTCCCAGGGAGGCGTGAGTTTGTGCCGCCCTCGGGCGTCTTGTCGCAGCCGAAGCACCAGGTCGCCCACCTGGAGGTCTCGGGACCGAACCCCTCGGGCGTGGTAGCGTCGCAGGGACTGCTGGTACCGTGCCGAGTGTAGTACGACCATGTCCCGAGCCTCTTCCAGCTGGTCCAGTGAGTCTTCTCGATTGGCTCGATTGCTTTGGTCAGCGTAGGCCCTCGTCCTCGGGGAACCGTATTCTAAGTCTGTGGGCAAGATGGCCTCGGCCCCATAGACTAGAAAGAACGGTGTGAAGCCCGTGGCTCGGCTCGGCGTTGTCCTCAGACTCTAGACCACCGAGGGGAGTTCCTTCATCCACCGCTTGCCGAACTTGTTTAGGTCGTTGTAGATCCGAGGCTTGAGTCCTTGCAGAATCATGCCGTTGGCACGTTCTACCTGCCCATTTGTCATGGGGTGGGCCACGGTGGCCCAGTCCACCCGGATGTGGTGATCCTCGCAGAAGTCCAGGAACTTTCTGCCGGTGAACTGGGTGCCGTTGTCGGTGATGATGGAGTTCGGGACCCCAAAGCGATGGATGATGTTGGTGAAGAACGCCACCGCCTGTTTGGACCTGATGCTGTTTAGGGGTCGGACCTCGATCCACTTGGAGAATTTGTCGATGGCGACCAACAGGTGCGTGTAGCCCCCGAGTGCCTTCTGCAAGGGGCCGACGAGGTCCAGACCCCACACAGCAAACGGCCAGGTGATGGGTATGGTCTGCAGAGCCTAAGCGGGCAGGTGGGTCTGCCTCGCGTAGAACTGACACCCTTCGCAGGTGCGGACAATTCTAGCGGCGTCGGCCACCGCCGTCGGCCAGTAGAAACCTTGTCGAAAGGCGTTTCCAGCAAGGGTTCGAGGTGCTGCGTGATGGCCGCAAGCCCCCGAGTGTATCTCTTGTAAGAGCTCCTGACCTTGGGCGATGGAAATGCATCGCTGGAGGATGCCCGAGGGGCTGCGGTGGTAGAGCTCTTTCCCATCTCCCAGCAAGACGAACGACTTGGCGCGCCGCGCTAACCGCCGAGCTTCGGCTTGGTCGAGGGGTAGCTCTCCTCGGTGGAGATATTGCAGGTACGGGGTCTGCCAGTTTTGATTAGGCGTGACCCCGCTCCGCTCCTCGATGCGCAGTGCCTCACCCTCGGGGGCCGAGGGTACCTCGGGCCGAGCCGAGGGTACCTCTGGCTGTGCCGAGGGTACCTCGGACTGAGCCGAGGGTGCCTCGGGCTGGGCCGAGGCCTTCTAGGGCTCGGGCGTGTCGTCGGTCTTGACGGAGGGTTGATGCAGGTCTCGAGAGAATACGTCCGGGGGAACCGTTGTTCGCCCCGAGGCTATTTTAGCCAGCTCGTCCGCAGTCTCGTTGTAGCGTCGGGCGATGTGGTTGAGCTCGAGCCCGTAGAACTTGTCTTCCAGGCGCCAAACCTCATCGCAGTAGGCTTCCATCTCCGGGTCACGGCAGTGGGAGTTCTTCATGACTTGGTCGATGACGAGCTGCGAGTCACCGCGAGCGTCGAGGCGTCGGACCCCTAGCTCGATGGCGATTCGCAACCCGTTTACCAGAGCCTCGTACTCAGCCACGTTGTTGGACGCCGGGAAGTGGAGGCGTAGCACGTAGCGTAGGTGCTTCCCGAGGGGCGAGATGAAGAGCAGGCCCGCGCTGGCCCCCATCTTCATCAGCGACCCGTCGAAAAACATGGTCCAGAGCTCTGGTTGGATCGGAGCTGTTGGGAGCTAGGTGTCGACCCATTCAGCCACGAAGTCTGCCAAGACCTGGGACTTGATGGCCTTCCGAGGGGCGAACGAGATCGTCTCGCCCATGATCTCCACCGCCCACTTTGCAATTCTACCCGAGGCCTCTCGAGACTGGATGATCTCCCCCAGGGGGAAGGATGACACCACAGTTACCGGATGAGACTCGAAGTAGTGTCGCAACTTCCGCCATGTCAGGATCACCGCGTATAGCAGCTTCTGAATTTGTGGGTAGTGGATCTTGGTCTCGGACAGTACCTCACTGATGAAGTAGACTGGACTCTGGATGGGCAATGCATGCCCCTCTTCTCGTCTCTCAACCACAATCGCGGCGCTAACCACCTGAGTGGTAGCGGCGACGTAGATCAAGAGGGCTTCTCCGGCAGCGGGGGGCACCAAGATGGGCGCGTTCGTGAGGAGCGCCTTCAGGTTCCCGAGGGCTTCCTTGGCCTCAGGGGTCCAAGCGAAGCACTCGGCCTTCCTTAAGAGGCGGTACAGAGGCAGGCCTCTTTCGCCGAGGCGCGAGATGAAACGGCTCAGAGCCGCGAGGCATCCCATGACCCTCTGTACGCCTTTCAAGTCCTTGATGGGTCCCATGCTGGTGATGGCCACGATCTTCTCCGGGTTGGCCTTGATGCCCCGCTCGGAGATAATGAACCCCAAGAGCATGCCTCGGGGGACCCCGAAGACACACTTTTCGGGATTGAGCTTCACGCCTTTCGCCTTGAGACATCGGAATGTCACTTCAAGGTCGGAAAGGAGGTCGGAGGCTTTCCTCGTCTTGACTACGATGTCATCGACGTAGGCCTCGACCGTTCGGCCGATGTGTTCACCGAACACATGGTTCATGCATCGCTGGTACGTTGCACCCGCATTCCTCAAACCAAACGGCATGGTAACATAGCAGTACATGCCGAAGGGTGTGATGAAAGAAGTCGCGAGCTGGTCGGACTCTTTCATCCTGATCTGGTGATACCCTGAGTAGGCATCGAGGAAAGACAGGGTTTCGCACCCAGCAGTGGAATCCACGATTTGATCGATGCGAGGCAGAGGGTAGGGAACTTTCGGACATGCTTTGTTTAGACCAGTGTAGTCTACACACATCCGCCATTTCCCCCCTTTCTTTCTCACAAGCACAGGGTTGGCAAGCCATTCGGGATGGAATACCTCTTTGATGAACCCTGCCGCCATTAGCTTGTGGATTTCCTCGCCTATGGCTCTGCGGTTTTCTTCGTCGAATCGGCGCAGAGGCTGCTTCACGGGTCGGGCTCCAGCTCGGATATCCAGCGAGTGCTCGGTGACTTCCCTCGGTATGCCGGGCATGTTCGAGGGACTCCACGCGAAAACGTCGACGTTTGCGCGGAGAAAGTCGACAAGCACTGCTTCCTATTTGGGGTCGAGCTCGGAGCCAATCCGGATATGCTTGGAGGCGTCGTTGCAGGGGTCAAGAGGGACGAACTTAACCGTCTCCGCTAGCTCGAAGTTGCCAGCGTGGCGCTTCACGTCTGGCACCTCCCTAGAGAGGCTCTCTAGGTCGGCGATGAGGGCCTCGGACTCGGCGAGGGCCTCGGCGTACTCCACGCACTCCACGTCGCGTTCGTACGCGTGTCGGTGCGTGGGCCCGACGGTGATGACCCCGTTGGGGCCCGGCATCTTGAGCTTGAGGTAGGTGTAATTGGGGACGGCCATGAACTTAGCGTAGCATGGCCTCCCCAGCACTGCGTGGTAGGTTCCTCGAAACCCGACCACTTCGAACGTGAGGGTCTCCCTTCGAAAGTTGGAGGGCGTCCCAAAGCAGACGGGTAGATCGAGTTGTCCGAGGGGTTGGACGCTCTTCCCGGGGATGATCCCGTGGAAAGGCGCAGCACCCACCCGGACCAAGGACAGATCGATCCGCAGGAGCCCGAGGGTCTCGGCGTAGATGTTGTTGAGGCTGCTGCCTCCGTCCATGAGGACCTTGGTGAGCCTGACGTTGCCAATGATGGGGTCGACAACGAGCGGGTATTTCCCCGGGCTCGGCACATGGTCGGGATGGTCAGCCTGGTCGAAGGTGATGGGCTTGTCGGACCAGTCTAGATAGACTGGCGCCGCCACCTTTACCGAGTAGACCTCCCGACGCTCTTGCTTGCGGTGCCGAGCCGAGGTGTTTGCCACTTGCCCACCGTAGATCATGAAGCAGTCGCGGACTGTGGGGGATGGATATCCCTCGGGTCCACTAAAGAGTAAAAGACCTCACGAAAGGCCCAAGGGCCCAATAAATCATAAGGTCATTCTTTCGTGGGCCTGGGGAGAGACAACCAGCAGAGCAGATCGACATGAGGCCGGATTGATGTGAACCCGGACGACCCACGACGACGAGCGAGTGACCACAACAGAGATCCGACTTTCCCGCGCTGGAGCCCCCATGCAACGGAGCCATGCGAGGATAAGTCGGCGAGGGTTACGCGGAGATAAACTCAAGAGGTTCACTATCTTTTAGCTACTCGTCGTTATCATATCCACATGTATTGCCCCACGGTCGAATATATAAGGCCTAGGGGGCACCCCTTCAGAACGATCGATCCTACTACTTAGCCACCGACTTCAACTCTCGGCATTCTCAATTCAGAGAGCTCTCTTGTAACCTCATTCACCCAGCATACTCACCAGGACGTAGGGTGTTACGCATCTCTAAGCGGCCCGAACCTGTAAACATTGCCCACTGTCCCACGTGCAATTGGCACGAACTATTTTGCTACAGTCGTCGACACCATCCTACTCCTAAAAACACCTTGAGGGGCAACCCCGGGTGTACGGTCGGATCCAAAACCCCGACAGCTGGCGCGCCAAGTAGGGGGTGTGTCGACGATCCAAGCTAGCTCAATGGCCATCACCTTCTACAGCAAAATCACCCTGCGTCCCGGATCCGTATTCTGCTTCGGAACAATCTCATCCATAGCGGATGAAGAGGGAACTCTACACCGCATTGCAGATCCGCTGGAAAAGAAGTCTCCTCCAACAAACTCCGAAAATGCCGTAGAAGCGCAACCTCCAGCTCTCTGGAAAAAGATCGTCTCCGGAAAATCGAGAACCGAGGGCCCACTGACCCGGAGAACTCCACTGTCTACTTCCCCGACAAAAGAATGGACACAGATCGCGAGGAAGAAGGAGACCAAGGGAAAGCAAGTCGTTCTTTCCGTTCCTACACCCTCAAAGGAGAACGGAAAGAAAGTCGCCGCGACGACAGTACCGTTCTACCCCGACGTCCTCTTCATCGGGAGAGTGGAGTCGCCTACCATCTCCGACGACGAGCCGACCGCACCCGGAGAAGAACCGCCTCAACGAGAGTCCCGCCGGTGGAGGAACCGGCGCAGGAACATTCGACGACATCACGCGGCCGGAGAACGGGATCCGGAGCAGCCTGTCTCGCGAGACGAGGTCTCGGAGATAGGAGAGACTCCGGAAGAACGCGTCTTCAGGGAACGAAGGAACTCCCGACGATGTGACCGTCGACGAGCTCAGGAACAAGCCGAGCAAAACGCAAGGCAACGCCGAGAAAATCCACTACTCGGCCGCAACCTGAACCCCGACTTCGCCCGAGCCATGAATACGCCGAGTGAAGTCGGAGGAGTACTAGCTCGGATAGCTGACAGACTCCCTCGGACTCCAGACGCCGAGGGCTATCGACGCCTGCTCACCCAGGCGGCCAACCATCTTCTACCTCTTGCTCACCCGCCGAATGATTTGCGGCACGCCATCAACAGTCGCCGGGACGCGCGGAGTTCTATCAACGCTTCGCGCGAACGACGGCATGAGAATGAGATACGCCGCCGGGAGGAATACGACAGGGATCATGGCATCCCCACTCGGAGCCAAGCCACCAGAACCGAATCAACGACAGCCTCGACTGGTGGAACTGCCCGGGGACGGTCGAGGAACCACGACAACTACTCTCCTCCCCGGGACAGACATCATCACCGACGACAGGAGGACACATGCGGAGTGTCAGCCCTCACTCCACGCCTTAGGGCCATTCAATGGCCCCCAAACTTCAAGGTATCCAATGTCGATAAATATGAACCTAAGCAAGATCCAGGGGGTTGGCTAGCCATCTACACCACCGCTGCTCGAGCTGCCGGGGCGTCCGAAGACGTGATGACCGCGTACTTACCCATTGTCCTTGGGCAAGACGCGCTGCAATGGCTGCGACATCTACCCCGACACTGCATCGACGACTGGGGCGACTTCAGTCGACGCTTCACCGCCAACTTCTAGTCCCTCTCCGACAAGCCGGCGCAACCGTGGGACCTCAAATCCATCAAGCGTCGGGGGGACGAGACTCTCCGGTCATACCTCAAAAGGTTTCAGACCATGAGAAATCGTATCCCCGAGGTCACGGAGGCGGCCGTGGTCGAGGATTTCTACAGAGGATCCAATGACTCGGCTTTCGTCCAAGCCATACTACAGAAGGCGCCGACTACCTCCGAGGAGCTGTTCCGGGAAGCCGACCTCTACATCACCGCCGACGAGCGGGCCCAGGACCTCATCGGAGGAGCAAAGCCCGCACCGGCAGCACCACGACGCGATGCGAACCAGAAATCCGACAAACGATGGGAGAAGAGGCCTCGTGAAGAAGTACACGCCGCCGAACCACCTGCCTCTCGCACCCGAGGAGGACCTCGTGGAGGCGAACGCACGCTGGATGACATCCTCGACGCCCAGTGCCCGTACCACAAGGACATGCGCCACACTCTTCGTAATTGCCGGGACTTCAAGCATTCCGTCGGACACGGTCGACCCTTCCAACCTCTACCTCCTCCTCCGCCGAGGGGAGGACCAGATGAACCACGACAACCCCATCAGCAGGAGGAGGGAGGAGGAGGAGGAGCTTTCCCACGCGTTGACAGGGAGGTCAACGTCATCTTCGGCGGACACGGATCGCATGAGAACAAAAGACAGCAAAAGCTCAACGATCGCCAGATACTGGTGGCGACCATAGGCCCTCCCGCCCCATACCTGTGGTCGGAGCACCCGATCACCTTCACTCGGGCGGATCAATGGCTCAACTTCGACCATCCGGGCAAATACCCGCTTCTCGTCGATCCGGTGATCCAAGAGAGCCAGGTGAAGAAGGTGTTAGTAGACGGGGGGAGCAGCATCAACGTCACCTTCCCCCAGACACTCCAAGGCTTGGGAGTTCACCTCAAAGAGCTCCACGAGTCAGACACCCCTTTCTTCGGCATCGTGCCGACGGAAGGGGAATACCCGCTGGGCCACATCTACATGCCAGTCACCTTCGGAACTCCGGAGAACTACAGAACCGAATTCCTGAGGTTTGAAGTGGCGAACTTCGACTGCGGGTACAACGCCATCATCGGGAGGCCAGGACTGGCCAAATTCATGGCCATCCCTCATTACACGTACATGATACTGAAGATGCCAGGGCCGCAAGGAATCATAACTGTGCGCGCCGACTTCCAAGGCGTCGCAGAGTGTTTCCGAATGGCCATCCAAGCAGCCCTCACCACCAAGCCGTCGGCGGTTTCTTCGACACTGGCGAACTCTAAGCCTGAAGAGGACCTCGCAGTACCGGCGAACGAAGCTCAGGCCGTGACCTCTATGCGGCCGACTGAAGAAACCAAGAGGATCAACCTGGGGTTCGCTGATGAACGCAAGACTGCCATCATCAGCTCCAGCTTGGACAACAAATAGGAAAGCGCGCTCGTCCAGTTTCTGCAAGATAACCAAGACGTATTCGCATGGCAACCTGCGGATATGCCGGGAGTCCCAAGAGAACTGGCCGAGCACAAATTGAAGGTCTACCCCCAGGCAAGGCCGATTCGGCAAAAGCTACGACGTTTCACGCCCGACAAGAGAGAGGCCATTCGTGCTGAGCTGGTCCGCTTGGTTGCGGCCGGGTTCATTAGAGAAGTGTTACATCCCGAGTGGTTAGCCAACCCTGTTCTTGTACTCAAAAAGAATAAAGTGGATTGGCGCATGTGTGTTGATTATACTGATCTCAACAAACACTGTCCGAAGGATCCCTTCGGGCTCCCAAGGATAGATCAGGTGGTGGACTCCACCGCTGGGTGTTCCGTGCTATCTTTCCTGGATTGCTATTCCGGATACCACCAGATTAGTTTGGCAAAGGAAGATGAAGAAAAAACAGCGTTCATTACTCCATTTGGTGCTTTCTGTTATACCTCCATGCCGTTTGGCCGCAAAAACGCTGGAGCAACCTACCAGAGAGCCATTCAAACATGCTTAGCCGATCACTGGGGCAAGCGTGTGGAGGCCTACGTGGATGATGTGGTTATCAAAACAGAGAACTCAGAAAACTTCATCGAAGACTTACAACTGGTTTTCAACAGTCTGAGGCGGTATAGATGGAAGCTTAATCCCGAGAAATGTGTTTTCGGGGTACCGGCAGGAAAGTTACTCGGGTTTATAGTCAGCCACCGGGGAATTGAGGCTAATCCAGATAAGATTGAAGCCATCATGAAGATGGAAGCACCTCGATCACAAAAGAAGGTTCAGCGACTTACTGGATGTATGGCAGCTCTGAGCAGATTTATATCCAGGCTGGGGGAGAAAGGTCTACCATTTTACAAGCTACTCAAAAAGGTGGATAAGTTTCAGTGGACTTCAGAGGCACAGGAAGCTCTAGATGCATTGAAGAAATTCTTGACAACACCACCAGTACTGAAACCACCACGACGAGCCACGTCAACCCAACCGGTTGAAGATCTGTTGCTATATATCTCTTGCACGACTCACGTGGTAAGCACCACGTTGGTAGTCGAGCGAGCAGAAGAAGAACATGCTTACCCCGTGCAACATCCTGTTTATTTCATCAGCGAAGTTCTGGGTCCATCGAAGAAAAAATATCCTCAAGTGCAGAAGCTATTATATGCAGTACTTCTGACTGCCCGCAAGCTGCGTCACTACTTTGATGATCACAAAGTCATAGTAGTCACCGGCTTTCCGATAGGGGATATTCTTCACAACAAGGAAGCAATTGGCTGAATAGCTAAGTGGGCCTGTGAACTGGGGTCTCATGACATCGAATTTCGACCTCGTACTACCATAAAATCTCAAGCATTGGTTGAGTTCGTTTCAGAATGGACTGAACAACAAATACCAGAGAACCCAGAAACGGCAGAAGTATGGAAGATGTATTTTGATGGCTCGCTGAAGCTGCAGGGAGCAGGAGCAGGGATTCTCTTCGCCGCACCTGGAGGCGAACACCTCAAGTACGCCCTCCAGTTGCTATTCCCGGCCTCCAACAATGCAACCGAGTATGAAGCTCTGATCCATGGATTGAACATCGCCATATCATTGGGCATCAAGAGATTGATGGTATATGGAGACTCTCTGGTAGTCATTAGCCAGATAAACAAAGAGTGGGATTGTTCAAACGATTCAATGGGAAAATACTGTACTGCTGTCCGAAAGTTGGAAGACAAATTTGAGGGTCTCGAATTTCATCATGTAGAAAGAGATCGGAACACAGCAGCCGATGTACTATCCAAGTTAGGATCCAGTCGAACTCAGGTCCCACCCGGAGTCTTTGTGCAAGAAATACTATAGCCGAGTATCTCAATGGATCAAACAGAAGAATGCAACATTATAGATCAACCCGAATCAGACTCTGATGACTGGAGAAAGTCGATCATTAAGTATATAAAGAATGAGGAAGAACCAGACGACAAGAACTCGGCAGAGCGCATTGCCAGACAGTCAGCTCACTATACACTCATTGGGGAGACCTTGTACAGAAGGGGTGCATCAGGCGTCCTCATGAAGTGCATTCTCTCGGCCACTGGGAAGCAACTTCTGGAGGAGGTCCATGCCGGGCAATGTGGAATACATGCAGCCTCCAGAACACTAGTCGGGAAGGTCTTCAGGTCAGGATTCTATTGGCCAACAGCAAAGAATGATGCAGCCGAGTTAGTTCAGAGGTGCGAAGCTTGCCAATACTTGTCAAAACAACAACATTTGCCAGCACAGCAACTGCAAACCATACCAGTAACTTGGCCTTTCGCATGTTGGGGACTGGATATGATTGGACCTTTCAAGAAAGCTCAAGGGGGATACACTCATGTATTGGTAGCAATCGACAAATTCACTAAATGGATAGAATTCAAGCCCATCGCATCTTTAACTTCTGCTAAGGCCGTGGAATTCATACAAGACATAATATTCAGATTCGGGATACCAAACAGCATCATAACTGACTTAGGATCCAACTTCACAAGTTCAGAGTTCTTCGACTTCTGCAAGCAAAAGAGCATTCAGATCAAGTATGCGTCTGTAGCACATCCAAGGGCAAACGGGCAAGTTGAGCGAGCCAACGGGATGATACTGGAGGCACTCAGGAAAAAGGTCTTCGACAAGAATGAAAAGTTCGCAGGAAAGTGGATAAAGGAGTTGCCCTATGTCGTTTGGAGCCTAAGAACCCAGCCGAGCTTTGCATGGAAACACTCCTTTCTTCATGGTCTATGGGTCAGAGGCAGTGCTACCCGCCGATCTCAAGTTCGGGGCACCAAGGTTGATCTTCGAAAACATAGCAGAAGTTGAAGCCACCAGGCTGGAGGACATTGATGTACTTGAAGAAGAACGGCTAAATGCGGTAATCCAATCAGCACGGTATCAGCAGACTCTAAGGCGTTATCACGACAAAGCCGTGCGGCAACGATCCTTCTCAGTAGGAGATCTCGTCCTCCGCCGAATTCTAACGGGGGAAGGACGACACAAGTTGTCGCCCTTATGGGAAGGACCCTTCGTGGTAGCAGAAGTCACTCGGCCAGGATCCTACCGTCTCACTCAGATGGATGGCACAGAAGTCGGGAACTCTTGGAACATAGA
Organism: Zea luxurians; assembly: GCA_029449295.1. Taxonomy (NCBI): domain Eukaryota; kingdom Viridiplantae; phylum Streptophyta; class Magnoliopsida; order Poales; family Poaceae; genus Zea; species Zea luxurians. The sequence continues at coordinate 102,045,465 of JAOPSE010000011.1, forward strand.
ACACCTCAGGAAGTTTTATCCCTAGCTGCATTTCGAAAGCCATTGGACGACGATATACTCTGTAAAATGGAAATGTGTCATCAATAAATAAAGGCTTCAAATATACTCAGTTTGTTCACGGTTGACATGCTCACGCTTACTTAACTCGGGGCGACCACTATGCCCTGCTAACGGAGCAATCGGCTTAAGTTGGCAACAACTTAAGGCGGTGCAACATGCTCACGCTTACTTAACTCGGGGTGACCACTATGCCCTGCTAACGGAGCAATCAGCTTAAGTTGGCAACAACTTAAGGCGGTGCAACATGCTCACGCTTACTTAACTCGGGGTGACCACTATGCCCTGCCAACGGAGCAATCGGCTTAAGTCGGCAACGACTTAAGGCGGTGCAACATGCTCACGCTTACTTAACTCGGGGTGACCACTATGCCGTGCCAACAGAGCAATCGGCTTAAGTCGGCAACGACTTAAGGCGGTGCAACATGCTCACACTTACTTAACTCGGGGTGACCACTACGCCCTGCCAACGGAGCAATCGGCTTAAGTCGGCAACAACTTAAGGCGGTGCAACATGCTCACGCTTACTTAACTCGGGGTGACCACTATGCCCTACTAATGGAGCAATCGGCTAAAGTCAGTGGCGACTTAAGCCGGTGCAACATGCTCATGCCTATGCAATCCAGGGGATGACTTCTATATCCCGCAAACAAATTTCATAATCATCGCGCGTCATTTCACCACTGCAAATCTACAAACTGATAAATTCTGAGACAATAAGAGAGTAATTATATCATTCGAATGCTGAACTGATGTCCTCTAACAAATACTCGATCATGCTAACCGCACGCTCAAAGCACGCAAAATGTTTCTCTATTTCACAATGTCTTTCTCAGGAGCGACCGACGAAGAAGGGTGACTCGAGGAATCAGGGGCAGCATTCACATCAGCCCTTATGTCTTCAGGAACAACCACGCCGGGTCTCCTCATCAAGATTCGTCCCGCCCGAATAGCCTTGTCCATGGCTCTGTCGCGCTGGGCTTTGAGAGTAACAGAAGTTTCTTCGGCAACTTTAGCAGCCAGTCGAGCAATCTCTAACTCCTGGGCAATGGATTTCTTGGAAGCTCGGAGTTCTTTGATGGTGGCATCCTTTGCTGATATCAACTGCTTGAGCCAGGTTACCTCATCCATGGATTCCTGCAGCTTACAACGTTGGAGGTCTAATTCTTCCATGGTGAAGCGATGACTTCTTTCCAAGATAGTCAGCGAGTTGCTAGAGTCACGATACAACCTTTCAAGATTGTCTCTAGAAGCAGCAAGGATGCGTTTTTCTTCCTGCAAACAAAAGTCAACCCCCTCAAACACTAAGCAAGTAATGGCAACACAACAAGGCAAAGCGCAGTTTCATAAATCACCTTTTCAGAGTTGAGCTGAGCATGAAGAGAAGAACTCAGTGCATTGGCGTCATCTAAAGCAGCGGAGACCTGACCCAACTCAACCTGACTCTGAGAGTACTTTTCCTCAAAGTCAGAGCATCGCTGGGCCAATTCAGCCTGATCTCGGGAATGTTTTTCTTCAAGAGTGGAAATCTGTTGAGTCATGCCTAGCAGGAGATAATCAAACAAAATAATGGTCAAAATATAGAGCAGTCTACAGTAAAGGCAAAGAAAAGCAAAAGGGCACTAACCAGTGTTGGTTGCCTCCAATTCAGAGATACGACGTTGAAGCGACACTGGGTTCCAACATGTAAGTGATGAAGCTACTTCTGGGATAGAAGCACCCTGTAGCCTCAGCTGGCCAGCCATCCCATCCACCAAAGCCTGATGAGGAAAACAGATGAGTGTAATGACAGCAGTTCACACAATGTGAAAACCAAGCTAAAATACATCACAGTACCTGGAGGTTGGAAAAGAATGAAGGGATCCCCAAATCAGGAGAGATCAGTTGATAATCAGGCGTGAGGCCACCACCTGAAGCAGCGTGCAATGAACCAGTAGGAATCAACTCGGTGCCTTCAACAGAGCCAAACACTCGATCAGCGGGGACGCTGCCCTCTAAAGCGACTCCCTGGTCCACGGTTTGAGCTACCACCATACAACCAGAGTGTGGAGGAGATCCCGCATGAACGTCCATGGAAGTACAGGAAGGAGACCCTGCTTGGGCACCCTCGGGGGCTGGGTCATGGTTTGCACTGCCCACTTGAGCCGGATCATCCCCGGCAGCACCCTCGGAGGCTAGGCAGTGGCTTACACTCTTCACCCGAGCCAAGTCATCCCTGGCGACATCCTCGGGGGCTGGGCATGTGTCAGCACCATTCTTGAAGTCCAAGCTCTCTGCAGTAACCACCTCTAAGGTTGACGGGCCCTCAGTTACTTCCATAGGACCAGGACGATCCAAGTCAGTCTCCCGACCCTCGAGATCGCGCTCTAAGGTCGACGAGGCACGGGATGACCTCAACCCAGCATCAAGCACGTCAGCGCAAGCCTCCATTGCACCATCATCCACTGGATCCGATAACAAGTCCTCTGGGACCATATCCTCAAGAGTCTGATCAAAGTTGGCCAGGGACAGTTCTTGCAGACCAATGAGGGCAGACAAAGCAGGAGAGGGAACTCCACTACTCTCACCACTGGCGATGAACTACCGACTGTTTTTCCGAATCAAAGGAACCTCATTTTCTTCCTCCTCATCATCCACAATGGCAACACAAGCAGCACACCCATTGGGGTCAGCAACGGATGGGGCACCCACATTGGGATCAGCAGCGGATTGGGTACACCCATTGGGGTCAGCGTCAGTAAGTCCAGTCGCAGGCACTTCTTCAGTAGCAGGAACCGAGGTACCAGCGTCCTGATCAAAACTGGATACTCACCGGAGGCGTCTTCTTTTCTTCTTTTACTCATCAGCAGAAGGATCAGGCTGATTGGTTCGGCAAGGGCGCCTCGTGTCGGTGTTTAGGGTCCGACCGCACACCCGGGGTTGCCCCTCAAGGTGTTTTAGGAGTAGGAAGGTGTCGACAATTGTAGCAGAATGGTTCGTGCCGATCGCACGAGGGACGGTGGATAAGATTTACAGGTTCGGGCCGCTTAGTGATGCGTAACACCCTACGTCCTGATGAGTATGCTTGGTGGATATGGTTACAAGAGAGCTCTCTGGATCGAGAATACAGAGAGTTGACGTGGGTGGCTAAGTAATGGGTCGATCGTTCTGAAGGGGTGCCCCCTAGGCCTTATATACTCGACCGTGGGGCAATACACATGGATAAGATAACAACAAGTGGCTAAAAGATAGTGAACCTCTCGAGATTATCTTTTACGTAACCCTCGCCGACTTATCCTCACGTGGCTTCGTTGCATGGAGGCCCCGACGCGGGAAAATCGGATCTCTGTGGCGGCCAACGGCTCGACGCTATGGGCCGTCCGGGTTTGCACCGATCCGGCCTCATGTCGCCCTGTGTCGCTGGTCGTCTTTCCCCAGGCCCACGAAAGAATAACCTTACGATTCATTGGGCCCTTGGGCCTTTCGTGAGGTCCTTTACTCTTTTAGTGGACCCGGGGGATATCTATCCTCCACAAGCCCCCGATCTTTGGGTTAATTTAGAAGTAATCAACCCGAAGATCTCAGGTCCAGCTTGTAGGTGATTTGAAGAAAGATGACTCCTGGCTGTTCTCTCCTGCTTCGATCATTCGTTGACCAAAACCTAGCTTTGTGCCTGTGCCTTAGAGATCGGCATTCCTGTTTGTAGGATTCTGAACCTCATTGGGTGCACCGGAGGTGCACCCAATGGGTGTAGCCCCCGAGCTTCGAGTAGATTTTAGAAAATAATCTACTCGAAGGTCTTCATCAAAGATTACTTCCATTTGTGTTCCTTTATTCCGGTTGAGGATTGGCTTCTTAATCTTGTCCCATGCCCTTAGAGATTGGTGCTATCCTGGCTTAGAATGACAATCCATGGGGTGCACCGAAGGTGCACCCAATGGGTGTAGCCCCCGACCTTCAAGTGGATTTTTGAGGATAATTCGCTTGAAGGTCTTCTTTTTGTGTCCTCTTGCTGAAAATCACTCTTTCTACTTATAAAAAAGTTGGCATGATGTCATCCGTGCTATGTCATCAATATTATGCTTCAGAGGTCAGCATATGTTTTGTCTTTTGCAGCTGAATTTGCAATCCTTCCGTATCTTGCTAGGTAGCATAGTGTATTTGCTCTGCACTTGATTGGACATTCGATGGACGTTCCCTGTCTAGTCTTCAAGTCATGTCTGTCGACCATATTTTGCACTCTGCTGGCTATACTTGGCTTCTCTTTAACTCTTGTTGATATCTCATTTTTGTCTTGAGGCATTCACTGCATGCTCTGCGCAGATGTGACCATTTTGAAAAATATACTGACAATTCCTGGGCGTCCCCCCCCCCCAATGGGTGTGGGCAAGGGACGGCTTGGTACGCTGAGTGTTTTAACCGGCTGCTTCTGAGTTGTAATGTGATGGGACGGCGAGTGTAATCATATCCTTTGCGCTGTTGACTGGAGTCCCAATGGGTGTAGTGCTGCATGAAACGGCGCCCGCCGCCTGACGTGTCTTTGGACGGGTGGAGTTGCGTATTGAATGCTTAGTGACTGTTCAGTGACCGCGGTTGGAGGTGAGCGGTTGCCTTTCTCTTCTATAAATAACGCTGTTGTTCCTCTGGTTTCTTCACACCCCTTCGCTATTCCTTACTGCTTCCTTCTCTTCTTTTCTGCTTGCCTCCATGGGAAAGAAACGCAAGCGTGAGCCGACTCCTCCATCGGAGGACTTCGGCGACTCGGAGTACTCGGAGGAGGAGTTCTCCTCCGAGTCCGAGAGGTCCCCGGCCCCCGTCTCTCCCCCGGCGTCGTCCGATGACTCGGACGACTCCCAGGGGTTAGCCGCGGAGGTCTGGTCCTACATCCGGGCCGTCGAGCGCGCCGGGCTCGAGGGCTCGGATGAGTCCGAGTACTCCTCGGAGGAGGAGGACTCGGACAACGGCGGCGAGGGCGGGGACGACGACGACGACGACGACGATGACGACGACGACGACGATGACGACGACAACGGCGGTGGCGGGGGCTGCACCAGGGGCGGCGGCGACAGGGGCGGCGCCAAGAGCGGCGGCGGCGGGGGCGGCACCAAGAGCGGCGGCGGCGGCAGGGGCAGGGCCAGTGGCTAGATGCCACTGGTCCTTTTAAATATTAGTATAGATTAGAAATAGTATAGTTAGATAATGTAGTAGTATTAGTAATGTAAAGTAGTATAGTGTAGTGTAGTAGTAGTAGTAGCAGTAGAGTGTAGTTTAGTAGTAGAAATAGGGAAGTATCAACTCATAATGAGTTGATTTGTAAATGTTGTCACTTCCCTTGAATGAAGAACGAGTTTGGTTTCCCTTTGATGAATCGTTTTGTTTGACTATGAATCTGAGTCTTTTGAGGCCGTAGACGAACAACTTGATCGTTATACTGATGCTTTCGAGCAATATTGCAGTCTGTATCAATGTTGTTAGAAGTAATGCCGAGTGATCGGAAATCGCCGTCGACATTTTAGAAGTAATGCCGAGTGATCGGAAATCGCCGTCGACATTTTAGAAGTAATGCCGAGTGATTGGAAGTCGCCGTCGACATTTTAGAAGTAATGCCGAGCGATTAGGCTCGAGGTAAGCGTTTTAGAGGCAACGCCGAGTGATTAAGTAGTGACTTCGGCATTTTAGAGGCAATGCCGAACAATTTAACTCAAGGTCAGCGTTTTTTAGAGGCAACGCCGAGTGATTGAGGGTCAACGTTGGCGTTTTAGAAGTAATGCCGAACGATTGAGCTCAAGATCAGCGTTTTAGAGGCAACGCCGAGTGACTGAATAGTGACGTCGGCATTTTAGAGGCAGCGCCGAGTTATTGAACTCGAGATCAGCGTTTTAGAGGCAACGCCGAGTGATTGAGGGTCAACGTTGGCATTTTAGAAGTAATGCCGAACGATTGAACTCAAAATCAGCGTTTTAGAGGCAACGCCGAGTGACTGAATAGTGACGTCGGCATTTTAGAGGCAACACCGAGTTATTTCGAGGATTAGCACTCGAGTAAGGAGATAACTGCCGAATGACCACGTGGCATGCTGGGATTTCGGAAATAACTGCCGAGTGATGACTGGGCACTTTTTGAAACGGTATCTGGTCCGAGAATATCCCATAAGAGTTGCACTTTTAGCCGCCTTTGCTTTCCGCGCCCTAGTTCTTGCATTCCTGCCTCCAAATCCTCTCTGCGCTTGCCTCCAATTTGCTCGCTGGTGAAATCGAGATGGCTCCCAAGAGGAAAGTCGCGAGTTCTTCCGCTGTGGTGATTCCCCCAATTGATCCCAATAGCCAGTTGCCTTTCGCAGGTAACCACACGTCCATCATCTCTGAAACCGAACTCCTCCACCTTGTGTCCATCGGGGTTCTTCCTCCACGGGAACTCTGTTCTTGGCGGATTTGCCACGGAACTACGGTCCCGACGGAAGATACCCACGAGTCCGTGGTTTACGCTCCCTTTCTTCTCCGCGGCCTTGGCCTTCCTATTTCTCCTTTTTTCCGCGGTCTACTTGATTTCTACCACATCAACTTAACCCATCTGAACCCTAATTCAATTCTGCAAATTTCTATCTTCGTCCACTTATGTGAGGCCTTTCTTGGCGTGCTGCCGCATTTTGGCTTGTGGAAACACCTGTATCATTGTCGCCCTGGGATGGCCGGGGGACAGCATCAGTTGGTTGGAGGTGCCAGCTTGGAAATGCGCCGGGGACGGAAAACCGAGTATCTTGAGATCCCCCTTAAAGATAGCATTAAGGGATGGCGCCTGGAATGGTTTATAGTTGATAACTATGGAAATTCTCTCCCCCCCCGGTCAGGAAGACAGCCAGATGTTCGCACCCCGAGTTGGACCGAGTCTCCTACAGACGAAGAGGTGGCTGAAGCCAGTGTGCTGCTAGCTGAAGTTGGGCTATTGAAAGAGAGGGGTTTGACTGCTGAGGCTATAGTTGCTGACTTCGTTTTCAAAAGCATTCAGCCACTGAAAGACAGGGTCCACCCGGCTTATCTGTATCAAGGGCTAGCCGATCCAACTCGAGTTACCGATAGAAGAATCCCTTCTGCAGATTTGGTGAGCCGACTGGAGATGATTCTCAGAGGCAAAGTATCCAATGTTGGTGCTCCGGTGGCGTATTCGGCCTGGAATCTGCCTCCTGCTAAGGCCTTCACTCATTTCGTGTCAAACCCACCTTCAACTGATGGCAATTTGGGCCTTAGAACGCGGCCTTCTGACGAGGAGGTTAGTGCTTTGGTTGCCTCACTTGGGAAAATCCCTGATGATGAACAACAAATCCATTTCGAGGTGCCGTTGGATCCTACTGATGCTGAAATAAATGCCGTGCTTGACATGTTGGCTGAAGATTCTTCTGACGCTATTCCTGCTGACTCATTGGCGGTGGCACCTCTCCCAGAGGTCGGTATAATCTTGGATGTTCAGAGACCCGTCCGTGCTCGCTCGAGGCGTCCCCGCCGAACCAATCAGACTGATCTTCCTGTTGATGAGCAGAAAAAGAAGAAGAGACATATTCGGCGAGTATCTAGTTTGGATCAGGGTGCTGGTCCCTCGGTTCCTGCTGATGAGGAGGTTCCTGCGCCTGAATTTGCTGATGTTGATCCCAATGGGTGTGGTCCGTCTGTTGCTGATCCCAATGGGTGTGGTCCATCTGTTGCTGATCCCAATGGGGGTGTTGCCAGTGTTGCTGATGAAGATGACGAAGAGGAAGAGAACGAAGTCCCTCTGACTCGGAAAAACAGTCGGCAATTCCTCGCCAGTGGGGAAAGTAGTGGGGTTCCTTCTCCGGCTTTGTCTGCTCTTGTTGGTCTGCAAAACATATCCCTGGCCGACTTTGATCAAACTCTGGAGGATATGGTCCCAGAGGACTTGCTATCAGGGCCAGTGGATGATGATGTGACAGAAGCTTGTGATGCCGTGCCAGATGCTGGGTTGAGGTCATCCCGTGCCTCATCGACCTTAGAGCGCGATCTTGAGGGACGGGATGTTAGCCTGGGTTGTCCTGATTCCATGGAAGTAGCCGAGGGCCCATCAACCTTAGAGATGGTTATTGCTGAAAATCTGGACCCCAGGGATGGTGTTGACACATGTCCAGCCCCCGAGGGTGTCGTCGGGGACGACTTAGCCCGGGCGAAGAGTGCAAGCTACTGCCCAGCCCCCGAGGGTGTTGCCGGGGATAACCCGGCTCAAGTGGGCAGTGCCAACTATGGCCCAGTCCTCGAGGGTGCCCAAACAGGGTCTCCTTCCGGTGCTTCCATGGACGTTCACGCTGGGTCACCTCCACACTCTGGCTGCATGGTGGTGGCTCAAACTTCAGATCGGGGCGTCGCTTTGGAGGGCAGCGTCCCCGTTGATCGAGTATCCGGCTCTGTTGAAGGAGATGAACTGATTCCCACTGTTCCATTGCATGCTGCTTCGGGTGATGACCTTGCGCCGGGTTATCATCTGATTTCTCCTGACTTGGGGATCCCTTCGTTCTTCTCCAACCTCCAGGTGCTGTGCTGTTTCTTAGCTTGACTTTTACATGGACTCTTGCCATTATGCTCACCTGCTCTTCTCATCAGGTTTTGATGGACGGGATGACCGGCCAGCTGAAATTGCATGGCGCTCCTATCCCGGAAGTAGCTTCATCCTTTTCGTGTTGGAATCCGGTGTCTCTTCATCGCCGTGTATCCGAGTTGGAGGCGGCTAACGCTGGTTAGTGCCCCTTTTTCTTTTCTTCGTGCTTGTTGTGGACTGTTTTACCTTCTGACCTCGCTTTGTTTGGTTATCCTTCGCTAGGAATGACTCGACAGATTACACTGCTTGAGGAGAAACATTCTCAAGAACGGGCTGAATTGTCTCAGCGGTGCACTGATCTTGAGGAAAAGTATTCTCAAGGTCAGATTGAGCTGAGTCAAGTCTCTGCCGCCCTAGATGATGCCAACGCGTTGAGTTCTTCCCTGCATGCTCAGCTCGACTCTGAAAAGGTGAAATACGAAACTGTGCTTTTGTCTTGCTGTGCTCCTGTTATCTGCCTGGTTTTCTGAAGTAACCGATTTGCGCTTGCAGGAAGAAAAACGCATCCTTGCCGCTTCTCGTGACAATCTTGATAGGTTGTATCGAGATTCTAGCAACTCGTTGACTATTCTGGAGAGGAGTCATCGTTTTTCCATGGAGGAGTTGAACAATCTTCGCTATAAGCTGCAGGAGTCCTTGGATGATGTGATTCGCCTTCGGGAGTTGATATCGGCTAAAGACGTTGTCATCAAGAATCTGCGTGCTTCCAAGAAATCCGTTACCCAGGAGCTAGAAGCTGCCCAGTTGGCTGTCAAGGTTGCTGAAGAGACTTCCAATACTCTGAGAGCCCAACGCGATAGGGCCATGGATAAGGCCATTCGGGCGGGACGAATTCTGATGAGGAGGCCTGGCGTAGTCGTTCCTGAAGATATAAGGGCTGACGTGAACGCTGCCCCTGACTCCTCGAGTCGTCCTTCTTCGTCGACTGCTCCTGGAAAAGACATTGCAAAATAGAGAAAACATTTCGCGTGCTCCGAGCGCACAGCTTGCATGTTTGAACATTTGTTAGAGGACACCGGTTTATTTGAACGACATAATTACTCACTTATTGTATCAGAATTTTTTAGTTAATGAGTTTGCATGATGACTATGAATTTTGTCTGTGGGATATGGAAATCATCCCCTGAATTAAATAGGCGAGAGCATGTTGCATTGGTCTTAAGTAGACGCCAACTGGAGTTGATCGCTTCGTTAGCTGGGCATAGTGGTCGCCCTGGGTTAAGTAAAGCGTGAGCATGTCACACCGCCTTGAGTCGTTGCCGACTCAAGTCGATTGCTCCATTAGCAGGGCATAGTGGTCACCCCGAGTTAAGTAAGCGTGAGCATGTCGCACCGCCTTAAGTCGTTGCCGACTTAAGTCGATTGCTCCGTTAGCAGGGCATAGTGGTCACCCCGAGTTAAGTAAGCGTGAGCATGTCACACCGCCTTAAGTCGTTGCCGACTTAAGTCGATTGCTCCGTTAGCAGGGCATAGTGGTCACCCCGAGTTAAGTAAGCGTGAGCATGTCGCACCGCCTTAAGTCGTTGCCGACTTAAGTCGATTGCTCCGTTAGCAGGGCATAGTGGTCACCCCGAGTTAAGTAAGCGTGAGCATGTCACACCGCCTTAAGTCGTTGCCGACTTAAGTCGATTGCTCCGTTAGCAGGGCATAGTGGTCACCCCGAGTTAAGCAAGAATGCGAGTCAATCGTAAATAAATTGAGTATCCTTGAAACCTTTTCTTTATTGATGACATATTTCCACTTTACAGAGTACATCATTGTTATCCCAGCAGTTTCGAGGTACGGCTAAGGATAAAACTTTCTCAGGTGTTCTATGTTCCAAGAGTTCCCGACTTCCGTGCCATCCATCTGAGTGAGGCGATATGATCCAGGCCGAGTGACTTCTGCTACTATGAAGGGTCCTTCCCATAAGGGTGATAACTTGTGTCGTCCTTCTCCCGTTAGAATTCGGCGAAGGACGAGCTCCCCTACTGAAAAGGATCGTTGCCGCACAGCCTTGTCGTGATAGCGCCTTAGAGTCTGCTGGTACCTTGCTGACTGGATTACTGCGCTTAGCCGTTCTTCCTCGAGTACGTCTATGTCCTCCAGCCTGGTGGTCTCAGCTTCTGCTATGCTTTCAAAAATCAGCCTTGGCGCCCCAAACTTGAGATCAGCAGGCAACACTGCCTCCGACCCATAGACCATGAAGAAAGGAGTGTTTCCATGCAAAGCTCGGCTAGGTTGGGTTCTTAGGCTCCAAACAACATAGGGCAATTCCCTTATCCACTTTCCTGCGAATTTTTCGTTCTTATCGAAAATCTTTTTCCTGAGTGCATCCAATATCATCCCGTTGGCTCGCTCAACTTGCCCGTTGGCTCTTGGATGGGCTACAGATGCATACTTGATCTGAATGCTTTTTTGCTCGCAGAAGTCAAAGAATTCTGAACTCGTGAAATTGGATCCTAAATCAGTTATGATGCTGTTTGGTATCCCGAATCTGAATATTATGTCTTGTATGAATTCCACGGCTTTAGCAGAAGTTAAGGAGGCAATGGGCTTGAACTCTATCCATTTAGTGAACTTGTCAATTGCTACCAACACATGAGTATATCCCCCTTGAGCTTTCTTGAAAGGTCCAATCATGTCCAGCCCCCAGCATGCGAAAGGCCAGGTTACTGGTATGGTCTGCAGCTGTTGTGCTGGCAGATGTTGTTGCTTTGACAAGTATTGGCAGGCTTCGCATCTCTGAACTAACTCGGCTGCATCATTCTTTGTTGTTGGCCAATAGAATCCTGACCTGAAGACCTTCCCAACTAGTGTTCTGGAGGCTGCATGTATCCCACATTGTCCAGCGTGGACCTCTTCTAAGAGTTGCTTTCCAGTGGATGGGAGAATGCACTTCATGAAGACACCTGATGCACCCCTTCTATATAATGTTTCCCCAATAAGTGTATAGTGAGCTGATTGTCTTGCAATGCGCTCTGCCGAGTTCTTATCATCTGGTTCTTCTTCATTCCTTATGTACTTAATGATTGGCTTTCTCCAGTCATCGGGATCTGACTCGGGTTGATCTATGATGTTGCATTCTTCCATTTGACCCAATGAGATACTTGGTTGCAGAATTTCTTGCACAAAAACCCCGGGTGGAACCTGAGCTCGACTGGATCCTAGCTTGGACAGTACATCGGCTGCTGCATTCCGATCTCTCTCCACATGATGAAATTCCAGACCTTCGAACTTATCCTCCAGTTTTCGGACGGCAGTGCAGTATCTTCCCATCGAATCGTTTGAGCAATCCCACTCCTTATTTATCTGGCTGATGACTACCAGAGAATCCCCATATACCATTAATCTTTTGACGCCCAGTGATATGGCAATGTTCAATCCATGGATCAAAGCTTCATACTCGGCTGCATTGTTGGAGGCCGGGAATAGCAGCTGGAGGGCGTACTTGAGGTGTTCGCCTCCTGGTGCAGTGAAAAGAATCCCCGCTCCTGCTCCCTGCAGTTTGAGTGAGCCATCAAAATACATTCGCCATACTTCTGCAGTCTCCGGGTTGTCTGGTACTTGTTGTTCAGTCCACTCTGATACGAAATCAACCAGTGCTTGGGTTTTGATTGCAGTGCGAGGCCGAAACTCGATGTCATGAGATCCCAGCTCACAGGCCCACTTGGCTATTCGACCGATGGCTTCCTTGTTGTGAAGAATATCCCCTATTGGAAAACTTGTGACTACTATGACTTTGTGGTCGTCAAAGTAGTGACGCAGCTTGCGGGCAGTTAGAAGTACTGCATACAATAATTTCTGAACTTGAGGATACTTTTTCTTTGAGGGGCCGAGGACCTCACTGATGAAGTAGACAGGATGTTGTACTGAGTAGGCATGCCCTTCTTCTACTCGCTCGACTACCAACGCGGTGCTTACCACGTGAGTCGTGCAAGAGATATACAATAGCAAATCTTCAGCTGGTTGAGTTGATGTAGCTCGCCGAGGTGGTTTCAGCACTGGTGGTGTTGTCAAGAATTTTTTCAGAGCATCCAGAGCTTCTTGTGCTTCTGAAGTCCACTGGAATTTATCCACCTTCTTGAGTAACTTGTAAAACGGCAAACCTTTTTCTCCCAGTCTGGATATAAATCTGCTTAAAGCTGCCATGCATCCAGTAAGTCGCTGAACCTTCTTCTGCGACCGAGGTGCTTCCATCTTCATGATAGCCTCAATTTTATCCGGATTAGCTTCAATTCCCCGGTTGCTGACAATAAATCCGAGCAACTTTCCGGCTGGTACCCCAAAAACACATTTCTCGGGATTAAGCTTCCATCTATACCGCCTCAGGCTGTTGAAAACCAGTTGCAAATCTTCAATGAAGTCTTTTGAGTCCTGCGTTTTGATCACCACGTCATCCACATAAGCCTCCACACGCTTGCCCCAGTGATCGGCTAAGCATGTCTGAATAGCTCTCTGGTAAGTTGCTCCAGCGTTCTTGAGGCCGAACGGCATGGAGGTATAACAGAAAGCGCCAAACGGAGTAATGAATGCCGTTTTTTCTTCATCTTCCTTCGCCAGACTGATCTGATGATACCCGGAATAGCAATCCAAGAAAGACAGCATAGAACACCCAGCGGTGGAGTCCACCACCTGATCTATCCTCGGGAGCCCGAAGGGATCCTTCGGACAGTGTTTGTTGAGATCGGTATAATCAACACACATGCGCCAGTCCACTTTATTCTTTTTGAGTACAAGAACAGGATTGGCTAACCACTCAGGATGTAATACTTCTCTAATGAATCCAGCCGCGACCAAGCGAGCTAACTCGGCGCGAATGGCTTCCCTCTTATCAGGCGTGAAACGGCGTAACTTCTGCCGAATCGGCCTCGCCTGGGGAAAAACTTTCAGTTTGTGCTCGGCCAGTTCTCTCGGGACTCCCGGCATATCCGCAGGTTGCCATGCGAATACATCTCGGTTATCTTGCAGAAACCGGACGAGCGCGCTTTCCTATTTGTCATCCAAACTGGAGCTGATGATGGCCGTCTTGCGCTCATCAGCAAACCCCAGGTTGATTCTCTTGGTTTCTTCAGTCGGCCGCATAGAGGTCGCGGTCTGAGCTTCATTTGCTGGTATTGCGAGGTCCTCCTCAGGCTTAGAGTTCGCCATTGCGGAGGGAGCTGTTGATGGCTTGGCGGTGAGGGCTGCTTGAATAGCCACTCGGAAACATTCTGCGGCGCCTTGGAGGTCGGCGCGCACAGTTATGATCCCTTGTGGCCCTGGCATCTTCAGTATCATGTATGTATAATGCGGAATGGCCATGAACTTGGCCAATCCTGGCCTCCCGATGATGGCGTTGTACCCGCAGTCGAAGTTCGCCACTTCGAACCTCAGGAACTCGGTTCTGTAGTTCTCCGGAGTTCCAAAGGTGACCGGCATGTAGATGTGGCCCAGCGGGTATTCCCCTTCCGTCGGCACGATGCCGAAGAAAGGAGTGTCCGACTCGTGGAGCTCTTTGAGATGAACTCCCAAGCTCTGGAGTGTCCGGGGGAAGGTGATGTTGATGCTGCTCCCCCCGTCCACTAACACCTTTTTCACCCGGCTCTCTCGGATCACCGGATCGACGAGAAGCGGGTACTTGCCCGGGTGGTCGAAGTTGAGCCATTGATCTGCCCGAGTGAAGGTGATCGGGTGTTCCGACCATCGGTATGGGGCGGGAGGGCCGATGGTCGCCACCAGTATCTGGCGATCATTGAGCTTTTGCTGTCTTCTGCTCTCCTGCGATCCGTGTCCGCCGAAGATGACGTTGACCTCCCTGTCAACGCGCGGGAAAGCTCCTCCTCCTCCTCCCTCCTCCTGCCGATGGGGTTGTCGGGGTTCATCTGGTCCTCCCCTCGGCGGAGGAGGAGGTAGAGGTTGGAAGGGTCGGCCGTGTCCGACGGAGTGCTTGAAGTCTCGGCAGTTACGAAGAGTGTGGCGCATGTCCTTGTGGTACGGGCACTGGGCGTCGAGGATGTCGTCCAGTGTGCGCTCGCCTCCACGGGGTCCTCCTCGGGCGCGAGAAGCAGGTGGTCCGCCGGCGGCGTGTACTTCTTCGCGTGGTCTCTTCTCCCACCGCTTGTCGGGTTGCTGGTTCGTGTCGCGTCGTGGTGCAGCCGGTGCGGGCTTTGCTCCTTCGATGAGATCCTGGGCTCGCTCGTCGGCGGTGATGTAGAGGTCGGCTTCCCGGAACAGCTCCTCCGAGGTGGTCGGCACCTTTTGCAGTATGGCTCGGACGAAAACCGAGTCATTAGATCCTCGGTAGAAGTCCTCGATCACGGCCGCCTCCGTGACATCGGGGATTCGATTCCTCATGGTTTGAAACCTCTTGAGGTACGATCGGAGAGTTTCGTCCCCCCGGCGCTTGATAGATTTAAGGTCCCACGGCTGCGCCGGCTTGTCGGAGAGGGACTGGAAGTTGGTGGTGAAGCGCCGACTGAAGTCTCCCCAGGCGTCGATGCAGTGTCGGGGTAGATGTCGTAGCCATTGCAGCGCGTCTTGTCCAAGGACAATGGGCAAGTACGCGGTCATCACGTCTTCGGATGCTCCGGCAGCTCGAGCAGCGGTGGTGTAGACGGCTAGCCAACCCCATGGATCCTGCTTAGGTTCATACTTGTCAACATTGGATACCTTGAAGTTGGGAGGCCATTGGATGGCCCTGAGGCGCGGAGTAAGGGCGGACACTCCGCACGTGTCCTCCTGTCGTCGGGGTCGATGCCTGTCCCGGGGAGGGGAGTTGCGGTCGTGATTCCTCGACCGTCCCCGGGAGGTTCCGCCAGTTGAAGCCGTTGCCGACTCAGTCCTGGTTGCTTGGCTCTGAGTCGGGGCACCATGATCCCTGTCGTACTCCTCTCGACGACGAAGTTCGTTCTCATGCCGCCGTTCCCGCGAAGCGTTGATGGAGCTCCGCGCGTCCCGGCGACTGTTGATGGCGTGTCGTAGATCGTTCGGCGGGTGAGCAAGCGGTAGAAGATGGTTGGCCGCCTGGGTGAACAGTCGTCGGTAGCCGTCGGCGTCAGGAGTCCGAGGAAGTCCTTCTGCTATCCGAGCCAGCACCCCTCCGACTTCGCTCGGCGTGTTCATGGCTCGGGCGAAGTCGGGGTTCAGATTGCGCCCGAAGAGTGGATTTTCTCGACGTTGCTTTTCATCCTGCTCGGCCTGTTCCTGAGCTCGTCGGCGATCACGTCGTCGGGAGTTCCTTCGCTCTCTGAAGACGCGTTCTTCCGGGGTTTCTCCTACCTCCGAGACCTCGTCTCGTGAGACAGGTTGTTCCGGATTCCGCTCTCCGGCTGCGTGATGTCGTCGAACATTCCTGCGCCGGTTCCTTCGTCGGCGGGACTCTCGCTGAGGCGGTTCCTCCCCGGGTACAGTCGGCTCGTCGTCGGAGATGGTGGGCGATTCCGCCCTTCCGACGAAGAGGACGTCGGGGTAGAACGGTGCTGCCGTCGTGGTGATCTTCTTCCGGGGGGTCGGAGGTCGCGCCTCTCCGGTATTGTCGGAGTTTGTTGAGGAAGACTCCTTTTTCGGCGGATCCGCGATACGGTGCAGAGTTCCTTCTTCGTCCGCTACGAATGAGATTGTCCCGAAGCAGAACATAGATCCGGGGCGTAGGGCGATCTTGCTGTAGAAGGAGATGGCCATTGAGCTAGCTTGGATTGTCGACACACCCCCTACCTGGCGCGCCAGCTGTCGGTGTTTAGGGTCCGACCGCACACCCGGGGTTGCCCCTCAAGGTGTTTTAGGAGTAGGAAGGTGTCGACAATTGTAGCAGAATGGTTCGTGCCGATCGCACGAGGGACGGTGGACAAGATTTACAGGTTCGGGCCGCTTAGTGATGCGTAACACCCTACGTCCTGATGAGTATGCTTGGTGGATATGGTTACAAGAGAGCTCTCTGGATCGAGAATACAGAGAGTTGACGTGGGTGGCTAAGTAATGGGTCGATCGTTCTGAAGGGGTGCCCCCTAGGCCTTATATACTCGACCGTGGGGCAATACACATGGATAAGATAACAACAAGTGGCTAAAAGATAGTGAACCTCTCGAGATTATCTTTTACGTAACCCTCGCCGACTTATCCTCACGTGGCTTCGTTGCATGGAGGCCCCGACGCGGGAAAATCGGATCTCTGTGGCGGCCAACGGCTCGACGCTATGGGCCGTCCGGGTTTGCACCGATCTGGCCTCATGTCACCCTGTGTCGCTGGTCGTCTTTCCCCAGGCCCACGAAAGAATAACCTTACGATTCATTGGGCCCTTGGGCCTTTCGTGAGGTCCTTTACTCTTTTAGTGGACCCGGGGGATATCTATCCTCCACACCTCGGGCGAGCACTGACAGGCTTCTGAACATCCAAAGTCGTATCAGCTTCTGGGAGGGGCGCCACTACCAACGCACCAGCAGGAGCAGCGTCGGAAGAATCCTCAGCTAGCAGATCAAGCATAGCACTTATCTCTGCATCACTAGGGTTCAGGGGCACCTCAAAATGAACCTGCCGTTCGTCATTAGGAATCTCCACAAGCGAGGCAACCAAAGCACTAACTTCTTCAGCAGAGGGTCGCACTCTAAGGCCCAAACTGCCATCAGTAATGGGTGGATTCGACACGAAAAGGGTGAAGGCTTTGGGAGGAGGCAAGTTCCAGGCCGAGTACGCCACTGGAGCACCAACATTTGACACCTTGCCCCTGAGGATCATTTCAAGTTGGCTCACCAAGTCTGCAGAAGGGATTCTCCTGTTGGTAACCCGAGTTGAGTCGGCTAGCCCTCGATACAGATAAGCTGGATAGACCCTGTCTTTCAGTGGCTGAATATTCTTAAAAACAAAATCAGTAACCACAGCTTCAGCAGTCAGACCCCTCTCTTTCAGCAGTCCAACTTCAGCTAGCAACACACCTGCCTCAGCTACTTCCTGATCTGTGGGAGACTCGGTTCAGCTTGGGGTGCGAATGTCCGGCTGTCTTCCTGACCGGGAGGGGAGAGAATTCCCATAATTCTCAACTATAAACCATTCCAGGCGCCATCCCTTAATACTGTCCTTGAGAGGGATCTCGAGATATTCAGTTTTCCTCCCGCGGCGCATCTCCAAGCTGGCACCCCTGACCAACTGGTGTTGTCCCCCGGCCATCCCAGGGCGACAATGATACAAGTATTTCCACAGACCGAAATGCGGCAGCACGCCAAGAAAGGCCTCGCATAAATGGACGAAAATGGAGATTTGCATAATTGAATTGGGATTCAAATGGGTCAAGTTAATATGGTAGAAATCAAGGAGGCCACGGAAAAAGGGAGAGATGGGAAGGCCAAGGCCGCGGAGAAGGAAAGGGGCATAAACAACGGACTCGTGGGTATCCTCCATCGGAACAGTAAACCCATGGCAAATCCGCCAAGAACAGAGTTCTCGTGGAGGAAGAACCCTGATGGATACGAGGTGGAGAAGTTCAGTTTCAGAAATGGCGGACATGTGATTACCTGCGAAAGGCAACTGGCTGTTGGGGTCGATTGGAGGAATCACCGCAGCAGACGAGCTCGAGGTCTTCCTCTTGGGTGCCATCTCGATTCTACTAGCGAGCAAGGTGGGAGGCGAATGGCAGAGAGGATTCGGAAGCGGGAAAGCAAGAACTAGGGCACGGAAAGCAAAGGCGGCTAAAAGCGCAGCTCTTATGGGATATTCTCGAGCCAGATACCGTTTCAAAAAGTGCCCAGCCATCACCCGGCGGTTATTTCCAAAACCCCAGCATGCCACGTGGAAACCCGGCGGTTATTTCCAAAACCCCAGCATGCCACGTGGAAACCCGGCAGTTATCTCCAGAACACCGGTGCGCCACCTCATCACTCGGCCATCGTCCTTAAAGTGGCTCGCGCGGCCTGCTATAACTCGGCGTTGCCTCCAAAATGCCGATTTCGTGTTCAGTCGCTCGGTATTACCTCTAAAATGCTGACGTCACCCTCTGGCATCATCTCAAGTCGCTCGGCATTACCTCTAAAATGCCGACGTCGCTTTCCAATCACTCGGCGTTGCTTCTAAAACACTGATACAGTCTTCAGTCGCTCGGTGTTACCTCTAAAACGCCGACACCGCCTACAAGTTACTCGGCAGCTATTTCTGGAAGCATCAGTTTGATCCCCAAGTTATTCATCCACTGTCTCAAAGGAATCAGTTTTACAAACAAGCAAGACGAGTTATTAAGGAGAAGCCAACGTCATTCTTTCATCAAAAGGGAAGATAACAAATTTACAAATCAACTCTTTACGAGTTGATACTTCCCTACTATTACTACATTACATTACTACTACTACTACGCTATACTACTCTACATTACTACTACATTATTCTAACTATACTATACTAATATCTGAAAGACCAGTGGCATCTAGCCACTGGCCCTGTTCCTGCCGCCACCGCCGCCGCCCCTGGTGCTGCCCCTGCTGCTGCCGCCCCGGTTGCTGCCCCTGCTGCCGCCGCCGTCACCATCCTTGCTGCCGCCGCCGCTGCCCCTGCCGCTGCCGCTGCCGTCGCCGTCACCGTCGCCATTGTCGTCGTCGTCGTCGTCATCGTCCTCGTCCTCGCCGCCGCCGTCCGAGTCCTCCTCATCCGAGCCCTCGAGCCTGGAGCACTCGACGGCCCGGATGTACGTCCAGACCTCCGCTGCAAGCCCCTGGGAGTCGTCTGAGTCGTCAGACGACTCACGCAGGGGGACGGGAGCCGGAGACCCCTCAGACTCAGAGGAGAACTCCTCCTCTGAGTACTCCAAGTCACCAAACTCCTCCGATGGAGGAGTTGGCTCACGCTTGCGCTTGTTGTTCTTGCCCATGGTGGAAGCAGAAGGGAGAGAAGAGAGGGAAGCAGCAGAGAACAGCGAAGAGATGTGAAAAAGCCAGAGAGACAACGGCGTTATTTATAGAAGGAGAAGGCAACCACTCATCTCCAACCGCGGTCACTGAACAGTCGCAAAGCATTCAATAAGCACTTCAACTCGTCTGAAGACACGTCAGGTGGCTGACGCCGTTTCACGCAACACTACACCCATTGGGACTCCAGTCAACAGCGCGGAGGATATGATTACACTCGCCATCACATCACATTACTACTCAGAAGCAGCCGGCTAAAACACTCAGCGTACCAAGCCGTCCCTTGCCCACACCCATTGGGGGGGGACGCCCAGGAATTATCAGTATATTTTCAAAACGGTCACATCTGTGCAGGGCACACAGTGAATACCTCAAGACAAAAATGAGATATCAGTAAGGATCAGAGGAAAGCCAAATATAGCCAGCGAAGTACAAAATAAGGCCGACAGAAGCGACGTGAAGACTAGACAGAGAACGTCCATCAGATGTCCAATCAGTCGCAGTGCAAATAAATTGCACTACCCAGCAAGATATGGAAGGATTGCGAACATGGCTGCTAAAGACAAAATATATGCTGACCTTTGAAGCAAAATATTGATGACATAATGCTGACCTCCAAAGCATAATGCGAATGACTTCATGCCAATTTCTACAAACGAAAAGGATAATTTTCAGCAAAGAGGCACGAAAGGAAGACCTTCGAATGGATTATCTTTAAAAATCCATTTGAAGGTCGGGGACTACACCCATTGGGTGCACCTCCGGTGCACCCCATGGATTATCATTCCAAGCCAAGATAGTGCCGACTTCTAAGGCGTGGGACAAGATTAAAAGGCCAGCCCTCAACCAAAATGCAGAAGCACAAGTGGAAATAATTTCTGGGGAAGACCTTCGAGTAGATTGTTTCCTAAAATCTACTCGAAGCTCGGGGGCTACACCCATTGGGTGCACCTCCGGTGCACCCAATGAAGTTCAGAATCCTACAAATTGAAATGCCGACCTCTAAGGCACAAGCACGAAACTAAGCTTCGGTCAACGAGTGATCGAAGCAGGAGAAGACAACAGGAAGTCATTTTCTTCAAATCACCTGCAAGCTGGACCTGGGATCTTTGGGCTGATTACCTCTAAATTAACCCAAAGATCGGGGGCTTGTGGGGGATGGATATCCCCCAGGTCCACTAAAGAGTAAAAGACCTCACGAAAGGCCCAAGGGCCCAATAAATCATAAGGTCATTCTTTCGTGGGCCTGGGGAGAGACAACCAGCAGAGCAGATCGACATGAGGCCGGATTGATGTGAACCCGGACGACCCACGACGACGAGCGAGTGACCACAACAGAGATCCGACTTTCCCGCGCTGGAGCCCCCATGCAACGGAGCCATGCGAGGATAAGTCGGCGAGGGTTACGCGGAGATAAACTCAAGAGGTTCACTATCTTTTAGCTACTCGTCGTTATCATATCCACATGTATTGCCCCACGGTCGAATATATAAGGCCTAGGGGGCACCCCTTCAGAACGATCGATCCTACTACTTAGCCACCGACTTCAACTCTCGGCATTCTCAATTCAGAGAGCTCTCTTGTAACCTCATTCACCCAGCATACTCACCAGGACGTAGGGTGTTACGCATCTCTAAGCGGCCCGAACCTGTAAACATTGCCCACTGTCCCACGTGCAATTGGCACGAACCATTTTTCTACAGTCGTCGACACCGTCCTACTCCTAAAAACACCTTGAGGGGCAACCCCGGGTGTGCGGTCGGATCCAAAACCCCAACACGGACCTCGGGGAACTCTCCTGCCTTGTGATCTTCCTTCTTAGCGTCGTCGAGAGCCTTGCCACCCTCCGTGGGTGGACCGGCCTTGTGAAAGTGGCGTCGAAGCATGGCACACTCCTCAAGGGTGTGCTTGATGGGCCCCTGATGATAGGGGCACGACTCCTTGAGCATCTTGTCGAAGAGGTTGGCACCTCCGGGAGGTTTCCAAGGGTTCTTGTACTCGGCAGCGGCGACAAGGTCCGCGTCGGTGGCGTCGCGTTTCGCTTGCGACTTCTTCTTGCCTTTCTTCTTGGTGCCGCGCTGAGTTGACGCCTCAGGGGCATCTTCCGGTGGGCGGCCCTGGGGCTGCTTGTCCTTCCTAAAGATGGCCTCAACCACCTCCTGGCTAGAGGCGAACTTGGTGGCGATGTCCATCAGCTCACTCGCCCTGGTGGGGGTCTTGCGACCCAGCTTGCTCACCAGGTCGCGGCAGGTGGTGCCGGCGAGGAACGTGCCGATGACATCCGAATCGGTGACGTTGGGCAGCTCAGTGCGCTGCTTCGAAAATCGCCGGATGTAGTCCCGGAGAGACTCTCCCGGCTGCTGGCGGCAGCTTCGGAGATCCCAGGAGTTTCCAGGGCGCATGTACGTGCCTTGGAAATTGCCGGCGAAGGCTTGGACCAGGTCGTCCCAGTTGGAGATCTGCCCCGGAGGCAGGTGCTCCAGCTAGGCTCGAGCGGTGTCGGAGAGGAACAGGGGGAGGTTGTGGATGATGAGATTATCATCGTCCGTTCCACCCAGTTGGCAGGCCAGCCGATAGTCCGCGAGCCACAGTTCTGGTCTCGTCTCCCCCGAGTACTTTGTGATAGTAGCCAGGGTTCGGAACCGGGTCGGGAACGACACCCGTCGTATGGCGCGGCTGAAAGCCTGCGGACCGGGTGGTTCGGGCGAAGGACTCCGATCCTCCCCGCTGTTGTAGTGTCCCCCACGCCTGGGGTGGTAGCTTCGGCGTACCCTCTCATCGAGGTGGGCCCGACGGCTGTGGTGATGGTGCTCGTTGCCGAGGCGACCCGGGGCCGCAGGCGCTGTGTTGCGTGTGCGCCCGGTGTGGACCGAGGCTTCCTGCATGAATCGGGAAGTAGCGGCGTGATGTTCCGAGGGGTACCCCTGCCTTCGGTAGGCGGAGCTTTCGGCCCGTCGGACCATGGCGTCCTCTAGGAGATTCTTGAGCTCTCCCTGGATACGCCGCCCCTCGGTGGTTGATGGCTCTGGCATCGCGCGGAGAAGTATTGTCGCTGCGGCCAGGTTTTGGCCGACTCCTCTGGAAACCGGTGGCGGCCTTACCCTGACGTCGTCGGCGATGCGGTGCTGGATGCCCTGGGGGAGATGACATGCTTCTCCGGCCGGAGGTTGGCCCGCCCATTCCTGCCCGATGTCCCGGCGGATCGGCTCAAGCGTTCCTACTCCCTCGTCGAGCCTGGCCTGCATCTCACGGATTTGCTCAAGCTGTGGGTCATGACCCCCCGCCGGGACGAGGACCACAGCTAGCTCCCGAAGGATGTCAACGCGAGGCACGGGCCTAGGGGGATCACCGTCTCCGGTATACCAAGATGGTCGCCTTCGCCGGGACCCCCTAGATCAACGTGGAAACATTCGCGACTTGGACCGCAGTCCTCGTCGCCGAGGCTGCGGCTACCGTCGGAACAGTCGGAAAGGCAGTAGTCGCATGCGGTCATGAAGTCCCGCACGACACTGGGGTTACCAAGTTCGGAGAAATCCCAACAGAAGTCGGGCTCGCCATCTTCCTCGGACCCCGAGGGCCCATAGGTCGAGACGGCCGTCAGCCGGTCCTAGGGTGACCGTGCACGATACCCCAGAGGGTTTGGACTCGCCTCTATGAGAGTGTCCACTGAAGCGGAGTTGCTTGGCGGGTCGAGGCCGAATCCAAAAGGCGCGAGATGGGAATCGGTCGGTACCTTTTGGTCGATGGGCGGTGACGAAGTCACGTCAGGGACTGACTGCACCGTCGTCTCAGGTACGAGGGTGACGCCTAGCAAGTCCTTCGCGAGCGTGCTGGCGTCGTCCGTTTGCTTGAGGTTGGTGTGTTGCAGGGAGACGGCGCTCGTCTTCGTCTCAGACGCGAGGCTGATGCCCGACGCGCTCTCCGATTGGGCGCCGGCGCCGTCGACTCGCTCGACAGCCAACGAGGTGCCACCTCCTGCTTGGCCTTGGTTGCCCCGCCTCCTCCTCCGTCGGTGGGGGAGGGGACGGGACAAGCCCGAATGTCGTCCTTCCACCACGTGGGGAAGGCGTCGTCGATTTCCCCGTCGGCGGGCGGGTTGTCGACCGCCATTGTCGCTGTCGCACGGCGGGGGAAGGTGTATCATGTTGTAGCTGCCGTCGAGGGACATGAACTCAAGACTCCCGAAACGGAGCACTGTCCCGGGCTGGAGAGGTTGCTGGAGACTGCCCATCTGGAGCTTGACGGGAAGCTGTTTGTCAACACGCAGCAGGCCCCTACCTGGCACGCCAACTGTCAGCGTTTCGAAACCCGGGGGGTCCTTGGACCGACGAGTAAATTGTCGCCGCGTGCCCCAGCCCAGATGGGTCGGCGCGAGGCGGAACGCGAAGGGGGGAAAAGCAGCCGGAGGGAGACAGACATGGGAGGTGGAACCCGCGGCCTTCGTGTTAGCCCCGCGCCCAGGTCGGGTGCGCTTGCAGTAGGGGGTTACAAGCGTCCACAAAGGAGGGAGCGAGCGGCCTTGCGCGAGCGCCGTCCCATCCTTCCCCGCGCGGCCAACCCTCTGTAAGAGGGCCCTGGACCTCCCTTTTATAGGCGTAAGGAGAGGATCCAGGTGTACAATGGGGGGTGTAGCAGTGTGCTAACGTGTCTAGCGGAGGAGAGCTAGCGCCCTAAGTACATGCCATCGTGGCAGCCAGAGAGGTTTTGGCACCCAGTTCGTGTGGTGTCGTGGCCGTCGGAGGAGCGCTGGAGCCTGGCGGAAGGACAGCTGTCAGGGCTGTCGAGTCCTTGCTGACGTCCTCTTGCTTCCGTAAGGGGGCTGAGAGCCGCCGTCGTCATGGAGCGTGCGGGGCGCCATCATTACTCGTATAGTAGAGCGAGCCAGATGGGACGCTGGTCTTGTTCCCCGTAGCCTGAGTCAGCTCGGGGTAGGGTAATGATGGCGCCTCCTGTTGATGTGGTCGGTCCGTGCCCTAGGTTGGGTGAGGTGGAGGCTCCTCCGAGGTCGAGGTCGAGTCTGTCTTCCAAGGTCGAGGTCGAGTCCGAGCCCCCGGGTCGGACAAGGCGGAGACCGTCAGCTGAGGCCGGGGCTGAGTCCGAGCACTGGGGTCGGGCGAAGCAGAGTTTGTTGTCCTTCGGGGCTGAGCCCGAGTCCGAGCCCTGGGGTCGGGCGGAGCGGAGTTCGTCGTCTTCCGGGGCTGAGCCTGAGTCCGAGCCCTGGGGTCGGGCGAAGCGGAGTTCGTCGTCTTCCGGGGCTGAGCCCAAGTCCGAGCCCTAGGGTCGGGCGGAGCGGAGTTCATCGTCTTCCGAGGCTGAGCCCGAGTCCGAGCCCTGGGGTCGGGCGAAGCGTAGTTCGTCGTCTTCCGGGGCTGAGCCCGAGTCCGAGCCCTGGGGTCGGGCGGAGCGGAGTTCGTCGTCTTCCAGGGCTGAGCCCGAGTCCGAGCCCTGGGGTCGGGCGAAGCGGAGTTTCCCATGGCGCCTAAGGCCGGACTTGGCTACTGTCAGCCTCACTCTGTCGAGTGGCTCAGCAGTCGGAGCGGCGTAGGCGGCGCTGTCCCCTTGTCAGACCGGTCAGTGGAGCGGCGAAGTGACTGCGGTCACTTCGGCTCTGTCGACTGGAGGGCGTGCGTCAGGATAAAGGTGTCAGGCCACCTTTGCATTAAATGCCCCTGCGATTTGGTCGGTTGGCGTGGCGATTTGGCCAAGGTTGCTTCTTGGTGAAGACTGGGCCTCGGGCGAGCCGAAGGTGTGTCCGTTGCTGGAGGGGGTCCTCGGGCGAGACGTAGATCCTCCGGGGTCGGCTGCCCTTGCCCGAGGCTGGGCTCGGGCGAGGCGTGATCGCGTCCCTCGAATGGACTGATCCTTGACTTAATCGCACCCATCAGACCTTTGCAGCTTTGTGCTGATGGGGGTTACCAGCTGAGATTTAGGAGTCTTGAGGGTACCCCTAATTATGGTCCTCGAGAACCGTGAACCCCGCGGAACCCACCCACACTGCAGACCGTTCCTCTGCTCTGGCCGTTGCGGATCGTCGGGCAGATTTCACGCCGGGCTCAGGTAGCGCGTCGTCAACCGCCTTCAACCACCGTCGAGCTTTGCGGGTGCCAGCCTCCATAAGTTAGTCGTCGTGGCAGGGAATGTCCTCTACGGCCGCCATTCCTAGAGTTCCGTAGGCTAGCCAGTAAAGTCTGTATTTGCATCGTCGAGGTAGAAGAAAGGAAGAAGGGAGAGAGAACCAGTGAAGTGGTGCCGCCTGTAGGAGGAAGCCGAGGCATCTCGTCGCTTGGCGCGCTGCAGCTCTGTGCGCGACATCTATTCTTCACTGCAGGAATAGTGACACGGCGTCGAGACCCACTGCGGCTGCGAACAGCGAACCTCCTCACCGGGTCGGAGCTCCATCGCCGATCTGTGCGGATATCACCATGCGACAACCAGGAAGCCATGGTCAATGACGTCGCGGTCCCGTCACTTGTGAGTATTCCTCCCACCGTGTTGCCACGTTCTATGTTCCGAGATCGAGTTAGATGCCCTGTTGCGTGCCGGTGTGGTGTCCTGGCCGGGCTGATTAGCGAGGAGAGAGGGTAGGAAGCGAGAGGTTGAAGACAGGGGCTGAAACGTTGATCTCGGTTTGGGCAACTGTGATCTGTCCGTGGTCTGGGCCGTGGATCTAGGCGATTGCGGTTCAGATTAGACAAAGGAGTGATGAGTTGTGGTCTGTCCGATCCCATTTCGGCGCGTAGGATTAGATCCAGTGTCATTTCGGCCAGGACTACTCACTGATGTTGATCTCTGGCTGGGGAAAATCCAAGCCGTTCCCTAACCTTTAAAATCTGAGCCCTTGATTGTTGATCTGGCGGTCCTAATCGCGTACCCCTCCATAGATTAAAGCCAGCCGTTGATCTCTGATCCTACGAACAGTATTGCATACCGGTCCATGTATTGTCTTGATTTAATCGTGGCCCTCGAAGTAAGATCCAATGCTGCAAATCAAAACATACCCCTTCGCCGAGGAATTTTGCATAAGAGCCCCTTGGATTATTCGAAACCAACCCGCAGTACACGCCTTGGAGTCCAGAGTCTTAGGAAATCTTCTATGTTAGCCCCTGCGCTTTCCAATATTCTGCGCGCAATCCAGACAGCAATAAAATCAGAGAAATTCATTCTAAATTCAATTTTAATACAAAAATAATGGTAGAAACTTGTATAAATCATAGAAAATGCATATTAAATCCTTTTTAGTCCATTCCAATTTCCATGATTCAATAATAATATTGTTTATGACGTAGTACCTCTGTTTAGACATGAATGTCAACATAAAATTTATTTCCTAATTAATCTTATATCAAATACATAAAACCTTAGGAAATTCATAACTTGCCCATTTTAACTCCAATTTGATCCGTTCAAGTTGCGTTAGCTTCGTATAAGTATTTACTATGCAATAACAACACTTATTATACCATGTCTCATTATTTTATGATTAGATCTTTACTTAATTCATGTTGGTTAGTCTTGTTAATGTGCTCATCATTATCTACCAAAATATAATTTATGGTAAATTCATAACTTAGATTAAAGTTGATATAATTATTTATAGAATAACCTCTTATATGATTTATATTAACCAATTTATAATTTAACATTTTAATCACATAAATCTTCTATAAATCATAACTCCTTAATCGTAACTCTGATCTTAGTAGTTCTTGACCCCACGATCTTGTAGCGGAGCGTAAATCATTATTATTCAGTTTGTTCTTATGTTTGGTGCGATGTTAATTTTATCTATACCATGTTTGTTTGTATTGCTACGACTAGCGCGAGGTTTCGAGGATTTGAAGATCACCCTGGTAACTGGAATCTCAAGTGCCAGGCAAATTGTGCCCTTGATCACTTTTTACCCAATAATGTTCTTTAATATCACTTATTCATGCATATGTTTAATTCTGATGGGGACTCAATAGGTCACCCTAGTCTGTTTATCCCTTTTACCTTGTTACCCCTGAATCACTTGGGTAGTTTTGCTATTGCTTTACATGGTTTTGGGATAATCTTTCATTATATCCATGTTCCAATTATTTTGTTATTCTATTTATCTTCATGTCAAGATCATTAATGTTAATTGGAACATGGAGCGTAACTTGAGAAACACGTGCCACCATGAAAGTTCCCTTTGCCCTGGAATAGGATCTGGATGTTGCCTAGAGGGGAGGTGAATAGGCGAATAAAAATTATCACTTTAAAACTAAAATTCTTACTCTACTCGAAGGCTAGATCGCAGTGGAATGAAGGACCCTTCGAATAGGTTGCAGTGGAATAGAAGATCCTGTCTTAAAATGCCCTGCACTTCAAATATAACTTGTACCACAGATAAGTGTTGAAGTGCAGATATAAAAAGTAAGTAAGACAGAGAGTCAGCACACAATACAGAGCGAAGCACACAGACGCAGGGATTTATCCCGAGGTTCGGCCAAGCCTAAAATGCTTGCCTAGTC
The DNA here is from genome assembly GCA_029449295.1 of Zea luxurians. NCBI lineage: Eukaryota > Viridiplantae > Streptophyta > Magnoliopsida > Poales > Poaceae > Zea > Zea luxurians. The sequence goes on from JAOPSE010000011.1 coordinate 102,073,438, forward strand.
CTCGTTGGAGTTAGCCACACCTAGGCTCGAAGTCTATTTCAACTCCTTCCTCCGTTTGCTCAGATCTGTCAGTATAATAGATAGAGCCTTCCACTATGTTGAGTTTGGTTACAACAAAGCCGTGGCTGCTTACAGTCTTCTTGACAGCACTTCGGCAGAGTAACAATGCGCTCAAGACTTTGCTCTAGCTTTTAGCAGCACTTCTCCACTCTCTAAAGGCTTACAACTTTGCCTCTACACAAACTACAGAGATATACACGCGAGGGAGAGAGAGAATCGATCCGAGTGATGTCTACAATTGTTGGCTGCACTTGTGTACTTGTTGGAGGCGCCTAGGAGTCCCTTTTATAGACCCAAGCGGCCTAGGAGCCGTTGGAATTCATTTTGGAAGGCAATATTTGCTTTCTGTCGGGTGGCGCACCGGACAGTCCGGTGCACCACCGGACAGGTCCTGTAGCTTGTCCGATGTGCGATCTCCTTCCAAATCGGGCTCAGCTGACCGTTGGAGCAACGGTCGTCTTGGCTCACCGGACACTGTCCGGTGCACACCGGACAGTCCGGTGCGCCAACTATCCGTTGGCTCAGGCCACGCGTCGCCCGCTGATCACGCTGCCGACCGTTGGCGCAGTCGACCGTTAGCTCACCGGACAGTCCGGTGCACCACCGGACAGTCCGGTGAATTATAGCCGTACGCCGCCAAACTTCTCCCGAGAGCGGCCTGTTCACCGGAGTTCAGTCTGGCGCACCGGACAGTCCGGTGTGCCAGACTGAGCAGAGTTTTGGCTGCCCCGAGCCAAGACTTTTTGCAATTCTTTTCTCGCTGTTTCTAGCACTTAGACAGAATATGTTAGTACTCAAAAACAATTCACTAAGTCTAGAAACACACCTTGTTCTTATTTTGCACTTCTTTAGCATTTGACATAATTGAGATTGATGTTGGACTCATAAATCATCAAGTCAACTTGACTTGATCCAGATTTGTCATTTCTGAGCTCCAACATCCTGCAAAGGTCACATATAATATCTCCAAACATAGGAACAACCCAAACTAAAGATTAAGGTGCACTTAGCTCTTTTGGGCTGCTTCCAGTTTTGGTTTTGACAATGCTTCTCCTTCCAGTGACCTTGTTCACTTCTTGAGCCTTATGACTTACACCACATAATTGTAGATGTTACCTTATTGGTTGTAAGTCATGTCCTTATGTAGTGTTCCTTGATGTACCATAACTCTTAACTAGATCAACCTTGACTTTGCAAGTCTTCTTCTTCACCCCTAGCTTTGGGTTCCTGGTCTCCTTGACTTTCTCCCGTGCACTCGGTACCTCGAAGATTTTCTTGCTTCCATCCTTGGCTTGATCGGTTGTCTCCGAGTTATGCACATCGAGTCTCACTTAAGCAATGTCCATTTTGCTTGTGATGTCCATTATCTATAGATAATATAGTCTTTGGACCATCACACTTGTTCACTTGTGTTGAACCATATTAGCTTTGCATAAAGCACCTATTTGTAACACCCGGTTTTTAGGGGTCCAAAACCCGGGGTTAACATAAACACCAGGTATGCTGGGACCAAGTCTCAAACATATGATGTATAGTGGCACAGGATCGAATGTCACAACTTTATATATAACAGGAGTTCTATACAAAATAAATAATTACATTATAAGGAGACAACGGTCCAGCAACCCAAAGTTGACTGGGAGACGACGACCTAGACCTCTCACGATCTCATCACAGCATCCTCCATGAGCATCATCCTGTGGTACCTGTTCTTGACCTGTGATGTATGTGAGACAGCAAGAGTGAGCTCACATACGTTCATCGCTCAACAAGTTGTGGGGAATAATGTGCATGAACTCGCCAAAGGTGGGAGCTCACGTGAAGTGTAAGGCTTACCAAAGAAGATGGTTAGAGCTGAGCATTGCTTTTAATGTTGGTCAAAATTTTATTAGCAGTTACTAAGTATAAGTAAATACCAACCCATTTAAATAGTAGAACAAAAGTAACAACATCACCTGCGATGCAATGCATATGACAAATTGAGTTTAAGTTCCATAAATTAATCATGTGAGTGTCCGAGCTGCTCATGACCGTGAGCACGGCTAGTATACCAGTTTTACACTCTGCAGAGGTTGCGCATCTTTACCCACAAGCCGTGTTACCCATCTGCCAAGGGGTCATGAATCCCATACACCTCTACCAAGGAAGCGAGGCAGGGTAACACTACGAGGCCTTTACAAAGTTCCACTAGCTTCCGAAAACCCGCTACAGTTTATAGGAAGATCCAGTGCAGGAATCCCTTGCAGGACCGCCATCGCAGCAAAATCCTCCCGAGGGCCTCCCTACACTGACCTCTCCCCTACTGCCCTTGCCCCTTTCGGGTAAGGTAGTCTTCCACTAGCTTTCCTAATTAATCAGCCAAGGGCGTCCCATTCCACCCTTGTGGTAGCACTGTTTTCCCGGGTGGTTCTCCATGTTCCAATTAACATAATGATCTTATCATGAACAATAAATAACAACTGATAACAAAAGTGTAATCATGAATAGTGTATCTCCATACCCAAAACCACATATAGCACTAGCAAGTACTACCCAGAAAGTTCAGTGGTAAACAAGGTATAAAGATAGACAAACTAGGGTAACCTATTGGGTCCCATCAAAATTAACCTATGCAGATCATTATGATTAATTAGAACATGAGTGGGTAAAAGAAGTGATCAAGGGCACAACTTGCCTGGGCCTTGAGATCCAGGTACCAGGATGATTTCTTCAGATCCTCGTGACCTCACTGCTAGTCGTAGCAATACAAACATACATGGTATAGGCAAAATTAACATTACACCAAACATATATGCAAAATACATATTAATAATCTACATATTAAAATAAGATCACAGGAAAAAGAATTATTAATTTTAGAGTTGTAGAATTCAAGTTATGAATTTCCTAAGATTCAAGGTGATTATAATATGATTAATTGATAAATAAATTTTCTGACAGAGTTCATGTCAAAACAGTGGTTCTAAATGGTAGAGAATATTATTACAAAATTTTAGGAATTGGAATAACTCAATTTGGAGCTAAAATGAATTAGTTATGAATTAATTAAGTTTCTGGATTTATTTTAACACTAAAAATCATTTTCTAAATCATTTTCTATGATTTTATAACTCTCTGGACTCGGCCTCATTTAATGGAAAACGCAGGGGGCTTGGTGTAAGTCGTCCCAGACTCAGTGCACAGCGACAAGGGATGGCGGGTTGATTCAACAGAACCCGAGGGGTTTATACGCAAAACATGCAAGCCGAAAGGGCACGATTCAATGTGGGCCGTTGGATTGTCTTCGCACGGCGCAGATTAGACCGGAACTTGGCCGAACCGGTACGCGACGACAGCCGTTCGATCAGCGAGCAACGGCCCAGATTTAATGAAGCCGAGATCACGCTACAGCCCTCCGATTGAGTCCTACGGTCCAGATCGGCCCAGCGAAGGGGTATCTCAGCTCTAATCTTAGCCGTTCCCTTTCAATCCAACGGCTCACGGGTCGTCTTCTCTCCTTCGATGTCCGAACGGCGGCGCAACGCCCAACCGCGGCGGAGGGTTGGCCGGAGTTCAGCCATCCGGCGAACCAGTGCTCCAAAGACCGATTGAACGACTGCTACGCGTAGAGGAGATCAAGGCGAACCTAGAGGAGTACTTCTTACCAGTGATATGGGCGCAGACTGCCACGGCCACGGTGGAGGGCGGATTCACGGCGGAGGTAGATCTCCGGTGAGAAATTCGTGATCACCCAGGGACTTTCTTCGCCCGGGAGGACTCAGGCCAGCTTCAGCCGTCACCCGCGATCACCCCAACGCCCAGCGACGGTCAATTTGTTGCCTCAGTGCGCTCCGAGCTAGCGGCGGCCGTGGAGGTCTCTCTCGACGGGATCTGGCAGTGGTTGCCGTCGTAGGCGGATACGGGAGGGGAGGCGAGCTTGGTGATCTTTTATACCCGGAGCAAAGTCCGAGCGAGGGGGAGGCGGTGACCGGTAGGAGCGCGATACTCGGCGGCGAGCGCGCGGCTCCGTCAAGCTCGGGATTCCGTTGCGAGGAGGGCGACGTCCTGACAAGCGGGGCCCGCGTGCCAGTGGAACAGCGTAGGAAGGCACGAGGTGGAGCAAATGGCAAGTGGGTCCGTGTTGTCGGCGCCAGGTGAAGCACGAGCGCAAGCGCGTGGGTGAGGCTGGGCAGTGGGCCCCACACGACAGAGACAGACGGCGAACGAGTCCACGCGGAGGGAGGGGTGAGTCTGAGCAACGGGGCCCGCGGACCAGAGGAGGAGAGGGATGGAGCGAGCGCGCGTGCGGCCGACGAATGGGGCCCACAAGGCAGTGGAACAACAGGTGATGTCCGCGCGGCGTAAGGCTGACGAGGCGGGCCCACCTGTCGGCGCCGGTTGGAGACTTGGGCTGCGCGTAGGATGAGTGGAGATGGGCCGAATGTGGAGAAGTTGGCCCAGCTAGGGTTTTTCTCTTTTTCCTTTTTTTGTTTTCTATTTCTTTTCTTCATTTCAAATTTAAATTTTGGATTCAAATTTAAATTCAAGCTTGTGACTAGTTCATTTGCAAACCATATCTGTGCAAGAACATATTTTATATATGTTTTAGTTCTTTTAGACAAGCTTTCAATCATATAGTAGAGATTAACCCATACCTTATTAATTCTAGGGAAATCAAATTTATATTGTAGACTTATATATATTAAGAAATAGTTTAACCCTAATTCTTTCATATATCCTAACCCAAAAGGCAATTTAGATTATCTAAGTATCTTTAATTATGTATTTTTAACATATTCATGAGTGGAAGCTTCTAAATTATGATTATTTTTAAGGAAAGGTGTTTTGATTTAAAATCTTTGAGAATTTTTCCTTGTCTTCACAAGATTGAACTTTAGGGTGTTACAAATCCTACCCCCCTTAAAAATAATCTCGTCCTCGAGATTTGTAAGAAAAGGATGTATGTTCATATTGATTCAACACATATGCATAAACAAAATCTCGGCATGATGCATATCTTATTAGCAAAACACAGGGTCAAATGGACCTTATTATTATTACTAAAATAGTGAAATACTACTACTGGCTAAACTAATATTTAGGTCTTACAAATAGTAAATTATATATATATATATATGTATCTATATCTATGTTTATCTCTTTATTCTTGTTGCTCGTTGACTTCTTCACCGACTATTTCATCTCCAACTGGCTCTTCTTCTTGAATTTGAATTTCAAGTTCACCGGGTTCAACTTCTACTTCTGTATGATGGGCATATCCCCGGTTGATAGATAGGGGCTGACTCTTTCCTGCCGAGGCTTGTCCTTGTTTCATCGGAGCCGGTGTAGTGTAGGCAGCTCTATTGGGACAGTAGTTGGCGTAGTGTCCTGGTTGTCCACACTTGAAGCATGTCCTGATGGCGGTTGTGTTGGGAGCAACGGTTCCTACTGGAGTGCTTGCCTTTGGAGGAGCAGTTGGTGTCTGTTGAGTTTGTTGCCCAGAACTGCCACTAGCTGGTGTATTGGGAGTGGTAGTATAGCGAGGATGGGTACTACTACCAGCCTGCCCTTGGTTGACAGCCTTTCTTTTCTCTCCAAATATACTCCTCTTGTTTTCTACAGCAATAGCTTTGTCAAGTAGTCTTTGGAAGGATGGGAAGGTGTGCGATACCAGCTGTTATTGCAAGGGTCCAATCAAACCATCCAGAAAGAGCTCCTGCTTTTGCTCATCATCCTCAACATCTCTGGGAGCATATCGAGATAACTGGATGAATTTGTCTCTATATTCGCTTACGGACATACTTCCCTGCTTGAGAGATAGAAACTCCTTCCTCTTAATCTTCATGAGTCCAGCAGGAATATGGTAATTCCTGAATTGTGTGGAGAATTCTTCCCAGGTAATGGTATCGGCAGCAGCATGAGCTGCACAGTACGCATCCCACCAATCTGCAGCGGGACCAGCAAGACGACCCGATGCATAGAGTACTTTTTCTCGGTCCGAGCACTGGGCTATGTTGAGCATCTTCTCTATGGACTTTAACCAGTCATCTGCTTGCAGTGGATCTGCGGAGTTGGAGAAGGTTGGTGGTTTGTGGCTCATGAATTCCCGGTGCTTGTCCCGGGGTGGAACTGGTGGTGGAGGTGGAGGCAATGGCACTTGTTGTTGTTGCTGCTGTTGTTGAAGTTGTTGCTGCAGCTGCTGTTGTTGTACTCTCCTCTCCTGGCGTATCTCCTCCCGTTCTTGGCGCATTTCCCGGCGTGCATCCTCTCTTTCCTGGTGCATTTCTTGGCGTTCTTGCCGCATTTGGGTGCGCATATCTGCCATAGTGTCAGCCATTTGCTGCATCATTCTCATTTGAGCTGCGACTAGTGGATCAACTCCGCCTTGTGGAGGATTAGGAGGATTCATCTCTGCTGACTGTGGTTGAGGTTGTCGATTAGCAGGCAAATCAATTCCACCACCCCGCCTGGTATTGACCATCTAAGTTAGAAGCATATGGTAAGATAGCTTTGCAAGGGAATCATTTAGTAGACAGAATGAATAAGCTAATAGTTGGTTATGTACTGGAATTTCTTTGGCAGGGCTGGGCCAGATATTCTATGTCAAGACTAGGGTAATTAGTTGTACGAGGTGAATGTCCAAAGGTAAGATAGAATATGTTAAGATGAGACAGATACAGAATACTACATATATTTTCTACGGGAATAATCTAGTTTGTCTAGTTATCTTACAAATGCTATCCTTTATACCTAGATGTATATGCAGATGTAATTGTGGACGTTACTCCACAACCCATCACACTCAATCAAAGATCCAAATCAAACAAGTATCATAAGAACAAACACTCAAGCATAGATATCTAGATAAAAATAGTTTTGTTTTTTTTTTATTCCTAGGAGTAGGTCTCTTATTCCTAAAGGTCAATTTAGGCACAGGATTTCAAAGTGTGAAATCCACATTTGTCTTTAGAATGAAAAAGGTAAGAATAATCAGAGTAAAGCGGAATTAGATGGGGAGAAGATTAAGATAAGTTTAGAAAAGAATCAGAGTAGCAAAGGTAAGTAAGTATTGGTTGTTCAGTTCTACCTAGGCTTCGTCCTACAGTCAACATTCCTCTGATACCACTTCTGTAACACCCGGTTTTTAGGGGTCCAAAACCCGGGGTTAACATAAACACCAGGTATGCTGGGACCAAGTCTCAAACATATGATGTATAGTGGCACAGGATCGAATGTCACAACTTTATATATAACAGGAGTTCTATACAAAATAAATAATTACATTATAAGGAGACAACGGTCCAGCAACCCAAAGTTGACTGGGAGACGACGACCTAGACCTCTCACGATCTCATCACAGCATCCTCCATGAGCATCATCCTGTGGTACCTGTTCTTGACCTGTGATGTATGTGAGACAGCAAGAGTGAGCTCACATACGTTCATCGCTCAACAAGTTGTGGGGAATAATGTGCATGAACTCGCCAAAGGTGGGAGCTCACGTGAAGTGTAAGGCTTACCAAAGAAGATGGTTAGAGCTGAGCATTGCTTTTAATGTTGGTCAAAATTTTATTAGCAGTTACTAAGTATAAGTAAATACCAACCCATTTAAATAGTAGAACAAAAGTAACAACATCACCTGCGATGCAATGCATATGACAAATTGAGTTTAAGTTCCATAAATTAATCATGTGAGTGTCCGAGCTGCTCATGACCGTGAGCACGGCTAGTATACCAGTTTTACACTCTGCAGAGGTTGCGCATCTTTACCCACAAGCCGTGTTACCCATCTGCCAAGGGGTCATGAATCCCATACACCTCTACCAAGGAAGCGAGGCAGGGTAACACTACGAGGCCTTTACAAAGTTCCACTAGCTTCCGAAAACCCGCTACAGTTTATAGGAAGATCCAGTGCAGGAATCCCTTGCAGGACCGCCATCGCAGCAAAATCCTCCCGAGGGCCTCCCTACACTGACCTCTCCCCTACTGCCCTTGCCCCTTTCGGGTAAGGTAGTCTTCCACTAGCTTTCCTAATTAATCAGCCAAGGGCGTCCCATTCCACCCTTGTGGTAGCACTGTTTTCCCGGGTGGTTCTCCATGTTCCAATTAACATAATGATCTTATCATGAACAATAAATAACAACTGATAACAAAAGTGTAATCATGAATAGTGTATCTCCATACCCAAAACCACATATAGCACTAGCAAGTACTACCCAGAAAGTTCAGTGGTAAACAAGGTATAAAGATAGACAAACTAGGGTAACCTATTGGGTCCCATCAAAATTAACCTATGCAGATCATTATGATTAATTAGAACATGAGTGGGTAAAAGAAGTGATCAAGGGCACAACTTGCCTGGGCCTTGAGATCCAGGTACCAGGATGATTTCTTCAGATCCTCGTGACCTCACTGCTAGTCGTAGCAATACAAACATACATGGTATAGGCAAAATTAACATTACACCAAACATATATGCAAAATACATATTAATAATCTACATATTAAAATAAGATCACAGGAAAAAGAATTATTAATTTTAGAGTTGTAGAATTCAAGTTATGAATTTCCTAAGATTCAAGGTGATTATAATATGATTAATTGATAAATAAATTTTCTGACAGAGTTCATGTCAAAACAGTGGTTCTAAATGGTAGAGAATATTATTACAAAATTTTAGGAATTGGAATAACTCAATTTGGAGCTAAAATGAATTAGTTATGAATTAATTAAGTTTCTGGATTTATTTTAACACTAAAAATCATTTTCTAAATCATTTTCTATGATTTTATAACTCTCTGGACTCGGCCTCATTTAATGGAAAACGCAGGGGGCTTGGTGTAAGTCGTCCCAGACTCAGTGCACAGCGACAAGGGATGGCGGGTTGATTCAACAGAACCCGAGGGGTTTATACGCAAAACATGCAAGCCGAAAGGGCACGATTCAATGTGGGCCGTTGGATTGTCTTCGCACGGCGCAGATTAGACCGGAACTTGGCCGAACCGGTACGCGACGACAGCCGTTCGATCAGCGAGCAACGGCCCAGATTTAATGAAGCCGAGATCACGCCACAGCCCTCCGATTGAGTCCTACGGTCCAGATCGGCCCAGCGAAGGGGTATCTCAGCTCTAATCTTAGCCGTTCCCTTTCAATCCAACGGCTCACGGGTCGTCTTCTCTCCTTCGATGTCCGAACGGCGGCGCAACGCCCAACCGCGGCGGAGGGTTGGCCGGAGTTCAGCCATCCGGCGAACCAGTGCTCCAAAGACCGATTGAACGACTGCTACGCGTAGAGGAGATCAAGGCGAACCTAGAGGAGTACTTCTTACCAGTGATATGGGCGCAGACTGCCACGGCCACGGTGGAGGGCGGATTCACGGCGGAGGTAGATCTCCGGTGAGAAATTCGTGATCACCCAGGGACTTTCTTCGCCCGGGAGGACTCAGGCCAGCTTCAGCCGTCACCCGCGATCACCCCAACGCCCAGCGACGGTCAATTTGTTGCCTCAGTGCGCTCCGAGCTAGCGGCGGCCGTGGAGGTCTCTCTCGACGGGATCTGGCAGTGGTTGCCGTCGTAGGCGGATACGGGAGGGGAGGCGAGCTTGGTGATCTTTTATACCCGGAGCAAAGTCCGAGCGAGGGGGAGGCGGTGACCGGTAGGAGCGCGATACTCGGCGGCGAGCGCGCGGCTCCGTCAAGCTCGGGATTCCGTTGCGAGGAGGGCGACGTCCTGACAAGCGGGGCCCGCGTGCCAGTGGAACAGCGTAGGAAGGCACGAGGTGGAGCAAATGGCAAGTGGGTCCGTGTTGTCGGCGCCAGGTGAAGCACGAGCGCAAGCGCGTGGGTGAGGCTGGGCAGTGGGCCCCACACGACAGAGACAGACGGCGAACGAGTCCACGCGGAGGGAGGGGTGAGTCTGAGCAACGGGGCCCGCGGACCAGAGGAGGAGAGGGATGGAGCGAGCGCGCGTGCGGCCGACGAATGGGGCCCACAAGGCAGTGGAACAACAGGTGATGTCCGCGCGGCGTAAGGCTGACGAGGCAGGCCCACCTGTCGGCGCCGGTTGGAGACTTGGGCTGCGCGTAGGATGAGTGGAGATGGGCCGAATGTGGAGAAGTTGGCCCAGCTAGGGTTTTTCTCTTTTTCCTTTTTTTGTTTTCTATTTCTTTTCTTCATTTCAAATTTAAATTTTGGATTCAAATTTAAATTCAAGCTTGTGACTAGTTCATTTGCAAACCATATCTGTGCAAGAACATATTTTATATATGTTTTAGTTCTTTTAGACAAGCTTTCAATCATATAGTAGAGATTAACCCATACCTTATTAATTCTAGGGAAATCAAATTTATATTGTAGACTTATATATATTAAGAAATAGTTTAACCCTAATTCTTTCATATATCCTAACCCAAAAGGCAATTTAGATTATCTAAGTATCTTTAATTATGTATTTTTAACATATTCATGAGTGGAAGCTTCTAAATTATGATTATTTTTAAGGAAAGGTGTTTTGATTTAAAATCTTTGAGAATTTTTCCTTGTCTTCACAAGATTGAACTTTAGGGTGTTACACTATTGAACACTTAGCACACTTGTTAGTCCTTTAATTGGGTTGTCATCCAAACACCAAAACCCACAAGAGAGCTTTCAATCTCCCCCTTTTTGGTGATTGATGGCATCACAATTAAAGCTTACACAAGAATAAGATTTAAAGCATAAATTTTGAATTCTAAGTCTATAGAATGCTCCCCCTAAATATGTGCTTACATCAAAATCTTAGTTTTGGCCTTATATGCCAAATTGCACATACTTAGGCTAATTCAAAGCATTACTACACCTTAGCACCTGTGGGATGTATTGTCGATAATTAAACATATGCACAGAATCAGAGTTATACACCAATCAGTTGAGTGAATATAACACAGGAATATCAACCTACCACTATTCACAATTAAGATACCAATTTAAAACAATTTTAAAGCACCAGAACCACATGAATATCTATTACAGGATAAACACAGTAGCTACTAATTGATTCATATCAACGGAAGCACTAATTTTGCATTATCACCATATAATACAACAAGAGGCATATGAAACAGGATAAACACAGTAGCTACTAATTGATTCATATAACGGAAGCACTAGTTTTGCATTATCACCATATAATACAACAAGAAGCATATGAACAAGAAGCATATGATAAGAATTATCAATACAACTAACACAAACTAACACATTCCTTCCTTAAGATCAAAGGAACTCAAGGAAACCTAAGCTTTAATGCACAAAATTCTCCCCCTTTGACATCAAACACCAAAACCACATTTAAGCAAGAACATAGGATGATGTCAAGGGACAACAGGGTATTTAGTAGGTAAAATACAACACACTAACATTACTCCCCCTTACACATTAAACATATACAACACAAGCATTGGAGGAAAATTAAGATACAAATACGCAAAAGGTTAACACTCCCTTTTGTACCTTTACTCTATTGTGATGTACTTTCTATCTTGAGAGTTTAATCTCTAGGAAGCTCCTTCACACTTGTGCCTGATTCTTTATCCTGACTTTGTCTTGTTGCTAAGACACCAGACTTAGAACAAGTTATAGTATTGTGGCACAAGATGAAGCTTCAATTCTAGCGAATACCAAAAGAGATCAATTGAAGCACACTGCCACGGCTACCGATTAAAAAATCATTACTGTCATAGCTCCATGATATTTAAAGATAAGCATCTAGTATCACCAAATATTATAGAGCATGAGCAATCTAAAAATATGCAATTACTCACAACTTAAGATACCAAATACTTGACTTATAGAGGTACCCAAGTCTTGATTGTTCCATTTCTTGCTCATCTTCCCTTTTCCACCTTGAGACTATACAAGATCACTCAAGAAACAATTAGTCTCAAAAGACACAAGTTATGTGTGCTCCCCCTAAAGTTGTGCATCAAGTACTTGAATGACTTGCACTTTGCACATTCTAGCGTCCTCAGAACTAGGGGGGTTCACAGCATACCTCGGTCTAGGCATAATATATCAATTGCATCACAAAAAGATATCAATTGAATAGATGACTTAATACAACTTATGATTAGTGGAAACAATGCATGCCTCAAGATATATAACATTTTACAAGCAACCTAGGCATACTTCGCACATGATGATCATTGCAACGCATACACAAATTGAAAGATGACAAGATCATGCATATAAAGCACAATGTCTAAGCACACCAAGATTAAGAAGTACTTCATTTTAAGTACACCAAAGGAAACAACATTTTAAGGCATAAGGCACCTAAGCCAAGATACTACCAATTGAAAGGCAAGAACATAGCTATGATCACAATCAACAAACCTTCAAGATTTTCAATGAAATTGCATAGTTCTATTCTCCATACCTTTGCCTTTTCCTGAATTGCCATGAGAGCACTTGTTGTCACCAATTTAGGGCTCCTTTTGCTCATGCACCTCATAGCTTAAGAAGGTGCATTATAGACACAACATGGATTTGGTATACACACAGTATCAAAATAGGGTAATTGTGTGAACATGGACTAAACAGATGTCATGCTTGCACACATAGGTTAATCATTAAAAACCATATAGCATGACTTTCAAAAGATACAGGTTTGTCCACGAACACAAAAAGAGTTAATCATGGTGAATATATCAAATGACAAGCTACGCATTGAATGATTCAAGAGATATAACACAATCATGATTAAGCAAGCATCATTATGATCTTTGAAATCATGAACCATTGATTGAAAGATATTTAACACAGGCAATCTCAAAAGCACAATTACTCCAATGATAGGTATAGCACGACAATCCAACTTGAAAGCAATGCTGATTAGAAGTAATGTACTTAAGATACATGGGTACCGTCCTTTGGAGAGCAAGTTGTAGATTCTCATCAAGATCCTTTGCTTGATTCGCCAATAATGATTAAAGACCTCTACAATTTATTTAAGTCGAGATGAACATGGGATTAGTATTACACAATTATTTATCCATGGGTCAATAAATAGACAATAAAAAATTGACAGCTTAAGCATAGAGTTTGAATTAACCATCTTAAGCTCTCCCATGGTCTCCAGTCCATCTCGAGGCACCTGCATGGTCTAGTTGGCACAGTTTGGTACCCATCTCGGGATGGGTCCATAACGATCATCCAAAAGAGCCTTTGGTACCCAAATAGCAATTGTGCTAGTTCTAGGTGATCTCATTACTGATCTAGCACAAGTGTATGGTTTGGGTCTCCTAAGCGAATAAGATTGAGATAAATTTACTTGCTTAGGAACCTTACCCTTTTTACATATCTTGGATAGATGACCATGCTCACCACACATGTAGCAGAAGCGTCGATCAACCTGACATGACACTTGCTGTTTGTCTTTTTCCTTAGTGAGGGTCATCTTGGAGGGTGTATGTCTTTGATTCTTCATGAGCGGACATGAAGTGATCATATGGTCCTTATCGTTGCATCCAAAACATCTCCTCACCCCCTCATCCTTGTCTTTATATGGACAAGAAGCATTGAGGTGGCTTGACTCATTGCACTTGAAGCACCTCCTTTTTCCTCTTCTCTTTTTGTTCTTGGATAACATAGAGAGATGATTAGTGCAAACAACATGACTAATTGAATCTTTACCTTTTTCTTTGTTCATGTTGATTGCTTCACTTATTGCCTTAGGAGCTTCTTTCTCGCAGAGTTTGACCCTTGCTGCGGTTCCTTCTTCCTCAAGCTTATTCACCACATGTTTGTAAATATCTTGAGCATGACGTCTTCTCCTTAGTTGCTTTGCTTTCTTGTTCCTTTCTTTATTGATGAGCAACTTTTCTTTTGATCCTGCAGCTTGATGCTCATTCAAACATTGGCTTTCTTTTGAGCAACAGGGGTTAGCACATGGTGATATATTATCTAAATGTGCACATGTGCAAGAATGAGGTTCACATAAGTTTAAACTAGTAATTACTACCTCATGAGCAATATCGAGCATGATATGGTCATCAACTAATTTATTATGAGAATATGACAACATATCATACTTTTCATCTAGAGCAAGCTTTTCTAAATTAGCAATTCTACTTGCCTCTCAAGCATGGCATTTTCCATTTTAAGTTGAGCAACACAAGATAAATCATCATCATTGTTTCTTTGCTCAATTAAAACTGAATCATACCGTTGGACCAAATCATCATGAGAGCACTTTAACTCCTCATGTTCTTTGGTCATCTTCTCCAGGCTATCGTTGGTTTTGATGAGAGTCTCCTCTAGCCTGAGAAGCATCTCGCCTTGTTCCTTCTCAACAGCTTAACCAAGAGCGCTTTGTCTTCTTTGTTGAGATGGGTGTAGAAACGGCGAATCTCCTCTTCTTCCACATCGTCGGTCTCATTTTCCCTGTCATTATTATCAGTGGAAGCAAAACAGGAAAATGTACCTTGTGATGATGTAGACTCCTCATCCTCATATTCCTCCTCATCATCGCTTTCATCTCCACTCTCATCGTTAGCAACAAGACATGTATAACTAGTGGGAGATGAACCTGTTGGTTAGGTGGATCCATCGTTTGGTGTCCATCGTTCTTGTTCTTCTCCCTTGGACAAGTTAGTACTACCAGCAATAGAGGGAGCAGAAGTAGTGCATATGGACTTAAAAAATTTCAACTTAATTTTAGTCCATAGATCATGAGCATCAACAAATAAGTCACTATCACTACTCATGATGGCAAAATAGGCACCTCTAGAAAGTGAGTCAACTAAGATGTTGCAAGCATGGTGATTGAGAGATAGACAACTTAGTTCATCATTAGAAAGATTTTGACTAAAATTGGAGGGAAAAATACTTCTACTAAAGATCTGTCTCAAATCAGGATCAATATTTATGAAAGCATTATAAATAGAGACAGACCGGGATTTATAATTAGAACCATCACCTAAAAGAAGTTCTACAGTTACCTCTTGTGATGACATCATCATCCCCGGTCGGCTAAGCCCACACTGGAGAGGCCTAGCTTTGATACCAATTGAAAGTTCCCTTTGCCCGGGAACATGATCTGGATGTTGCCTAGAGGGGGGGGGGGTGAATAGGTGAATAAAAATTATCACTTTAAAACTGAAATTCTTACTCTACTCGAAGGCTGGATCGCAGTGGAATGAAGGACCCTTCGAGTAGGTTGCAGCAGAATAGAAGATCCTATCTTAAAATGCCCTGCACTTCAAATATAACTTGTACCACAGATAAGTGTTGAAGTGCAGATATAAAAAGTAAGTAAGACAGAGAGTCATCACACGATACAGAGCGAAGCACACAGACGCAGGGATTTATCCCGAGGTTCGGCCAAGCCTGAAATGCTTGCCTAGTCCTCATTGGAGTTAGCCACACCTAGGCTTGGAGTCTATTTCAACTCCTTCCTCCGTTTGCTCAGATCTGTCAGTATGACAGATAGAGCCTTCCACTATGTTGAGTTTGGTTACAAAAAAGCCGTGGCTGCTTACAGTCTTCTTGATAGCACTTCGACAGAGTAACAATGCGCTCAAGACTTTGCTCTAGCTTTTAGCAGCACTTCTCCACTCTCTAAAGGCTTACAACTTTGCCTCTACACAAACTAGAGAGATATACACGAGAGGGAGAGAGAGAATCCATCCGAGTGATGTCTACAATTGTTGGCTACACTTGTGTACTTGTTGGAGGTGCCTAGGAGTCCCTTTTATAGACCCAAGGGGCCTAGGAGCCGTTGGAATTCATTTTGGAAGGCAATATTTGCTTTCTGTCGGGTGGCGCACCGGACAGTCCGGTGCACCACCGGACAGGTCCTGTAGCTTATTCGGTGTGCGATCTCCTTCCAAATTGGGCTTAGCTGACCGTTGGAGCAACGGTCGTCTTGGCTCACCGGACACTGTCCGGTGCACACCGGACAGTCCAGTGCGCCAACTATTCGTTGGCTCAGGCCACGCGTCGCCCGTTGATCGCGCTGCCGACCGTTGGCGCAGTCGACCGTTGGCTCACCGGGCAGTCCGGTGCACCACCAGACAGTCCGGTGAATTATAGCCGTACGCCGCCAAACTTCTCCCGAGAGCGGCCTGTTCACCGGAGTTCAGTCTGGCGCACCGGACACTGTCCGGTGCACCACCGGACAGTCCGGTGTGCCAGACTGAGCAGAGTTTTGGCTGCCCCGAGCCAAGACTTTTTGCAATTCTTTTCTCGCTGTTTCTAGCACTTAGACAGAATATGTTAGTACTCAAAAATAATTCACTAAGTCTAGAAACACACCTTGTTCTTATTTTGCATTTCTTTAGCATTTGACATAATTGAGATTGATGTTGGACTCATAAATCATCAAGTCAACTTGACTTGATCCAGATTTGTCATTTCTGAGCTCCAACATCCTGCAAAGGTCACATAGAATATCTCCAAACATAGGAACAACCCAAACTAAAGATTAAGGTGCACTTAGCTCTTTTGGGCTGCTTCCAGTTCTGGTTTTGACACTGCTTCTCCTTCCAGTGACCTTGTTCACTTCTTGAGCTTGATGTTGAGCCTTATGACTTACACCACATAATTGTAGATGTTACCTTATTGGTTGTAATTCATGTCCTTATGTAGTGTTCCTTGATGCACCATAACTCTTAACTAGATCAACCTTGACTTTGCAAGTCTTCTTCTTCACCCCTGGCTTTGGGTTCCTGGTCTCCTTGACTTTCTCCCATGCACTCGGTACCTCGAAGCTTTTCTTGCTTCCATCCTTGGCTTGATCGGTTGTCTCCGAGTTATGCACATCGAGTCTCACTTAAGCAATGTCCATTTTTCTTGTGATGTCCATTATCTATAGATAATATAGTCTTTGGACCATCACACTTGTTCACTTGTGTTGAACCATATTAGCTTTGCATAAAGCACCTGTTCAACACTTAGCACACTTGTTAGTCCTTTAATTGGGTTGTCATCCAAACACCAAAACTCGGGTGTGACAGAAGTGGTATCAGAGGAAATGTTGACTGTAGGACGAAACCTAGATAGAAATGGACAAACCCTTACCTACTTACCTTACTCTGATTCTTTCTATACTCATCTTGATCATGTTTCACCTTCTACTGTTCTACTCTGATTAACCTTACCTTTGCTACTCTGATTCTTTCCTAAACTTTTCTTAATCTTTTCTCATCTATTTCCGCTTTACTCTAATTATTCTTACCTTTTCCTTCTAAAGACAAAATTGGATTTCACACTTTGAAATCCTATGCCTAAAGTGACTTTAAGAATAGGAGACCTACTCTTAGGAACAAAAACAAAACTATTTTTATAGGTATCTATGCGCTTGAGTGTTTGTTCTTATGATACCTGTCTAATTTGGATCTTTGATTGAGTGTGATTAGTTGTGGAGTAATACCCACAATTACATTTGCATATACGTATAAGCAGAAATAGAATTCATAAGATAACTAAACAACTTAGATTATCCTCTATTAAAATGTATCTATTTCATAAAGATCCCTCTTATCTTAAAAGGTTCTCTCTTATCTTAATAGATACATCTTATCTAAAAGATTCTCTCTTATCTTAATAGATCCATTTTTACATATCCTCTCTTATCCTAAAAGATTCTTTCTTATCTTAATGGATCCATCTGATCTCGAAAAGATTCTATCCTATCCTCATAGATCTAACTAATCTCAAAAGATTCTACCACAATCTTAGAGACTCATCTTGTCCTAATAAGCATACTTATCCCACCACCTTGCTTATTTCATAATAGTGTAACAAACATGATCTATCCTAAAATAAAGTTAGTAGATCCTATCTAGTCTAATCTGGTTACACCAATTTAAATCAGATCCCATCTAATTTGATCAGATCTAACCTAATGGACAAACATGTTAGATAATACTGGTAAAATAAGATTGGATCCTACTGTTATAAACATGTTTTAATCCAAGTTGGACTGAGATTCCAATTTAGACTAGACCACATACAACAACCTGGCCATATGCAACTACCTTAACCACTTGATAGTTGCATAACCCCTCTGATTTAACCGACAGAGATTATGATTTACCTACACCATATAATCTCTCCTATCTCAAAAGATTCTAACATATATCAATAATATATTCTACCCTCGTAGATCTATCTAACTTCAACCAGTATAATCCAGTTATATCCAATCTAACCTATACCCTACCTCATCTGAAGATCTGTTTCTACTAAATCAGGCCCAAGAAGAAGGTTAACCTCGAAAATGAAGGATATAAGTAAAAAAATCTTCAGATGAATCAAGATCCACCACCCGAAATAAAAAGTATCCCTTACCTAACTCTCTTTTACCCCCAAAACTTCTCTACACCCACCTAATGGCCAAAATTTGAAGTACCCTTGATTTCTATGCCACACCTGCTAATACATGAAGAATTTCAGGTGTATAAAAATACTAATTGGAACTTCCACTTAAAAAATATATATGTATATATATACTGGAATTTCATAAAAATAAAGTTAGCTTGATATGCTCAACTAAATGGTATTCTTAAATAGTATTATATAATCTAATGTGATCTGATCAAATGTGGTCTGGTTAAACCGATTAGTGGTACTTGGACCTTTCTAGCATGGTGTTAACATAACTTAGCACATTATATTAAATCAGCCATGAACTAACCCAGCCCGTAGAGTCATGATTAACTGTATAATCTATCTGTCCCCACCTAACATCCAACAAACTTTTGACCTACATCGTGTCATCTATCTCATCTTGACAAAATTCTATCCTACCTTTGGATACTCACCTTATACGACTAGTTACCCCAATCTGGACATAAAACGGATTAAGACCTGCTAAAGAATCTTCAGATCATAAACAACTACTAGACTATTCATTCTGCTCACCAAATAATTTTCCTTGCAAAACTATCCTACCATGTGCTTCTAACTCTCATGGTCAATACTAGGAAGGAAAGATTATTAGGCAACAGGAAATAGAAATGAATCCTCCACCGGTTGGAATCGATCAAGTGGTTGCCACCCAAATGATGATAATACAACAAATGGCAAACATGGTTACTGGACTGTAAAATCAGATAAGACAAGAATGCGAGGAAATACGTCAGGACCGGCTAGAGATACGTCAAGAAATAAGGCAAGCATGGTTGGAAAGACAACAACGACAACAACAACCTCCTCCATCACCACCAGCTCCACCAAGCTACATAAACATAAATATAAATTACTACTATTTGTAAGATCTAAATGTTACTTTAGTTAGTAGATGGTACGACACTATTTTAGGTGGAATAATAATAAGGTCTAATTGATCCCATGTGTTGCTAATAAATTATGCATCATGCCGAGATTTTTGTTTGTGCATATGTAACAATATGAGTATACACCCTTTTCTTACAAATCTCGAGGACGAGATTTCTGTTAAGGGGGTAGGATTTGTAAGGCCCAAAATCTGTATAAGGAAAAAAATATTAATGATAATAAAATAAATATATGAAGAAATAAAATAGTAAATTCTGACATCTCAACTTATATTTGAGCTGTGAATATTGAGGACTGAAATTTGAAACCAAAAATTAATTTAGAAAAGAAGCAATAGAAAGGTTTTCTATTCAACTAAATGATTATGCATTTCGTTAAATGATACATCATAAGCATTTACTTACATGAATATTTACCTCTAAAGTAACTCTTACTTCTTATCCCATATTCAAAATACTATTTTTCTAAAAAGAAAGAAAACAATATGAGTGTGTTTCATAATTCAAACATCTACCAAACAAATAAATTAATATAAATCTATTGAAAATCGTAATTGTTTTTTGGTGTATTAAAAATTTGAATTCTTAAACTTTATTTTGGATTCAAACTTGAAATTTGTAAATCAAATGAAAAAACTAAAATAGAAAATGAGAAATAAAAATGTTTATGGACCCATTTATTCCTCCCCTAAATGAGTGACAAGAAAAATAATATTAGTATAAATAGTTGATGTTATATTTTCATTAGGGAGATGATTGATACTGGGAAATTTGGAAACTTGAATCTGAAATTAATTGGAAATTTGGAAAGGAAATAGGAAAAATAAAACAAGGAATAAATAAGAAAAGAATTGGGAGAAAAACGCTTCCTGGGCCATTTTTCCACGCCGCGGCCCACTATCCTGGCTTTCACCCGCGCTAGCCCACTTAACACATGCGCGCTGACCAGTGGAGCTGCTTCGTCAGTAAACCTAGACGCCGTCAGCTCGCGCCCTTACTCGGGATTTCGCTTACCTATGGGGCCTATATGTCACTTGTGCTCTTCTCCCCATCGCGCGAAGCGTGGGCGGCGTACCTGCTCGCCGAGATCTTCGCGTGGGCTAGTTGACCGTGAACCCCGCGGAACCCACCCACACTGCAGACCGTTCCTCTGCTCTGACCGTTCCTCTACAGACCCACCCAAACTCAATTTGTCATATGCATTTGCATGGGATTTGTTATTAATTTTGTTCTATTATTATTTATTATGGTTTGGTATTTACATACATCTAGTAATTGCTAATAAAATTGTGACCAACTTTAAAAGCAATGCTCAGCTTTAACCATTCTCTTTGGTAAGATTTACACTTCATGAGCTCCCACCTTTGGTGAGTTCATGTCACATTATTCCCCACAACTTGTTGAGCGATGAACATGTGTGAGCTCACCCTTGCTGTCTCACACTCCCCCACAGGAAACGAACAGGTGGTTCAGGAGGAGCCACAAGGCGAGAAGTTTAATCTGATCTAGGTGGCATTTCTTAGTTGACATTGGCGCCAATGACGATCCTTAATTCGTTTTATATTTATCTTTTATTTTGTAATAAGACTTCTGTTATGTAATAAATACTCTGATGTTATTAATATTTATCTCTATACACTCTTGTCGGGGACCATAATTAGGGGTACCCTCAAGACGCCTAATTCTCAGCTGGTAACCCCCATCAGCATAAAGCTGCAGAGGCCTGATGGGTTTGATTAAGTCAGGGATCAGTCCATACGAGCGACTTGATCACGCCACGCCCGAGCCTAGCCTCGGGCGAGGGCAGCCGACTCTGAGATGTTTCCGTCTCGCCTGAGGCCTCCTCTTTCACGGCAGACGCATCTCCGGCTCGCCCGAGGCCATGCCTTCGATAAGAAGTAACCCTGACTAAATCACCGCACCGACCGACCAAATCACTGGGGCCTTTGACGCAAAAGGTAAGACTGACGGGTAGCCAGGCTTGGCCGAAAGCGCCAGAGGAAGCTCCGCCCAACCCAGGGCTCGGACTCGGGCTAAGGCCCCGGAAGACGGCGAACTCCGCCCCGCCCAGGGCTCGGACTCGGGCTAAGGCCCCAGAAGACGGCGAACTCCGCTCCGCCCGACCCAGGGCTCGGACTCGGGCTAAGGCCCCGGAAGACGGCGAACTCCGCTCCGCCCGACCCAGGGCTCGGACTCGGGCTAAGGCCCCGGAAGACGGCGAACTCTGCTCCGCCCGACCCAGGGCTCGGACTCGGGCTAAGGCCTCGGAAGACGATGAACTCCGCTTCGCCCGACCCAGGGCTCGGACTCCACCCCGACCTCCGCCTCGCCCGACCCGAGTGCTCAGGTTCGGCCTCGGCCATGCAGGACAGACTCGACCTCGGCCTCGGAGGAGCCTCCACGTCGCCCGACCTAGGGCACAAGTCCGCCACGTCGACAGGAAGCGCCATCATCACCCAACCCCGAGCCGACTCGGGCCGCAGGGAACAGGACCGACGTCCCATCTGGATAGCCCCGCCAGATAGGCAATGATGGCACCCCGCTGGACCCATGACGACGGCGGCTCTCAGCTCTCTTACGAAAGCAGGGGGACGTCAGCAAGGGCCCAACCACTCCGACAGCTGTCCCTCCGCCAAGCTCCATTGCTTCTCCGACAGCCACGACGCCACACTAGCCGGGCGCCAAGATCTCTCCGGCTGCCACCTTGGCGTGTACTTAGGGCACTAGCACTCCCCCGCTAGACACGTAGCGCCTTGCTACACCCCCATTTGTACACCTGGATCCTCTCCTTACGCCTATAAAAGGAAGGACCAGGGCCTTCTTAGAGAAGGTTGGCCTCGCGGGGACGAAGGGCAGGGGCAGGCGCTCTCTCGGGGCCGCTCGCTCCCCTCACCTCGCGCGGACGCTTGTAACCCCCTACTGCAAGCGCACCCGACCTGGGCGCGGGACGAACACGAAGGCCGCGGGATTCTCCGACTCCCCCACGACCCGGCTCCGGCCGCCTCGCACTCGCTCTCTCCCCCCTTCGCGCTCGCCCACGCGCTCGACCCATCTGGGCTGGGGCACGCGGCACACTCACTCGTCGGCTCGGGGACCCCCCCGGTCTCGAAACGCCGACAGTTGGCGCGCCAGGTAGGGGCCTGCTGCGTGTTGACGAGTAGATTCCCGTCAAGCTCCAGATGGGCAGTCTCCAACGACCTCTTCAACCCGGAACGGTGCTCCGTTTCGGGAGTCTCGAGTTCATGTCCTTCGACGGCAGCTATGACATGATACTCCTTCCACCGCCGCGCGACAGCGACAATGGTGGCGGACAGCCCGCCCGTCGGCGGCGGAATCGACGACGTCTTTCCCGCGTGGGGGAAGGACAACTTTCGAGCTCGCCCCATCCTCTCCCTCGCCACCGGAGAAGGAGGTGGGGCAACCAAGGCCGAACGGGAGGCTGCGCTCAGTCGACTGTCGAGCAAATCGACATCCCCAGCGCCCCGACGGAGGACGCGTCGGGCATCACCCGCGCGTTTGAGGCGAAGACGAGCGCCGTCCTCCCGCGTCACGCCGATCCCGAGCAAGTCGACGACGCCAGCACGCTCACGGAGGGCCTGCAGGACGTCGCCCTCGCACCCAGGACGACAGCACGATCAGCCCCCGATGCGACTTCGTCGCTCCTCGTCGACCAAAAGGTACGGGCTGATTCCCATCCTTTGTCATTTCGACTCGGCCTCAACCCGCCTAGCAACCTCGCTTTGGCGGGCGCTCACACTGAGGCGAGTGCAACCTCTCTGGGGTTTCGTGTGCGGTCGCCTTGGGACCGATTGACGGGTGTCTCGACCTA
Source organism: Zea luxurians (assembly GCA_029449295.1). NCBI lineage: Eukaryota > Viridiplantae > Streptophyta > Magnoliopsida > Poales > Poaceae > Zea > Zea luxurians. Next base: position 102,096,580 of record JAOPSE010000011.1, read on the forward strand.
TGGACCCTCTGGGTCCGAGGAAGATGACGACCCCAGCATCTGCTGGGATTTCTCTGGATCTGGCAACCCCAGTGCCATGCGGGACTTCATGACCGCATGCAACTACTGCCTCTCCGACTGTTCCGACGGCAGCCGCAGCCTTGGCGACAAGGACTGCGGCCCGAGCCGCGAATGTTTCCATGTCGAGCTGGGGGATCCCTCCGGAGGCGGCTGTCTCGGCATGCCGGAGGATGGTGATCCCCCTAGGCCAGCGCCTCGCGCCGATATCCCGCGGGAGCTAGCTGTGGTCCCCGTTCCGGCGGGGGGTCACGACCCACAGCTCGAGCAAGTCCGCGAGGCGCAGGTCGGGCTCGATGAGGGAGCAGGAGCGCTCGAGGCAATCCGCCAGAACATCGGGCAGGTATGGGCGAGCCAGCCCCCGGCCGGAGGAATACGTCACCTGCCCCAAGGTCTCCAGCACCGCATCGCCAACGATGCCAGGGACAGACCGCCACCCGCATCCGGCGGAACCGGTCAGGACCTGGCAGCCGCAGCGATGCTCCTCCGCGCGATGCCGGAGTCATCAACCACCGAGGGTCGGCGAATCCAGGGAGAGCTCAAGCATCTCCTAGAAGGCGCTGCGGCCCGGCGGGCCGAGAGCTCTGCCTCCCGAAGGCAGGGGTACCCCTCGGAACCTCGTGCCGCGACTTCCCGGCTCACGCGGGAAGCCTCGGTCTTCACCGGGCGCACGCGCAACACCGCGCCTGCGGCCCCGGGCCACCTCGGCGACGAGCACCCTCATCGCGACCGTCGGGCCCGCCTCGACGAAAGGGTGCGCCGAGGTTATCACCCCAGGCGTGGGGGACGCTACGACAGCGGGGAGGATCGGAGTCCCTCGCCCGAACCACCCGGTCCGCAGGTCTTCAGCCGAGCCATTCGGCGGGCGCCGTTTCCGCCCAGATTCCGACCCCCGACTACTATCACAAAGTACTCGGGGGAAACGAGACCGGAATTGTGGCTTGCGGACTACCGCCTGGCCTGTCAACTGGGTGGGACGGACGACGACAACCTCATCATCCGTAACCTCCCCCTGTTCCTCTCCGACACCGCTCGCGCTTGGTTGGAACACCTGCCTCCGGGGCAGATTTCCAACTGGGAGGATCTGGTCCAGGCTTTCGCCGGCAACTTCCAGGGCACGTACGTGCGCCCCGGGAATTCCTGGGACCTCCGAAGCTGTCGGCAGCAGCCGGGGGAGTCTCTTCGGGACTACATCCGGCGATTCTCGAAGCAGCGCACCGAGCTGCCCAACATCACCGACTCCGATGTCATCGGTGCGTTCCTCGCCGGCACCACCTGCCGTGACCTGGTGAGCAAGTTGGGTCGCAAGACCCCCACCAGGGCGAGCGAGCTGATGGACATCGCTACCAAGTTCGCCTCTGGTCAGGAGGCGGTCGAAGCCATCTTCCGAAAGGACAAGCAGCCCCAGGGCCGCCCATCGGAAGATGCACTCGAGGCGTCTACTCCGCCCGGCGCCAAGAAGAAAGGCAGGAGGAAGTCGCAAGCGAAACGCGACGCCGCCAGCACGGACCTTATCGCCGCCGCCGAGTACAAGAACCCTCGGAAGCCCCCCGGAGGCGCCAACCTCTTCGACAAGGCACTAAAGGAGACGTGCCCCTACCATCAGGGGCCCGTCAAGCACACCCTCGAGGAGTGCGTCATGCTTCGGCGCCACTTCCACCGGGCCGGGCCACCCGCAGAGGGTGACAGGGCCCGCGACGACGGCAAGAAGGAAGATCACCAAGCAGGAGAGTTCCCCGAGGTCCGCGACTGCTTCATGATCTATGGAGGGCATGCGGCGAACGCCTCGGCTCGGCATCATAAGCAGGAGCGCCGGGAGGTCTGCTCGGTGAAGGTGGCGGCACCAGTCTACCTAGACTGGTCCGACAAGCCCATCACCTTCGACCAAGATGACCACCCCGACCACGTGCCGAGCCCAGGGAAGTACCCGCTCGTCGTCGATCCCGTCATCGGCGACGTCAGGCTCACCAAGGTCCTGATGGATGGAGGCAGCTGCCTCAACATCATCTATGCTGAGACCCTCAGGCTCCTGCGCGTCGATCTGTCATCCGTCCGAGCAGGCGCTGTGCCCTTCCATGGGATCATTCCCGGGAAGCGCGTCCAGCCCCTCGGACAGCTCGACCTTCCTGTCTGCTTCGGAACACCCTCCAACTTCCGAAGGGAGACTTTGACGTTCGAGGTGGTCGGGTTCCGGGGAACCTACCACGCAGTGTTGGGAAGGCCATGCTACGCGAAGTTCATGGCCATCCCCAACTACACCTACCTAAAGCTCAAGATGCCGGGCCCCAACGGGGTCATCACCGTCGGCCCCACGTACAAACACGCATTCGAATGCGATGTGGAGTGCGTGGAGTACGCCGAGTCCGAGGCCCTCATTGCCGACCTGGAAAGCCTCTCCCGAGAGGCGCCGGACGTAAAGCGACATGCCGGCAACTTCGAGCCAGCGGAGACGGTTAAGGCCATCCCTCTCGACCCCAGCGGCGATACCTCCAAGCAGACCCGGATCGGTTCCGGGCTCGACCCCAAATAGGAAGCAGTACTCGTCGACTTTCCCCGCGCAAACGCCGACATTTTTGCGTGGGGTCCCTCGGATATGCCTGGCATACCGAGGGATGTCACCGAGCGCTCGCCGGATATTCGGGCAGGAGCCCGACTCGTCAAATGGCCTCTGCACGGACGACGCTCGGGGGCTACGCCCTTCCCCCACTCACACACGAGAATCAGTCGTCAAGGAAGGGTCGGCCTCGCCCCGGCGGAGCCCGACCCTCCCTCGGGGGCTAAAAAGGGGGAACCCCTCTCGTCGAGTTCGGATGCGCCTCTCCGCGTCAGAAAATTCTTTTTTTCGATCAAGAAGGGGTTTTTGCGTTCTCCCGGATACGTCAGAAGCAGGGTCCCGAGGAGCGAACTTGGGGACAAATGAGTGGCGAGAACGACTGAGCCAAGGAACGCCTATGCCTCCGGGCTAGGGACACCTCACTCAGCGCCTGCCACGAAAAAGGACCCAGCTCGGGAAATCACCCTGTTGTTGACAAGTCGGGCCAGGCGCGCAAATTGAAACAGAAAAAAGTACGACTTCACGCAAGAGAAATAAAGTGTCCAGGCCTCGGCGGCCGCGGCAAATCGCACGTCCAACAGAAATTGTCCCAACAAAAGTCAGGCGTCGCCTTGGGAAGGTGCTGCGACCTCAGCTCCACTCCCGCCGTCGGTAAGGTCCACTTCCGCTTCCGGCGGCGGCACAGGAGGGAGAATCTCCGCCTCGAAGATGGTCGCCAGCGCCGCACTCGGACCCGCAGCGACCGCGTCGAGCCGCTGAACTTCTGCCAGGGCGGCCTCGTCTTCGTCAGGAAGGCAATACCCCTCACTGACCCGCTCTAGGTCCACGACGTAATGGGAAGCGAGCACGGCGAAGGCCCGCCTGACGCCATGGTGTAGCGCCCCGCGGACTTTACCGCGCGCATAACCACCCAGGGCTTGAAGACGGCTTTGGGGGGAGCTTCCTGAAGGGACGTCGCCGGGACCAAGGGTCCGATAGGCATCCGAGACAGCCTCGGACATGGCCGCGAGATCGGCCTCCCTCTGCTCAGCAGCCCCAGCGAGCGCCTCGGCGAGCGCTTTGGCAGACTCGTCGAGGGCAGACTCGAGCTCTGCGAACGACCAGAAGAAAGACCTCAAACACAAGCGGAAGAAACGGACGAGAACGAGAACCGAGGACGGTCAAACCATACCTCCGGCTCGGACGCGCTGCCCCGAGGCCGCGACTTGGGCTGCGGCCAGATCGGCCGCGAGGGTCTTGGCCCGGCTTTCGGCCTCGGCAGCCTGCCCCCGAGATTGGTCCCGCTCCTCGGCAACCCGGACGAGCTCCGACCGCTGCCGTAGTGCCTCTGTGCGCGCCGCCGCCGCCTCGGCCTTCAGGTCAGCACAGAGCAACTGGAGGTCCGCTATCCTAGCGTCCTGTTGAGAGAGGCGCGAGGTAGCCCCGGCGAGCGAAGTCCTCAGGGACCGCAGCGAGCCCCAGACGTCGACCTCGCGGCGGATGAACGACGACTTGGCGGCACTCCGGTCCGTCAGATCCTGGAAAGGAAGACAAGGCGTCACGACGAACGCCACGCCCACAGAAAGGAGAAGGTATGCCTGAAACCGTTACCTGGAGGATTTTGGGGACGTCCCCGCAGAGAACTTCCAGCGACGATCGGAGCGACCCCACCGCTGCTTCCGCACGATTGCGGAGCTCGTCCCAGGACCGGTCCTCCTGTTCGTCGTCAAGAACGAAGATGGGGTCCGGGGCCTCGCGGGTCCGGAATCGGAGCAACTGGCCCCGGGCCTCGGGGCTCCGCCGCACAGCGACAAGGCTGCTGCCCGCCTGGATGAACTGCGCGTCCATGCCCACCTCTTCTGAAGCCCCGGGCACCGACGCTGCGGCCGTCTCGATGCCGGCAACAACCATATGCTCTCCGACTGGGGCGATGCCAACTGTGGTGGCGACAGGCGCCGGCATGGCCGACCCGGCAGGCGGGCTCGGGACCGCGTCGGCACCGGCCGCCTCCCCGATCACGATGGCCGCCTCGGCAGAGGAGCCCGCCTCGGGGACCTGCTCCCCCGGGACATGCGACGCCTGAGCCCCATGCGGCAAAGCGCCCTGCGGAAGGGTCGGCTGAGCGGCGGGGCCCGGGATGGAGCCAGGCGCCTGGACCGACGCCGTCTTAAGGGCCTTCCGGGGCGCCAGGTCGGTAGGGCCATGGCTCCGCTTGCTGAAAATAAAGAAAAAGGAAGAAAGGGAAAATCACGGCCAAGACGTACGAATGAAGCGCCGGGATGGAGACATTCCAAGGTACTTACCCGCTCCGGGCCATGATCCACTGTGCCTGGGGGGAGGTCTCTTGGCTCCCGCTCCCTGGAACCACCGCCGGGGCCCGCCTCGCCGACAGCCCTGGCACCGCCCTCGCCTTGGGCGCCCCTGGCGCCCAGGAGGCGGACTGCCCAGGCGCCGCCATGGCAACCTGAGGACCGCTCCCCCGCGCTGCCGGCGCGGGGGACGGCTCTCGAGGGACGAACCCCTCGACCCGGCTCCCTGGAGTCGCGTCAGCTCCTCCAGCCGAGGGATCAAGTACCCTCTCAGGTTGTCCCCGCCCCTTAGGTCGGGGATCCGGCGTCTCGGCCCCAGGAACCGACGACATCGGCCCGCTCGGGGGCTGACTCGACAGCTCTCGGCCACACCCCGAGCTGGGGCTGAGGCCGAGACGGGCGGCCATGTCGTCCTCCTCCTCCTCATCATCGTCGTCGTCGTCATCGGATGTCTCCGGCGACAGCTCCCTGGGGAGTCCTTCCCTCTCCTGCTGGCGACGACGTTTCTCCAGGGCGTCCCGAGCCCGCCTCCGCTTGCGGGCCCGGGCCTTCTCCGCGTCCTTTTTCTTTTTCTCCTCCTCCGCGGCGACCCGCCGCGCTGCCCGACCCACCGCGTCCTCCGGGACCCACGGCAAGGAGGGTTTGTGCCGTCCCACCTCCTAAAAAGAGGGGGAGGGGAAAAGAAACCCAATCATGAGAACCGGGAGCAACCCGGTATATGAGGAAGGAAGGAGCGAACACTTACCAAAACGATGCACCCCTGGTCGGGGCGCATTCGAGGTTGGGAGAGGGCGTGAGGGTCCGGCTTCCCCATCGCGGCCGACACCCGCCATTGGAGGGCGTCACGGGGAAGAGGATCAGGGGACATCCGTGACCCCTCCCAGTCGGCCTCCAGGGTCATCTCCCAGAGCGACAGCCGCCGTTCCGCCAGGGGGAGCACCCTCCGACGGTGGATGGCGGCAACCACTCCCGCGGCGGTGAGTCCTTCCTCCCGCAACACTTTCAGGGCCTGGAGAAAAGGCTCGAGGTTCTTCTGCCTCTCGTGTGGAGTCCCGTGGCGCCAGGCGTCGGGAGCGGCGGTGACAACCCGCTGAGAGAACGGCGGGAGCAACTCTCCGTCGTTCCGGAGGTAGAACCACCGGCGCTGCCAACCCTTGTTGGAGGATGCGAGGACGGCAGGGACATACTGCAGCGACCGCGACTGCCTCAACAAAAGGGTGCAGCCGCCAGCCCGCACCGCTGCGTGGACCTTCCTCTCCCCCGTCGGCGAGGCAAAAAGCTCGGCGAAGAAGAGATGGGTCCACAAATCCCAGTGGGGGGCGATCCCCAAATACCCCTCGCACACCGCCACGAAGATAGCGGCCTGCGCGATGGAGTTGGGGGTGAGGTTGTGCAACTCCACCCCGTAATGGAACAGGATGGCCCGCATAAAGCGGCTCGTCGGCACACCAAATCCCCGCTCATGGAAGGAGATGAAGCTCACAACGTACCCCGGCGGAGGGGATGGAGCGACTCCACCCGCGGGAGGAATCCATTCCGGCCGCTGCTCGTCGGTAAGGGGGCGGAGCAAACCCTCGCCGACGAGGTCCTCCAGATCGCCCGCCGTCACCGTGGAGAAGGGCCACGGGTCGCGCGGTGGGATGATGGTCCCCCGGTCAGCCATCACCGAAGCAGAAAGGGTGGCGGCGCGAAGGACAGGGGTGGGCGGTTTTCTCTTCCCTGGCTAGATCTCTCAGACTGCAAAAAACCTAAGAGGGAGACAAGCAGTGGAGTCGAGAACCGCCACCGGACCCTCTCCAGGGGATATAAAGACCAAGGTGACGGCGGTTCCAACGTACCGCCCGAACCGGACGCGGGGTTCAAAAAACGCAAAGCGAAACAACCGTTCCTCGAACGGCTCGCGCACGCAACGGCAGCCTCGCCGACCGCTCACCCCGGCGCATTAACTCCGCGGCTCGACGGGCAGCGCTACGGGCGGGAGCAGCTGGCGACGTTTCGCCTTCGCCAAAACGGCTACACCAAAAAAGGTACGCCACGACGTTCAGTTTCGTATCCTTTTTCCCTTTTCCTTCTTTCTCTATCTCTTGCAACAGGGACCGGGAAAGGGGGATAACCCCAAAGGGATCCTTCCCCGCGAAGGAACTAGGCTCCGAGCCTCCTTACTGATCAGGGGTTCGAAGGCTGGCCCCCCCGAAGGGTTCAACAGCCGCCTCAGATCACGTGGGCCCGACACCCACTACTGGTCAGGGGTTCGAAGGTCGGCCCCCGAAAGGTCCCACGACCGCCTCAGGCTACTCGGGCTCCGCGCCCATTACTGATCAGGGGTTCAAAGGCTGGCCTCCCGAAGGGTTCACAGTCGCCTCAGACACCGAGCGAGGGATGACCAGGGGTACGTTCGATACATAACCAAGGCTCGGGCTGCGCTCCCGAGGTACCCTAGGACATTTCCGAGACCAGCGAGAACGACTCTGTAACGGAATCCCATCGGAGGGAGGCAACGAGCCCTCGGACCCCGTCGCCAGGGGACCGGGTCCGGCAGATCACCCGCAGGTACTTTTGGGCGTGCCTCCGGGCCCCTAGCCAACCCCCAACGAACGGGGCATGTAATACTCAAGTTGTAAACCAAGGGTAATAAAGAGAGTTCCTCATTTTGTGTGTTTCATATGCATCATAAAAAGAGCACCTATGTAATTGAGAGTGACTAAATAAAACAATTACTCTAAAATAAAGAAAAAAGTGCATTTGTTGGAGTTTTATGTGTTGTGCATTAAATAAAACCATGAGGATAAAAAAAATGAATGATAAGGTAATTGAAGCTTGATTAAGCCACATTGAAAACTAGGGTTTAAAGGAAGAAGAGAAATGTTATGAAAATAAAGAAAATAATATAAATATATTCCAAAAATTTGTATTTCATATTTCAGAATATGATTTGATAACAAGTGTGCACAAGGATTGAAAACTAAATTCAAATTCAAATTTAAACCTAGAAGAAAGAAAACAGAAAACAAAATAAAAAGAAAAAGGAATAAACCTTACCTGGGCCCTGAACCACGAAATCGGCCCACCAGGGAAAACCTCCTCTGCAGCCCGTTCACTCCGCGCGCGGCCACTTACAGGTGGGTCCCGCGTGTCGGTCTCGCCCCGCGCGCGCGCCGGCGTTCTCTGCTGCGCGGACCCACTCGTCAGCCTCCCTTGCGCCGCGCGCTCGATCTCCTCCCCTCCACTGGCGCGTGGGCCAGGCGCGTCAGCCCTTGCTTGTCAACGGACTCCGCGCGCTCCGCGTCGACCTCGCCGGAGATCTCGGGCGGGCGGCGTCGTGCGTTGACGAGTCCCACGGATACAAATAGCCAACCCATCCGTGGCACCCTGTGTCCACCTTACCCAGCCGCCGGTGCCGTAGAACCAGAGAGAGAGAGAGTAGGCGAGGTTGCGCGGTGCCGCCGCGGGGGAATCCCCGATTCAATCGTCGTCCGCTCCGTCGTGGGTGCCTGGGGTCTTCCTCGAGCTCGGGGGAAAGCTGCCGTGGCCGCTTCACCAAGGATTGGGCGCTTGTGGTGCCGGAATTGCTCACCGGAGCTCGGCATCCGCCGTTCACCGTGGGCAGTCGTCTCTGCGCCATTATCGACGGTGAGTTCTCCTCCATGCGGTTCGCATTGCCCTCTAGATCGTGTGGTACCTTTTAATTTGGGTTTGGCGCTCGGGGGACCGGATTTCGCGAGCTCCGGTGAACCCGCCGCCGTGTGGTGGCTGCGCCGTCGCGCTCGGCAGCCAGGGGAGAAGAAGGCTTACGCGCCGTCGATATCTCAGGGAACGGCTGAGATTAGAGTTAGTGTACCCCTTCGTCACGTTGCTCGGGTACCGTCGATCTCAGATCTAATGGATGGGGTTAGATCTAGCATAATTAAATCGCGATCGTTGAACTCAGATCTGACGGTGTAGATTATGTACCGTTTCGGCCGTGTGTGGATCTAATCGGGGCCGTTCGTTTGCGATCCATCGGCCGAGACTCGCCCATACCCCTTCGCGGGGCAGTTTTTCTAAAGAGCCCCCGCAGAATCATAAAACCAACCCGCCGTCCATTTGTCACTATTCACTGAGTCTAGGATTTTATTCGCGCAGACCCCTGGACTTTCCAGAAATTGGCGCCCAGTCCAGAGCACATTTAAAACGTATAAATGAATTAGTAAATGTATTTTTAATACAAAAATAATTCCTAGAACTTAGTTAATTCATGGAAAATTCATTTTAGCTCCAAATTGAGTCATTCCAATTCCTAAAATTTTGTAATAATATTCTCTATCATTTAGAATCACTGTTTTGACATGAACTCTGTTAGAAAATAAATTTATCATTTAATCCTATTATAATCACCTTAAATCTTAGGAAATTCATAACTTAAATTTTATAACTCCAAATTCAGTGATTCCAGTTCCTATGATGTCATTTTAATGTGTAGATTTTTACTGTATATTTTATTCATCTGTTTGGTGTGATGTTGATTTTGGCTATACTATGTATGTATTGTATTGATGCGAGTAGACGAGCAAGCCACTGTGGAAACTGAGGTTCAACAAGTAGAGATAGCTGAGCAGGAGCTCATTGAAGGCAAGTTGTGCCCTTGATCACTTACTTTTCCCAGCCATGTTCTTATTAATTTTAATGATCTGCATAGGTTAATTTTGATGGGATCCTTTATGTACCCCAGTTTTGATTACCTCTATACCTTGTTCACCCCTGGAATATTTTTGGGTAGTACTTGCTATTGCTTTATGTGGATTGGGTATGGAGATTCATTATTCATGATTATTCTGTTATTGTCTTGTTATTATTATTGTTCATGTTAAGATCATTAAATTAATGGGAACATGGAGCGACCACCCGGGAAAACAGTGCTACCACAAGGGTTTAATGGGACGCCCTTGGCTGACTAATTAGGAAAGCTAGTGGAAGACTACCTTACCCGAAAGGGGCAAGGGCAGTAGGGGAGAGGTTAGTGCGGGGAGGTCCCTGGTTGATTTTGCTGCGATGGCTGTCAGCCAGGAACCCTGTACTGGATCTTCCTATAAACTGTAGCGGGTTTTCGGAAGCTAGTGGAACTTTGTAAAGGCCTCGTAGTGGATCCCTAGCCATTCACCTCGGTAGTGTCTAAGGGCCTTGCAAACCCAGGCGACATGGGATACACGACTTGTGGGTAAAGATGCGCAACCTCTGCAGAGTGTAAAACTAGTATACTAGCCGTGCTCACGGTCATGAGCGGCTCGGACCCTCACATGATTAATTATGGAACTTAAATTCAATTTGACATTTGCATCGCATTTGGGATTATTTTACTATTACTGTTCTTTATTATTATTAAGGTTTGGTATTTACTTACACTTAGTAATTGCTAATAAAATTTTGACCCACTTATAAAAGCAATGCTCAGCTTCAGCCTTTATTTCATTGATCAGCCTTACACTACTTGAACTCCCACCTTTGGTGAGTTCAGGCCACATTATTCCCCACGACTTGTTGAGCTATGATCGTATGTGAGCTCACTCTTGCTGTCTCACACCCCCCCCCCCACAGGAGAAGAACAGGTGGTTGAAGAGGAGCTGCCTAACACTGGGGAGTTCGATCTGATCTAGGTGGCGTTTCTCAGTCGACATTAGCGCCATCGATCCTTAGTTCGTTTTATATTTATCTTTATTTTGTAATAAGACTTCCGCTATGTAATAAATACTCTGATGATTTATGACATTTATCTCTATACACTCTGTTATTATATATGTTGTCTTCTTGGCGCATGTATGAGATGCACCCGGCTTTGTTCTTTAAAACCGGGTGTTACAGAAGTGGTATCAGAGGAAATGTTGACTGTAGGACGAAACCTAGATAGACTGGACAAACCCTTACCTACTTATCTCATTCTGATTCATTCTACACTCACCTTACTCTGATTCTTTCTACACTTATCTTGATCCTGTCTCACCTTCTATTGTTCTACTCTGATCATTCTTACCTTTTCTACTCTGAGACAAGATGGATTTCAAACCTTGGAATCCCTACCCCTATGACATTCTTAAGAGTTAGGGAACCCAAAACAAAAGTTAAAACTATTTTCTCTATTAAAAATATTGGTTGATTGTTCTGATGATCAATGCTTGATTTGCTTCTTTGATTGATTGGAATAGTATAGATGGACATTTTAGCATGTACCAACATAAGGTATTGAATTAGCTATGGTAGGTGAAATATTAATCTGCTTAGCTAATAAATCCCCCAAAGTAACATGATTGTAATTATTGCCTTGTCTACTGCTTTTTCTCACCATACGTATCTAACTCAGATGGTCAATACCAGGAGGGGTGGTGGAATTGACTTGCCTCCTAGCCAACACACTCGAAGACAACCTCAGCCACAGCCTGCAGGGATGAATCCTCCCAATCCTCCACCAGGCGGAATTGACCCACTGGTTGCTGCTCAGATGGCGGTGATGCAGCAAATGGCAGATACTATGGCTGATATGCGTGCTCAGATGCAGCAAGAACGCCAAGAGATGCGTCAGGAAAGAGAGGATATACGATAGGAGTTGCGCCAGGAGCGAGATGAGATACGCCAAGAAAGGAGGGCGCAACAACAGCAAATGCAACAGCAGCAACAGCAACAAGTGCCATTGCCTCCACCACCACCACCAGTTCCACCTCGTGATAAGCACCGGGAGTTTATGAGTCATAAGCCACCTACATTCGCTAGCTCACCGGATCCACTTGATGCAGATGGTTGGCTGAAAGCAATTGAGAAGATGCTGAATATTGCACAATGCACTGACCGGGAGAAGGTTTTATATGCTTCTGGACGTCTGATTGGTCCTGCTGCTGACTGGTGGGATTCTTATACTGCTGCCCATGATGCTGCGGACACTATTACTTGGGCAGAGTTCAGTACGCAGTTCAGGAACTACCATATTCCCGCTGGGATGATAAAGATCAAGAAGAAGGAGTTTCTGTCGCTGAAGCAAGGAAGTATGTCAGTCAGCGAGTACCGCGACAAGTTTATTCAGCTATCCAGATATGCCCCTGAAGAAGTTGCTGAAGACGAGAGGAAGCAGGAGCATTTCATTGAAGGACTTAATGGACCACTGCAGTATGCTCTAGTGGCACATACATTCCCATCATTTCAGAGACTGTTGGATAAGGCTCTGGCTATTGAACACAAGCGTGTTCAGTTAGGAGATTTGAAGAGAAAGGCAATATCTCAAGGACAGGGTAGCAGCAGTGTTCGTCCTCGCTACAGTTCACCACAGGGTACACCGACTCGACCAGGAGGACCACGCCCAGTTCCGCAATCACCACTGAGGACTCCACCTCCTCGACAGGCTACTCCCACTGGCACCCCGACGAAGTTTGCAGGACAGAGTCCGGGCACTCAATGTTTCAAGTGCGGGAAGATTGGTCATTATGCAAATGTCTGCCCACAGAGGATTGCTACTACTCCAGCCCAGAACAAGCAATAGACCCCTGGCAAGGGATATTCTATAGCCAGGGTGAATCAAGTCAGTGTTGATGATACTCCGGATGGAGGGGACCTCGTAATTGGTATGTTTTATGTTAATGCAATTCCTGCAACAATATTATTTGATTCTGGTGCTACACATTCATTCATGTCTGCTAGATATGCCAACACAAATGAAATACCACTGCTAAATATGAGAAAACCCCTGATAGTAATTACACCTAAAGGGCCTATTGAGGCGAATCAAATGACACGTAGATTGACCTTGACCATTATGGGTAGAGAATTTGGAGCTACTGCTATAATATTAGAGTCAAGCAGTATAGATTTGATCCTTGGTATGTCATGGCTAAGAAAGGCAAAGGCCGTTATAGCATGTGGTAGAGGTACCATAGAACTTACTACTACTAAAGGAGAAAGGTTTCAAGTTAATATTGCAGTAACCTCCTCATCCATGCGTGCAATGTTCTTTATGCCTGAGGAGTTTGTTGGTGACAACATCCGAGTGGTTAGAGATTTTCTGGATGTCTTTCCAGAGGAGTTACCAGGGATGCCACCTGATAGAGAAGTTGAGTTTGTGATTGATCTCTTACCTGGAACCGCCCCTATTTCTAAACGGCCATATAGAATGTCCGTAGAGGAGTTGAAGGAACTGAAGAAGCAGTTGACGGAGTTACAAGAGGCTGGTTATATTCGTCCAAGTTCCTCACCTTGGGGAGCGCCGGTGTTATTTGTGCAGAAGAAGGATGGATCGCAACGGATGTGTGTGGATTATAGATCTCTTAATGATGTTACGGTGAAGAACAAGTATCCGTTGCCCCGTATTGAGGATTTATTTGATCAGATGCGAGGTGCTAGAGTATTCTCGAAGATTGATCTCCGATCCGGTTACCATCAGATGAGGATTAGACCATCGGATATTCCCAAGACGGCTTTCTCGACTCGATATGGATTATATGAGTTTACTGTTATGTCATTTGGATTAACCAATGCACCAGCTTACTTCATGAATTTGATGAATAAGGTGTTTATGGAGTATTTGGACAGGTTCGTCGTGGTATTCATCGACGATATTCTTATCTATTCTAAGAATGAAAGTGATCATGAACAACATCTAAGGTTGGTGCTACAGAAGTTACGAGATAATCAGCTCTATGCTAAGTTCAGCAAGTGCGAGTTTTGGATTGGCGAAGTGCCATTTCTTGGTCATATTATTTCTAATGGAGGAATAGCAGTGGATCCTGCTAAGGTTAAGGAGATAATGGAGTGGAGAGTGCCCACTACAGTTACGGAGATTCGGAGTTTCTTGGGACTCGCAGGATATTATCGGAGATTTATTGAAGGATTTTCTAAAATTGCTAAGCCCATGACATCGCTTTTGGAGAAAGGAAGAGAATTTAAGTGGGATGAGAAATGCCAAGAGAGTTTTGATCAATTGAAGGAGAGATTGATGTCACCTCCAGTATTGATTATGCCAGACCTACAGAAGGGATTTGACATTTATTGTGATGCATGTGGCCAAGGACTTGGATGTGTGCTTATGCAAGATGGTCATGTGATTGCCTATGCATCTCGTCAGTTGAGGAAGCATGAATTGAACTACCCCACCCATGACTTAGAGCTGGCTGCCGTTGTGCATGCACTTAAGATTTGGAGACACTACATTATGGGAACTAAGTGCCAAGTATATACGGATCATAAGAGTTTGAAGTATATATTCACTCAGAAGGATCTCAACCTGAGGCAACGCCGTTGGTTGGAGCTCATTAAGGATTATGACTTGGAGATTCACTATCACCCAGGCAAGGCGAATTTGGTTGCAGATGCCTTGAGTCGGAAGGAGCATGTTCACTCCGCTTTCGTTGTCCAGCTACCTGATGAATTAGCAAAAGACTTTGAGAGGCTCAACCTGGGAATGGTTACACATACGGAAGGAGTGACTATTGAATTAGAACCTACCTTGGAGCAAGAAATTCGTAAAGGTCAGGTTGGTGATGCCAAAATCCAGGAGATCAAAGATCTGATAACAGAGGGTAGAGGCCCGGAATTCACAGAGGATGAGCAAGGCACGATATGGTTCAAGAATCGGATCTGTGTTCCCGATATTGATAGTCTTCGGGAAACTATATTGAAGGAGGCACATGATTCAGTTTATTCTATCCATCCTGGGAGCACTAAGATGTATCAAGATTTGAAGCAAAAGTATTGGTGGTATGGATTGAAGAGAGATGTGGCTGCACATGTGGCTATGTGCGATGTATGCCAAAGAGTTAAGGCTGAACACCAGAGGCCAGCCGGACTATTGCATCCACTGAAGATACCTGAGTGGAAATGGGAAGAGATTGGCATGGACTTCATTGTTGGATTACCCCGCACGTCTGCTGGATATGATTCTATATGGGTGATTGTGGACAGGCTAACTAAAGTAGCCCACTTTATTCCAGTGAAGACCACTTATTCAGGAGCTAAGTTGGCAGAGTTGTACATGGCACGGATTGTCTGCCTGCATGGTGTGCCAAAGAAGATTGTGTCAGACCGGGGATCACAGTTTACCTCTCGATATTGGAAGAAGTTACACGAGTCATTGGATACAAGATTGAATTTTAGTTCGGCTTACCATCCCCAGACTGATGGGCAAACTGAGAGGACTAACCAAGTACTAGAGGATATGTTAAGAGCTTGTGCTCTTAAACATGGTGGAAGTTGGGATAAGAGTTTGCCTTATGCAGAGTTCTCTTACAATAATAGCTATCAGGCCAGTTTGAAGATGTCACCGTTTGAGGCTTTGTATGGCAGAAAGTGCAGGACTCCCTTGTATTGGAATCAAACTGGTGAAAGGCAGTTGTTTGGACCTGAGATTATACAAGAAGCAGAGGAACAAGTCCAGCAGATCAGGGAGAATTTGAGAACTGCACAATCCAGGCAGAAAAGTTATGCTGACACCCGGAGAAGACTACTTGAGTTTAAGGAGGGAGATTATGTCTATTTGAAGGTGTCACCGCTCCGGGGCATGAGAAGATTTAAAGTCAAAGGAAAGTTGTCCCCTCGCTTTATTGGACCCTTCTTAATCTTAAAGCGAGTGGGAGAAGTTGCATATCAATTGGAGTTACCGGATCATCTCGCGGATGTTCATGATGTATTTCATGTATCTCAGCTGAAGAAATGTCTCAGGGTACCTGAGGAACAGTTACCAATGGAAGACCTTAGTGTTCAGGAAGATTTGACTTATGCTGAGTACCCCATCAAGATTTTGGATACTCTGACTCGAGTTACGAGGAATAAGGTTATAAAGATGTGCAAAGTGCAATGGAGCCACCACGGTGAAGATGAAGCAACTTGGGAAAGAGAAGAAGAACTTCGTATAGATTTTCCCCACCTTTTCCCTAGATCTTCTTAAATCTCGAGGACGAGATTATTTTTAAGGGGGGTAGGATTTGTAATACTCAAGTTGTAAACCAAGGGTAATAAAGAGAGTTCCTCATTTTGTGTGTTTCATATGCATCATAAAAAGAGCACCTATGTAATTGAGAGTGACTAAATAAAACAATTACTCTAAAATAAAGAAAAAAGTGCATTTGTTGGAGTTTTATGTGTTGTGCATTAAATAAAACCATGAGGATAAAAAAAAATGAATGATAAGGTAATTGAAGCTTGATTAAGCCACATTGAAAACTAGGGTTTAAAGGAAGAAGAGAAATGTTATGAAAATAAAGAAAATAATATAAATATATTCCAAAAATTTGTATTTCATATTTCAGAATATGATTTGATAACAAGTGTGCACAAGGATTGAAAACTAAATTCAAATTCAAATTTAAACCTAGAAGAAAGAAAACAGAAAACAAAATAAAAAGAAAAAGGAATAAACCTTACCTGGGCCCTGAACCACGAAATCGGCCCACCAGGGAAAACCTCCTCTGCAGCCCGTTCACTCCGCGCGCGGCCACTTACAGGTGGGTCCCGCGTGTCGGTCTCGCCCCGCGCGCGCGCCGGCGTTCTCTGCTGCGCGGACCCACTCGTCAGCCTCCCTTGCGCCGCGCGCTCGATCTCCTCCCCTCCACTGGCGCGTGGGCCAGGCGCGTCAGCCCTTGCTTGTCAACGGACTCCGCGCGCTCCGCGTCGACCTCGCCGGAGATCTCGGGCGGGCGGCGTCGTGCGTTGACGAGTCCCACGGATACAAATAGCCAACCCATCCGTGGCACCCTGTGTCCACCTTACCCAGCCGCCGGTGCCGTAGAACCAGAGAGAGAGAGTAGGCGAGGTTGCGCGGTGCCGCCGCGGGGGAATCCCCGATTCAATCGTCGTCCGCTCCGTCGTGGGTGCCTGGGGTCTTCCTCGAGCTCGGGGGAAAGCTGCCGTGGCCGCTTCACCAAGGATTGGGCGCTTGTGGTGCCGGAATTGCTCACCGGAGCTCGGCATCCGCCGTTCACCGTGGGCAGTCGTCTCTGCGCCATTATCGACGGTGAGTTCTCCTCCATGCGGTTCGCATTGCCCTCTAGATCGTGTGGTACCTTTTAATTTGGGTTTGGCGCTCGGGGGACCGGATTTCGCGAGCTCCGGTGAACCCGCCGCCGTGTGGTGGCTGCGCCGTCGCGCTCGGTAGCCAGGGGAGAAGAAGGCTTACGCGCCGTCGATATCCCAGGAACGGCTGAGATTAGAGTTAGTGTACCCCTTCGTCACGTTGCTCGGGTACCGTCGATCTCAGATCTAATGGATGGGGTTAGATCTAGCATAATTAAATCGCGATCGTTGAACTCAGATCCGACGGTGTAGATTATGTACCGTTTCGGCCGTGTGTGGATCTAATCGGGGCCGTTCGTTTGCGATCCATCGGCCGAGACTCGCCCATACCCCTTCGCGGGGCAGTTTTTCTAAAGAGCCCCCGCAGAATCATAAAACCAACCCGCCGTCCATTTGTCACTATTCACTGAGTCTAGGATTTTATTCGCGCAGACCCCTGGACTTTCCAGAAATTGGCGCCCAGTCCAGAGCACATTTAAAACGTATAAATGAATTAGTAAATGTATTTTTAATACAAAAATAATTCCTAGAACTTAGTTAATTCATGGAAAATTCATTTTAGCTCCAAATTGAGTCATTCCAATTCCTAAAATTTTGTAATAATATTCTCTATCATTTAGAATCACTGTTTTGACATGAACTCTGTTAGAAAATAAATTTATCATTTAATCCTATTATAATCACCTTAAATCTTAGGAAATTCATAACTTAAATTTTATAACTCCAAATTCAGTGATTCCAGTTCCTATGATGTCATTTTAATGTGTATATTTTTACTGTATATTTTATTCATCTGTTTGGTGTGATGTTGATTTTGGCTATACTATGTATGTATTGTATTGATGCGAGTAGACGAGCAAGCCACTGTGGAAACTGAGGTTCAACAAGTAGAGATAGCTGAGCAGGAGCTCATTGAAGGCAAGTTGTGCCCTTGATCACTTACTTTTCCCAGCCATGTTCTTATTAATTTTAATGATCTGCATAGGTTAATTTTGATGGGATCCTTTATGTACCCCAGTTTTGATTACCTCTATACCTTGTTCACCCCTGGAATATTTTTGGGTAGTACTTGCTATTGCTTTATGTGGATTGGGTATGGAGATTCATTATTCATGATTATTCTGTTATTGTCTTGTTATTATTATTGTTCATGTTAAGATCATTAAATTAATGGGAACATGGAGCGACCACCCGGGAAAACAGTGCTACCACAAGGGTTTAATGGGACGCCCTTGGCTGACTAATTAGGAAAGCTAGTGGAAGACTACCTTACCCGAAAGGGGCAAGGGCAGTAGGGGAGAGGTTAGTGCGGGGAGGTCCCTGGTTGATTTTGCTGCGATGGCTGTCAGCCAGGAACCCTGTACTGGATCTTCCTATAAACTGTAGCGGGTTTTCGGAAGCTAGTGGAACTTTGTAAAGGCCTCGTAGTGGATCCCTAGCCATTCACCTCGGTAGTGTCTAAGGGCCTTGCAAACCCAGGCGACATGGGATACACGACTTGTGGGTAAAGATGCGCAACCTCTGCAGAGTGTAAAACTAGTATACTAGCCGTGCTCACGGTCATGAGCGGCTCGGACCCTCACATGATTAATTATGGAACTTAAATTCAATTTGACATTTGCATCGCATTTGGGATTATTTTACTATTACTGTTCTTTATTATTATTAAGGTTTGGTATTTACTTACACTTAGTAATTGCTAATAAAATTTTGACCCACTTATAAAAGCAATGCTCAGCTTCAGCCTTTATTTCATTGATCAGCCTTACACTACTTGAACTCCCACCTTTGGTGAGTTCAGGCCACATTATTCCCCACGACTTGTTGAGCTATGATCGTATGTGAGCTCACTCTTGCTGTCTCACACCCCCCCCCACAGGAGAAGAACAGGTGGTTGAAGAGGAGCTGCCTAACACTGGGGAGTTCGATCTGATCTAGGTGGCGTTTCTCAGTCGACATTGGCGCCATCGATCCTTAGTTCGTTTTATATTTATCTTTATTTTGTAATAAGACTTCCGCTATGTAATAAATACTCTGATGATTTATGACATTTATCTCTATACACTCTGTTATTATATATGTTGTCTTCTTGGCGCATGTATGAGATGCACCCGGCTTTGTTCTTTAAAACCGGGTGTTACAGGGCACGGACGTCCACTCGGATTACCCGATTGCAGCTCACCGGAGACACCATGTTCGGTGCCCATCGAGGGTAACATGGCGCTCTCCCCCCTCCTCCTTGCGGAAAGGCGACGTAGGGGCGTATGTAAAAAAGCCGAGTCTGTCCCTGATCGTCCTCTCGCTCTGTGCGGAGGCTCGGGGGCTGCTCTCGCAAACCCGGCTCCGGCCAAACCGTTGACAGCGTCAACATACCAGCCCGAGAACTTGGGCCCCGACAGAGCACCTGGGCTACGGCCTGTTCGCATGAGGGAACCGCCAGACCAGCCGAAGCATTACGCAAGGCATTAAGACCTCGAAGGAGTGAAACCACTCCTCCGAGGCCTCGGGGGCTACACCCGGCGGGTGCGCTCGCGCGCACCCACCGGAACAAAGTACAACCGAGAAAGGCTGGTCCCCTTGCAAAAAAGTGCGACAAAAGCCTCCAAGCGAGTGTTAACACTCCCTTCGAGGCTCGGGGGCTACTGTCGGGGACCATAATTAGGGGTACCCTCAAGACGCCTAATTCTCAGCTGGTAACCCCCATCAGCATAAAGTTGCAGAGGCCTGATGGGTTTGATTAAGTCAGGGATCAGTCCATATGAGCGACTTGATCACGCCACGCCCGAGCCTAGCCTCGGGCGAGGGCAGCCGACCCTGAGATGTTTCCGTCTCGCCTGAGGCCTCCTCTTTCACGGCAGACGCATCTCCGGCTCGCCCGAGGCCATGCCTTCGATAAGAAGTAACCCTGACTAAATCACCGCACCGACCGACCAAATCACTGGGGCCTTTGACGCAAAAGGTAAGACTGATGGGTAGCCAGGCTTGGCCGAAAGCGCCAGAGGAAGCTCCGCCCGACCCAGGGCTCGGACTCGGGCTAAGGCCCCGGAAGACGGCGAACTCCGCCCCGCCCAGGGCTCGGACTCGGGCTAAGGCCCCGGAAGACGGCGAACTCCGCTCCGCCCGACCCAGGGCTCGGACTCGGGCTAAGGCCCCGGAAGACGGCGAACTCCGCTCCGCCCGACCCAGGGCTCGGACTCGGGCTAAGGCCCCGGAAGACGGCGAACTCCGCTCCGCCCGACCCAGGGCTCGGACTCGGGCTAAGGCCTCGGAAGACGATGAACTCCGCTTCGCCCGACCCAGGGCTCGGACTCCACCCCGACCTCCGCCTCGCCCGACCCGGGTGCTCAGGTTCGGCCTCGGCCATGCAGGACAGACTCGACCTCGGCCTCGGAGGAGCCTCCACGTCGCCCGACCTAGGGCACAAGTCCGCCACGTCGACAGGAAGCGCCATCATCACCCAACCCCGAGCCGACTCGGGCCGCAGGGAACAGGACCGACGTCCCATCTGGATAGCCCCGCCAGATAGGCAATGATGGCACCCCGCTGGACCCATGACGACGGCGGCTCTCAGCTCTCTTACGAAAGCAGGGGGACGTCAGCAAGGGCCCAACCACTCCGACAGCTGTCCCTCCGCCAAGCTCCATTGCTTCTCCGACAGCCACGACGCCACACTAGCCGGGCGCCAAGATCTCTCCGGCTGCCACCTTGGCGTGTACTTAGGGCACTAGCACTCCCCCGCTAGACACGTAGCGCCTTGCTACACCCCCATTTGTACACCTGGATCCTCTCCTTACGCCTATAAAAGGAAGGACCAGGGCCTTCTTAGAGAAGGTTGGCCTCGCGGGGACGAAGGGCAGGGGCAGGCGCTCTCTCGGGGCCGCTCGCTCCCCTCACCTCGCGCGGACGCTTGTAACCCCCTACTGCAAGCGCACCCGACCTGGGCGCGGGACGAACACGAAGGCCGCGGGATTCTCCGACTCCCCCACGACCCGGCTCCGGCCGCCTCGCACTCGCTCTCTCCCCCCTTCGCGCTCGCCCACGCGCTCGACCCATCTGGGCTGGGGCACGCGGCACACTCACTCGTCGGCTCGGGGACCCCCCGGTCTCGGAACGCCGACAACTCTGTTATTATATATGTTGTCTTATTTAACGCATGTATGAGATGCACTCGGTTTTGTCCCTTAAAACCCGGGTGTGACACTGACTCAAGATTACTGATTCGATCCTCTTGAGAGCAAAAACGTTGAGGAGGTTGCATTCGGTCTTGTAAATCAAATACAAACAATAAATAAATCTAGAGAAATTTGGACTAGATAACCAAAACCTAGTTAAAATAGGCTCAAGCCAGGTTACCCTAGGCCAGTTTTCCTAGGCTTTCTACGTGTGGCCTTGTACAAACCAGACATGCCAGTGATTTTGTCTGTCCAAACTCCAAAGTTCGATTCATCCCAAACTCCTCTGATACCGTGGTAAATCTATAGATCAGACTTAGGGAGGATTTCTGTAGGGACAAGAGCTCTCCCTGCATATAGAGAGAGGTTCACGGTCGGTCAAAAATCAATCCAGTATCTTTTTCCTAACTTAGCTCTTTCAAGCTTCTACTGGAGTACAGCACAACACCTCACTTGATGGGATTCATTGGCGTTGGGTCTTAGACTGTCTCCAGCAAGAGCCGATAAACGGTCCTCTCCGCTAAACATAGCAATTTCTTGTCTCCTCTATGCGTCCAACAAGGTCCGGTACAACGTCCTCTAAATTTTAGAGTTTGCTCCTGGTCCGCCAAATATGGCGCTTGCTATCCGCGGGTACCAGGCCATCGGTGATTGGTTGATGCCCTGCCTCCCGCGCTGCTACAGTGTGCTGTAGTACGACGTGCCATCGGTGATTGGCCAACGCGCTGCCTCTGACATGATATGGTACAGTCCGGTACAAAGTATGCTTGATTTTTTTTATTAATATAAATATTGAAAAATGGAGTATGATATATAGAGAATGAAATTTAGAGAACGTTGTTAGAGATAAAGAAGATATAGAGAACGAAATCTTTTAGAGTATAAAGAATATTCTTTTAGAGGATAAAATTTAGAGGACGTTGTTGAAGACAGTGTTAGAAAAAGTGTTCGCGAGCTTTTAAGAATGGGCATCTACATTGCATGGCCAACTTGTTGGTTAGTCTTATTGTTTGGACCCCTCTTTGGTGCTTGACTGTGTGTGTTCTAATTGGCGTTAGCCATCCCCAATACTCGAACTAATTAAACGGTTAAACCCCACCCCTCTCTCAAACAAAGGGAATACACCCCCATTTCCCCCTGTTTGGTATTTCGTTGTGGCAAAATAAGCTTTCTAGTAGTTTTTCTATTTGTGGCAAAATAATGTGTGTGCATCTCATCATATAATGAGAAAATCTATACATGACATCATACTATTTGTTTATTTCGTTTTGATGTGTTATCATATATATCGTTATAATGTAAACTTAGGTCGACTCCAGCAGGTTAAAACACCGTTTTACACTGTAAATAGCAATATTTTCAGAGTGAAGTTTAAAATACGAGGTGAGATATGAGATGGAATAGAAGATCTGCTCGAAATAGCCTTATGTTCTCTTGACTGCAATGGAATTATAAAGTCAACTTAAATTATGCACTGTTATAAAATTGCACAATGAAATCGTCGCTTCCACAAATATGCTTACGACAGCGATATATGTTTTAGTGTCATCGTAGGCTATATGGGCTGCCGTTCATTTTTATTTATTATGTTTTAGTTTAAAATAAACTAATAGGTGACAAATATTCGAGAACGGGATATTTTTATATACTGTCACTACATAAATTGGCTTTCCAAAAATATTGCTTAATTTTGTTTTCATGTAGACATACGAACGTGCGTGCATGTCTACTGGTTTTCACAAAAAGTGCACATCACCAATTTTGGAAAACCGAAGAGAACGAGATTGATGATCCTGCTGTTATGGGTTGACGAAATCGATGGTGTACGCGAGCGATCTGTCCTTGTTGAACAAGCCGAAGTGCCGCCGCGTCTCGTCGTCTCCAAGCTTCTGGTCCTCGTTGAACGTGGCGAATATGTAGGCCTCTATGGCCCCGGGGCGCTTCGGCGTGCCCTGCCCGACGTGGTTGATGAGGTTCTGGCTGTAGGCCTGCGAGTTGGTCGCGTTGGCCGCGGCGCTCCCGGCCGACGGCCACCCGCTCTCCGACACGACGACGGTGACGTTCCCGGCTCCGGCGTTCTCCAGCGCCGAGTAGAAGCAGTCGACCATCGCATCGAACAGGCTGTCGTAGCTGTACCCGCGTCTTGCACCACCACCGTGCCGGCGGGCATGGCGAGGAGCGCGTAGTTGATGTCGACGGCGCTCGGGTCGCTGACGTACGAGTAGTAGGGGTACAGGTTGGCCAGCAGCGGCGCGCCGGTGCTCTGCAGGTACTGCGCGACGTGCGCCATGTAGCCCGCAGACTGAGCGAAGGTGGCCGCGGAGGGCGGGAAGCTGCTGCCGAGCACGTCTATCGCCACCGCCGTGGACACCTTGATGCCGTCGGCGAGGCCGGCCGCGGAGAGCGCGCGGTCGAGGTTGCGCATGGCGGGCAGCAGGACGCGGTCCGCGTCCCCGCCCCCCGCGACGACCTCGTTCCTGACGGCGATGTAGCGTAAATGGGGTAAAATTCGGTAAATTTCCGGTACAGTTTACTAGATTTTTTTAACCGTTTTTAGATTTTTCGGGATATACAGAAAACGGGACGAAAACGGGATGTGTTATTACGAAAACGGTACGGTAAACGGTGGGACATATTTACCGTCCGTTTTTGGAATTTTCGGGAAAATCCGGTATTTTTCCGTATTTTAACAGTATTTTCCCGGTCCAAAAAAACAAAGGAGGCAAGAACTATACCCGTTAGGGTTTAGAGATTAGGGTTTTAGATGTCATAGAAGATATATCAAGTGATCTAGACGACATGTCACATGATTTCTAGTTTATGTATCGTGTGTTTAAAACTTATATACTGTGTGGTTAAAACTTCAGTGAACATGTATGATCATTTATGTGTGGTCATGACTATGTATTGTATATTTGTGTGGTTGAGACTTGAATGTGAATGTGAATGAACAATCGTGTTTTAAGACTTATGTGTTGTGTGTTAAAATTTAAGAGTGGACATGTATGAGTGTATGACCAATTATATGTGGACAAGATTGTGTTTTGTGTACTTTTGTGAATGAGACTTGTATGTGGATGTGAATGAACATCTGTGTGGTTAGGATTTGTTTATTGTGAACTTTTCCGATTATAGTTACCGTTTCCGATTAATTTCGAGCTATTTTGCTCGGATTTATCCGTTTTCGATATACCGGAATTTATCGGTCGTTGTCCGTTTTCGACTTTCAGTTTACCGATTCTGATCGAACAAAAAATTATGCGGGTGAAAATAGTGAAATATTTTTTCCGATCGTTAGCGACCGTTTTCACCGTTAATGTAGCGGAACTGGACGGCCGGGAAGGCCAGCACGTAGCTCTGGACCCAGGCGGCGGCGGCCGAGGGGCGCGAGGCGAGGCCGCCCACGTCCGCGTTGGGGACGCCCACGGTGACGGCGATGCCCGAGCCGCTCAGCGCGTGGAGCACGTCGGTGTCCGGGGAGTAGATGCGCATGGAGTCGATGCCGTTGTCCTTGTACAGCTGCACCACGTCGCTCGCCGACGGCAGGTCGTCGCCGTTCATGCCGTAGCACACGCCGATGGATCGCACACCTGTACTGCGCTGCGCGTGTGGCATTAGCTCGGCTAGCTCAATGCGTAGGTAGTCGATTGTAGTTTGTGTACTACCCTAACAGGCGTCGGACCTGCAGGAATGGTTGCAAGTGCTCCAAGAACCAGTGCCAGTGCAGCCATGGGAAGGAGGACAGCTTGCTTCGCCATCTTCTTCAGTTGCAGCTAGCACGCAGGCCCGCCCGCCCGACTGCTCAGACTGAATACCACGGCATCTCGGGACAATATTTTGCTGCAACTATATGCTAACCATTATTATTATATATATAAGAAGCCGTGGTAGATACGGCTACACTTCTGCATACAATTCACCGAGGCGTCCGTCCGTCTGACCGGGCTGAGCTCGTGGAATTCTAGCGACTCTGCTGACCTGACCAGGTGACCTCGCGCGCGGCACGCGGTTTCCTCCTGAGTCCTGACCATTGCCATGTTGCTTTCTTCTTGGACCGGTGTTTGGTTCCAATAATTAAAGTTTAGTTTATATTATATGGAATGTTTGAATATCTATTATGAGTATTAAATATAGTCTGTTATAAAATTTATTATACTAATCAGCAAGAAAAATCTACTATAGCATCACCATCACATAAATCAATCATGGACTAATTAGATTTAATAGGTTCGTTGTTTCACAGCAGGGCGGGAGGGCACAACCTCAGTGGAAAAGAACAATGAAATATGCAATAGAACGTTTTAGTTCACTATGATATATAGATTATGTTTGGGATTGCTCTGCTCTATCAAATTTAGCTCTGCTCTACCAACTCTACTAGAGCAGCTGTACTATAGAGTTCAATAATATCTTAATATCCTTTGCTTATAAACCAGCTCTAACTTCAAAAAATTGAGACTTTGTTGAAAAACGTCCGTATTAACCTTTAATACGACGTTTGGCTTATAAACTAGCCATGGTGGTTGATACCTAATACACACACTGGTGGGAGGACGTGGAGTACATGGTACAGTGAATCGTGTCGTTGGCATGGTCAAGAATCGACGTCCAAGAAGACAAAAAGAAACAGGAAGCAGCTGGAAATAGATGGGTCAAGAATATATAGTTCCCAACTAAAAAGATCCCGACGACGTCGGATTCGATCAATCGATCACCAGTTCAAATATATATTTTTTTCAGCTTCCTACATCAGCAGAAGTATCACGTCCAATCCAATTCTATCGTTGGCAGGTACCATTCCTCATTGATACATTGGGTCCCCGCCGGACACGGACTGCTGGAGAGCAGCACACCAATCCTTAATGCATCATGTAATGTACGTAACACGTTGCAACTCAAGAAAGATTTTGCATCGAATAGTTAATTCTCTGAGGGATGGTAAAGTTTAATTCATGGGTTCATCCTCTTTTTGTCTCCCCACTGCGTTCCTCTTCACAGTCTTTTTACACACAACAAGAGCACGGAAGCTTTTGGATACAGAGTGTAGTGTAGACCACTAAGCAGCTGTGTCCCAAACCTGCGTGGCTCACGAGTCGCGGCGTCAGCCTTCGCTCATCGGGACGGCGACGGCGACGGCGGCGCGGCAGACGGGGCAGGCGGGCGTCCTGGCGAGCCACGGGTCGACGCAGGCGGCGTGGAACGCGTGCGCGCAGGCCGGCATCGAGCGCCACCGCTCCCCGGCGCGCGCGGCCTCGAGGCACACGGCGCACGCGCACGAGCACGAGCACGAGGGGGAGGAGCAGGCGGCCTCGTCGTCACTGTTGCCGTTGGCGTGCGGGGAGGAGGAGTGGAAGGGGAAGGTGAAGCTCGGAAGGCGGCGGATGTCGGCGGGCGAGAGCCTCGCGCGGAGAGGCGGCGACGGCGGCGGCGAGGGGGCAGGGTCGAGCGACGGGACGCGGTAGCGGCTGCCGCCGCGGTGGCGGGATGCGCGCGCGGCGAGGACGAGGACGAGGAGGAGCAGGGCGGACGCGGCGGCGAAGAGGAAGAAGACGGCGAGCGCGAACACCTGCACGGCGAGCGACAGGAGGCGCGCGCCCGCGCGCTGGCGCTGGCGGTCGCGGGGCCCGTGTTTGTTGGCTTCTCCCGGTCCCGGGGCGAGCTCGTCGGCTGGAGCGGGCGTGGCCATTTGGGTGAGGCGGCGGTCGGCGTCCTTGGCGTGGCTTGGGCTTTGAATATTCAGAGTTTCAGACAGGAATCGGAAGGGCTTTGGCTTTGCTTTCCCCGGCCGGCCGGCCGGCCTTTGAGCCCTTGCCCGCGTTTGGTACGTTGGCGGGTGTGTCTGCCCACTCTGCCGTGAGCTCGACCGTTCGGTGCTTCTTATTATTTTAAAGGAACGAGTGGGTTTTTTTTATTATTATTACTGCTAATATAAAACCAGTCAAAGCAAGTCGCATTACTTGCCCGCTGGTAGGAGGGAGGGGTTTCATGCGAAGTTGTCGAATTATCTGTGGTTGATGGCAGGAGACTTTAAATAATAAAACCATATGGATCCAACGACAACTAAAACGAAATGGAGGCAATACCTGTTAACATGATTAGGCTAGGGACTCTAATTTTCACAAGAGCTTTTTATTTTCTCAAAGAAAAAAATAAACTAATTTCTTGTGAAAATGAAAACTCTTCGTAAAACACGGTTCTCAAACTAGCCCTTATGATTTTAATAGAAAAATCAGTGATCCCGACGGGATGCGTAGATAAAGGATAGAAAAAACCATTAAATCTATGTCTATATCTATCTATAATGTTATACTTACTATTTGCGAAACATTTCTTTCGAACCCGTTTTTAATTATTTCCCGTATCGTCTGTCCTGCTCTTTGTACCCTCCGATTTATTTCTGTTTTCTAACTTCTCGTCGTCATCCGACCAGACAACGAACTGGGTTTATAGGAATTAGAAAAGAACTATTAGCGTCTGCTTTTTTCTATATATAAATATAAAAACAGGAATAGGAATAGGAAGATAACAACAACAATCTATGCCTGTATCTATAGTATCAAAGTGCTAAAGGATTCCACTGAGCAATCTCTTGCATTTTTTATGATATATATATAACTTTATGGCAGTATCTTTCTCTATCCATAATCCTTATATAAAACGTAGTAACCTATTCTCTATCTAATATTAAAATCCTGTACCTGCATCTACGAGAAAAAAAGCCAGCCGAAAGAGCTTGTTGATATGATCTGGATTCATGGCTCATGCTTATACAAGTTACAATAATCTGATTTGATTGCGACATAGTATAATGTATACAAGCACATTCGGTATATAAATAAATATAATTATATAATATTAACCCCTTTGCCCTCTCTCTCTCTCTCCTTTTTTTTTCCTTTTTTCATCTGTTTTATCCTTTTTTTTGTTGCACTACGTGTTGTTTTCTTGACTTCTTTTCCCATCTACCTTTTTCTTGGAAGGCAGAGGTGGAGAAAGTGACGTCGATCTTGAAATTACGTTACCTCACCAAATAATCATGCATGTTTGTCCTCTAGCTTTGCTACTGCTAGCTAGTGTACGAACGAACATAAGCTTATCAAACGGAGGACGATTCTAGCCCTATCTTTGTCCTCGTCGCTATTCACTGCCTCTGTTTCCTAATAGTTTACGCATCTCTTTTTCTATCTCTAACTAATACTCCATATGAGTGTTCGCTCTAGCACTTCAATTTTATGTCTATATATTCAAATATATAACGATGAATCTAGACACGTATACAAAAACACATATATTAATCATTGTATGAATCTACTAAATGACTAAAATGAATTTAATCCGGTACGGAACGAGTATCAAACAGTGAAAGCGTTTTTTTAATCTACTTTTTTTTATTTTCTATAATACCCTGCACGCGGTCATCCTATATGTGTGCCGCTTTCTCTAGCCTTGCTACGGCGCGCGTGCGTACGTGGCTGATACGATGAACGCATATTGATATTGATTAGAGGAGGAGACAAGGACCAGGGCAAAGAATCCCTCTCCAAATCTTAGGCATAGGAATAGGAATTGACCAACGGTAACAGTTGCTTTGTCCTAATCGGGCCAAGCGAATGTGACGTTACGTACGTCCCACCGTAAAGGAAACGTACACATGGTTGGCACGGAAGCTGCCACCTTTGCGTGGTCGGGTTATTCGCTGGATGGTGTTTGAAATTTTGCTCACCTCAACCAAGCTCAACGTCCTCTTAGACTAAGACAGAATATGTAAACTGAATATGGGGGATAGACTGTACTGTCGTAGAGTAGAGTTCGAATACTGTTGGAGATGCGTGTGGTATAAGAGCATCTCCAACGATAAACCTTAAAATAGTCATAAAATTTAAAATACGACCATATTTAAAATACTCAGGGTCTCAAAAAGAAATGTTTATTCCAATAGAGCCAGCCAGACCATTAAATAATGCTATTTAGCAAACAAATCATATTGTTAGGAAATAAATAGCCGGTGATCAAGTGAAAACGAAGATAGGGCTCCAGTGTATAGGATAGTATACTATATTTAGGACCTTGGGAGAACGAGCCCTGTACCCGTTTAATGAAATTTTATAAAATACGACCGCTGTTTAAAGGATGTTTTATTGTTTTAATTTAAGCTCTATATTTAAAATAGGACCATGTTTAGAGCCTCAGCTCTCTTGGAGATGCTATAAGGTCGTTTATGATCATCAAACACTCCTTGCGAAAAACGTACACTGAATTTATGGTGCGCCTGTAGCCAGGGCATTGGTCCCTTCAGTTGATGTTGAGCTAAGCGGCTGGCCGGCCGGCATAGGTCCCTTGAGTTGAAGTTGAAGACAGTTCACTTGTGCTGTTCCAGGAGTACATATGTTAAGACTGCCCGCAGCGCCGCACGCTACCGCGCGCGCTCCCCTTGCATGGGGGCTACAGCTTTGCACGCTAGAGCCCGCAGCGCCGCACGCTACCGCGCACCCCACGCGGCGGGACTCGTCTTTCTCCCGCCAGCTGCAGCGTGCGCGCGAGCTCCCCCTTGCACTGTTCGTGTGGGCCCGTTTTGAATTAATAGTAGAAGAAAAATTGGTAGTAGATAAAAAGTAGGTATAGAAAATAATATTTTATATTGTAGTGGGGTATAGGGGGAGTATTTAGGGAGAACCACTGCGGGGGATGAAAAAGTAGGGGATAAACTATTGATGATGTGACCCAGAAAAGTGATATAGGGGGAAAAATTTAGAGTGAACCGCTGCGGATAGCCTAATGGCCTCAGTCAGAGAGAGAGAGAGAGAGAGAGAGAAGGGGGACATATATTCCATTCTATATGGTCGCTGCTGTAGCGCGATTGGACGAGAAGTGGCCAATCCAAGTTTTTTTTGCACGCGAACCACGGGGAGACACGTAGGTCCGCCGCGGCAGCGCGCTCGTACGACGCTTTCAAAGCGTCCTGACGGGGCAGTGCTGGGCATGGGCGTGGGCGTGCGTGCGCCGGGGCCCCCGGGACCCAGACGCTTTCAAATCGTTTGAAGGAAACATACAGTTTCTTTCTGTTGACATTATTTTAGTTTAATTAAAATTTTGAATAGATTCTGTACTCGATCTATGATTTACAAAAATTTGGGGGGGGGGGATCTTATTTCTGTATCCGTGATTGGCTGGTTGCAATGCACACGCCTACT
This sequence comes from Zea luxurians, assembly GCA_029449295.1. NCBI lineage: Eukaryota > Viridiplantae > Streptophyta > Magnoliopsida > Poales > Poaceae > Zea > Zea luxurians. Next base: position 102,126,860 of record JAOPSE010000011.1, read on the forward strand.
ACTGCTCGTTGACGTGCTCCGCCCGCCCCGTCTCAAAAAACTGTGCAATAGAGAGACATTCATGACTCAGGAGTGCGTAAGGCCCCCCCTGCTGGGCCGGTGGGCCGAATGATTAACGATCCTTCTTCTTGCGAGGCATCGATCGCATGTTTTCGGCCCACGCGACAGGAGTTTTGGGCGGCGACGTGATCGGACGGAGGAGAGGGTCATTAATAACCAGTCCCGCAAGTAGCAGCACTTCTCCAATACCGCTCACTTCTCTTCGTCTTGGACCGTGCTCGCTACGATAAAGTTTGAAATAATAATTCTAGGTTAGATCGTGCCGGTGCCGGTGCCGGTGCCGGATACTAAAAGCTAAGGAAATTCGGAGACCACCCAGTACGTCGTCGTAATAATCGACGTGCACGTCTTCAGTTCGTCTATGGTCGATGAGACTGAGACGCATGCATGCATGACAATTAATACGGCATGGCATGATCATCGCGGAGATAGATGCCTAGACGCACGGCCTCACGGGCGGAAGCCGCTGCTTTGCATTGCATGCATCCTTTTTTTCTCGCGCCTTTGGTACAGTACAGTACAGACGTACAGTTATTACAGGCCTAAGGGGGGGTAGGGTACAGTAACCTAAACCTACGGTTGTGACTTGTGCGGTCACATGGTTCCCGGCAGGCGGCACACATTTCTTTCCCCTGTGACTGATACCGTATCCATCCATCACGCCGGTCTCACTCGCATCCATCCCCTGTGACTGATCGGCTAGCCGGCGACCCAATCGAACTGTACATGTACTGTGCGCGCGCGTGTGTATGTATGGCACGTTCTCCGATCTGATACGTGACTAATAACGCGACCAATGGCGTGACTAAGTTAAAAAGTGTTGTTTGTTTGGATCCCATCAGTTGTTATATATACATTGAGTGAACGTCACACATGAAGAATTTAACAACTTCACCCTATACAGATTGAAGCTGTCAAGGATCGAGATTGAGTGAATGCCATGCATGAAGAATTTAGCAACTTCATCGCGACGAGGTCTGGAAACTTTAAGAGCGACCGCGAGATGAAATAATAATAATTGGAACACAACATGGATGTTCCATAACAAACAAGATATGATTATCAAGGTGCCATAGCGTAGACGAACAAGGTAATAACGCGAGTTACCAAGAGGTTCTCTCAAGTTTAAGGTTCGGATTTTGGTGAGACATTTGCACCGCGATGGCATATGACTAGCCATACATGTTCTTTCTTGAATATGCATCCAACCATGACATTAAATTACTTCAATTGAATGTAAAAAATTGCATCCTGACATGGCTTCTTAATTAAATAAACTTTCATACATGTTGATCAACCTAGCTCCTAGGTTTGGAGACCCTATGGTGTCCTAAACATGTTTATAGATTGTCCAATGTGGTATATAGGCTAAAACAATCTCCAAGTAGGGATGGCGATCGGGTGGGTGGATAGTACGTGGATATATAGTTCGCGAACCCATACCCGCGAGACAAAACTCAATCCATATTCGTACCCATAAACGTTCATGGGTATGGATCTCTACCCATACCCGTACCCGCCAGGTATACCCGTTGCCCGCCCGTCCACTACAATTTTAGCATTCAACATCAAACAACAATTTTATCACATTTCAAAAACAATTATCATTCCATCATCAAATAATAATAATTTCAGCACCAATCAACATGTCATAGATAAAAATTGAAAATTAGAATTTAGGATAATATATTAAATCTGGATGGCCCACACGTCAGATATCCATTGGGTAACGGGTATGGATACTGGATATCCATACCCGCGAAAAATTATCCGCGAATACCTTATTATATCCATAACCGTACCTGCGGATACCAAATTCCACCATACCCATATCCAATGGATAATTATCCGCGGTTATTTATCCATACCCGTACCCATTGCCATCCCTATATCCAAGGGCTTGATATGAGCATCTTTGGGACCTCCTCATTGCAAAAGGGCTTCAAGATCGACGTGGTTGACACCACACTAATCACCAAGAAAATGCATAATGATATCTTCATTTATCGAGTTTATGTTGATGCTATAATATTTAGCTCGACCTGGTGATTTGATGTCGATGATTAGCGATCTCACATTCTACTTTGGGTTTCAAGTCAAGCAGATGAGAGAGGCCAACTTCATTTCCCAAGAGTAGTATACCAAAGACTCCCTCAAAAGATCCAATAGTAGATGATTGTAAGCCATTCAAGACCCCTATTCCATCAAATGGACATCTCATCTACATAGATGAGGGAGGTAAATCAATTGAACAAACTCTTTACATATAAAATATATTTTGTATTGTTGTTATTTTAAAAGACGCGACACAATATATTGTAGTTAATATATAACATGAAATCTTTATGTAAAATCGATTTGTGTTGGCATCAAACTTTTTGTGTCTGCTTGTTTCTGCTTGCGTGCCACCATGGCAGCGCTGCCTGTTGTTGTCATGCCCACACACCGAGCATTCTCTGCCGTCGATTGCCTCCATTCGATGACACAGAGTTTTGTCCTGCACATACATCCATCGATGATGCGATCTAATCGCCTAAGAGCGCGAGCAGGAGCGGTTAGTCGGTCACCTCACGAAACGACGATCCTGCTCTCTCTCCTCCATACTTATGGTCCACGCTTTAATCCTCGCTCATGTGGTAGCTTAGAGACGACATAATTATTGGCGTTGTACATGCCCTTAGACCGCACAATGATATAGACGATGATATAGACGACTGTCGTGTCTAAGTGTATTGAAGGTCGCACACAGACAGTAAAAAAGACAGCTCATACAATGCTATGTCTGTAAGACTGTCTATGTACTATTTAATTCATAAAAAGCCTTTATTGATCTATATTGATCAAGTATACATTAGATCTTTGTAGCTATTTTGCTGCACGTTTAAGATCTCATCAAGATACTCAATTAAGACATGGTTTATATAAACATAAATATAATTTATAATTATATCATTAGATACCCGAATCATGACATGGCATTGCAAAATAAGAAACAATTAGTATGAATACATAACTTCATGTCAATCTAATTTTGATTGTTTCCATAGCGTTGCCATATGTGTTCAACCAAATCTGTCCTAAGTTGAGTATGAGTTGAGCGAGCATGGAGAGCAGCATTTCTCTGTAGCACCTCCACGAAGCAGGGGTCAGGATTGTCACTAGTACGCACTTCCGGTGGTAGCACAATAGTTGGACTTGGATTCTCGTTCAAGTCCAACGGAATTGTAACCGATTCTTTTTCATCTTCGACTATCATATTATGAAGTATAACACAAGCTTGCATTATGTTAACAACATCCTTCCGCTTCCATAAACGTGCTGGTCGGTGAACAATATCAAAACGAGATTGTAGCACACCGAACGCGCATTCAACATCTTTCCTTGTAGATTCTTGACGTAGTGCAAATAATTTGTCTTTTTCTAACTGAGGAAGATGTATAGTCTTCACAAAGACTGCCCACTCTGGATATATCCTATCGGCAAGATAATATGGAGTTTCATATTGATTCCCATTAACAGTGTAATGTACCTTTGGAGCTTCTCCTCTTAGCACGTCGATGAACAGTGTAGACTTATTCAACACATTAATGTCATTTTGAGATCCGACAGTACCAAAAAAAGCATGCCATATGCAAAGATCTCGTGATGCAACTGCTTCAAGAATCATAGTAGGAACACCTTTGTCACCACGTGTAAACATGCCGGCCCAACCTTTTGGGCAATTCTTCCAAGCCCAATGCATACAATCAATGCTTCCTATCATCCCTGGAAAACCATGAGACTCATTTTGTTGAAGTATATTTTCTAGCTCGTCACTCCTTGGAGGACGCAAGTACTCTGGACCAAACCATTCTATCATCCCTTTGGCACAATTTCCCAAATACTCTAAAGCCGTGCTTGTGCCAATCTTCAAAACTTCATCAAGTTGATCAGCTGAGTTGCCATATGCAAGCATCCGAATTGCCGCAGTACACTTTTGGAGTGGTGAGTGGCCATCTTTACCAGTGACATCTGCTCGCTGTGTAAAATAAGAGGACACGCACAGGACACACACAAGACACGCACATCAGTTTCAGACTCATGCACACACACATCAGTTTCAGACTCCGACAAGCATTCACACATGATGCACACATTCAGATGATAGGAACTGCTTGCACTTCGTAAGGCCGAGGCCACCAACACTAAGCTACTCCTTCAGATGATAGGAACTGCTTTGCTTAGTCTTCAGGAGCTAGACGCTTCCTGAAAGTCGCCAAGAGGGGGGGTGAATAGGCGGAATCTGAAAATTATAAACTTAAGCACACACCACCAAAATCATTTAGGAAAAGGTTTGACCTTATTTCCCTTTCAATCTCCCCCTTTTTAGTGATTGATGCCAACACAAACCAAAGCAAACATATAAGTGCATAATTGAACTAGTTTGCATAAGGTAAGTGCAAAGGTTGCTTGGAGTGAAACCAATAATTATTTCTACTAGATATGCATGGATTGTTTTCTTCTATTTTAACATTTTGGACCACGCTTGCACCACAAGTTTTGGTTTTGCAAATCCTTTGGGAAATTCTTTTCAAAATTCTTTTGCAAATGATCAAAGGTATATGAGTAAGATTGTAAGAAGCATTTTCAAGATTTGAAATTTTCTCCCCCTGTCTCAAATGCTTTTCCTTTGACTAAACAAAACTCCCTCTTAATGAAATTCTCCTCTTAGTGTTCAAGAGGGTTTTACAAATTTTGAAAATACTAGAACTTTCTCCCCCTTTTGAAAACACATTAAGATACCAATTTGAAAACTTAATTTTTTAAAATTCGTTGGTGGTGGTGCGGTCCTTTTGCTTTGGGCTAATACTTTCTCCTCCTTTGGCATGAATCGCCAAAAACAGATACTTGAGTGAAATATGAGCCCTCTTATCGTTTTCTCCCACTTTAGCAAACAAAATATGAGTGAAAGATTATACCAATGTGGAGAGATGGCGGAATACCGACAAAGAGTAGATAATACCGATGGAGTTGAGTGGAAGCGTCGTGTTTGCCAAATACTCCATTTCCCTTTCAATTCTATGACTAAGCATAATAATATACTTGAGAACACATTAGTCATAGACATAAAATAGATATGATCAAAGATATATAAATGAGCTATGTGTGCAAAGTATCAATCAAAGTTCCGAGAATCAAGAATGTTTAGCTCATTCCTAAGTTTGGTAAAGGTTTTCTCATCTAGTGGCTTGGTAACGATATTGGCTAATTGATCTTTGGTGTTAATATAGGCTTAATGCGGCTGTGTTCAACGGGATTATCCGCCATGCGGATTGCACTCTTATTATCACATAGGAGAGGGACTTTGCTAAATTTGTAGCCATAGTTCCTGAGGGTTTGCCTCATCCAAAGCAATTGCGCACAACAATGGCCTGCAGCAATATACTCGGCTTCAGCGGCAGAAAGAGCTACTGAGTTTTGTTTCTTTGAAGGCCAAGACACCAGGGACCTCCCCAGAAACTGACAAGTCCCTGATGTGCTCTTCCTATCAATTTTACACCCTGCCCAATCAGCATCTAAATATCCTAATAAATCAAAAGAGGATCCCTTGGGGTACTAAAGGCCAAACTTAGGTGTATGAACTAAATATCTCAAGATTCTCTTTACGGCCCTAAGGTGAATTTCCTTAGGATCGGCTTGGAACCTTGCACACATGCATACGGAAAGCATAATATCCGGTTGAGATGCACATAAATAGAGTAAAGATCCTATCATCGACCGGTATACCTTTTGATCTACGGATTTACCTCTGAAAGGGATTTAGGCTTACACCTATTTCCTATAACTAATTTTGGTGGTTGAATTGCCCAACACAAATAATTGGACTAACTAGTTTGCCCAAGTTTATAAGTTCTACAGGTACCAAAGGTTCACAATAAGCCAATAAAAAGATCAAGAGAAAGGGTTCAAACAAAGGAGCAAGGGCCAACCGAAGGCACCCTGGACTGGTGCACCGGACTGTCCGGTGCACCACCAGACAGTGTCCGGTGCACCAGGGAAGGTCGACCTCAAACTCTTCACCTTCGGGAATTCTCGGAGCCGGCGCGCTATAATTCACCGGACTGTCCGGTGTACACCAGACAGTGTCCGGTGCTCCAAGAGGACGCGGCTCCGAACTCGGCAGCCTCGGGAATTCACTTCGGCTGCTCCGCTATAATTCACCGGACATGTCCGGTGTACACCGGACTGTCCGGTGTAACTGCGGAGCAACGGCTACTTTGGCGCCAACGGTCACCTGCAGGCACATTAAATGCGCGCCAGAGCGCGCAGTCTGGCGCGCAGAAGTCAGGCACGCGCGTCATGACGCACCGGACACTGAACAGTGGATGTCCGGTGCGCCACCGGACATCCAGGCGGGCCCAGTGTCAGAGCTCCAACGGTCGGAACCCTAACGTTCGGGTGACGTGGCTGGCGCACCGGACTGTCCGGTGTGCACCGGACTGTCCGGTGCACCATGCGACAGACAGCCTCCACCCAAACGGCTAGTTTGGTGGTTGGGGCTATAAATACCCCCAACCACCTCACATTCAAGTCATCCAAGTTTTCCCACTTCAACTACTTACAAGAGCTCTATCATTCAATTCTAGACACACCAAAGTGATCAAATCCTCTTCAAACTCCACACAACGCCCTAGTGATTAGTGAGAGAGATTTGCTTGTGTTCTTTCGAGCTCTTGCACTTGGATTGCTTTCTTTCCTCTTTGATTCTTCATTGCGATCAAACTCACTTGTAATTGAGACAAGAGACACCAATCTTGTGGTGGTCCTTGTGGGAACTTTGTGTTCCAAGTGATTGAGAAGAAAAGCTCACTCGGTCCGAGGGACCGTTTGAGAGAGGGAAAGGGTTGAAAGAGACCCGGTCTTTGTGACCACCTCAACGGGGAGTAGGTTTGTGAGAACCGAACCTCGGTAAAACAAATCCGCGTGTCACACACTTCATTCGCTTGTGATTTGTTTTGCGCCCTCTCTCTCGGACTCATTATTATTTCTAACGCTAACCCGTCTCGTAGTTGTGTTTATATTTGTAAATTTCAGTTTCGCCCTATTCACCCCCCTCTAGGCGACTTTCAATTGGTATCAGAGCCCGGTGCTTCATTAGAGCCTAACCGCTCGAAGTGATGTCGGGAGATCACACCAAGAGGGAGATGGAGACCGGCGACAAGCCGACTACGAGTCACGGGAGCACTTCATCGGAAGAGTCCCGCACTAAGAGGAAGGAGAAGAGGAAGGACTCCTCCAAAGGGAAGGAGAAAAGATCTTCTTCACATCACAAAGAGAAGAAGGAAAAATCCTCTTCCCACAAGCCGCATCGGAGTGGGGACAAGAAAAAGAGGATGAGGAAGGTGGTCTACTACGAGACCGATTCTTCATCGACATCCACCTCCGGCTCCGACGCGGCGTCCGTCACTTCTAAGCGCCAAGAGCGCAAGAAGTATAGTAAGATCCCCTTACGCTATCCTCGCGTTTCTAAACATGCACCTTTGCTTTCCGTCCCATTAGGCAAACCACCAACGTTTGATGGTGAAGACTATGCTAGGTGGAGTGATTTAATGCGATTTCATCTAACCTCACTCCACAAAAGTATATGGGATGTTGTTGAGTTTGGTGTACAGGTACCATCCGTAGGGGATGAAGACTATGATACGGACGAAGTGACCCAAATCGAGCACTTCAACTCCCAAGCCACAACCATACTCCTCGCCTCTCTAAGTAGAGAGGAATATAACAAGGTGCAAGGGTTGAAGAGTGCGAAGGAGATTTGGGACCTACTCAAGACCGCGCACGAGGGTGATGAACTCACCAAAATCACCAAGCGGGAAACGATCGAGGGGGAGCTCGGTCGTTTTCGTCTTCGCCAAGGGGAGGAGCCACAAGATATGTACAACCGGCTCAAAACCTTGGTGAACCAAGAGCGCAACCTCGGGAGCAAGAAGTGGGACGACCACGAGGTGGTTAAGGTTATTCTAAGATCTCTCATTTTCCTTAACCCCACTCAAGTTCAATTAATTCGTGGTAATCCTAGATACACACTAATGACTCCCGAGGAAGTAATCAGGAATTTTGTGAGCTTTGAATGTATGATTAAAGGCTCAAAGAAGATCAACGAGCTTGATGAACCCTCCACGTCCGAAGCACAACCGGTGGCATTTAAGGCGACGGAGGAGAAGAAGGAGGAGTCTACACCGAGTAGACAACCAATTGACGCCTCCAAGCTCAACAATGAGGAGATGGCTTTAATTATCAAAAGTTTTTGCCAAATCCTCAAGCAACGGAAGGGGAAGGATTACAAATCCCGTTCCAAGAAGGTTTGCTACAAGTGTGGTAAGCCCGGTCACTTTATTGCTAAATGTCCATTATCAAGTGACAGTGACAGGGATAATGACAAGAAGGGCAAGAGGAGAGAAAAGAAGAGGTACCACAAGAAGAAGGGCGGCGATGCCCACGTGTGCCGCGAGTGGAACTCCGACGAGAGCTCCACCGACTCCTCCTCCGACGACGAGGACGCCGCCAACATCGCCGTCACCAAAGGACTCCTCTTCCCCAACATCGGCCACAAGTGCCTCATGGCAAAGGACGACAAAAAGAAGAAGGTTAAATCTAAATCCTCCACTAAATATGAGTCTTCTAGTGATGAAAATGCTAGTGATGAGGAGGATAACTTGCGTACCCTTTTGCCAACCTTAACATGGAACAAAAGGAAAAATTAAATGAATTAATTAGTGCTATTCATGAAAAGGATGACCTTTTGGATTCCCAAGAGGACTTCCTAATTAAGGAAAACAAGAAACATGTTAAGGTTAAAAATGCTTATGCTCTAGAAATAGAAAAATGTCAAAAACTATCTAGTGAGCTAAGCGCTTGCCATGACACTATTGCCAACCTTAGAAATGAAAATGCTAAATTAATTGCTAAGGTTGATTCTCATGTTTGTAATGTTTCAACTTCCAATCCTAGAGATGATAATGTTGATTTACTTGCTAGGATTGATGAGGTGAATATTTCTCTTGCTAGCCTTAGAGATGAGAATGAGAAATTGTTTGCTAAGGCTAAAGAATTAGATGTTTGCAATGTTACAATTTCCAATCTTAGAGATAACAATGATATTTTGCGTGCTAAGATTGTTGAACTTAATTCTTGCAAACCCTCTACATCTACTATTGAGCATGTGTCTATTTGTGCTAGATGTAGAGATATTGATATTGATGCGATTCATGATCACATGGCTTTAATTAAACAACAAAATGATCATATAGCATTATTAGATGCTAAAATTGCCGAGCATAACTTAGAAAATGAAAAGTTTAAATTTGCTAGAAGTATGCTCTATAATGGGAGACGCCCTGGCATTAAGGATGGCATTGGCTTCCAAAAGGGAGACAATGCCAAACTTAGTGCCCCTCCTAAAAATTTGTCTAACTTTGTTAAGGGCAAGGCTCCCATGCCTCAGGATAACGAGGGTTACATTTTGTACCCTGCCGGTTATCCCGAGAGCAAAATTAGGAGAATTCATTCTAGGAAGTCTCACTCTGGCCCTAACCATGCTTTTATATATAAGGGTGAGACATCTAGCTCTAGGCAACCAACCCGTGCTAAGTTGCCTAGAAAGAAAACTCCTAGTGCATCAAATGATCATGGCATTTCATTTAAAACCTTTGATGCATCTTATGTTTTGACTAACAAATCCGGCAAGGTAGTTGCCAAGTTTGTTGGGGGCAAACACAAGGGCTCCAAGACTTGTGTTTGGGTACCCAAAGTTCTTGTTTCTAATGCCAAAGGACCCAAAACCGTTTGGGTACCTAAAGTCAAGAACTAAACTTGTTTTGTAGGTTTATGCATCCGGGGGCTCAAGTTGGATCATCGACAGCGGGTGCACAAACCACATGACAGGGGAGAAGAAGATGTTCTCCTCCTACGAGAAAAACCAAGATCCCCAACGAGCTATCAAATTCGGGGATGGAAACCAAGGTTTGGTCAAAGGTTTGGGTAAAATAGCTATATCTCCTGACCATTCCATTTCCAATGTTTTTCTTGTAGATTCTTTAGATTACAATTTGCTTTCCGTTTCGCAATTATGTCAAACGGGCTACAACTGTCTATTTACTAATATAGGTGTCACTGTCTTTAGAAGAAGTGATGATTCAATAGCTTTTAAGGGAGTGTTAGAGGGTCAGCTATACTTGGTAGATTTTGATAGAGCTGAACTCGACACTTGCTTAATTGCTAAGACTAACATGGGTTGGCTCTGGCACCGCCGACTAGCCCATGTTGGAATGAAGAAACTTCATAAGCTTCTAAAGGGAGAGCACATTTTAGGACTAACAAATGTTCATTTTGAGAAAGACAGGATTTGTAGCGCATGCCAAGCCGGGAAGCAAGTTGGCACTCATCATCCACACAAGAACATCATGACAAGTGACAGGCCACTAGAGCTCCTACACATGGATTTATTCAGCCCGATCGCTTACATAAGCATCGACGGGAGTAAGTACTGTCTAGTTATTGTGGATGATTATTCTCGCTTCACTTGGGTGTTCTTTTTGCAGGAAAAATCTCATACCCAAGAGACCTTAAAGGGATTCTTGAGATGAGCTCAAAATGAGTTCGGCTTAAGGATCAAGAAAATCAGAAGCGACAATGGGACGGAGTTCAAGAACTCACAAATAGAAGGCTTCCTTGAGGAGGAGGGCATCAAGCATGAGTTCTCTTCTCCCTACACTCCACAACAAAATGGTGTAGTGGAGAGGAAGAATCAAACTCTATTGGACATGGCAAGAACCATGCTTGATGAGTACAAGACACCGGATCAGTTTTGGGCCGAGGTGGTCAACACCGCTTGCTACGCCATCAACCGGTTATATCTGCACCGAATCCTCAAGAAGACATCCTATGAACTCCTAACCGGTAAAAAGCCCAATATTTTATATTTTAGAGTTTTTGGTAGCAAATGCTTTATTCTTGTTAAAAGAGGTAGAAAATCTAAATTTGCTCCTAAAACTGTAGAAGGCTTTTTACTAGGATATGATTCAAACACAAGGGCATATAGAGTCTTTAACAAGTCCTCAGGACTAGTTGAAGTTTCTTGTGACGTTGTGTTTGATGAGACTAACGGCTCTCAAGTAGAGCAAGTTGATCTTGATGAGATAGGTGAAGAACAGGCTCCGTGCATCGCGCTAAGGAACATGTCCATTGGGGATGTGTGCCCTAAGGAATCCGAAGAGCCTCCACATGCACAAGATCAACCATCCTCCTCCACGCAAGCATCTCCACCAACTCAAAATGAGGACGAGGCTCAAGTTGATGAAGAAGAAGATCAAAGAGATGAGCCACCTCAAGATGACGACAATAATCAAGGGGGAGATACAAATGATCAAGACAAGGAGGATGAAGAACCAAGGCCGCCACACCCAAGAGTCCACCAAGCAATACAACGAGATCACCCCGTCGACACCATCCTAGGCGACATTCATAAGGGGGTAACCACTCGATCTCGTGTTGCACATTTTTGTGAGCATTACTCTTTTGTTTCCTCTATTGAGCCACACAGGGTAGAGGAAGCACTCCAAGATTCGGATTGGGTGGTGGCGATGCAAGAGGAGCTCAACAATTTCACAAGGAACGAGGTATGGCATTTAGTTCCACGTCCTAACCAAAATGTTGTAGGAACCAAGTGGATCTTCCGCAACAAGCAAGAAGAGCATGGTGTGGTGACAAGGAACAAAGCTCGACTCGTGGCCAAGGGGTATTCACAAGTCGAAGGTTTGGATTTTGGTGAAACCTATGCACCCGTAGCTAGGCTTGAGTCCATTCGCATATTATTGGCCTATGCTACTTACCATGGCTTCAAGCTTTATCAAATGGACGTGAAGAGTGCCTTCCTCAATGGACCAATCAAGGAGGAGGTCTATGTTGAGCAACCTCCTGGCTTTGAAGATAGTGAGTACCCTAACCATGTCTATAGGCTCTCTAAGGCGCTTTATGGGCTCAAGCAAGCCCCAAGAGCATGGTATGAATGCCTAAGAGATTTCCTTATTGCTAATGGCTTCAAAGTCGGCAAAGCCGATCCTACTTTATTCACTAAAACTCTTGACAATGATTTGTTCGTATGCCAAATTTATGTTGATGATATTATATTTGGGTCTACTAACGAATCTACATGTGAAGAATTTAGCAGGATCATGACAAAGAAATTCGAGATGTCTATGATGGGGGAGTTGAAGTATTTCTTAGGATTTCAAGTGAAGCAACTCCAAGAGGGCACCTTCATTAGTCAAACGAAGTACACTCAAGACATTCTAACCAAGTTTGGAATGAAGGATGCCAAGCCCATCAAGACACCCATGGGAACCAATGGGCATCTCGACCTCGACACGGGAGGTAAATCCGTCGATCAAAAGGTATACCGGTCGATGATTGGTTCATTACTCTATTTATGCGCATCTCGACCGGACATTATGCTTTCCATATGCATGTGTGCAAGATTCCAAGCCGACCCTAAGGAATCACACCTTACGGCCGTAAAACGAATCTTGAGATATTTGGCTTATACTCCTAAGTTTGGGCTTTGGTACCCTCGGGGATCCACATTTGATTTAATTGGTTATTCGGATGCCGATTGGGCGAGGTGTAAGATTAATAGAAAGAGCACATCGGGGACTTGCCAGTTCTTGGGAAGATCCTTGGTGTCTTGGGCTTCAAAGAAGCAAAATTCGGTCGCTCTTTCTACCGCCGAAGCCGAGTATATTGCCGCAGGCCACTGTTGCGCGCAATTGCTTTGGATGAGGCAAACCCTGCGGGACTACGGTTACAAACTAACCAAAGTTCCTCTTCTATGTGATAATGAGAGTGCAATCCGCATGGCGGATAATCCCGTTGAGCATAGCCGCACTAAACACATAGCCATTCGGTATCATTTTCTTAGGGATCACCAACAAAAGGGGGATATCGAGATTTCATACATTAACACTAAAGATCAATTAGCCGATATCTTTACCAAGCCTCTTGATGAACAAACTTTTACCAAACTTAGGCATGAGCTCAATATTCTTGATTCTAGGAATTTATTTTGCTAATTTGCACACATAGCTCATAAATATACCTTTGATCATGTCCCTTTTATATATGCTATGACTAATGTGTTTTCAAGTGTATTTCAAACCAAGTCATAGGTATATTGAAAGGGAATAGGAGTCTTCGGCAAAGACAAAGGCTTCCACTCCACTCTACTACTCATCCTTCGCCGTCGCTCCGCATCACTCTCCATCTTTGGTATAATCTTCACTCATATGTTTTATTTGCCAAAGGGGAGAAAATAATTAGGAAAGGGCCTATATTTCATTCCAAGTATCCGTTTTTGGCGATTCATGCCAAAGGGGGAGAAAGTATTGGCCCAAAGCAAAAGGACCGCACCACCACCCTAATTTTAAAAATTGATGATTTTCAATTGGAAAATTTCAAATTAGTATCTCTTTGTGTTCTAAAGGGGGAGAAAGTAGCATTTTCAAAATTGATATCTTAAAACCCTCTTGAACACTAAGAGGAGAATTTATTCGAGGGGGAGTTTTTGTTTTAGTCAAGGAAAAGCATTTGACTATCTTGCAAAAGGTTTTTGAAAAGAATTTACAAAAGAATTTGCAAAAACAAAACTTGTGGTGCAAGCGTGGTCCAAAATGTTAAAAATAAAGAAACAATCCATGCACATATAGAAAGTAATATTTATTGGCTCAATTCTAAGCAAGCTTTGCACTTGCATATGCAAACTAGTTCAATTATGCACTTCCATATTTGCTTTGGTTTGTGTTGGCATCAATCACCAAAAAGGAGGAGATTGAAAGGGATTTAGGCTTACACCTATTTCCTATAACTAATTTTGGTGGTTGAATTGCCCAACACAAATAATTGGACTAACTAGTTTGCCCAAGTTTATAAGTTCTACAGGTACCAAAGGTTCACCATAAGCCAATAAAAAGATCAAGAGAAAGGGTTCAAACAAAGGAGCAAGGGCCAACCGAAGGCACCCTGGACTGGTGCACCGGACTGTCCGGTGCACCAGGGAAGGTCGACCTCAAACTCTTCACCTTCGGGAATTCTCGGAGCCGGCACGCTATAATTCAACGGACTGTCCGGTGTACACCAGACAGTGTCCGGTGCTCCAAGAGGACGTGGCTCCGAACTCGGCAGCCTCGGGAATTCACTTCGGCTGCTCCGCTATAATTCACCGGACATGTCCGGTGTACACCGGACTGTCCGGTGTAACTGCGGAGCAATGGCTACTTTGGCGCCAACGGTCACCTGCAGGCACATTAAATGCGCGCCAGAGCGCGCAGTCTGGCGCGCAGAAGTCAGGCACGCGCGTCATGACGCACCGGACACTGAACAGTGGATGTCCGGTGCGCCACCGGACATCCAGGCGGGCCCAGCGTCAGAGCTCCAACGGTCGGAACCCTAACGTTCGGGTGACGTGGCTGGCGCACCGGACTGTCCGGTGCACCATGCGACAGACAGCCTCCACCCAAACGGCTAGTTTGGTGGTTGGGGCTATAAATACCCCCAACCACCTCACATTCAAGTCATCCAAGTTTTCCCACTTCAACTACTTACAAGATCTCTAGCATTCAATTCTAGACACACCAAAGTGATCAAATCCTCTTCAAACTCCACACAACGCCCTAGTGATTAGTGAGAGAGATTTGCTTGTGTTCTTTCGAGCTCTTGCGCTTGGATTGCTTTCTTTCCTCTTTGATTCTTCATTGCGATCAAACTCACTTGTAATTGAGACAAAAGACACCAATCTTGTGGTGGTCCTTGTGGGAACTTTGTGTTCCAAGTGATTGAGAAGAAAAGCTCACTCGGTCCGAGGGACCGTTTGAGAGAGGGAAAGGGTTGAAAGAGACCCGGTCTTTGTGACCACCTCAACGGGGAGTAGGTTTGCGAGAACCGAACCTCGGTAAAACAAATCCGCGTGTCACACACTTCATTCGCTTGATGCCCAATGACGGCTTGGTACGCTGAGTGTTTTAGCCGGCTGCTTCTGAGTAGTAATGTGATGCGACGGCGAGTGTAATCATATCCTTCGCGCTGTTGACTGGAGTCCCAATGGGTGTTGTGTTGCGTGAAACGGCGTCCGCCGCCTGATGTGTCTTCAGACGGGTTGGAGTGCTTATTGAATGCTTTGCGACTGTTCAGTGACCACTGTTGGAGGTGAGCGGTTGCCTTCTTTTCCTATAAATAGTGCCCTTGCCTGTCTGATTTTTTCACATCTCTCGCTGTTCTCCATTGCCTGCTTTCTCTCTTCTATCTGCATTTCCACCATGGGCAAGAAACGCAAGCGCGAACCAACTCCTCCGTCTGAGGATTTCGGTGACTCGGAGTATTCAGAGGAGGAGTTCTCCTCTGAATCCGAGGGGTCTCCGGCTCCCATCCCCCTGCGTGAGTCGTCTGACGACTCAGACGACTCCCAGGGGCTCGCGGCGGAGGTCTGGACGTACATCCGGGCCGTCGAGCGCTCCGGGCTCGAGGGCTCGGATGAGTCGGAGTACTCCTCGGATGAGGAGGACTCGGACGGTGGCGGCGAGGACGAGGACGGCGACGACGACGATGACGACGAAGGCGGTGGCGGCGGTGACGGTGACGGCAGCGGCAGGGGCGGCAACGGCGGCAGCAAGGACGGCGACGGCGACGGCGGCGGCAGCAGGGGCAGCGACGGCAGCGGCAGGGGCGGCAGCGGCGGCAGCAACAACAGGGCCAGTGGCTAGATGCCACTGATTCTTTAGATGTTAGTATAGTATAGTTAGAATAATGTAGTAGTATTTAGTAGTGTAGAGTAGTATAGTGCAGTGTAGTAGTAGTAGTAGTAGTATAATGTAATGTAGCAGTAGCAGTAATAGGGAAGCATCAACTCATAATGAGTTGATTTGTTAGTATGATATCTTCCCTTTTAATGAAGAAATGATGTTGGCTTCCCTTTGTTGATGTCCATGACTCAAAGTTCTTGAATCATTCCTCTTCCCGCTTTTTTCATGAAGTTGACTCCTTTGGAATAGTAGGTGAATAACTCGGACATCATATCGACGCTTTTAGAAGTAGCCGCCGAGCGACTTGTAGATGATGTCAGGGTTTTAGAGATAACTGCCGAGCGACTGAACGTAATGTCGGAGTTTTAGAGTTAACCGCCGAGTAACTTGAAGGCGATGTTGGAGTTTTAGAGATAACTGCCGAATAACTTGGGGGCGACGTCGGCGTTTTAGAGGTAACGCCGAGTAACTCGAAGGCGATGTCGGAGTTTTAGAGGTAACGCCGAGCGACTGAATACGACGTCAGAGTTTTAGAGTTAACTGCCGAGTAACTTGAAGGCGATGTCGGCGTTTTAGAAATAACTGCCGAGTAACTTGAAGGCGACGTCAGCGTTTTAGAAATAACTGCCGAGTAACTTGAGGGCGACGTCGGCGTTTTAGAGGTAACGCCGAGTAACTCGAAGGCGATGTCGGAGTTTTAGAGGTAACGCCGAGCGACTGAATACGATGTCGGAGTTTTAGAGTTAACTGCCGAGCGACCGAACACGATGTCGGAGTTTTAGAGTTAACCGCCGAGTAACTTGAAGGCGATGTTGGAGTTTTAGAGATAACTGCCGAATAACTTGGGGGCGACGTCGGCGTTTTAGAGGTAACGCCGAGTAACTCGAAGGCGATGTCGGAGTTTTAGAGGTAACGCCGAGCGACTGAATACGACGTCGGAGTTTTAGAGTTAACTGCCGAGTAACTTGAAGGCGACGTCGGTGTTTTAGAAATAACTGCCGAGTAACTTGAAGGCGACGTCGGCGTTTTAGAAATAACTGCCGAGTAACTTGAGGGCGACGTCGGTGTTTTAGAGGTAACGCCGAGTAACTCGAAGGCGATGTCGGAGTTTTAGAGGTAACGCCGAGCGACTGAATACGACGTCGGAGTTTTAGAGTTAACTGCCGAGCGACCGAACACGATGTCGGAGTTTTAGAGTTAACTGCCGAGCGACTGAACGCGATGTCGGAGTTTTAGAGTTAACTGCCGAGCGATAGCGGGCTACGTGGGCAACTTTGAGGTTAATAGCCGAGTGATGATGTGGCGCGCCGGTGCTTTGGAACTAAATGCCGCGTGCTGACTGGGCGCTTTTTGAAACGGTATCTGGCTCGAGAATATCCCATAAGTGCTGCGCTTTTAGCCGCCTCTGCTTTCCGTGCCCTAGTTCTTGCCTTCTCGCTTCCAAATCCTCTCCGCATTCCGCCTCCTACTCTGCTCGCCGGTAGAATCGAGATGGCGCCCAAGAGGAAAACCTCGAGTTCGTCTGCCATGGTGATTCCTCCAATCGATCCCAACAGCCAGTTGCCTTTCGCAGGTAACCACATGTCCGTCATTTCTGAGTCCGAACTTCTCCACCTTGTGTCCATCGGGGTTCTTCCTCCGAAGGAACTCTGCTCTTGGCGGATTTGCCATGGGGTTACTGCCCCAACTGAGGATACCCATGAGTTCGTCATTTATGCCCCTTTCCTTCTCCGCGGCCTTGGCCTTCCCATTTCTCCCTTTTTCCGCGGCCTCCTTGATTTCTACCATATTAACTTGACCCATTTGAATCCCAATTCTATCCTGCAAATCTCCATTTTCGTTCATTTATGTGAAGCCTTTCTTGGCGTGCTACCTCATTTCGGGTTGTGGAAGTATTTGTATCACTGTCGCCCCGGGATGGCCGGGGGACAACATCAATTGGTTGGAGGTGCCAGCTTGGAGATGCGCCGCGGGAGGAAGACGGAGTATCTCGAAATCCCTCTCAAAGATAGTATCAAAGGGTGGCGCTTGGAGTGGTTCATAGTTGAGAATTGTGGAAACTCTCTCCCCCCCGGTCGGGAAGACAGCCGGATGTTCGCACCCCAAGCTGGACCGAGTCTCCCACAGATCAGGAGGTAACTTAGGCAGGTGCTTTGCTTGCTGAAGTTGGATTGCTGAAAGAGAGGGGTCTCACCGCTAAAGCCGTGGTTGCTGATTTTGTCTTCAAGAATATTCAGCCGTTAAAAGACAGGGCATACCCAGCTTATCTGTATCGAGGCCTAGCCGACTCAACTCGGGTCACTAACAGAAGAATTCCCTCTACGGACCTGGTGAGCCGACTTGAGATGATCTTTAGAGGCAAAGTGTCAAATGTTGGTGCCCCCGTGGCATTCTCAGCTTGGAACTTGCCTCCTCCCAAAGCCTTCACTCTTTTTGTGTCGAATCCTCCTGCTACTGACGGCAGTTTGGGCCTTAGAGTGCGGCCCTCTGCTGAAGAAGTTAGTGCCTTGGTTGCCACACTCGGGGGAATTCCTGATGATGAACGGCAGGTCTATTTTGAGGTGCCCCTAAACCCTAGTGATGCGGAGATAAATGCCATGCTTGATTTGTTGGCTGAGGACTCTTCTGACGCTGCTCCTGCTGGGGCATTGGTGGTGGCGCCCCTCCCAGAGGCTGGTACGACCTTAGATACTCAGAAACCTGCTGGTACTCGCCCGAGGCGCCCTTGCCGAGCCAATCCATCTGATCCTTCTACTGATGAATAGAAAAAGAAAAGGAGACGCCTCCGGCAAGTACCCAGTTTGGGTCGGGACGTTGGTACCTCGTTTCCTGATGCTGAAGAAGTGCCTGCGACTGAATTTACTGACGCTGATCCCAATGGGTGTACCCAGTCTGTTGCTGATCCCGATGGGTGTACCGAATCAGTTGCTGATCCCAATGGGGGTGCTGCATGTGTTGCTAATGTGGATGATGAGGAGGGAGAAGATGAAGTTCCTTTGACTCGGAAAAAACAGTCGGCAATTCATCGCTAGCGGTGAAAGTAGTGGAGTTCCCTCTCCTGCTTTGTCTGCTCTCATTGGTCTGCAAGAACTGTCCCTGGCCAATTTTGATCAGACTCTCGAGGATATGGTTCCGGAGGATTTGTTATCGGAGCCAGCAGATGATGGTGTGATGGAGGTTTGCGCTGATGTGCTTGATGCTGGGTTGAGGTCATCCCGTGCCTCGTCGACCTTAGAGCGCGATCTTGAGGATCGGGAGACTAACTTGGGTCGTCCTGGTCTCATGGAAGTAATTGAGGGCCCATCAGCCTTAGAGGTGGCTACCGCGGAGAGCTTGGACCCCAAGGATGGTGTTGACACGTGCCCAGCCCCCGAGAATGTTGTCGGGGATGACTTGATCCGGGTGGGAAGTGCAAGCCACTGCCCAGCCCCCGAGGGTGCTGCCGGGAGTGATCCGGCTCAAGTGGGCAGTGCAAACTATGACCCAGCCCTCGAGGATGTCCGAGCGGGGTCTTTCTCTGGTACTTCCATGGACGTTCATGCGGGGTCGTCTCCACACTCCGGCTGTATGGTGGTAGCCCAAACCTTGGACCAGGGAGTCGCTTTAGAGGATAGCGTCCCCACTGACCGAGTGTTGGGTTCTGTTGATGGTACCGAATTGATTCCTGCTGGTTCGTTGCAAGCTGCTTCGGGCGGTGGCCTTATGCCTGGTTATCAATTGATCTCTCCTAATTTGGGGATCCCTTCATTCTTTTCCAACCTCCAGGTACTGTGATGTATTTTAGCTTGGATTTTTACATTACACGAACTGGTGTCATTACATTCATCTGCTCTCCTCATCAGGCTTTGGTGGATGGGATGGCTAGCCAGTTGAGGCTACAGGGTGCTTCTATCCCAGAAGTAGCTTCATCACTTGCATGTTGGAATCTAGTGTCACTTCAACATCGTGTCTCTGAATTGGAAGCAACCAACGCTGGTTAGTGCCCTTTTGCTTCTCTTTGCCTTCACTGTAGACTGCTTTACATTTTGACCCTTATTTTGTTTGATTGTCTCCTGCTAGGTATGACTCAGCAGATTTCCACTCTTGAAGAAAAACATTCCCGAGATCAGGCTGAATTGGCCCAGCGATGCACTGATTTTGAGGAAAAGTACTCTCAAAGTCAGATTGAGCTGGGTCAGGTCTCCGCTGCCTTAGATGACGCCAATGCACTGAGTTCTTCTCTTCATGCTCAGCTCGACTCTGAAAAGGTGATTTATGAAACTGCGATTTGCCTTGTTGTGCTGCCATTACTTGCTTGGTGTTTGAGGGAGTTGACTTTTGTTTGCAGGAAGAAAAACGTATCCTTGCTGCTTCTCGAGACAATCTTGAAAGATTGTATCGTGATTCTAGCAACTCGCTGACTATCTTGGAGAGAAGTCATCGCTTCACCATGGAAGAGTTAGACCACCAACGCTGTAAGCTGCAGGAATCCATGGATGAAGTAACCCGGCTCAAGCAGTTGATATCAGCAAAGGACGCTACTATCAAAGAGCTCAGAGTTTCCAAGAAATCCATCGCCCAAGAGTTAGAAACTGCTCAGCTAGCTGCCAAGGTTGCCGAAGAAACTTCTGTTACTCTCAGAGCCCAGCGTGATAGAGCCATGGACAAGGCTATTCGGGCGAGGCGAATCTTGATGAGGAGACCCGGCGTGGTTGTTCCCGAAGATATAAGGGCTGATGTGAATGCCGCCCCTGATTCCTCGAGTCGTCCTTCCTCCTCGATTGCTCCTGAGAAAAACATCACGAAATAGAGAGACACTTTGCGTGCTTCGAACGCGCGGTTAGCATGGTCAGACATTTGCTAGAGGACGTCACTTCAGTATTTGGACAATATTGTTGTTTTCACATTGTTTCAGAATTCATCAGTTCGTAAATTTGTAGTAGTAAAATGATGTACGATGGTTTTGAAATTTGCTTGCGAGTTGTAGAAGCCATCTTTATATGAGTAATTGTGATCACGCCAAATCGCCTTAAGTCGCTGCTGACTTAAGTCGATTGCTTCTGTTAATAGGGCGTAGTGGTCACCCTGAGTTGCGTAGGCGCGAGCATGTTGCACCGGCTTAAGTTGCTGCCGACTTAAGCCGATTGCTCTTTGGCAGGGTATAGTGGTCACCCCGAGTTAAGTTAGCGTGAGCATGTTGCACCGGCTTAAGCTGCTGCCAACTTAAACCGATTGCTCCGTTGGCAGGGTATAGTGGTCACCCCAAGTTAAGTTAGCTTGAGCATGTTGCACCGACTTAAGTCGCTGCCGACTTAAATCGATTGCTCCGTTGGCAGGGTATAGTGGTCACCCCAAGTTAAGTTAGCTTGAGCATGTTGCACCGGCTTAAGTCGCTGCCGACTTAAACCGATTGCTCCGTTGGCAGGGCATAGTGGTCACCCCGGGTTAAGTTAGCGCGAGCATGTTGCACCGGCTTAAGTCATTGCCGACTTAAACCGATAGCTCCGTTAGCGGGGCATAGTGGTCACCCCGAGTCAAGTAAGCGTGAGCATGTCGCACCGCCTTAAGTCATTGCCGACTTAAGCCGATTGCTCCGTTAGCGGGGCATAGTGGTCACCCCGAGTTAAATAAGAATGCAAGTCTGTGACACCCCAGGTGTCTATTTCGGGTTATGTCGAAGGATTTATCCTAATCTTGGATGCTCAGTAAAAATTTCTATTCTCGATCGTGCCTATCTCTGTTTATCAGGCTTTCTCTCGGAAGTTCACCGAATTCAGAGTTAATCGATCGCGAGAAACAACCAATTTCGGAGCGTGTTAAAACTTTTAATTCTCGGAACTCATGCAGACTCGAAGATCATTCTCGAATTTTAAATCTCATCTGAAGCTCTTTAAATCAAACCCTCAACGACTGTTATCTGATCTGAGCCCAAATCTAGCTCCTCGAACTTCGATCTATGTTCGACTATTTTATCCAGGTCCGTTTTCTCCAACGGGATACTCAGTATGTCGCCCTCTAATTAATTCTTATCCGACTCGACTTCATACCTCTGTGTTCGATCCCGATTTAAAAATCGACATCGGCGATAATTTTAAACGTCGCGGTTTGTCTCCTTCAATCAAAAATCCGAAAGCCGGCCGTATCTCAAGGCGATTTATTTTCGAATCACGCGTAGGTAATTATTCTCGAGCGAAATCAAATTAGACTCTTTGCCGAATTAATCGCTCAATCTTTCGTTCGTCCGAACTCCAGCTCGCTCTGTTTTTACACAAACGACTTCCGCGAGAGCATTTTTATTCGGAAAAATAATTTAGCGTAGCCCGATTCGTGTTTTGGGCCAGCCCAACCCAGCCCATTTGAAACCCTAACCCTAGGGTTTCTCTATAAATATGGACCCCTCTCCCTTGCCCTTGGCTGTTTTACATTCCCACCCCTCTAAATTTTTCAGCCGCCACTCTCTTCCTCCTTCTCCCTCGCGCAGGTCTGCTCCAGCCGACTCCCTATCTTCTCCCCCACGGCGGCCAGCAGAGAGCTCAGTCAGCAGCCATGGCATCCTCCCCTTCTTCCCCATGGAAGCCAACTCCATCTCCATGCTCCCTCCCTAGCCGAGCACCTCCAGCAGCCATGGCTGAGTTTCTTTCCCCCCTGATGTTCCTCTGCGCGCGGGAGCTCCCTGGGCCGACCTCGGCGAGCTCCATGTCCATGGGCGATGCAGCAGCTCCATTTCCTCCATGGCCATGGCGCCCCCCCTCTTCCCTGCCAGCGGCCAGGAAATGCCCAGGAACAACACCCTCCTCTGCCCAGCGCCCTTTCTGCACGGCGTTCGGCAGCAAAGAGTTTTTTTTTCTTTTCCTTCCCTGCGCGCAGGAGCTCATTAGGAGCATGCCGACGCCCCTCCTCTCTGGTTTTGCTTGAGCAGGGTGCTGCCACTCTATGGCATTTGTTTTCCTCCCTCCTCGCTGTCCAAATTTTAGAGCCACATCGGGATGCCGTGGTGCCTCTCTAGCTCCTCCTTAAGCGCCCAACAGCCCCCTCCATGCAATCCATGGTCGACCCTTGCAGCAGCGTTTCCCTGCAGTCCTACGCTGCGCACACTCTGCAGGTGCTCGACAAAATGCCTGTGAGAGGCTTGGTGTCGTAGACAGCCCCGCCCATGACGCCGTCGACCCTCGGTGAGAAACCAGCTGTCCTCGCTGTTCTTTCGGTGTTTATGGTGTTCGATGAACTGTCGTCAACAAATTTTTGTATTATCGCAGCCACCATCAAAGTCGCGCTCCGCGCCTTGCAGTTCGACAAAATGCCGAGCCATGTGGACAGTCCATGCGGCTAAATCCCGACTCGTTCAGGTTGAATCCATGTGATTGACTTACTTGCACATTTGTCATTGTCATGTAGATATATGTGTGTGAATATGTTGTATGCGAATTAAAATTCCTGGACGGGAAAGTGGTATGCGTAGTTGTGTTTGCGATTGGAATGCCAACAAGTGTTGTGTGCCTGCAATGGTCCATTTGTGCGTCGTAGGGATTGGTCGCAGATGTATTAATTGTTTGATTAAACACATCGTCGTAAAGTAGTGTGTTAGCTGTGGTAAATTTAATAAAGCGTAAAACATGCTGGGTAATTTCTGCGGTCGGCCAATGAGTTAGTCTAAGATAATTATATTTTATGTATTCATCGTTGGTGAAGGTTAGAGTGGGTTGAAAATGTAAACTATGCGACATGTTATTGGTGTTTGAAGACGAGATGTGCAAATAATCAGTTTGGTGTTTCACTCGTCTAGTCGATAAATGTTGTTATAAATAATTGCGCTAAAACTTGGTCATAAGAGTGCAGTGGGCACGTGGTGTAGGTTGGATGTGATAAGTAGATTGGAAGTGTGGGTTTGTTGAGCACTGTATTGTTGAAAGGGTATATCGAAGTGCATGGTAGTGGTAATTGCATCAAGTTAATCGGTAGTGTCTCGAGTGCACGCTGCCACATGGTGGTATGCGGGACGGGAAAATATAAGGTGTGCTCGACACGAAAGTTCGGTCGGTGTAGGTAGAAATTGTTTTTGCTTAACTAGAGAGGTGGTGACACGCCAAAGTAGTCATCGCTTTCTCGATATTTATAAGTCGAATAGAGTCGATACATATTATGTGTTCGTTAAGTTATGCTTCACATATAATGTGTGATTGTGCTCACGGATTCGAGTAGACACTTCAAGCAAGTCAAGTAGGTTTGTGGTGTAAGTTGTGTAATGGAGTTAATTGTTTTAGGATAATTATTGAAATGCTCTGTTCGTATGATAAACATGCATGTGTTCATGATTGGGAAGTAAATGCATGGTGATTGTGAGTTGGAGACTAGTAGTTTACGATTCGTATGTTTTGGTCGGTGTGCGAAAATACTTGTGAATATGAATGTTTATAAAAATGTTGTAGTGTATGTGGTGTCTCGGATTTTGATAATAATAGACAAGCCGACGTGTATGTTATTTAGCGGGCTATGTCGTTGCTCTAGTTAGCCGAATTGTTAGATATGTTGGTTAAGCTCGTAATCGAGGAATTGCTTGTTATGGCCTAAATGCGCATGGTTACAGTTGCGGGTAAAAATTAGTAGTGTTCATGTGATGCCCAAGTTAAACTGCGAAATTACTATGTGAAGAGCGCATCGATAAACACATATATGTCGGGTAAGATTATTGTGGTAGATGCGTTGCTAATTGTGTATGACAATTCTAGTGCACAAAATGAATTGTATAAAATTGGTAAGTCTACTTGTTGGTCCTAATTTGATTGTTTCAACTTTAACAAATGGTAAGGTGTTAAAATAATTCAAGTCTTTAGAACGCGGCAATTTTTAAGTGAATAGGAGCTGAATTTTATTAGTTGTTGTTTTTGGGCTGCACATACTGTTTTCGTCGCGCTGTATGTTTGATTGGCTAAATTATGTTTTCTGTAAAAACGTTACATAGAAAAGTGGTAGATAACTTTATTATCTTGCTGGTGTTAAAATTTGACAGTCATAGGTCTAACGGTTTAGGAGTTGTGCTTTTTACAAATTCAGTGACTGAATCTGTCCAAATTCTGTACAGATTTCAGAGACTGTACTGTTTGCTTAAGTTAATGTTTGAATCAGTACTTGTAGATTATAAGAAAGTTGTAGATGCTTTTCTTATCTTGCTTGTGTTAAAATTTCATAACTAAAGGCCTGGCGGTCTAAGAGTTATGAAATTTACGAACTGGTTGCTGTGTTCTGTCCACTGACAGAACAGATTTCGAAAACTGAATTGTTTGATTCAGTTCAACATAGAATCAATTCTTGGTGATTATAAAAGTTATGTAGTGCAATTGCCAAGCTTTCCAAAAAGTCTTGGATCACTCTTTTTGGTGATCTGAAGATTAAGTTATGGATGTTTAAAGTCTGAAGACTGAATCTGTCCAGTTCTGGACAGCAAAGTCTTTTAGTGATGTTTATCCTTAGTTAAATATTGAATCACCTTGGGATGTTTATAAATAAATTGTAGAACATTTAATTAGCTTTCCAGAAAGTCTAGGATCACTTTGTTTGGATGTCTGAATCTTTAGTTGTAACTTTTTGAAGCTGCAAGTCTGAATCTGTCCAAATCTGGACAGAGCTACTGTGTTTGCACAATTCGACCTTGTTAAGTGTCGAATCATGTTGTGATGACAATACTAAAGTTGTAGAAAACTTTTTAAGCTTTCCAAAAAGTCTTAGTTTGCTATTTTTGGATTAATATTTGAAGAGTTATGATTAAACAAGTAGCTGCTGTGCTGCTGTCCTAAAAATCTGCACGTGCTCAAATGAATGTTTAGTTCACTATTTGGCAAAAAAATGCTTAGTTAGCACTTAACGGACATAGACTTGTGATGGCTAAACTTAGGTTAACATGTGTTCCATGATTAATGTGCTTGCTTGCTGTAGTTGATTGTGATAGAGGAGTCCATCGACATTGATGCATCGGTCCTCTATTAAACTTGTGTTGTGATGCTTTTGTGTGATCAATAAAAGAACTAATGAAAAGCCGTAGCAACTAAATAAATGCTTGTACATGTGATATCGTGTTGCGTTGGTTAATTGTAGGTAGTGATCGTCGTCTTTCCAGTGGTAGTGTTTACGTGTGCCCAATGACACATAAATAACTAGTGTTTGCGTATGGTTGTTGCAGTGTCTTACTAATTAATGTTTAGTTCGCCACTGTGTCTTAGTATATCTTGTGCTATTTTTGTGCTACTTTCATTATATTCATACATATGCATGTTGCACCTCATATAGGACCGAGAGATGATGATTGTGCAAGTGATGTGGTGCCAACCACAAGATGCAGTTGGTGGACGACCTGAAGAATGGTGGACATGACCAGTAGATGCTCGCCAAGCGAGTACCTCCCCAGCAAACACTCCCTAAGTGTTAAATTAAAGGCAAGCCCCGGTTCTATGCATAACCGTTATATATGCTATTTTACTGCACTTAATGTTTGTAGGCTTGTACTGTGCACTTAAGTGTAGGAGTTGTTTGAAACCCTAGTTGCATGATCTCAGGAATCCTATTGAGATGGATACTAGTATGCTAGGTCGAGTAGCTGCTTTACTAAGTAGGGATCTCGGTAGAAGTCGAGTGATTTTTCTAGCACTCGCGCGAGGTCAGGAATTGGTTGTATCCACTTTCTTATTGTCGGCGTTTCGAGACCGGGGGGTCCCTAAGCCGACGAGTGAGTGTGCCGCGTGCCCCAGCCCAGATGGGTCGAGCGTGTGGGCGAGCGCGAAGGGGGGAAAGCGAGGTGGCCGGAGCCGAGTCGTGAGGGAGGTGGAGATCCCGCGGCCTTCGTGTTCGTCCCGCGCCCAGGTCGGGTGCGCTTGCAGTAGGGGGTTACAAGCGTCCACGCGGGTGAGGGAAGCAAGCGGCCCCAAGAGAGCGCCTGCCCCTGCCCTCGTTCCCGCGGGGCCAACCTTCTCTAAGAAGGCCCTGGTCCTTCCTTTTATAGGCGTAAGGAGAGGATCCAGGTGTACAATGGGGGTGCAGCAGAGTGCTACGTGTCTAGCGGGGGAGAGCTAGCGCCCTAGGTACATGCCAATGTGGCAGCTGGAGAGAACTTGGCACCCAGCTGGTGTGGTGTCGTGGCTGTCGGAGGAGTAACGGAGCCTGGTGGAGGGACAGCTGTCGGAACAGTTGGGCTCTTGCTGACGTCCCCCTGCTTCCGTAAGGGAGCTGAGAGCCGCCGTCGTCATGGGTCCAGCGGGGCGCCATCATTGCCTATCTGGCGGAGCTAGCCAGATGGGACGTCGGTCTTGTTCTCTGCGGCCCAAGTCGGCTCGGGGTAGAGTGATGATGGCGCTTCCTGTTGACGTGGCGGACTTGTGCCCTAGGTCGGGCGACGTGGAGGCTCCTCCGAGGCCGAGGTCGAGTCTGTCTTCCATGGCCGAGGCCGAGCCCGAGCTCCTGGGTCGGGCGAGGCGGAGGTCGTTCGGCAGAGGCCAGGGCGGAGTCCGACCCCAGGGGTCGGGCGAAGCGGAGTTCGCCGTCTTCCGGGGCCTTAGCCCGAGTCCGAGCCCTGGGTCGGGCGGAGCGGAGTTCGCCGTCTTCCGGGGCCTTAGCCCGAGTCCGAGCCCTGGGTCGGGCGGAGCGGAGTTCACCGTCTTCCGGGGCCTTAGCCCGAATCCGAGCCCTGGGTCGGGCGGAGCGGAGTTCGCCGTCTTCCGGGGCCTTAGCCCGAGTCCGAGCCCTGGGTCGGGCGGAGCGGAGTTCGCCGTCTTCCGGGGCCTTAGCCTGAGTCCGAGCCCTGGGTCGGGCGGAGCGGAGTTCGCCGTCTTCCGGGGCCTTAGCCCGAGTCCGAGCCCTGGGTCGGGCGAAGCGGAGTTCGCCGTCTTCCGGGGCCTTAGCCCGAGTCCGGGCCCTGGGTCGGGCGGAGCGAAGTTCGCCGTCTTCCGGGGCCTTAGCCCGAGTCCGAGCCCTGGGTCGGGCGGAGCTTCCTATGGCGCCTTTGGCAAGGCCTGGCTGCCTGTCAGTCTCACTCTGTCAAGTGGCACCGCAGTCGGGACGGCGCAGGCGGCGCTGTCCTTTTGTCAGACCGGTCAGTGGAGCGGTGAAGTGACGGCGGTCACTTCGGCTCTGCCAGGGGGCGCGCGTCAGGATAAAGGTGCCAGGCTACCTTTGCGTTAAATGCCCCTGTGACTTGGTCAGTCGGCGCGGCGATTTAGTCAGGGTTGCTTCTTAACGAAGGCAAGGCCTCGGGCGAGCCGGAGATGCGTCTGCCGTAAAAAAGGGGGCCTCGGGCGAGACGGAAACACCTCAGGGTCGGCTGCCCTTGCCCGAGGCTAGGCTCGGGCGAGGCGTGATCGAGTCACTCGTATGGACTGATCCCTGACTTAATCGCACCCATCAGGCCTCTGCAGCTTTATGCTGATGGGGGTTACCAGCTGAGAATTAGGCGTCTTGAGGGTACCCCTAATTATGGTGCCCGACAGTAGCCCCCGAGCCTCGAAGGGAGTGTTAGCACTCGCTTGGAGGCTTTCGTCGCACTTTTTTGCAAGGGGACCAGCCTTTCTCGGTTGCATTTTGTTCCGGTGGGTGCGCGCGAGCGCACCCGCCGGGTGTAGCCCCCGAGGCCTCAGAGGAGTGGTTTCACTCCTTCGAGGTCTTAATGCCTTGCGTAATGCTTCGGCTGGTCTGGTGGTTCCCTCATGCGAACTGGCCGTAGCCCGGGTGCACTGTCGGGGCCCAAGTTCTCGGGCTGGTATGTTGACGCTGTCAACGGTTTGGCCGGAGCCGGGTTTGCGAGAGCAGCCCCCGAGCCTCCGCACAGGGCGAGAGGGCGATCAGGGACAGACTCGGCTTTTTTACATACGCCCCTACGTCGCCTTTCCGCAAGGAGGAGGGGGGGAGAGCGCCATGTTACCCTCGATGGGCACCGAACATGGTGTCTCCGGTGAGCTGCAAGCGGGTAATCCGAGTGGACGTCCGTGCCCCGTTCGTTGGGGGTCGGCTAGGGCCCCGGAGGCACGCCCAAAAGTACCTGCGGGTGATCTGCCGGACCCGGTCCCCTGGCGACGGGGTCCGAGGGCTCGATGCCTCCCTCCGATGGGATTCCGTTACAGGATCGTTCCCGCTGGTCTCGGAAATGTCCTAGGGTACCTCGGGAGCGCAGCCCGAGCCTCGGTTATGTATCGAACGTACCCCTGGTCATCCCTCGCTCGGTGTCTGAGGCGACTGTGAACCCTTCGGGGGGCCAGCCTTCGAACCCCTGATCAGTAATGGGCGCGGAGCCCGAGTAGCCTGAGGCGGCCGTGGAACCTTTCGGGAGGCCGACCTTCGAACCTCTGACCAGTAGTGGGTGTCGGGCCCACGCGATCTGAGGCGGCTGTTGAACCCTTCGGGGGGCCAGCCTTCGAACCCCTGATCAGTAAGGAGGCTCGGAGCCTAGTTCCTTCACGGGGAAGGATCCCTTTAGGGGTATCCCCTTTCCCGGTCCCTGTTGCAAGAGATAGAGAAAGAGGAAAAAGGAAAAAGGATACGAAACTGAACGACGCGGCGTACCTTTTTTGGCGCGGTTGTTTTGGCGAAGGCGAAGCGTCGCCAGCTGCTCCTGCCAGAAGCGCCGCCTGTCCAGCCGCGGAGTTAATGCGACGGGGCGAGTAGTTGGCGAGGCTGCCGTTGCGCGTGCGCGAGCCGTTCGAGGAACGGGTCACGGGCGCGTCGTCTTCACGCCGTGAGAGGGGGTTCTCTCGCTGCCTCCGGATGGGACGTGAGCTTGGCTGACGGCGTGACCGCTGCTCCCGCGTGCCTGCCACCGTCATTACTGCCGGCCCACTTTTGACCGCGTTTGACCGCTGCGTCAGGCTGGCGCTGCTGGGTCGCGCGCTGGGTCGCCTCGGGTCGCGGTATCGGTTCCGCAATCGAGGAGGTGCGGTGGTGGCGCAAGTGGTACAGTTGCTTGCATGCAGCATCCGGCGCGCCGGTCGCGCGACGCGTGGGCTTGGGCCTCCGTGCTGGCATGTCAGGAGTCGGAGAGGCACGTCCATTTGGCGCGGTTGCATGCCGCCTGCATGGCTGCCTGCCCCTTTCGCCCGTTGGCCTGTGCAAAAGTGGAGGGTCACTTGCAACCGCTGGGTGGTTGCGTGTGCCGTGCGCGGCGGTTTGGCTTCTTCTGCTCGGAGCCGGTCTGCATGACATGCGGGACCCAGCCCCCGCGCCGCAGGGGAGGGCTTTGGAGGCGTGTTGGTGAAGACTCAGCCCGTGACGGTTGGGGGCGCAAGCAGGGAGAGTCGCCTTTAAAAGGAGGGCGACCCCTTCCGTAAGGCGACCACGTCTTCTTTCTCCCTTATGCACCGTGTCTCTCCACCTTCCGAGCCCCCGGATGGGGGAAACCGCCGTCTTTTCGCCTCATCGTTGGAGGAACGCAACTCCGTGGGAGTTGGTACCTTTCAGCCATCGTTCGGCTTCAAGGATTTTCATCAGGCAGCCCGGTTGCTCCCCTCCGCTGGGGGTCACCCGAGACGGTGACCACCAGCTCCTGGGTGGGGAGGGGTAAACCGGGCTGCGATCTTGGTCCCACCCTCAGCTTCAAGGATGTTCATCATCCTCGCTGGGGTGGGTGCCGGGCTGAGCCGGCGCTCTACCTCCCGCACGGGTTCGTGGGTCATCCTCTCCCGCAACATTCAAGGGAGAGGGCGCTCACTGGCCCTGCGAGCGGCCCGGACTTCGGCAACGCGGGGTGGATCGACGGCGGGCGTCGTCACCTCCAGCGTGTCGGGTCCGCTAGCTTGGCTCCCGGCGGCCCCTTCTGTTGGGGGGCGGCTGCCGCGCCATGTACATGGGAGGACCACCCTAGACGCCGCGCGCTGCTAGGGCGGCGTTCGTGTTCTGGGGTGGTCCTGCCTTTGCACCGGGGCGGCGCCTTTACGCGGAGGCCGGTGCCCCACTCATCTAGGAGGACTTGAGTGGGGATCTGCCGGTAGGCTGATGGCTCCTGCTGTCGGTGCCGAGGCGGAGGCGGCTCGAGAAGTCCCTGTTGCCGACGGGATTACCGCCACCATCCACGCTTCGGGCCTCCGGCCCTTTGTACTTGTCCTCGCCCCTCGAGCGTCGGCGTGGGCGAGGGCGAGATTGCAGCGGCGCCTACCCTGAGGCCTGCGCTGCTGCAGTTCGGCCATCCGGAGCGGGGGGCTGTCGTCGTCTGGTTGGCCGGAGCCTAGCCGGGTTGTCCGTTGGCCGGATCGACGTCGGAGTTGATCAGCCGAGGCTTCGGATCGGGCTGGCGCCCTTGGAAGATGGTTGGCCGAGGCCCCGGAGGTGGCCGGCCGATCCGCCTGCTCGGGCCGGATTCCCGGAGAAGTCCCCGGCAGCGATAGCCCGGGCGTGGTGATGACGTCGTCCTTCGGAGCGGAGAGCCTCGGACCCCGTCGCCGTCCAAGGCTAGGTCGGGCCTTGCTGAAGGTGCCGTCGATGCCGAGGGTGCTGCTGCCCTCTTCCGACGTCAAGACCCGATCCTGCAGGACCAGATTGTCTTGTAGCGTGTGCCTCATGCGGCCGTCGAGGCCAGAACACACACACCCTCGCTGCTTTGTAAAGCTGCGTCTCTTTTCCTCTTGTTTCGAGTATCTGGACTTTTTGTCGGTAACAGGGATGTTTGTGCGAGCGAGAGTTGCTTCTCGCGGAAGGTGATGAGTGAGGTATCCGTATCCCGGAGGCGTGGGAGTCCCTCGGCTCGGTCGGCCTTGCCGCTTACGCGCACTTTTACTCGTCCATGAGGCCCTATCACCGACTCGGTCGAGAAGGCTCGAAGGATCGCTTCGGCAGAAGGGCTTCCGAACGTAAAGACTTGTTCGATCCGCGGAGCCACTTTATCCGAACGCGAGTTACTTATCGCAGAAGGTGATGAGTGAGGTATCCGTATCCCGGAGGCGTAGGAGTCCCTCGGCTCGGTCAGCCTTGACTGCTTACGTGTACTCCGTCGTTTCCAGGACCCACTTTTCGAAGTAGTCAAAAAGCACGAAAGATATTCTGGTAAAAGAGATTTTTTTTTTGAGGAAAATTTTGACGCAGAGGGGGTTTCCCCCCTTTTAGCCCCCGAGGGAGGGTCGGGCTTTGCCGAGGCGAGGCCGACCCTTCCTTGTTGACTAAACTTTGCGTGGGTGCGAGGTATATGAACAACTTGGAAACATCTTAAGGGTAGAAGCGACGTAGCTGTTGGATGTTCCAAGCGTTGCCGTAGACCTCGCCTTGACTGTTGGCCAGCTTGTACGGTCCGGGCTTCAGAACTTTGGCGATGACGAATGGCCCCTCCCAGGGGGGCGTGAGCTTGTGCCTCCCTCGGGCGTCTTGCCGCAGCCGAAGCACCAGGTCGCCCACCTGGAGGTCTCGGGGTCAGACCCCTCGGGCGTGGTAGCGTCGCAGGGACTGCTGATACCGCGCCGAGTGTAGTAAGGCCCTGTCCCGAGCCTCTTCCAGCTGGTCCAGCGAGTCTTCTCGGCTAGCTTGGTTGCTTTGATCGTCGTAGGCCCTCGTCCTTGGGGAGCCGTATTCCAGGTCAGTGGGCAAGACGGCCTCGGCCCCGTAGACCAGGAAGAACGGCGTGAAACCCGTGGCTCGGCTCGGCGTCGTCCTCAGGCTCTAGACCACCGAGGGGAGTTCCTTCATCCATCGCTTGCCGAACTTGTTGAGGTCGTTGTAAATCCGAGGCTTGAGCCCTTGTAGAATCATGCCATTGGCACGCTCTACTTGCCCATTCGACATGGGATGAGCTACGGCAGCCCAGTCCACCCGGATGTTGTGATCCTCGCAAAAATCCAAGAATTTTTTGCCGGTGAACTGGGTGCCGTTGTCGGTGATGATGGAGTTTGGGACCCCGAAGCGATGGATGATGTTGGTGAAGAACGCCACCGCCTGCTCGGACCTGATGCCGTTTAGGGGTCGGACCTCGATCCACTTGGAGAACTTGTCGACGGCGACTAGCAGGTGCGTGTAGCCCCCGGGCGCCTTCTGCAGAGGGCCGACGAGGTCCAGCCCCCACACAGCGAAGGGCCAGGTGATGGGTATCGTATGCAGATCCTGAGCGGGCAGGTGGGTCTGCTTTGCATAGAATTGACACCCTCTGCAGGTGCGGACGATTCTAGTGGCGTCAGCCACCGCCGTTGGCCAGTAGAAGCCTTGCCGGAAAGCGTTCCCGACAAGGGCTCGAGGCGCTGCGTGATGGCCGCAAGCCCCCGAGTGTATCTCTTGCAGGAGTTCCTGACCTTCGGCGATGGAGATGCACCGCTGGAGGATGCCCGAGGGGCTGCGGTGGTAGAGCTCCTTCTCATCGCCCAACAAGACGAACGACTTGGCGCGGCGCGCTACCCGCCGTGCCTCGGCCTGGTCGAGGGGTAGCTCTCCTTGGCGGAGATATTGCAGGTACGGGGCCTGCCAATCTTGATCAGGCGTGACCTCGCCCCGCTCCTCCTCGATGCGCAGCGCCTCGCCCTCAGGAGCCGAGGGTTCCTCGGGCTGAACCGAGGACGGCTCGGGCTGGGCCGAGGTTACCTCGGACGGGGCCGAGGGCGCCTCGGGCTCGGGCGTGTCGCTGATCTTGACGGAGGGTTGGTGCAGATCCCGGGAGAAGACGTCCGGGGGAACCGTCGTTCGCCCCGAGGCTATCTTTGCCAGCTCGTCCGCAGTCTCGTTGTAGCGCCGGGCGATGTAGTTAAGCTCGAGCCCGTAGAACTTGTCTTCCAGGCGTCGAACCTCATCACAGTAGGCCTCCATCTTCGGGTCGCGGCAGTGGGAGTTCTTCATGACCTGGTCGATGACGAGCTGCGAGTCGCCGCGAGCGTCGAGGCGTCGGACCCCTAGCTCGATGGCGATTCGCAATCTGTTGATCAGAGCTTCGTACTCAGCCACATTGTTGGACGCCGGGAAATGGAGGCGCAGCACGTAGCGCAGGTGTTTCCCGAGGGGCGAGACGAAGAGCAGGCCCGCGCCGGCTCCCGTCTTCATCAGCGACCCGTCGAAAAACATGGTCCAGAGCTCCGGTTGGATCGGAGCTGTCGGCAACTGTGTGTCGACCCATTCGGCTACGAAGTCCGCCAGTACCTGGGACTTGATGGCCTTCCGAGGGGCGAACGAGATTGTCTCGCCCATGATTTCCACCGCCCACTTTGCGATCCGTCCCGAGGCCTCTCGGCACTGGATGATCTCCCCCAGGGGGAAGGATGACACCACAGTTACCGGATGAGACTCGAAGTAATGTCGCAACTTTCGCCTCGTCAGGATCACTGCATACAGCAGCTTCTGAACTTGTGGGTAGCGGATCTTGGTTTCGGACAGCACCTCGCTGACGAAGTAAACTGGCCTCTGAATGGGCAATGCATGCCCCTCTTCTTGCCTTTCGACCATGATCGCGGCGCTAACCACCTGAGTGGTAGCAGCGACGTAGACCAAGAGGGCTTCTCCATCAGCTGGGGGTACCAAGACGGGCGCCTGGGTGAGGAGCGCCTTCAGGTTCCCGAGAGCTTCCTCGGCCTCGGGGGTCCAAGTGAAACACTCGGCCTTCCTTAAGAGACGGTACAGAGGCAGGCCTCTTTCGCCGAGGCGCGAGATGAAACGGCTCAAGGCCGCAAGACATCCCATGACCCTCTGTACGCCTTTTAAGTCCTTGATGGGCCCCATGCTGGTGATGGCTGCGATCTTCTCCGGGTTGGCTTCGATGCCCCGCTCGGAGACGATGAATCCCAGGAGCATGCCTCGGGGCACCCCGAAGACACACTTCTCGGGATTGAGCTTGACGTCCTTTGCCTTGAGACACCGGAATGTCACTTCAAGGTCGGAGAGAAGGTCGGAGGCTTTCCTTGTCTTGACTACGATGTCATCGACGTAGGCCTCGACCGTGCGACCGATGTGTTCGCCGAACACATGGTTCATGCACCGCTGGTACGTTGCGCCCGCGTTCCTCAAACCGAACGGCATGGTGACATAGTGGTACATGCCGAAGGGCGTGATGAAAGAAGTCGCGAGCTGGTCGGACTCTTTCATCTTGATTTGATGATACCCTGAGTAGGCATCGAGGAAAGACAGGGTTCTGCACCCAGCAGTGGAATCCACGATTTGATCGATGCGAGGTAGAGGGTAGGGAACCTTCGGACATGCTTTGTTGAGACCAGTGTAGTCTACACACATCCGCCATTTCCCCCCTCTCTTCCTCACGAGCACAGGGTTGGCAAGCCATTCGGGATGGAATACCTCTTTGATGAACCCTGCTGCCATCAGCTTGTGGATCTCCTCGCCTATCACCCTGCGCCTTTCCTCGTCGAATCGGCGCAGAGGCTGCCTGACCGGTCGGGCTCCGGCCCGAATATCCAGCGAGTGCTCGGCGACATCCCTCGGTATGCCGGGCATGTCCGAGGGACTCCACACAAAAACGTCGGCGTTTGTGCGGAGAAAGTCGACGAGCACTGCTTCCTATTTGGGGTCGAGCCCGGAACCGATCCGGATCTGCTTGGAGGTGTCGCCACTGGGGTCGAGGGGGACGGCCTTAACCGTCTCCGCTGGCTCGAAATTGCCGGCGTGTCGCTTCACGTCCGGCACCTCTTGGGAGAGGTTTTCCAGGTCGGCGATGAGGGCCTCGAACTCGGCGAGGGCCTCGGCGTACTCCACGCACTCCACATCGCATTCGAACGCGTGTTTGTACGTGGGGCCGACGGTGATGACCCCGTTGGGGCCCGACATCTTGAGCTTCAGGTAGGTGTAGTTGGGGATGGCCATGAACTTCGCGTAGCATGGCCTCCCCAATACTGCGTGGTAGGTTCCTCGGAACCCGACCACCTCGAACGTCAAAGTCTCCCTTCAGAAGTTGGGGGGTGTTCCGAAGCAGACAGGAAGGTCGAGCCGTCCGAGGGGCTGGACGCGCTTCCCAGGAATGATCCCGTGGAAGGGCGCAGCGCCTGCTCGGACGGAGGACAGATCGACGCGCAGGAGCCTGAGGGTCTCAGCGTAGATGATATTGTGGCAGCTGCCCCCATCCATCAGGACCTTGGTGAGCCTGACGTCGCCGATGATGGGATCGACGACGAGCGGGTATTTCCCCGGGCTCGGCACGTGGTCGGGGTGGTCAGCTTGGTCGAAGGTGATGGGCTTGTCGGACCAGTCTAGGTAGACTGGCGCCACCACCTTCACCGAGCAGACCTCCCGACGCTCTCGCTTGCGATGCCGAGCCGAGGCATTCGCCGCATGCCCTCCGTAGATCATGAAGCAGTCGCGGACCTCGGGGAACTCTCCTGCTTGGTGATCTTCCTTTTTGTCGTCGTCGCGGGCCCTGCCACCCTCTGCGGGTGGCCCGGCCTTGTGGAAGTGGCGCCGAAGCATGACGCACTCCTCGAGGGTGTGCTTGACAGGCCCCTGATGGTAAGGGCACGTCTCCTTGAGCATCTTGTCGAAGAGGTTAGCCCCTCCGGGGGGCTTCCGAGGGTTCTTGTACTCGGTGGCGACGACAAGGTCCGTGTCGGCGGCGTCGTGTTTCGCTTGCGACTTCCTCCTGCCTTTCTTCTTGGCACCGAGCGGAGTAGACGCCTCGGGAGCATCCTCCGACGGGCGGCCCTGGGGCTGCTTGTCCTTTCGGAAGATGGCCTCGACCGCCTCCTGGCCAGAGGCGAACTTGATGGCGATGTCCATCAGCTCGCTCGCCCTGGTGGGGGTCTTGCGACCCAACTTGCTCACCAGGTCACGGCAAGTGGTGCCGGCAAGGAACGCGCCGATGACATCTGAGTCGGTGATGTTGGGCAGCTCGGTGCGCTGCTTCGAGAACCGCCGGATGTAGTCCCGAAGAGACTCTCCCGGCTGTTGCCGGCAGCTTCAGAGGTCCCAGGAATTCCCGGGGCGCACGTACGTGCCCTGGAAGTTGCCGGCGAAAGCTTGGACCAAATCCTCCAAGTTGGAAATCTGCCCCGGAGGCAGGTGCTCCAACCAAGCGCGAGCAGTGTCGGAGAGGAACAGGGGGAGGTTGCGGATGATGAGGTTGTCGTCGTCCGTTCCACCCAGTTGACAGGCCAGGCGGTAGTCCGCGAGCCACAATTCCGGTCTTGTTTCCCCCGAGTACTTTGTGATAGTAGTCGGGGGTCGGAATCGGGCCGGAAACGGCGCCCGCCGAATGGCCCGGCTGAAGACCTGTGGACCGGGTGGTTCGGGCGAGGGACTCCGATCCTCCCCGCTGTCGTAGCGTCCCCCACGCCTGGGGTGATAGCCTTGGCGCACCCTTTCGTCGAGGCGGGCCCGACGGTCGCGATGAGGGTGCTCGTCGTCGAGGTGGCCCGGGGCCGCAGGCGCGGTGTTGCGCGTGCGTCCGGTGTAGACCGAGGCTTCCCGCATGAGTCGGGAAGTCGCGGCACGAGGTTCCGAGGGGTACCCCTGCCTTCGGGAGGCAGAGCTCTCGGCCCGCCGGGCCGCAGCGCCTTCCAGGAGATGCTTGAGCTCTCCCTGGATTCGCCGACCCTCGGTGGTTGATGACTCCGGCATCGCGCGGAGGAGCATCGCTGCGGCTGCCAGGTCCTGACCGGTCCCGCTGGATGCGGGTGGCGGCCTGTCCCTGGCATCGTTGGCGATGCGGTGCTGGAGACCCTGGGGCAGGTGACGTATTTCTCCGGCCGGGGGCTGGCCCGCCCATACCTGCCCGACGTCCCGGCGGATCGACTCGAGCGCTCCTGCCCCCTCGTCGAGCCCGGCCTGCGCCCCGCGGACTTGCTCGAGCTGTGGGTCGTGACCCCCCGCCGGAACGGGGACCACAACTAGCTCCCGCGGGATGTCGGCGCGAGGCACTGGCCTAGGGAGATCACCATCCTCCGGCATGCCGAGACGGTTGCCTCCGGAGGGATCCCCTAGCTCGACGTGGAAACATTCACGGCTCGGGCCGCAGTCCTTGTCGTCAAGGCTGCGGCTGCCGTCGGAACAGTCAGAGAGGCAGTAGTTGCATGCGGTCATGAAGTCCCGCATGGCACTGGGGTTGCCAGATCCAGAGAAATCCCAGCAGATGCTGGGGTCGTCATCTTCCTCGGACCCAGAGGGCCCGTAGGTCGAGACGCCCGTCAATCGGTCCCAAGGCGACCGCACACGAAACCCAAGAGAGGTTGCACTCGCCTCAACGTGAGCGCCCGCCAGAGCGAGGTCGCTAGGCGGGTTGAGGTCGAGTCGAAATGACGAAGGATGGGAATCAGTCGGTACCTTTTGGTCGATGAGGAGCGACGAAGTCACATCGGGGACTGATCGCGCCGTCG
Organism: Zea luxurians; assembly: GCA_029449295.1. Lineage (NCBI taxonomy): Eukaryota > Viridiplantae > Streptophyta > Magnoliopsida > Poales > Poaceae > Zea > Zea luxurians. The sequence goes on from JAOPSE010000011.1 coordinate 102,164,970, forward strand.
TCCTGGGTACGAGGGCGACGTCCTGCAGGCCCTCCGTGAGCGTGCTGGCATCGTCCACTTGCTCGGGGTTGGCGTGTTGCGGGGGGACGGCGCTCGCCTTCGCCTCAAACGCGAGGGTGACGCCCGACGCGTCCTCCGTTGGGGCGCTGGGGATGTCGATTCGCTCGACAGCCGACGGAGCGCAGCCTCCCGCTCGGCCCTGGTTGCCCCGCCTCCTCCTCCGATGGCGAGGGAGAGGATGGGGCGAGCTTGAATGTTGTTCTTCCCCCCCGCGGGGAAGACGTCGTCGATTCCTCCGCCGGCGAGCGGGCTGTCGGCCACCATTGTCGCCGTCGCGCGGTAGTGGAAGGAGTATCATGTCGTAGCTGCCGCCGAAAGACATGAACTCGAGGCTCCCGAAACGGAGCACCGTCCCGGGTTGGAGAGGTCGTTGGAGACTGCCCATCTGGAGCTTGACGGGAAACTGCTCGTCAACACGCAGCAGGCCCCTACCTGGCGCGCCAACTGTCGGCGTTTCGAGACCGGGGGGATCCCTAAGCCGACGAGTGAGTGTGCCGCATGCCCCAGCCCAGATGGGTCGAGCGCGTGGGCGAGCGCGAAGGGGGGAAAGCGAGGTGGCCGGAGCCGAGTCGCGAGGGAGGTGGAGATCCCGCGGCCTTCATGTTCGTCCCCGCGCCCAGGTCGGGTGCGCTTGCAGTAGGGGGTTACAAGCGTCCACGCGGGTGAGGGAAGCGAGCGGCCCCAAGAGAGCGCCTGCCCCTGCCCTCGTTCCCGCGGGGCCAACCTTCTCTAAGAAGGCCCTGGTCCTTCCTTTTATAGGCGTAAGGAGAGGATCCAGGTGTACAATGGGGGTGCAGCAGAGTGCTACGTGTCTAGCGGGGGAGAGCTAGCGCCCTAGGTACATGCCAATGTGGCAGCCGGAGAGAACTTGGCACCCAGCTGGTGTGGTGTCGTGGCTGTCGGAGGAGTAACGGAGCCTGGTGGAGGGACAGCTGTTGGAACAGTTGGGCTCTTGCTGACGTCCCCCTGCTTCCGTAAGGGAGCTGAGAGCCGCCGTCGTCATGGGTCCAGCGGGGCGCCATCATTGCCTATCTGGCGGAGCTAGCCAGATGGGACGTTGGTCTTGTTCTCTGCGGCCCAAGTCGGCTCGGGGTAGAGTGATGATGGCGCTTCCTGTTGACGTGGCGGACTTGTGCCCTAGGTCGGGCGACGTGGAGGCTCCTCCGAGGCCGAGGTCGAGTCTGTCTTCCATGGCCGAGGTCGAGCCCGAGCTCCTGGGTCGGGCGAGGCGGAGGTCGTTCGGCAGAGGCCAGGGCGGAGTCCGACCCCAGGGGTCGGGCGAAGCGGAGTTCGCCGTCTTCCGGGGCCTTAGCCCGAGTCCGAGCCCTGGGTCGGGCGGAGCGGAGTTCGCCGTCTTCCGGGGCCTTAGCCCGAGTCCGAGCCCTGGGTCGGGCGGAGCGGAGTTCACCGTCTTCCGGGGCCTTAGCCCGAATCCGAGCCCTGGGTCGGGCGGAGCGGAGTTCGCCGTCTTCCGGGGCCTTAGCCCGAGTCCGAGCCCTGGGTCGGGCGGAGCGGAGTTCGCCGTCTTCCGGGGCCTTAGCCCGAGTCCGAGCCCTGGGTCGGGCGGAGCGGAGTTCGCCGTCTTCCGGGGCCTTAGCCCGAGTCCGAGCCCTGGGTCGGGCGGAGCGGAGTTCGCCGTCTTCCAGGGCCTTAGCCCGAGTCCGGGCCCTGGGTCGGGCGGAGCGGAGTTCGCCGTCTTCCGGGGCCTTAGCCCGAGTCCGAGCCCTGGGTCGGGCGGAGCTTCCTATGGCGCCTTTGGCAAGGCCTGGCTGCCTGTCAGTCTCACTCTGTCAAGTGGCACCGCAGTCGGGACGGTGCAGGCGGCGCTGTCCTTTTGTCAGACCGGTCAGTGGAGCGGTGAAGTGACGGCGGTCACTTCGGCTCTGCCAGGGGGCGCGCGTCAGGATAAAGGTGCCAGGCTACCTTTGCGTTAAATGCCCCTGTGACTTGGTCGGTTGGCGCGGCGATTTAGTCAGGGTTGCTTCTTAACGAAGGCAAGGCCTCGGGCGAGCCGGAGATGCGTCTGCCGTAAAAAAGGGGGCCTCGGGCGAGACGGAAACACCTCAGGGTCGGCTGCCCTTGCCCGAGGCTAGGCTCGGGCGAGGCGTGATCGAGTCGCTCGTATGGACTGATCCCTGACTTAATCGCACCCATCAGGCCTCTGCAGCTTTATGCTGATGGGGGTTACCAGCTGAGAATTAGGCGTCTTGAGGGTACCCCTAATTATGGTCCCCGACACTTATCATAATGATGATTGATTGTGGGCAACAATCCATGGGGATTGGTTGTCTACGGGATAAAAATTGGAATAAGGATTAAGGTGTGGTACCGTGAGTCAAGCGTTTGAACGTACTAAGCACATGCCGAGAAATATGGTAAATCGGTAAGCCTAGTACCTGATTGAACCTGGCAGTGGACTTTACCCCTCACGCGACCTGAGACGAGGTCTCCCATTCCGGTTATGGTGGGTACAAGTGCGGTCACTGCACGACGGCCAGTCGGGGTCAGTGAGGCATTGTACGCCAAGGCGGTGAGCCCTGATCTGCTGACGGGGAATCGATGGGGACGGTTGATATGTGTGGGGACGGAGTGCCTCGCCATGTCGTGTGTTTAGGTTTACCTTGCAAGGATAAAAACTCGATTCGAATCGTCTGCTTCTCGCAGCTAATGAGACTGCTTGATCCATGCTGCTACATTGAGTAATAAGTGGAAATGAGGTGACTGGCAAAATGATGTTGATTGATAAAATGTTTGATATCATGTATGAATAGCTAGGTACACATCCAGTTAAAAGGATCATACTAAAACTTGAAAAGCTAAAACTTGATTTTAGACTCAGCTAGTGCTTTTGGCAAACCAAACCCCTCAGCCAAACAGCTGCATGTCTAGAGGTAGAGGAGTAGACTCCTCACACCGGGTAAGTCTAGCTGAGTGTTAGTATACTCAGCCTTGCTTGTGGCACAATTTTTGCAGGTACTCCTTAGGATGATTTATTGCTGGTGTGACTTGGCCTCCATCCCTTCCACCGGGATAGATGGTCGAGTGGGTTACTGCTTCCGCAGGAGAGGACCAGGAGGAGTAGCGTGGCCAGGCTTCGCCATGTCACTCGGTTCTTCTCCGTTAGTTATTTCCGCTGCATTAAAATTTATGATTATTATTTCTGAAACTCCGATAATGTAATCACTATTGATACTTAATAAATTTGTGGTATTATGTTTTATTGTATTTCTCTGTACCTCACCTTCGAGTGAGCTAGTGGTATTCGATCCTGGATAAGTGGCCTCGTCGGACTAGATCCGAGGGACTGACGGGTTATTCCTATTTAAGTGTGGTCCAGCCTTTAAGGTGAGACTTAGGCACTTAAGTTGGAATAATTCGGGCGGTTCCGCCACAGCTGGTATTGGAGCGAATACCAGTACAGAGAAGTCAATAAGTCATCATTGCCAACCTTTTCTAAAGTAAAACTTGCTAGAAACCAATGTTGGATAGACCGTCAGGACGATACGAATAGATCTTAGACGTGAAGCCTTTGGAAATAGCTGGGTAGCTAGGTGGCTATGTATATAGGCCATAAAGGCTACTACTATTATTAATAGGGATGCTGTAGAAGCACCCGAAGAATGAGTTAGGTCTGAGAAGACGACTAGAATGAGCATGCATCATGATTGTCGCATTATAATTGTCTCTTGTGCACCAACATGCTTCTCTCACCTTTATTCCAATAATAATAACTTGTGAATAATGTGATGTGCTGCTATGTTAGGAGCTATAAGAAGTGCCTTGTCCGGTGTTGTTATGATAGTCTTGATTAGGTTGTGTTATGTGTTCTCCTTGCCATGTTGTCTAGGGGGTATGGTAACTATTTAGTACATTTTGCCTCTAACCAATAAAAATTGTTGCCTGTTTGGCCCATAAAAAGACCCCACCCAAACAACCTTGTGGTTAGCAAGTGAAACCTTTATAATAAAAATCTAATCACATGCTTGTGTTGGTGTCTTCTAACCCTTGAATGTCTTACCCTTGAGTTACACTTGCACAGCTTATAGACCCCCATAGCTTACCCCTAAATCGAATAAAACTTCCTGGTGCGCTCATGTATGTTAAAAAAACATCATCGTTTGGTGTCTAGTTGCGCAAACCATGTCCGAGCCATGTTTCTTTCCATAAATCCTTGCCCCTAAAACTTCATAGCATTCCTGTTGATCGTCCAACTAATCTTGTTTGCCTACCTCTCCTTTCGCTTGGATCTGGTAATCTTTTTCCTTGTGAATCATGTGTGGCCTTATCATCCAAATCTCCGGATCCTTTAATGATTCCCCCCTATTATTTGGTTATCTGCTATAACCCATTCTCAAGTATCGGATGTTGATTTGCTTAAAATCTCTCATTTCTGGTCATTCTCATACCCCCTTCTCCGAGGGTCATGACGCTTGTTTTATCAACTTATCTCTAAATGGCGTATCCATTTGGTTCAATGGATTTGATTGTTGTCCTTGGTTCTCTCATGTCTCTAAAAGCTCATCAATCTCGATCTCATGGTTGGTTCCTCCTCATATTAAATATCGTATCAATCTTTGGCTGATAATCCTCGTGATGATCATAAAATAGTTCTCTGAGTTAAAGAAAATTCTCATGTGATGCTCTTTTGTCAGCAGTCTCTGCTTCAACTCCGATCACATTCTTATTTTCTGAGCCAAACTCTCATGGGCCCCATCTATTTATGCCACGTGAAAATTTCTTATTGGTTGCGTTTGGTAATGATGTCATGACTAACGACTGAAGGTGCCGCGACGAGACCGAGAGCCTACTATGGTGCACACATGGTTGAGCTGCTCGGCACGCGCTGGTGTCATGGTTAATAGTTGTGATTCATTATGAGACTATACCGATGTGCTATCTTTTGTGGACACTCTCTCAGAAGGATCGCTGCATTTTGTCTTGATATGTCGAGAAATCTATCTTCAATACCTTGTCAGATCTCATCTCATGAATTTGCATCTATCTCCAGCCTGGGAGTTACATGCTTCTCCACCCTTGAAGATCCTCATTCGAATCTCGGGACGAGATTCCTTTTAAGGGGGGAAGGCTGTGACACCCCAGGTGTCTATTTCGGGTTATGTCGAAGGATTTATCCTAATCTTGGATGCTCAGTAAAAATTTCTATTCTCGATCGTGCCTATCTCTGTTTATCAGGCTTTCTCTCGGAAGTTCACCGAATTCAGAGTTAATCGATCGCGAGAAACAGCCAATTTCGGAGCGTGTTAAAACTTTTAATTCTCGGAACTCATGCAGACTCGAAGATCATTCTCGAATTTTAAATCTCATCTGAAGCTCTTTAAATCAAACCCTCAACGACTGTTATCTGATCTGAGCCCAAATCTAGCTCCTCGAACTTCGATCTATGTTCGACTATTTTATCCAGGTCCGTTTTCTCCAACGGGATACTCAGTACGTCGCCCTCTAATTAATTCTTATCTGACTCGACTTCATACCTCTGTGTTCGATCCCGGTTTAAAAATCGACATCGGCGATAATTTTAAACGTCGCGATTTGTCTCCTTCAATCAAAAATCCGAAAGCCGGCCGTATCTCAAGGCGATTTATTTTCGAATCACGCGTAGGTAATTATTCTCGAGCGAAATCAAATTAGACTCTTGGCCGAATTAATCGCTCAATCTTTCGTTCGTCCGAACTCCAGCTCGCTCTGTTTTTACACAGACGACTTCCGCGAGAGCATTTTTATTCGGAAAAATAATTTAGCGCAGCCCGATTCGTGTTTTGGGCCAGCCCAACCCAGCCCATTTGAAACCCTAACCCTAGGGTTTCTCTATAAATATGGACCCCTCTCCCTTGCCCTTGGCTGTTTTACATTCCCACCCCTCTAAATTTTTCAGCCGCCACTCTCTTCCTCCTTCTCCCTCGCGCAGGTCTGCTCCAGCCGACTCCCTGTCTTCTCCCCCACGGCGGCCAGCAGAGAGCTCAGTCAGCAGCCATGGCATCCTCCCCTTCTTCCCCATGGAAGCCGGCTCCATCTCCATGCTCCCTCCCTAGCCGAGCACCTCCAGCAGCCATGGCTGAGTTTCTTTCCCCCCTGATGTTCCTCTGCGCGCGGGAGCTCCCTGGGCCGACCTCGGCGAGCTCCATGTCCATGGGCGATGCAGCAGCTCCATTTCCTCCATGGCCATGGCGCCCCCCCCCTCTTCCCTGCCAGCGGCCAGGAAATGCCCAGGAACAACACCCTCCTCTGCCCAGCGCCCTTTCTGCACGGCGTTCGGCAGCAAAGAGTTTTTTTTTCTTTTCCTTCCCTGCGCGCAGGAGCTCATTAGGAGCATGCCGACGCCCCTCCTCTCTGGTTTTGCTTGAGCAGGGTGCTGCCACTCCATGGCATTTTTTTTCCTCCCTCCTCGCTGTCCAAATTTTAGAGCCACATCGGGATGCCGTGGTGCCTCTCTAGCTCCTCCTTAAGCGCCCAACAGCCCCCTCCATGCAATCCATGGTCGACCCTTGCAGCAGCGTTTCCCTGCAGTCCTGCGCTGCGCACGCTCTGCAGGTGCTCGACAAAATGCCTGTGAGAGGCTTGGTGTCGTAGACAGCCCCGCCCATGACGCCGTCGACCCTCGGTGAGAAACCAGCTGTCCTCGCTGTTCTTTTGGTGTTTATGGTGTTCGATGAACTGTCGTCAACAAATTTTTGTATTATCGCAGCCACCATCAAAGTCGCGCTCCGCGCCTTGCCGTTCGACAAAATGCCGAGCCATGTGGACAGTCCATGCGGCTAAATCCCGACTCGTTCAGGTTGAATCCATGTGATTGACTTACTTGCACATTTGTCATTGTCATGTAGATATATGTGTGTGAATATGTTGTATGCGAATTAAAATTCCTGGACGGGAAAGTGGTATGCGTAGTTGTGTTTGCGATTGGAATGCCAACAAGTGTTGTGTGCCTGCAATGGTCCATTTGTGCGTCATAGGGATTGGTCGCAGATGTATTAATTGTTTGATTAAACACATCGTCGTAAAGTAGTGTGTTAGCTGTGGTAAATTTAATAAAGCGTAAAACATGCTGGGTAATTTCTGCGGTCGGCCAATGAGTTAGTCTAAGATAATTATATTTTATGTATTCATCGTTGGTGAAGGTTAGAGTGGGTTGAAAATGTAAACTATGCGACATGTTATTGGTGTTTGAAGACGAGATGTGCAAATAATCAGTTTGGTGTTTCACTCGTCTAGTCGATAAATGTTGTTATAAATAATTGCGCTAAAACTTGGTCATAAGAGTGCAGTGGGCACGTGGTGTAGGTTGGATGTGATAAGTAGATTGGAAGTGTGGGTTTGTTGAGCACTGTATTGTTGAAAGGGTATATCGAAGTGCATGGTAGTGGTAATTGCATCAAGTTAATCGGTAGTGTCTCGAGTGCACGCTGCCACATGGTGGTATGCGGGACGGGAAAATATAAGGTGTGCTCGACACGAAAGTTCGGTCGGTGTAGGTAGAAATTGTTTTTGCTTAACTAGAGAGGTGGTGACACGCCAAAGTAGTCATCGCTTTCTCGATATTTATAAGTCGAATAGAGTCGATACATATTATGTGTTCGTTAAGTTATGCTTCACATATAATGTGTGATTGTGCTCACGGATTCGAGTAGACACTTCAAGCAAGTCAAGTAGGTTTGTGGTGTAAGTTGTGTAATGGAGTTAATTGTTTTAGGATAATTATTGAAATGCTCTGTTCGTATGATAAACATGCATGTGTTCATGATTGGGAAGTAAATGCATGGTGATTGTGAGTTGGAGACTAGTAGTTTACGATTCGTATGTTTTGGTCGGTGTGCGAAAATACTTGTGAATATGAATGTTTATAAAAATGTTGTAGTGTATGTGGTGTCTCGGATTTTGATAATAATAGACAAGCCGACGTGTATGTTATTTAGCGGGCTATGTCGTTGCTCTAGTTAGCCGAATTGTTAGATATGTTGGTTAAGCTCGTAATCGAGGAATTGCTTGTTATGGCCTAAATGCGCATGGTTACAGTTGCGGGTAAAAATTAGTAGTGTTCATGTGATGCCCAAGTTAAACTGCGAAATTACTATGTGAAGAGCGCATCGATAAACACATATATGTCGGGTAAGATTATTGTGGTAGATGCGTTGCTAATTGTGTATGACAATTCTAGTGCACAAAATGAATTGTATAAAATTGGTAAGTCTACTTGTTGGTCCTAATTTGATTGTTTCAACTTTAACAAATGGTAAGGTGTTAAAATAATTCAAGTCTTTAGAACGCGGCAATTTTTAAGTGAATAGGAGCTGAATTTTATTAGTTGTTGTTTTGGGCTGCACATACTGTTTTCGTCGCGCTGTATGTTTGATTGGCTAAATTATGTTTTCTGTAAAAACGTTACATAGAAAAGTGGTAGATAACTTTATTATCTTGCTGGTGTTAAAATTTGACAGTCATAGGTCTAACGGTTTAGGAGTTGTGCTTTTTACAAATTCAGTGACTGAATCTGTCCAAATTCTGTACAGATTTCAGAGACTGTACTGTTTGCTTAAGTTAATGTTTGAATCAGTACTTGTAGATTATAAGAAAGTTGTAGATGCTTTTCTTATCTTGCTTGTGTTAAAATTTCATAACTAAAGGCCTGGCGGTCTAAGAGTTATAAAATTTACGAACTGGTTGCTGTGTTCTGTCCACTGACAGAACAGATTTCGAAAACTGAATTGTTTGATTCAGTTCAACATAGAATCAATTCTTGGTGATTATAAAAGTTATGTAGTGCAATTGCCAAGCTTTCCAAAAAGTCTTGGATCACTCTTTTTGGTGATCTGAAGATTAAGTTATGGATGTTTAAAGTCTGAAGACTGAATCTGTCCAGTTCTGGACAGCAAAGTCTTTTAGTGATGTTTATCCTTAGTTAAATATTGAATCACCTTGGGATGTTTATAAATAAATTGTAGAACATTTAATTAGCTTTCCAGAAAGTCTAGGATCACTTTGTTTGGATGTCTGAATCTTTAGTTGTAAATTTTTGAAGCTGCAAGTCTGAATCTGTCCAAATCTGGACAGAGCTACTGTGTTTGCACAATTCGACCTTGTTAAGTGTCGAATCATGTTGTGATGACAATACTAAAGTTGTAGAAAACTTTTTAAGCCTTCCAAAAAGTCTTAGTTTGCTATTTTTGGATTAATATTTGAAGAGTTATGATTAAAACAAGTAGCTGCTGTGCTGCTGTCCTAAAAATCTGCACGTGCTCAAATGAATGTTTAGTTCACTATTTGGCAAAAAAATGCTTAGTTAGCACTTAACGGACATAGACTTGTGATGGCTAAACTTAGGTTAACATGTGTTCCATGATTAATGTGCTTGCTTGCTGTAGTTGATTGTGATAGAGGAGTCCATCGACATTGATGCATCGGTCCTCTATTAAACTTGTGTTTGTGATGCTTTTGTGTGATCAATAAAAGAACTAATGAAAAGCCGTAGCAACTAAATAAATGCTTGTACATGTGATATCGTGTTGCGTTGGTTAATTGTAGGTAGTGATCGTCGTCTTTCCAGTGGTAGTGTTTACGTGTGCCCAATGACACATAAATAACTAGTGTTTGCGTATGGTTGTTGCAGTGTCTTACTAATTAATGTTTAGTTCGCCACTGTGTCTTAGTATATCTTGTGCTATTTTTGTGCTACTTTCATTATATTCATACATATGCATGTTGCACCTCATATAGGACCGAGAGATGATGATTGTGCAAGTGATGTGGTGCCAACCACAAGATGCAGTTGGTGGACGACCTGAAGAATGGTGGACATGACCAGTAGATGCTCGCCAAGCGAGTACCTCCCCAGCAAACACTCCCTAAGTGTTTGTAACACCCAAAAATCTGAATTTGGGATTGGTAGAAGAAACTTGAACAAAATAGCATAATGTTTTGGAAATTGGGAAATAAAGAAAAAGATGAGAAAAGAATTTTTCTTTTAAGAAAAACCATTTATACATCTCATGAAATAAATAGAAAGGAGAATAAAAACTTAAGTTAGTAATATTAAAATAAGTATGGTTTATATTCACCCTTGGATTTCAAATGATACATTTGAAAAATCTGAAAACTAAAATAGAAGTATAAATTTGAATTTGGAATAGAAAATAGAAAATAAAAGGAGAAGGGAAGAACTAAGAAAAATATTACATAAAATAAAATAAATATCCTTCACACTTATATTAATAAATTATACCTTTCAAACTGAGGACAAGTTATTCACAAAGTTGAACTCAAACTTGAATTCAAATTGGATTTGAATTGGATTTGAAAATAAGGAAAAGAGAAGAAATAGGAAAATATAAATAAAATGTATAAATAATTATCTTCAGTCTTAGTATTTCTAATGGCAAAAATAAAGTTTATAAAAGAGGATCCACAAAAGTTTGAACTAATTCAAATTTGGTTTGAAAATATAGAAAATAGAGAGAAAAATAAAAAGAAAAAGGAAGAAAAACTTACCTGGGCTCTATACTTGAATTCGGCCCACCCAGGGAAACCCCGCGCTCGGCCCATTTCTGGGATCTGATCCCGCGCACTCGCGCCGACAGCTGGGGCCCGCAGGTCAGCTTCCCTCGCGCGCGCATGCTTTCACCTCCGTGTGCACCCGACAGCGGGGCCCGCCGTCAGCCTCTCCGTCCGAGCGCGTATTCTCCTCCTCTCGCTGCGTCGCGGGCCCCGTTCGTCAGCCTCGCTGCCTCCGCCACACGCTCGCGCTCCGTTCCACTGACGTTTGGGTCCCGCGTGTCATCTCCTTCGTTACCGAAGTCTCCTCCGCCGCGGTGCTCGCGGGCCGTTACACCGAACCCCGCTTAAACCACGGGACCCCACCGTTCGGACTCCGTCGTGAGCACCATAAAACTGAGCCCGTTACTCGAAGTCGCATCATCGACGCTTGGTTCGTGACCTCGCTGGCGACAAGCAAACCGGGAGAAACCATCCACCGTGGAACCGGGCCGCCGGCATTGATCCACAAGTTCATCATCGTCCGAGCTCCGGTGTTGGGTCTGGGGGCTTCATCAAGTCCCGCTGATCACGTCCCCGGCTTCGTTTGGACGGATTGCGCTCCGGTCAGCCCGGAATTGCTCATCGGAGTCCATCCTCCGCCGCGGTCCGCCCCTCTCCGTGGCCAGCTCCCTCCACAGCCCTCCATTCGCGGTACGTGCTCTAATCATGTTCGCCATCATTCCCTTTAGGTGTCGCACCGGTTAAATTGGGAATTCGTGGCATTCGGGCGCGGATTTGGGTTACTCCGGCGATGGCTCCGCCGCGCGTAAGGGCGGCGCCGTCGTGTTTGGGGCGGGGTTGGGTAAAACGATGGGGGCCGTTGATCGTGACGCGGACGTCCGAGATTAGAAGAGGGAATAACGCTTCGTGCATGAATCGGATCCGTTCGATTTTGATCGGACGGATCGGGGGGAGATTTCGGAGTATTAAGATCTGCGCCGTTGATCGCAAAATGGACGGGCCGTGCGACGTACCGCTTCGCGGGCGGCCAGATCTAATCTGGGCCGTCCACTCTTGATCGGATGGCTGTGCCCGGCCGATACCTCTTCGGCTTGCGCGTTTTGCTAAAGAGTCCCTGAGTTTTAGAGAAAACAACCCGCCGTCCTATGCGACTGTGCTCTGAGTCTGGGACAACTTACACCGAGCCCCCTACGCTTTCTTATAATTGAGGCCCAGTCCACTGCTGTTTTAAAATGAGTAAATGAATTAGAAAATGTATTTTTAATACAAAAATAATTGCTAGAACTTAGATAATTCATAGAAAATTCATTTTAGCTCCAAATTGAACCATTCCAATTCCTAAAATTTTGTAATAATATTCTCTATCATTTAGAATCACTGTTTTGACATGAACTCTGTTAGAAAATATATTTATCATTTAATCATATTATAATCACCTTAAATCTTAGAAAATTCATAACTTGAATTCTACAACTCCAAAATTAATAATTCTTTTTCCTGTGATCTTATTTTAATATGTAGATTATTAATATGTATTTTGCATATATGTTTGGTGTAATGTTAATTTTGCCTATACCATGTATGTTTGTATTGCTACGACTAGCAGTGAGGTCACGAGGATCTGAAGAATCATCCTGGTACCTGGATTCTCAAGGCCCAGGCAAGTTGTGCCCTTGATCACTTCTTTTCACCTACTCATGTTCTAATTAATCATAATGATCTGCATAGGTTAATTTTGATGGGACCCAATAGGTTACCTAGTTTGATTATCTTTATACCTTGTTTACCACTGATCTTTCTGGGTAGTACTTGCTAGTGCTATATGTGGTTTTGGGTATGGAGATACACTATTCATGATTACACTTTTTGTTATCAGTTGTTAGTTAATGTTCATGTTAAGATCATTATGTTAATTGGAACATGGAGCGACCACCCGGGAAAACAGTGCTACCACAAGGGTAGTATGGGATGCCCTTGGCTGATTAATTAGGAAAGCTAGTGGAAGACTACCTTACCCGAAAGGGGCAAGGGCAGTAAGGGAGAGGTCAGTACGGGAAGTGCCCTCGGGAGGATTTTGCTGCGATGGCGGTCCTGCAAGGGATTCCTGTACTGGATCTTCCTATAAACTGTAGCGGGTTTTCGGAAGCTAGTGGAACTTTGTAAAGGCCTCGTAGTGCTACCCTGCCTCACTTCCTTGGTAGAGGTGTATGGGATTCATGACCCCTTGGCAGATGGGTAACACGACTTGTGGGTAAAGATGCGCAACCTCTGCAGAGTGTAAAACTGGTATACTAGCCGTGCTCACGGTCATGAGCAGCTCGGACCCTCACATGATTAATTTATGGAACTAAATTCAATTTGTCATATGCATTGCATTGCAGGTGGTGTTGTTACTTTTGATCTATTACTTAATTGGGTTTGGTATTTACTTATACTTAGTAACTGCTAATAAAATTTTGACCAACTTTAAAAGCAATGCTCAGCTCTAACCATCTTCTTTGGTAAGCCTTACACTTCACATGAGCTCCCACCTTTGGTGAGGTCATGCACATTATTCCCCACAACTTGTTGAGCGATGAACGTATGTGAGCTCACTCTTGCTGTCTCACATACACCACAGGTCAAGACCAGGTACTGCAGGATGATGCTCATGGAGGATGCTGTGATGAGTTCGTGAGTGGTCTAGGTCGTCGTCTCCCAGTCAACTTTGGGTTGCTGGACCGTTGTCTCCTTATAATGTAATTATTTATTTTGTATAGAACTCCTGTTATATATAAAGTTGTGACATTCGATCCTGTGCCACTATACATCATATGTTTGAGACTTGGTCCCAGCATACCTGGTGTTTATGTTAACCCCGGGTTTTGGACCCCTAAAATCCGGGTGTTACAGAAGTGGTATCAGAGGGAATGTTGACTGTAGGACGAAACCTAGATAGAACTGGGCAACCATTATCTACTTACCTTACTCTGATTCTATACTTTCCTTGATCTTGTCTCACCTTCTACTGTCCTACTCTGATTAACCTTACCTTTGCTACTCTGATTCTTTTCTAAACTTATCTTAACCTTTTCTCATCCATTTCCGCTTTACTCTGATTATTCTTACCTTTATCTTTCTAGAGACAAATGTGGATTTCACACTTTGAAATCCTGTGCCTAAAGTGACTTTAGGAATAGGAGACCTAATCCTAGGGACAAAAACAAAACTATTTTTATAAGTGTCTATGTATTTGAATGTTTGTTCTTATGATATCTGTCTGATTTGGATCTTTGATTGAGTGTGATGGGTTGTGGAGTAATGTCCATAATTGCATCTATACTTACACCTAGACATAAGGGAGAATACTTATAAAATAGACAACATAGATTATTCCCCATTAAACATATATCAAGTTTAATAGATCCATCTTATCTTAAAAGACCCTCTCCTTATCTTAATAGATCCATCTCATCTTAAAAGATACTCATCTTATCTTGAAAAGATTTTATCTCATCCTAATAGATCTAACTGACCTCAAAAGATTCTATCTTATTTTTATGGATCCATCTTATCCTAATAGGAATACTTATCCACCCTAGTTTATCAACCATGATCTAATGCAAATTAATTAGATCTTATCTAGTCAAACTAGTCACACCAATCTAATCTAACATGATCTAATCTAAAGTGACTTATCAAACATGTTAGATAACACTGATGAAATAAGTTTAGACTCTACCCCTATAAAACAGGTCTTAACATAGTTCACCCTGCACTAAATTAAGAATGACAGATCGACTTGGCCATATGCAACTACCTTAACCATCTGATAGTTGCATAACCTCTCAATTATAACCTAGCAAGAGATTCTATTTTATCATAACATATCAAATTAATCTTAAAACATCCTAACATATCTTAATAATACATATTCTACCCTGTTGGACCTATCTAAGCCTAAACTAGTCCAATCTAGTCATATCCAATTTAATCTAGATCTTATCCTACCTAATGTGACCTGATCTATTGTGGTCTAATGTTATCTAACTTAATGTGGTCCACTTAAACAGATTAATGACACTAGTAGAAGAGATTAAACCCCACTAGCCATGTATTAACTTATCTTAGCACATTGGATCAACTCAACTATGAGCTAACCCAACCCATAGAACCCAGATGAATAGTATGACCTTTCTATTCCCACCTAACATCAAACAAACTTTTAACCTACATCTTGTAGTCTATCTCACCCATGTATATCTCTCATCTTGACAGATTCTATCTTACCCTTGGATAATCACCTTATATGATTGGTTACCCCAATCTGGACATAAATTAAGCCCTACCAAAGAATCTATAGATTTTAACCAACTACTAGCTTATCCATTCCGCTTAGTAATTTCCTTTGCAAAAACTATTACCACATGCTTCTAACTTTCATGGTCAATACCAGGAAAGGAAAGATTATCACTTAACGACAAAACAGAAAAATGAGTCCTCCAAATCCTCCACCTGTTGAAATCAATCAAGTGGTTGCTACCCAAAGACTGGTAATACAACAATTAACAGAAATGGTGACCGAGATGCAGAATCAGATAAGGCAACAACGCGAGGAAATACGTCAGGCCCGTCAAGAAATAAGGCAAGCACGGTTGGAGAGACAACAACAACAACAACCCCCACCACCACCAGCTTCACCAAGCTACATAGATATAGATTATGATGATTTGTAGATCTAGGTGTTACTTTAGTAATATGATAATATTTTAGAAGAAATAATAAAGGTCTATTGACCCAATGTTTTGTTAAAGAATTATACCTCATGCTGAGATCTCTTTGTTTGTGCATATGAGTATGCATCCTTTTTCTTACAAATCTCGGGGACGAGATTATTTTTAAGGGGGGTAGGATTTGTAACACCCAAAAATCTGAATTTGGGATTGGTAGAAGAAACTTGAACAAAATAGCATAATGTTTTGGAAATTGGGAAATAAAGAAAAAGATGAGAAAAGAATTTTTCTTTTAAGAAAAACCATTTATACATCTCATGAAATAAATAGAAAGGAGAATAAAAACTTAAGTTAGTAATATTAAAATAAGTATGGTTTATATTCACCCTTGGATTTCAAATGATACATTTGAAAAATCTGAAAACTAAAATAGAAGTATAAATTTGAATTTGGAATAGAAAATAGAAAATAAAAGGAGAAGGGAAGAACTAAGAAAAATATTACATAAAATAAAATAAATATCCTTCACACTTATATTAATAAATTATACCTTTCAAACTGAGGACAAGTTATTCACAAAGTTGAACTCAAACTTGAATTCAAATTGGATTTGAATTGGATTTGAAAATAAGGAAAAGAGAAGAAATAGGAAAATATAAATAAAATGTATAAATAATTATCTTCAGTCTTAGTATTTCTAATGGCAAAAATAAAGTTTATAAAAGAGGATCCACAAAAGTTTGAACTAATTCAAATTTGGTTTGAAAATATAGAAAATAGAGAGAAAAATAAAAAGAAAAAGGAAGAAAAACTTACCTGGGCTCTATACTTGAATTCGGCCCACCCAGGGAAACCCCGCGCTCGGCCCATTTCTGGGATCTGATCCCGCGCACTCGCGCCGACAGCTGGGGCCCGCAGGTCAGCTTCCCTCGCGCGCGCATGCTTTCACCTCCGTGTGCACCCGACAGCGGGGCCCGCCGTCAGCCTCTCCGTCCGAGCGCGTATTCTCCTCCTCTCGCTGCGTCGCGGGCCCCGTTCGTCAGCCTCGCTGCCTCCGCCACACGCTCGCGCTCCGTTCCACTGACGTTTGGGTCCCGCGTGTCATCTCCTTCGTTACCGAAGTCTCCTCCGCCGCGGTGCTCGCGGGCCGTTACACCGAACCCCGCTTAAACCACGGGACCCCACCGTTCGGACTCCGTCGTGAGCACCATAAAACTGAGCCCGTTACTCGAAGTCGCATCATCGACGCTTGGTTCGTGACCTCGCTGGCGACAAGCAAACCGGGAGAAACCATCCACCGTGGAACCGGGCCGCCGGCATTGATCCACAAGTTCATCATCGTCCGAGCTCCGGTGTTGGGTCTGGGGGCTTCATCAAGTCCCGCTGATCACGTCCCCGGCTTCGTTTGGACGGATTGCGCTCCGGTCAGCCCGGAATTGCTCATCGGAGTCCATCCTCCGCCGCGGTCCGCCCCTCTCCGTGGCCAGCTCCCTCCACAGCCCTCCATTCGCGGTACGTGCTCTAATCATGTTCGCCATCATTCCCTTTAGGTGTCGCACCGGTTAAATTGGGAATTCGTGGCATTCGGGCGCGGATTTGGGTTACTCCGGCGATGGCTCCGCCGCGCGTAAGGGCGGCGCCGTCGTGTTTGGGGCGGGGTTGGGTAAAACGATGGGGGCCGTTGATCGTGACGCGGACGTCCGAGATTAGAAGAGGGAATAACGCTTCGTGCATGAATCGGATCCGTTCGATTTTGATCGGACGGATCGGGGGGAGATTTCGGAGTATTAAGATCTGCGCCGTTGATCGCAAAATGGACGGGCCGTGCGACGTACCGCTTCGCGGGCGGCCAGATCTAATCTGGGCCGTCCACTCTTGATCGGATGGCTGTGCCCGGCCGATACCTCTTCGGCTTGCGCGTTTTGCTAAAGAGTCCCTGAGTTTTAGAGAAAACAACCCGCCGTCCTATGCGACTGTGCTCTGAGTCTGGGACAACTTACACCGAGCCCCCTACGCTTTCTTATAATTGAGGCCCAGTCCACTGCTGTTTTAAAATGAGTAAATGAATTAGAAAATGTATTTTTAATACAAAAATAATTGCTAGAACTTAGATAATTCATAGAAAATTCATTTTAGCTCCAAATTGAACCATTCCAATTCCTAAAATTTTGTAATAATATTCTCTATCATTTAGAATCACTGTTTTGACATGAACTCTGTTAGAAAATATATTTATCATTTAATCATATTATAATCACCTTAAATCTTAGAAAATTCATAACTTGAATTCTACAACTCCAAAATTAATAATTCTTTTTCCTGTGATCTTATTTTAATATGTAGATTATTAATATGTATTTTGCATATATGTTTGGTGTAATGTTAATTTTGCCTATACCATGTATGTTTGTATTGCTACGACTAGCAGTGAGGTCACGAGGATCTGAAGAATCATCCTGGTACCTGGATTCTCAAGGCCCAGGCAAGTTGTGCCCTTGATCACTTCTTTTCACCTACTCATGTTCTAATTAATCATAATGATCTGCATAGGTTAATTTTGATGGGACCCAATAGGTTACCTAGTTTGATTATCTTTATACCTTGTTTACCACTGATCTTTCTGGGTAGTACTTGCTAGTGCTATATGTGGTTTTGGGTATGGAGATACACTATTCATGATTACACTTTTTGTTATCAGTTGTTAGTTAATGTTCATGTTAAGATCATTATGTTAATTGGAACATGGAGCGACCACCCGGGAAAACAGTGCTACCACAAGGGTAGTATGGGATGCCCTTGGCTGATTAATTAGGAAAGCTAGTGGAAGACTACCTTACCCGAAAGGGGCAAGGGCAGTAAGGGAGAGGTCAGTACGGGAAGTGCCCTCGGGAGGATTTTGCTGCGATGGCGGTCCTGCAAGGGATTCCTGTACTGGATCTTCCTATAAACTGTAGCGGGTTTTCGGAAGCTAGTGGAACTTTGTAAAGGCCTCGTAGTGCTACCCTGCCTCACTTCCTTGGTAGAGGTGTATGGGATTCATGACCCCTTGGCAGATGGGTAACACGACTTGTGGGTAAAGATGCGCAACCTCTGCAGAGTGTAAAACTGGTATACTAGCCGTGCTCACGGTCATGAGCAGCTCGGACCCTCACATGATTAATTTATGGAACTAAATTCAATTTGTCATATGCATTGCATTGCAGGTGGTGTTGTTACTTTTGATCTATTACTTAATTGGGTTTGGTATTTACTTATACTTAGTAACTGCTAATAAAATTTTGACCAACTTTAAAAGCAATGCTCAGCTCTAACCATCTTCTTTGGTAAGCCTTACACTTCACATGAGCTCCCACCTTTGGTGAGGTCATGCACATTATTCCCCACAACTTGTTGAGCGATGAACGTATGTGAGCTCACTCTTGCTGTCTCACATACACCACAGGTCAAGACCAGGTACTGCAGGATGATGCTCATGGAGGATGCTGTGATGAGTTCGTGAGTGGTCTAGGTCGTCGTCTCCCAGTCAACTTTGGGTTGCTGGACCGTTGTCTCCTTATAATGTAATTATTTATTTTGTATAGAACTCCTGTTATATATAAAGTTGTGACATTCGATCCTGTGCCACTATACATCATATGTTTGAGACTTGGTCCCAGCATACCTGGTGTTTATGTTAACCCCGGGTTTTGGACCCCTAAAATCCGGGTGTTACAGTGTTAAATTAAAGGCAAGCCCCGGTTCTATGCATAACCGTTATATATGCTATTTTACTGCACTTAATGTTTGTAGGCTTGTACTGTGCACTTAAGTGTAGGAGTTGTTTGAAACCCTAGTTGCATGATCTCAGGAATCCTATTGAGATGGATACTAGTATGCTAGGTCGAGTAGCTGCTTTACTAAGTAGGGATCTCGGTAGAAGTCGAGTGATTTTTCTAGCACTCGCGCGAGGTCAGGAATTGGTTGTATCCACTTTCTTATCATAATGATGATTGATTGTGGGCAACAATCCATGGGGATTGGTTGTCTACGGGATAAAAATTGGAATAAGGATTAAGGTGTGGTACCGTGAGTCAAGCGTTTGAACGTACTAAGCACATGCCGAGAAATATGGTAAATCGGTAAGCCTAGTACCTGATTGAACCTGGCAGTGGACTTTACCCCTCACGCGACCTGAGACGAGGTCTCCCATTCCGGTTATGGTGGGTACAAGTGCGGTCACTGCACGACGGCCAGTCGGGGTCAGTGAGGCATTGTACGCCAAGGCGGTGAGCCCTGATCTGCTGACGGGGAATCGATGGGGACGGTTGATATGTGTGGGGACGGAGTGCCTCGCCATGTCGTGTGTTTAGGTTTACCTTGCAAGGATAAAAACTCGATTCGAATCGTCTGCTTCTCGCAGCTAATGAGACTGCTTGATCCATGCTGCTACATTGAGTAATAAGTGGAAATGAGGTGACTGGCAAAATGATGTTGATTAATAAAATGTTTGATATCATGTATGAATAGCTAGGTACACATCCAGTTAAAAGGATCATACTAAAACTTGAAAAGCTAAAACTTGATTTTAGACTCAGCTAGTGCTTTTGGCAAACCAAACCCCTCAGCCAAACAGCTGCATGTCTAGAGGTAGAGGAGTAGACTCCTCACACCGGGTAAGTCTAGCTGAGTGTTAGTATACTCAGCCTTGCTTGTGGCACAATTTTTGTAGGTACTCCTTAGGATGATTTATTGCTGGTGTGACTTGGCCTCCATCCCTGCCACCGGGATAGATGGTCGAGTGGGTTACTGCTTCCGCAGGAGAGGACCAGGAGGAGTAGCGTGGCCAGGCTTCGCCATGTCACTCGGTTCTTCTCCGTTAGTTATTTCCGCTGCATTAAAATTTATGATTATTATTTCTGAAACTCCGATAATGTAATCACTATTGATACTTAATAAATTTGTGGTATTATGTTTTATTGTATTTCTCTGTACCTCACCTTCGAGTGAGCTAGTGGTATTCGATCCTGGATAAGTGGCCTCGTCGGACTAGATCCGAGGGACTGACGGGTTATTCCTATTTAAGTGTGGTCCAGCCTTTAAGGCGAGACTTAGGCACTTAAGTTGGAATAATTCGGGCGGTTCCGCCACAAAGTCAACCGTGAACAAACTGAGTATCTTTGAAGCCTTTCTTTATTGATGACATATTTCCATTTTACAGAATACATCGTCGTCCCGATAGCTTTTGAAATACAGCTAGGGATAAAACTTCCTGAGGTGTTCTATGTTCCAGGAGTTCCCGACTTCTGTGCCATCCATCTGAGTGAGACGATATGATCCCGGCCGAGTGGTTTCTGCTACTATGAATGGTCCTTCCCATAAGGGTGACAACTTATGTCGTCCTTCCCCCGTTAGAATTCGTCGGAGGACGAGATCTCCTACTGAGAAAGATCGTTGTCGCACGGCCTGGTCATGATAACGTCTCAGAGTCTGCAGATACCGCGCCGATTGAATTTCTGCATTCAGTCGTTCTTCTTCGAGTACATCGATGTCCTCCATCCTAGTAGCTTCAGCTTCTGCTATGCTTTCGAAGACCAACCTTGGGGCCCCGAACTTGAGATCAGTGGGTAATACTGCCTCTGACCCATAGACCATGAAGAAAGGAGTATTTCCATGTAGAGCCCGGCTTGGCTGAGTTCTTAGGCTCCAAACGACGTAGGGTAATTCCCTTATCCATTTCCCTGCGAACTTCTCATTTTTTTCGAAGACCCTTTTCCTGAGTGCCTCTAGTATCATTCCGTTGTCTCGCTCAACCTGCCCGTTGGCCCTCGGGTGCGCTACCGAAGCGTACTTGATCTGAATGCCTTTTTGCTCGCAGAAATCGAAGAATTCCGAACTTGTGAAATTGGATCCCAGGTCAGTTATAATGTTGTTTGGTATTCCGAATCTGAATATTATGTCTTGTATGAATTCCACGGCCTTGGCTGAGGTTAAAGAGGCAATGGGCTTGAACTCTATCCATTTAGTGAACTTGTCGATTGCTACCAATACATGAGTGTATCCTCCTTGAGCCTTCTTGAAAGGTCCAAACATATCCAGCCCCCAGCATGCGAAAGGCCAAGTTACTGGTATGGTCTGCAGTTGCTGTGTTGGTAGATGTTGTTGTTTCGACAAGTACTGGCAAGCTTCGCACCTCTGAACTAACTCGGCTGCATCACTCTTTACTGTTGGCCAATAGAATCCTGATCTGAAGACCTTCCCGACTAGTGTTCTGGATGCTGCATGTATTCCACATTGCCCAGCATGAACCTCCTCTAGAAGTTGCTTCCCAGTGGATGAGAGAATGCACTTCATGAAGGCGCCCGATGCACCCCTTCTATATAACGTTTCTCCAATGAGTGTATAGTGGGTTGACTGTCTGGCGATGCGTTCAGCTGCATTTTTGTCATCTGGTTCCTCTTCATTCTTTATATATCTGATAATCGGCCTCCTCCAGTCATCAGAGTCTGACCCGGGTTGACCTACGATGTTACATTCTTCTGCTTGATCTGTTGAGATGCTCGGTCGTGGTATTTCTTGCACGAAAACTCCAGGCGGAACCTGAGTTCGGCTGGATCCTAACTTGGACAATACATCAGCTGCCGTGTTTCGATCTCTCTCTACATGATGAAATTCCAGACCCTCAAACTTATCTTCTAGTTTCCGGACGGTGGTGCAGTATTTTCCCATCAAATCACTCGAACAGTCCCATTCTTTGTTTATTTGACTTATGACCACCAGCGAATCTCCGTATACCATTAATCTCTTGATGCCCAATGATATGGCAATGTTCAATCCATGGATCAGAGCTTCATACTCGGCTGCATTGTTGGAGGCTAGAAACAACAACTGGAGGGCATATTTGAGGTGCTCGCCTCCAGGTGCGGTGAAGAGAATTCCTGCTCCTGCTCCCTGCAGCTTCAGCGAGCCATCAAAATACATCTTCCATACTTCTGCAGTTTCCGGGTTCTCTGGTATTTGTTGTTCAGTCCATTCTGAAACGAAGTCAACCAATGCTTGAGACTTTATGGCAGTACGAGGTCGAAATTCGATGTCATGAGACCCCAGTTCACAGGCCCACTTGGCTATTCGGCCAATTGCTTCCTTGTTGTGGAGAATATCCCCTATCGGAAAGCCGGTGACTACTATGACTTTGTGGTCATCAAAGTAGTGACGCAGCTTGCGGGCAGTCAGGAGTACTGCATATAATAGCTTCTGCACTTGAGGATATTTTTTCTTCGAGGGACCCAGAACTTCGCTGATGAAATAAACAGGATGTTGCACGGGGTAGGCATGTCCTTCTTCCGCTCGCTCGACTACCAACGCGGTGCTTACCACGTGAGTCGTGCAAGAGATATATAGCAACAGATCTTCAGCCGGTTGGGTTGACGTGGCTCGTCGTGGTGGTTTCAGTACTGGTGGTGTTGTCAAGAATTTCTTCAGTGCATCTAGAGCTTCCTGTGCCTCTGAAGTCCACTGAAACTTATCCACCTTTTTGAGTAGCTTGTAAAATGGTAAACCTTTCTCCTCCAGCCTGGATATAAATCTGCTCAGAGCTGCCATACATCCAGTAAGTCGCTGAACCTTCTTTTGTGATCGAGGTGCTTCCATCTTCATGATAGCTTCAATCTTATCTGGATTAGCCTCAATTCCCCGGTTGCTGACAATAAACCCGAGTAACTTTCCTGCCGGTACCCCGAAAACACATTTCTCGGGATTAAGCTTCCATCTATACCGCCTCAGACTGTTGAAAACCAGTTGTAAGTCTTCGATGAAGTTTTCTGAGTTCTCTGTTTTGATTACCACATCATCCACGTAGGCCTCCACACGCTTGCCCCAGTGATCGGCTAAGCATGTTTGAATGGCTCTCTGGTAGGTTGCTCCAGCGTTTTTGAGGCCAAACGGCATGGAGGTATAACAGAAAGCACCAAACGGAGTAATGAATGCTGTTTTTTCTTCATCTTCCTTTGCCAAACTAATCTGGTGGTATCAGGAATAGCAATCCAGGAAAGACAGCACAGAACATCCAGCGGTGGAGTCCACCACCTGATCTATCCTCGGGAGTCCGAAGGGATCCTTCGGACAGTGTTTGTTGAGATCAGTATAATCAACACACATGTGCCAATCCACTTTATTCTTTTTGAGTACAAGAACAGGGTTGGCTAACCACTCGGGATGTAACACTTCTCTAATGAACCCAGCCGCGACCAAGCGGGCCAGCTCAGCACGAATGACCTCTCTCTTGTCGGGCGTGAAACGATGTAGTTTCTGCCGGATCGGCCTTGCTTGTGGATAGACCTTCAGTTTGTGCTCGGCCAGCTCTCTCGGGACTCTCGGCATATCCGCAGGTTGCCATGCGAATACATCTCGGTTGTCTTGCAGAAACTGGACGAGCGCGCTTTCCTATTTATCATCCAGGCTAGAGCTGATGATAGCAGTTTTACGTTCATCAGCAAACCCTAGATTGATCCTTTTAGTTTCTTCAGTCGGCCGCATAGAGGTCGCGGCTTGAGCTTCCTTCGCCGGTGCTGTGTGGTCTTCCTCAGGCTTAGAGTTTGCCTGGGTCGAAGAAGTCGCCGATGGTTTGGCAATGAGGGCCGCCTGGATGGCCACTCGGAAACATTCTGCGGCGCCTTGGAGGTCAGCACACACAGTTATGATTCCTTGCGGTCCCGGCATCTTCAATATCATGTACGTGTAATGCGGAATGGCCATGAATTTTGCCAGTCCCGGCCTCCCGATGATTGCGTTGTACCCGCAGTCGAAGTTCGCCACTTCGAACCTCAGGAACTCGGTTCTATAGTTTTCCGGAGTCCCGAAGGTGACAGGCATGTAGATGTGGCCCAACGGGTATTCGCCCTCAGTTGGCACGATGCCAAAGAAGGGAGTGTCTGACTCGTGGAGTTCTTTGAGGTGAACTCCCAAGCCTCGGAGTGTCCGGGGGAAGGTGACGTTGATGCTGCTCCCCCCGTCCACTAACACCTTCTTCACCAGGCTCTCTCGGATCACCGGATCGACGAGGAGCGGGTATTTGCCCGGATGGTCGAAGTTGAGCCATTGATCCGCCCGAGTGAAGGTGATCGGGTGCTCCGACCACCGGTACGGGGCGGGAGGGCCGGTGGTCGCCACCAGTATCTGGCGATCGTTGAGCTTTTGCTGTCTTTTGTTCTCCTGCGATCCGTGTCCGCCGAAGATGACGTTGACCTCCCTGTCAACGCGCGGGAAGGCTCCTCCTCCTCCCTCCTCCTGCTGCTGGGGTTGTCGTGGTTCTTCTGGTCCTCCTCGCGACGGAGGAGGGGGTAGAGGTTGGAAGGGTCGGCCATGCCCAACGGAATGCTTGAAGTCCCGGCAGTTCCGAAGAGTGTGGCGCATGTCCTTGTGGTACGGGCACTGGGCGTCGAGGATGTCATCCAGCGTGCGCTCACCTCCGCGAGGTCCTCCCCGGGCGCGAGAGGCAGGTGGTCCGGTGGCGTGCACCTCTTCGCGCGGTCTCTTCTCCCAGCGTTTGTCAGGTTGCTGGTTCGTGTCGCGTCGTGGTGCTACCGGTGCGGGCTTTGCTCCTCCGATGAGGTCCTGGGCTTGCTCGTCGGCGGTGATGTAGAGGTCGGCGGTGATGTAGAGGCACGAGCACTGGGTGAGCGAGAGGTAGAAGATGGTTGGCTGCCTGGGTGAGCAGGCGTCGATAGCCCTCGGCGTCTGGAGTCCGAGGGAGTCCGTCAGCTATCCGAGCTAGCACTCCTCCGACTTCACTCGGCGTGTTCATGGCTCAGGCGAAGTCGGGGTTTAGGTTACGGCCGAGTAGTGGATTTTCCCGGCGTTGCCTCGCGTCTTGCTCGGCTTGTTCCTGAGCTCGTCGACGATCACGTCGTCGGGAGTTCCTTCGTTCCCTGAAGACGCGTTCTTCCGGAGTTTCTCCCATCTCCGAGACCTCGTCTCGCGAGATGGGCTGCTCCGGATCCCGTTCTCCGGCTTGGTGATGTCTCCGGATGTTTCGGCGCCGATTTCTCCGTCGCCGGGATTCCCGCTGAGGTGGTTCCTCCCCAGGCGCGGTCGGTTCGTCGTCAGAGACGGGAGGTGACTCTGCCCTTCCGATGAAGAGAACGTCGGGGTAGAATGGCGTAGCTGTCGTGGCGATCTTTTTTCGGAAAGCGGAGGGTAATGCTTCCTCGGTATTTTCGGAGTCCGTTGGAGGAGGCTTCCTTCCCAGCGGATCTGCAACGCGGTGTAGAATTCCCTTTTCGTCGGCTATGGATAAGACTGTTCCAAAGCAGAACATGGATCCGGGACGGAAGGTGATCCTGCTGTGGATGGTGACGGCCATTGAGCTAGCTTAGATCGTTGACACCCCCCTACCTAGTGCGCCAGCTGTCGGCGTTTTGGGTCCGACCGCACACCCGGGGGTTGCCCCTCAAGGTGTTTTTAGGAGTAGGGCGATATCAACGACTGTAGCAGAATGGTTCGTGCCAGTTGCACGAGGGACAGTGGACGATGTTTACAGGTTCTGGCCGCTTGGAGATGCGTAACACCCTACGTCCTGGTGAGTATGCTTGGTGAATGAGGTTACAAGAGAGCTCTCTGAATCGAGAATGCAGAGAGTTGAAGTGGGTGGCTTAGTAATAGGGTCCATCGATCTGAAGGGGTGCCCCCTAGGCCTTATATATTCGACCGTGGGGCAATACACGTGGATATGATAACAACGTGCGCCTAAAAGATAGTGAACTGCTCGAGTCTATCTCCCTATGATTCTGCCGACCTATCGTCGCGTGGCTCCGTTGCATGGGAGCTCCAGCGCGGGAAAGTCGGATCTCTGTAGCGGTCGCTCGCTCGACGTTGTGGGCCGTCCAAGTTTGTACCAATCCGTCCTTGCGTCGACCTGCTTTGTTGATTGCTCCTCCCAGGCCCACGAAAGAGTGGCCTTACGATTTGTCAGGCCCTTGGGCCTTTCGTGAGGTCTTTTCCTCTTTTAGTGGACCCGGGGGATATCTGTCCCCCACACCCTCTCTCTCGGACTCATTATTATTTCTAACGCTAACCCGTCTCGTAGTTGTGTTTATATTTGTAAATTTTAGTTTCGCCCTATTCACCCCCCCTCTAGGCGACTTTCAACCTCCCGTGTCGAGGTCGAGATGCCCATTGGTTCCCATGGGTGTCTTGATGGGCTTGGCATCCTTCATTCCAAACTTGGTGAGTATATCTTGAATGTACTTTGTTTGGCTGATGAAGGTGCCCTCTTGGAGTTGCTTGACTTGAAATCCTAGGAAATACTTCAACTCCCCCATTATAGACATCTCGAATTTTTGAACCATGATCCTACTAAACTCTTCACATATAGATTTGTTAGTAGACCCAAATATAATATCAACATAAATTTGGCATACAAACAAATCTTTTGCAATAGTTTTAGTAAAGAGAGTAGGATCGGCTTTACTGACTTTGAAGCCATTAGTGATAAGAAAATCTCTTAGGCATTCATACCATGCTCTTGGGGCTTGCTTGAGCCCATAAAGCGCCTTTGAGAGTTTGTAAACATGGTTAGGGTACTCAATATCTTCAAGGCCAGGAGGTTGCTCAACATAGACCTCTTCCTTGTTTGGTCCATTGAGGAAGGCATTCTTTACGTCCATTTGATAGAGCTTAAAGCCATGGTAAGTAGCATAGGCAAGTAATATACGAATTGACTCAAGCCTAGCTACGGGTGCATAGGTTTCACCAAAATCCAAACCTTCGACTTATGAATATCCCTTGGCCACAAGTCGTGCTTTGTTCCTTGTCACCACACCATGCTCATCTTTCTTGTTGCGGAACACCCACTTGGTTCCTACAACATTTTGGTTAGGACGTGGAACTAAATGCCATACCTCATTCCTCGTGAAGTTGTTGAGCTCCTCTTGCATCGCCAGCACCCAATTCGAATCTTGAAGTGCATCCTCTACCCTGTGTGGCTCAATAGAGGAAACAAAAGAGTAATGTTCACAAAAATGAGCGACTCGAGATCGAGTGGTTACCCCCTTATGAATATCGCCGAGGATGGTGTTCACGGGGTGATCTCTTTGAATCGCCTGGTGGACTCTTGGGTGTGGCGGTCTTGGACCCTGATCATCTTCCTTGTCTTGATCATTGGCATCTCCCCCTTGATTATTGTCCTCCTCTTGAGGTGTCTCATCTTCTTGATCTTCATTTTCATCATTTTGAGCTTGATCCTCATCTTGAGTTGGTGGAGATGCTTGTATGGAAGATGATGGTTGATCTTGTGCTTGTGGAGGCTCTTTGGATTCCTTAGGACACACATCCCCAATTGACATGTTCCTTAGCGCGACGCATGGAGCCTCTTCATCATCTAACTCATCAAGATCAACTTGTTCTACTTGAGAGCCATTAGTATCATCAAACACAATGTCACAAGAAACTTCAACTAGTCCAGTGGACTTGTTAAAGACTCTATATGCCCTTGTGTTTGAATCATAACCAAGTAAAAAGCCTTCTACAACCTTAGGAGCAAATTTAGATTTTCTACTTCTTTTAACAAGAATAAAGCATTTGCTACCAAAGACTCTAAAATATGAAACATTGGGCTTTTTACCGGTGAGGAGTTCATATGATGTCTTCTTGAGGATTCGATGTAGATATAACCGGTTGATGGAGTAGCAGGCGGTGTTAATCGCCTCGGCCCAAAACCGATCCGGTGTCTTGTATTCATCAAGCATGATCCTCGCCATGTCAGGTAGAGTTCTATTCTTCCTCTCCACTACACCATTTTGTTGTGGCGTGTAGGGAGAAGAGAACTCATTCTTGATGCTCTCCTCCTCAAGGAAGCCTTCAATTTGAGAGTTCTTGAACTCCGTCCCATTGTCGCTTCTAATCTTTTTGATCCTTAAGCCGAACTCATTTTGAGCCCGTCTCAAGAATCTCTTTAAGATCTCTTGGGTTTGAGATTTTTCCTGTAAAAAGAACACCCAAGTGAAGCGAGAATAATCATCCACAATTACAAGACAATACTTACTCCCGCCGATGCTTATGTAAGCGATCGAGCCAAATAGATCCATGTGGAGTAGCTCAAGCGACCTGTCGGTCATCATGATGTTCTTGTGTGGATGATGAACACCAACTTGCTTTCCTGCTTGACATGCGCTACAAATTCTGTCTTTCTCAAAATGAACATTGGTTAGTCCCAAAATGTGCTCTCCCTTTAGAAGCTTGTGAAGATTCTTCATCCCAATGTGGGCTAGTCGGCGATGCTAGAGCCAACCCATATTAGTCTTAGCAATTAAGCAAGTATCGAGTTCAGCTCTATTGAAATCAACTAATATAGCTGACCCTCTAATACTCCGTTAAATGCTACTGAATCATCACTTCTTCTAAAGACAGTAACACCTATATCCGTAAAAAGACAGTTGTAACCCATTTTACATAATTGAGAAACTGAAAGCAAGTTATAATCTATTGAATCTACAAGAAAAACATTGGAAATAGAATGGTCAGGTGATATAGCAATTTTACCAAGTCTTTGACCAAACCTTGATTTCCATCCCCGAATGTGATAGCTCTTTGGGGATCTTGGTTTTTCTCATAGGAGGAGAACATCCTTTTCTCCCCTGTCATGTGGTTTGTGCACCCGCTATCAATGATCCAACTTGAGCCCCCGGATGCATAAACCTACAAAACAAGTTTATGCCTTGTTCTTAGGTACCCAAATGGTCTTGGGTCCTTTCACATTAGAAACAAGCACCTTGGGTACCCAAACACAAGTCTTTGATCCCTTATGCTTGGCCCTAACATATTTGGCAACTACTTTGCCTGATTTGTTAGTTAAAACATAAGATGCATCAAAAGTTTTAAATGAAATAATTGGCTCATTTGATGCAATAGGAGTTTTCTTCTTAGGCAATTTAGCATGAGTGGATTGCCTAGAACTAGATGCCTCACCCTTATACATAAAAGCATGATGAGAGCCAGAGTGAGACTTCCTAGAATGAATTCTCCTAATTTTGTGTTCGGGATAACCAGCAGGATATAAAATGTAACCCTCGTTATCCTAAACCATGGGAGCTTTGCCCTTAACAAAGTTAGACAATCTTTTAGGGGCATTAATTTTAACATTGCCTCCCTATTAGAAGCCAATGCCATCCTTAATGCTTGGGCATCTCCCACTATAGAGCATGCTTCTAGCAAATTTAAAATTTTCATTTTCTAAGTCATGCTCATTAATTTTAGCACTAAGTTGAGCTATGTGATCATTTTTTGTTTAATTAAAGCTAGGTGATCATGAATAACATCAACATTAATGTCTCTACATCTAGTGCAAATAGTAACATGCTCAACGGTAGATGTAGAGGCTTTGCAAACATTTAATTCATCAATCTTAGCATGTAGCATAGCATTTTCATTTCTAAGATTGGAAATAGAAACATTGCAAACATTTAAATCCTTAGCCTTAGCAATTAATTTTTCATTCTCATTCCTAAGGCAAGAAAGTGATTCATTCAACTTGTCAATTTTAGCAATCAAACTAGCATTATCATTCTTAAGTTTGACAAGAGAATCATCACAAACATCTAACTTCTCAACCTTAGCAATTAATTGGGCATTTTCAATTCTAAGGTTAGAAATAGTGTCATGGCAAGTGCTAAGCTCACTAGTCAATTTTTCACATTTTTCTAACTCCTGAGCATAAACATTTTTAACCTTAACATGCTTTTTGTTTTCCTTAATAAGGAAGTCCTCTTGGCTATCCAAGAGTTCATCCTTCTCATGAATAGCACTAATCAATTCATTTAATTTTTCCTTTTGTTGCATGTTTAGGTTGGCAAAAAGAGCAAACAAATTTTCTTCATTATCACTAGAGTTATCCTCATCACTAGATATTGCATATTTAGTGGAGGCTCTAGCTTTTACCTTCTTTTTGCCGTCCCTTGCCATGAGGCACTTGTGGTCGACGTTGGGGAAGAGGAAGCCTTTGTTGACAGCGATGTTGGCGGCGTCCTCGTCAGAGGAAGAGTCGGTGGAGCTCTCGTCGGAGTCCCATTCCCGACATACATGGGCATCGCTGCCCTTCTTCTTGTAGTATCTCTTCTTCTCCTTCTTCTTCCCCCTCTTGTCGTCGCCCCTGTCACTGTCACTAGAGATAGGACATTTTGCTATAAAGTGATCGGGCTTACCACACTTGTAGCAAACCTTCTTAGAGCGGGTTTTGTAATCCTTCCCCCTCCTTTGCTTGAGGATTTGGCGGAAGATCTTGATGATGAGCGCCATCTCCTCATTGTCGAGCTTGGAGGCGTCGATGGGGAGTCTACTTGATGTAGATTCTTCTTTCTTCTCCTCTGTCGCCTTGAATGCAACGGGTTGTACCTTGGGTACGGAGGAGGCACCTTGCTCGATGATTTTCTTGGAGCCTTTGATCATCAATTCAAAGCTCACAAATTTTCCTATAACCTCCTCGGGAGACATTAGCTTGTATCTAGGATCACCACGAATTAATTGAACTTGTGTAGGATTAAGAAAAACGAGTGATCTTAGAATAACCTTGACCATTTCATGGTCATCCCATTTTGTGCTCCCGAGGTTGCACACTTGATTCACCAAGGTCTTGAGCCGGTTGTACATAGCTTGTGGCTCCTCCCCTTGGTTGAGCATGAAGCGACCGAGCTCCCCCTCGATCGTTTCCCTCTTGGTGATCTTGGTCACATGTCTCCTTCGTGCGCGGTCTTGAGCACGTCCCAAATCTCTTTGGCACTTTTCAACCCTTGCACCTTATTATACTCCTCTCGACTTAGAGAGGCGAGGAGTATAGTAGTGGCTTGGGAGTTGAAGTGCCGGATTTGGGCTACCTCGTCCGAGTCATAGCCTTCATCCCCCACGGATGGTTCCTGCGCACCAAACTCAACAATGTCCCAAATGCTAGCGTGGAGTGAGGTTAGATGGTGTCTCATTTTTGAAAGGGAAATGTGCCCTTGGGCCATTTCTATAATGTTTTGGTGATTAAGTGCCCAACACACTTTCTCTAAGTTCTAAATGTGCCAAAGATTGAAGAAGTGCAAATCATGTAACAAGGTACGTTTGTAGACTTAGTACATTGTTTTGAGTACTAACATATTTTGTCTAAGTGCTAAAAACAGGAGAAAAGGAATTGGAAAAGAGTTCCTGCTCGGTCTGGGTGCACCGGACAGTGTCCGGTGCGCCAGGCGAGTCCAAGGTGAACTGGCCGCTCTCGGGACTCGACGACGGCATACAGCTATAATCCACCAGACTGTCTGGTGGATCGTCCACGGTGAAGTCGTCGCTCTCGGGAAAAGGATCAGCGGTGTACGGCTAAAATTCACCGGACTGTCCGGTGGTGCACCGGACTGTACGGTGAGCCAATGGTCGACTGCGCAACGGTCGACTGCGCAATCCGCGGGCAACGCGTGGCCCGCACCAATGGTTGGAAGGGGGCACCGGACTGTCCGGTGTGCATCGGACAGTGTCCGGTGCGCCATTCGACCCGGAGGTGCAACGGTCATCTGCGCCAGAAAAGGAAGGAGATCGGCACCGGACCATCTACAGTGACTGTCCGGTGCGCCACTCGACAGAAGGCAAGGATGGCCTTCCTTGTTGGCCTCCAACGGCTCCTAGCTACCTTGGAGCTATAAAAGGGACCCCTAGGCGCATGGAGGAGTCACCCAAGCTGACTAGAAACATTCTAAGACTGCAAGACTCCAACTTCACACGTTCGATTCTTTGAGATAGTGACTTGAGCTCCATTTGAGTTGAAAACTCTGTGCGTTGTGTTTTGAGCTCAAGTTGTGGCTTGTGTGCGTGATTGTGCTCTCGATTTGAGTCTTGTGTGTGTTGCTCTCCCCTCCCTTACTTCCGTGCTTCTTTTATGATCATCATTGTAAGGGCGAGAGGCTCCAAGTTGTGGAGATTCCTCACAAACGGGAGAAAGACTAAGAAAAGAACACCGTGGTATTCAAGTTGATCATTGGATCACTTGAAAGGGGTTGAGTGCAACCCTCATCCATTGGGACGCCACAACGTGGAAGTAGGCAAGTGCTACTTGGCCGAACCACAGGATAAAATCGTGTATCTCTTGTGATTGCCTTCTCATTGATTGTCTGTGTTTGCAAGAGCTCACAGACTTGATTAACTTGCACTAACATCTTTATAATCAAGTCTGTGGAATTTAGTGTTGGATTTTACAGGATCACCTATTCACCCCCCTCTAGGTGCTCTCAATTGGTATCAGAGCCGTTCTCTTCACGTAAGGGACTAATCGCCCGAAGAGATGGATCCTAAGGGAAAGGGGATGGTGGTCAACGACAAGGAGAAGGAGTCCATCGTCAACGAGCCAAGAGATGACAAGCCCACCGACTCTAGCTCGAGTCACAAGAAAAAGGACGGGAAGAAGAAGAGGCGCATCTAGAAGATCGTCTACTATGACAGCGATGAATCTTCTTCCTCACCAAACGACGACGATGACTCCTCGTCAAAGAAGAAACCGGTTAATCAAAACTTTTCATTTGATTATTCTCGCATTCCATTCAACTCTAATGCTCATTTTCTATCAATTCCTCTTGGGAAACCTGAAAGGGAAATGTGCCCTTGGGCCATTTCTAAGTATTTTGGTGATTGAGTGCCAACACAAGTGCTTAAGTGTTAAAGTATCCCAAGTGATGGACAAAGTGCAAATCAAAAGTAAAGGTATGTTTCTAGACTTAGTACATTGTTTCATGGACTAATGTATTGTGTCTAAGTGCTGGAAACAAGAAAAATCGAATTGGAAAAGAGATGGCTTTGTACAGCCAAAGTCTGCTCAGTCTGGGTGCACCGGACAGTGTCCGGTGGTGCACCGGACAGTGTCTGGTGCGCCAGACTGGCTCTAGCGAACTTGATGCTCTCGGGACTTCGACGGCGGTGTACGGCTATAAATCACCGGACTGTCCGGTGGTGCACCGGACTGTCTGGTGAGCCGTTCACAGGCGAACTCGTCGCTCTCGGGAGATGATTAACGGCGTACGACTATAATTCACCGGACTGTCCGGTGAGCCAACGGTCAGCCGGGGCAACAGTCGGCCGAGGATTCCGCGCGTGACGCGTGGCCGAGCCAATGGTCGCATTGGGGCACCGGACTGTCCGGTGTGCACCGGACAGTGTCCGGTGCGCCAACGGCTCTGAATCTGCAACGGTCGACTTCGCCAAATAAGGAAACAAATCCGCACCGGACAGTGTCCGATGGTGCACCGAACTGTCCGGTGCGCCAGGCGACAGAAGGTAAGAATTGCCTTCCTGGATTGCTCTCAACGGCTCCTAGCTGCCTTGGGGCTATAAAAGGGGCCCCTAGGCGCATGGAGGAGCACACCAAGCATTCCCCAAGCATTCTAAAGCACCAAGACCTCGATTCCGTGCATTTGATTCTTTGTGATAGCATCTAGAGCTCTATTTGAGTTGTGAACTCATCGGGTTGTGTTGTGAGCTCTTGTTACGACTTGTGTGCGTGTTGTCGCTTTGATTTTGTGTCTTGTGTGCGTTGCTCATCCCTTCCTTACTCCGTGCTTCTTTGTGAACATCAAAGTGTAAGGGCGAGAGGCTCCAAGTTGTGGAGATTCCTCACGATCGGGATGTAGTAAAGCAAAGCAAAACACCGTGGTATTCAAGTGGGTCTTTGGACCGCTTGAGAGGGGTTGATTGCAACCCTCGTCCGTTGGGACGCCACAACGTGGAGTAGGCAAGCGTTGGTCTTGGCCGAACCACAGGATAAACCACTATGCCATCTCTGTGTTGATCTCTTGTGGTTATTGTGTTTTGTTAAGACTCCTCTCTAGCCACTTGGCATTATTGTGCTAACACTTAAACAAGTTTTTGTGGGTTTAAGTTTAAGTTTTTATAGGATCACCTATTCACCCCCCCTCTAGGTGCTCTCAAAACCTCCACACTTTGATGGAGAAGACTACTCTTTTTGGAGTCACAAAATGCGTAGTCACCTATTCTCTCTCCATCCTAGTATTTGGGAAATAGTTGAAAATGGAATGCAATTTGATAGTACGGATAACCCTGTGTTTATTAACGAGCAAATTCATAAGAATGCACAAGCTACCACTGTTTTGCTAGCATCTTTATGCAGGGATGAGTACAACAAGGTGAGCGGCTTGGACAACACCAAGCAAATCTGGGACACCCTCAAAATATCACATGAGGGAAACGACGCCACCATGATCACCAAAATGGAGTTGGTGGAAGGCGAGCTGGGAAGGTTCGCGATGATTAGGGGAGAGGAGCCAACACAAACGTACAACAGGCTCAAGACCCTGGTCAACAAGATTAGGAGCTATGGAAGCACAAGATGGACAGACCACGACATCGTCCGACTTATGCTTAGGTCTTTTACTATTATTGACCCTCATCTTATGAACCTCATTCGTGAAAATCCCAGGTACACAAAGATGACGCCCAAGGAGATACTCGGAAAATTTATGAGCGGGCGCATGATGGTCAAGGAGGCAAGGTATGTTGATGATGCAAACGGCCCAATGCCCATCTATGAGCCGTAGCCCGTTGCGCTCAAGGCAACAAGCAGCAGGGAGGTGCTACCTAGCAAGGTGGCACAAGTTGAGGCTGTCGGGCTAAACGAAGATGAGATGGCCCTAATCATCAAGCGTTTTAAGACCACACTAAAAGGACGCAAGGAGCGCCCTAATAAGAACAAAGCAAAGGGAAAGTCCTCCTGCTTCAAATGCGGTAAGACTGGTCACTTTATAGCAAATTGTCCCGATAATGATATTAACGAGGGACAAGAAAAGAGTGGGCAGAAGGAGAAGAATAAGAGCTACAGGAAGGCAAAGGGTGAGGCACACCTCGGAAAGGAATGGGACTTGGACTGCTCTTCTTCCGACTCCGAGACGAAGGACTCACTGCCTCGGCCTTCAACAAGTCTTCTCTCTTCCCCAACGAACGCCACACTTGCCTCATGGCCAAGGAAAAGAAGGTAAGTGTTCGGGAAACCCCTAAGTATACTACTTCAAGCGATGATGATTCTAGTGATGATGAAGTAGATTATACCGATTTATTCAAGGGTTTAGATAGAGCAAAAGTAGATAAAATTAATGAGTTAATTGATGCTCTAAATGAAAAAGATAGATTGCTAGAGAAGCAAGAGGACATTTTATATGAAGATCATGACAAATTTGTTAGTGTACAAAAGTCTATTGCTTTAGAAACTAAAAAAAATGAAATGTTATGCTCTGAATTGTCTGTGTGCCATGAATCAATCTCTAGTTTAAAGATTTTGAATAATGATTTAAATGCTAAGCTAGAGGTAGCTAATAAATCTAGTTCATGTGTAGAACATGTTGTAATTTGCAATAGATGCAAGGATTTTGATATTGATGCTTGTGATAAACATCTTGCGTCTATTACCAAATTAAATGATGAGGTGGCAAGTCTTAATGCTCAACTTAAGACTTGCAAGGTTGATTTTGATAAGTTAAAATTTGCTAGGGATGCCTACACCGTTGGTAGACACCCCTCAATTAAGGATGAACTTGGCTTTCGAAAGGAAGCCAAGAACTTAACAAGCCAAAGGGCTCCCATTCCCAACAAGGAGAAAGGAAAGGCCCCTATGGCTAATAGCACTTAAAGGAATCATGCTTTCATTTATAATGATAGAAAATTTTCTAGAAATGCTCATTATAATAGGAGTTATATTCATGATGCCTTTAATTCACATGCTATGATTGCCCCTAGCTCTACTTTTGTGCATGGTAGGCCTAGGAAAAGTAATGTTGTGCATCATGTGCCTAGGAGAGTATGTGTCGGCGTTCCGAGACCGGGGGTCCGTGAGCCGACGAGTGAATGTCGCCGCGTGCCCCAGCCCAGATGGGTCGAGCGCGAGGGCGAGCGCGAAGGGGGGAGAGCGAGGCGGCCGGAGACCGGCGTGAGAGAGGTGGGAATCCCGCGGCCTTCGTGTTCGTCCCGCGCCCAGGTCAGGTGCGCTTGCAGTAGGGGGTTACAAGCGTCCACGCGGGAGAGGGAGCGAGCGGCCTCCAGCGAGCGCCTGTCTCGTCCTCGTCCCCGCGCGGCCAACCCCCTCTAAGAGGGCCCTGGTCCTTCCTTTTATAGGCGTAAGAAGAGGATCCAGGTGTACAATGGGGGGTATAGCAGAGTGCTACGTGTCTAGCGGAGGAGAGCTAGCGCCCTAAGTACATGCCGTTGTGGCAGTCGGAGAGATCTTGGCACCCAGCTGGTGTGATGTCGTGGCCGTCGGAGGAGCGATGGAGCTTGGCGGAGGGACAGCTGTCGGAGCGGTTGAGTCCTTGCTGACGTCCTCTTGCTTCCGTAAGGGGGCTGAGAGCCGCCGTCGTCACAGAGTATGCGGGGCGCCATCATTGCCTATCTGGCGGAGCGAGCCAGATGGGACGCC
This sequence comes from Zea luxurians, assembly GCA_029449295.1. Classification (NCBI taxonomy): domain Eukaryota; kingdom Viridiplantae; phylum Streptophyta; class Magnoliopsida; order Poales; family Poaceae; genus Zea; species Zea luxurians. Next base: position 102,201,654 of record JAOPSE010000011.1, read on the forward strand.
GGTCTTGTTCCCTGCGGCCCGAGTCAGCTCGGGGTAGGGTGATGATGGCGCCTCCTGTTGACGTGGCTGGTCTGCGCCCTAGGTTGGGCGATGTGGAAGCTCCTCCGAAGCCGAGGTCGAGTCTGTCTTCCGTGGCCGAGGTCGAGTCCGAGCCCTCGGGTCGGGCGAGGCGGAGACCGTCGGCTGAGGTCAGGGCGTAGTCCAAGCCCTGGGGTCGGGCGAAGCAGGGTTCGTCGTCTTCCGGGATTTAGCCCGTGTCCGAGCCCTAGGTCGGGAGGAGCGGAGTTTGCCGTCTTTCGGGACTTAGCCCGTGTCCGAGCCCTGGGTCGGGCGGAGCGGAGTTCGCCGTCTTCCGGGTCTTAGCCCGTGTCCGAGCCCTGGGTCGGGCGGAGCGGAGTTCGCCGTCTTCCGGGTCTTAGCCCGTGTCCGAGCCCTGGGTCGGGCGGAGCGGAGTTCGCCGTCTTCCGGGACTTAGCCCGTGTCCGAGCCCTGGGTCGGGCGGAGCGGAGTTCGCCGTCTTCCGGGTCTTAGCCCGTGTCCGAGCCCTGGGTCGGGCGGAGCGGAGTTTCCTATGGAGCCTTCGGCCGGGCCTGAATGCCTGTCAGTCTCACTCTGTCAAGTGGCACCGCAGCCGGAGTGGCGCAGGCGGCGCTGTCCTTCTGTCAGGCCGGTCAGTGGAGCGGCGAAGTGACGGCGGTCACTTCGGCTCTGCCGGCTGGGGGGCGCGCGTAAGGATAAAGGTGTCAGGCCACCTTTGCATTAAATGCTCCTGCGGTTTGGTTGGTCGGTGCGGCGATTTGGTCAGGGTTGCTTCTTGGCGAAGACAGGGCCTCGGGCAAGCCGGAAATATGTTCGCCGCTGGAGGGGGGCCTCGGGCGAGACGGAAATCCTCCGGGGTCGGCTGCCCTTGTCCGAGGCTAGGCTCGGGCGAGGCGTGATCGAGTCCCTCGAATGGACTGATCCCTGACTTAATCGCACCCATCAGGCCTTTGCAGCTTTATGCTGATGGGGGTTACCAGCTGAGAATTAGGAGCCTTGAGGGTACCCCTAATTATGGTCCCCGACAGTAGCCCCCGAGCCTCAAAGGGAGTGTTAGCACTCGCTTGGAGGCTTTCGTCGCACTTTTTTGCAAGGGGACCAGCCTTTCTCGGTTGCGTTTTGTTCCGGTGGGTGCGCGCGAGCGCACCCGCCGGGTGTAGCCCCCGAGGCCTCGGAGGAGTGGTTTCACTCCTTCGAGGTCTTAATGCCTCGCGTAACGCTTCGGCTGGTCTGGTCGTTCCCTCATGCGAGCTGGCCGTAGCCCGGGTGTACGGTCGGGTCCCAAGTTCTCGGGCTGGTATGTTGACGCTGTCAACGGTTCGGCCGGAGCCGGGTTTGCGAGAGCAGCCCCCGAGCCTCTGCACAGGGCGAGAGGGCGATCAGGGACAGACTCGGCTTTTTTACATACGCCCCTGCGTCGCCTTTCCGCAAGGAGGAGGGGGGAAAGCGCCATGTTGCCCTCGATGGGCACCGAACATGGTGTCTCCGGTGAGCTGCAAGCGGGTGATCCGAGTGGACGTCCGTGCCCCGTTCGTTAGGGGTCGGCTAGGGGCCCAGAGGCACGCCCAAAAGTACCTGCGGGTGATCTGCCGGACCCGGTCCCCTGGCGACGGGGTCCGAGGGCTCGATGCCTCCCTCTGATGGGATTCCGTTACAAGATCGTTCCCGCCGGTCTCGGAAATGTCCTAGGGTACCTCGGGAGCGCAGCCTGAGCCTTGGTTATGTATCGAACGTACCCATGGTCATCCCTCGCTCGGCGTCTGAGGCGGCTGTGAACCCTTCGGGGGCCAGCCTTCGAACCCCTGATCAGTAGTGGGTGCGGAGCCCGAGTGGCCTGAGGCGGTCGTTGAACCCTTCCGAGGGGCCGGCCTTTGAACATCTGACCAGTAGTGGGTGTAGGGCCCACGTGATCTGAGGCGGCTGTCGAACCCTTCCGAGGGGCCAGCCTTCGAACCTCTGATCAGTAGGGAGGCTCGGAGCCTGGTTCCTTCACGGGGAAGGATCCTTTTCGGGGTATCCCCCTTTCCCGGTCCCTGTTGCAAGAGAGAGAAAGAGGAAAAAAGGAAAAGGATACGAAATCGAACGACGCGGCGTACCTCTTTTGATGCGGTCATTATGGCGAAGGCGAAGCGTCGCTCGCTTCTCCTGCCAGAGGCGCCGCCTGTCCCGCCGCGGAGTTAATGCGACGAGGCGAGTGGTTCGCAGGGCAGCCGTTGCGCGTGCGCGAGCCGTTCGAGGAACGGAACACGGGCGCGCTGTCTTCACGCCGTGCGAGAGGGTTCTCTCGCTGCCCCCGGACGGGACGTGAGCTTGGCTGACGACGTGGCCGCTGCTCCTGCCCGCCTGCCACCGCCATTACTGCCGGCCCGTCTTCGGCCGCATTGACCGTCGCGCCAGGTTAGAGTCGCTGGGTCGTGCGCTGGGTCGCCTCGAGTCGTGGTATTGGTTCCGCAGTCGAGGAGGCGCGGTGGTGGCACAAGTGGCGGTGCAGTTGCATGCACGAAGCATTTGGCGCGCCGGTTGCATGACGCGTGGGACCCAGCCCCCGCGCCGCAGGGGAGGACCTTGGAGTGTGTTGGAGAAGACTCAGCCCGTGACGGCTGGGGACGCAAGTAGGGAGAGCCGCCTTTAAAAGGAGGGTGACCCCCTTGGGAGGCGACCATGTCTTCGCGCTCCCTTATGCATCGTGTCTTTCTACCTTCCAAGCCCCCGGATGGGGGATATCCGCCGTCTTTCTGCCTCGTCGTTGGAGGAACGCAACTCTGCGGGAGTTGGTTCCTTTCAGCCATCGTTCGACTTCAAGGATTTTCATCATGCAGCCTGGCTGCACTCCCCCACCAATGAATAGTTTGGTGGAGGGAAGTGAGCCGGAGTGCGGCCTCCGCCCCGTCCTCAGCCTCAAGGATTTTCGTCATCCAGGCTGAGGTGGAGGATGAGGCGAGTCGGGGGGCTGCCTCCGCGTGGGTCGGTCACCCTTTTCTTCCCCTGGCGTCTGGGGGAGAAAGGCATCCTCTAGCCCCACGGAGGCCTCCTCCAGCCATGCCGGGGAAGGCGGACCGCCGCCACTCAGCCAGGGCGCAACATTACGTCCTCCGTTCGGACGATGGTTGCGCCACGTACCGCGAGGGCGGCACCCATGTTCTAGGTGGTTCCGGCGAGGGCGAAGACCTGCCGGCGCGCTTTGAGGCGTCCGGTGCCTGCTGGCGTGGTGTTGAGGCGGCGGCAGCCGGAGAAGGCTTCTCTACCGATGAGATTGCCAACTCCGCCAGTAGCCCTGGGTCTCCGTCTCCCGGCCTGAATGGCTGGCTCTCGTCCTCGGTGGGTGAGAGTCCTTCTGCCGTAGCACCCGCCCCGAAGCCGCTGCTGAAGCTGCTTCGTCGCCCGGGACGGGGGTTGTTGTCGCTGTTGCCGGATCGGGCGGCGGCGAGCCACCCGTCGGCCCTCGATTGCTCCGCGGGTTCCCCAATCTTGTGGGGTTGTTCGTACCCGCGGAGACGGAACCGGAGTTCCGTTTGTAATGGCACTTTGAATGCCAGTGTTTTTGTTCATTATGGCTGTTGGGGCCTGAACATGTATGTAATTTTGGCACGGAGCCCTGTTTTTTCCTCCTTTTCGAGCACTAACACTCGCCTGTTGGTTGTCTGAACCGCTTCACCAAGCGTGAGTCGCCCCGTGTAAAGGTGACGAGTGAGGTATCCGTATCCCGAAGGCGTGGGAGTCCCTCGGCTCGGTCGGCCTTGTTGTCCGAGGCTTCTCTAGCTTAATTAAAGGAACCCCTCGGCCGCTCTTCGATGAGCCGAGGCCAGGGGTAGCGGTGTCAGCATGAACAGCGGCGGAGTTGGCTCGAAAAGAAGACCAGGTCGGCCGGAGCCTGGTCGAGCCGTCCGTTAGCGGGGCCGACGTCGGAACTGACCAGCCGAGGCCTCGGGTCGGGCTGACGTCCTTGGAGGGCAACTGGCCAAGGCCCCGGGGTGACCGGCCGAGCCGCCTGCTCGGGCCGGATTCCCGAAGAAGACCCTGGCAGCGATGGCCCGAGCGTAGCGATGATGTCGTCCTTCGGAGTGGAGATCTTCGGACTGCGTCGCCGTCCGAGGCTAGGTCAGACCTCGCCGAAAGTGTTGTCGATGCCGAGGGTGCTGCTGCTCCCTTCAGCCGTCAAGACCCGAGCCTGCAGGATCGGATTGTCTTGTAGCGTGTGTTTCCTTCGGCCGCCAAGGCCAAAACACACCCTCGCCGTGTTGTAAAGCTGCGCCTCTTTTCCTCTTGTTTCGAGTATTTGGACTTTTTTGTCGGTAACAGAAATGTTTGTGCGAGCGAGAGTTGCTTCTCGCGGAAGGTGATGAGTGAGGTATCCGTATCCCGAAGGCGTAGGAGTCCCTCGGCTCGGTCGGCCTTGCCGCTTACGCGCACTCTTACCCGTCCATGGGGCTCTGTCACCGACGCAGTCGAGAAGGCTCGAAGGATCGCTTCGGCAGAAGAGCTTTCGAACGTGAAGATTTGTTCGGTCCGCAGAATCACTTATCCGAACGTGAGTTACTTATCGCAGAAGGTGATGAGTGAGGTATCCGTATCCCGGAGGCGTAGGAGTCCCTCAGCTCAGTCAGCCTTGGCTGCTTACGTGTACTCTGTCGTTTTCAGGATCCACTTTCGAAGTAGCCAAAAAGCGCGAAAGACATTCTGGCAGAAAATATCTTTTTTCGAGGAAAATTTCGACGCAGAGGGGGTTCCCCCCCTTTTAGCCCCCGAGGGAGGGTCGGGCTTTGCCGAGGCGAGGTCGACCCTTCCTTGATGACTAAACTTTGCGTGGGTGCGAGGTATATGATCAACTTGAAAACATCTTAAGGGTAGAAGCGACGTAGCTGTTGGATGTTCCAAGCGTTGCCGTAGACCTCGCCTTGACTGTTGGCCAGCTTGTACGTTCCGGGCTTCAGAACCTTGGCGACGACAAATGGCCCCTCCCAGGGGGGCGTGAGCTTGTGCCGCCCACGGGTGTCTTATCGCAGCCGAAGCACCAGGTCGCCCACCTGGAGGTCTCGGGACTGGACCCCTCGGGCGTGGTAGCGTCGCAGGGACTGCTGGTACCGCGCCGAGTGTAGCAAGGCCTTGTCCCGAGCCTCCTCCAGCTGGTCCAGCGAGTCTTCTCGGCTAACTTGGTTGCTTTGGTCGGTGTAGGCCCTCGTCCTCGGGGAACCGTATTCTAAGTCTGTGGGCAAGATGGCTTCGGCCCCATAGACTAGAAAGAACGGCGTGAAGCCCGTGGCTTGGCTCGGCGTTGTACTCAGACTCCAGACCACCGAGGGGAGTTCCTTCATCCACCGCTTGCCGAACTTGTTGAGGTCGTTGTAGATCCGAGGCTTGAGCCCTTGTAGAATCATGCCGTTGGCACGCTCTACCTGCCCATTCGTCATGGGATGAGCTACGGCGGCCCAGTCCACCCAGATGTGGTGATCCTCGCAGAAGTCTAGGAACTTTCTGCCGGTGAACTGGGTGCCGTTGTCGGTGATGATGGAGTTCGGGACCCCGAAGCGATGGATGATGTTGGTGAAGAACGCCACCGCCTGCTCGGACCTGATGCTGTTCAGGGGTCGGACCTCGATCCACTTGGAGAATTTGTCGATGGCGACCAGCAGGTGCGTGTAGCCCCCGGGCGCCTTCTGCAAGGGGCCGACGAGATCCAGACCCCACACAGCAAAAGGCCAGGTGATAGGTATCGTCTGTAGAGCCTGAGCGGGCAGGTGGGTCTGCCTCGCGTAGAATTGACACCCTTCGCAGGTGCGGACAATTCTGGTAGCGTCGGCCACCGCCGTCGGCCAGTAGAAACCTTGTCGGAAGGCGTTTCCAACGAGGGCTCGAGGTGCTGCGTGATGGCCGCAAGCCCCCGAGTGTATCTCTCGTAGGAGGTCCTGACCTTCGGCGATGGAAATGCATCGCTGGAGGATGCCTGAGGGGCTGCGGTGGTAGAGCTCCTTTCCATCTCCCAGCAAGACGCACGACTTGGCGCGCCGCGCCAACCGCGGAGCCTCGGCTCGGTCGAGGGGTAGCTCTCCTCGGTGGAGATATTGCAGGTACGGGGTCTGCCAGTTTCGATTAGGCGTGACCCCGCTTCGCTCCTCCTCGACGCGCAGTGCCTCACCCTCGGGGGCCGAGGGTACCTCGGACTGAACCGAGGGCGCCTCGGGCCGAGCTGAGGGTGCCTCGGACTGAGCCGAGGGCGCCTCGGGTTGAGCCAAGGGTGCCTCGGACTGAGCCGAGGGTACCTCGGGCTCGGACGTGTCGTCGATCTTGACGGAGGGTTGATGCAGGTCTCGGGAGAAGACGTCCGGGGGAACCGTTGTTCACCCCGAGGCTATTTTAGCCAGCTCGTCCGCAGTCTCGTTGTAGCGCCGGGCGATGTGGTTGAGCTCGAGCCCGTAGAACTTGTCTTTCAGGCGTCGAACCTCATCGCAGTAGGCCTCCATCTTCGGGTCGCGGTAGTGGGAGTTCTTCATGACTTGGTCGATGACGAGCTGCGAGTCACCGCGAGCGTCGAACCCCTAGCTCGATGGCGATCCGCAACCCGTTGACTAGAGCTTCGTACTCAGCCACATTGTTGGATGCCGGGAAATGGAGGCGTAGCACGTAGCGTAGGTGCTTCCCGAGGGGCGAGATGAAGAGTAGGCCTGCGCCGGCTCCTGTCTTCATCAGCGACCCGTCGAAGAACATGGTCCAGAGCTCCGGTTGGATCGGAGCCGTCGGTAGCTGGGTGTCGACCCATTCAGCTACGAAGTCCGCCAAGACCTGGGACTTGATGGCCTTCCGAGGAGCGAACGAGATTGTCTCACCCATGATTTCCACCGCCCACTTTGCAATCCTACCCGAGGCCTCTCGGCACTGGATGATCTCCCCCAGGGGAAGGATGACACCACAGTTACCGGATGAGACTCGAAGTAGTGTCGCAGCTTCCGCCGCGTTAGGATCATCGCGTACAGCAGCTTCTGAACTTGTGGGTAGCGGATCTTGGTTTCAGACAGTACCTCACTGACGAAGTAGACTGGCCTCTGAACGGGCAATGCATGCCCCTCTTCTTGCCTCTCGACCACAATCGCGGCGCTAACCACCTGAGTGGTCGCGGCAACGTAGACCAGGAGGGCTTCTCCAGCAGCTGGGGGCACCAAGATAGGCGCCTTTGTGAGGAGCGCCTTCAGGTTCCCGAGGGCTTCCTCGGCCTCAGGGGTCCAAGTGAAGCACTCGGCCTTCCTTAAGAGGCGGTACAGAGGTAGACCTCTTTCGCCGAGGCGTGAGATGAAACGGCTCAGAGCCGCGAGGCATCCCATGACCCTCTGTACGCCTTTCAAGTCCTTGATGGGCCCCATGCTGGTGATGGCTGCGATCTTCTCCGGGTTGGCTTTGATGCCCCGCTCGGAGACGATGAATCCCAAGAGCATGCCTCGGGGTACCTCGAAAACACACTTTTCGGGATTGAGCTTGACGCCTTTCGCCTTGAGACATCGGAATGTCGCTTCAAGGTCGGAAAGGAGGTCGGAGGCTTTCCTCGTCTTGACTATGATGTCATCGACGTAGGCCTCGACCGTGCGGCCAATGTGTTCGCCGAACACATGGTTCATGCACCGCTGGTACGTCGCGCCCGCATTCCTCAAGCCGAACGGCATGATGACATAGCAGTACATGCCGAAGGGTGTGGTGAAAGAAGTCGCGAGCTAGTCGGACTCTTTCATCCTGATTTGATGATACCCTGAGTAGGCATCGAGGAAAGACAGGGTTTCGCACCCAGCAGTGGAATCCACGATTTGGTCGATGCGAGGCAGAGGGTAGGGAACCTTCGGACATGCTTTGTTGAGACCAGTGTAGTCTACACACATCCGCCATTTCCCCCCTTTCTTTCTCACAAGCACTAGGTTGGCAAGCCATTCGGGATGGAATACCTCTTTGATGAACCCTGCCGCCATTAGCTTGTGGATCTCCTCGCCTATGGCTCTGCGCTTCTCCTCGTCGAATCGGCGTAGTGGCTGCTTGACGGGTCGGGCTCCGGCTCGGATGTCCAGCGAGTGCTCGGCGACATCCCTCGGTATGCCGGGCATGTCCGAGGGACTCCACGCGAAGACGTCGGCGTTCGCACGGAGAAAGTCGATGAGCACTGCTTCCTATTTGGGATCGAGCCCGGAGCCGATCCGGATCTGCTTGGAGGCGTCGCCGCTGGGGTCGAGGGGGACGGACTTAACCGTCTCCGCTGGCTCAAAGTTGCCGGCATGACGCTTCACGTCTGGCACCTCCTTAGAGAGGCTCTCCAGGTCGGCGATGAGGGCCTCAGACTCGGCGAGGGCCTCGGCGTACTCCACGCACTCCATGTCGCATTCGAACGCGTGCTTGTACGTGGGGCCGACGGTGATGACCCCGTCGGGGCCCGACATCTTGAGCTTCAGGTAGGTGTAGTTGGGGACGGCCATGAACTTCGCGTAGCATGGCCTCCCCAGTACCGCATGGTAGGTTCCTCGGAACCCAACCACCTCGAACGTCAGGGTCTCCCTTCGGAAGTTGGAGGGTGTTCCGAAGCAGACGGGAAGGTCGAGCCGTCCGAGTGGCTGGACACGCTTCCCGGGGATGATCCCATGGAAGGGCGCAGCGCCTGCCCGGATGGAGGACAGATCGACACGCAGGAGCCCGAGGGTGTCGGCGTAGATGATGTTGAGGCTACTGCCTCCGTCCATGAGGACCTTGGTGAGCCTGACGTCGCCGATGATGGGGTCGACGACGAGCGGGTATTTCCCCGGGCTCGGCACATGGTCGGGGTGATCGGCTCGGTCGAAGGTGATGGGCTTGTCGGACCAGTCTAGATAGACTGGCGCCGCCACCTTCACCGAGCAGACCTCCCGGCGCTCTTGCTTGTGGTGCCGAGCCGAGGCATTCGCCGCTTGCCCACCGTAGATCATGAAGCAGCCACGGACCTCGGGGAACTCTCCTGCTTGGTGATCTTCCTTCTTATCGTCGTTGCGGGCCCTGCCACCCTCCGCGGGTGGCCTAGCCCTGTGGAAGTGGCGTCGAAGCATGACACACTCCTCAAGGGTGTGCTTGACGGGCCCCTGGTGATAGGGGCACAGCTCCTTGAGCATCTTGTCAAAGAGGTTGGCACCTCCGGGGGGCTTCCGAGGGTTCTTGTACTCGGCGGCAGCGATAAGGTCCGCGTCGGCGGCGTCGCGTTTCGCTTGCGACTTCTTCTTGCCCTTCTTCTTGGCGCCGCGCTGAGTTGACGCCTTGGGAGCATCTTCCGATGGGCGGCCCTGGGGCTGCTTGTCCTTTCGGAAGATAGCCTCGACCGCCTCCTAGCCGAAGGCGAACTTGGTGGCGATGTCCATCAGCTCGCTCGCCCTGATGGGGGTCTTGCGACCCAGCTTGCTCACCAGGTCGCGGCAGGTGGTGCCAGCGAGGAACGCGCCGATGACATCCGAGTCGGTGATGTTGGGCAGCTCGGTGCGCTGCTTCGAGAATCGCCGGATGTAGTCTCGGAGAGACTCTCCTGGCTGCTGTCGGCAGCTTCGGAGGTCCCAGGAATTCCTGGGGCGCACGTACGTGCCCTGGAAATTGCCGGCGAAAACTTGGACTAGGTCATCCCAGTTGGAGATCTGCCCTGGAGGCAGGTGCTCCAACCAGGCGCGAGCAGTGTCGGAGAGGAACAGGGGGAGGTTGCGGATGATGAGGTTGTCATCATCCGTTCCACCCAGTTGGCCGGATTAGACGGTAGTCCGCGAGCCAAAGTTCCGGTCTCGTCTCCCCCGAGTACTTTGTGATAGTAGTCGGGGGTCGGAACCGGGTCGGGAACGACGCCCGTCGGATGGCTCGGCTGAAGGCTTGCGGGCCGGGTGGTTCGGGCGAGGGACTCCGATCCTCCCCGCTGTCGTAGCGTCCCCCACACCTGGGGTGGTAGCCTCGGCGCACCCTCTCATCGAGGTGGGCCCGACGGTCGCGGTGATGGTGCTCGTTGCCGAGGCGACCCGGGGCCGCAGGCGCGGTGTTGCGCGTGCGCCCGGTGTAGACCGAGGCTTCCCGCATGAATCGGGAAGTCGCGGCATGAGGTTCCGAGGGGTACCCCTGCCTTCGGGAGGCGGAGCTCTCGGCCCGTCAGACCATGGCGCCTTCCAGGAGATTCTTGAGCTCTCCCTGGATTCGCCGCCCCTCGGTGGTTGATGGCTCTGGCATCGCGCGAAGAAGCATTGCTGCTGCCGCCAGGTTCTGGCCGACCCCACTGGATGCGGGTGGTGGCCTGACCCTGACGTCGTCGGTGATGCGGTGCTGGAAGCCCTGGGGTAGATGACGTATTTCTCCGGCCGGGGGTTGGCCCGCCCATGCCTGCCCGACATCCCGGCGGATCGGCTCAAGCGCTCCTGCTCCCCCGTCGAGCCTGGCCTGCACCCCGCGGATTTGCTCGAGCTGTGGGTCATGGTCCCCCGCCTGAACGGGGACCACAGCTAGCTCCCGTGGGATGTCAACGCGAGGCACCAGCCTAGGGAGATCACCGTCCTCCGGCATGCCGAGATGGTTGCCTTCGGAGGGACCCCCCAGATTGACGTGGAAGCATTCGCGACTTGGGCCTCAGTCCTCGTCGCCGAGGCTACGGCTACCGTCGGAACAGTCGGAAAGGCAGCAGTCGCATGCGGTCATGAAGTCCCGCATGGCACTGGGGTTGCCAAGTCCAGAGAAATCCCAACAGATGCTGGGCTCGTCGTCTTCCTCGGACCCAGAGGGCCCGTAGGTCGAGACGTTCGTCAGCCGGTCCCAAGGTGACCGCGTATGAAACCCTAGAGGGTTTGGACTCGCCTCTACAAGAGCGCCCACCAAAGCAGGGCCGCTAGGCGGGTCGAGGCTGAATCCGAAAGACGTGGGATGGGAATCGGTCGGTACCTTTTGGTCGACGGGCGGCGATGAGGTCACGTCGGGGACTGACTGCGCTGTCGTCTCAGGTACGAGGGTGACGTCCTGCAAGCTTTTCGCGAGCGTGCTGGCGTCGTCCGCTTGCTCGGGATTGGCGTGTCATGGGGAGACGACGCTCGCCTTCGTCTCAAACGCGAGGTCGACGCCCGGTGCGCCCCCCGTTGGGGCGCTGGGGCCGTCGACTCGCTCGACAGCTGACGAGGCGCTGCCTCCTGCTTGGCCTTGGTTGCCCCGTCTTCCCCTCCGTCGGCGGGGAAGAGGGCATGATGAGCTCGAAGGTTGTTCTTCCACCACGCGGGGAAGACGTCATCGATTCCGCCGCCGGCGGGCGGGCTGTCGGCCGCCACTGTCGTTGTCGCACGGCGGTGGAAGGAGTATCACGTCGTAGCTGCCGTCGAGGGACATGAACTCAAGACTCTCGAAACGGAGCACCGTCCCAGGTTGGAGAGGTTGCTGGAGACTGCCCATCTGGAGCTTGACGGGAAGCTGTTCGTCAACACGCAGCAGGCCCCTACCTGGCGCGCCAACTATCGGCGTTCCGAGACCGGGGGGTCACTGAGCCGACGAGTGAATGTCGTCGCGTGCCCCAGCCCAGATGGGTCGAGCGCGAGGGCGAGCGCGAAGGGGGGAGAGCGAGGCGGCCGGAGACCGGCGTGAGAGAGGTGGGAATCCCGCGGCCTTCGTGTTCGTCCCGCGCCCAGGTCGGGTGCGCTTGCAGTAGGGGGTTACAAGCGTCCACGCGGGAGAGGGAGCGAGCGGCCTCCAGCGAGCGCCTGTCTCGTCCTCGTCCCCGCGCGGCCAACCCCCTCTAAGAGGGCCCTGGTCCTTCCTTTTATAGGTGTAAGGAGAGGATCCAGGTGTACAATGGGGGGTATAGCAGAGTGCTACGTGTCTAGCGGAGGAGAGCTAGCACCCTAAGTACATGCCGTTGTGGCAGCCGGAGAGATCTTGGCACCCAGCTGGTGTGATGTCGTGGCCGTCGGAGGAGCGATGGAGCTTGGCGGAGGGACAGCTGTCGGAGCGGTTGAGTCCTTGCTGACGTCCTCTTGCTTCCATAAGGGGGCTGAGAGCCGCCGTCGTCACAGAGTATGCGGGGCGCCATCATTGCCTATCTGGCGGAGCGAGCCAGATGGGACGCCGGTCTTGTTCCCTGCGGCCCGAGTCAGCTCGGGGTAGGGTGATGATGGCGCCTCCTGTTGACGTGGCTGGTCTGCGCCCTAGGTTGGGCGATGTGGAAGCTCCTCCGAAGCCGAGGTCGAGTCTGTCTTCCATGGCCGAGGTCGAGTCCGAGCCCCCGGGTCGGGCGAGGCGGAGACGATCGGCTGAGGCCAGGGCGTAGTCCGAGCCCTGGGGTCGGGCGAAGCGGGATTCGTCGTCTTCCGGGATTTAGCCCTTGTCCGAGCCCTAGGTCGGGAGGAGCAGAGTTCGCCGTCTTCCGGGACTTAGCCCGTGTCTGAGCCCTGGGTCGGGCGGAGCGGAGTTCGCCGTCTTCCGGGTCTTAGCCCGTGTCCGAGCCCTGGGTCGGGCGGAGCGGAGTTCGTCGTCTTCCGGTTCTTAGCCCGTGTCCGAGCCCTGGGTCGGGAGGAGCGGAGTTCGCCGTCTTCCGGGTCTTAGCCCGTGTCCGAGCCCTGGGTCGGGCGGAGCGGAGTTCGCCGTCTTCCGGGACTTAGCCCGTGTCCGAGCCCTGGGTTGGGCGGAGCGGAGTTCGTCGTCTTCCGGGTCTTAGCCCGTGTCCGAGCCCTGGGTCGGGCGGAGCGGAGTTTCCTATGGAGCCTTCGGCTGGGCCTGAATGCCTGTCAGTCTCACTCTGTCAAGTGGCACCGCAGCCGGAGTGGCGCAGGCGGCACTGTCCTTCTGTCAGGCCGGTCAGTGGAGCGGCGAAGTGACGGCGGTCACTTTGGCTCTGCCGGCTGGGGGGCGCGCGTCAGGATAAAGGTGTCAGGCCACCTTTGCATTAAATGCTCCTGCGGTTTGGTCGGTCGGTGCGGCGATTTGGTCAGGGTTGCTTCTTGGCGAAGACAGGGCCTCGGGCAAGCCGGAAATATGTTCGCCGCTGGAGGGGGGCCTTGGGCGAGACGGAAATCCTCCGGGGTCGGCTGCCCTTGTCCGAGGCTAGGCTCGGGCGAGGCGTGATCGAGTCCCTCGAATGGACTGATCCCTGACTTAATCGCACCCATCAGGCCTTTGTAGCTTTATGCTGATGGGGGTTACCAGCTGAGAATTAGGAGCCTTGAGGGTACCCCTAATTATGGTCCCCGACAGTATGTAATGAACCTTCTACCATTTACCATGCTTGCAATACTTCATTTGGGCTCTTATGTAAAAATGAAAAAGTAGTGGCTAGGCTATTGTGACTAACCTTGTAGGACCCAACAAGAGTTGGGTACCTAAAACCCAAATGTAAATTGCCTTGCAGGTTTATGCATCCGGGGGCTCAAGCTGGATTATCGACAGTGGATGCACAAACCACATGACGGGGGAGAAGAAGATGTTCACCTCCTACGTCAAGAACAAGGATTCCCAGGATACGATCATCTTTGGAGATGGGAACCAAGGCAAGATCAAAGGCTTGGGCAAGATAGCCATCACCAACGAGCACTCCATTTCAAACTTATTTCTGGTAGAGTCGCTTGGTTATAATCTCTTGTCTGTAAGTCAATTGTGCCATATGGGCTACAATTGTTTGTTTAAATATTGATGTTTCTGTCTTTAGAAGGAGTGATGGTTCATTAGCGTTTAAGGGTGTATTAGACAGCAAACTCTACTTAGTTGATTTTTCGAAAGAGGAGGCCGATCTAGATGCATGCTTAATAGCTAAGACTAGCATGGGCTGGCTGTGGCATCGTCGTCTAGCACATGTTGGGATGAAGAACCTTCATAAACTTCTAAAGGGAGAACATGTGTTAGGACTAACCAATGTCTGCTTCGAAAAAGATAGACCTTGTGCAGCTTGTCAGGCAGGGAAACAGGTGGGAAGCACTCATCACAACAAGAATGTGATGACTACATCAAGACCACTGGAGCTTCTTCACATGGACCTCTTCAGACCCGTCGCCTACCTTAGCATTGGGGGAAGATAAATCAGAAACCCAAGGGACTCTCAAGCGCTTTCTAAGGCGGGCTCAAAATGAATTTGAGCTCAAGGTGAAAAAGATTAGAAGCGACAACGGGACCGAGTTCAAGAATCTACAAGTGGAGGAGTACCTGGAGGAAGAAGGCGTCAAGCACGAGTTCTCCGCTCCCTACACACCACAGCAAAACGGTGTGGTAGAGAGGAAGAACATGACGCTTATCGACATGGCGAGGACGATGCTTGGAGAATTCAAGATGCCCGAGCGGTTTTGGTCGGAAGCTGTGAACACAGCTTGCCACGCCATAAACCGGCTCTACCTACATCGCCTCCTCAAGAAGACCTCGTATGAACTTCTTACCGGTAACAAACCCAACGCCTCATACTTTCGTGTATTTGGGAGCAAATGTTACATTCTAGTGAAGAAAGGTAGAAATTCTAAATTTGCTCCCAAGACAGTAGAAGGGTTTTACTAGGGTATGACTCAAATACAAGGGCATATAGAGTCTTCAACAAATCATCGGGTTTGGTTGAAGTCTCTAGCGACGTTGTATTTGATGAGACTAATGGCTCTCCAAGAGAGCAAGTTGATCTTGATGATGTAGATGAAGATGATGTTCCAACGGTCGCAATACGCACCATGGCGATTGGAGATGTGCGACCACAGGAACAACAAGAGCAAGATCAACCTTCTTCCTCAACAATGGTGCATCCCCCAACTCAAGATGATGAACGGGTCCCTCAAGAAGAGGCGCATGATCAAGGGGGAGCACAAGAAGAACAAGTAATGGAGGAAGAAGCACCACTGACCCCTCCAACTCAAGTCCGAGCGACGATTCAAAGGAATCATCCCGTTGACCAGATTCTGGGTGACATAAGTAAGGGAGTAACTACTCGCTCAAGATTAGCTAACTTTTGTGAGCATTACTCGTTTGTCTCTTCTATTGAGCCTTTCAGGGTAGAAGAGGCCTTGCAAGATCCGGACTGGGTGTTGGCCATGCAGGAAGAGCTCAACAACTTCAAGAGGAATGAAGTTTGGAGCTTGGTGCCACGTCCCAAGCAAAATGTTGTGGGAACCAAGTGGGTGTTCCGCAACAAGCAAGACGAGCATGGGGTGGTGACACGAAACAAGGCTCGACTTGTGGCAAAAGGTTATGCCCAAGTCGCAGGTTTGGATTTCGAGGAGACTTTTGCTCCTGTGGCTAGGCTAGAGTCTATTCGAATATTGTTAGCCTATGCCGCTCACCACTCTTTCAGGTTGTTTCAAATGGATGTGAAGAGCGCTTTCCTCAACGGGCCAATCAAGGAGGAGGTATACGTGGAACAACCCCTGGCTTTGAGGATGATAGGTACCTCGACCATGTGTTTAAGCTCTCTAAGGTGCTCTATGGACTTAAGCAAGCCCCAAGAGCATGGTATGAATGCCTTAGAGATTTCCTAATTGCTAATGCTTTCAAGGTTGGGAAAGTCGATCCCACTCTTTTCACTAAGACTTGTGATGGTGATCTTTTTGTGTGCCAAATTTATGTCGATGACATAATATTTGGTTCTACTAACCAAAAGTATTGTGAGGAGTTTAGCAGGGTGATGACTCAAAAGTTTGAGATGTCGATGATGGGCGAGTTGAACTACTTCCTTGGGTTCCAAGTGAAGCAACTCAAGGACAGCACCTTCATCTCCCAAATGAAGTACACTCAAGATCTTCTCAAGCAGTTTGGGATGAAGGACGCCAAGCCCGTGAAGACACCAATGGCAACCGACGGACATGTCGACCTCAACAAAGGAGGTAAGTCCGTTGATCAAAAGGCATATCGGTCTATGATAGGGTCATTACTTTATTTATGTGCTAGTAGACCGGATATTATGCTTAGCGTATGCATGTGTGCTAGATTTCAATCCGGACCAAGGGAATGTCACCTTATGGCCGTTAAGCGGATTCTTAGATATTTAGTTGCTACTCCTTGCTTCGGGATCTGGTATCCAAAGGGGTCTACCTTTGACTTAATTGGATATTCAGACTCTGATTATGCCGGATGCAAGGTTGATAGGAAGAGTACATCAGGGACGTGCCAATTCCTAGGAAGGTCCCTGGTGTCTTGGAGTTCAAAGAAACAAACCTCCGTTGCCCTATCCACCTCTGAGGCTGAGTATGTTGCCGCAGGACAGTGTTGCGCACAACTACTTTGGATGAGGCAAACCCTTCGGGACTTTGGCTACAATCTGAGCAAAGTCCCACTCCTATGTGACAATGAAAGCGCAATCCGCATGGCAGATAATCCTGTTGAACACAGCCGCACTAAGCACATAGACATCCGACATCACTTTCTTAGAGACCACCAGCAAAAGGGAGATATCGAGGTGTTCCATATTAGCACCGAGAACCAGCTAGCCGATACCTTTACCAAGCCATTAGATGAGAAAATCTTTTGCAGGCTGTGTAGTGAGCTAAATGTCTTAGATTCGCGTAACTTGGATTGATCTATAGCATACATGTGTTTTATGCCTTTGATCATGTTACTTCTACATTTATGCAATTTGTTTCTTATTTATGGTGCTCAAGTTGTGCAAGGGATCCCCGGACCTCACAAGTCCATGTGTGAATGATGCACATATGTAGGGAGAGAAATGCTACAACTTGACCCTTTGAGACTAACTTTTGTGTTTGAGTTTACTTGATTTAGTCTCAAAGGTGAATTGAAAGGGAAAGGTGAACTTGGACCATGCAAAGACTTCCACTGCACGCCGGTATTAGTGTAATTAACTCCAAGTTCATATCTATGCTCTTATTGCCTTTTTGCTCTTAATTGACAATTTTGGTGAGGCAATTGGGTTAAAGGGCCAAGAATGATCCCGTTTTGGTGCTTAATGCCAAAGGGGGAGAAATTAAGGCCAAAGCAAATGGATCAGCTACCACTTGAGAATTTTAAAAACAATAGAGTTAAAACTTTTTATTTGTCCAAAATACTCTTATTGTATCTTATTGTAAAAAAAATGGTCTCTTGTGGGGAGAATTTATGATTATGGGAAAAAGGGGGAGTTTTTGGCACTTGATCAATTTCACTCTTGGATTTTCTCTCTTTATGCCCAAACAAGTGAGTTTGAATTAGTGTGACGGAACCTCCCAAGTAATTAGGCCCACCTACAGTTGTCCTTGTCCAACGGACCTCAGACAACCCTATAGGTGCCCCTGAACTACTTGACAAGCTCGGTATCTTTCCTTACCTTTCCAGGAACGTCTCACCCGTCTTGCAGACATTACAGAACATCGGAGATAAAGAAATGCGGAAGCGATTACATAACTTACATTTATTAAAAGTAAGATCAGGTTGTTTATTACAGACCAGGAATATAAACGAGTGCAGAGTAATATTATTACACATACCAAGGGAGGTAAAAACTCCTCCCGACAGTTATCACACAAAAGTCTTAATGGAGGATCCTTTCCTCCCACGCTTCACTCTTGCTTATCTTCATTAGGAACCACCTTGGTACAGAAGCAACAGAACTCTGCTGCTTCCTCACCTAAAAACAACAAGGGGATAAACCCTGAGTATGGAATTACTCAGCAAGTCTTACCCGACTAAGGAAAAGACTCTCAAGGGTATGCTGGATAAATGGGAATCAAGGAGAGGCTTTAGCAAGAATCAACTTAGATACTTTTGCAGAAATAGCTTACTAAGGTGAGTCCTTACTTTCAATCTTTTAATGCCATGTTAAGTATTAATAGACTCTGTTTGCCTCTAGTCTAATTTCATCATTTCATCAGTACAACATCATTTTTATCCATACTGTTCACATCCTGACTCTAGGTTGCAGGGAAGTGACCAAGTCTTCATAACCGCGAAGGTACGGCGATCCGAATCGATTATACTCAGCTGAGGATCTCCGATCACACGACATATGTAGCACTTAACCCTTGCATATGTCAACCCGCCACCGGGGTTCTTAAGACCAGATCAGGTTCACGCAAACCGAGAGCACAAATACACCACCATCCAGCCTCTTGCCACGGTGGGTACACGCTACTCCCGCCACCGCTCCACGCCCATTTCGTGTTATCTTATTCTAGCCTTAGTCTGCCCGAGGCAAGGCTTACCCATGACAAGGCATGTGACCAGTTAAAGGGTCCTCGATCAGCACGCCTACATACACGTTCAATCCTTAATCAACCTGGGTAGAACATCACTTGTTCCTAACCCAAGTCTCGATTTAAGTACTTCCATCCTTAGGATTGTTTCTGTTCCTTAGGATGAAAAGAGCATCACAGGGAACTTTGCAGTAAGATCCCACCATTGCTCCAAAAAAATATTCTTGCAGGTAGAAGTCATCTTTCCTCAGGATAACCCCTGAGCTAGGCAGTACAGCAAAAGACAACCTCTATCCACAAGACCTAAGCAGGGCTAAGCATTTTTGTAAAACAATTTTGATACTTCACCAGAAGTATCCATAAAGGTGTGGATATCAAGGAAAACAATGCATCAAAAGGTTCCAAGCAATTCCTATGAACTTAATACACATTTCACTTGACTTAAGATGTGCGAAAAGTATTTAAAAACACAAGGAAAGGGGTTGCATGCACCGGGGCTTGCCTTCGTTAACAGGTGAGTCTGGCTCGGATCCGCAAATATCAAAGTAGAAGCAGTTGCCTGCTTGAGAATCCGAGGGTGGTGGTGTCCTCTCTTCGGTGACTTCTACTTCTTCTTCACGTTCTAATCATAACCATACAGATGTATAAGAATGGATGCCATGGGATGCTCATGAGGGTGCAAGGATAATATAAACTTATTATCTAAGTCTTGAATACAATTTTCCTTCACGGTACTCCGAGAACTTAGGGTTTCCGGAGTCAGTAAAGGAGTTCATAGGGCAGGGGGGTGTTTTGGGGTTTGGTGATCAAACAAGGTCCAAATCAACCCAAATTCTACCCAAGGCACCACAGGAAACGCATAAAATTTCGTGGGCCCAGATATTTTCGTCGGCCGGCCCACGAAAATAAGGAAGGTATTTTCGTCGGCCTCGTCACCGACGAAAATCCAGAGTATTTTCGTGGGCCGGGAGCTATATTCGTCGGCGGGCCCACGAAAATACTGAATATATTTTTGTCGGCTTCGTAACCGACGACAATCCGTGTTATTTACGTGGGCCTGTGCGGTGCCGACGAAAATACGTCAATCATTTTCGTCGGCCCCACGGTGGCCGACGAAAATACAACAACTATTTTCGTCGGCCCCAATGCGGCCGACGAAAATAAAAAGCCTAAATCGCCAGCGCGCCCGCACCTTCTCTCTCGCTCGCGCGTTTCTCTCGCTCGGTCGTTTTCGCCGCGAAGCCACCGCACGCCGCGCCGCCGCCGCCACCACACGCCGCGCGCCCGGCCCTCCGCGCTCGCGCGATCGAACGCCGCGCCGCCGCCGCACGCCGCGCGCCCGATCGTCGTCTCGCGCGCTCGCACGCCGCGCGTTCGGCCCGCCACCGCACGCCGCGCCGCCGCCGCCACCGCACGCCGCGCGCCCGGCCCTCCGCGCTCGCACACCGCGCGCCCGGCCGTCCCCTCGCGCGCTCGAAGCGCGAGCACGCCGCGCCGCCACTGCACGCTGCGCGCCCGGCCCTCCCCTCGCGCGCGAGCAGCTCTGGACCAAGGCAGCTGCGGTGAGCGTCCCTTACTCGATCTGCTCTATGTTTTGCTTAGGTTGAAATTTGCAAAACCCATCTATCTCCCACATCAGAGTCCACTCCAGTGTAGTGTTCAGATTCATTGTTAGGGACCCTGTTGACAACTCTATGGTTAGCACATCTGAACGAGTGAACGAGGTACACGGTAGTGGGTTAATATCCACTTGACCGTTCGTATAAGGAGTAGATTCGACTCGTGGAATTAAGCCTAACAGTAAAAGGGAACCGAGGCTGAGGAATTCAAGCCCATTTTGGAACTTACGAGTTCACCAGGTGCGCTGAAACATGGAGGATTTATCAATCGACAAGAATAGCTCACTTCATTTTCTATGGACTAAATTACACCTATGGTGTTTCTCATCCTATCCTATTAATGTTTTGTTTACATGAACATTCGCTGTTGTACTGACTAGAAGTTTCAAACTGTATGATCTCAATCATTTGAAGCTTTTTAGCTCTTTCCAGACACTAGATCTAGATCCAATCCAAACGACACTGAGTTTTGCTATAACAAAGTTAGCAAATGACTACCACCTGTTCTTTAGATTGGGTCATTTAAATGATCTGGTGACAACTAGATAAGTCAGACATCAAAAGTCACATATGAAATCCTTCAAAAATAGTTTCACAGTCCATGTGAGATTCTTTATTGCATTCAATGAGATGTCAGCTACATGTTTGTTTCTGTGTACAATCTGTTGCACAAAAGATTTGCATACGGAGTATACTGATATACTTTTAGTTACTGTTGGAATAGACTTACATGTCTTGAATATATTATGTAACGCACTTGAGCACTATGAAGTTCATCAGAGCAATTCCAGCAGGGCCCCTACTTAAGCCTCCATAGCTAAATATGGGTATCCAGACTAAAAACACAGCGCTAGCTGGGCCCCTACTAGAGCACCCAAATCCACCCCAGGGACCCCATTCTAGGGGCTCAGGTGCAGACACCTGCCTGTACGCTGAATCAACATGGTGGCTCTTCCCCATCTCTCTCTTCAACTCTCTCCGGCAGATCCCGTAGCGGTGGAGGGCTTGTGTGGCCCCTCTGGCAGGCGGCAGCCCCTCCCCTCCGGCTACCTCCTGTTAGAGGAATAGGCATTTTACTGTACATTTTAATTCCAAAATTCTGTAGATAAATCATGAAGATGGATATTCTGAATGAAGCAGTGACGTCATAATCTGTGCATGTGTTCTTGTTTAACATTGTTTTAATCATGAATAGTATAAACTATAAAACAAGAAATTTCAGAAAGTACATTGAAGCGGAGCCTTTGCCGGAAGCATTGGCTCCGCTCTTGCCAACTGTAGTAGTCATACTACTCGATTGGCACCAGTTGTAGCCATACAGTTTGATGCAGTGAAGAGCTGATGCCGTGCAGTCCCTTGAATGGTTGCTAGAAAGTAGGTGATGTAGTTGTTCAGTGAGTACTCACATGTAGGTGCATGGTCTTCAAAAGCCTTACTAGCTGCTATCCCAAGCAGGATTTTCAACGACCAAGGCTTTGGAGGCCTGCTCTTGTCAGGTCCGTGCATGTGGAGCCGTTGCAATGGAGGTGCTCTTCTCGCAATAGCAGGAAGCTGAGGGAGAAGGGAGATGTCTCTTAAGTAGAAGTACCTGAGCTGTGAGGGTGTGTTCTAAGGAGGGGTGGCGCCTTCTTATATAGGTGAGGAAGGACTGAGCAGTGTTTCGAAAAAAAAGGAAGGACTGAGCAGTGGAAGAACCAGGACGCCATTTATACAATGAATAGGACGCTATTGATGGGGTCAAATTCTGGTAGTTACTGTAACGACCAAATGCCCAGGCCATCATTTCTTCATGAATAGGACGCTATTGTCGGCAATTGAAGACACCAACTCTGGTGGCACCGCGCTGCAGAGAGCGTCGAGAGAGACAACCAACTTGGCTCTGATACCACTTGTTGGAAACCACGCCGGAGAGACAACCTTCTACAGGTTGCCGGCGAGCTCCTCCCTCCTCCGGGTCAGTCTCACACACACACGCGAATGCTGGAACTCAGAGACAGAACACAGAGAGGTTTTTGGTGGCGCCCTATTGACTGCCTTTTCTTAGCCTCTAAGGCCATATATTTATAGACCATTACATGGAAACAAACTAATCATTACAAGGAAATAAACCGGCTGCTATCAGCCCTGATCCTGCCGACCAGATCTGTCCATATAGGACTGAACTACTACCATATTAGCTATTTCCTAAAACAGAATAAGTAAACTAGCACCAATCAAGGATTACTTTCCTATCATATACTTGTAGCATATTGTTTAGCATATACTGGTCAACATATTGTTTAGCATATACTGGTCAGCATATTGTTTATTATGTAGCTATCGTGTAGTTTTCTGTGTTGGCAACCATCGTGTTGTCGTTTATTTGCAGGTTTTAGAAACATCACTTTATAGGGGAGGTGCTGCCGAATTTTTTATTGACAATAATATTTTTTGTATATAGGTGTTCTTCCGACTTGACCTTCTCCACCGTTAGCTAGACTCGTACATTATTCTCAGGTATACATTGTTTTCGTAATTTCTCATGTATACATTATTCTCAGTTTTAATCGTTAACCGTAGCGAACCGTATGCGTCACCCGTTCGGGAACGGCAAACGTCACATTGGCTTGTGAGGTTCGCCGTTCCGGAATTGTCCACGTATTTTGGACAGCCTGAGAGTGTAGGCCGATGCTTGTGATTTATGACATGTGCCTTACGATTGACGCGGAATTTTGGTTGTGTAACCCAGTTGTTCTCCAACGCACCATGTTCAGGCGTGTGCTTGGAGAGCAGCG
The DNA here is from genome assembly GCA_029449295.1 of Zea luxurians. Lineage (NCBI taxonomy): Eukaryota > Viridiplantae > Streptophyta > Magnoliopsida > Poales > Poaceae > Zea > Zea luxurians. The sequence continues at coordinate 102,224,166 of JAOPSE010000011.1, forward strand.
GGGTTATGCTGCCGAAATTTTGCGGCAATCGTAGGCTACACGTCACAAATCACAAGCATCAGCCTACACTCTTGGGTGGGTTTAGGGCCTTTACCTAATAGGGAGTTCACCTAAATAAGCCACAAACGATCGTTGATTTTCTTTGTCTTTTGTTTAGCCTTTGAAATGGACGGTGATCGGAGGGTGATGTATGACGGGTGGAGAAAGGATGGGGCACATTCGAATGCATGGATGGGTGTAACAAAGGCTTTTCTTGAGCACGCTTTCAAAGATGCAACTGGTCGTCTAGTGAAGTGTCCTTGCAATCGCTGCGAGAACAAGTGGCCTCAGAAGAAGGAAGAAATGGAGAAACACCTTTGCAAAAGTGGGTTTATGCCAAACTACCTTGTATGGTACCGGCATGGAGAGTCTATTAGACACGTTGACGCGGAGGTGGAACTTGATGACGATCATGATAGGATGGACGACATGTTGCATGATCTTGGTAGGGATGTTGAAATAAACGCTGAGGAGCCGGGGCAGCTTCCACGCGATGCTCAGGAATTCTTCCGGCTACTCGCCGCGGGAGAAGAGAGACTACACGAGCACACTCAGATGTCAGTTCTTGGGACTCTCACAAGACTAATGGCGATAAAGTCGAAGCACAACATTTCAAACAGTGCTTACAACGACATCGTCCAACTGATGGGCGAGGTTCTCCCGGAGAATCATAAGTTGCCAAAGAATATGTACTTCGCAGGTGGCTGTGTGGGACGAGTTCTAGGTGAGTTTACTTTCGTATATAAGCAATTCATTGAATTATTGCTTCTCCTAATCTTACTTTAACTTAAATTGTACATTGATATGTAGGGGAGGTTCCAATTGCCGGATGACATCGAGGAGGATCAGGCTCAGTGGACACGTGTGAAGAGGCACTTTCGGAAGTGCGCTGATAAGATAATCAAGGATGCCATGTACAATGCTCGCATCGCGGCCGTCAACTACTACTACAAGAAGATAAAGGGGCAGAAAATGAGCAAAGCATTAGCGGCCAATGAGATCTACCTCACAGAGGAGCAGTACCTGGAGAGCGTTGTGGATTGGCTGTCGAAGGACATGGAAGCCTGGAGGTGGTTGGCTAAGAGATGGGCGTCGCCTGAGTGGATTGCAGAGTCCAACAAGCACCGTGCCAACCGTGGCACTGAAGGACCGGGGCACAGGTACGGCGCCGATGGACACCTTGGTACCGCACGCCGCATGGTAAGTATATAAATCAAACTTGTATGTTACATCTATGAAAATTATATGGTTTAACTCTTCTTTTTCATGCAGGAAGCTGAAAGTGGAGTTGCTCCAAGTTTTATGGAGGTTTACGTCCGTGGTCACCGTGGCCCTGATCCGGCGAACCCTGATGTGCTATGCAGCGAGGCGGCAAGGGAGAAAATGGTAAACAAGTTTGTATTTACGAATTAAATTGCATGTTTTGTGTCTAACTCCAACTTTCTTTGCAGAATGCATATGGGGAGGAAATGACTCAACGCCATGGGCCTGACTTCGACTGGATGCATTCAGACTTAGATGCCTCGGCGTTGTACCATAGTGGTGGGGGTAGAAAGCATGGCAGGTGAGGTGTTTGTGTTTGATTCGACGATTTCATTTACAAGAATGTGTCCACTTAATGGCTCAACTATGTGTATCATGCAGGTTTGCCTTTGGCACCGGCTTGTGGAATATAACAGGACAATAGGTCAAGGGAAGGCATCGTCTTCGGGAGGGAGTTCTCGCTCCTCCAGGTCTGCTCGAGAGGCTAAGCTGGAGGAGGAGACTCGGGCAGCACAGGAGCAGGCTCGAGCAGCACAGGAGCAGGCTCGAGCAGCGCAGGAGCAGGTTGGACAGCTGACGCAATATATGGCTTCTTATTTTCAGGTAATCCGTCTATCTCATCACGTGTCGTCATTGAATTCAAAGTATAATGTTGTGATTCTAACGTTGCATCCATTTGCAGGAAATGACTACTCGACTTGGCCCTGATATGAACTTGCCCGCTTTTCGCCCTCCCCAGGTAACACTATCTGAACACTTCAATTCCATAGCAACTCTTTCTTTATTATCAAAAATGGCTCGCAGGCACAAGAATGGGGACAGTGGCCAGGACAAGCTCCAGCGTCGCAGCCACAGTGGACCGGTGTTGGGTGGACGCAGGCACCTCCAGGCACTTGGACGCATCCACCCCAAGGATCGCAGCCAGTCCCGGGATGGATGCCACCAGTCTCCCAGCCACCGGCGGGCTCTCAGCCATTTCAAGCGTGGATGGCACCGCCACCGACGGGGTGGGTGCCACCACCGCTGGGGTGGCCACCACAACAGTACCCGTGGATGCATGCACAACCTCCTACTCACCATGGATCACAGGTGACGTTCCATGTTTAGTTTTATGCAAATATTGACCAAACACAACAATGTATATGTATAGTGATAGCAAAATACAGCCTTATTTGAATGATTGATGAATTGCAGGGTTCAGCGTCACATGCTCATGGATCGGAGGGTGGTGTCAACGTCCATGGTGCTGGAGGGAGTGGCCACCTTCCTGGTGGCGGAGGAGGGAGTGGCCAAAACTCCCACAGCCCGCCGGAGTGTTCAGTGAGGAGTGAGTAGTGAGTAGTGAGTAGCTTATGGACTTATGGACTCTAGACTTATGGACTAGAGTTTTGTGAATTGTGTATTTGAATGGACAATGGACTTATAGACTCTAGACTTATTTGAATGGACTATGGACTATCTATGTATATGTGAATGTGTTTTGTGAATTATGTATTAGTCTTGTGAATCTGTATATGTGAATTGTGATATATTGTGTATATTGCTGTGAATTATTAATAGGTGCAGAAAAATCTGTTTTGGGGGGGGAACCATCAATTTTCGTCGGCCTCGGTGGTGGCCGACGAAAATATGTTCCCAGGCTATTTTCGTCGGCCACCACCTAGGCCGACGAAAATAGCCTGCACGTATTTTCGTCGGCCACCACCGGCCGACGAAAATTGATGGTCGACTGCCTATTTTCGTCGGCTTTGGAAAAGCCGACGAAAATAGGTTATTTTCGTCGGTGCCGACGAAAATAGCCGCATATTTTCGTCGAACTTATTTTCGGCGGCTATTTTCGTCGGCCTGCCGACGAAAATTATCTATTTTCGTCGGTTTAGGCTTATTTTCGTGGGTTTTTGGCCCACGAAAATTTAGGCGTTTCTTGTAGTGAGGCTTCTAAATAATATGAGGAGCTCATATAAAAATTTTGAGCATTTTTGGGATTACAACTTATCTTTTAAAAATCCAAAACTACTACTTTGAACTACTTTAAATGCCTTAAAATTCCTTATTTAACCTAAAAATCACAAAACTATTTTTATTAAATTCTAGGGAAAATAAGAAACCTAGGAAAATTGGTTTCACAATTTTACCATTTTTCTACATTTTTCTACATATTTCTAAAGCTGGGTAGAAAAAGAAAAATAGAAAAGATGTAACAGTGCTGGGCCAAATCTGGTCCAGACGGCCCAACAGCACAGGAAACGCGCGCCCGCGCCCGCGCGCGATGGCAGAATTGCACCGGGGTCCTCGCGTTTTTATCTAACTGTGAACGGGTTCAGCCACTATTCCTACGGGTCTCTGACACTTTGCAAATCGGTCCCCCATGTTCTAATTCTTTACAGGGGAAGTCCCCGACGACGGCTTGAGGAGCTCCGGCGAGGTCCTGCACTGGCCGATTAAGGCGACGACTGGCGCTCCCGAGCGGCGGACATCACATCGGACCTACCCCGAGTGTTTCCCCTAACCTAATTGCACAAATGGTGAGCTGTCAAGCTCTGTCCGCGTGAACCGAATAGGTGGCGGACAGATGAATGCATTCCCGGTGATCTAGAGCTATCCCGTCCCAATTGGCGGTTCGACCAGCATCACTAAGTGACAAGAGTGCTCGAACAAAGGAGAAGGAGGGATGAACTGACCTAGAATGGGCTGGCCGCGGTGAGCTTGATTCTACGGTGGCGGAAACCCGATTTGGGGCGAACGCGAAATTCCCGAGCTCCGGTGAACGATTGTGGCTAATTGGCGGTGGCTGGTTAGCTGATAACCCTATGGAGCTGGTCACGGGCTCAATTTATAGGAGGGCAAGGCGGTGGCCAGTGAATTTTGGGAGGACGCGCGGCGGCCGGAAATGAAGAAGAAGACGGTTGCAGTGAATACGTGTTCCACGACGTGGCAGTAACTCCGGTGATCGACGGGAAGCTAGAGGAGGTCACGGCGATGCGGTGGAAAGGCTAAGCCACGCGGCGCATGGCCGGGAGGCGGCGGTCACCGGTGAGTAAATCCGTTCAGCCGCAAAGAGGAAGAGAGAGCCACGGGGAGTCACCGGAGTGATCTCCAGCTCACCGTCGGCGAGGATCCTTTACCGTGTGTCCTTACCCGCCCATCCCGAGCCCAAGTTGGGCCGGCAACGGCACAAATCATGGCGGAATTGGTCGTCGGCGGTGGGTTTGCTGGCGATCTTATCTGTTTCAGCTGTACACTGTACCATGGTGAACACCCCATCAGAGCACCTGACAGCCAGAGTTGAGGGTCGATTTTCTCCAAAATTCCTGTGGTAACACAAGTTAATCTTTGCAGCAAACTTGTAGAGCATTATACCAACTACAAACTTGCTATGGCAGCCATAGGTAGATTTCCACTGGATCATGCTCAGAATTTAGCTTGAAGTCGATGTTAATCCACTGCTAGTCTGAAGATTCAGACCATAACAGCCTGACAGTCCAACTTTAGGCTCATTTATCTCAGAATTCTTCATAACAACTATGCTCACTCTCTTAAGCAAAGTTGTTCTCCTTTAATTGCTCTACAAATTTGGTGTGGTGACCTAGGGCAAAGATCCTAGCATTTGAAAGATACAAGACTCCAAAGTTGAGCCAATATCACTGAAATCAGACTTAGGCATTTGAGAAAGAGTGTGGCTCTTTTGCACATAAGTCCAAATCTCAGGGTTTAACTTGCAAACTCACATATTTGTGACCCAAATGACTTAAGATACCTATTTAACTTGGTTTTTGCACTTTAGTCCAAAAGTGGACTAATTTTGCACATAGGCCCCTAGGGTTTGGTTTTAGGGTTTTCCAGGGTTTTAATTGAGATTTTTGGTATCCCAGGGGTATAAATGTGATTCAACTTTGTTTTTGGGGACATTTTATGACTCTTTCCCTAAAGCCTTTAGGTTTTCTCTTCTTGGGTTAAGTGTTTACCCCTTGAGCCTTATTTAGGGTTAAGTCCCTTAACCAGGGTTCTATTTGCAAAATACTAAAACAATACAACTTGTTTGAAATTTTGCCTAGTGAATGCACTCTAGGTGTATCAAACATATACAATGCCAATGCTTATGATGCCATGCTCAAGTTTTAGTTACAGTAACACCAGGGGTGTTACATCCTTCCCCCCATAAAAGAATCTCGTCCCGAGATTTAAAGTCCTAGGGTGAGTAATGGAAAAGGAAATGTGTCACATTTTTATTTCCTTATTTCTGATACAAGGTAGGGGTGGTGTGGGGGTTCACTCCTTTATTGCAATAACTATATACACTTTACAAATTACATGAGGCTAGAAAGCCTGGGAAATTCTTATTCAAGAAGTCTTGAGTTTCCCATGTAGCCTCTTCCTCAGCATGTTGGTTCCATTGTATCTTGTAGAACTTGAGAGTCTTTCTCCGGGTAACCCTGTCCTTTTGATCCAGAACTCGAATAGGATGTTCCGAGTATGTTAAATCTGGTTCCAGGACAACATCTGTCACTTCAATGGTTCGATCGGGAACCCGAAGACACTTCTTCAATTGTGATACATGGAACACATTATGGATGGCAGACAGAATTTCGGGGAGTTGCAATCGATATGCCACTGGCCCACATTGCTCAAGTACCGGAAATGGACCAATATACCTGGGTGCAAGCTTCCCTTTAACCCCGAATCGCGATACACCCTTCATTGGTGAAACTTTCAAGTAGACATAATCGCCTACCGGAAAGCATAAGGGTTGTCGTCGTCGGTCTGCATAACTCTTTTGTCGAGTCTAAGCTTTCTTCATATTATGAATAATTTTCTGAACCTTTTCTTCGACTTCTTTCACCATATCAGGTCTAAAGAAGTACCTTTCTCCAGGTTCAGACCAATTTAGCGGAGTTCGACACCGTCGCCCATATAAAGCTTCAAAAGGTGCCATCTTGATACTTTCTTGATAACTGTTATTGTATGAAAACTCCGCTAAGGGCAAACATTCATCCCATTTCTGTGAGAAGTCCAGAACACATGCCCGCAGCATATCCTCAAGTATTTGATTGACCCTCTCAGTCTGTCCACTTGTTTGAGGATGATAGGCCGAACTGTGGAGCAATTTGGTACCCAAGGATTTATGAAGTTCTTCCCAAAACTTGGATACGAACTGAGGTCCACGATCCGACACTATAGTTTTTGGAATACCATGCAAACTGAGAATACGGCCAATATATAATGCTGCATAAGTGGCTACTGTATATTTGGCCCTGACGGGTAAGAAGTGGGCAATCTTTGTGAGTCGATCAACGATAACCCAAATAGAATCATACCCTTTGGCCGTCCTGGGCAGTCCCACAATAAAGTCCATACTTATGTCTTCCCATTTCCATGTTGGGATTGGCAAAGATTGTAATGGACCAGCAGCTTTCATGTGTATGGCCTTGACACGTCTGCAAGTGTCACACTTAGCCACATAGCGTGCAATTTCGATCTTCATCTTTGTCCACCAGTAATGTTGCTTCAAGTCTTGGTACATCTTAGTGCTTCCGGGATGAATAGAATAACGACTAAAATGTGCTTCATCAAGAATTTGCTGGCGGAGTTCTTCATTCTTTAGCACTACTATGCGGTTTTTAAACCATATCACACCTTGATCGTCTTCCTTGAAACATTTGGCTGTTCCAGCCCTTATCTTTTCTCGTATGTGCTTCATACCCAGATTATCCCTTTGAGCATTAATTATCCTTTGCAAAATAATTGACTCAAGCTTTAGCTGATTCAGAGTCCCTTGTTGGATTATCCCCAGGTTTAACTTTTCCATCTCATGACACAAAGTGTTGTCAGAGGTCTTCACCACAAGACAGTGGCAGGAAGCCTTACGGCTTAGTGCATCTGCCACCACATTGGCTTTGCCTGGGTGATAATGGATCTCCAGTTCATAGTCCTTAATAAGCTCAAGCCATCGTCTTTGCCTCATATTTAATTCTGACTGGGTGAAGATGTACTTCAAACTTTTATGATCTATATATATGTGACAGATATTTCCCAGCAGATAGTGACGCCAAATTTTCAGGGCATGAACCACAGCAGCTAGCTCCAAATCATGAGTTGGGTAATGCTCCTCATGTCGGCGCAACTGCCTTGAAGCATATGCAATTACTCGGCCCTCTTGCATTAATACACAGCCGAGTCCACTGCCTGACGCATCACAATATACATCAAAGGGTTTGGTGATGTCCGGTTGAGCCAATACCGGAGCAGTGGTTAATAGTGTCTTCAATTGCTCAAAGGCTTCATTACACTTAGAAGACCAATTGAATTTAATGTCATTCTTCAATAAACTTGTGATTGGCTTCACAAGCTTAGAAAAATCTGGTATGAATCTGCGATAATATCCAGCTAGTCCAAGAAAACTCCGGACTTGGTGAACAGTGGTTGGGGGTTTCCACTCCAGAATATCTTTGACTTTGCTAGGATCTACCGCAATTCCTTTGGCCGATAACACGTGCCCCAAAAATTGAATTTCCTCCAGCCAAAACGCGCACTTGCTGAACTTGGCATACAGCTGATGTTCCCTCAGGCGCGTCAATACAATCCGTAGATGTTGAGCATGCTCCTCTTCATTTTTAGAATATATCAAGATATCATCGATGAAGACCACCACGAACTTGTCTAACTCGGGCATGAACACCGAGTTCATCAAATAGGTGAAGTGGGCAGGAGCATTTGTTAGCTCGAAAGACATTACCAGGTATTCAAACAATCCGTACCGCGTAGTAAACGCGATCTTCGGTATATCCTCGGGCCGAATACGGATTTGGTGATAGCCCGACCTGAGATCAATTTTAGAAAATACCCTCGCCCCAGTCAGTTGATCAAATAAGATGTCGATCCTTGGAAGAGGGTACTTATTCTTGATGGTGACCTCATTCAGGGGTCGATAATCCACGCACATTCGCAGGGTTTGATCCTTCTTCTTAACAAAAATGGCGGGACAACCCCATGGAGACGAGCTTGGCCGGATGAATCCCATATTCAGTAGATCTTGTTATTGAATCTTCAATTCCGCCAACTCATTAGGGGGCATATGGTACGATCTTCGGGAGATGGGAGCCGTACCGGGCTTTAGCTCAATTACAAATTCTACATCTCTTTCAGGGGACAGTCTAGGCAAATCTTCCGGAAATACATCTGGAAACTCACATACTACCGGAATATCCTTGATCTCCGGTACAATGACTTCATATATTCTACCAGAAGCTTTGGCTGGATTGGTTACGGGGAGAGACAAAAGAATCTCTTCTTGATTATAACTCAACCTGACGGTTCTGAGTTCAGTGTTGAGAATTGCCTTGTGTTGGGTTAACCAATTCATACCCAAAATTACATCTATATCCTGGCCTTTCAGAACAATCATGTTAGCAGGAAAGTTCCGTCTGGCCATTGTTACTGGCACTTCATAGGCCACTTCTCGAGTAAAAATATGTCCCCCAGGTGAATGAATTTTAAATCCCTCTTTTGATTCATGGCATGCAATGTGATGTTGCTTCACAAATTTCTTGCTAATGAATGTATGCGAAGCACCAGAATCAAAAAGAATAATTGCAGGGTGACTGGCCATGGGAAACGTACCCATCATCACCGGCTCTCCTTCCGGTGTAGTGGCCACTTGGGTGTAGTATACACGCCCCGTCTTCTTTGTATTCCTCCCCACAGTATTTCCCTTAGGCTGAGCTGCTTTCCCAGATCCTTGCTGAGCATTTGATTGATTTTGCTTGGGATATGGGCAGTCTTTGATGAAATGTCCCGACTTGCCACAATTGAAACACCCGGTTGAAGAGCTGGGCAAGGCAGGGAATCGAGTGCCTGGGGCACCCGGCTGATTTGGGGAAGCGGGGGTATTGTTGGGGCGAATAATGATTGGCTGCTTGAAAGGGAATGCAGGTGGACGAGAAAAAGTGCGATTTTGGCTAGAAGGCCGGATCACAAACCGTTGCCTCTTCGCCTGGCCCTGATTAGGCCTCTCACCACCGAATCCCTTGTTCTTTCCAGAACTTGCGTATTTTGCTTCCACAGACAAGGCTGTGCTGACAGCCTTTCCATACGTGAGATCTATACATGTGGCCATCTTTCTCTGCAACCGGTCATTTAGACCCCTCATGAAGCAGTTCTTTTTCTTTAAATCAGTATTCACCTGGTCGATGGCATACTGCGACAGGTGATTAAACTTGTTGAGATACTGATTGACGGTATCTCCTCCTTGTTTCAGCTTCATGAATTCCTCTTGTTTCATATGCAGCACACCTTCGGGTATGTAGTGCTCACGGAAGGCTGCTTTAAATTCTTCCTAGGTGATTTGATGGTTGACAGGTTGAATAGCCACAAAATTTCCCCACTAGGTACTGGCAGGGCCACGTAGTTGTTGTGCTGCGAATAATGGCTTCTGCGTCTCTGAACAACGGAGAAGACCAAACTTTTGTCCAATAACCCGTATCCACTCATCGGCTTCCAACGGGTCCTCTGCCTTGACGAATAGGGGTGGACGGGTTTCTGAGAAGTCCAGATAGGTGGTTTCACGGGGGCCTTGCTGATAACCCCTTCCTGCCTGCTGCTGGAATTGCTGTTGACCCGCCATTTCCCTAAGGAAGCGGGTATTATCTGTGGTGGCATTTACCAAGGCGGCAATCGCCTCGGCCAACGTGGGAGGAACCGGAGGTGGATTTGGGGTGACATCCCTTCCCCCAGAAGTTCCCGCTGCGTCCTGTCCTCGAGTCCTGGTAGGCATCTGAGGCAAAGAACATTTAAAGTAAACATAATATGCCAGAGAAACCTTCCATTTTACATTACTATAAAAAGTAATGATACAGACTCGATGTTACATAACAGGATACATTACCCATTATACAAGAGTTCAACCTATTATACAATTTACTACTCGTACTTCTGATTATTCTTGGTAGCTTCATCGTCAGGGGTGGGAGACCATACGTCGACCAGCCTCAAAGAAGGAGGAGGCCTAAAAAGGTCTAACTCCCCACCAAGCGCTTCTCCCGCAGTTTGCGAGGTTCCGGCTTCAGACCTGACGGGATCCGCAGGGACATTTGGGTGTAGTTGCGAATACAGTACATGAACTTCTTCATGTAAAGTATTGCAATATACCTGCAAGTTATCAACAAGCAACGCTAAGTTCGTTGACTCGTGCTCGAGCCTTTGCTTCCTTAGCTAAAGCTACTGAGCGAGATTGTACTGCCCAGTCAAGCGCCAAATCTCGGTCAGCTAGTTGATCTTGCAGGGTGCGGATGTAACTTCTTAAATCATTTATCCGGTCACCGTCCGCAACCCATAAATTAGTCCTGCGCTGTAACTCTGCTTGGAGTTGATTCACGCGAGCTTCGAGATCACCAATAGGATCATTGCTCCCGCTACTGCTGTCTTGCTCCCGTGGGGCAAGTTGATGCCGAGGCACACCGATGGGTCCAGTATGCTTACGTGTCGTTTTCCTTGTACGTGGCGGCATTTGCTAAGGGAAAAATTTATTAGTACAATTCTTAGCATGATGCATGAATAATTACAGAATCAACCTTAGTTGATTCAACCTTCTATACATTGCACTCTTCCTATCTGGTCCTTGAAATAAACTCTTCAGAATTACTTAGGTAAGAAGAGAAGCAATTTTCTAGATAAGTCTTAGAAAACTCTTTTGAAGATGCCACATAATATCTGTCAAGAAGGGCTACGCTCCGATACCAGCTGTGACGGAACCTCCCAAGTAATTAGGCCCACCTACAGTTGTCCTTGTCCAACGGACCTCAGACAACCCTATAGGTGCCCCTGAACTACTTGACAAGCTCGGTATCTTTCCTTACCTTTCCAGGAACGTCTCACCCGTCTTGCAGACATTACAGAACATCGGAGATAAAGAAATGCGGAAGCGATTACATAACTTACATTTATTAAAAGTAAGATCAGGTTGTTTATTACAGACCAGGAATATAAACGAGTGCAGAGTAATATTATTACACATACCAAGGGAGGTAAAAACTCCTCCCGACAGTTATCACACAAAAGTCTTAATGGAGGATCCTTTCCTCCCGCGCTTCACTCTTGCTTATCTTCATTAGGAACCACCTTGGTACAGAAGCAACAGAACTCTGCTGCTTCCTCACCTAAAAACAACAAGGGGATAAACCCTGAGTATGGAATTACTCAGCAAGTCTTACCTGACTAAGGAAAAGACTCTCAAGGGTATGCTGGATAAATGGGAATCAAGGAAAGGCTTTAGCAAGAATCAACTTACATACTTTTGCAGAAATAGCTTACTAAGGTGAGTCCTTACTTTCAATCTTTTAATGCCATGTTAAGTATTAATAGACTCTGTTTGCCTCTAGTCTAATTTCATCATTTCATCAGTACAACATCATTTTTATCCATACTGTTCACATCCTGACTCTAGGTTGCAGGGAAGTGACCAAGTCTTCATAACCGCGAAGGTACGGCGATCCGAATCGATTATACTCAGCTGAGGATCTCCGATCACACGACATATGTAGCACTTAACCCTTGCATATGTCAACCCGCCACCGGGGTTCTTAAGACCAGATCAGGTTCACGCAAACCGAGAGCACAGATACACCACCGTCCAGCCTCTTGCCACGGTGGGTACACGCTACTCCCGCCACCGCTCCACGCCCATTTCGTGTTATCTTATTCTGGCCTTAGTCTGCCCGAGGCAAGGCTTACCCATGACGAGGCATGTGACCAGTTAAAGGGTCCTCGATCAGCACGCCTACATACACGTTCAATCCTTAATCAACCTAGGTAGAACATCACTTGTTCCTAACCCAAGTCTCGATTTAAGTACTTCCATCCTTAGGATTGTTTCTGTTCCTTAGGATGAAAAGAGCATCACAGGGAACTTTGCAGTAAGATCCCACCATTGCTCCAAAAGAAAATATTCTTGCAGGTAGAAGTCATCTTTCCTCAGGATAACCCCTGAGCTAGGCAGTACAGCAAAAGACAACCTCTATCCACAAGACCTAAGCAGGGCTAAGCATTTTTGTAAAACAATTTTGATACTTCACCAGAAGTATCCATAAAGGTGTGGATATCAAGGAAAGCAATGCATCAAAAGGTTCCAAGCAATTCCTATGAACTTAATACACATTTCACTTGACTTAAGATGTGCGAAAAGTATTTAAAAACACAAGGAAAGGGGTTGCATGCACCGGGGCTTGCCTTTGTTCACAGGTGAGTCTGGCTCGGATCCGCAAATATCAAAGTAGAAGCAGTTGCCTGCTTGAGAATCCGAGGGTGGTGGTGTCCTCTCTTCGGTGACTTCTACTTCTTCTTCACATTCTAATCATAACCATACAGATGTATAAGAATGGATGCCATGGGATGCTCATGAGGGTGCAAGGATAATATAAACTTATTATCTAAGTCTTGAATACAATTTTCCTTCACGGTACTCCGAGAACTTAGGGTTTCCAGAGTCAGTAAAGGAGTTCATAGGGCAGGGGGGGTGTTTTGGGGTTTGGTGATCAAACAAGGTCCAAATCAACCCAAATTCTACCCAAGGCTTCTAAATAATATGAGGAGCTCATATAAAAATTTTGAGCATTTTTGGGATTACAACTTATCTTTTAAAAATCCAAAACTACTACTTTGAACTACTTTAAATGCCTTAAAATTCCTTATTTAACCTAAAAATCACAAAACTATTTTTATTAAATTCTAGGGAAAATAAGAAACCTAGGAAAATTGGTTTCACAATTTTACCATTTTTCTACATTTTTCTACATATTTCTAAAGCTGGGTAGAAAAAGAAAAATAGAAAAGATGTAACAGTGCTGGGCCAAATCTGGTCCAGACGGCCCAACAGCACAGGAAACGCGCGCCCGCGCCCGCGCGCGATGGCAGAATTGCACCGGGGTCCTCGCGTTTTTATCTAACTGTGAACGGGTTCAGCCACTATTCCTACGGGTCTCTGACACTTTGCAAATCGGTCCCCCATGTTCTAATTCTTTACAGGGGAAGTCCCCGACGACGGCTTGAGGAGCTCCGGCGAGGTCCTGCACTGGCCGATTAAGGCGACGACTGGCGCTCCCGAGCGGCGGACATCACATCAGACCTACCCCGAGTGTTTCCCCTAACCTAATTGCACAAATGGTGAGCTGTCAAGCTCTGTCCGCGTGAACCGAATAGGTGGCGGACAGATGAATGCATTCCCGGTGATCTAGAGCTATCCCGTCCCAATTGGCGGTTCGACCAGCATCACTAAGTGACAAGAGTGCTCGAACAAAGGAGAAGGAGGGATGAACTGACCTAGAATGGGCTGGCCGCGGTGAGCTTGATTCTACGATGGCGGAAACCCGATTTGGGGCGAACGCGAAATTCCCGAGCTCCGGTGAACGATTGTGGCTAATTGGCGGTGGCTGGTTAGCTGATAACCCTATGGAGCTGGTCACGGGCTCAATTTATAGGAGGGCAAGGCGGTGGCCAGTGAATTTTGGGAGGACGCGCGGCGGCCGGAAATGAAGAAGAAGACGGTTGCAGTGAATACGTGTTCCACGACGTGGCAGTAACTCCGGTGATCGACGGGAAGCTAGAGGAGGTCACGGCGATGCGGTGGAAAGGCTAAGCCACGCGGCGCATGGCCGGGAGGCGGCGGTCACCGGTGAGTAAATCCGTTCAGCCGCAAAGAGGAAGAGAGAGCCACGGGGAGTCACCGGAGTGATCTCCAGCTCACCGTCGGCGAGGATCCTTTACCGTGTGTCCTTACCCGCCCATCCCGAGCCCAAGTTGGGCCGGCAACGGCACAAATCATGGCGGAATTGGTCGTCGGCGGTGGGTTTGCTGGCGATCTTATCTGTTTCAGCTGTACACTGTACCATGGTGAACACCCCATCAGAGCACCTGACAGCCAGAGTTGAGGGTCGATTTTCTCCAAAATTCCTGTGGTAACACAAGTTAATCTTTGCAGCAAACTTGTAGAGCATTATACCAACTACAAACTTGCTATGGCAGCCATAGGTAGATTTCCACTGGATCATGCTCAGAATTTAGCTTGAAGTCGATGTTAATCCACTGCTAGTCTGAAGATTCAGACCATAACAGCCTGACAGTCCAACTTTAGGCTCATTTATCTCAGAATTCTTCATAACAACTATGCTCACTCTCTTAAGCAAAGTTGTTCTCCTTTAATTGCTCTACAAATTTGGTGTGGTGACCTAGGGCAAAGATCCTAGCATTTGAAAGATACAAGACTCCAAAGTTGAGCCAATATCACTGAAATCAGACTTAGGCATTTGAGAAAGAGTGTGGCTCTTTTGCACATAAGTCCAAATCTCAGGGTTTAACTTGCAAACTCACATATTTGTGACCCAAATGACTTAAGATACCTATTTAACTTGGTTTTTGCACTTTAGTCCAAAAGTGGACTAATTTTGCACATAGGCCCCTAGGGTTTGGTTTTAGGGTTTTCCAGGGTTTTAATTGAGATTTTTGGTATCCCAGGGGTATAAATGTGATTCAACTTTGTTTTTGGAGACATTTTATGACTCTTTCCCTAAAGCCTTTAGGTTTTCTCTTCTTGGGTTAAGTTTTTACCCCTTGAGCCTTATTTAGGGTTAAGTCCCTTAACCAGGGTTCTATTTGCAAAATACTAAAACAATACAACTTGTTTGAAATTTTGCCTAGTGAATGCACTCTAGGTGTATCAAACATATACAATGCCAATGCTTATGATGCCATGCTCAAGTTTTAGTTACAGTAACACCAGGGGTGTTACAATTAGAGATAAGGAAAATGAATTTGATTTGAAAAACAAACCAAGTGGTGGCAAAGAATGATCCAAATATGACAAATTTGAGTAAAAAACAATTCGGTTCTCTTTTGCATTGATATTGCACTTATTTTGGTTGCTTTGTGAAGTGTTGTCACAAATCACCAAAAAGGGGGAGATTGAAAGGGAAATGTGCCCTTGGGCCATTTCTATAATGTTTTGGTGATTAAGTGCCCAACACACATTCTCTAAGTTCTGAATGTGCCAAAGATTGAAGAAGTGCAAATCATGTAACAAGGTACGTTTCTAGACTTAGTACATTGTTTTGAGTACTAACATATTTTGTCTAAGTGCTAGAAACAGGAGAAAAGGAATTGGAAAAGAGTTGGCTATGTACTTGATTAAAAATATCCATGCTGAGAGATTCATAAAAGCAATTTTTGGCTCTAGCATTTAAATGAATTTCTTTTTCCTCACTCGTGGTGGGTTTCTCGGGATTCTTGAGGGGTTTCATCTCGTCACGAGTGACTCTCCAAACACCTAGATCAACGGCCTCTAGGTAACAAGCCATTCTAGCACTATAATATGGGAAGTTAGTGCCGTCAAAGTGTGGTGGCCTATGGGTATCCATGCCTTCCTCTAAAAAGCGTCGGCTCTTTTAGCGGTGAAGCTAAAGCGTTTCAAATGAGCCAAACCAGGCTCCGATACCACTTGTAGGAAACGGGTGACGCCTAAGAGGGGGGTGAATTAGGACTTCTAAAACTTTCACTAAACTAGGCCACAATTAAATCCCTAGAGCAAAACCTATGCAAATAATCAAACTAGAATGTGCAAACTAGGTTTTGTCTAAGTGTTGCTATCTCTACCGCAAAGGCTAAGTTTCAATCTACACTAAATAAGTATGAATACAGATTGAAACTTAAATGCTTAATATAAATGCGGTGAAGCAAACTCTCGTGGATGACGCCGGTATTTTTACCGAGGTATCCGGAACCACGCAAGGTCCCGACTAATCCTCGTTGGTGCCCCTACGCAAAGGGAAGCCCACGCGAGGGCCAAGCACCACGGTCGAGTAACTCCGTAGAGAGCCGCGGGCCTTCTCCACGCACAAGTGGTGCTTCGCTTCTGGCTCCTCTCGGACGCTCCCCGCCGTCTCCACTATCGAGCTTCCAGCCGAAACGCCGCGGGCCTCGTTCCCTCCGGTACACGGTGGCGGCCGTGACACAAACGCGGTTGTCACGATCTCGCAAGACTCTCGCCCCACTCGGTACAATTACAACGACTCACGCAAGAGCCGAGTGGTTGTGTGGTTTGTCTAAACTCACTCAACTAACTAGGGTTCACCTAGAGCAAGCGCTAAAGCGGTCTAACGAACCTAAGCACTTCGCAAAGCACCTACGCTAATCACCGAGTGATTCTATTAAGCACTTGGGTGTCTGAGCTCTTGGAAATGTGCATTATATGCCTTGGTATGTTGCTTGGGCTCCCACACCTTCAAATGGCCGGTTGGGTGAAGTATATATAGGCCCCAACTCCAAAATAGCCGTTGGAGAAAAGCTGCAGTTCTCTGCGGCACACCGTACAGTCTGGTGGTGCATCGGACAGAGCACTGTAGCCTGTCCGGTGCGCCTAGCCGTTGCCCTGTCAGAGCAGGTGACCGTTGGCGCCGCAGGCTTTTCCAGACCGAACAGTCTGGTGCTCACACCGGACAGTCCGGTGGTCTTCTCTCCGGGTGCCACCTGGAACTAGCTGTTGGGCTGGAGTTCCCTGGTGCACCGGACAGTCCGGCGTGTGGGCACCGGATAGTCCGGTGTGCCACCGGACAGTCTGGTGCACCTCGCACAGACAGTCCGTAGCAACACACTTGGACTTTTCTTGGATCTTCTTAATGTCTTCTTTTGAGGTGTTGCTTTCCTCAATTCCTTAGTCCAAGTAAATCTTGCATCCTGTGAACTACAATCATAAACACTAGAAAACTTATTAGTTCATGGATTGTGTTGTTCATCAAACACCAAAACTCAATTAGCCAAATGGCCCAGTGTCCATTTTCCTTACAATCTCCCCCTTTTTGCTGATTGATGACAACACAACCAAAGCAAGCAAATAATACAAGTATTTGAATGAAAATATGCAATGTACTTGCTAGGATGCATGTTTGTCCCCACAATGTGAAATTATGGACTTAAGCCTCCCCCTAACTCCATAATTTACTTACTTCCTATTTTAGGACCAAATAACCAAAACCACTTGAAAAACCATTTGTAGATATAAAATTTTAAAATTTGTGGTGTTTGGTGTTTGATATAGTTTTCATTGCTTTGGTCCCTAAACTTCTCCCCCTTTGGCATCAACCACCAAAAAGGAAGACATTAAAAGCATGTAGGAAGTAAATAAAAGCTTGTCCTCAAAAGATTACTCCCCCTTTAGAGATGAAGAAAAGCTCCTCCTGACAGAGATCTTAGGAAAAAAGCATGTGAAAATTAGAGGTGCAAGACATGATTTGAAAAGACTAACTTCCCTTATGCATAGGTAACAGAATATGAGTTAACTACTTATGCATTTTTAGCAACATGGAAGCATATGATATGAAATAGTCTAATCAAATATTGGAGAAGACATGTAAATGATACTAGATGTAGTCTCAAAAGATACCAATAGAAAGTCAATGGCGACCTTGAGAGACATGAGAGTTCTTGGAGATTTTGCAGTGAAAGATTGTTGTCTTTCTCCTGGGACCTCATTTTCCTTACAATGAGACTATCACATGAAATAGACTTGAAAAGGTGTTAGTCTCAAAGTATTGGATTATAGAATAACCTCCCCCTGAAGGTGTGCATACAAGTTTTGAATACTTGTAGGAGACATGCACTTTGATTTGATATCAAAAGGGGTAAATTATCTATAATCCGAACTTTGGCACATATAATTTAAATGATACAACTTGTAGAAATCAAAATTTTCAATTGATGCATCATTTACTATGGAGTGATATAGAAGCTATGTGTCGTGCTTTTAACTAAACATTTTAAACCATGTAGGTTTGCTTAAGTATATGAATTGAAAGCAAGCAATCCTACCATGTGATTTACCTAGTATGCATTATTTTAAACATAAGTAAATAGCAAGTGTAATACTAGGCAAGAAAGGTAAACTAGATAAAAGGTAAATAGATACGCATATCTAAAAACAAGAGATACAATAAATCTAGTTACCTTAGTCATGGGTGGGAAATTTGGGTCCAAAATTTTCACTAACCCACTTGGCAAGTAAACTTGATCCAATATGATGTATCCCATGATATACATCCCAACTTTGCCAAGTCTCCAAATTTCCCAACGACCTTCAGTCCACTCACTTCCCTTTCGGGATCCGAACCTTCTTGGTGCTCTTCATGGTTGAAATTATTTCTTTTGGCACCCAGATGCGTTTGGCCCCTTTTCCTTTGTTGGCTTGCTTGTTGGCCTTGATTGCTATCACCTTTCCATTCTTTTTCTTCTTGATCAAATATGGTGTAGCAGACTTTTTATCCACCTTTTTTATGTAGGTGTTGGAGATTTTGCTTGATGGCTTTTGCTTGAGCTTTTGCCTTTGTTTATCCCCGGTCATCGCCTTGCATTGGAAAGACTTATGGCCTTGCTTGTGGCATAGCCTACAAATCACAGTTTCTCCCTCCATAGGCTTGTTCACTCCCGCAGTGGTGTTATCCTGTGGAGGTCGGATTTGTATGGCTTTGCCTTTCTTGTCATACAAAGCCTTTCCAAGGCGAGCCACTTCTTGATTTAATTGTTCATTTTCCTTTGCGACCTCATCCGAACATGTTTCTACAATAATATTCTCAACAAGAACTTGGTTGCAGGGGTTAGAATCATCAATTAAATCAAAGCAGGAAGTAGAAGCATCTTTCTTAATAATTTCAGGTATTTCAACTAAAGATGCTGCTGGGGTGCTACCAATGTTTTCTAGCTTAGTAGTTAGCTCATTATTGTGTATGCTAAGAATTTCCATTTTCTCTAGCAAATTTTCAATAGCTTCTTGGGAGCTAGCTAACTTAGCCTTAAGTTTTTCATTCTTTTTAATGAGACCATCATCGATAGCGGTGGATGGAGCACTAGATTCTAATAGCTCAATTTTAGTTGACAGCTCACTATTTAAGTTTGCAAAAGTTTCAAATTTTTCTAGCAAACCTTTATAATCATTTTGAGAGCTAATCAACTTATTTTTCAAAGTTTTAAGTTGATCTTTTTGCTTAGTGCAAATATCCTGGAAAAATTCTACGGCTTCTGCAAGTTCATCTACAGAGGGCTTTCCCTCACCTTCATCATCACTACTACTTTCATCACTAGAGGATGGAATGCTTTTGTTACCTCTTGCCATAAGGCATTTGTGCGATGACCGTGATGAGCGTGATGAGGACCGGTGGCTGCGCGTCCTTGGAGGTTCATCTTCACTTGAAGAATCATCCCAAGTTCTAACACTTGTTAGCGCCTTGCCTTTATTCCTCCCCTTTTTGGGTTTGGCCATATTTGGACAGTTGTCCTTGAAGTGGCCTTTCTCCCCACATGTGAAGCATCCTCTCTTTCTTTGCTTTTTCCTGTCAATGTTAAAGAGAAGATCTTCGACCTGCAGGGGCAAACCCATTAGATTAATCTTGCGGATCATCCTCATTACCTTTCCGACGCGTCGGATTGTTTCTTCGTCCTTGGAGGATGATGTGCATGGTTGATTATCTTCATCATCATCACTTTCTTCTTCTTCCTCTTCTTCACTTGAGGAACTTGGAGTGGCAGCCTTCTTTTTGCCCTTCCTTTCATCACATGCAAAAGCATATGGTCTTGAGGAAGTTGGCTCCTCTCCCCGACACATTTTTTTGCGACATCTCAAAAGCCGTGATTTTCCCAATCACAATGGTCGGGGTCATATTGCTCAAGTCCTTCATGTTGTGAAGGATGGTGATGATGCTCCCATATCTTTGTTGTGGTAGTAGGGAGATAATCTTCCTCACAATGTCTGCATCACCTAGCTTATTAATGCCAATAGAATTGAGCTCATTGATAATTAGATTCAAACGAGAATACATGTCTCTAACAAGCTCATCATATTTCATAGCAAAGGAATTATACTCATTTAAGACTAGGCAATGTTTTTGCTCACGGACATTGGATGTGCCATCATGGAGCTCATGCAATTTTAGCCAAATCTCATTAGCAGTTTTCAAGGTAAATACTTGATTAAAAATATCCATGCTAAGAGATTCATACAAGCAATTTTTGGCTCTAGCATTTAAATGAATTTCTTTTTCCTCACTCGTGGTGGGTTTCTGGGATTCTTGAGGGGTTTCATCCCATCACGAGTGACTCTCCAAACACCTAGATCAACGACCTCTAGGTAACAAGCCATTCTAGCACTATAATATGGGAAGTTAGTGCCGTCAAAGTGTGGTGGCCTATGGGTATCCATCCCTTCCTCTAAAAAGCGTCAGCTCTTTTAGCGGTGAAGCTAAAGCGTTTCAAATGAGCCAAACTGGGCTCCGATACCACTTGTAGGAAACGGGTGACGCCTAAGAGGGGGGGTGAATTAGGACTTCTAAAACTTTCACTAAACTAGGCCACAATTAAATCCCTAGAGCAAAACCTATGCAAATAATCAAACTAGAATGTGCAAACTAGGTTTTGTCTAAGTGTTGCTATCTCTACCGCAAAGGCTAAGTTTCAATCTACACTAAATAAGTATGAATACAAGATTGAAACTTAAATGCTTAATATAAATGCGGAAACTTAAAGACTAAAGTAGAGAAGCAAACTCTCGTGGATGACGTCGGTATTTTTACCGAGGTATTGAAAGTTCCCTTTGACCCGGGGAACAGGATCTGGATGTCGCCTAGAGGGGGGGTGAATAGGCGAATAAAACTTATCACTTTAAAACTTAAATTCTTACTCTACTCGAAGACTTAGTACGCAGTGGAATGAGAAGATCCTTCGAGTAGGTTGCAGCGGAATAGAAGATCTTGTCTCAAAATGTCCTACACTTCAAATAAAGCTTACACCACAGATAAGTGTTGAAGTGCAGATATAAAAGCGAGTAAGACAGAGAGTCAGGATACAATACAGAACAGAGTACACAGACGCAAGGATTTATCCCGAGGTTCGGCCAAGCCTGAAATGCTTGCCTAGTCCTCGTTGGAGTTAGCCACACCTAGGCTTGGAGTCTATTTCAACTCCTTCCTCCGTTTGCTCGGATCTGTCAGTATGACAGATAGAGCCTTTCACTATGTTGAGTTGGGTTACAACAAAACCGTGGCTGCTTACAAACTTCTTGGCAGCACCCCGGCAGAGTAACGATACGCTTAAGACCTTGCTCTTGCTCTCAGCAGCACTTCTCCACTCTCTAAAGGCTTATAGCTTTGCCTTCTACACAAACTAGAGAGATACACACAAGAGGGAGAGTGAGAATTGATTCGAGTGATGTCTACACTTGTTGGCTGCTCTTGTACATTCCTTGAGGCGCCTAGGGGTCCCTTTTATAGGCACAAGGAGCCTAGGAGCCGTTGGAAGCAATCCAGGAAGGCAAATCTTGCCTTCTGTCGGGTGGCGCACCGGACAGTCCGGTGCACCACCGGACACTGTCCGGTGCCCGATTTCCTTCCATATCTGGCGCAGACGACCGATGCAGGCTTCGAGCCGTTGGCGCACCGAACACTGTCCGGTGCACACCGGACAGTCCGGTGCCCCCATCTGACCGTTGGCTCGGCCACGCGTCACGTGCGGATTGTGCGGCCGACCGTTGGCCCAGCCGACCGTTGGCTCACCGGACAGTTCGGTGAACCATCGGACAGTCCGGTGAATTATAGCCGTATGCCGCCGGCTTCTCCCGAGAGTGGCCTGTTCACCAGAGTTCGGCCTGGCGCACCAGACATTGTCCGGTGCACCACCGGACACTGTCTGGTGCACCACCGGACAGTCCGGTGTGCTAGACCGAGCTGAGTCTTGGCTGTACACAGCCAAGCCTTTTGCACCTCTTTTCTTTTCTTCTTTTCTCTGTTTCTAATACTTAGACAAATATGTTAGTACACAAAAACCAATGTACTAAGTCTAGAAACATACCTTCTCTTGGATTTTTACATCTATAGCATTTGACATGCTTGAGCTTTGATGTTGGACTCATAAATCATCAAGTCAGCTTGACTTGATCTAGATTGACATTTCTTAGCTCCAACATCCTGCAAAAGGTCACATAGAACATCTCCAAACATAGGAACAACCCAAACTAACAGTCAAGATGCACTTAGCTCTTTTTGGGCTGCTTCCAGTTCTGGTTTTGACACTGCTTCTTTTTCTAGTAACCTTGATCTCCTTCTTAGAGCTTGGTCTTGAGCCTTATGACTTACACCACATAACTAGATATGTTTCCTCATTGGTTGTAAGTCACGTCCTTATGTAGTGATCCTTGATGTGTCGTAGCTGTTCTCAACTTGATCACCCTTGACTTTGCAAGTCTTCTTCTTCACCCTTGGCTTTGGGTTCCTCAGCCTCTTTGACCTTCTCCCGTGCACTTGGTACCTCGAAGCTCTACTTGCCTCCATCCTTGGCTTGATCAGTTGTCTCCGAGCTACGCACCCAAGTCTCACTTTATGCAATGTCCAACTTACTTGTGATGCCCATTATCTATCCATCATCTAGTCCCTGGACCATCACATTTGTTCACTTGTGTTGAACCCTGTTAGCTTTACATTGAGCACCTGTTCAACACTTAGCACACTAGTTAGTCCTTTAATTGAGTTGTCATCCAAACACCAAAACCCACAAGAGAGCTTTCAATCTCCCCCTTTTTGTTGATTGATGGCAACACAATTAAAGCTTACATAAGAGTGAAATTTAAAGCACAAATTTTGAGTTCTAAGATTGTAGAATGCTCCCCCTAAATATGTGCTTGCATTAAAACTTAGCTTTGGCCTTAAATGCCAAAATGCACATACTTAGGCTAAATCGAAACATTGCTACACCTTAGCACCTGTGGGATGCATTGTGTCAAGGATCAAACCATGATGCATATAACATACAAATGCACAGAATCAGAGTTAAACACCATTCACTTAAGTGGATATATCACAGGAATATCAACCTACCACTATTCACCATTAAGATACCAATTTAAAGCAATCTTAAAGCACCTTTAATCTTAGAGCACCATTAACCACATGACTATCTATTACACTATAGAAGCCAATTAATTCTCTTAAAGCACCATTAACCATATGACTATCTATTACACTATAGAAGCCAATTAATTCATAGCAGCGGAAACACTAGTCCATATGATGCAACACATATAATACTGCAAGAAGCATATAATAAGACTTATCAATAACACACTAACAATGCTCAAACTAACACATCTCCCCTTAGGATAAGCTTTCCTCTCAGGTTGAGATAAGCTTTAATGCACAAATTCTCCCCCTTTGACATCAAGCACCAAAACCATATTCAAGCAAGAACATAGGATGATGTCAAGGGACAGCAGGGTGTTAAGGAGGAGAGACACATTATCAACACTCCCCCTTATTCATTAAACATATGCACCAGAGATATTAAGATACATTTACGCATAATATCAAAAGATGTCAATTGAAGCAAACTATCATGGCTACCAATTGAAAGGTCATTTATTATAATAGCTTCATGATATTTAAGGATAAGCATCTAGTATCACCAAATATTATAGAGCATGAGCAATCTAAAAATAAGCAATTACTCACGACTTAAGATACCAATTTCTTCACTTACAGAGGTACTCAAGTCCTGATTGCTCCATTTCTTGCTCATCTTCTCTTTTCCACCTTGAGACTACACAAGATCGCTCAAGAAACAATTAGTCTCAAAAGACACAAGTTATGTGTGCTCCCCCTAAAGTTGTGCATCAAGTATTTGAATGACTTGCACTTTGCACATTCTAGCTTCCTCAGAACTAGAGGGGATCACAACATACCTTGGTCAAGGCATACTCTATCACTTTCATCACACAGAGATACCAATTTGAATATCAAATGAAAGATTGACTTAATCCTACAATGCATGCCTCAAGAAGTATAACATTTTACGTGCAACCTAGACATGCTTCATACTTGACAATCATTGCACCACATATACCAATTGAAAAACAACACGATCATGCATATAAAGCGCAATGTCTAAGCACATCATAATTAAGAAGGTTCCTTAGATACACCAAAAGAATCAACATTATAAAGTAAGGAGCACCTAAGCCAAGATACTACCAATTCAGAGGCAAGACCATAGCTGTGATCAAAATTAATGGAACTTCAAGATATTCAATGAAATTGCATAGTTCCATTCTCCATACCTTTGCCTTTTCCTGAATTGCTATGAGAGCACTAGTTGTCACTAATTGAGGGCTCCTTTTGTTCATGCACCTTATAGCTCAAAAGAGTGCATTAGAGGCACAACATGGAGTTGATATTCACACAATATCAGACTAGAGTAATCGTGTGAACATTAACTAAACAAAATATCATATTTGCACATAGGTTAATCATTAAAACCATATAACATAACTCACAAAGGAATACAGGTTTATTCACAGACACAAAAGGAGTTAATCATGGTGGATATATCTAATGAAAAACTACCCATTAAGAGACATCACCTCTAACGCACACAATCATGATTAAGCAAGCATGGTTATGATCTTGGCAATCATTAATCATTGATTGAAAGGTACTCAACACAGGCAATCAAAAGCATAACTACTCCAAGGATAGGTAAACACAATAATCCACCTTAAAAGCAATACTTATTTGCAAGAATGTACTCAAGATACTAGGGTACCATCCTTTGGAGAGCAAGTTGAAGAATCTCATCAAGGTCCTTTGTTTGATTCACCAATAATGATTAAGGACCTATTCACCTGGTTTCACTTGAGATGAACATGGGATTAGTGTCTCACAATAATTCAACCTTGGGTCAATAAACACCAAACAATTAACAGCTTAAGCATAGAGTTTTAGATAACCGTCTTAAGCTCTCCCATGGTCTCCAGTCCATCTCAAGGCACCTGCATGGTCTGGTTAGCACAATTTGGTACCCACCTCGGGATGGGTCCATGACGTTCAACCAAAAGTGCCTTTGGTATCCAAATGGCATTTGTGCTAGTCCTATGTGATCTCATGATTGATCTAGCACATGGGTATGATTTGGGTCTCCTAAGCGTATGAGATTGAGACAAATTTACTTGCTTAGGAACCTTACCTTTATTACATACCTTGGATAGATGACCCTGCTCACCACACTTGTAGCAGAAGCGTCGCTCAACCTGACATGACGCTTGTTGTTTGTCATTTTCCTTGGTGAGAGTTATCTTGGAGACTGCACATGCTTGATTCGTCAATAGAGGACAAGAAGTGATCGTGTGGTTCTTGTCATTACATCCGAAGCATCTCCTTATCCCTTCTCCCTTGTTGGTGTATGGACACGACGCAATGAGGTGTCCTGACTTGTTGCACTTAAAGCACCCCCTTTTCCCTTTTCTCTTTTTGTTCTTGAATGACATAGAGAAAAGGTCAGTGCAAACAACATGATTAATTGAATATTTACCTTTTTCCAAGCTTATGTTGATTTCTTCATCTTCAGGAACATCCTTCTTATGAAGCTTAACACTTGCTGCAGTTTTTCCTTTCTCAAGCTTCTTCACCACGCGCCCGTGGATATCTTGAGAGAGTTGAGCAATGCGTCTTCTCCTTAGTTGTCTTTGCTTCTTGTTCCCACACAGTTTCTTTTGTGACCCTACACCTTTTTGCTCATTTAAACACTTGCTTCCTTTTGAGTGACAGGGGTTAGCACATGGTGATAGATTATCCAAAAGTGCACATTTACAAGAATGAGGTTCACTTGAGTTAAAACTAGTAATTACTATTTCATGAGCAATATCAAGCATGATATGGTCATCAATTAATTTATTATGAGAAAATGATAACATATCATATTCTTTACCTAGAGCAAGTTTTTCTAAGTTTATCATTTCGACTTGACTCCTAAGCATGGCATTTTCCATTTTAAGTTGAGCAACACAAGATAAAGCATCATCATTATTTCTTTGCTCAAATAAAATTGAATCATACCGTTGGACCAAATCATCATGAGAGCACTTTAGCTCCTCATGTTCTTTGGTCATCTTCTCCAGGCTGTTGTTTGTTTTGATGAGTGTCTCCTTTAGCCTGAGAAGTGTCTCGCCTTGTTCCTTGTTCCTTCTCAACAGTTTAACCAAGAGCGCTTTGTCCTCTTTGTTGAGATGGATGTAGAAACGGTGAATCTCCTCTTCTTCCACATCGTTGGTCTCATTTTCCCTGTTATCAATGTTAGTGGAAGCAATACAGGAAAATGCACCTTGTGGTGATGAAGATTCATCCTTGCTATCATCCTCATATTCCTCCTCATCATGGCTTTCGTCTCCACCGTCATTGTTAGCAATAAAACATTTATTACTAGTGGAGAACAAACCTGTTGACGAGGTGGATTCATCGTTTGATGCCCATCGTTCTTGTTCTTCTCCCTTTGAAAGGTTAGCATCACAATCAATATAGGGAGTAGGAGCAGTACAATTTGCCACAAAATATTTTACTTTAATTCTATTCCATAAATCATGAGCATCAACAAATAAATCACTATCACTACTCATGATGGCAAAATAGGCATCTCTAGAAAGAGAATCAACTAAGATGTTGCAAGCATGGTGATTTAGAGATAGATATCTTAGTTCATCATTAGAAGGAGTTTTACTAACATTAGAGGGAAAAATACTTCTACTGAAGACCGGTCTCAAATCAGGATCAACACTCATGAATGCATTATAAATAGAGACAGACCAAGACTTGTAATTAGAGCCATCGCCTAAAAGAAGTTCTACAGTTATCTCTTGTGACGACATCGTCATCTCCGGACGGCTAAGCCCACACTGGAGAGGCCTAGCTCTGATACCAATTGAAAGTTCCCTTTGACCCGGGGAACAGGATCTGGATGTCGCCTAGAGGGGGGGTGAATAGGCGAATAAAACTTATCACTTTAAAACATAAATTCTTACTCTACTCGAAGACTTAGTACGCAGTGGAATGAGAAGATCCTTCGAGTAGGTTGCAGCGGAATAGAAGATCCTGTCTCAAAATGTCCTGCACTTCAAATAAAGCTTACACCACAGATAAGTGTTGAAGTGCAGATATAAAAGCGAGTAAGACAGAGAGTCAGGATACAATACAGAATAGAGCACACAGACGCAAGGATTTATCCCGAGGTTCGGCCAAGCCTGAAATGCTTGCCTAGTCCTCGTTGGAGTTAGCCACACCTGGGCTTGGAGTCTATTGCAACTCCTTCCTCCGTTTGCTCGGATCTGTCAGTATGACAGATAGAGCCTTTCACTATGTTGAGTTGGGTTACAACAAAACCGCGGCTGCTTACAAACTTCTTGGAAGCACCCCGGCAGAGTAACGATACGCTCAAGACCTTGCTCTTGCTCTCAACAGCACTTCTCCACTCTCTAAAGGCTTATAGCTTTGCCTTCTACACAAACTAGAGAGATACACACAAGAGGGAGAGTGAGAATTGATTCGAGTGATGTCTACACTTGTTGGCTGCTCTTGTACATTGCTTGAGGCGCCTATGAAGGACTACGGGGAGGCTACGCTAGCGCAAAACAAAATTTTCAACCCCATAAAACCAAGAACTACTGCGGTTATTGGTCATGGAATTACCACTAGACGCGCAGAGCAGCGGAAGACGTCTCGATGTAGACGAACGCATCGAGCAGTGCCGTGCAGTCGTCGGCGTCCTTCACGTCCTCGCACGGTTCGTCCTAGTGCTCCAGATGCAGCACCTCCGAGGTATCGACACGTACAGGGAGGAAGCGCCGCGTACCAAACTGCTAGGTTCGCGATGGCAGCTTGGCGAGGGTGAGAGGCGAGCGGCTACTCGTTTGCTGGTGGCCAATTAGGTTAAGCCTAACCGCGCCCCCGCCCCTCATTATATAGGCGTTATGGTGGGCTTCTGACACCGAGGCCCATCAGTAACCCTAAAGCCCAGTCTAATTTCAGATCTAATCCGAGTTAGGCTTCCTTCCCCTTAAGTGTGTGACCCTATAGGTTCACGTACAAATAGACATAGCCCGAGTACTCTTACTTGGCCCAATAATTGACAGCAGCCTCTAGCAAGACATGTCAACTCCTATGCGCACGTAAAGATCATATCAGACGAACCATTGCAACATTACATACATGTTGTTCCCTTTGTCTCACGATATTTGGTCTGGCTCTAAGCTGACCTCTCTTTCTCGATACTGTGAATTGGAATCCTTTCAATGGTTAACCCTTAACCCTAGCACGGCCATGCATTTCTTGATCCAATCACTCGAGGGGCCCAGAGATATCTCTCTCACAAAGAGAGGGACAAATTCCATCTTGATTGACCATGCCTCACAGCATGCTTCCTGACAAACCCAGAACTACCTTTATAACTACCCAGTTACGGAATAGCGTTTGATAGTCCCTAAGTAAGTCAATTCACATCTTGAGAACATGCGACAATCTCAAGTCTAAGGATACAGTATTCATGTTGCAAAAAGAGAACTATATTACAATATCTCACGTTGGGTCGGTCCAGCCTCATGTCATACATGCGCCCACATTATTAGTTTAACATCTCCATGTTCATGACTTGTGAAATGTAGTCATCAACTAATACATGTGCTAGTCATCGACTCTGACTAGGGACATCATTTAGAATAACCATATAAGTAAAGAATCTCACAAACAATTCACATAATTGCTAATCAATACAAGGTGCCTTCCATGGATATTCAATTAAGCAATATATATATCATGGATACAAAGAAATATGCTCATCTCTATGATTATCTCTAGGGCATATTTCTAACAGTCTCCCACTTGCACTAGAGTTAATCTAGAAGATATCTAATACCCATAGATCTCATGTGTGCCTCATGCTTACGTTGTGGAAGAGGTTTTGTCAAAGGATCAGCAACATTCAAATCCGTATGTATTTTGCATATCTTTATCTCACCCCGCCTAACGAATTCCCGTATGAGGTGAAACTTCCGCAGTACGTGTTTGTTTTTCTGGTGGTTCCTTGGCTCCTTAGCTTGCGCAATAGCCCCATTGTTGTCACAGTAGAGGTTCAATGGACTAGATGCATTAGGAAACACACCAAGCTCGATGAGGAACTTCCTTATCCAAACACCTTCCTTCGCAGATTCAGAAGCTGCAATGTACTCGGCTTCTATTGTAGAATCAGTCACAGTCTCCTGTTTGGAACTCTTCCAACTAACAGCACCACCATTTATTGTGAACACAAAACCTGATTGCGATTTTAACTCGTCTGGGTCAGTTTGGAAGCTAGCATCGGTGTAACCAGTTACAACGAGCTCCTCCTTACCCCCATATACCAGGAACAAATCTTTAGTCCTTCTTAAGTACTTAAGAATGCCTTTTACCGCTGTCCAGTGACCCTCACCTGGATCAGCCTGGTACCTACTCGTAGCACTTATAGCGTATGAAACATCTGGGCGTGTACTTATCATGGCATACATGATTGATCCAATTGCTGAGGCGTATGGTACCTTACTCATGCGCTCCCGCTCATTAGCCGTCGCAGGACATTGCATCTGGCTAAGGTGTATACCATGTGACATAGGTAAGAACCCTTTCTTGGACTGTTCCATGTTGAATCGTTTCAAAACCTTGTCAATGTACGTATCTTGACTTAATCCTATAAGCCTCTTTGACCTATCTCTATAGATCCTTATGCCCAAAATATATGCTGCTTCCCCTAAGTCCTTCATAGAAAAACTCTTTTTCAATGAAGCCTTGACGGACTCCAGCATAGGAATGTCATTCCCAATCAATAATATGTCATCCACATACAAGATCAGAAATACAACAGCGCTCCCACTTTCCTTCTTGTAAACACAAGCTTCTTCTTCATTCTGATGAAAACCAAGCCCTTTGACCACTTCATCAAAACGAATGTTCCAACTCTGAGATGCTTGCTTTAACCCATAAATGGATTTCTGAAGTTTGCATATCTTTCCAGCATTGATCGGATCGACAAAACCCTCAGGCTGTATCATATACACGTCCTCATCTAGGTTTCCATTAAGGAAAGCTGTTTTGACATCCATCTGCCAAATCTCATAATCGAAATATGCGGCAATAGCTAGAATGATCCGAATAGATTTAAGCATCGCTACTGGCGAGAATGTCTCGTCATAGTCAACTCCTTGAACTTGTCGAAAACCCTTTGCAACAAGTCGAGCCTTATAGATGTGAACATTTCCATCCATGTATTTCTTCTTCTTATAGATCCATTTGCATTCTATGGGTCTAACACCATCAGGCGGGTCAACCAAGTTCCAAACTTGATTTTCTCCCATGGAATCTATCTCGGATCTCATGGCGACTTGCCATTTCTCGGAATCTGGGTCCATCATCGCTTCTGCATATGTTGCAGGTTCGTCATTGTCTAACAACAACACTTCCCCATTGCCCAACAATAGCACTTCTCCTCGTGCCTCGCGAAGCCTTGCTGACCTTCGTGGTTGTGGTGGTGATTCTCTTGCCATAGACGTCTCAACTTGTTCTGCTACATTAGCATCACTTGTTGAATCTTGTCTCACTGGCTCATCCTGAACTTCTTCAAGATACACCTTTTGTTTACTTTTCTCTCTTTTGAGAAACTCTTTCTCTAAGAACACACCGTTCCGGGCGACAAACACTTTGCCCTCTGACCGGTGGTAAAAGTAATATCCTAAAGTTTCCTTTGGATATCCCACGAACATGCACTTGTCCGATTTTGGAGTGAGTTTATCCGACTGAAGTCGCTTGACGTAAACCTCACAACCCCAAATCTTCAGAAAAGACAAACTGGGAGTCTTCCCAGTCCACATCTCATATGGTGTCTTAACTACGGACTTAGACGGTACCCTATTTAGTGTGAAAGCTGCTGTTTCTAGAGTGTATCCCCAAAACGACAAAGGTAGGTCCGACTGGCTCATCATTGATCGAACCATATCCAATAAAGTCCGATTACGTCGCTCAGACACGCCATTCCTCTGAGGCGTTCCAGGCGGCGTAAGCTGTGGAACAATTCCACAACTCCTTAGATGATTGCTAAACTCATGACTCAAATATTCACCTCCACGATCCGATCGCGGTGCTTTAATTTTCTTGCCACGATAATTTTCTACTTCATTCTGAAACTCTTTGAACTTTTCTAAGGATTCAGACTTGTGTTTCATTAAGTAGACATACCCATATCTACTAAAATCATCAGTGAAGGTTATGAAGTATTGGAATCCTCCCCTAGCTGTCGTACTCATTGGTCCACACACATCAGTATGTATGAGTTCCAATAAATCTAATGTCCTATCCGGTAAACCCGTGAAGGGCGCCTTGGTCATCTTACCAAGTAAGCAAGCTTCACATGTCTCGTATGATTCAAAATCAAACGAAGTTAAAAGCCCATCAGAATGAAGCTTCTTCATGCGATTCTCACTTATATGACCCAAACGACAGTGCCACATGTAGGTAGGACTTAAATCATTAGGCCGAGGCCTTTTAGCACTAATATTATAGATAGGTGCATCATCAAGATTTAAAATGAATAACCCATTCATAATGGATGCAAAAGCCACAAACATGCCATTCTTAGAGATCACACAACCATTGTTTTCACTCGCAAATGAATAACCGTCCTTCATCAAACATGAAGGAGACATAATGTTTCGACTCATACTAGGAACTAGATAACAATTATTTAACTCCAAAATAAATCCTGATGGGAGGTGGAGTTGCATCGTCCCGACGGTCAACGCAGCAACTCTTGCATTATTGCCTACCCGGAAATCAACTTCTCCTCTTTTCACGCTTCTACTTCTTATCATTCCCTGCATCGAATTGCAAATATGGGCAACCGATCCGGTATCAAATACCCAAGAATTAATATAAGAATTAGCAAGAAAAATTTCTGTAATGTGAATAGCAAGTGTACCTGCTGCGGCTGTACCCTTACCGCCGCGATCCTTAATAGAGGCCAAGTACTGCTTGCAATTCCTTTTCCAGTGACCAAGTTCTTTGCAATAAAAGCACTCTGCATCTGCAGCTGGTCCAGCCTTGGGCTTTTGATTTGGCTTGGATATTGTATCCTTTGCCTTGCCCTTCTTCTTTTGAGATTTATCCTTCTTCTTAAAGTTGGGTTTGTTTTGGACCGCCATCACATGGCCGCTGCTGCCAGCGCTTTTCTTTATGTCCCCCTCTGCTGTTTTCAGCATGCCACATAGTTCATTGAGGCCCCTCTCCGCCCCATGCATATGGTAGTTCGTAATGAAGTTTCCATAGCTGGGCGGAAGAGATGCCAAAATGAAGTCAGTGGCCAACTCTTGGCTTATTGGGAAGCCTAGCTTCTCCAACCTCTGACTGTAACCAACCATTTTGATTACGTGTGGCCCAACTGCTGCGCCTTCTACTAGCTTGCATTCCAGAAAGGCTTTGGACACATTGAACCTTTTAGTCCTATCCTGAGTCTGGAACATATCCTTGAGCGCCACGATCATATCGTGCACCTCATGGTTTGTCTCAAACTGCATCTGTAGCTCAGGCTCCATGCAAGCAAGCATTAGGCAACTCACTTCAAGATTAGCATCCATTGCTTTCTTGTAAGCGGTTTTAGCTACAGCAGTTGCATTTTCACCAGGATCCTCTGGCAGTGGGGTGTCTAGAACGTCTTCCTTTTTTTCAGCCCTGAGAACAATTCTCAGGTTATGGATCCAATCCGTATAGTTTGTTCCATTTAACTTATCCTTTTCAAGAATTGATCGCAAAGTAAATGTTGGTGTGCTAGGTGCCATTTATCTACAACAAAATAATGCAAAATACTAAGACAAAAATATCCATGACAGAGTAAATCATATTAAACATTTAATAGTCTACTCCCACTAAAATCAATATCCCTCGATTGATACTTAGTGATTCAGAACCCACAACTAACAAGTCTACTAGTGAGCTTTAGCATCACCGCTAGAAGACAAGGTAGATCGGTAAGCAACTCCTTGCTAATCATATCATATATATGACTTCTGTTGTTGGGTGACATCTCTATGTCCCGGCTCCCAACCTTATGCCCCAAAGTCCTTAACCATTAAGCTGACTTTGTTTAAGTTAACCAACCCTTTCTGCAGTTCGTATCCGATACAAACCTATCTAGTCAAGGAAAACTGGTGGCACCCTAATTTCATAGACCCACCACCAATTGTACAAGACTTATGATAGTGCAAGGTTTGGAGAGGCATTTAAGCTTAAACATTTATGAGGGATCGTCCTACTTATATCATCGCACGCAAGGACATATATGCAATATGAACAAGTAGAACATTAAGAATGGCATTCACACAACAGTTGTGATTCGGTATGGCTTGCTGTCACATGGTGATCCCCATCTCCAATAATCTGTCCATCATGATGATCTCCATCTCCATGATATAGGTATGCCATCCTTCAGGTGATGAGTCCTTCAAGACCTATCTAACGTATGCTGGTAAACAAATTACATATATGCTTTGGATCATCACATGTTGACACATAGGTCATTACATTAAATTTGGACAATACATGTGGCTCCAGCCGTATTGCCCTGGTCACGACACGCAGGTCATGAATAATTCATTAATATGCATCATATACACACAATAGCCATACCGATCACAAGATGTCCTGCAAAAACAGGTTAGACAAACACGTTTCTATATGTTTGCCACTACAGCAGATAGCCACAGCGGATTCCATGCATCGTATGTATGGAAATTCCACTGAAAATCTCATGCGGTTGATCAAATCAACCCAAATCCGAGACTTTCGACCCGAAGAAGATTACACTCATGACGTCGATCTGTTACGTCAATCTGCTGGTTGTGTACGTAGTTAGCCCCGATGGTGATTCCAGCCGGTAGGGGCAAGTCGCGTAGATAACAGAGAAGGACAAACTAATCTCTTCAGTCATATCCGATGTAATCTACTTCAACCCTTTATAACCAATTGATCTAATCAAACCGTGCATCAAGTAGATCCATCTCATGAACCTAGATCCAGACCTAAAACTACGCAGAACCTGGCTCCGATACCACTGAAGGATTACGGGGAGGCTACGCTAGCGCAAAACAAAATTTTCAACCCCATAAAACCAAGAACTACTGCGGTTATAGGTCATGGAATTACCACTAGACGCGCAGAGCAGCAGAAGATGTCTCGATGTAGACGAACGCGTCGAGCAGTGCCGTGCAGTCGTCGGCGTCCTTCACGTCCTCGCACGGTTCGTCCTAGTGCTCCAGATGCAGCACCTCCGAGGTATCCACATGTATAGGGAGGAAGCGTCGCGTACCGAACTGCTAGGTTCGCGATGGCGGCTTGGCGAGGGCGAGAGGCGAGCGGCTACTCGTTTGCTGGTGGCCAATTAGGTTAAGCCTAACCGCGCCCCCGCCCCTCATTATATAGGCGTTATGGTGGGCTTCTGACACTGAGGCCCATCAGAAACCCTAAAGCCCAGTCTAATTTCGGATCTAATCCGAGTTAGGCTTCCTTCCCCTTAAGTGTGTGACCCTATAGGTTCACGTACAAATAGACATAGCCCGAGTACTCTTACTTGGCCCAATAATTAACAGCGGCCTCTAGCAAGACATGTCAACTCCTATGCGCACGTAAAGATCATATCAGACGAACCATTGCAACATTACGTACATGTTGTTCCCTTTGTCTCACGATATTTGGTCTGGCTCTAAGCTGACCTCTCTTTCTCGATACTGTGAATTGGAATCCTTTCAATGGTTAATCCTTAACCCTAGCATGGCCATGCATTTCTTGATCCAATCACTCGAGGGGCCCAGAGATATCTCTCTCACAAAGAGAGGGACAAATTCCATCTTGATTGACCATGCCTCACAGCATGCTTCCTGACAAACCCAGAACTACCTTTATAACTACCCAGTTACGGAATAGCGTTTGATAGTCCCTAAGTAAGTCAATTCACATCTTGAGAACATGCGACAATCTCAGGTCTAAGGATACAGTATTCATGTTGCAAAAAGAGAACTATATTACAATATCTCACGTTGGGTCGGTCCAGCCTCATGTCATACATGCGCCCACATTATTAGTTTAACATCTCCATGTTCATGACTTGTGAAATGTAGTCATCAACTAATACATGTGCTAGTCATCGACTCTGACTAGGGACATCATTTAGAATAACCATATAAGTAAAGAATCTCACAAACAATTCACATAATTGCTAATCAATACAAGGTGCCTTCCATGGATATTCAATTAAGCAATATATATATCATGGATACAAAGAAATATGATCATCTCTATGATTATCTCTAGGGCATATTTCTAACAGCCTAGGGGTCCCTTTTATAGGCACAAGGAGCCTAGGAGCCGTTGGAAGCAATCCAGGAAGGCAAATCTTGCCTTCTGTCGGGTGGCGCACCGGACAGTCCGGTGCACCACCGGACACTGTCCGGTGCCCGATTTCCTTCCATATCTGGCGCAGACGACCGATGCAGGCTTCGAGCCGTTGGCGCACTGGACACTGTCCGGTGCACACCGGACAGTCCGGTGCCCCCATCTGACCGTTGGCTCGGCCACGCGTCACGCACAGATTGCGCGGCCGATCGTTGGCTCATCGGACAGTCCGGTGAACCACCGGACAGTCCGGTGAATTATAGCCGTACGCCGCCGGCTTCTCCCGAGAGTGGCCTGTTCACCAGAGTTCGGCCTGGCGCACCGGACACTGTCCCGTGCACCACCGGACAGTCCGGTGTGCCAGACCGAGCTGAGTCTTGGCTGTACACAGCCAAGCCTTTTGCACCTCTTTTCTTTTTTTCTTTTCTCTGTTTCTAATACTTAGACAAATATGTTAGTACACAAAAACCAATGTACTAAGTCTAGAAACATACCTTCTCTTGGATTTTTACATCTATAGCATTTGACATGCTTGAGCTTTGATGTTGGACTCATAAATCATCAAGTCAGCTTGACTTGATCTAGATTGACATTTCTTAGCTCCAACATCCTGCAAAAGGTCACATAGAACATCTCCAAACATAGGAACAACCCAAACTAACAGTCAAGATGCACTTAGCTCTTTTTGGGCTGCTTCTAGTTCTGGTTTTGACACTGCTTCTTTTTATAGTAACCTTGATCTCCTTCTTAGAGCTTGGTCTTGAGCCTTACGACTTACACCACATAACTAGATATGTTTCCTCATTGGTTGTAAGTCACGTCCTTATGTAGTGATCCTTGATGTGTCGTAGCTGTTCTCAACTTGATCACCCTTGACTTTGCAAGTCTTCTTCTTCACCCTTGGCTTTGGGTTCCTCAGCCTCTTTGACCTTCTCCCGTGCACTTGGTACCTCGAAGCTCTACTTGCCTCCATCCTTGGCTTGATCAGTTGTCTCCGAGCTACGCACCCAAGTCTCACTTTATGCAATGTCCAACTTACTTGTGATGCCCATTATCTATCCATCATCTAGTCCCTGGACCATCACATTTGTTCACTTGTGTTGAACCCTGTTAGCTTTACATTGAGCACCTGTTCAACACTTAGCACACTAGTTAGTCCTTTAATTGAGTTGTCATCCAAACACCAAAACCCACAAGAGAGCTTTCAGGTATCCGGAACCACGCAAGGTCCCGACTAATCCTCGTTGGTGCCCCTACGCAAAGGGAAGCCCACGCAAGGGCCAAGCACCACGGTCGAGTAACTCCGTAGAGAGCCGCGGGCCTTCTCCACGCGCAAGTGGTGATTCACTTCCGGCTCCTCTCGGACGCTCCCCACCGTCTCCACTATCGAGCTTCCGGTCGAAACGCCGCGGGCCTCGTTCCCTCCGGTACACGGTGGCGGCTGTGACACAAACGCGGTTGTCACGATCTCGCAAGACTCTCGCCCCACTCGGTACAATTACAACGGCTCACGCAAGAGCCGAGGGGTTGTGTGGTTTGTCTAAACTCACTCAACTAACTAGGGTTCAACTAGAGCAAGCGCTAAAGCGGTCTAACTAACCTAAGCACTTCGCAAAGCACCTACGCTAATCACCGAGTGATTCTATTAAGCACTTGGGTATTTGAGCTCTTGGAAATGTGCACTATATGCCTTGGTATGTTGCTTGGGCTCCCACACCTTCAAAATGGCCGGTTGGGTGAAGTATATATAGCCCCCAACTCCAAAATAGCCGTTGGAGAAAAGCTGCAGTTCTCTGCGGCACACCGGACAGTCCGGTGGTGCACCGGACAGCGCACTGTAGCCTGTCCGGTGCGCCTAGCCGTTGCCCTGTCAGAGCAGGTGACCGTTGGTGCCGCAGGCTTTTCCATACCGGACAGTCTGGTGCTCACACCAGACAGTTCGGTGGTCTTCTCTCCGGGTGCCACCTGGAACTAGCCGTTGGGCTGGAGTTCTCTGGTGCACTGGACAGTCCGGCGTGTGGGCACCGGACAGTCCGGTGTGCCTCGCATAGACAGTCCGCAGCAGCACACTTGGACTTTTCTTGGATCTTCTTAATGTCTTCTTTTGAGGTGTTGCTTTCCTCAATTCCTTAGTCCAAGTAAATCTTGCATCTTGTGAACTATAATCATAAACACTAGAAAACTTATTAGTTCACGGATTGTGTTGTTCATCAAACACCAAAACTCAATTAGCCAAATGGCCCGGGTCTATTTTCCTTACAGAGTGCAACCCTCATCCATTGGGACGCTACAACGTGAAAGTAGGCAAGTGCTACTTGACCGAACCACGGGATAAAATCGCGTGTCTCTTGTGATTGCCTTCTCATTGATTGTCTGTGTTCGCAAGAGCTCACAGACTTGATTAACTTGCACTAACATCTTTATAATCAAGTCTGTGGAATTTAGTGTTGGATTTTATAGGATCACCTATTCACCCCCCTCTAGGTGCTCTCAATTTTATCACTCCACATACAATAATCTTCACCGTAAAAAATCGGTGGTTTGCCTAGTGGGACGGAAAGTAAAAGAGTGCGTTTGGGAATGCGAGGATAGCGTAAGGGGATCTTATTAAACTTCTTGCGCTCATGGCGCTTAGAAGTGACGGACGGCGCGTCAGAGCCGAAGGTGGATGGCGACGGAGAATCGGTCTCGTAGTAGACCACCTTCTTCATTTTCTTTTTCTTGTCGCCACTTCGATGCGACTTGTTGTGGGAAGGTGATTCTCCCTTTCCTTTGGAGCCAGACTCCCTTGATGGAGCCTTCCCGTGGCTTGTAGCGGGCTTCTCGCCGGTCATGACCTCCTTCTTGGCGTGATCTCCCGACATCACTTCGAGCGGTTAGGCTCTAATGAAGTACCGTGCTCTGATACCAATTGAAAGTCGCATAGAGGGGGTGAATATGCGGAATCTGAAAATTATAAACTTAAGCACACACTACAAGTCGGGGTTAGCGTTAGAAATAAACACGAGTTCGAAAAGATAGGGTGAAAACAAATCACAAGCAAATGAAGAGAGTGACGCGGTGATTTGTTTTACCGAGGTTCGGTTCTTGTAAACCTACTCCCCGTTGAGGTGGTCACAAAGACCGGGTCTCTTTCAACCCTTTCCCTCTCTCAAACGGTCACCTAGACCGAGTGAGCTTCTCTTCTCAATCAATCGGGACACTTAGTCCCCACAAGGACCACCACACAATTGGTGTCTCTTGCCTTGATTACAAATGACTTAGGAACAAGAAAGAAGGAAGAAGAAAAGCGATCCAAGCGTAAGAACTCAAATGAACACAAATGTCTCTCTCTCACTAGTCACTATTTGATTGGAGTGAACTTTGGACTTGGGGGAGGATTTGGTCTTTGCTTTTGTGTCTTGGAGTGAAGTCTAGAGCTCTTGTATTGAATGCAATGGCTGAAAACTTGTATGCCTTGAAGTGTGGTGGTTGGGGGGTATTTTATAGCCCCAACCACCAAAGTGGCCGTTGGGGAACTCTGCTGTCGACGGGCGCACCGGACAGTCCGGTGCACCACCGGACACTGTCCGGTGCGCCAGCCACGTCACCCAACCGTTAGGGTTTGACCGTTGGAGCTTCTGACAGCTGGGCCACCGGACAGTCCGGTGGTGCACCGGACAGTCTGGTGGTGCACCAGACAGGTCCTGTTCACTGTCCGGTGCGCCTTCTGGCGCCTGCTCTGACTTCTGCACGCGCAGTCCGCACTGTTCACCGCACTGTACACTTTTGCAGACGACCGTTGGCGCGCTAGCCGTTGCTCCCGCTGGCACACCGGACAATCCGGTGCTACACCGGACAGTCCGGTGAATTATAGCGGAGAGCATTTTCTAGAAACCCGAAGCTGAGCAGTTCAGAGTGATTCTCCCTGGTGCACCGGACATTGTCCGGTGGCACACCGGACAGTCCGGTGCGCCAGACCAGGGCAGCCTTCGGTTTTCTTTGCTCCTTTGATTTGAACCCTTTCTTTTAACTTTGTATTGGTTTGTTGTGAACCTTTGGCACCTGTAGAACATATATTCTAGAGCAAACTAGTTAGTCCAATTATTTGTGTTGGGCAATTCAACCACCAAAATCATTTAGGAAAAGGTTTGACCCTATTTCCCTTTCACTTCCTCAATCATCTACTTGCTCAGCTTAATCTTCAGGATAAAGACGCTTCCTCAAACGTCTAAGTGCAGCCAAATGTTCATCTTTCTCTTCAGCAGAGTACCCTCCTATGTCTTTTAAGAGGAGAGAATTGTATGCCTCCAACATCTTAGCTTCTTTGCTCTCAACAGCTGCAAGATGGTTGAGCCTTGATGCTTCAAGCTTCTCAGATGATAGTTTCTGTTGTACCTCTAATACTTGTAAGCAGTTTGCATGAACTTCAGATTGGATTTGGCTATATTTTTCAAGGTGTTCAACATATATTGCACTTTCCCTTGACTTTCCTTCTTTTTTAGAATCTAATGCCATTTTTTGCTTTCTTTTGTCCCATAGGTCGTGGGAGATCATGAACATTTTCGTCCTCTATATCAATTGGGGTTTCTTCGGTCTGATTGGACTTTCTCTAACGTGCTTTCTTCATATCACTGTTATAAGAAATCCACATTGCCTCCCCTCTTACAGCATACCATACATCTGTTAACACGAAGTGTCCTAAGTTCAAGTTTTCGTTGTCCTCTTCGTAAAACTTATGTGCCTTGTCAATCCACATTTGGTCTAAATGACCGCTGGTATAAATTCTGCGAGCCTTCAACCATGCACTATGAAAAAGGTCAATCCATTTATTGATCTTGTGCCAACTGTCTTTTGCTTGCTTCTGATTTCTAGTTCTATGTTTTGGGGTTGTCATGTTGTATGTCTTAACAACATCACCCCAATATTGCTTGTTCCTCCTATCCGCTCCATTAATCGGATCCGTTGAATTCTTCAACCAAGCACTCATCTATAAACGTAAAGAAAAGCATCATTCAATGGGTGACTACTATGTATGGAAATGAAAAATGATTAATGAAAATGTATGCCTCACCAGCCTAACATATTCTTCCTAAGTCCAAAAGGATTCGTTTCTCTGTTCTTGCAACCTCATCCCCACTGTCCAGATTAATAGAATTTTGGTTCAAATGTGGAGTTGGAGTCACCACAATTGGAGGCGAAGAGCATCCTGTTGGCCCAACAAAATGAATGTTTTGTGGTGGGTTGCTAACTAGCCTTGTAAATCCACCTGGGGGTGTAGGTTGTTGTCCCTGAATGAATGATTGAACCTATTATTCACATAAAATCTTCACACAAAATCTGCATATATTCATGTGAAAGTATTCTGGAAGTATTGTGGAAATCTTTATTTCTAGCAGACAACCAAGGAGATAAGCTATTATTCACATAAATGTCCATATTTGCATGTGGGATTTTCATCGAACATGTGCTACGTACCAGGCTGCTGGATCCGTTGCTTCACTTCGTATCCATGGAGGAGTTGTCAGTGAAGAAATAGCATGTCCACTCGTGAAGTTTGGGATGCTGCTGAAGGCTTGGCTCCCAGCGATGGATGAAGCTGTGCTACAGAAGGTCGTGAAATCATGAATAGGTGGAGCCACCACGGATGGAACAGCTGCCATGGCGGCCACCTTCCGCTTCAATCCCAAAGCTGTGCCTGGCCGCTGGTGGCCCTTCGTTGTGCCTGCTCCTTGAAAGTATGCCTCCATAGCACGTCGCAAGCGTGTCGACCCTGCTGTTGCCGCCTTCCCCATGCCGGTCCTCCTGGCCACCGACGGTGCTGCATCGCCAGTCTGCTTCCGCGCCGCCGCCGCATCTAGAAGTTCCTGCATCCCCGTCGCATCCAGCACAAATGACAGCGCTGCGGATGCCTTCCTCCCCTGCACATCCAATGGATCCATCGAAGTTCGGTTTAGAGAAGGCACTGGATGGGAGGGGATTTGTGAACCAAAGATTGGAAGAATTAGCGCGAAATTACCGTGTGGTGAGGAAAAAATTCACGCCAAAACACCCAGACACACCAAATCACCTTTGCTTGTCGATAAGTCACAGTCGCATCGTACAGCGGCGATTTTACCGATGATAAGGCATGGGAGCACGAGCCATCACCATCGCCTTGCGAGACGACGAGAGCGATCTCTCCCTTCATTTAATCCCTTCCACGTCAGATTATTTTGCTGAGATGGTAGTATACAGACGGCAAAGTTAATGCCGCTGTACATGCCCTTATGCATTTGCAGTCTTTCATCAATTAATGAGTACCAAAAGAACATAGGGCATTACACACCCTACAACCAAACCTCCTTTTTAACTGCCTGTATGTTGGCTTATAGTCTTGCTTACGTAGTCACGTTCAACACATCTAAGCATTGTATCTTATATTTTTTTAAAGGAAGCAGCAAAAGACTTGCCTCTTCAATGTATTAGAAGAGAAATAGATAAAAGTCTCCACAAGGCCGAGCAAAGAGAAAAACAAAAAAGGAAAAAACCACTAACTCATCTATCTAACATACACTAAAACTCCTAATTTGATCTTTCATTGTATCTTATTTATTAGAACATTACGTCGGTTGTATGTGAGGAACCATATCTAGACTTAGGACGTGTTTGGCATGGCTCCAGAGCAAAACTCCAAGGAGGAGCTGGCCAGAGTATGTCAAACACTCTAACTCCAGAGTTGTAAACTCTATGGAGTTTTTGGAGCTACAGTACAATTTTTTGGAGTACCTCTTTTGCTGCTCCGAAAACTCTAAAAAAGAAACCTA
This sequence comes from Zea luxurians, assembly GCA_029449295.1. Lineage (NCBI taxonomy): Eukaryota > Viridiplantae > Streptophyta > Magnoliopsida > Poales > Poaceae > Zea > Zea luxurians. The sequence continues at coordinate 102,266,548 of JAOPSE010000011.1, forward strand.
GTCATAGAGTTTGGAATTATTTACCTACCACTACCACCGGTTATGAGAAACAATTTAAACTCTAGAGCAGAGCTGCTCCACAGAGTTTTGGAGTAGAGCTGCTCTGTAATGGAGCAGAGCCATGCCAAACACGCCCTTAACCGTGTTAGAGACGTTTCTTCACTAAAGTATGTCTCTTGTTTTTTTTTGTTACTTATCCCTTTGATATTTCTTAAGATACGAGTTCTCGATATTTTTTGAGATACGAGTCATTTATATAGTCTTAAGAATCCGGAATCGATCCCTAATACGATTTGTTAACCTTACGCGGATCATCTGCTCGATTGTGTTGTGTAGGTGAGGTGTATAGAGCCCCCACCGGTCTCGATCCGGGAGAGAGGGGAGTTAAAACAGCAGGACGATCTGTACTGTACCTTCCCGGTTGCTCCGCCGTGATCGCGATCCCCTTTTGATCAATGACCCCGGGAGGCACGGCACGGGCCGCCCGGCCGGATCACACTCCTCAAAGCCGAGCCATCGTTACCAGGAGGACCCGCTCGCCCACCGAGCAGAAAGCCCCGCCCGCCCGGCGCCCGGACGTCCGATTATTATATAAATATCGGCGCTCCCCCGCAAGGCCGCAACCGCAACGGCCACCGCTTCCTCGTCCTCGTCCTCCTCCTCCTCGTTTCGCTCACGAGAAAGCACGCAAACGCGGTCCTCGCTCGAGATCCCCCAACCGCCCTAAAGCCTCGCGGCGCCGCCCCACCCCCCGTGGATCCACCCTGCGGCCTCCTAGAGCTAGTCCAGATCCGTGGGGCGCGCGCCCTCACCATCACATCGCGCGCCCAGCCGCGCCTTGGAGGCAAGGCATCGTGTCACTCGTGCGTGCCACCGTCCACCGATCGGTCTCGATCTCGGGCCCTCCCGCTGACGCCTTCGGCTGGCCTAATAGGGGCGCCGCCGGGGGGATCGGAGGGGGGCGCCGCCGGCATGTGGAAGGGGAAGAAGAGCGGGCCTCTGGCGCCGCGGGGCCGGAAGCGGGAGTTCCCCATTCGCGCGGCGGACTACGAGCTGCTTGAGCCCATCGGCGACGGCGCCACCGCCGTCGTGCGCCGGGCACGCTGCCTGCCGCACGGCGGCGAGGTCGTCGCCGTCAAGGTCATGAACATGGCGCACCGCACCGAGTCCGACGTGGTACGTACGCCATGCCACTGCTTTCGTCACTCTCATCAATTAGTCCTTGGTCGTGTAATATTGAAATTTGAAACTGACCGAATAAATTACCCGCACCGCACCCAAAGTATATATCCAAAATTCACGCAAACTTTATGGTGTGATGACTAGCTGATTTGTGTGTGAAATGAAAGCTTTGGAACACACCGTCCCTTTAGTACGTAATTTCAGTTCTTGCAGTGCTACCTATATATAAGAATTATACAAGGATTGGGAAAAAAAAGGTTATAACTTATATTACCTACTACTCACTCGCTTTCGTTTCTTTTGTTTTGCAGAACAATGCCTCAGAGGAAGTGAAGACCATGATCATGATCGACCACCCAAACCTTCTCAGCGCGTACTGCTCGTTCACGGAAGGCGAAGCCCTGTGGATCGTAATGCCCTACATGGCCGGAGGTTCGTGCTACCACCTGATGAAATCGTCGTACCCCAAGGGATTCGACGACGAGAACTTCATCGCGTTCGTGCTGCGCGAAACGCTGAAAGGTCTGGAGTACCTTCATGAGAACGGCCACATACATCGGGATGTAAAGGTATGGATCCTTGCCGTTGCCTCACTGCTAGTGCTATATATGCATCAGTTAACTAAATTTTAAAGGGAACGTATCTGGTACTTACGTTACGTGATGTCCGTGCTCATGTGAGCACTTTAAATCGTGAGTGTTCCTTCTTAATCCAACGATTAGTGCCTTCTTAATTAATCCAATGTCCGTGTTCAAGACATTCCTAAGAAACCTGAGGTGGGAGGACTTAAGTGAATAAAAGGCACTAATCGTTAGATTAAGAAAGAACACTCACGATTTAAAGTGCTCACATGAGCACGGACATCGCGTGAGCATGAGATACGTTCCTAATTTTTAAAAAATGGTCTATATATCTATCTGCTCTTTAAGGGAGGGGTTGTTTGGATTGTAGGATTTTAATTTTATAGGAATTTCAAAGGAATCCTTTTTTTTGTTTTGTTTTGCTTACACCATGTTTGGAATGGAGGGATCAAGTTTTCCTTTAATTTCATATGGAAAGGCTTGATTTCCTTCACGAAATAATGGATGAAATAAAACATTCACTTCAAACTCTTAAAAAAATTTTCTGCGTGTGAATGGAGGAGTATGAGCAAGTCGTTATTCACACATATGCATGGAATTTTCTTATAACGAGAAGGCATTTATTTCGTTCCATGCGTGAACACAGGCTGGAAACATACTGCTTGATCAAGATAAAGGAGTCAAACTATCGGATTTTGGAGTTACCGCCAGCCTTTATGACTCAATAATCAATAGACACGGCAAAAGGAAGACACTTGTTGGGACGCCTTGTTGGTAGCAAAATATTGCAATTTATAAATTATTCAACTAAATATAATGCATTCCATATTTCCTTATATACTAACGGCGGCGTTGCTCTCCACTTCCTTTTCACATTCAAAGGATGGCCCCCGAAGTTATGGAGCAAAAGGATTACGATTTCAAGTATATCTTGTTACCTTGTTACTACTATCGACAGTTGTTGATTTTTTTTATTTATCACCGTAAGTATAGTTGTTGATTTGTTTTCTTTATCTAAAAAAAACTACAGGGCAGATATTTGGTCGTTTGGCATTACTGCACTTGAACTTGCTATTGGCCATGCACCATTTTCTAGCCAACCTCCAGCAAAGGTATTGCATTAATTAATCTAGTCTATATATTGTTCCATAATAATTATGTGCTTACCTGAGGGTTTATGAAATACCATGCAGGTTTTTCTCATGACGTTGCAACATGCCCCTCCATCACTTCATAACACAAAGGAGAAGAAGTTTTCAGACGTATGGTTTCAAAAATATTTTCTAAGAAATTAATTTTGTGTGACTATTTAATCATTTCTTGTCTTGTTTTGTAGTCTTTTAAGAGTATGATTGCCACTTGTCTCATTAAAGACCCAACGAAGAGGCCACCTGCAAAAAAGCTATTAAAGCACCCATTTTTCAGAAGAGCAAGGTCAGACCATAATGCTGTGAAATGTATGCTAAATAAGTTGCCGTCATTGGCTGAGCGAATGCAATTCATAAAGGTAAAATGAATGTTTTCTATATACATATGATTTTGTAGATTGTGAATAATACATTATAGATATTTTAAATAGGAAAACGAGGCGAAGTTGCAAGCAGATAAAAAACCTCTTGATAACTGCAAAGAGAAAGCATCACAGGTAAATACACGCCCATATTATTATTATTATTATTATTATTATTATTATTATTATTATTATTGGAATATACTTTTAGTTTTCTTTGGAAGTTCTTATAACTTATTCAACATTTATGTTTTTAACTAAATAGTGTGCATAGTCAAGTGGGATCTTTGTTAAGTAATTGCTTACTAATTAAAGTTATGGTCCATCCAAGGATAATGTGAAAATCTTATAAGTACAAATGTTCTATTAGATGGTATATATATATATATATATCAATTCTCACCTTGAAACTCTGAAACAGGAAGAGTATAGAAGAGGTGTGAGTGAGTGGAATTTTGATATTGCAGATTTAAAAGCACAAGCGGCATTGGTACGTGCATAATTACTAAGTAAAGTTACGAAATAACGTCTTTTTATTTGCATGTGACTAAACTTCTGTTTAATTGCAGTACCCCGATGAGAACGAAGCAGAAGACTTCTTACGTTTTCTATTTGAACTGGACATTGTTGATGAAACAACCCAGTTAAAAGATATTAGAGCAGAAAGTCACTCTATAAATAATGATGGAACGGTAATATGGTTTTAAGTGGTTTTATAGTGATTGTTTTATGACTAGACAACACAATGTATTTAGTAACAAATGAAGCTACATTTACAGAATGTTGCTGATGATGGCTTAGGAAAATCAAATTCAACAAGTCCGATGTCTTCATCTCAAAGGTTGGTTTTTATTTAGAAATATATATATCTGGATGTGCTGTGTTAGATGTTTGTCATTATACCAACATTACTTGTCTATAAACATTATTGTGTCATATATGATTTATTTACGTAAATTTAAACAACTTTATTTCTATCTAATGTTGCAATAAGCATGTTCTTATTTATCAAAAAAGTGTCTTTAAGGATTGGTTGCTTATATGTTTGTGTGATTTAGTTACATAGGAAGAAAATATTTCATTTGAGGTATAGTTAGACATATGTTTCTGCCTAACATAAATTACCTTTATCAGTGTGAAACAGCTTGATAAAGGAAGTCCTAATGGCCTTGTGCGCAGTGAATCATTTGAAATTCATTCCATATCACCCGCTAAGCAACTGACAACAGCAGGCATGTTTTAAATTCTTCACCCTCAAAGTAAAAATTTCACACATATAGCTATATATACAAATAGTTTTAATGTGCCATAACATGCTATATACGTTTTTATTAAAATTTGTATGTATTTTTATTTATATATTTCATCGCGCGGATTAGAGATATAGAAGATTAAATTTAGTTGCCATATATACAATAAGACAAATAATGTTGTCTGTATTGGGCAGTTTCTACGTGCAACGATGTTGATGAACATTTAGAGAAAACAGCTTTTCAGAAGGGTCGTTTTAAGGTGATACATGATTATAGCAAGGTACAATTCTGTAATTAAAATATTTTGTTTCTTATCATAGGTGTTTGTTTTTTACTATATATATTGTTATACCATGATATCTTTGATTATCAATGATCACGTGTTTAAGCTAATTAACTAATATAGTCTTCTCGAACTTTAATTTTGTTGATTGTGTCATACTAGCTTACATCTTCACTACAAAATTGAAAAGTTTGTTAGTTATTACTAATCTTATCTTGTAATTAGTTAGGCCATGTTTGTTTGCCTCCTAGATTATATAAGCTGGATTATAGTGGAAGTGGAGGATAAAATATCACTTGGTGATTATAAATAAGCTAAAATAAACTATCCAGTGTTAACTTATGGTCTATAAAAGTGATATTTTACCAACATACCCTTTCATCATAATTTAACTTATATAAACTATGAAGGAAACAAACATACCTTAATATGGTGTTTCGGACTGAGTACACACAAAGTGAGAATCAATTATTAATCTTACAATCATACCTACCGTCATTCAAATATCGCCTTTTTTTGGTTCAACCATGCTAGTGTGACCCAACTTTTACAAAGCTTTTGCATGCATGTTCGCTGCGACTTGCTGTGGCTTTAATCCGACTGCGGCTTTTATATTATTTTGTCTTTATAGATTGCAGCTACAGCAGTCCGAACAGCTGCAACAGCTGTGGCTGCAGGGCAGCCATTCTTGGAAACCCATTTGCAATATCTCAATGTTTGTATATTTGAAATGTCATATTTGTCTCAAATTTGCATTCCACATTGAAATTTTAATTCAAATATTTTTTGAGACAGCTTGAAGGAGCAACTCCAAGAGAGAAGGAATTATTAGAACGTATAAGTAGTTTAGAGCAAATGTAAGTCTAGAATTTTTAAACAATTTATTATTATGACTAGTAAGGTATTGATCATCTCACTACATATCTATCATTACAGGCTTCTTGCTACCCAAGACGAAGTTGAGAGGCTTAAAGCAAAGGGTAAATATGCTATAATGCTGGTATAGTAGCACTTCATTAGACTTTTAATCATCACCGATAAATGTGTTATATTGTTTATCAGAGTCATAAGGAGCAGAAGGATGACTGCAACAACAATAGTAGTGAAGTGAAAGTTAAATTCAACTGTTACCTAGAGCTTGTAATGATAGAAAGCAGTTGTAGTACGTTTTAACCATAAAAGAGTACACTAAGTTGATCCGATGGATTATCTATTAGAAATCATTTGTGCATTATGTATTATTTTCAAATATTTTTAGATATTTCCTTATTAGATGGATTTAAAAATGAGATTTGTTATATATGATGGTCTAGTGTTATGATGTGATGCTTTTGTTCTTTATAAGTCCTTGTTCGTTTATATAAATCCAGCTCTGGATTACCATTGGATTGGAATTAAATCTATGTCACAATCATACCCTAAAATAATCCAAGCATACTTAAATTATTTTATTCGGTTAAATCCATCATGGATTAGAATCCAAGGGTTTGAGATTTTTTTAAACTATGGAAGGCATAGATTATATCCATAGCTCATTAGGTATGTAACAAATCCATGAGGATATTGTATAATTTTATATTAGAATCTATAGATCAAAAGAATAACTAGTTTTGAGAGATACATGGATTAAATGATGATTTAATCCCACCATGGGATCGAGTGTGAGGTATGAATTCATCCAATCCAAACCCGGATTAAATCCATGGTGAGATTTCATCGTTTGTGGATAGACGAAATTTTGAAACAAGAATGGTGTAAAATGGCATAGGTACATGATATTGGCCTATGAAGATAACTTGGAATTCTTTTTATGTTCTGTTGTCATATAGTTGTGTTTGTACTTTGTTGAACTTGGATGATATATGTTTTATCATTAAACAATGAAATATGTATGCAATTCAACTTTTTCATGATTTGGTTTCTAAACATCTTTTAGTCCTATTTTATTAAACCACGTTGACATAATCCTAAATCTATGAACGTTGTATCAACACACATTAAATGTGTGAATTTGTTTTCTTACAACATATTTTATTAAGTTTTTAAGAAACATATTTTAAGTTTTTATGTTGTTTCCAAAGTGGATTGAAATAACATTTTGTTTGGGTGGTATAAAAACTAATACTTGTGAATAGTCTTGTTAAGATTGGAAAATGATCAATTATAAACTCCATTGTAAATTATAACTAGTCGGTTACCCGTGCGTTGCGACGGCTCACAACAATACCCACGTAAACTATCCACCAAAAATATCTGAAGATTTTTTATTGATTATCTCTGCTCTCCGCATAATATTTTTTTATTTGACTAAACGAGTCGATATCGTGGTAAAGGAAAGGCCATGTAGACAGATGATACCGAGCCATTGAATGGGTACCATAGGCAGCAAATCATGGACCCCCATCCCTCGCCTCCTTATGTCTCACACCCGGTTTTGGAAGGTAAACTGAATGCGAACCATGTACGTGCCAGGAACAGAATTCACGTACACAACGATTACATAATTGGACATCATCACACAATGCTCAAATTAAATAGCGGAAAGGTCCTTTAATTACATCAAGATGTCCAAGACATCTACAGTCTAATACATAGCCATAATGTTCAACATTAATATCAAAGTGTGGAGAAACGAAACATAGAAGATAAGCCTACACAGGCAGCTGAATGGGGGTTTGTCACTAAGATAAACTAGAACTCATCGTAGTCCTGAAACTCCTCAAAGCCTCCATGTTGCCAACATCTTCTCCTGAGCACTGAGTATAGTGGGGACAACCTGGGGTGGGTGGTTTGTAAAGCAAGGGTGAGTACACATCAACATACTCAGCAAATGTTCCGTTTGGCTAAGTGGACTAGGTGTATGTGGAGTTAAGGTTAAGCAGTTGCTTTTAGTTGGTCAAGTTTTATTACTGTAAGTAGAGCCAAATTTTAGTAATAAACCCAGTTATTACCCAGAGGCACTCCCTCCAAGAGGAAATACCAGAGATAAAAATTATAACCATCATTGCTAACTATCATCATAAAAGTAACCAAAGTTCTTCTAATCAAAGAGGATCCCAAGACTGTTCTTAACCGTGAGCACGGTTGATATACTAGTTTCTAACACTCTGCAGAGGTTGCACACTTTACCCACAAGTCGTGATTCCCTTTTTGCCCGGGGTTCTAGCCTCTCCATTGATCACTACCAAGGTGACCTAGCAGGGTCTCACTACGTAGTCTTTACAAAGATTTCCCAGAGGTCATAGCTGCCCATTAGATTTCTCCAGTTTGATAAACACAGTACATCTCCCTAAAGGAAGAGTGACTAACAAAACCAAATCGAGAACCTCTGCAACCAGCCTCGGCAGAGCAAGTACTATGTCCGGACCCCATTGACGGCCCTACGGCGAAGCCAACTACTCCTCTGGTTCCTCTAATTAATTAGCTAAGGGCGTCCCATTCCACCCTCATGGTTGCACTGTTATCCTGGGTTGTACTCCCCAAATAGGTCCTTACGGAGAGGTACTTAGAAAACAGCCTGAGTCTCCTAAAGTATCACAAGAACCTCATCAGGATAACATCATCGTATCATAAATAATCACATCATGTTCATTGATTAAGTTAAAGCAATAGCATAATGCTAATCAGAATAACCCAAAAGGTAAACAAGGATAAGGTAAATACAGACTAGTCAATCTTTAGGTTTTCAATAATATAATGCGGGACAGTGAATTATAAAGTAAAATAGGACATGATAGGTCTGAGGACACTTGCCTTCATCAGGTTGTTGCTCAGAGGGATCTTTGGCAACACACTCAGGAGTCAGGAACCACGGATTGGTCGTTGTCTAAATAAAGCGATCATACATTCAATTCATTTGGCAAATGACAAATGAACAGTACATCAATCATGTACAAACATTGGAACCCATCTCAAAAGGTAAAGTATTAAATAAGGAGAATAAGATCAAATTATAAAATAAACTAATCTTAATTAGGAATTGATTACTCTCTAAGTGTTTGGAACACATCCCAAAAGGTAAAGTAGTAATTAAACAAAGAAAGAGATTAAATTATAAGATGAACAAATCTCATTTAGGAACGGATTATTCTTTAAGTGTTGTCCATAATTACATAACCTGATTCTATTCATTTTATTGAGACCTAAAAGTTAAACCAGAGATGAATTCATGTAATGCATATCACTAATCTCACAAGATTAAATATAATTTAACTTCTAGGGCTTTCATTTTATTTATTTCATTAAATGAATAAATTAACATATACATTAATCTTGTATTCTAGGTGTAAAATTAAAGTGTACAGACTATAGCTGAACATAATTTATTTGGGCAGAGAATAATTTTATGAATATTTTGCAATTTGAACCACTAAATTTGGAGTTCATATGAAAAAGATATGAAATAAACAAGTTTTGAAGTTTGAAATATGAAATTAGGGAATTCTGTGATTAAACAAAAGCACGGGGGGCTATTTAAAATAAACCAGGGGCCTACGCTCTAGAACTCACGACGGCGGGTTGATTTCCTAAAACCCGAGAGTCTCTTAAGTAAAACTTACACGCGAAGGGTTACGAGGTGATCTCGACCATCGGATCAGAGATCAACGGACAAGATTAGATCGCGCGGGCGTGGACATGACTGACAGGCGGGGACGGGGCGTCAGCGAGCCAGGGCGGACTGGCCAGCCGGGCCCAGCGGCAGGGGCGCGAGTGAGGGGGAGAGAAGAGCGGTCAAATCTAGATCGGAGGGCTGGGATTAGATCCGTTCAGCTAAAGTTTAAATCGCCCGATCTCGGACGGACGCCTGAGATCTAACGGCTGGGGGCCAGACCTAAACGCGGTGGCGCCGCTCGATCTCGTGGTGAGGGCTCGCCGGAGACAGGTGTAAGGAAAATGGACCCCGGGCCATTTGGCTAATCGAGTTTTGGTGTTTGATGAACAACACTATCTGTGAACTAATAAGTTTTCTAGTGTTTGTGTTTGTAGTTCACAGGATGCAAGATTTACTTGGACTAAGGAATTGAGGAAAGCAACACCTCAAAAGAAGACATTTAGAAGGTCCAAGAAAAGTCCAAGTGTGCTGCTGCAGACTATCTGTGCGAGGCGCACCGGACTGCCCGGTGCCCACACGCCGGACTGTCCGGTGCCCACACGCCGGACTGTCCGGTGCACCAAGGAACTCCAGCCCAACGGCTAGTTCTAGGTGGCACTCGGAGAGAAGACAACCGGACTGTCCGGTGTGAGCACCAGACTGTCCGGTGTGGAAAAGCCTGCGGCGCCAACGGTCACCTGCTCTGACAGGGCAACGGCTAGGCGCATCGGACAGGCTACAGTGCGCTGTCTGGTGCACCACCGGACTGTCTGGTGCACCACCGGACTGTCCGGTGTGCCCCAGAGAACTGCAGCTTTTCTCCAACAGCTATTTTGGAGTTGGGGCCTATATATACTTCACCCAACCAGCCATTTGAAGGTGTGGGAGCCCAAGCAACATACCAAGGCATATAGTGCACATTTCCAAGAGCTCAAACACCCAAGTGCTTAATAGAATCACTCGGTGATTAGCGTAGGTGCTTTGTGAAGTGCTTAGGTTAGTTAGACCGCTTTAGCGCTTGCTCTAGGTGAACCCTAGTTAGTTGAGTGAGTTTTGTAAAACCACACAACCCCTCGGCTCTTGGGTGAGTCGTTGTAATTGTACCGAGTGGGGCGAGAGTCTTGCGAGACCATGACAACCGCGTTTGTGTCACGGCCGCCACCATGTACCGGAGGGAACGAGGCCCGCGGCGTTTCGGCCGGAAGCTCAATAGTGGAGACGGCGGGGAGCGTCTGAGAGGAGCCGGAAGCGGAGCACCACTTGCGCGTGGAGAAGGCCCGCGGCTCTCTACGGAGTTACTCGACCATGGTGCTTGGCCCTCGCGTGGGCTTCCCTTTGCGTAGGGGCACCAACGAGGATTAGTCGGGACCTTGCGTGGTTCTGGATACCTCGGTAAAAATACCGGCGTCATCCACGAGAGTTTGCTTCTCTACTTTGGTCTTTAACTTTCCGCATTTATATTAAGCATTTAAGTTTCAATCTTGTATCCATACTTATTTAGTGTAGATTGAAACTTGGCCTTTGCGGTAGAGATAGCAACACTTAGACAAAACCTAGTTTGCACATTCTAGTTTGATTATTTGCATAGGTTTTGCTCTAGGAATTTATTTGTGGCCTAGTTTAGTAAAAGTTTTAGAAGTCCTAATTCACCCCCCTCTTAGGCGTCACCCGTTTCCTACAAGTGGTATCAGAGCCCGGTTTGGCTCATTTGAAACGCTTTAGCTTCACCGCTAAATGAGCCGTCGCTTTTTAGAGGAAGGGATGGATACCCATAGGCCACCACACTTCGACGGCACTAACTTCCTATATTATAGTGCTAGAATGGCTTGTTACCTAGAGGCCATTGATCTAGGTGTTTGGAGAGTCACTCGTGACGGGATGAAACCCCTCAAGAATCCCGAGAAACCCACCACGAGTGAGGAAAAAGAAATTCATTTAAATGCTAGAGCCAAAAATTGCTTGTATGAATCTCTTAGCATGGATATTTTTAATCAAGTATTTACCTTGAAAACTGCTAATGAGATTTGGCTAAAATTGCATGAGCTCCATGACGGCACATCAAATGTCCGTGAGCAAAAACATTGCCTAGTCTTAAATGAGTATAATTCTTTTGCTATGAAAGATGATGAGCTTGTTAGAGACATGTATTCTCGTTTGAATCTAATTATCAATGAGCTCAATTCTATTGGCATTAATAAGCTAGGTGATGCGGACATCGTGAGGAAGATTATCTCCCTGCTACCACAACAAAGATATGAGAGCATCATCACCATCCTTCACAACATGGAGGACTTGAGCAACATGACCCCGACCATTGTGATTGGAAAAATCGCGGCTTTTGAGATGTCGCGAAAAATGTGTCGGGGAGAGGAGCCAACTTCCTCAAGACCATATGCTTTTGCATGTGATGAAAGGAAGGGCAAAAAGAAGGCTCCCACTCCAAGTTCCTCAAGTGAAGAAGAGGAAGAAGATGATGAAGATAATCAACCATGCACATCATCCTCCGAGGACGAAGAAACAATCCGACATGTCGGAAAGGTAATGAGGATGACCCGCAAGATTAATCTAATGGGTGTGCCCCTGCAGGTTGAGGATCTTCTCTTTAACATTGACAGGAAAAAGCAAAGGAAGAGAGGATGCTTCGCATGTGGGGAGAAGGGCCACTTCAGGGACAACTGTCCAAATATGGCCAAACCCAAAAAGGAGAGGAGCAAAGGCAAGGCGCTAACAAGTGTTAGAACTTGGGATGATTCTTCAAGTGAAGATGAACCTCCAAGGACGCGCAGCCACTGGTCCTCATCACGCTCATCACGATCATCACACAAATGCCTTATGGCAAGAGGTAACAAAAGCATTCCATCCTCTAGTGATGATAGCAGTAGTGATGATGAAGGTGAGGGAAAGCCCTCCATAGATGAGCTTGCGGAAGCCGTAGAATTTTTTCAGGATGTTTGCACTAAACAAAAAGCTCAACTTAAAACCTTGAAAAATAAGTTGGTTAGCTCTCAAAATGATTACAAAGGTTTGCTAGAAAAATTTGAAACTTTTGCAAACTTAAATAGTGAGCTATCAACTAAAAACTAAAATTGAGCTATTAGAATCTAGTGCTCCATCCATTGCTACCGATGATGGTCTCATTAAAAAGAATGAAAAACTTAAGGCTAAGCTAGCTAGCTCTCAAGAAGCTATTGAAATTCTTAGTATACACAATAATGAGCTAACTACTAAGCTAGAAAACATTGGTAGCACCCCAGCAGCATCTTTAGTTGAAATACCTGAAATTATTAAGAAAGATGCTTCTACTTCCTGCTTTGATTTAATTGATGTTTCTAACCCCTACAACCAAGTTCTTGTTAAGAATATTGTTGTAGAAACATGTTCGGATGAGGTTGCAAAGGAAAATGAACAATTGAAGCAAGAAGTGGCTCGCCTTGGCAAGGCTTTGTATGACAAGAAAGGCAAAGCCAAACAAATCTGACCTCCACAGGATAACACCACTGCGGGAGTGAACAAGCCTATGGAGGGAGAAACTGTGATTTGTAGGCTATGCCACAAGGAAGGCCATAAGTATTTCCAATGCAAGGCGATGACCGGGGATAAGCAAAGGCAAAAGCTCAAGCAAAAGCCATCAAGCAAAATCTCCAACACCTACATCAAAAAGGTGAATAAAAAGGATGTTACGCCATATTTGATCAAGAAGAAAAAGAATGGAAAGGTGATAGCAATCAAGGCCAACAAGCAAGCCAACAAAGGAAAGGGGGCGCCCAAACGCATCTGGGTGCCAAAGGAAATAATCTCAACCATGAAAAGCACCAAGAAGGTTTGGATCCCGAAAGGGAAGTGAGTGGACCGAAGGTTGACAGGAAATTTGGAGACTTGGCAAAGTTGGGATGTATATCATGGGATACATCATATTGGATCAAGTTTATTGCCAAGTAAGTTAGTGAAAATTTTGGACCCAAATTTCCCACCCATGACTAAGGTAACTAGTTTTATTGTATCTCTTGTTTTTAGATATGCGTATCTATTTACCTTTTCATCTAGTTTACCTTTCTTGCCTAGTATTACATTTGTTACTTACTCTTATTTAAAATTATGCATACTAGGTAAATCACATGGTAGGATTGCTTACTTTCAATTCATATACTTAAGCAAACCTACATGGTTTAAAATGTTTAGTTAAAACACGTCACATAGCTTCTATATCACTCCATAGTAAATGATGCATCAATTGAAAATTTTGATTTCTACAAGTTGTATCATTTAACTTATATGTGCCAAAGTTCGGATTATAGATAATTTGCCCCTCTTGATATCAAATCAAAGTGCATGTCTCCTATAAGTATTCAAAACTTGTATGCACACCTTCAGGGGGAGATTACTCTATAATCTAATACTTTGAGACTAACACCTTTTCAAGTCTATTTCATGTGATAGTCTCATTGTAAGGAAAATGAGGTCCCCGGAGAAACACAACAATCTTCCACTGCAAAATCTCCAAGAACTCTCATGTCTCTCAAGCTCGCCATTGAATTTCAATTGGTATCTTTTGAGACTACATCTAGTATCATTTACATGTCTTCTCCAATAATTTGATTAGACTATATTTCATATCATATACTTCCATGTTGCTAAAAATGCATAAGTAGTTAACTCATATTCTGTTACCTATGCATAAGGGAAGTTAGTCTTTTCAAATCACGTCTTGCACCTCTAATTTTCACATGCTTTTTCCTAAGATCTCTGTTAGGGGGAGCTTTTCTTCATCTCTAAAGGGGAGAAAAACTCTTTCTAGAGGAGAACACTCATTTAGGGGGAGTAATCTTTTGAGGACAAGCTGTTATTTACTTCCTACATGCTTTTAATGTCTTCCTTTTCGGTGGTTGATGCCAAAGGGGGAGAAGTTTAGGGACCAAAGCAATGAAAACTATATCAAACACCAAACACCACAAAATTTAAAATTTTATATCTACAAATGGTTTTTCAAGTGGTTTTGGTTATTTGGTCCTAAAATAGGAAGTAAGTGAATTATGGAGTTAGGGGGAGGCTTAAGTCCATAATTTCACATTGTGGGGACAATCATGCATCCTAGCAAGTAGATTGAATATTTTCATTCAAATACTTGTATTATTTGCTTGCTTTGGTTGTGTTGTCATCAATCACCAAAAAGGGGAAGATTGTAAGGAAAATGGACCCCAGGCCATTTGGCTAATCGAGTTTTGGTGTTTGATGAACAACACAATCCGTGAACTATTAAGTTTTCTAGTGTTTGTGTTTGTAGTTCACAGGATGCAAGATTTACTTGGACTAAGGAATTGAGGAAATCCACACCTCAAAAGAAGACATTTAGAAGATCCGAGAAAAGTCCAAGTGTGCTGTTGCGGACTGTCTGTGCGAGGCGCACCGGACTGTCCGGTGCCCAGACGCCGGACTGTCTGGTGCACCAGGGAACTCCAGCCCAACGGCTAGTTCCAGGAGGCACTCGGAGAGAAGACCATCGGACTATCCGGTGTGAGCACCAGACTATCCGGTGTGGAAAAGCCTGCGGCGCCAACGGTCACCTGCTCTGACAGGGCAACGGCTAGGCGCACTGGACAGGCTATAGTGCGCTGTCCGGTGCACCACCGGACTGTCTGGTGTGCCGCAGAGAACTGCAGCTTTTCTCCAACGGCTATTTTGGAGTTGGGGCCTATATATACTTCACCCAATCGACCATTTCAAGGTGTGGGAGCCCAAGCAACATACCAAGGCATATAGTGCACATTTCCAAGAGCTCAAACACCCAAGTGCTTAATAGAATCACTCGGTGATTAGCGTAGGTGCTTTGCGAAGTGCTTAGGTTAGTTAGACCGCTTTAGCGCTTGCTCTAGGTGAACCCTAGTTAGTTGAGTGAGTTTTGTAAAACCACACAACCCCTCGGCTCTTGCGTGAGTCGTTGTAATTGTACCGAGTGGGGCGAGAGTCTTGCGAGACCGTGGCAACCGCGTTTGTGTCACGGCCGCCACCATGTACCGGAGGGAACGAGGCCCGCGGCGTTTCGGCCGGAAGCTCGATAGTGGAGACGGCGGGGAGCGTCCGAGAGGAGCCGGAAGCGGAGCACCACTTGCGCGTGGAGAAGGCCCGCGGCTCTCTACGGAGTTACTCGACCATGGTGCTTGACCCTCGCGTGGGCTTCCCTTTGCGTAGGGGCACCAACGAGGTTTAGTCGGGACCTTGCGTGGTTTCGAATACCTCGGTAAAAATACCGGCGTCATCCATGAGAGTTTGCTTCTCTACTTTGCTCTTTAAGTTTCCGCATTTATATTAAGCATTTAAGTTTCAATCTTGTATCCATACTTATTTAGTGTAGATTGAAACTTAGCCTTTGCGGTAGAGATAGCAACACTTAGAAAAAACCTAGTTTGCACATTCTAGTTTGATTATTTGCATAGTTTTGCTCTAGGGATTTATTTGTGGCCTAGTTTAGTAAAAGTTTTAGAAGTCCTAATTCACCCCCCCTCTTAGGCGTCACCCGTTTCCTACAACAGGGGCGGCCACGACGGAGCTCAAGTGGCTTGGGGAAGGGGTCAGACACGTTCACCGCGACACGATGAACACGATCGTGGGCAGAACCGACACGGTGGCGCCAGAGAATGCATGCCGTGGTGGGAAAGGTTCCGCGGCGGCGCAGCTAGCTCTAGTGAGCAATTGCGCGGGCTCTAGGGCAACACTTGGTGAAATAAAGGCATGGGAAGGGTTCTCACCTCGAGTGCGAACTCTAGGGGGCTTGGAGAACAGCGGAGGTGCGATGTGCTTTGGATCGACGGCGGCGGGGCTCTGGCTGTGTAAGAAACGCTCCAATGAGCGCAGGCCGGGCGAACTAGAGGGGGAACGAGCGAACCAGAGGGTGTCCCGAGTAGGTGACAGTGAGGCAGAACTCACCGAGGCAACAGACGGGGCGCGTGCTTGACGGCGGTCGCAGAACGGATGGCAGTTGACGGTGGGCGGTGGCGGAGCTCTCTGGTCGCGCGTGCAGAGCGAGAGAGAGGGCGAGAGGGTTCAGCTGAGGGCACAAGTTAGCGGGGAAAGGTGGGTGAGCGGGGCACGAGGCTCAAAAGGAGTGGGGACGTGTGGAGATGGCCGGAGATCGCGCGGTCTTGGGCACGTCCACAGCGGGGGATCGTGGGCGGGAGGTTGGGGATGAGCTGACAGGTGGGGTCGGCAGGACAGAGAGAGAAGCAGGCGCGCATGCGAGAGGACGGCACCGACAAACCTAGCCCATGGGGCAGCGAGAGAGAGAGAGGGAGAGAAGGCGCGCGGGTTGGCGCCGACACACGGGGCCCGCCTATCAGGCACCGAGGACGCGCGGGCGCGGGCGCGCGCGGGGCTGGGTTTAGTGGGCCGACTTGGGCTGAATTGGGTTTTCTATTTTCCTGGGAATTTCTAATTGCTTTTCTATTTATTTTCTCTAGGGTTTTCAATTCAAATTCAAATCAAATTTCAAATTCAAACCAAATCAAACATGTGCAACAATTCAAAGAATATTTGGGGTTCAACATGATGCAACATTTCATGACTCATATGTTTTGTCAAAAATAAAATAAATAATCCCTCACTAATTAACCTAACCCTAACCAAAAGAGAAAGAGAGAAACTAGAGAGAGGTAGAAACTAGAGTGAGATAGAGAAGAGTAACACCTGAATTTGGATGATAATAAGAAAGAAATTTTATACCCCCAAATTTAGGGTGTTACAGATCTATCCCCCTTAAAAGAATCTCGCCTCGAGATTCAGGGCTGGCTAGCAAAGAGTTCAGGGTACTTGGCTTTTAGATCGTCTTCTCTTTCCCAGGTTGCTTCTTCTTCTAAGTGATGGCCCCATTTGACTTTTCACATCCAGATAGTGTTCCTCCGAGTGACCCGATCTGCTGTCTCCAGAATTTGAGTTGGCTTCTCGATGTATGTCAGATCTTCTTGAACTTCAAGGTCTTTCATTGGTAATTGCTCTTCTGGTACTCGCAAGCATTTCTTCAGCTAAGACACATGGAACACATCATGCACGACAGATAGATTCTCTGGTAAGCTGAGCTAATAAGCCACTTCTCCACGTCTTGCTAGAATCTAATATGGCCCGATATATCGAGGTGCTAGCTTGCCTTTGACTCCAAACCTTTTGGTTCCTCTAATGGGTGACACTTTCAAATAGACATAGTCTCCCACTTCAAAACTGAGTTCTCTTCTTCTGGTGTTAGCATAGCTTCGCTGTCTAGACTGCATTGCCTTCAGATTCTCCCAGACCATCTTGATATTCTCCTCAGCTTCGAGCAAAATATCTGGACCGAACACCTACCTTTCGCCGGGTTGATGTGACGGAACCTCCCAAGTAATTAGGTCCACCTACAGTTGTCCTCGTCCAACGGACTTCAGACAACCCTATAGGTGCCCCTGAACTACTTGACAAGCTCGGTATCTTTCCTTACCTTACCAGGAACGTTTTACCCGTCATGCAGACATTACAGAATATCGGAGATAAAGAAATGCGGAAGCGATTACATAAGCTTACATTTATTAAAAAGTAAGATCACATTGTTTATTACAGACCAGGAGTATATAACGAGTGCAGAGTAATATTATTACACATACCAAGGGAGGTAAAAACTCCTCCCAACAGATATCACACAAAAGTCTTAATGGAGGACCCTTTCCTCCCGCTCTTCATTCTTGTTTATCTTCATTAGGAACCACCTTGGTACAGAAGCAACAGAAATCTGCTGCCTCCTCACCTAAAAACAACAAGGGGATAAACCCTGAGTATGGAATTACTCAGCAAGTCTTACCCGACTAAGGAAAAGACTCTCAAGGGTATGCTGGCTAAAGGGATTCAAGGGGTGGCTTATCAAGAATCAAAGACTCTGTTTTGCAGAAAAGCTTACTATGAGTGGATCCTTAAAATCCAATTTTATTGTCAGGTTCAGTAAAATTACCTGCAGCTAGAGTTCTTTCTACCCTAGATCAATCACTTTGCCTGCACTAGCCAATTTTCTTATCAACCCTTCAACTTCACTGGATTGCTACGTGTAAGTCAGTGGCCAAGTCTCCATAACCGCGGAGGTATGGCGATCCGAATCGATTATACTCAGCTGAGGATCTCCGATCACACAACATATGTAACACTTAACCCTTGCATATGTCAACCCGCCACCGAGTTTCTTAAGACCAGATCAGGTTCACGCAAACCGAGAGCACAGATACACCACCGTCCAGCCTCTTGCCATGGAGGGTACACGCTACTCCCGCCACCGCTCCACGCCCATTTCGTGTTATCTTATTCTGGCCTTAGTCCACCCGAGGCAAAGCTTACCCATGACGAGGCATGTGACCAGTTAAAGGGTCCTCGGTCAGCAGGCTTACATCGAGACGGCCCTTAATCGACTCAGACGGAGACACTACACCGAGACTCTCTTTCTCGTGCAAGTCACCCGCCCGGTCTCAGCTTAATCATTAACCCCAAAGGTTGGTACCTGGCAGAGGTACATCTTTTCCAATGTTGAATCCATCAAGGCCTTTGACAGATTCACCATCAAGTTTTATTTGAAAACAACCCTCCCACTTTGCCAAACATCGTTTGTAAAACAAATCCTTTTGTTTTGCTAGAGCAATACTAAGCATAACAAAACCTTTTGTAAAACAGGGTATCAAGGAAGGTAATCAAATTCCAAGGAAAGTAATGCAGGAATTGTCTTAGCAATCAACACCTATTACCTAGTGCATCAAATAAGTGAGAAAGATTTAAAACACAAGGGGGTGGCAAATGCACCGGGGCTTTCCTTTGTTAACAGGTGAGTCTGGCTCGGATCCACAAATATCAAAGTAAAAGCAGTTGCCTGCTTGAGAATCCGAGCATGGTGGTGTCCTTTCTTCGGTGACTTCTTCTTCTTCTTCGTGTTCTAACATAACCATATATATGTATAAGAATGGATGCCATGGGATGCTCATGAGGGTGCAAAGATAATATGAACTTATTATCTAAGTCTTCAATACAACTTTCCTTCACGGTACTCCGAGAACCTAAGGTTTTCGGAGTCAGTAAAGGAGTTCATAGGGCAGGGGGTGTTTTGGGGTTTGGTGATCAAACATGGTCCAAATCCATCCAAACTTTACCCAAGGCTTCTAAATAATATGAGGAACTCATATAAAAATTTTGAGCATTTTTGGGATTATAATTTATCTTTTAAAAATCCAACACTACTACTTTGAGCTACTTTAAATGCCTCAAAATTCCTTATTTAACCTAAAAATCACAAAACTATTTTTATTAAATTCTAGGGAAAATAAGAAACCTAGGAAAATTAGTTTCACAATTTTACCATTTTTCTACTGTTTTCTATAATTGTTTTAACTCTGGAGTAAAAAGAAAAAGAAAAGCCTATGAATAGTACTGGGCTGATTTCAGCCCAGTAGCCCAACTCAGAGGGAGAAAGCGCCCGCGCGCGCCCGCGCCCTGGCATCTTTGCAGAAAGGGCCTCTGGTTTTTGGTTAACTGAGAACGACTTCTTTTACTATTTGCTCAAGTCACTGACGCTTTGCAAATTGGTCCCCCATGTTCTATTTCTTTACACGCCCACGTCCACGACGACGGCAGCGCGGGGAGAAACTCCGGCGAGGTCCTAGACCGGCCGATTGAGACGATGACCGGCGTCGAGACTAAGACTAACCCAAATTCAAGACCAGGGGAGTATTTTCCCCAAACTAATTGCATCTAAAACTAACTATGGAGCTCTAGCCACGGTGACCGAAAGCATGGCGGCAAGATCATCGCGTTCCCGGCGACTGGTGGTCTCCTAATTCAATTCAGTGGCTTGGCAAGCATCACTGAGATATGAGAAGACTTAAACAAGGGAGAAAAGAAGATGAGCTAACCGGGAGGGGGCTGGCCGCGATGAGGTTGAGCTTCGGGTGGCGGCGAATGGAATTGGGGCGAATGGGAAATTCCGGAGCTTGGATGAACGATTACGAGTGGGAGTGGGTGCGTTGGCTTCGCAATTACCTAGCACAACTACCTGGGTGCTCAATTTATAGGAGGGTAAGGCGGTGGCCGTGGATTTTGGACGGGACACACGGCGGTCGGAAGGGAAGAAGAGCACTGGCGCAGTGGCTTGGTGTCTACCGCCGTGGCGATTACTCCGGTGAGCCACGGAGGGCGAGGGGAAGTTGTGGCGGTGCGGTGGAAAGCGAGAGCCACGCGGCGCATGACCAGAAGGCGGCGATCACCGGCGTATTAATCTGCCCGGCCGCAAAGGGGATAAGAAAGCCACGGTGAGGTCACCAGAGTGACCTCCAGCTCACCGCCGGCGAGGGTTCTTATCCCACAGCGTTACCATCCCACCTCGCACACGAATCTGAAAGCCGGCGACGCGAATCACGGCGGAGGGGTTACCGGCGGTGGGATTCTGTCGCTACGTTCGATCTGATCTGTTTGGTCACTGTACCATCAGAAGCTCTATTCAGTGCACCTGACAGACAATGTTTAAGCCTCTTTTTCTCTGATTTTCAAATGGCAACACACCTAGTAACCTATAGCAAAGTTGTAGTGCTATAATCCAACTATAACTTTGCTATGATGTGTTCTTACAAAAAGTCACTGAATCCCCTTCAAAACCGAGCTCAAAGTTCATCTCATAACACTGTCATTCTGAATTTCAGACCTCAACCAGTCTGACAGTCCATCTTTGATTGGGTTTTTCTCCAAATTTCTCATAAGATCATGGCTTGAACCCTTAAACAAAGTTGTTTTCCTATGTTTAGACTTCAACTTTGATGTGGTGACCTAGGGCAAATTCTCAATAATTTGGAAGATCCAATGCTCCAAAGTTGAGCTTACCAATCTGAAATTCAGACTTAGAGAAATCTCAATTGGGGGTCCTTTTTGCATTTAAGTCCAAAACTCAACATTTGGCTTTCAAGTCCACACATTTGTGAACCAAGGGACTTAAGAAACTTATTTGATTTGGTCTTTGCACTTTAGTCCAAAAGTGGACCAATTTTGCACATAAGCCCCTAGGGTTTGGTTTTAGGGTTTTCCAGGGTTCCAATTAGGGTTTCTGGGATTCCAGGGGTATAAATGTGATTCCACTTTGTTTTTGGGGATATTTTATGACTCTTTCCCTAAAGTCTTTAGGTTTTCTCATCTTGGGTTAGGTTTTACCCCTTTTGAGCCTTATATAGGGTTAGGTTCCCTATCGAGGGTCCTATTTGCAAAACACCAAAATAAATACACTTGTTTGAAATTTTTACCTAGTGAATGCACTCTAGGTGTATCAAACATATGCAATGTCCATGCTTATGATGCCATGCTCAAGTTTTAGTTACAGTAACACCAGGGGTGTTACATCCTTCCCCCCATAAAAGAATCTCGTCCCGAGATTTAAAGTCCTAGGGTGAGTAATGGAAAAGGAAATGCTTCATATTTGTATTTCCTTATTTCTGGTACAAGGCAGGGGTGGTGTGGGGGTTCACTCCTTTATTGCAATAACTATATACCCTTTACAAATTACACGAGGCTAAAAAGCCTGGGAAATTCTTATTCAAGAAGTCTTGAGTTTCCCACGTAGCCTCTTCCTCAGAATGTTGGTTCCATTGTATCTTGTAGAACTTGAGAGTCTTTCTCCGGGTAACCCTGTCCTTTTGATCCAGAACTCGAATAGGATGTTCCAAGTAGGTCAAGTCTGGTTCCAGGACAACATCTGTCACTTCAATGGTTCGATCGGGAACCCGAAGACACTTCTTCAATTGCGATACATGGAACACATTATGTACAGCAGACAATGTTTCGGGAAGTTGAAGTCGATACGCCACTGGCCCATATCTTTGAAGGACAGGAAATGGACCAATGTACCTGGGTGCAAGCTTTCCTTTTATCCCGAAACGCGATACCCCTTTCATTGGGGACACCTTCAAGTAAACATAGTCCCCTTCAAGAAAATACAAGGGCATTCGCCGTTTGTCTGCATAGCTCTTCTATCGAGCTTGGGCTTTCTTCAGATTATGACTAACTTTCTGAACCTTTTCCTCGGCCTCTTTCACTATGTCAGGCCTAAAGAAATACCTTTCTCCAGGTTCAGACCAATTTAGCGGAGTTCGACACCGCCGCCCATATAAAGCTTCAAAAGGTGCCATCTTGATACTTTCTTGATAACTATTATTGTATGAAAACTCCGCCAAAGGTAAACATTCATCCCATTTTGGTGAGAAATCCAGGACACATGCTCGCAACATATCCTCAAGTACTTGATTAATTCTCTCAGTCTGTCCACTGGTTTGTGGATGATATGCCGAACTATGGAGCAACTTAGTACCCAAGGATTTGTGAAGTGCTTCCCAAAACTTGGCTACAAATTAGGGTCCACGATCCGACACAATGGTCTTCGGAACACCATGCAGACTAAGAATACGAGCAATGTATAATTGGGCGTAGACAGTAACTGGGGAATCCGTCTTGACCGGTAAAAAGTGAGCAATCTTCGTAAGCCGATCAACTATGACCCAGATAGAATCATACCCTTTTGCAGTCCTGGGCAATCCCACGATGAAGTCCATACTTATATCTTCCCATTTCCATGTTGGGATTGGCAAAGATTGTAATGGACCAGCAGTTTTCATGTGTATGGCTTTGACACGTCTGCAAGTGTCACACTTAGCCACATAGCGTGCAATTTCAATTTTCATCTTCGTCCACCAGTAATGTTGCTTTAAGTCTTGGTACATCTTAGTGCTTCCGGGATGAATAGAATAGCGACTAAGATGTGCTTCATCAAGGATTTGCTGGCGGAGTTCTTCATCCTTTGGCACTACTATGCGGTTATTAAACAATAACACACCTTGATCGTCTTCCTTGAAACATTTGGCTATTCCAGCCCTTATTTTCTCCCGTATGTGCTTCATGCCCAGATTATCTTTTTGAGCATCAATTATCCTTTGCAAAATAATTGACTCAAGCTTTAGCTGGTTCAGAGTCCCTTGTTGGATCATCCCCAGATTTAACTTTTCCATCTCTTGACATAAAGTGTTGTCAGAGGTCTTCACCACAAGACAGTGGCAGGAAGCCTTACGGCTTAGTGCATCTGCCACCACATTGGCTTTGCCTGGGTGATAATGGATCTCCAGTTCATAGTCCTTAATAAGCTCAAGCCATTGTCTTTGCCTCATATTTAATTCTGACTGGGTGAAGATGTACTTCAAACTTTTATGATCTGTATAAATATGACAAATATTTCCCAGCAGATAGTGACGCCAAATTTTCAAGGCATGAACCACAGCAGCTAGCTCCAGATCATGAGTTGGGTAATGCTCCTCATGTCGGCGCAACTGCCTTGAAGCATATGCAATTACTCGGCCCTCTTGCATTAATACACAGCCGAGTCCACTGCCAGACGCATCACAATATACATCAAAAGGCTTGGTGATGTCCGGTTGAGCCAATACCGGAGCAGTGGTTAATAATGTCTTCAATTGCTCAAAGGCTTCATTACACTTCGAAGACCAATTAAATTTAATGTCATTCTTCAATGAACTTGTGATTGGCTTCACAAGCTTAGAGAAATCGGGTATGAATCTGCGATAATATCCAGCTAGTCCAAGAAAACTCCGGACTTGGTGAACAGTGGTTGGGGGTTTCCACTCCAGAATATCTTTGACTTTGCTGGGATCTACCGCAATTCCTTTGGCTGATAACACGTGCCCCAAAAATTGAATTTCCTCCAGCCAGAACGCGCACTTGCTGAACTTGGCATAAAGCTGATGTTCCCTCAGGCGCGTTAATACAATCCGTAGATGTTGAGCATGCTCCCCTTCATTTTTAGAATATATCAAAATATCGTCGATGAAGACCACCACGAACTTGTCCAACTCGGGCATGAACTCCGAGTTCATCAAATAGGTGAAGTGGGCAGGAGCATTAGTGAGCCCGAAAGACATTACCAAGTATTCAAACAATCCATACCGCATAGTAAACACGATCTTCGGTATATCCTCGGGCCGAATACGGATTTGATGATAGCCCGACCTGAGATCAATTTTGGAAAATACCCTCGCCCCAGTTAGTTGATCAAATAAGATGTCGATCCTTGGAAGAGGGTATTTATTCTTGATAGCTTCATCGTTAGGGGTGGGAGACCATACGTCGACCAGCCTCAAAGAAGGAGGGGGCCTAAAAAGGTCTAACTCTCCACCAAGCGCTTCGCCCGCAGTGTGCGAGGGTCCGGCTTCAGACCTGACAGGATCCGCAGGGACATTTGGGTGTAATTGCGATTACAGTACATGAACTTCTTCATGTAAAGTATTGCAATATACCTGCAAGTCATCAACAGCAACGCTAAGTTTGTTGACTCGTGCTCGAGCCTTCGCTTCCTTAGCTAAAGCTACCGAACGAGACTGCACTGCCCAGTCAAGTGCTAAATCTCGGTCAGCTAGTTGATCTTGCAGGGTGCGGATGTAACTTCTTAAATCATTGATTCGGTCACCGTCCGCAACCCATAGATTAGTCCTGTGCTGTAACTCCGCTTGGAGATGATTCACGCGAGCTTCGAGATCACCAATAGGATCGTTGCTCCCACTACTGCTGTTTTGCTCTTGCTCTCGTGGGGCAAGTTGATGCCGAGGCACACCAATGGGTCCAGTATGCTTACGTGCCGTTTTCCTTGTATGTGGCGGCATTTGCTAAGGGGGAAAATTTATTAGTATAATTCTTAGCATGATGCATGAATAAGTACAGAATCAACCTTAGTCGATTCAACCTTCTATACATTGCACTCTTCCTATCTGGTCCTTGAAATAAACTCTTCAGAAATACTTAGGTAAGAAGAGAAGCAATTTTCTAGATAAGTCTTAGAAAATCCTTTTGAAGATGCCACATAATATCTGACAAGAAGGGCTACGC
Organism: Zea luxurians; assembly: GCA_029449295.1. NCBI lineage: Eukaryota > Viridiplantae > Streptophyta > Magnoliopsida > Poales > Poaceae > Zea > Zea luxurians. The sequence continues at coordinate 102,291,860 of JAOPSE010000011.1, forward strand.
TCCGATACCAGCTGTGACGGAACCTCCCAAGTAATTAGGTCCACCTACAGTTGTCCTCGTCCAACGGACTTCAGACAACCCTATAGGTGCCCCTGAACTACTTGACAAGCTCGGTATCTTTCCTTACCTTACCAGGAACGTTTTACCCGTCATGCAGACATTACAGAATATCGGAGATAAAGAAATGCGGAAGCGATTACATAAGCTTACATTTATTAAAAAGTAAGATCACATTGTTTATTACAGACCAGGAGTATATAACGAGTGCAGAGTAATATTATTACACATACCAAGGGAGGTAAAAACTCCTCCCGACAGATATCACACAAAAGTCTTAATGGAGGACCCTTTCCTCCCGCTCTTCATTCTTGTTTATCTTCATTAGGAACCACCTTGGTACAGAAGCAACAGAAATCTGCTACCTCCTCACCTAAAAACAACAAGGGGATAAACCCTGAGTATGGAATTACTCAGCAAGTCTTACCCGACTAAGGAAAAGACTCTCAAGGGTATGCTGGCTAAAGGGATTCAAGGGGTGGCTTATCAAGAATCAAAGACTCTGTTTTGCAGAAAAGCTTACTATGAGTGGATCCTTAAAATCCAATTTTATTGTCAGGTTCAGTAAAATTACCTGCAGCTAGAGTTCTTTCTACCCTAGATCAATCACTTTGCCTGCACTAGCCAATTTTCTTATCAACCCTTCAACTTCACTGGATTGCTACGTGTAAGTCAGTGGCCAAGTCTCCATAACCGCGGAGGTACGGCGATCCGAATCGATTATACTCAGATGAGGATCTCCGATCACACGACATATGTAACACTTAACCCTTGCATATGTCAACCCGCCACTGAGTTTCTTAAGACCAGATCAGGTTCACGCAAACCGAGAGCACAGATACACCACCGTCCAGCCTCTTGCCACGGAGGGTACACGCTACTCCCGCCACCGCTCCATGCCCATTTCGTGTTATCTTATTCTGGCCTTAGTCCACCTGAGGCAAAGCTTACCCATGACGAGGCATGTGACCAGTTAAAGGGTCCTCGGTCAGCAGGCTTACATCGAGACGGCCCTTAATCGACTCAGACGGAGACACTACACCGAGACTCTCTTTCTCGTGCAAGTCACCCGCCCGGTCTCAGCTTAATCATTAACCCCAAAGGTTGGTACCTGGCAGAGGTACATCTTTTCCAATGTTGAATCCATCAAGGCCTTTGACAGATTCACCATCAAGTTTTATTTGAAAACAACCCTCCCACTTTGCCAAACATCGTTTGTAAAACAAATCCTTTTGTTTTGCTAGAGCAATACTAAGCATAACAAAACCTTTTGTAAAACAGGGTATCAAGGAAGGTAATCAAATTCCAAGGAAAGTAATGCAGGAATTGTCTTAGCAATCAACACCTATTACCTAGTGCATCAAATAAGTGAGAAAGATTTAAAACACAAGGGGGTGGCAAATGCACCGGGGCTTGCCTTTGTTAACAGGTGAGTCTGGCTCGGATCCGCAAATATCAAAGTAAAAGCAGTTGCCTGCTTGAGAATCCGAGGATGGTGGTGTCCTTTCTTCGGTGACTTCTTCTTCTTCTTCGTGTTCTAACATAACCATATATATGTATAATAATGGATGCCATGGGATGCTCATGAGGGTGCAAAGATAATATGAACTTATTATCTAAGTCTTGAATACAACTTTCCTTCACGGTACTCCGAGAACCTAGGGTTTTCGGAGTCAGTAAAGGAGTTCATAGGGCAGGGGGGGTGTTTTGGGGTTTGGTGATCAAACATGGTCCAAATCCATCCAAACTTTACCCAAGGCTTCTAAATAATATGAGGAACTCATATAAAAATTTTGAGCATTTTTGGGATTATAATTTATCTTTTAAAAATCCAACACTACTACTTTGAGCTACTTTAAATGCCTCAAAATTCCTTATTTAACCTAAAAATCACAAAACTATTTTTATTAAATTCTAGGGAAAATAAGAAACCTAGGAAAATTAGTTTCACAATTTTACCATTTTTCTACTGTTTTCTATAATTGTTTTAACTCTGGAATAAAAAGAAAAAGAAAAGCCTATGAATAGTACTAGGCTGATTTCAACCCAGTAGCCCAACTCAGAGGGAGAAAGCGCCCGCGCGCGCCCGCGCCCTGGCATCTTTGCAGAAAGGGCCTCTGGTTTTCGGTTAACTGAGAACGACTTCTTTTACTATTTGCTCAAGTCACTGACGCTTTGCAAATTGGTCCCCCATGTTCTATTTCTTTACACGCCCACGTCCACGACGACGGCAGCGCGGGGAGAAACTCCGGCGAGGTCCTAGACCGGCCGATTGAGACGATGACCGGCGTCGAGACTAAGACTAACCCAAATTCAAGACCAGGGGAGTATTTTCCCCAAACTAATTGCATCTAAAACTAACTATGGAGCTCTAGCCACGGTGACCGAAAGCATGGCGGCAAGATCATCGCGTTCCCGGTGACTGGTGGTCTCCTAATTCAATTCAGTGGCTTGGCAAGCATCACTGAGCTATGAGAAGACTTAAACAAGGGAGAAAAGAAGATGAGCTAACCGGGAGGGGGCTGGCCGCGGTGAGGTTGAGCTTCGGGTGGCGGCGAATGGAATTGGGGCGAATGGGAAATTCCGGAGCTTGGATGAACGATTACGAGTGGGAGTGAGTGCGTTGGCTTCGCAATTACCTAGCGCAACTACCTGGGTGCTCAATTTATAGGAGGGTAAGGCGGTGGCCGCGGATTTTGTACGGGACACACGGCGGTTGGAAGGGAAGAAGAGCACTGGCGCAGCGGCTTGGTGTCTACCGCCGTGGCGGTTACTCCGGTGAGCCACGGAGGGCAAGGGGAAGTTGTGGCGGTGCGGTGGAAAGCGAGAGCCACGCGGTGCATGACCGGAAGGCGGCGATCACCGGCGTATTAATCTGCCTGGCCGCAAAGGGGATAAGAAAGCCACAGTGAGGTCACCGGAGTGACCTCCAGCTCACCGCCGGCGAGGGTTCTTATCCCACAGCGTTACCATCCCACCTCGCACACGAATCTGAAAGCTGGCGACGCGAATCACGACGGAGGGGTTACCGGCGGTGGGATTCTGTCGCTGCGTTCGATCTCATCTGTTTGGTCACTGTACCATCAGAAGCTCTATTCAGTGCACCTGACAGACAATGTTTAAGCCTCTTTTTCTCTGATTTTCAAATGGCAACACACCTAGTAACCTATAGCAAAGTTGTAGTGCTATAATCAAACTATAACTTTGCTATGATGTGTTCTTACAAAAAGTCACTGAATCCCCTTCAAAACTGAGCTCAAAGTTCATCTCATAACACTGTCATTCTGAATTTTAGACCTTAACCAGTCTGACAGTCCATCTTTGATTGGGTTTTTCTCCAAATTTCTCATAAGATCATGGCTTGAACCCTTAAACAAAGTTGTTTTCCTATGTTTAGTCTTCAACTTTGATGTGGTGACCTAGGGCAAATTCTCAATAATTTGGAAGATCCAATGCTCCAAAGTTGAGCTTACCAATCTGAAATTCAGACTTAGAGAAATCTCAATTGGGGGTCCTTTTTGCATTTAAGTCCAAAACTCAACATTTGGCTTTCAAGTCCACACATTTGTGAACCAAGGGACTTAAGAAACTTATTTGACTTGGTCTTTGCACTTTAGTCCAAAAGTGGACCAATTTTGCACATAAGCCCCTAGGGTTTGGTTTTAGGGTTTTCCAGGGTTCCAATTAGGGTTTCTGGGATTCCAGGGGTATAAATGTGATTCCACTTTGTTTTTGGGGATATTTTATGACTCTTTCCCTAAAGTCTTTAGGTTTTCTCATCTTGGGTTAGGTTTTACCCCTTTTGAGCCTTATATAGGGTTAGGTTCCCTATCTAGGGTCCTATTTGCAAAACACCAAAATCAATACACTTGTTTGAAATTTTTACCTAGTGAATGCACTCTAGGTGTATCAAACATATGCAATGTCCATGCTTATGATGCCATGCTCAAGTTTTAGTTACAGTAACACCAGGGGTGTTACAGTTGATCCCAAATTCCCAATGCAATGGGGTTCTGCAATTCCTCCCATAGAGTGCTTCGAATGGCGACATCTTCAGACTGGCTTGATAGCTGTTGTTGTAGGAGAATTCTGCATACGGTAACCTCTTATCCCAACCTAACTTGTCTTGCAAAGCACAAGCTCTCAACATATCCTCTAGAATCTGGTTGGTTCTCTCTATCTGACCATCTGTCTGTGGGTGATAAGCTGAACTGAATTTCAAGTGTGTACCCAAAGCTTCATGTAACTGCTGCAAAAAATGAGAGGTAAACTAGGTGCCTTTGTGTCCGATACTATCTTCTTTGGAATACCATGCAAGCACACAATCCGAGACATGTATAATTCTGCCAACACCGCACTGTTATAGGTGGTCTTGACTGGTATGAAATGGGCTGCCTTTGTTAAACGGTCCACTACTACCAAGATGGAGTCATAACCAGCTCGAGTGCGGGGCAGACCGACTATAAAGTCCATTCTAATTTCATCCCATTTCCACTGAGGAATCTACAACGACTGCAACAAACCTGCGGGTCTCTGATGTTCTGCCTTGATCCTCTAACAACTGTCGCATCTGGCCACATACTCTGCTATCTCTCTTTTCATACCATACCACCAGAATCTCTTCTTCAAGTCTTGGTACATTTTCTCGCTACCAGGGTGTATAGAATATGCTGTCTCATGAGCTTCCTTGAGAATCAGTTCCCGGATCGATTTGATGTTGGGAACGCACAGCCTATCCTTGAACCATATCACTCCTTCTGCATCTTCACGAAAATCTAGACCTTTCCCATCTATGATTAGCTACCGGATCTCGTTGATCTTCTCGTCATCTTTCTGACCTTTCCTGATGTCTTGCTCTAGAGTGGGTTCTAGCTCAATTGTCACCCCTTGAGTGTTGTTCAGAAATCCAAGACTTAGCCTATCGAATTCCTTCGCTAGCTCGAACGACATCGGGTGAGCGGCCAACATATTGACTTGACTCTTTCTGCTCAGAGCATCTGCAACCACATTTGCTTTGTCTGGGTAATAATGGATCTTCAGCACATAATCTTTGATCAATTCTAGCCATCTTCGCTGCCTCATGTTTAACTCTGACTGAGTGAATATGTACTTGAGGCTCTTGTGATCCGTGTAGATATCACACTTCTGCCCATAAAGATAATGTCTCCTGGTTTTCAGTGCATGAACCACTGCTGCTAATTCCAGATCATGAGTGGGGTAATTCTTCTCATGAACTTTCAACTGTCGGGACGAGTATGCCACTACTTTCCCTCCTGCATTAGCACACATCCTAGTCCGATGTACGAAGTATCACAATATACTGAGAATGGCTTGTGAACATATGGCAGAACCAATACCGGTGTTGTTTTCAACTTCTACTTCAACATCTCGAATGATTCTTGGCACGCTGGGGTCCACTTGAACTCAACCTTCTTTGCTAGCAAAGCTGTCATTGGTCTGGCAATCTTGGTGAAACCTTCAATGAAACGCCGATAGTATCTGGCCATTCCAATGAAAATCTTGATTCCTCGAACATCTTTTGGTGCTTTCTAGTCCAGAATCGCTGCTACCTTCTTTGGATCTACAACTAGTCCATCTCGATTTATAATATGACCCAAGTACAGAACTTCGCTGATCCAGAACTCACACTTGCTAAGCTTGGCGTACAACTGGCAATCTCGTAGCCTTTGAAGTACCTTCCTCAAATGTTCCTCATACTCTTGCTCATTCTAGGAATATACAAGAATATCATCAATGAACACCACTACGAACTTGTCGAGGTAGTCCATGAACACACTGTTCATCAGGTACATGAAGTAAGCTGGAGCATTCGTCAAACCGAATGACATAACCATGAACTCATATAATCCATACTTGGTGATGAATGCTGTATTCGGTATATCTGAAGGTCGGATTCTGAGCTGATGGTAACCTGACCTCAGATCTATCTTTGAGAACACACTGGCTCCTCTCAACTGATCAAATAGGTCCTCGATTCGAGGCAGGGGGTACTTATTCTTGACAGTGACTTCATTCAAAGCTCTATAATCAATGCACATCCTCTTCGTGCCATCCTTCTTCTCCACAAATAACACTGGGCTGCCCAAGGTGAGGTACTTGGTGTGATGTAGCCTTTCTCTAACAACTCATCAATCTGTTTCTTGAGTTCCACCAACTCAGGTCCGGACACTCGATAAGCTCTCTTGGAAATAGGGGCGGTGCCTGAGATGAGCTCTATGGCAAATTCAACTTTCCTTTCAGGTGGCATGCCTGGTAACTCTTCAGGGAATACATCAGAGAATTCTAACACAATCCTAATTGCCTCAATCGTATTCGACTCTTTGTCATCTACTGATAAATGGTGACAGGCTCCTTCTTCTGGTTCAGGCAAGTACAACTTAGTTACTACTTTCTTTCCGGATGGGGACACCAACTTGACTGTTCTCTTGTCACAACTGACAGTGGCTTGATTTCTATGTAGCCAATTCATCCATAGGATGACATCTAACCCTTGAGTTCCCATTACTACTGGGTTAGCGGGGAAGTCTATCCCCCTTATTTCAATCCTTAGATTCGAACAAATCCTATCGGACTGAACTTTCCCCCAACTAAATTAACTCTTAAAGGCAGGATCATTAGTTCTATGGGGATGTTATGTGATTCTACCCAAGATGTAGAAACAAAAGAATGCATGGCACCAGTATCAAATAATACTTTTGCTGGATAGCATTCGACTGGAAACATACCTACTGCCACGTCCTGAGCATCCTGGATTGCTTCAGCCTCTAGGTGGTTCACCTTTCCATGGTTGTAGGCCTGACCATGACCTCCTGGTGCTTGCTGTGGTGCTCCTTGTCTTGCTGGGGCATTGACTACTGGCGACTGCTGAGCTGCTTTCTTTGGACAGTTCTTCGCCCAGTGATTTTGTTCTCCACAGTAGAAGCATGCACGACCTCCTACTTGCGCTGGAGCTGCTTGGCCATTCTGGTTGGGTGATGGGGCAGGAAGGCGAGCTGCCTGGTTGTTCTGACGTTGGTACTGATTTCCTCTAGGTTGGGTGTTCTAACGGTACTGCTGCTGCTACTACTGCTGAGGAAACTATCTCTGGTACTGCTGCTACTGGTTCTGACGCTGATGCTAGTGCCAGTGACCTTGCTTGAATTGCTGAGGTGGGTTGCCTGAGTAGCGGGGACGACTACTACTCCCGGCCTGAGATCCACCGATCTTGTGTTTCCTGTCCTCCATCTCCCGATGCTTCCTTTCAGTCATGATTGCTCTGTCGATCAAGTGCTGGAAGGTGGGGAAAGTGTGGTTCATCAGCTGGTAGTGAAGGGGGTCAACCAATCCTCTCAGAAGCGGTACTACCTCTTAGCATCCATGTTAACAACTTCTGGGGCATAACGTGACAACTCCAGAAACTTGTCCCTGTACTCACTGACAGACAGGGGACCTTGCTTCAGGGCGAGAAACTCCTCCTTCTCACTATCATTAGTCCCTCAGGCACATGGTAGCGACGGAAGTTGTCCCTAAACTCCTCCCAGGTGATGGCTTCAGGGTTGGCATGAGTGGCGAGGTAAGACTCCCACCAAGACTGTGCTGCTCCCCTTATATAACGCCCTGAATTTGGGGGTAGAATTTTTTCTTCTTTAATACTCACCAAATTCAGGAGTTACTCTCTTTTCTCTTCCCGTTTCGCTCCTTCTTCCCAGTTTCAAAGCAGTATAGCGACTGGTGTCCGTATTGCATGTAAACCAAAAACCTAAGTTGTCATGGGTGTTGCATCATGTCGAAGCATATTTCTTTTATCTGATGTCATGTTTAATTGCGTGTTTGCCTCGTCTCGTTTTGGATTTCGATTCACGATTGGATTCCGATCAGTGGTTGTGTGTTGCTCTATTGTTGTTGTTCGTTGACTTCTTCACCGACTACTTCATCTTCAACTAGTTCCTCTTCTTGAATTTCAAGTTCACCCGGTTCAACTTCTACTTCTGCATGATGGGCTTGTCCCCGGTTGACAGATAGGAGCTGATTCCTTCCTGTCGAGGCCTGACCTTGCTTCATTGGAGCTGGTGTAGTGTAGGTAGCCCTGTTGGGATAGTAGTTGGCGTAGTGTCCCGGTTGTTCACACTTGAAGCATGCCCTGTTGGTGGTTGTGTTAGGAGCAACGGGTTCCGCTGGGGTGCTTGCATGCGGAGGAGCAATTGGTGCCTGTTGAGTTTGCTGCCCGGAACCGCCACGAGCTGGTGTACTTGGAGTTGTAGTACAGCGAGGACGGGAACTACTTCCAGCCTGTTCTTGGTTAGTGAAAGGGAAATAGGCTTTAAACCTTTTCCTAAATGATTTTGGTGGTTGAAATGCCCAACACAAATAATTGGACTAACTAGTTTGCTCTAGAGTATATGTTCTATAGGTGCCAGAGATTCAACTCAAAACCAATACAAAGATTAAAAAGGGTTCAAGAAGAAAGGAGCAAAGGAAACCGAAGTGCTCCCTGGTCTGGCGCACCGGACTGTCCGGTGTGCCACCGGACAGTGTCCGGTGCACCAGGGGTCGTACACTCCGAACTCTGTAGCTTCGGGTTTCTCAGGCGCAGCTCCGCTATAATTCACCGGACTGTTCGGTGCACCATCGGACTGTCCGGTGTGCCAGCGGGGCAACGGCTATCCGCACGCAATGGTCGACTCTGCAAAAGTGAACAGTGCTACTCAGATGTCAGAGCAGAAGGCCAGAGGGGCACCGGATTGTCGGGTGTCACATGAGGACAAAGCCTCCAACAGTCGACCAGCTCCAAGCCCTAACGGCAGGATGACGTGGCGGCGCATCGGACGCTGTCCGGTGGCGCACCGAACGCTGTCCGATGGCGCACCGGACTGTCTGGTGCGCCCATCGCCAGTAGCCTTCTCCAACGGCTACACTTTGGTTGGTGGCTATAAATACCACCCCAACCGGCCACTTCAAGGTGTGGGAGACCAAGCAACATTCCAAGTCATATAGTTGACATATCCAAGCCCTCCCAACCACCTCTATTCATTGATCCATCCTATACACAAGATTTAGACCACTACAACCAACACAAGTGCCACAAAAGAGAGAGCAAGCAAGAGAAAGCTTCTCATGTGAGTTCAGCAATAGAGCCTTGTGAGAATCATTGAGAGAAAGTGTGTGCTACATCTTGTGATCATTTGTGCGTGGAGTTTTGACTCCCATTGAACTTCCTCCAAAGTTTTGGAGGCTTGTAAAGCTAGCAAGAGACACCAAAGAGTGTGGTGATCCATGCGAGATCTTAAGTGATCCTTGAGAAGAAGAAAAGCTCACCGGTCTTGGTGATCGGTGGAGAGAGGGAAAGGGTTGAAAAAGACCCGTCCTTAGTGGACTCCTCAACGGGGACTAGGCCTTCGAGGGCCAAACCTCGGTAAAACAAATCACCCGTGTCTCTTGTGTTCATTGCTTGTGATTTGCTTGTTTTCCCTCATTCTAAGTTCTCTTGCACTATTCTTTGCTAATATTATTTGATGTTGCTTCAAGTTAAATTCTCATTTAGTGAAGCAACGCCTTGCAAGAAAGAACTTGTGTTATTGCTCTTCTTATCTAAGCCCTCTTGCTTTTTTCTCCATAAACCTATTAGTTGTATTGATTTATCAATTCCGCATTATTTGAAAGCAACTCTCTTTACAAGCAAAGGACTTAGTTTTTATACTCGATAAATGTGTATCTTGTTCTAACCACTAATCAAGGGATCTAGTTGGGGTATAAAGTTATAATTTTCAGGTTTCGCCTATCCACCCCCCTCTAGGTGACTTTCAATTGGTATCAAAGCTAGGCACTTCATATTGAGTATAACAACTCAAAGTGATGGCTCATAGAAGATCCCAAAAGAACAAGAAGACTCCTCCGAAGGAAAACAATGAGGTAACTCTTGAGATATTACTTTCCAATTGTTCTAATTATGATTCATGGTCTACTAGGGTGATAAATGCTTTTAGAACCATAGATCCACAATTAGAACAAATTATAGACAAGAGTATCATACCCTCTAGTTATAATAGAAAAAATATTTCCGAGGAAGATCAAAGATGTATACGCTTAAACTACCTAGCTTATGACATTTAAGTAATTCCCTTAGCAAAGAAGATTATCGTGCCTTCATAATGAATTATAATGAATCTATTCGTGATGCGCATGATATTTGGACTAGAATAAAAAATAAATTTGATGAGTCCAAACATGATGGTTGATTTTGTGCTTCTACTTCCTTTGGTCCTTGTGAAACTAACCCTTTGAAGGAAGAAGAAGAAAATGAACGATGGAGACCAAACGATGAATCCACCTCTCCAAAAGGTTTGTCTTCCAATTTTGATTTACACATATGTTATGTGGCTAATGAAAATGATAGTGGAAGCACAAATGAGGATGAGGAGGATGATAGAAGCTTCATGCATCTCTACGCTCATCTAAGCCTAGAAGATAAGGCGGTCATGCTCAAACTTCTAAAAAGAGCGAGAGAGCAAAGCGAAGCTCGTCAAAGGCTAGAAGATATTCTCTCCATAAAAATTCTAAGCTTTGATGAGTTGACTAAAGAACATGAGGAGCTAAAGTGATCCCATGTTGATTTGGTCCAAAGGTATGAAACTATTTCAATTGAGCAAGATAACTCTTTATATTGTATCGCTCAATTAGTAAATAGGAATGCCTTGCTTAAGGACCAAGTAGAAAAGCTAAAAATTGAAAATCTAGCTTTTCAAGATAAACATGATATGCTTCTATGTTCTCATGAAAATCTTATGGATGATCATATCATGTTAAACATTGCTCATGAGGTTGTGATAGAAACCTTAAAATCCCAACAACCTCACTCATGCACATGTATTCAAATTGAGACTATATTACCATGTGCTAATGCTTGTTGTTCGTCAACAAGAAAATCCTCCTTTGAGCTAAAATTTCTAGGAACAAAAGATGATACATGTCAAAAGCTCAAAGAAGAAAATGAGAGGCTAAAGATGAGCTTGACACAACTAAAAGGGAAGTGTACTGCTCAACCTTCTCAAGATAACCGTGATCACATGGTGAAGAAGCTTGAGACGGGAACAACCGTGGCATGCACCAAATCCCTTGAAGAAAATGTCAAGGACTTGAGGATTGCCAAGAGGAGGGAACAAAAGAAGAAAATCAATACCTCTGCCAAAAACCTTAACCATGCCTCCATGCAAGGTAACATCCAAGGTAATGATCAAGTCACACTTCACACTAAGAAAAGTAAGAAGTGTAGTGAATGCTTTGAAAAAGGACACTTGATTAGGTCATGTCCCTATATTAAGAATGGCTTGATTATTAACAAGGATGATAAACTTTGTTTTAAATGTTCAAAGAAGGGACACTTAATTAAGTCCTGTCCCCATTTAAAACAAAAATGCATAATGTTAGAAAAGAAAATATTAACTAACCATGTCGCAAGCAAGAAACAAGGAAAGAAGAAATCTTCAAAACTGGAAGATCGCCTTTGCTACATATGCCGAAAGAAGGGACATCAATGCAAGGATTGTCCCATTGGTAACTATCCCGCTTCTAGCTTGTCAATTAATTCATATGTAACTAGGCAATCCAAAATTGCAACTTGTGCTAGAAAGGTAATGAGTTTACCAAGTGCTAACACAAAGGATATTTGGGTTCCTAGATCTTTGTTGACTAACCTTGATGGACCCTTCAAGCGATGGGTACCAAAATATGCTTGATAAGCTTTGCAGGAGAAGGAGATGATATGAAGCTTTGGGGTGCTTGAGAGAGTCAATTCAATTCTTATTAACTCAAGCTATCAATCTTACAATGATCTATATCTAAGATTGACCAAAAGTTATTTTTGAATTATTGTGTCTAAAACTCATATCATCTCGAGAAAGATATTGATGTTGTAGGAAATAAAGAATTATCCTTTGCGAAAAAATCAAGGCCTACAACATGGAGGAAAGCCAAAGGATGGTAACACTTATGTTTATAAGTGCAAGTATCTTAAATTATCATGTGTCTTGTGTAGTCACATAGAAAAGAAGCACTTCAAATGTCTTTTAAAAATTATGTCACCATTCTTTGAAGAAATTCCTCTCATATGGTAGATTGCATACTCATCATTTCTATACTATGGCAACCTACATGCTTTAAATTGTTGCAAGTACCTCATGGCATGTTTTTCACTAATTATCTTATTATTGCCATGTTTTAGATATAGAGAGATATTCCAAGTTCTTAAAAGAATAAGGTGTCATGTAAGGAATTCAAATCCTTAGGACACTTATAAAAGGAAAATTCTCTCTATAACTAGAATAGTGAGACTAATGTTTTTATCTAAGTAACCTAAGTAGTCTCACATGAAGAGAATAAGTTTCTCTTTGGAAATGCGTAATCTAACATGAAAAGAAAAATCAATCCAATGAGTTATGTTGTTGTGCTTCGTCCTTAAATTGGATATGATTCTTCTACATTCATCACTCTCCATGATTGAATTAGATTTGTTCCCATAATCTTAAGGAATTAATTATGCTTGTTTTATAAGTTAAAACTGAGCATACATCATAGAATAATCTAGTTCATATTATAAAGTTTCCATGCTTTAGTAATCCTCTTTTCATTCCTTATCAAAAATGATTACAAAAAGGGAAACTAGTGCTTGTGTTACTAATGACATATCTCTTGAGCTTACTTATGGAAAACTACAAGAGAGCAAGTGCATGTTTAAAGCCACAAGCCTAAAGGGTTGCTCTTCACCCAAAGGAAGAAAGGTAAAAGCAAAGGTATGAGAACTCATCTTCTTAATCAGCTAGATGTGCATTCAATCTCATTCTCATAAATGCACTTGTCCATTTGTCGGTGTTTCGGACCTGGGGGACCCTCAACCGGACCGACTAGTGAATTTTAGTGTCGTGTGCCCCTGTCCAGATGGGTTGATGCAAGATGGAACACAAGAGGGAAATGAGATTTACGTTATCTTGCACCGGGATGCTCGTAGTAGGGGTTACAAGCGTTGTGGGAGAGGGAGAATGAGAGAGAGAGAAGGAGAGGGATCGGCCTTGAGGCGAGCCATCTGGGGCTGCCTCTACCGCGTCTCCCCTACTCTGCCTGCCTCCGCTCATCTGCGTCGTGCTCCATGTGCTCGTACGTGCGTCTCTCATCTCCCATCCTTCCTCCTTCTTCCTCCCCCCCCATGGGGCCCTGGACACCCCCTTTTATAGATGCAAGGAGATGCCCAGCTGTATAATGGGTGGTAGCTATGAGCTAACGTGGCTGGTAGGGAAGTGCCTTGAGCCCTGTACAGGTAATAACGTGGCCGTCGGGGAGGCGCCTTGAGCCCTGTAGATGTACCAACGTGGCCGTCGGAGGAGTGCCTTGAACCCTGTAGAGGTAATAACGTGGCCGTCGGAGAAGTGCCTTGAGCCCTGTAGAAGCATAGCTAACGGTGTGGCATGGATCCTGCTGACGTTTCCTTGCTTCCGTAGGGGGTTGAGAGCAGCCGACGTCATGGGCACACGCGGGGAACCATCATTACTTGTTATCGGAGTAACTTAGATGGGACACTGGTCTTGTTCCTCTGTAGCCTGAGGCGGCTAGCTAGAGGTAGGGTAATGATGGATCCCCTAGTAGCGTAGCTGATACGAGGCCGAGGTCGGGCGAGGCGGCGACTCCTCCGAGGCCGAGGCTGAGGTCAGGCGAGGTGATGACTCCTCTGAGGCCGAGGCTGAGGTCGGGCGAGGCGGAGCCCTTCTCCCGAGGCCGAGGCTGAGGCCGAGGCCTAGGGTCGGGCGAGGCAGAGTCCTTCTCCCGAGGCCGAGGCTGAGGCCGAGGCCTGGGGTCGGGCGAGGCGGAGCTCACTGTTGCGCTCGAGGCCGAACTCGGGGAAGGCCACGACTGTTGTTAGTCTTTCCCTGGTGGCTGGCACAGTTGCCGGAGCGGGGCGAACAGTGCTGTTTTCCTGTCAGAACGGTCAGTAAAGGGGCGAAGTGACTGCGCTCACTTCGACCTTGCCGACTGAGGCGCGCGTGTCAAGATAAGGTGCCAGGCGATCCCCGCATTAAATGCGCATGCGATACGGTCGGTTGGAAAGGCGATTTGGGCGAGGTCACTGCACGACAAAGTCTGCCCGAGCTGGGCTTCGGGCGAGCCGAGGGTGCGCATGCTGGCTTAGGGGACCCTCAGGCGAGGCGTGAGTTCGTCCGGGACTACCGTCCTCGCCCGAGGCTGGGCTCAGATGAGGTTGCGTCCCTTGGTAGACGAAGCCTGCGCTTTATCGGTCGTTTATGGTTTGTTCCGAAGATGTTTTCCAGCCGAATTAAGGAGCATTGGGGGTACCCCTAATTACAGTCCCCGACAGTAGCCCCCGAGCCTCGAAGGGAGTGTAGGTACTCGCTTGGAGGTTCTACCGGATTTTTTGCAAGGGGACCAGCCCTTCTCGGTTATGCTTTATTCCAGTGGGTGCGCGTGAGCGCACCCGCCGGGTGTAACCCCCGAGGCCTCAGAGGAGTGGTTTGACTCCTCTGAGGTCTTAATCCTTTTTGTGATGCCTCGGTCAGCCTTGTTGTCCCCTCATGCGGCCTGGCTGCAGCCCGGGTGCACGGTCAGGCTCCAAGTTTTCAAGCTGGTTTGTTGACATGGTCAACAGTTTGGCCGTAGCTTGGCGCGAGAGCAGCCCCCGAGCCTCCTCACGGAGCGAGAGGACGATCAAGGACCGTCTCGACTTTTATAGTACGCCCCTCCGTCGCCTCTCCACGAGGAGGAAGGGGGGGAAAGCGCCATGTTACCCTCGGAGGGCACCGAACATGGTGTTTCCAGTGAGCTGCTAACGGGTAATCCAAGTGGACGCCTGAGCCCCATTCGATAAGGGTCGGCTAGTGGCCCAGAGGCGCGCTCCAAAAGTACCTCTAGGTGATTTGCTGGACCTGGACCCATTCGATAGGATCCGAGGGCTCGGTGCCTCCCTCCGGTGGGATTCCATTACAAATCGTTCCGCTAGTCTCGGAAATGTCCTAGGGTACCTCGGGAGCATAGCCCGAGCCTCGGCCATGTAACGGACGTACCCAGGGTCATCCCTGACTCTGCGTGCTCTGGGGCGGCTGTCGAACCCTTCCAAGGGGCTAGCCTTCGAACCCCTGATCAGTAATGGGCTCGGAGCCCAAGTGCTCTGGGGCGGTTACCGAACCCCGGAGGGCGCAACCTTCGAACCCCTGATCAGCAGGAGGACTTGGGGCCTGTTTCCTTCGCCGAGAAGGATCGTTTTCGCAATATCCCCTTCCCGGTCCCTGTGGCAAGAGAGAGAGAGAGGAAAAGGAAAAGGATATAAATTTAAGTAATGTGGCGCACCTTTTATGATGCGGTCATCATGACGGAGACGAAACGGCGCTCGCTTCGCCTGCCGGAGGTGTCGCTTGCCCTGCCAAGGAGTTAATGCGACGGGACAGGCGATTCGCGGGGCGTCTATTGCATGTGCGCGAGCCGTTCGAGGAACGGAACACGGGCGCGTCATCTTTTACGCTGTGGGAGAGGGCTACCCTGCCGTTTTGGGAGAGGATGCGAACCTGTAGGTGATTGGACCGCTGCTTTCGCACGCCTGTTGCCGCAATTACTGCTGGTCCGCCTCTGATCATATCGACCGTCGTGCCTATCTCTGTGGCTGAGTGACCCGTGATCGCCGCACTTAATGGGCACTATTGGGTCACGCGCAGGGCTGCCTTGAGTCGCTACGCTGGTTCCGCAGTTGAGAAGACGCAGCATTGGCGCAAGTGGCGGTGCGGTTTCCTCGCACGTAGTGGCCGGTGCGCCGGTTACATGACATGTGGGCCCGGGCCTTCATGCTGGACCACCAGATGCGTTGAAGCCGAAAGGGTGCACAACTGTGGTGCGGTTGCATGCTCCCTGCGTGGCGGCCCGCCCTTTCGACCGCTGGTTTCGGCGATGATGAGGGAACACTTATAACCGCAGGACAGTTATATGCTTCGCGTGTGGCGGTTCGCCTTCTTCGCGTTTCGGGTCGGCTCGCATGACGTGTGGGACCCCGCCCCTGTGTCGTGGGGTGGGAACCCTGGAACACGTCGGTGGAGACTTTGCCCGTGACGCTTGGGGTGCGAGTGAGGAGATCTGCCTTTAAAAAGGGATCAACCCCCTAGGGGGTAGCCATGCCTTCACACTCCTCGCATTCATCGCGCCTTTCCGCCTCCCGAGCCCCCAGATGGGGTGCACTTGTGTTGCCTTCTTTTTGCTGCTGTTCGAGGAGCGCGACCCCGCGGGGGTTGGCGCTCTCCAGCCGTCGCCCGGCTTCAAGGATTTTCATCACATAGCCTGGCTGCAGTCCCTCACCGGCGGTCACCCAGGATGATGACCGCAGGCCTCGTGGTGGGGAAGAGCGAGCCAGGCCGTGGCCTCCCCCCTACCCTCAGCTTCAAGGATGTTCATCATCCATGCTGTGGAGGAGGGTGCACCGAGTCGGGGCCCGCCACCGCGTGGGCAGCGGCCCGCTCCTTCCCTCAGTGATCGGGGAGAAGGGCGTTCGCCGCCCATGGCGCTGTCAGCTGCCGCGTGTCTGGCTCCCCGGCCTGAGCGGCCCTGGCGCTGCTTCCCGGTGCCTCCTCCTACCGCTGGGGCGGAGCGTGGCTGCCCGTCCGCCGCACGGGCATCGGTCACGCCGTGCGTGGGCCGGCTATGTCCAGGTCCTCCTTGCGCGGTCGGCTGTACCGGGGGGTCGCCCAACACGTCGTACGCTGCGAGGGCGGTACTCGTGTTCTGGGACAGCCTCGGTGAGGACAGGAGTGAGGACCTGCCGGTGCGCTTTAGGGCGGCCGCTGTTCGTCGGTGCGGTGTTGGTGGGCAGGTGGCCGCTGTCGTCGGTGCTGGAGTGGTGGCTGCCACTGGTGAGGCTTCCCACCGCAGCGGTTGCCTCCGCCGACGAGACCGTCGGTGCCAGCTGCGCTCTGGACCTCTGGCTCTTTGGCTTTAATGGCTGGTTCTCATCCCCCGTGAGGGGACGTGAACGAGGGCCTTTCAGCGGTAGCGTTTGCCCTAAGGCCATCGCTGCTGCTGTCTAGCCGCCCGAGGCGGAGGTCGTTGTCGCGCTGCTGGTGCAGTGGTCGCCAGCGAGCTGCTCGGAGCTCGTCATCCCGCAGGCCTTCTGGTGTGGAGGTTGTCCATTCCTACGGGAATGGACCCGGAGTCCCGTTTGTAATGGTACCCTCTTGAGAGTAAGATGTAATAGCTTTAAGTACTAAGACATCTGCCGTAGGTCGGGACAACCGCGAAGGGCGCTACCGACGTCTAAGTCTAGTACCATTGTTACCCCAAGTGCGTGTGTTTGTTCTTTGTGGCTACTAAGGCCTGAACATTTGGGTATAAAGCCGTGTTTCTTTCCTCTTGTTTCGAGCATTAAGACTTGTTCGTCGGTGGCAGAATCACTTGTCCGAGCGTGAGCTACCTTTCGTGGAAGGTGACGAGTGAGGTATCTGTATCCCGGAGGCGTAGGAGTCCCTCGGCTCGGTCAGCCTTGCCGTTCAAGGTCTCTCTCGCTCGTCATTAGGATTCCGTTATAGACGCAGTCGAAATGCACGAAAGTCATTTTGGGCAGAAAACTTTTCCGAGGAAAATTTTTGGCGCAGAGGGGGTTCCCCCTTTCTGGACCTCGAGGCGACCGCTCGGGCCGAGACCCTTGCGGAGGGTCTGGTCGTGGCCGTCGGGTCTGCTTGGTCCACCCAAGCTAAGGCCTCGCAGCAGCGTGCCCGGGCTGAAGGTATGTTTTGCCCGTTTTGTGACTTTGTTTTTGTCTCCATTCGTCTCCTTGTGTCTGAAGAATGTTATACTGATGTCTGCAGGGTTCGAGACGGCTCTTGACGAGTTCGCCAAGAACTGCAAGGCGCTTGCCGAGGCGGCTGAGCGGAAGGAGGCCGAGCGTGTGGCAATGTCCGAGGCTGTCTCGGCTTTCTGCTGGGCCTTTGGTCTCGACGACGCCCCCTCGGGTAGCTCCCCCTAGAGTCACCTGTAGGCCTTGGGCGGCCATGTGCGCAGCAGACTCCGCGGGGCGCTACACCACGACGTTAGGCGGGCCTTCGCCGTACTCACTTCCCACTACGACGTGGATCTGGAGCGGGTCAGCGAGGGGTACTGCTTACCCGACGAAGAGGAGGCTGCCTTAGCCGAGGTCCAGAGGCTTGACGCGGCTGTCGAGGGCCCAAGCGCGGTGCTGGCTTCCTCCTTCGAGGTGGAGGTCCTTCCGCCCGATTCGCCGTCTGAGGCCGGGCCAGATTCTGCCAAGGGTGGAAATGACGCCGAGCGTGCTGCTCCTCCCCTTGCCGATGTCTGAGCCTGCAGGAATAGTTTGTTCTAAGTATGCGTATGTTTTTCTCGGCCGCTGAGGCCTAAACATTTTGATTGTTGGATTATAAAGCTGTGTTTTCTTTCCTCTTGTTTCGTGCGTCAGGACTTGTTCGGTAGCAGAATCGCTTATCCGAGCGTGAGTTTCTTTTCGCGGAAGGTGATGAGTGAGGTATCCGTATCCCGGAGGCGTAGGAGTCCCTCAGCTCGGTCGACCTTGTCGCTTACATGTTCTCTCGTTGTTTTTAGGATTCTGTTATCGATATAATCAAAAAGCAGGAAAAGTCGTTTTGGCAGAAAAGTTTTCGAGCATTAGGACTTGTTCGGTAGCAGAATCGCTTATCCGAGCGCGAGCTACCCTTCGCGGAAGGTGATGAGTGAGGTATCCGTATCCCGGATGCGTAGGAGTCCCTCGGCTCGGTCGGCCTTGCCGCTCAAGGTCTCTCTTGCTCGTCTTTAGGACTTTGTTATCGACGCAGTCGAAATGCACGAAAGACGTTCTGACAAAAGACTTTTCCGAGGAAAATTTTGACGCAGAGGGGGTTCCTCCCTTCTAGCCCCCGAGGGAGGGTCGGGCTTTACTGAGGCAAGGCAAGGCTGATCCTTCCTTGATGGTTAGACTTTATTTATGCATGTAAAGAAAGCGAGATACATGAACAACTTGAAACATTTTAAGGGTAAAAGCGACGTAGCTGTTCGATGTTCCAAGCGTTGCTGTAGACCTTGCCTTGATCGTTGGCCAGCTTGTATGTCCCGGGCTTCAAAATCTTGGCGATGATGAACGTCCCCTCCCAGGGAGGAGTAAGCTTGTGGCGCCCTCGGGTGTCTTGTCGCAGCCAAAGTACCAAGCCCCCCACTTGGAAGTCTCGGGGCCGAACCTTTCGGGTGTGGTAGCGTCGTAGGGACTGCTGATACCGCGCCGAGCATAGTAAAGCCACGTCCCGAGCCTCTTCCAGCTGGTCCAATGAATCCTCTCAGCTGGCCTGGTTGCTTCGGTCGTCGTAAGCCTTTGTCCTCGGGGAACCTTATTCCAAGTTCGTGGGTAAGATGGCCTCGGCCCCATAGACTAGAAAAAACGGTGTGAAGCCCGTGGCCCAGCTCAGCGTCGTCCTCAGACTCCAAACCACCGAGGGTAGTTCTTTTATCCACCGCTTGCCAAACTTGTTGAGGTCGTTGTAGATCCTCGGCTTTAGTCCCTGCAAAATCATACCGTTGGCACGTTCGACCTGCCCATTTGTCATTGGGTGCGCCACGGCGACCCAGTCCACACAGATGTGGTGGTCATCGCAGAAGTCTAGGAACTTTTTCCCAGTGAACTGCGTGCCATTGTCGGTGATGATTGAGTTTGGGACCCCAAAGCGATGGATGATATTTGTGAAGAACGCCACCGCCTGCTCGGACCTGATGCTGGTTAAGGGTCGGACCTCGATCCACTTAGAGAATTTGTCGATGGCGACCAGCAGGTGCGTGAAGCCCCCGGGTGCCTTCTGCAAGGGACCGACGAGGTCCAGACCCCACACGGCAAATGGCCAAGTGATGGGTATTGTCTGCAGGGCTTGAGCGGCAGGTGCGTCTGTCTCGCGTAGAATTAACACCCTCGGCAGGAGCGTACAATCTTAGTGGCGTCGACCACTGCGGTTGGCCAGTAGAAACCTTGTCGGAAGGCGTTTCCCACGAGGGCTCGAGGTGCTGCATGGTGACCACAAGCCCCCGAGTGTATTTCTTGTAACAGCTCTTGTCCTTGGGCAATGGGTATGCATCGTTGGAGAATGCCTGAAGGGCTGTGGTGGTACAGCTCCTTTTCATCACCTAGTAAAACGAACGACTTGGCGCGCCGAGCCAGTCGTCGAGCTTCGGCCTTGTCGAGGGGCAGCTCTCCTCGGAGGAGATATTCCAAGTACGGGGTCTGCCAGTTCGGGACCGGTGTGACCCCATTCCGCTCCACCTCGATACGCAGGGCCTCACCCTCGGTGGCCGAGGGTATCTCGCCTGGGCCGAGGCTTCCTTGGGCTCGGGCGCGTCGTCGAGTTTGACAGATGGTTGATATATATCCTTGGAGAAGACGTCTAGGGGAACCGTCGTTCGCCCCGAGGCTATTTTCGCCAGCTCATCTGTGGTTTTGTTGTACCGTCGAGCAACATGGTTGAGTTCCAGCCTGTAGAACTTGTCTTCCAAGCGCCAAACTTCGTCGTAGTAGGCCTCCATTTTTGGTCGCGGCAGTGGGAGTTCTTCATGACCTAGTCAATGACGAGCTGCGAGTTTTCACGAGCGTCGAGGCACCGAACCCCTAGCTCGACGGTGATGCGTAGGCCATTAACCAAGGCCTCGTACTCGACCACGTTGTTTGACGCCGGAAAATGGAGGCGCAGTACGTAGCGCACATGTTTCCCGAGGGGTGAGATGAAGAGCAAGCCCGCGCCTGCTCCAGTTTTCATCAGCGACCCGTCGAAGTACATGGTCCAAAGTTCGGGCTGTATCGGGGCCGTCGGCAACTGGGTGTCAGTCCATTCAGCCAGGAAGTCGGCCAAGACTAGGGAGTTTATGGCCATCCGACGGGCAAATGAAAGTGTTTCGCCCATGAGTTCCACTGCCCATTTTGCTATCCTACCCGAGGCCTCTTGGCTCTGGATGATTTCTCCCAGGGGGAAAGATGACACCACAGTAACCGGATGAGACTCGAAGTAGTGTCGCAGCTTCCACCGTGTCAGAATCACTGCGTAGAGCAGCTTCTGGATTTGCGGGTAGCGGACTTTGGTCTCAGATAGCACTTCGCTGATAAAGTAGACTGGCCTCTGGACGAGCAGTGCATGCCCTTCTTCTTGCCTCTCGACTACGATCGCGGCGCTGACCACCTGAGTGGTTGCGGCTACGTAAATCAAGAGGGCTTCTCCCGCAGCAGGGGGCACCAAGATGGGCGCATTAGTAAGGAGCGCCTTTAAGTTTCTGAGGGCTTCTTCGGCCTCGGGGGTCCAAGTGAAGCGCTCGGCCTTCCTTAAGAGGCGGTATAGGGGCAATCCTTTCTCGCCGAGGCGCGAGATGAAGTGGCTCAGAGCCGCAAGGCATCCCACGACCCTTTGTACTCCTTTCAAATCTTTGATGGGTCCCATGTCGGTGATGGCCACGATTTTCTCTGGGTTGGCTTCGATGCCTCGTTCGGAGATGATGAACCCTAAGAGCATGCCTCGGGGGACTCCGAAGATACACTTCTCAGGATTGAGTTTTACGCTCTTCGCTTTTAGGCAACTGAATGTTACCTCAAGGTCAGAGAGGAGGTCGGAGGCTTTCCTTGTTTTGACGATGATGTCATCGACGTAAGCCTCGACCGTTCTGCCGATGTGTTCTCCGAACACATGGTTCATGCACCTCTGGTAGGTGGCACCTGCATTCCTCAAGCCAAATGGCATTGTAGTATAACAATACATGCCAAAAGGTGTGATGAAAGAAGTCGCGAGCTGGTCGGACTCTTTTGTCTTGATTTGGTGATAGCCTAAATAGGCGTCGAGGAATGATAGGGTTTCGCACCCAGTAGTGGAGTCCACAATTTGATCGATGCAGGGCAGAGGGTAGGGAACCTTCGGACATGCTTTGTTTAAACCAGTGTAGTCTACACACATCCTCCACTTCCCATCTTTTTTCTTTACAAGCACAGGGTTAGCTAACCATTCGAGATGGAATACCTCTTTGATGAACCCTGCAGCCATCAGCTTGTGGACCTCCTCGCCTATTGCTCTGCGCTTTTCTTCATCAAAACGGCACAGGTGCTGCTTCATGGGTCGGGCTCCAGCTCGGATGTCTAGTGAGTGCTCGGCGACATCCCTCGGTATGCTGGGCATGTCCGAGGGACTCCACGCAAAAACTTCGGCGTTTGCGCGGAGAAAGTCGACGAGCACTGCTTCCTATTTGGGGTCGAGCTCGGAGCCGATCCTGACTTTCTTGCTGGCGTCGCTGCTGGGGTCGATCTCAGAGCTCGAAGTTGCCGGCGTGCCGCTTCGCGTCGGGCGCCTCTTTGGAGAGGCAATCCAGGTCGACGATGAGGGCTTCAGACTCGGCGAGGGCCTCGGCGTACTCCACGCATTCCATGTCGCACTCGTAAGCGTGGCGGTACGTGGGCCCGACGGTGATGACTCCCTTGGGGCCAGGCATCTTGAGCTTGAGGTAGGTGTAGTTGGGGATGGCCATAAACTTGGAGTAGCATGGTCTTCCCAGCACCGTGTAATAGGTCCCTCAGAACCCAACTACCTCGAAGGTGAGGGTTTCCTTTCAGAAGTTGGAGGGAGTTCCGAAGCAGACGGGCAAGTCAATCTGCCCGAGGGGCAGGATACGCTTTCCTGGTGCGATCCCGTGGAAAGGTGCCGCACCAGCCCGGATCTCGGACCGATCAACCCCCAAGAGCTCCAGAGTCTCAGCATAGATGATGTTGAGGCTGCTGCCTCCGTCCATGAGGACCTTGGAGAGCCTAACGTTGCCGATGATCGGGTCAACGACGAGCGGGTACCTCCCTGGGCTCGGCACGAAGTCGGGGTGGTCGCCTTGGTCGAAGGTGATGGGCTTGTCGAACCAGTCTAGGTAGACCGGTGCCGCTACCTTCACCGAGCAGACCTCCCGACGCTCCTGCTTGCGGTGCCGAGCTGAGGCGTTCGCCACCTGTCGGCCGTAGATCATGAAGTAGTTATGGACCTCCGAGAACTCCTCTTCCTTGTCGCCCCCTTCTTGTTGTTGCATTGGTCTTTGCCACCTTCTGCCGAGGGTCTGGCCTTGTTGAAGTAACGCCGGAGCATGTCACACTCTTCAAGGGTGTGCTTGACGTGTGGCAGAACCTCCAAGTTATTGGGCCCACATGCACCTGTCCTTGTCCCAAAGACCTCAGACGGCTATGCATGTGCACCAGATAACTTAACAGGATCTGTCCGATTGCCCCAAGGACATCGGATAAACCACTTTCAACCAGAACCACGGGATTAAGTAACACAAATCACACACATCAACATTTTTGCAGCGGAAATCTTATTACCAAATTTTATAGCTTACAAAAAAATTTACATTATTTTATCGAAGTGATTACAAAAATATAAGTTGAAATATAAGCTAGCTCAAGTGACCATCCTCAAAAAGAAGTATAGAAGGAGTACTTAAACTTATAAGAAGGCCGAGCCCACCGGCACTTAACACCATCACATCAGCACAAGGTTAGAACCTGAAAAACAACAGGGAATAAAACCCTGAGTATGGAATTACTCAGCAAGACTTACCCTACTAAAGGAAAGACTCTTAAGGGTATGCTGGCTTAAGGGAGTCAAGGTAAGGCTTATCAATAATCAATGACTCTGTTTGCAGAAATGCTTACTAAAGTGAATCCTTAAAAATCCAATTTTAATTTGTCAGGTTAAGTAAGATTACCTACAACTAGAGTTCTTTCTACCCTAGTTCAAACACTTGACCTGCACTAGCCAATTTCTTAACAACCCTTAATCTTTACTGGAGTTCTACGTATAAGTCAGTGACCAAGTCTCCATAACCGCGGAGGTACAGCGATCTGAATCGATTATACTCAGCTGAGGATCTCCGATCACACGACATATGTAGCACTTAACCCTTGCATATGTCAACCCACCACCTGGGTTCTTAAGACCAGATCAGGTTCATGCCAACCGAGAGCACAGATACACCACCGTCCAGCCTCTTGCCACGGAGGGTACACGCTACTCTCGCCATCTCTCCACTCCCATTGCGTGGTATCTTATTCTGGCCTTAGTCTGCCCGAGGCAAAGCTTACCCATGACGAGGCATGTGACCAGTTAAAGGGTCCTCGGTCAGCAGGCCTACATCGATACGGTCCTTAATCGACTCAGACGGAGACACTACACCGAGACTCCTTTCTCGTGCAAGTCACCCGCCCGGTCTCAGCTTAATCATTTCAAACCCAAAGTTTGGTACCTGGCAGAGGTACATCTTTTCCGATGTTGAACCCATCACGGCCGTGATGGATCCACAATCAAGTTTTATTTTCAAAAACATCCCACCCACTTTTGCCACATCATCTTTTGTAAAAACAAAACATTTTGTTTTTCTAAAGCAAGGCTAAGCATCAAAAATCTTTTGAAAACGGTGATCAAGGAAGGTAATGCAGGAATTGTTTTAGCAATCAACTCCTATCACCTAATGCATCAAGCAAGTGAAAAAGGTTTTTAAAACACAAGGAGGTGGCAAATGCACTGGGGCTTGCCTGAGTAACACTAGGTTAGTGTTGTTAAGTGGCGACCACTTGGCGACCATCCCTTGTTCTGATCTTGTTTCGTCTATCCATCTTCAGATTAGTTCATCAGCTTCATCCTGCGGATTAGCCCGCGCTTGGGGTCGACTTGGGTTGTCTTCCGCATTGCGCGATTAATTAACGTACCTGGATGAAATGCACTATGCACATGAATGCATATAGACAGGAATTAAAACAAACCTAAATAGTGCTACGCGATAGCGAATTTAACAATTAGCAGCGAGGTGTTGTACAATTTTATACGGAAACACTAGTTATTAATATACGACTACGCGCAATAATTACGCTTCTCGAACCTAACGCAAACATCACGAACAACAAACTATACACATGAAATACAATTAGCCTAATCACAACTTTTCAGTTAATTAATTAAATCCTGAACTAATCCCTTGCTTTATAAATTATACTATATCTTTATAAGTGATTAAAATATTTCATCAACACACATGCCTACTAAAATTCTACTCGGTACACTAATTCAGCTAATTGATCGGAATAGCGAAATAACTCGCCATAACTGAATCTGGCTCGATAATCGCAAGAACCGTGAAGTCGACGAGAGTTTCGTGACCCACGCAATATCGAGCACCTAGTGAGCATCGCACTAGCACATTAATTTATTCATCGATCGAACTATTATGAATAATTTATCAGCTTACCGTTTCCACAGTTGACACGAATCCGCGAGATCGGTAGCGATTTTCCGATCCAGGCAATTCGTCGAGCGCATGGCAGGTGCCACACGAACTTTGCACCGCTAGCTTCGTCTTCATCTAATTCTTGGGATTCCTTGATGACTGTAACACCCTAAAGTCCTATTTTGGTATTTAAGGAAACCTTCTAAAGATTTAAAAATTTCAAGTGTCTGGGATAAAGATTTTTCTCACCTTTTAGATTAATCTCCTAAGACAAATAAAAGGAAAAGCTAGATGGTTCAAATGTAGATTTGAATTCAAAACACTGGATTTGAATTTAAGCAAACAAAGATATTCTCTTCCTGTATTAGAGTGGACTATTGGTTACAAAAAAAACACTACCAAATTACATACAAAGTTAGAAGCATTTATATACATGAGAAGAACAATAAATAAAAATTATATTTTTTGCATTCATGTTGAAGCTTTTGTTTGTGCATTTAGATGTAGTTTGTATTTCAAAACCAAACTTAAAATTTAATTAGACTTTGAAAACTGGAAATAAAAAAAACTAAGCCTACCTGCTGGGTCATGCGCCATGCACATGCACATGCAAATCTAGCTGGTGGTAACAAACTTTGCTTCCTACTCAGCCTCTCCCTCCGTTGCGTGTGCCCGGCCATTTTGCATGTGGATACGGAGGTCAGCACCGCCTCCATCGCAATAAACCGCATGCATCGCGCGGATGTCCCCAGCGAACTCCGTATCCCATGAATCTCGCCCATAGCTCGAGCCAAACGAACTCCTCCGCAAATCCTGAACAAGGTATGGCCTCCATAACCACCGTCGTATTTTTATTTTTCTCGGACTCGACGGATGTCATGCGGCCTTGGATCTGCCTACCGAGATATATAAATCCCTGACCGCTTCCTTGCTTGATCCGCGCCACTGCTAGGTGCCGGGCACGGGTCTTCGTCGCCAAGCCATCGGGCGTCTGGCAAGATACGCGGTGCCAAGACAAGAAAATAGATAGAGGAAAGAGAAGAGGACACCCACCATCCGCAGAGAGGAATGTGAGAGAAACTGGAAGCCGACCACTGCTGCAATTCTTGACCACGGTGCCTTGCAGTATTCTTGGAGGGGTTTTGGATGATGCGCCATGGTCCTGAAGTTCGTGGTGTGCCCGCGCCGGGGAATTCGTCGCAGGCAGCATAGGCATTGTCGTGGGGGGAATTCATGCTGTCGCCATGGACTCTCATCTGTGGAGCCGTTCGTGGCACCAGCTCTGGTTGTGGGACTTCTATTAGTCCCCGCGACTATAAACGTGGTCGCTCCGGTGGCGATTCTCCGCAGGGGCTGACCAATCGCTCGCCGGAGGACAGCTTCTGCCGTGGTGCGTGGTCGCGGGGTTCTGCGTCATAATCCCAGGTAAGAGGCTATCCAAATGGTCTGCTCTCGTCTCTAGTTCGCATAGGACTGATTAGTTGTGAGCTTGGAGTGTTGGCTCGGCGGGGGGACCTGCGCCGGCGATGGTTCGCCGCGGGCTGTCGTGGGTGCGCGGCTCTGCTTGGTCTTGTGGGGGAGATGGGACCAGGGCCGCTAATCTGGTGATGGACGGATAAGAATAGAAGTGGCAGTAGCTGTTGGATCATATTTGGGTGAACTGGATCACATCACGCTTAATAAAATCTCGGTCGTTGAATCTCCATCACATGGCTGAGATTAGAACTGGTGCGTACCGGTTTGTTTTTATAAGAAACCTAATCCTAACCGTCCATAGATGATCGGGCGGCTCACGATAGCCGATACCCCTTCGCTACGACTGTTTTTCAAAAGAGCCCCTGCACTTTTATACAATCAACCCGCCGTCCACCAGCAGGATGTCTGAGTCTGGGGAAAACTTCTGGTTTTGCCCCCGGGGTCCTCTGTAATTAGTGCTCGGTCCAGAGAACAATGAAAATGGATAATTAATTATAGAAATTGATTTTTAATACAAAGATAAATGCTAGAAACTTGTATAATTCATATTTAATTCATTTTAACTCCAAATTGAGTCATTCCAGTTGCAATAATCTTGTTTTAATATTGTCTATCAACTAGTAGCACTGTTTAGCCATGAAACTTGAATTAAAATTGTTCATTTGGATTAATCTATTTTAAGCACTAAATAATTTCGAAAATTCATAACTTAATAACCGTAGCTCCGAATTTAGCGATTCTCGAACCCATGATCACATAGAAGTGCGTAGAATATTCTTATTATGCAGTTTATTCTTATGTTTGGTGTAATGTTAATTTTGCCTATGTCATGTTTGTTTGTATTGCTACGACTAGCGTGAGGACACATGTCATCTGAAGAGCAAGTTGGTACTTGGAATCTCATGTCCTAGGCAAGTTGTGCCCTTGATCACTTCTTTTACCCAGTCATGTTCTGATTAATCATAATGATCTACATAGGTTAATTTTGATGGGACCCAATAAGTTACCCCAGTTTGACTATCTTTATACCTTGATTACCACTACACTTTTTGGGTAGTACCTGCTATTGCTTTATGTGGTTATGGGTATGGAGATACATTTTATTCATGATTATACTTTTATTATTAGTTGTTATTTACTGTTCATGATAAGATTATTATGTTAATTGGAACATGGAGAACCACCTAGGAAAATAGTGCTACCACAAGGGTTTAATGGGACGCCCTTGGCTGATTAATTAGGAAAGCTAGTGGATGACTACCTTACCCGAAAGGGGCAAGGGCAGTAGGGGAGTGGTCAGTGTAGGGAGGCCCTTGGGATGATTTTGCTGCGATGGCGGTCATGCGAGGGATTCCTGCATTGGAGCTTCCTATAAACTGTAGCGGGTTTTCTGAAGCTAGTGGAACTTTGTAAAGGCCTCGTAGTGTTACCCTGCCTCGCCTCCTCGGTAGAGGTGTATGGGATTGGCCGTCTCTTGGCAGATGGGTAACATGACTTGTGGGTAAAGATGCGCAACCTCTGCAGAGTGTAAAACTAGTATACTAGCCGTGCTCACGGTCATGAGCAGCTCGGACACTCACATGATTAAATTATGGAACTAAATTCAATTTGTCATATGCATTGCATCGCAGGTGATGTTGTTACTTTTGTTCTATTACTTAATTGGGTTGGTATTTACTTATACTTAGTAATTGCTAATAAAATTTTGACCAACTCTAAAAGCAATGCTCAGCTTCAACCATCCTCTTTGGTAAGCCTTACACTTCACGTGAGCTCCCACCTTTAGCGAGTTCATGCACATTATTCCCCACAACTTGTTGAGCTATGAACGTATGTGAGCTCACTCTTGCTGTCTCACACCCCCCCACAGGTCAAGAACAGGTACCGCAGGATGAGGCGCTTGGAGGATGTTGCGACGAGTTCGTGAGAGGTCTAGGCCATCGTCTCCCAGTCAACTTTGGGTTGTTGGACCGTTGTATCCTTATAATGTAATTGTATAATTATTTTGTATAGAACTCCAATTATATAGTAATGATGTGACATTCGATCCTATGCCATGATTCATCATATGTGTGAGACTTGGTCCCAGCACACCTGGTGATTATGTTCATGCCCGGGTCTTGGTGCCCCGAAACCCGGGTGTGACAGAAGTGGTATCAGAGGAATGTTGACTGTAGGACGAGACCTAGATAGAACTGGACAACCATTGTCTACTTACCTTTGCTACTCTGATTCTTTCTAAACTTTCCTTAATCTTTTCTCATCTATTTCCGCTTTATTCTGATTACTCTTACCTTTTCACTTCTAAAAGACAAAAGTGGATTTCACACTTTGAAATCCTGTACCTAAAGTGACTTTTAGGAATAGGAGACCTAATCTTAGAAACAAAAACAAAAACAATTTTTGCTGATATTTGTATGCTTGAATGTTGTTCTTATGATACTTGTCTGATTTGGATCTTTGATTGAGTGTGATGAGTTGTGGAGTAATGTCCACAATTAACATCTGCATATACATATAGACATAAATATAAATAAATGAAATTCATAAGAAAACTAAACAACCTAGACTATCCCCATTGGAATATATCTAGCTTAATAGATTCATCTTATCCTAAAAGATCTCATTCTAACTGATTCATCCTATCTTAAAAGATTCTATCTTATCTTTATGAATCCATCTTATCCTAATAAGCATACTTATCCATCCTAGTTTAACAAGCAGGACCTAATCCAAATTGATTAGATCTTATCTAGTATAATCTAGTCATATCGATCTAATATAGATCCCATCTAATCTAATATGATCCAATCTAAAGTGAGATCATTATCGGATTAGTTAATACTAGTGAAATAGATTAGACCCTACTCCTATAAAGATGTCTTAACCTAAAATGGTTGCCTTAGGCCAACTCGACCAGCACACAAATAACCTAACCACCATAAGTGGGTTATATGACCTATTTAGCCCAAAAAAACCAACCAGAATTTGCTTAATCTCATTGAAACTTAAGCCACCTACTAAAGCCTTCTACTCTACCTATAAAACTATTTGGTACCCTTAGGACTATCTTAACGGTATGCCCCTAACTCGGATGATCACATCAAGACCGAAGGAAGGAAGAGGGTCAACTTCAATAAGGATGGATATGAGTAAAACCAGATCTTCAAGATGAATCGAGATTTACCATCCATGATGAAGTCTTTTCCTTGCCATAATCTTTCTTATCTCAACATGTCCATCTTATATCCTACCTAGTAAGTAGCTGGATACCTATGCTCTCCTAATCACCTACTAAAAAAGAAACTTTTGATTTTTGAACTAATTAGAAACTAAAAGCTAAATTGCAAACCCTTCTTCCTATATTCCCTTTCCTTACAAATCTCGAGGACGAGATTTCTGTTAAGGGGGGTAGAATTTGTAACACCCTAAAGTCCTATTTTGGTATTTAAGGAAACCTTCTAAAGATTTAAAAAAAGTGTCTGGGATAAAGATTTTTCTCACCTTTTAGATTAATCTCCTAAGACAAATAAAAGGAAAAGCTAGATGGTTCAAATGTAGATTTGAATTCAAAACACTGGATTTGAATTTAAGCAAACAAAGATATTCTCTTCCTGTATTAGAGTGGACTATTGGTTACAAAAAAAACACTACCAAATTACATACAAAGTTAGAAGCATTTATATACATGAGAAGAACAATAAATAAAAATTATATTTTTTTGCATTCATGTTGAAGCTTTTGTTTGTGCATTTAGATGTAGTTTGTATTTCAAAACCAAACTTAAAATTTAATTAGACTTTGAAAATAGGAAATAAAAAAAACTAAGCCTACCTGTTGGGTCATGCGCCATGCACATGCACATGCAAATCTAGCTGGTGGTAACAAACTTTGCTTCCTACTCAGCCTCTCCCTCCGTTGCGTGTGCCCGGCAATTTTGCATGTGGATACGGAGGTCAGCACCGCCTCCATCGCAACAAACCGCATGCATCGCGCGGATGTCCCCAGCGAACTCTGTATCCCATGAATCTCGCCCATAGCTCGAGCCAAATGAACTCCTCCGCAAATCCTGAACAAGCTATGGCCTCCATAACCACCGTAGTATTTTTCTTTTTCTCGGACTCGACGGATGTCATGCGGCCTTGGATCTGCCTACTGGGATATACAAATCCCTGACCGCTTCCTTGCTTGATCTGCGCCACTGCTAGGTGCCGGGCACGGGTCTTCGTCGCCAAGCCATCGAGCGTCTGGCAAGATGCGCGGTGCCAAGACAAGAAAATAGATAGAGGAAAGAGAAGAGAACACCCACCATCCGCAGAGAGGAATGTGAGAGAAACTGGAAGCCGACCGCTGCTGCAATTCTTGACCACGGTGCCTTGCGGTATTCTTGGAGGGGTTTTGGATGATGCGCCATGGTCCTGAAGTTCGTGGTGTGCCCGCACCGGGGAATTCGTCGCAGGCAGCATAGGCATCGTCGTGGGGGGAATTCATGCTGTCGCCATGGACTCTCATCTGTGGAGCCGTTCGTGGCACCAGCTCTGGTTGTGGGACTTCTATTAGTCCCCGCGACTATAAACGTGGTCGCTCCGGTGGCGATTCTCCACAGGGGCCGACCAATCGCTCGCCGGAGGACAGCTTCTGTCGTGGTGCGTGGTCACGGGGTTCTGCGTCATAATCCCAGGTAAGAGGCTATCCAAATGGTTCGCTCTCTTCTCTAGTTCGCATAGGACTGATTAGTTGTGAGCTTGGAGTCTTGGCTCGGCGGGGGACCTGCGCCGGCGATGGTTCGCCACGGGCTGTAGTGGGTGCGCGGCTCTGCTCGGTCTTGTGTGGGAGATGGGACCAGGGCCGCTAATCTGGTGATGGACGGATAAGAATAGAAGTGGCAGTAGCCGTTGGATCATATTTGGGTGAACTGGATCACATCACGCTTAATAAAATCTCGGTCGTTGAATCTCCATCACATGGCTGAGATTAGAACTGGTGCGTACCGGTTTGTTTTTAGAAGAAACCTAATCCTAACCGTCCATAGTTGATCGGGCGGCTCACGACGGCCGATACCCCTTCTGTAATGCCCCGAATTTTGCAGTTGAATTTTTTTCTTTTCTTTGCTCGCCAAATTCGGGCGTTACCTTTTCTTTTTCTTTTCTTTCCCCTCGCTAGACCTTGATCTTTTCCAAAGCTAGCGGGATTCGGTTTGGAATTCCCGTGTAAGAAAAACTCTAAAAATACTTTGTGTTGTTTGATGCACCATGCCGAACCTTGCATTTTTTTGATTGTTTGAAAGTGCAAATGCATTCATCTAGAAAGATCGGATTTCGAAAACAGGGAAATAATCTTTTCTTTTTCTTTCTCTCTCTTTCTCTCTCCTCTTTTTCTCTCTCTCCCGCGCCGTGGGCCGCTTCTGGCCGGCCCAGCCGCCCCTGGCGCCCCCTCTTGGGCCTTGGCAAGGCTCAGCCGCCCCCCCCCCCCCTCTCCCTTTTTCCCCAAACCCTCTCCCTCTCCCTCTCATTTTCCCTCTCTCTCTCCCTAGCGCCGCCCCTACCCCTGCCCTAAGCCGCCGCCGCCCCCTGCCTAACCGCCGCCCTCGGCCGCCCCTGCCGCCGGCCGCCCCTCGCCGTCGCTCCCCGACGCCGGTGAGCCCCCCCTCCTCTCTCCTCTCTCTCCCTCTCCCCTCTCCCCTCCCCTTTCCCCCAGCCCGCCGGCCGCGCCTGGCCCTGGCCGCGCCTGGCCTCTGGCCGCGCTCCCCGGCCACCTGGCCGCGCCCTGGCCGGCCCCGGCCGCGCCTAGCCGCGCCCCGGCCAGCCCCCAGCCCGCCCCAGCCGCGCCCCGGCCGGCCGCTGGCCGCGCCTGGCCGCGCCCCAGCCGGCCGCTGGCCGCGCCTGGCCCGCCCGCCTGGCCCTTGGCCGCGCCCCCTGCGCAGGGCCGGTTCAACCGCCCCGGGCCGGCTCAGCTGCCCAGCCGCCCCAGCTCGGCTGCCCGCGCCCGCGCCCCGCCCAGCTCGGCCGCCCAGCCCAGGGCCGGTTCAACCGCCCTAGGGCCGGTTCAACCGCCCCCCTCTGTTTTTTTTTATTTTTTTTATTTTATTTTATTTACTTTCTGTAATCATAGTTATTTTATTTTAGGTAGGCTAATCTTTGTTCATGCTATGGAAAATAGGAAGTTTAATTTAAAATTCCGTTATGCTGTTGATTCACGTAGTTAATTGTTTATCCCGTGCAATGTTGATCAACTAAAAATGATTAGGTTTCCATTAGTATATATATAACAGAATTCTTTTGTTAAGAACCAATTGTAACTGATCATTAGTGCATAAACTTTAACCCCCTGCGAGATCTTTCCCGTTTCTTTCTAACCATAACAAATGCGATGTCAAATGTCATACTTGATGCATATTCGTTTTACCTGTTCCCTTGTATGGTGTACTGTTCTTTTGTATTAAATATGTGGATGTATGTATGTTTGCGCTCGCATAGAGAACGATCCGGTCGAAGAGCCCGAGGAATTCGCAGGAGAAGCCCCTAAGCAGCAGTCGGTTGGTGGAGGCAAGTGTCCTTTGACCTATCTCTGTCCTATTCATTCTTTAATTCACCCCCCCGCATTACACATTTATACTTAAGGATTGACTAGCTTTTGTTATTCATGTCCTTGTTTACCTATTTGGGTCGGATTATTACTGCTTAGTTTGATGCTATTGCCCAACTCTAATCAATGAACATGATGTGATTATCTATGATACGCTGTTTTCCCCTTCTTATTTATGATCATACTTGTGGCATTTAAGGGGACTCGAGCGGTTTCTCGAGTGCCTCTCCGTAAGGACCTGTTCAATGGATGACCGCCCGGGAAAACAGTGCAACCATGAGGGTGGAATGGGACGCCCTTAGCTGAATAATTAGAGGAACCGGGGTGTAGTTCGCTTAGCCGTTGTGCCGTCAATGGGGCTCGGTGTATGCGGCTCGCTCTGCCAAGGTGGATTTGTCCCTTGGGGAGGAGTGCGGTACATTTAGGAAACCTAACGGGTGGCTACAGCCCCGGGGAATCTTTGTAAAGGCTTCGTAGTGAATCCCTAGCCATTCACCTTGGGAGTGAATAAGGGTCTTGCAAGCCCGGGCTAGAAAGGGAATCACGGCTTGTGGGTAAAGTGCGCAACCTCTGCAGAGTGTTATGAAACTGATATATCAGCCGTGCTCGCGGTTATGAGCGGCCAAGGGAGCTCCAGAGATTAGTGATACTTGATCAGAGATACTTTGGTACAGGTGGCAATGAGATTGATGGTTCTGATTATGATTATGGTGTTGGTAAGTGGTATTCTTTCCGTTTGGAAAGGATACTTTGGGCTAATAACTTGGGTTAATGTTAAAACCTGGCTTTCTACTAGTAAGTAATAACCTGACCAACTAAAAGCAACTGCTCGACTTATCCCCACATAAAGCTAGTCCACTACAGCCAAACAGGATACTTGCTGAGTATGTTGATGTGTACTCACCCTTGCTCTACACACCAAACCCCCCCCAGGTTGTCAGCATTGCAACCACTGCTCAGGAGAAGATGAAGCTGTGGAAGGAGACTTCCAGGAGTTCCAAGACTATGACGAGTTCTAGGCGTGGGTTAGCGGCAACCCCCAGTCAGCTGCCTGTGAAGGCCGCGTTATCTACGTTTCTTTTCCGCACTTTGATTTATTGTAAGAACTATATGGACGTCTCAGACGTATGATGTAATCGACTATTATTTCCCCTTTTAATACTATTTGAGCACTGTGTGATGATGTCCATGTTATGTAACTGCTGTGTACGTGAATAACTGATCCTGGCACGTACATGGTTCGCATTCGGTTTACCTTCTAAAAACCGGGTGTGACATAAGTGTTATCAAAGCCGTGCTGACTGTAGGACCGCTAACCTAGAGTAGAATGGTCGTTCTAAGGACTATAGACCTCTGTCCCTGCCTTGACTTTGGTATCCCTTCAAAAGTTGGTCCTACTGACCAAACCTATGTTCTACTATATATTATACCTTGCTGAAAATTATGTTTTATTCTGATCCTTCATTTATTTATGGTTCATTATTTGCTGGTCATATTAATTCTGTTCTCACCCTTTTGCTTGCGATGTCTTTTGTAGATGGCTCGTCTTAGACACACTGCACGAAAGTCCGTCATCCCCTTCTTACCCTCCCGCCTTGCTGAGCGTCCGCTTCGCCGTCCCGTGGCCGGACAGTCCAGCCACTTGGAGAGACTGCACCACCGCCTGCATGAGGAGCAGGAACGTCGACGACAGGAGCAGCAGGGCTCTTCCTTCTCGCTCCAGCAGGAGATAGAGTCTGTGAGGAGCTGCTCCCCCGTGCTTCCCCTGGAGGCGCCCCCTGCACCACCACTGGGCGCCCCAGCTTCTGGAGTAGCTGCTGGAGGAGATCCAGACGATGGAGGTGGCGACGACAGCTCGAGTCACGACCTCGACCTCTCTAACCATGAGCCGGAAGGATGGGTTGCTCGACCCATCACTCGCGACGCTGCTCGCGGGTGTCACTTCCACGACGCGCTCGACACCCTGCTACGTCGGGCACTTGACCGGCGTACTTGGTCCATCGAGTATCGCTGTGTGGTCTACCAGCATAGTCGCGGGGTCTACCCGGACCGCTGGGAGGCGACCTGCTTGGTGCGCCGTCCGGAGAACAGTCTCCAGGGCGCGGAGGCTTGCTCAGAGCACTATTCTATCTCTGAGCGGGACTCAGCTGAGGCAGCCATGCAGGATGCTGCACGGCGTGCGCTTTCGCATCTACTGCTCGGTTCTCGGTGGGGTAGCTGACGGTCTCGATCTGAAGTATTACCCCCGCCGTCCATCTGGCAGCACAGGAGGCGTGATTGTTTCACCTGCTGGTGAGGACAATCCTAGGTTGAGCAGCACAGTCAACCTAGCCGCCGTGCTAAACACGGAGCTGGACCA
Organism: Zea luxurians; assembly: GCA_029449295.1. Taxonomy (NCBI): domain Eukaryota; kingdom Viridiplantae; phylum Streptophyta; class Magnoliopsida; order Poales; family Poaceae; genus Zea; species Zea luxurians. The sequence continues at coordinate 102,327,588 of JAOPSE010000011.1, forward strand.
TGCATTAGACGAGCTGAGTAGGGCTCGTGCTGAGATCGCCCTGCTGCGGGCTGAGCGCGCGGAGCGTCGTCACTTGGATGATGGTTCCCCTGCTCCCGTTGGGACTCAGCACCCGTACCGCTCACCTCGGCGTGGACTCCAGTCTTATGGCAATCCCGACTGCAAGACCAAGATAAATCTAGAACCATAGATCGTTAGAGTTGGATCTTGTAATTAATACGAAATATATATACATAGAAGCTTCAGTCTTAGCGTTAGTCCCGGTCTTAGTTAGTCTTAGTTAGACAGGGTAGTTTGCTATATCCTGTGCATTTATGTTTGTCATGATGAACTATGTTTGGTTTGGATCTTTGTAATGACTGTCACCAGAGTGTGGGTATCCCCTGCATTTTGGTTTACCTATTATGTTAATGGAGTTAGTTATATAGTTGGGAAACCCTTTATTCTACTTTCCTCTTTATCTGAGAAGCTGTGTTGGTCTGTGTTGGAGATCAGTGAAGATGCTCATCTGTTCAGTGCTGTTGGAGGATTCTATGCTCTTTTCTTATGCTGCAAGATTTGCCAGATCAGTTCTGATGTGTGATTGCGTTCTGCAGATGTCAGAGAACAGGCGCAGAGGAGGAAGGCGTGCTCAGCAGGAGCAAGCCGGTCAGCAAGATGAGGCGCCCCAGCAGCAGCAGCTGCCGCCCCCGCCCCCGATGTCGATCGAGCAGATGTTTCTGATGCAGACTCAGGCAGTTCAGGCCATCGGTCAGACTCTGGCCGCCATTCAGCAGCAGCAGCAGCAAGCTCCACCCCAGCCTCAGATGCCCAGAGACAAGCGTGCTGAATTCATGAGAGGTCATCCCCCAACGTTCGCTCACTCTTCTGACCCCATGGATGCTGAAGACTGGCTGCGCACTGTGGAGCGGGAGTTGCATACCGCTCAGTGTGATGACAGGGAGAAAGTCTTGTATGGTCCCCGTCTGTTGAGAGGAGCAGCCCAATCCTGGTGGGAGTCTTACCTCGCCACCCATGCCGACCCCGATGCCATCACTTGGGAAGAGTTCAGAGGTAGCTTTCGTCAGTACCATGTTCCTGCAGGTCTGATGACAGTGAAGAAGGAGGAGTTCCTGGCCCTCAAGCAAGGGTCATCGTCTGTCAGTGAGTATCGAGACAGGTTTCTGCAGTTGTCTCGCTATGCTTCTGAAGATGTCAACACCGACGCCAAGCGACAATACCGTTTCTTGAGAGGCTTGGTTGACCCTCTGCAGTATCAGCTGATGAATCATACCTTCCCGACATTCCAGCACCTGATTGACAGAGCAATCATGACAGAAAGGAAGCGTAAGGAGATGGAAGATCGTAAGCGCAAGATCAGTGGACCCCAGCCTGGAAGCAGCAGCCGTCCTCGTTTTTCAGGCAATCAACCTCAGCAGTTCAGGCAGAACCAGCGTCCACCTCAGCAGCATCAGCAGCGTCAGCAGTATCAGCAGTTTCAAAGGCAGTATCCTCAACACCAGTACCAGAACCGTCAGAGCAATCAGTCAGAAGGTCAGTTTCAGAGGCAGAATCAGCAGACACCTCGTCTTCCTGCCCCAGCAAACCAGCAGAACAGTCAGGCAGCACCAGCTCAGGTTGGAAACAGAGCATGTTTCCACTGTGGAGAGCAAGGCCACTGGGTGATGCAATGTCCGAAGAAGGCAGCCCAGCAGCAGTCAGGCCCCAATGCCCCAGCGAAGCAGAATGTGTCCCAGCCTGGATCAGGCAACCGCTCTCAACCGCGCTATAATCATGGAAGACTGAACCACTTGGAGGCTGAAGCAGTTCAGGAGGCCCCCGGCATGACAGTAGGTATGTTCCCAGTCGATTCCCACATTGCAGAAGTGTTATTTGATACTGGAGCAACGCATTCTTTTATTACTGCATCATGGGTAGAAGCACATAATCTTCCAATTACTACCATGTCAACCCCCATTCAAATTGACTCAGCTGGTGGTAGAATTCGAGCTGATAGCATCTGTTTGAATGTAAGTGTGGAAATAAGGGGGATAGCGTTTCCCGCCAACCTTATAGTAATGGGTACTCAGGGAATAGATGTCATCCTAGGGATGAATTGGCTAGATAAGTATCAGGCAGTTATCAGTTGTGATAAAAGGACAATCAAGTTGGTGTCCCCACTAGGAGAGGAAGTGGTGACCGAGTTAGTCCCGCCTGAGCCAAAGAGAGGAAGTTGTTATCAGATGGCTGTCGATAGCAGTGAAGCAGACCCAATTGAGAGTATCAAGGTGGTGTCCGAGTTCCCAGATGTGTTTCCAAAGGATTTACCGGGTATGCCACCAGAGCGGAAAGTTGAGTTTGCCATAGAGCTTCTTCCTGGAACCGCCCCTATCTTTAAGAGAGCTTACAGAATATCTGGACCAGAGTTGGTTGAGCTTAAGAAGCAGATTGATGAGCTGTCAGAGAAAGGTTACATCCGGCCAAGCACCTCGCCTTGGGCCGCCCCTGTCTTGTTTGTGGAGAAGAAAGATGGCACCAAGAGGATGTGTATCGATTATCGAGCTTTGAATGAAGTCACGATCAAGAACAAGTATCCCTTGCCCAGAATAGAAGATCTGTTCGACCAGTTGAGAGGAGCCAGTGTGTTCTCCAAGATAGATCTGAGATCAGGTTATCATCAGCTCAGGATCCGACCTTCGGACATTCCGAAGACGACATTCATTACCAAGTATGGTTTGTATGAGTTCACAGTGATGTCTTTTGGTTTGACCAATGCACCAGCGTTCTTCATGAACTTGATGAACAGTGTATTCATGGATTATCTCGATAAGTTTGTGGTGGTATTCATCGATGATATTCTGATTTATTCTCAAAGTGAAGAAGAGCATGCAGATCATCTGAGGATGGTATTGCAGAGATTGCGAGAGCACCAGTTGTATGCAAAGTTGAGCAAGTGTGAGTTCTGGATCAGTGAAGTCCTGTTCTTGGGTCACATAATCAACAAGGAAGGATTGGCTGTGGATCCGAAGAAAGTGGCAGACATTCTGAACTGGAAAGCGCCAACGGATGCTCGAGGAATCAAGAGCTTCATTGGAATGGCCGGATATTATCGGCGATTCATTGAAGGGTTTTCGAAGATTGCGAAACCAATGACAGCGTTGCTAAGCAACAAGGTTGAGTTCAAGTGGACCCAGAAATGTCAAGAGGCCTTTGAAGCGCTGAAAGAGAAGTTGACAACAGCGCCTGTCCTAGTCTTGCCTGATGTGCACAAGCCCTTCTCTGTGTATTGTGATGCTTGTTACACAGGTTTGGGATGCGTGTTGATGCAAGAGGGAAGAGTTGTGGCTTACTCGTCCCGACAGCTGAAGGTTCATGAGAAGAATTACCCAATCCATGATCTAGAGTTGGCAGCAGTGGTTCACGCACTGAAGACATGGAGGCACTATCTGTATGGACAGAAATGCGATGTTTACACAGATCACAAGAGTCTGAAGTACATATTCACTCAGTCAGAATTGAACATGAGGCAGCGAAGATGGTTAGAGTTGATCAAAGACTATGAGTTGGAGATTCATTACCATCCAGGCAAAGCAAACGTAGTGGCAGATGCTTTGAGCAGAAAGAGTCAAGTCAATCTGATGGTCGCTCGTCCGATGCCTTATGAGTTGGCCAAGGAGTTCGACAGGATGAGTCTCGGATTTCTGAACAATTCGCGAGGAGTCACAGTTGAATTGGAACCTACCTTGGAGCGCGAAATCAAAGAAGCGCAGAAGAATGATGAGAAGATCAGTGAGATTCGGCGACTGATTCTAGATGGCAGAGGCAAAGATTTTCGAGAAGACGTTCAAAGACCGCTTGTGTGTTCCCAATATCCGGTCCATTCGGGAGTTGATTCTCAAGGAAGCTCATGAGACAGCTTATTCGATTCACCCTGGCAGTGAAAAGATGTATCAAGATCTGAAGAAGAAATTCTGGTGGTACGGAATGAAGAGGGAAATCGCAGAGCATGTGGCTATGTGCGATAGTTGTCGAAGAATTAAGGCAGAGCACCAGAAACCTGCTGGATTGTTGCAACCGTTGCAGATCCCTCAGTGGAAATGGGATGAAATCGGTATGGATTTCATAGTCGGATTGCCTCGCACTCGAGCCGGCTACGATTCTATTTGGGTAGTAGTGGACCGTTTGACCAAGTCAGCCCACTTCATACCTGTCAAGACCACCTACAACAGCGCAGTATTGGCAGAGTTGTATATGTCTCGGATCGTTTGTCTTCATGGTGTGCCAAAGAAGATAGTGTCAGACAGAGGAACGCAGTTCACCTCTCATTTCTGGTAGCAGTTGCATGAAGCTTTGGGCACACATCTGAATTTCAGTTCAGCTTATCACCCGCAGACAGATGGTCAGACTGAAAGAACCAATCAAATTCTTGAAGATATGTTGAGAGCCTGTGCGTTACAAGATCAGTCCGGATGGGATAAGCGATTGCCCTATGCAGAGTTTTCCTATAACAACGGTTACCAGGCCAGTTTGAAGATGTCACCATTTCAAGCGCTCTATGGAAGGAGTTGCAGAACTCCGTTGCAATGGGATCAGCCTGGAGAGAAGCAAGTGTTTGGGCCAGACATTTTGCTTGAAGCCGAAGAGAACATCAAGATGGTCCGAGAGAATCTGAAGATAGCGCAATCAAGGCAGCGAAGCTATGCAGACACAAGAAGAAGAGAGCTGAGTTTTGAAGTCGGAGACTTTGTCTATCTGAAGGTGTCACCGATCAGAGGAGTCAGAAGGTTCGGAATCAAAGGCAAGCTAGCACCCCGCTACATTGGTCCGTACCAGATCCTCTCAAAGCGTGGAGAAGTGGCCTATCAGCTCAGTCTGCCAGAGAATTTGTCAGCTGTGCATGATGTCTTTCATGTGTCTCAGTTGAAGAAGTGCTTGCGTGTGCCAGAAGAGCAGTTGCCAGTGGAAGGTCTGGAAGTCCAGGAGGACTTGACCTATGTTGAGAAGCCAGCTCAGATCCTTGAGATTGCAGATAGAGTCACCCGAAGGAAGACCATCAGAAGGTGCAAAGTCAGATGGAGTCACCACTCTGAGGAAGAAGCAACCTGGGAGCGTGAAGATGATTTGATGGCCAAGTACCCAGAGCTCTTTGCTAGCCAGCCCTGAATCTCGAGGGCGAGATTCTTTTAAGGGGGATAGGTTTGTAACGCCCCGAATTTTGCAGTTGAATTTTTTTCTTTTCTTTGCTCGCCAAATTCGGGCGTTACCTTTTCTTTTTCTTTTCTTTCCCCTCGCTAGACCTTGATCTTTTCCAAAGCTAGCGGGATTCGGTTTGGAATTCCCGTGTAAGAAAAACTCTAAAAATACTTTGTGTTGTTTGATGCACCATGCCGAACCTTGCATTTTTTTGATTGTTTGAAAGTGCAAATGCATTCATCTAGAAAGATCGGATTTCGAAAACAGGGAAATAATCTTTTCTTTTTCTTTCTCTCTCTTTCTCTCTCCTCTTTTTCTCTCTCTCCCGCGCCGTGGGCCGCTTCTGGCCGGCCCAGCCGCCCCTGGCGCCCCCTCTTGGGCCTTGGCAAGGCCCAGCCGCCCCCCCCTCTCCCTTTTTCCCCAAACCCTCTCCCTCTCCCTCTCATTTTCCCTCTCTCTCTCCCTAGCGCCGCCCCTACCCCTGCCCTAAGCCACCGCCGCCCCCTGCCTAACCGCCGCCCTCGGCCGCCCCTGCCGCCGGCCGCCCCTCGCCGTCGCTCCCCGACGCCGGTGAGCCCCCCCCCCTCCTCTCTCCTCTCTCTCCCTCTCCCCTCTCCCCTCCCCTTTCCCCCAGCCCGCCGGCCGCGCCTGGCCCTGGCCGCGCTCCCCGGCCGCCTGGCCGCGCCCTGGCCGGCCCCGGCCGCGCCCCGGCCAGCCCCCAGCCCGCCCCAGCCGCGCCCCGGCCGGCCGCTGGCCGCGCCTGGCCCTTGGCCGCGCCCCCTGCGCAGGGCCGGTTCAACCGCCCCGGGCCGGCTCAGCCGCCCAGCCGCCCCAGCTCGGCTGCCCGCGCCCGCGCCCCGCCCAGCTCGGCCGCCCAGCCCAGGGCCGGTTCAACCGCCCTAGGGCCGGTTCAACCGCCCCCCCCCCTCTGTTTTTTTTTATTTTTTTATTTTATTTTATTTACTTTCTGTAATCATAGTTATTTTATTTTAGGTAGGCTAATCTTTGTTCATGCTATGGAAAATAGGAAGTTTAATTTAAAATTCTGTTATGCTGTTGATTCACGTAGTTAATTGTTTATCCCGTGCAATGTTGATCAACTAAAAATGATTAGGTTTCCATTAGTATATATATAACAGAATTCTTTTGTTAAGAACCAATTGTAACTGATCATTAGTGCATAAACTTTAACCCCCTGCGAGATCTTTCCCGTTTCTTTCTAACCATAACAAATGCGATGTCAAATGTCATACTTGATGCATATTCGTTTTACCTGTTCCCTTGTATGGTGTACTGTTCTTTTGTATTAAATATGTGGATGTATGTATGTTTGCGCTCGCATAGAGAACGATCCGGTCGAAGAGCCCGAGGAATTCGCAGGAGAAGCCCCTGAGCAGCAGTCGGTTGGTGGAGGCAAGTGTCCTTTGACCTATCTCTGTCCTATTCATTCTTTAATTCACCCCCCCCCGCATTACACATTTATACTTAAGGATTGACTAGCTTTTGTTATTCATGTCCTTGTTTACCTATTTGGGTCGGATTATTACTGCTTAGTTTGATGCTATTGCCCAACTCTAATCAATGAACATGATGTGATTATCTATGATACGCTGTTTTCCCCTTCTTATTTATGATCATACTTGTGGCATTTAAGGGGACTCGAGCGGTTTCTCGAGTGCCTCTCCGTAAGGACCTGTTCAATGGATGACCGCCCGGGAAAACAGTGCAACCATGAGGGTGGAATGGGACGCCCTTAGCTGAATAATTAGAGGAACCGGGGTGTAGTTCGCTTAGCCGTTGTGCCGTCAATGGGGCTCGGTGTATGCGGCTCGCTCTGCCAAGGTTGATTTGTCCCTTGGGGAGGAGTGCGGTACATTTAGGAAACCTAACGGGTGGCTACAGCCCCGGGGAATCTTTGTAAAGGCTTCGTAGTGAATCCCTAGCCATTCACCTTGGGAGTGAATAAGGGTCTTGCAAGCCCGGGCTAGAAAGGGAATCACGGCTTGTGGGTAAAGTGCGCAACCTCTGCAGAGTGTTATGAAACTGATATATCAGCCGTGCTCGCGGTTATGAGCGGCCAAGGGAGCTCCAGAGATTAGTGATACTTGATCAGAGATACTTTGGTACAGGTGGCAATGAGATTGATGGTTCTGATTATGATTATGGTGTTGGTAAGTGGTATTCTTTCCGTTTGGAAAGGATACTTTGGGCTAATAACTTGGGTTAATGTTAAAACCTGGCTTTCTACTAGTAAGTAATAACCTGACCAACTAAAAGCAACTGCTCGACTTATCCCCACATAAAGCTAGTCCACTACAGCCAAACAGGATACTTGCTGAGTATGTTGATGTGTACTCACCCTTGCTCTACACACCAAACCCCCCCCCAGGTTGTCAGCATTGCAACCACTGCTCAGGAGAAGATGAAGCTGTGGAAGGAGACTTCCAGGAGTTCCAAGACTATGACGAGTTCTAGGCATGGGTTAGCGGCAACCCCCAGTCGGCTGCCTGTGAAGGCCGCGTTATCTACGTTTCTTTTCCGCACTTTGATTTATTGTAAGAACTATATGGACGTCTCAGACGTATGATGTAATCGACTATTATTTCCCCTTTTAATACTATTTGAGCACTGTGTGATGATGTCCATGTTATGTAACTGCTGTGTACGTGAATAACTGATCCTGGCACGTACATGGTTCGCATTCGGTTTACCTTCTAAAAACCGGGTGTGACACCTTCGCTACGACTGTTTTTCAAAAGAGCCCCTGCACTTTTATACAATCAACCCGCCGTCCACCAGCAGGATGTCTGAGTCTAGGGAAAACTTCTGGTTTTGCCCCCGGGGTCCTCTGTAATTAGTGCTCGGTCCAGAGAACAATGAAAATGGATAATTAATTATAGAAATTGATTTTTAATACAAAGATAAATGCTAGAAACTTGTATAATTCATATTTAATTCATTTTAACTCCAAATTGAGTCATTCCAGTTGCAATAATCTTGTTTTAATATTGTCTATCAACTAGTAGCACTGTTTAGCCATGAAACTTGAATTAAAATTGTTCATTTGGATTAATCTATTTTAAGCACTAAATAATTTCGGAAATTCATAACTTAATAACCATAGCTCCGAATTTAGCGATTCTCGAACCCATGATCTCATAGAAGCGCGTAGAATATTCTTATTATGCAGTTTATTCTTATGTTTGGTGTAATGTTAATTTTGCCTATGCCATGTTTGTTTGTATTGCTACGACTAGCGTGAGGACACATGTCATCTGAAGAGCAAGTTGGTACCTGGAATCTCAAGTCCCAGGCAAGTTGTGCCCATGATCACTTCTTTTACCCAGTCATGTTCTGATTAATCATAATGATCTGCATAGGTTAATTTTGATGGGACCCAATAAGTTACCCCAGTTTGACTATCTTTATACCTTGATTACCACTACGCTTTTTGGGTAGTACCTGCTATTGCTTTATGTGGTCATGAGTATGGAGATACATTTTATTCATGATTATACTTTTATTATCAGTTGTTATTTACTATTCATGATAAGATCATTATGTTAATTGGAACATGGAGAACCACCCGGGAAAACAGTGCTACCACAAGGGTTTAATGGGACGCCCTTGGCTGATTATTTAGGAAAGCTAGTGGATGACTACCTTACCCGAAAGGGGCAAGGGCAGTAGGGGAGTGGTCAGTGTAGGGAGCCCTTGGGATGATTTTGCTGCTATGGCGGTCATGCGAGGGATTCCTGCATTGGAGCTTCCTATAAACTGTAGCGGGTTTTCTGAAGCTAGTGGAACTTTGTAAAGGCCTCGTAGTGTTACCCTGCCTCGCCTCCTCGGTAGAGGTGTATGGGATTGGCCGTCTCTTGGCAGATGGGTAACATGACTTGTGGGTAAAGATGCGCAACCTCTGCAGAGTATAAAACTAGTATACTAGCCGTGCTCACGGTCATGAGCAACTCGGACACTCACATGATTAAATTATGGAACTAAATTCAATTTGTCATATGCATTGCATCGCAGGTGATGTTGTTACTTTTGCTCTATTACTTAATTGGGTTGGTATTTACTTATACTTAGTAATTGCTAATAAAATTTTGACCAACTCTAAAAGCAATGCTCAGCTTCAACCATCCTCTTTGGTAAGCCTTACACTTCACGTGAGCTCCCACCTTTAGCGAGTTCATGCACATTATTCCCCACAACTTGTTGAGCTATGAACGTATGTGAGCTCACTCTTGCTGTCTCACACCCCCCCCACAGGTCAAGAACAGGTACCGCAGGATGAGGCGCTTGTAGGATGTTGCGACGAGTTCATGAGAGGTCTAGGCCGTCGTCTCCCAGTCAACTTTGGGTTGCTGGACCGTTGTCTCCTTATAATGTAATTGTATAATTATTTTGTATAGAACTCCAATTATATAGTAATGATGTGACATTTGATCCTGTGCCATGATTCAACATATGTGTGAGACTTGGTCCCATCACACCTGGTGATTATGTTCATGCCCGGTTCTTGGTGCCCCGAAACCCGGGTGTGACAATGACGCACGAAATGATGACGACCTTCGATCGAAGTCTTCGACTGAGCACTTGATAAGCGATGCACAGGGACCTCGCTTATTTTTGTCTAAAGTCTGGGCTTCGGGGTTCGACGAGATCGAGCAGGGAAGAACGAGGTTCGACGGGCTCGACGACGATACAAGAGAGTGACGTATATAGAGCTGCACACGCGACGACGAATGACGATAACCGGCGGAATCGACGACGCGATGAGAATTAAGGCCAAGCGAGCCGAGGGAACGCGCTGGCGAGCAGAAAGCCGCGCGAGCACTGGACAGGGAAAACGACGATACTGTCGCGCACAGTGCGAAAACGAACGACACGTCGACGAGGATCTAAGATGTGCGACACACGACACGCAGTCAGCTTGTCATGCGACCGAGCGATGACGTCGAATAGATAGCTTCGTGCACGGCTAACAGATAGCTTGCACGCGCAAGGAGCAGGACGCAACGCAGGGGACTCGACGAACATCCACCGAAGCACACAGGGCCGGACGACTAAGAACAGCGCAGCGCGACAGCTAGAGCAACGACGAGACGAGCGCTCGTCCATGGAAAGTGAGGCGAGCAGGGACGCCAGGGAGCTGCTGAGCACTCGACCGACCACAACTAGGGAGAGCACCGCGGCGAGCCATGGACAGGGACTCGTGGCCGGCGAGCAAAGAGGAGTGAGGGCGAGCTAAGGGAAGGAGCTGGAGGAGGAGCTCTCGGCCAAGGGCGAGCAGCAGGAGGGCTGTCGAGCGCCATGGGAGTGGGCAGGGCGAGCTCGGCAAGCTACGCGTAGGGGACAGAAAAATAGGGCACGCGACGCAGGAGGAACCGAGCAGGAAGCTCCGTTCAGGAGGACGCTCGGCGAGCAAAATTCGCGCGCGCGGCGATGGGAGCTCCGACGAGCAAGTTGGGTGCGCAGTGAGCCAAGGGAGCGACCGAGCTGGGGCAAAGGAGCAGGCCACGCGGTGGATAAGAAAACTTCGAGCACGCACAGGAGCTCCACGGTGCAGCAAGTAGAAGCCAGGCGCCATGAGAACGAAGGAGCAGAGCAGGGGCTTCAAGACGCCATGTTCACGGCTGGAAGGAGGAGAGCGCGGCAGGGGATGAAGAAGAAGCTCTTGGAAGATTAAGTCGGCAAACAACAAAAAAAATCCCAACAGCGGTGCGTGCAGGAGATAGCGCTGGAAAGAGGATAAGGAAGCACAGATGAACAGCGGTGGGAGGATAGAGTGAAGACGGCTGGGAGATTTTTTTTCAAACAGTTAACGCACGGAAGAAATCTAGAGAGCTCTTGCAGATAAGAAATAGCAGGGCAGGATGGGGGAAAGGAGAAAGAAAATTCAGTTTTTTGCTCAATTCAACAATTTTTAACCACAGGAGTACACGTAAGAGTGAATTTTAGAATCGGGATCCAAACGAGATGTAAACGAGAGAAACTAAAAGGAGATCGGACTCGATATTTTCTTGAATGATGGAATAAGAAACTGACTCAGCTAACAAATAATCTAAGTTCAGCTAGTTTGGTTCGGTTTATTTTAACGGGGTTTAAATTGGTTGAGACCAGATAAAATCATCTTCTGTCAATCTAATTGCTTGATCTCACTGCCTTGGTAATTTACTAGAACCCAAACCTCAGTTATAATTCCTCGACATGACTTCTCAGATAATGCGCGTGGCCTAGGTTATATAAAAAATCGTGTATTCTCAAATTCACATTCGCTTAATTGATTAATTCTATAGAGGAATAAAACTCGATAACTCACAGAATAACTAGATTCCGAATCTCAGGGAACATTTAGATTAGTCCAAATAGACATAGATGGAGACAGATACGATATCAAAATCGTTATAGGCAAAAATAATTAGGACTTAGTGACCTTCATATTCACCGACATCTCATGCTTAAATCCATACTCGTTGTTAAATATATAGTAACACCTGGGGTGTTACAACCCTCCCCCTTAAAAGAATTTCGTCCCAAGATTCGGAGCGAAAGACTTCTAAGTGTAGAGAATCATGTAACCCACGTCCATATCAGCGGTAATCATAAGGCAGTACCAAGCAAAGGCGAGTGTCTCAGGATATTGTTTCTCTAGTGGACATAACATGTATAGCCTTAAACTAATTTAGAGATGTCCATCAGTAGAGACGATGTCTGCCAGAGGAACACATAAGGTTCCATGTGTGCAGTTTGCTTTTTCTGATGACACTGTACTATCTGAGTCTGTGGGGCGACCGGTAGAGATGCTAGTTTACCCAAACAGAATCAGATGCACCATCTTGGGTAAAACACATAAAAGTAGGTTTACCCACAAGTGGTCACGATAAATTCATGGTACACGAGACGGATGTAGATGTCGAATACTGTCGCGGTTAACATGTGGTTAACCCGAGAATTCAAGTCCACAAAAGATGGTATAGATTTGAGAAAGTCACCCGCGAAGGGATCTATAGATACAGACTTTATAACCAGTCCATTTTATCCGGCACTAAGCATGACTCGACCCAATCACTCATGCTGGAAAAGCACATGTGCGGCGATCGAGACACGACTAGAGCGATGATTAGGTGGTTACTAGTCGAATTAACTTGGTTTTTGTAAGTACTTTCTCAAGATGGTTTGTGCCAAAGTGAGTTTAGATAACTTGACAATCGATCTCTAAACTCAACCTTTGTTCATTGGGCAGTTACAAGTTAGTCAAAACCAACTTATTGAACTACTTTTGACATTGGACATGTCCTCTCAGTATCACCGGTAAGCCAACGGTCGAGAGTTCACTCTGGTTAACAGTTGATCGTGCATTTGGGTAGAAATCCATTTGGTCAGGTTGTTCATTCGTTTCCGCATGCGAGATGAACTAACTTGGTTTGGGAATATATGGGTTAAATAAGAGAGCGAATGAACAAACTCCTGCATCTCAGCAGCAGGGGAAAGTCAATCTCCAATTTGAGAGCTAATTAGTTGTTTTCCAACACTGACAAGCTCCAAGGCATCACCTTTACACTAAGGATGTAAAGGGAACTTGTATGAGTAGTCACTACCAAGATCAAAAGAAATAAGACCACACCTGAAAATGGTATGCCCTTTTGATCCAACCGAGATGACAGATGTTGCTTGATCACTCGACAAGCAACACCGAAATCGTTTCAAGGAAGAGATCTATGGAAGATAATATATTAGTGTAGTTCCACAATGGATCATGACTAGAGACCTCGATACCAGCATGCGCCAAGCAGCATAACCTTGTGTGTACATTCACAAGGGGCTCTCAGTTTCGCTGCGGCACCATAAGTCGTTAATCGTGACACCATTACCGAACTAGCACTAATAAAGAATCTCACGTAGCAAAAACAGATTGTGCTAAGATAACACATTGATATAGTCTCATGATGGATTACAACTACTAACCACGATACCAGCGCGTGCCGAGAAGCACAACCATGTGTATGCATCCACTGGAGGCCCTTGGTTTCGTCGTGGCACCATCAGTTTTAATCACAACACCATTATCAGACGTAACCAATAAAAAATCTCGCACGGCACAAATAGACTGAGTCTGGATGACAATATTCAAAAGAGACTCCACCTGTAAGAATGGTTACAAGTAGAGAGCCAAATAGATTATGGCCCGATGAAATGAATACGACATGGCCATAACCTAAATTTGTATGTGTTTGGTCATAGAGGGATAATGGTAAATTCAAATTTGGTCATGGTTCACTAAATAAGAACATGGCCTAGTTTTTGGGGTTTAGGCAAACAAGTCACTAACCTTCTATCAGCACATCAAGTACTAGAGCAAACACCATATAGGACCTTAACAGGTACCCTAAGAATGGAGGACGGCTATCTCATTGGGGTTCATAACACCACATTATATCACATTATTTACAATCACTGGTTACTGGAATAAAGATGAGAGAAGCATTTTGGGTGTATCGGTGACAAACATAATGCAACAATCAGGATGCATGCTCGTCTTATGCGTCCTCACTAATTTTGCCAACATAATGTGGCAGTAACGTTCTATCTCGGTGGCATACTTACGACTCTCACGGTATTTTGCTAGTCGTCAACTACACATATGTTTTCGAGGTTAGTGTACCTGCAGAAAATTTCCATCACAGCCCATTACCCAATGATGCAATTCAAACATGACAGTTTATCACAGTTTATACTCCATATATTGCTATATGGAGGCCAACTCATCATTAAGCGCCGAGCCACGCATAGGCGCTGTTACCACACTTTAACCATAGGGCAACTCATTATGGTAACTCACCTTCTTACCTGAGCGTAGGTGCGTCGTTACAAGTACATTACACTTCTCAGTATTCCCATGTCTGCATACCCATACACATCCATGGGATACTGAATTCCTAGAAAAGTAAATACTCCATATCGCAGCCTTCATATATACATATGTGGAACATGTATATAATCAAGCGCAACAATTAAACACTCACCTAGACCGACGTTTGTTCGGTCATTCTCTCACAACTCACCTTACCTTGAGCGTCGATCCATTCAAAACTGAATGGCCTCAAAAATAACAATACACATGTATGCAATACCCCCGGTTGTGGGTTAGTGGTTTTCAACTAAGCCACCTGATAGTCCTTAACTTAGGGCTTAACAGAGGAGGTCGCTAGCATTATAGTTTTTTTCAAAAACTGTTTTTCAAAGCCAAACAATGTGTTTAGTTGAAAATAGGTTTTTCAAAGCCAAAACTTTTGTTTTGAAAATACGTATGTGATAGTATATACTTAATCTAGCTCCGATACCAGCCTGTGGCAGAACCTCCAAGTTATTGGGCCCACATGCACCTGTCCTTGTCCCAAAGACCTCAGACAGCTATGCATGTGCACCAGATAACTTAACAGGATCTGTCCGATTGCCCCAAGGACATCGGATAAACCACTTTCAATCAGAACCGCGGGATTAAGTAACACAAATCACACACATCAACATTTTTGCAGCGGAAATCTTATTACCAAATTTTATAGCTTACAAAAATTTTACATTATTTTATCAGAGTGATTACAAAAATATAAGTTGAAATATATGCTAGCTCAAGTGACCATCCTCAATAAGAAGTATAGAAGGAGTACTTAAACTTATAAGAAGGCCGAGCCCATCGGCACTTAACACCATCACAACAGCACAAGGTTAGAACCTGAAAAACAACAGGGAATATAACCCTGAGTATGGAATTACTCAGCAAGACTTACCCAACTAAAGGAAAGACTCTCAAGGGTATGCTGGCTTAAGGGAGTCAAGGTAAGGCTTATCAATAATCAATGACTCTGTTTGCAGAAATGCTTACTAAAGTGGATCCTTAAAAATCCAATTTTAATTTGTCAGGTTAAGTAAGATTACCTGCAAGTAGAGTTCTTTCTACCCTAGTTCAAACACTTGACCTGCACTAGCCAATTTCTTAACAACCCTTAATCTTTACTGGAGTTCTACGTATAAGTCAGTGACCAAGTCTCCATAACCGCGGAGGTACGGCGATCCGAACCGATTATACTCAGCTGAGGATCTCCAATCACACGACATATGTAGCACTTAACCCTTGCATATGTCAACCCGCCACCGGGGTTCTTAAGACTAGATCAGGTTCACGCCAACCGAGAGCACAGATACACCACCGTCCAGCCTCTTGCCATGGAGGGTACACGCTACTCTCGCCATCTCTCCACTCCCATTGTGTGGTATCTTATTCTGGCTTAGTCTGCCCGAGGCAAAGCTTACCCATGACGAGGCATGTGACCAGTTAAAGGGTCCTCGGTCAGCAGGCCTACATCGACACGGTCCTTAATCGACTCAGACAGAGACACTACACCGAGACTCCTTTCTCGTGCAAGTCACCCGCCCGGTCTCAGCTTAATCATTTCAAACCCAAAGTTTGGTACCTGGCAGAGGTACATCTTTTCCGTTGTTGAACCCATCACGGTCATGATGAATCCACCATCAAGTTTTATTTTCAAAAACATCCCACCCACTTTTGCCTCATCGTCTTTTGTAAAAACAAAACATTTTGTTTTTTTAAAGCAAGGCTAAGCATCAAAAATCTTTTGAAAAACGGTGATCAAGGAAAGTAATCAAATTCAAGGAAGGTAATGCAGGAATTGTTTTAGCAATCAACTCCTATCACCTAATGCATCAAGCAAGTGAAAAAGGTTTTTAAAACACAAGGAGGTGGCAAATGCACCAGGGCTTGCCTGAGTAACACTAGGTTAGTGTTGTTAAGTGGCGACCACTTCGCGACCATCCCTTGTTCTGATCTTGTTTCGTCTATCCATCTTCAGATTAGTTCATCAGCTTCATCCTGCGGATTAGCCCGCGCTTGGGGTCGACTTGGGTTGTTTTCCGCATTGCACGATTAATTAACGTACCTGAATGAAATGCACTATGCACATGAATGCATATAGACAGGAATATTACAAACCTTAATAGTGCTACGCGATAGCGAATTTAAAAATTAGCAGCGAGGCGTTGTACAATTTTATACGGAAACACTAGTTATTAATATACGACTACACGCAATAATTACGCTTCTCGAACCTAACGCAAACATAACGAACAACAAACTATACACATGAAATACAATTAGCCTAATCACAACTTATCAGTTAATTAATTAATTCCTAAACTAATCCCTTGCTTTATAAATTATATTATATATTTATAAGTGATTAAAATATTTCATCAACACACATGCCTACTAAAATTCTACTCGGTACACTAATTCAAGTAATTGACCGGAATAGCGAAATAACTCGCCATAACTGAATCTGGCTCGATAATCGCAAGAACCGCGAAGTCGACGAGAGTTTCATGACCCACACAATATCGAGCACCTAGTGAGCATCGCACTAGCACATTAATTTATTCATCGATCGAACTATTCTGAATAATTTATCAGCTTACTGTTTCCACAGTTGACACGAATCCATGAGATCGGTAGCGATTTTCCGATCCAGGCAATTTTGTAACATTCCAAAATCGTATCTTGGTGAGTTAAATTCCCTAAAGATTTAAAATCTCAAGCGTATTATAACAAGTTATGAATTGAGACTTTCTTTCCTAAAATTTAATAAATAGTAAATATAAAATGTTGGCTATATAAAAACTATAATAAATAGGATAGTGAGTTATTCTATATAAATTACTCCTATGGAGTATATATAACAATGTGAACTCCATGCTTATTAAATTTCATACATACAAATACTTATTTGAACAAAGTAAATAAGGAGTAAATAAATGTGAAATAATCATTTCATATTGGTGTTTGTGCATTCAAATAGGGTCTGGATTTCAAAACCTCACTTGAAATTGAATTTGAAATCTGAAAATAGGAAAGAAGATAAGAAAATAAATGAAAAAAATAAAAGGGAAGATTCACTTGCGTTGCAGCCCACCCCCACATTCCTCCCAGCCAGCCCACATCCCTATTTTGTATTATTTTATTCACCTTGTCGCGGATGACATCACACCTTACATCATCATGCAAGCCAAATTCTATCTCCATCGTATCTGGGAGTCTGCTCCCCGGCATTCGTAACAAACACCGTGATTTGGAATGACCAAGCGCTGCGTCCGTTCCGTATTTCAGGGTGATACACCGGGCGATTTTCCCGTGTGGACTCCACCCATGATGCATAAAAGCCAAGCCTGAGTCCCAGCTCCGCTTCTCCCACTCCCAGGCCAGCCACCTCGACTCGCATCCGCGTCTACTCTGCGTGCTATCCTGTCGCAGCCTCAGCTGTACGCCGGCGATGAATTTCGCCTGCGTCTGGACTTTGGTGTTGACACACGGCGAAAACTGGTCGGCCGGGCCGTGGTGAGTCCGCCAACTGGGCCGGCTCATCCCCATCGTTGACTGTCGCACCTGCGCCTGCTGTCATGGGAGACCGAGGGGAGAGAAGGGAGTTGCCCCCGCCACAGATGAGGCTAGCCAGAGAATCCTCCTGCTGCACGCCGAAGCGGAACAGCGCCTGGCACCACCGTGACCTTGGGTAAGAAATATCTTCCTGCCTCCGTGATTCACGCTAGATACTTAGACGCTAGGTGCCGGGCGGGTTATCTCTGGTGGGGCATGGCCACGGCGCACCAGTGCTCTGGTTCTTGTCGCGTTGGGGAAGACGGCTTGGTAGCCGGAGATTTGAAGACCAGCGGTCGAGATCGGATAAGCATGCTGTTTGTGGGAACCATAATCTGGGCTGTTGGATTGGGATCCAACGGTGGGGGATAGATCGCGCGTTAATACAACCCCGTCCATGGATCTCGGATCCTACGGACCTGATGACATACCGTTTCACGGGGTGGCCGGTAGAATCAGGGTCGTTGGCCTCTAATCCAACGGATCTCGTTTGACCATACCCTTTCGACCACACATTTTGCAAAAGAGCCCCTATACTTTCCTAAAAACAACCCGCAGTCTAGCCTTACTGTGCACTGAGACTTAGGACTTTTATGAGTTAGACCCCTGGGCTTCTTTGGTTTAGCGCGCGCAGATCAGGAATTGGATAATTAAAGAAAAGGAATATAAACTGATTTTTAATGCAATAGTAATTACTAGAACTTGTATAATTCATAGAAAATTCATATAGAGTCTAAATTGGTCCATTCCAGCTCCTATAATTTTGTAACATTATTGTTTATCAATTAGTGCCACTGTTTTGACATAAAACATATATTAAATTGGATCACCTAATTAATCTTGTACAAAACATATGGAATCTTCAAAAAATCATAACTCCTGCGTCTTAATTCCGAATTTACTCATTCCAGTCGCGTTAGTCTCGTATAAATATTTACTACGCAGTAACAACATTTATTATACCATGTCTCACTATTTTATAATTAGACCTGTATTTAACTGAGGTTGGTTAGTCTGGTTAAACTACTTATCATTATAATCTACTAGAATATGATCTATGGTCAATTCATAACTTAGATTAAAGTGGAGATAATTATTTATAGAATAACCTCTCAAATGATTTATATTAACCAATTTATAATATAGTTTAATATTTTAACCACACAGATCTTTTATAAAATCATAACCCCTTAATTGTGACTCCGATCTTAGCGGTTCTCGATCCCACGATCTCGTTATGACGCGTAGAATATTCTTACGCAGATTGTTCTTATGTTTGGTGTGATGTTAATTTTGCCTATACATGTTTGTCTGTATGGCTACGACTAGCAGTGAGGTCATGAGAATCTGAAGAGCAAGTTGGTACCTGGAATCTCAAGTCCCAGGCAAGTTGTGCCCTTGATCACTTCTTTTTACCCACTCATGTTCTAATTAATCATAATGATCTGCATAGGTTAATTTTGATGGGACCCAATAGGTTACCCCAGTTTGACTATCTTTATACCTTGATTACCACTGAACTTTTTGGGTAGTACCTGCTATTGCTTTATGTGGTTGTGGGTATGAAGGTTACACTATTCATGATTATACTTTTGTTATCAGTTGTTATTTATTGTTCATGTTAAGATCATTATGTTAATTGGAACATGGAGCGACCACCCGGGAAAACAGTGCTACCACAAGGGTTTAATGGGACGCCCTTGGCCGATTAATTAGGAAAGCTAGTGGAAGACTACCTTACCCGAAAGGGGCAAGGGCAGTAGGGGAGTGGTCAGTGTAGGGAGGCCCTCGGGAGGATTTTGCTGCGATGGCGGTCCTGCAAGGGATTCCTGCATTGGAGCTTCCTATAAACTGTAGCGGGTTTTCTGAAGCTAGTGGAACTTTGTAAAGGCCTCGTAGTGTTACCCTGCCTCGCCTCCTCGGTAGAGGTGTATGGGATTTGTCGTCTCTTGGCAGATGGGTAACACGACTTGTGGGTAAAGATGCGCAACCTCTGCAGAGTGTAAAACTGGTATACTAGCCGTGCTCACGGTCATGAGCAGCTCGGACCCTCACATGATTAAATTATGGAACTAAATTCAATTTGTCATATGCATTGCATCGCAGGTGAGGTTGTTACTTTTGTTCTACTATTTAATTGGGTTGGTATTTACTTATACTTAGTAACTGCTAATAAAATTTTGACCAACTTTAAAAGCAATGCTTAGCTCTAACCATCTCCTTTGGTAAGCCTTACACTTCACGTGAGCTCCCACCTTTGGCGAGTTCATACACATTATTCCCCACAACTTGTTGAGCTATGAACGTATGTGAGCTCACTCTTGCTGTCTCACACCCCCACACACAGGTCAAGAACAGGTACCACAGGATGAGGCGCTTGGAGGAGGCTGTGACGAGTTCGCGAGAGGTCTAGGCCGTCGTCTCCCAGTCAACTTTGGGTTGCTGGACCGTTGTCTCCTTATAATGTATTTATTTATTTTGTACAAAATTCCTGTTATGTAGTAAAGATGTGACATTCGATCCTGTGCCATGAATCATCATATGTGTGAGACTTGGTCCCAGCACACCTGGTGATTATGTTCGCGCCCGGGTCTTGGTGCCCCGAAATCCGGGTGTGACAGAAGTGGTATCAGAGCAATGTTGACTGTAGGACGAAACCTAGATAGAACTGGACAACCATTATCTACTTACCTCTGCTACTCTGATTCTTTCTAAACTCTTCTTAATCTTTTCTCATCTATTTCTGCTTTACTCTGATTATCCTTACCTTTTCTTTCTAAAGACAAATGTGGATTTCACACTTTGAAATCATGTACCTAAAGTGACTTTTAGGAATAGGAGACCTATTCTTAGTAACAAAAAACAAAACTATTTTATAGGTATCTATACGCTTGAGTGTTTGTTCTTATGATATTTATCTGATTTGGATCTTTGATTGAGTGTGATTAGTGGTGGAGTAATGTCCACAATTGCATCTGCATATACATATAGACATAAAAATCTATATATTCATAAGATAACTTGATAACCTAGATTATCCTCCATTAAAGTATATCTATTTTAAACAGATCCATCTTATCTTAAAAGATTCTATCTTGTCCCAATAGATTTATCTTGTCCTGATAAACATACTTACCCCATCCTGACCATTATCTAATCGAAGTTAATTAGATCCAAGTCGGTCTAAGTCAAACCGATCTAATTTAGATCCCATTAAATCCCATTAAACATAGTGTGATCTAATCTAATGTGACCTAACAGATCAATCTAATCTAACCTAGTTCAATCAGATCTAATCTGAATATACATAATCTCATCTAATCTAATATGATCTAATCCTATGTTAGTTAACGTTGATGGAATGGGTTAGACTCTACCCCTATAAAACATGTTTTAACTTAATTAACTCTGCACTAAATTAGTACCATAGACCAACTTGACCATATACCACTATTTGACCTACATGCATAATCCGTATAGATCAACATAAATTAAAAACACCCAAGATTTTGAACTATCTCATAAAACCTATCCTACCCACATCTATCTACTTGTCCATAAACTCAGATGATAACTCCAAGATTAAAGACCGAAGATGATCAACCTCATCAAGGAAGGATAAGCACCAACTCAAGTCTTCAAAGACCAAGCTGGATCATCAGATGAGTCAAGACCCACTATGCATGATGGAGACTTTCCTTGACAAAATCTTTCTTTCTTATACCTGTCTTGATGTTTCTTACCCCAACTTTCTTACTAATAGCTAAAACATGGTTATAAGGTACCCATGCTATCCTAGTCACCTAATAGTTAGTCTTAAAAAAACACTTTATGCTTTGGTACCAGTTGGAAACTAGAAGCGAAATACAAACAAAACCTTTTATATCCCTTTTCTTAGTAATCTCGGGGACGAGATTATTTTTATGGGGGGTAGAATTTGTAACATTCCAAAATCGTATCTTGGTGAGTTAAATTCCCTAAAGATTTAAAATCTCAAGCGTATTATAACAAGTTATGAATTGAGACTTTCTTTCCTAAAATTTAATAAATAGTAAATATAAAATGTTGGCTATATAAAAACTATAATAAATAGGATAGTGAGTTATTCTATATAAATTACTCCTATGGGGTATATATAACAATGTGAACTCCATGCTTATTAAATTTCATACATACAAATACTTATTTGAACAAAGTAAATAAGGAGTAAATAAATGTGAAATAATCATTTCATATTGGTGTTTGTGCATTCAAATAGGGTCTGGATTTCAAAACCTCACTTGAAATTGAATTTGAAATCTGAAAATAGGAAAGAAGATAAGAAAATAAATGAAAAAAATAAAAAGGGAAGATTCACTTGCGTTGCAGCCCACCCCCACATTCCTCCCAGCCAGCCCACATCCCTATTTTGTATTATTTTATTCACCTTGTCGCGGATGACATCACACCTTACATCATCATGCAAGCCAAATTCTATCTCCATCGTATCTGGGAGTCTGCTCCCCGGCATTCGTAACAAACACCGTGATTTGGAATGACCAAGCGCTGCGTCCGTTCCGTATTTCAGGGTGATACACCGGGCGATTTTCCCGCGTGGACTCCACCCATGATGCATAAAAGCCAAGCCTGAGTCCCAGCTCCGCTTCTCCCACTCCCAGGCCAGCCACCTCGACTCGCATCCGCGTCTACTCTGCGTGCTATCCCGTCGCAGCCTCAGCTGTACGCCGGCGATGAATTTCGCCTGCGTCTGGACTTTGGTGTTGACACACGGCGAAAACTGGTCGGCCGGGCCGTGGTGAGTCTGCCAACTGGGCCGGCTCATCCCCATCGTTGACTGTCGCACCTGCGCCTGCTGTCATGGGAGACCGAGGGGAGAGAAGGGAGTTGCCCCCGCCACAGATGAGGCTAGCCAGAGAATCCTCCTGCTGCGCGCCGAAGCGGAACAGCGCCTGGCACCACCGTGACCTTGGGTAAGAAATATCTTCCTGCCTCCGTGATTCACGCTAGATACTTAGACGCTAGGTGCCGGGCGGGTTATCTCTGGTGGGGCATGGCCACGGCGCACCAGTGCTCTGGTTCTTGTCGCGTTGGGGAAGACGGCTTGGTAGCCGGAGATTTGAAGACCAGCGGTCGAGATCGGATAAGCATGCTGTTTGTGGGAACCATAATCTGGGCTGTTGGATTGGGATCCAACGGTGGGGGATAGATCGCGCGTTAATACAACCCCGTCCATGGATCTCGGATCCTACGGACCTGATGACATACCGTTTCACGGGGTGGCCGGTAGAATCAGGGTCGT
The DNA here is from genome assembly GCA_029449295.1 of Zea luxurians. Classification (NCBI taxonomy): domain Eukaryota; kingdom Viridiplantae; phylum Streptophyta; class Magnoliopsida; order Poales; family Poaceae; genus Zea; species Zea luxurians. The sequence continues at coordinate 102,350,510 of JAOPSE010000011.1, forward strand.
TGGCCTCTAATCCAACGGATCTCGTTTGACCATACCCTTTCGACCACACATTTTGCAAAAGAGCCCCTATACTTTCCTAAAAACAACCCGCAGTCTAGCCTTACTGTGCACTGAGACTTAGGACTTTTATGAGTTAGACCCCTGGGCTTCTTTGGTTTAGCGCGCGCAGATCAGGAATTGGATAATTAAAGAAAAGGAATATAAACTGATTTTTAATGCAATAGTAATTACTAGAACTTGTATAATTCATAGAAAATTCATATAGAGTCTAAATTGGTCCATTCCAGCTCCTATAATTTTGTAACATTATTGTTTATCAATTAGTGCCACTGTTTTGACATAAAACATATATTAAATTGGATCACCTAATTAATCTTGTACAAAACATATGGAATCTTCAAAAAATCATAACTCCTGCGTCTTAATTCCGAATTTACTCGTTCCAGTCGCGTTAGTCTCGTATAAATATTTACTATGCAGTAACAACATTTATTATACCATGTCTCACTATTTTATAATTAGACCTGTATTTAACTGAGGTTGGTTAGTCTGGTTAAACTACTTATCATTATAATCTACTAGAATATGATCTATGGTCAATTCATAACTTAGATTAAAGTGGAGATAATTATTTATAGAATAACCTCTCAAATGATTTATATTAACCAATTTATAATATAGTTTAATATTTTAACCACACAGATCTTTTATAAAATCATAACCCCTTAATTGTGACTCCGATCTTAGCGGTTCTCGATCCCACGATCTCGTTATGACGCGTAGAATATTCTTACGCAGATTGTTCTTATGTTTGGTGTGATGTTAATTTTGCCTATACATGTTTGTCTGTATGGCTACGACTAGCAGTGAGGTCATGAGAATCTGAAGAGCAAGTTGGTACCTGGAATCTCAAGTCCCAGGCAAGTTGTGCCCTTGATCACTTCTTTTTACCCACTCATGTTCTAATTAATCATAATGATCTGCATAGGTTAATTTTGATGGGACCCAATAGGTTACCCCAGTTTGACTATCTTTATACCTTGATTACCACTGAACTTTTTGGGTAGTACCTGCTATTGCTTTATGTGGTTGTGGGTATGAAGGTTACACTATTCATGATTATACTTTTGTTATCAGTTGTTATTTATTGTTCATGTTAAGATCATTATGTTAATTGGAACATGGAGCGACCACCCAGGAAAACAGTGCTACCACAAGGGTTTAATGGGACGCCCTTGGCCGATTAATTAGGAAAGCTAGTGGAAGACTACCTTACCCGAAAGGGGCAAGGGCAGTAGGGGAGTGGTCAGTGTAGGGAGGCCCTCGGGAGGATTTTGCTGCGATGGCGGTCCTGCAAGGGATTCCTGCATTGGAGCTTCCTATAAACTGTAGCGGGTTTTCTGAAGCTAGTGGAACTTTGTAAAGGCCTCGTAGTGTTACCCTGCCTCGCCTCCTCGGTAGAGGTGTATGGGATTTGTCGTCTCTTGGCAGATGGGTAACACGACTTGTGGGTAAAGATGCGCAACCTCTGCAGAGTGTAAAACTGGTATACTAGCCGTGCTCACGGTCATGAGCAGCTCGGACCCTCACATGATTAAATTATGGAACTAAATTCAATTTGTCATATGCATTGCATCGCAGGTGAGGTTGTTACTTTTGTTCTACTATTTAATTGGGTTGGTATTTACTTATACTTAGTAACTGCTAATAAAATTTTGACCAACTTTAAAAGCAATGCTCAGCTCTAACCATCTCCTTTGGTAAGCCTTACACTTCACGTGAGCTCCCACCTTTGGCGAGTTCATACACATTATTCCCCACAACTTGTTGAGCTATGAACGTATGTGAGCTCACTCTTGCTGTCTCACACCCCCACACACAGGTCAAGAACAGGTACCACAGGATGAGGCGCTTAGAGGAGGCTGTGACGAGTTCGCGAGAGGTCTAGGCCGTCGTCTCCCAGTCAACTTTGGGTTGCTGGACCGTTGTCTCCTTATAATGTATTTATTTATTTTGTACAAAATTCCTGTTATGTAGTAAAGATGTGACATTCGATCCTGTGCCATGAATCATCATATGTGTGAGACTTGGTCCCAGCACACCTGGTGATTATGTTCGCGCCCGGGTCTTGGTGCCCCGAAATCCGGGTGTGACAATTTGTCGAGCGCATGGCAGGTGCCACACGAACTTCACGCCGCTAGCTTCGTCTTCATCTGATTCTTGGGATTCCTTGATGACGCACGAAATGATGATGACCTTCGATCGAAGTCTTCGACCGAACACTTGATAAGCGATGCACAGGGACCTCGCTTATTTTTGTCTAAAGTCTGGGCTTCGGGGTTCAACGAGATCGAGCAAGGAAGAACGAGGTTCGACGGGCTCGACGATGATACAAGAGAGTGACGTATATAGAGCTACACACGCGACGACGAACGACGATAACTGACGGAATCGACGACGCGATGAGAATTAAGGCCAAGCGAGCTAAGGGGACGCGCTGGCGAGCAGAAAGCCGCGCGAGCACTGGACAGGGAAAACGACGATACTGTCACGCACAGTGCGAAAACGAATAACACGTCGACGAGGATCTAAGATGTGCGACACACGACACGCAGTTAGCTTGTCATGCGACCGAGCGATAATGATGAACAGATAGCTTCGCGCGCGGCTAACAGATAGCTTGCGCGCGCAAGGAACAGAACGTGACGCAGGGGACTCGACGAACATCCACCGAAGCACACAGGGCCGGACGACTAAGAACAGCGCAGCGTGACAGCTAGAGCAACGACGAGACGAGCGCTCGTCCATGGAAAGTGAGGCGAGCAGGGACGCCAGGGAGCTACTGAGCACTCGACCAACCACGGCTAGGGGGAGCACCACGGCGAGCCATGGATAGCGACTCGTGGCCGGTGAGCAAAGAGGAGCGAGGGCGAGCTAAGGGAAGGAGCTGCAGGAGGAGCGCTCGGCCAAGGGCGAGCAGCAGGAGGGCGGTCGAGCGCCATGGGAGTGGGTAGGGCGAGCTCGGCAAGCTGCGCGCAGGGGACAGAAAAAACAGGGCGCGCGACGCAGGAGGAACCGAGCAGGAAGCTCCCGTCCAGAAGGACGCTCGGTGAGCAAAATTCGCGCGCGCGGTGATGGGAGCTCCGACGAGCAGGTTGGGTGCGCAGCGAGCTAGGGGAGCGACCGAGCTGGGGCAAAGGAGCAGGCCACGCGGTGGATAAGAAAATTTCGAGCGCGCGCAGGAGCTCCACGGCGTAGCAAGCAGAAGCCGGGCGCCATGATAACGAAGGAGCAGAGCAAGGGCTTCAAGACGCCATGTTCACGGCTGGAAGGAGGAGAGCGCGGCAGGGGATGAAGAAGAAGCTCTTGGAAGATTAAGTCGGCAAACAACAAAAAAATCCCAGCAGCGGTGCGTGCAGGAGATAGCGCTGGAAAGAGGATAAGGGAGCACAGATGAACAGCGGTGGGAGGATAGAGTGAAGACGGCTGGGAGATTTTTTTTCAAACAGTTAACGCACGAAAGAAATCTAGAGAGCGCTTGCAGATAAGAAATAGCAGGGCAGGACGGTGGAAAGGAGAAAGAAAATTCAGTTTTTTGCTCAATTCAACAATTTTTAACCACAGGAGTACACGTAAGAGTGAATTTTAGAATCGGGATCCAAGCGAGATGTAAATGAGACAAACTAAAAGGAGATCAGACTCGATATTTTCTCGAATGATGGAATAAGAAACTGACTCAGCTAACAAATAATCTAAGTTCAGCTAGTTTGGTTCAGTTTATTTTAACGGGGTTTAAATTGGTTGAGACCAGATAAAATCATCTTCTGTCAATCTAATTGCTTGATCTCACTACCTTGGTAATTTACTAGAACCCAAACCTCAGTTATAATTCCTCGACATGACTTCTCAGATAATCCGCGTGGCCTAGGTTATATAAAAAAATCGAGTATTCTCAAATTCACATTTGCTTAATTGATTAATTCTATAGAGGAATAAAACTCGATAACTCACAGAATAACTAGATTCCGAATCTCAGGGAACATTTAGATTAGTTCAAATAGACATAGATGGAGACAGATACAATATCAAAATCGTTATAGACAAAAATAATTAGGACTTAGTGACCTTCATATTTACCGACATCTCATGCTTAAATTCATACTCGTTGTTAAATATATAGTAACACCTGGGGTATTACAGCCCTCCCCCCTTAAAAGAATCTCGTCCCGAGATTCGGAGCGAAAGACTTCTAAGGGTAGAGAATCATGTAACCCACGTCCATATCAGCGGTAATCATAAGGCAGTACCAAGCAAAGGTGAGTGTCTCAGGATATTGCTTCTCTAGTGGACATAACATGTATAGCCTTAAACTAATTTAGAGATGTCCATCAGTAGAGACGCTGTCTGCCAGAGGAACACATAAGGTTCCATGTGTGCAGTTTGCTTTTTCTAATGACACTGTACTATCTGAGTCTGTGGGGCGAGCGGTAGAGATGCTAGTTTACCCAAACAGAATCAGATGCACCATCTTGGGTAAAACACATAAAAGTAGGTTTACCAACAAGTGGTCACGATAAATTCATGGTACACGAGACGGATGTAGATGTCGAATACTGTCGCGGTTAACATGTGGTTAACCCGAGAATTCAAGTCCACAAAAGATGGTATAGATTTGAGAAAGTCACCCGCGAAGGGATCTATAGATACAGACTTTATAACCAGTCCATTTTATCTGGCACTAAGCATTACTCGACCCAATCACTCATGCTGGAAAAGCACATGTGCGGCGATCGAGACACGACTAGAGCGATGATTAGGTGGTTACTAGTCGAATTAACTTGGTTTTTGTAAGTACTTTCTCAGGATGGTTTGTGCCAAAGTGAGTTTAGATAACTCGACAAATCGATCTCTAAACTCAACCTTTGTTCATTGGGCAGTTACAAGTTAGTCAAAACCAACTTGTTGAACTACTTTTGACATTGGACATGTCCTCTCAGTACCACCGGTAAGCCAACGGTCGAGAGTTCACTCTGGTTAACAGTTGATCGTGCATTTGGGTAGAAATCCATTTGGTCAGGTTGTTCATTCGTTTCCGCATGCGAGATGAACTGACTTGGTTTGGGAATATATGGGTTAAATAAGAGAGCGAATGAACAAACTCCTACATCTCAGCAGTAGGGGAAAGTCAATCTCCATTTTGAGAGCTAATTAGTTGTTTTCCAACACTAACAAGCTCCAAGGCTTCACCTTTACACTAAGGATGTAAAGGGAACTTGTATGAGTAGTCACTACCAAGATCAAAAGAAATAAGACCACACCTGAAAATGGTATGCCCTTTTGATCCAACCGAGATGACATATGTTGCTTGATCACTCGACAAACAACACCGAAATCGTTTCAAGGAAGAGATCTACGGAAGATAATATATTAGTGTAGTTCCACAATGGATCATGACTAGAGACCTCGATACCAGCATGAGCCAAGCAGCATAACCTTGCGTGTACATTCACAAGGGGCTCTCAGTTTCGCTGCGGCACCATAAGTCGTTAATTGTGACACCATTACCGAACTGGCACTAATAAAGAATCTCACGTAGCAAAAACAGATTGTGCTAAGATAACACATTGATATAGTCTCATGATGGATTACAACTACTAACCATGATACCAGCGCGTGCCGAGAAGCACAACCATGTGTATGCATCCACAGGAGGCCCTCGGTTTCGTCGTGGCACCATCAGTTTTAGTCACAACACCATTATCAAACGTAACCAATAAGAAATCTCGCATGGCACAAATAGACTGAGTCTGGATGACAATATTCAAAAGAGACTCCACCTGTAAGAATGATTACAAGTAGAGAGCCAAATAGGTTATGGCCCGATGAAATGAATCCGACATGGCCATAACCTAAATTTGTATGTGTTTTGTCATGGAGGGATAATGGTAAATTCAAATTTGGTCATGGTTCACTAAATAAGAACATGGCCTAGTTTTTGGGGTCTAGGCAAACAAGTCACTAACCTTCTATCAGCACATCAAGTACCAGAGCAAAAACCATATAGGACCTTAACAGGTTTCCTAAGAATGGAGGACGGCTATCTCATTGGGGTTCATAACACCACATTATATCACATTATTTACAATCACTGGTTACTGGAATAAAGATGAGAGAAGCATTTTGGGTGTATAGGTGACAAACATAATGCAACAATCAGGATGCATGCTCGTCTTATGCGTCCTCACTAATTTTGCCAACATAATGTGGCAGTAACGTTCTATCTCGGTGGCATACTTATGACTCTCACGGTATTTTGCTAGTTGTCAACTACACATATGTTTTCGAGGTTAGTGTACCTGCAGAAAATTTCCATCACAGCCCATTACCCAATGATGCAATTCAAACATGACAGTTTATCACAGTTTATACTCCATATATTGCTATATGGAGGCCAGCTCATCATTAAGCGCCGAGCCACACATAGGCGTTGTTACCACACTTTAACCATAGGGCAACTCATTATGGTAACTCACCTTCTTACCTGAGCGTAGGTGCGTCGTTACAAGTACATTACACTTCTCAGTATTCCCATGTCTGCATACCCATACACATCCATGGGGTTCTGAATTCCTGGAAAAGTAAATACTCCATATCGTAGCCTTCATATATACATATGTGGAACATGTATATAATCAAGCGCAACAATTAAACACTCCCCTAAACCGATGTTTGTTCGGTCATGCTCTCACAACTCACCTTACCTTGAGCGTCGATCCATTCAAAACTGAATGGCCTCAAAAATAACAATACACATGTATGCAATACCCCCGATTGTGGGTTAGTGGTTTTCAACTAAGCCACTTGATAGTCCATAACTTAGGGCTTAACAGAGGAGGTCGCTTGCATTATAGTTTTTTTTTCAAAAACTGTTTTTCAAAGCCAAACAATGTGTTTAGTTGAAAATAGGTTTTTCAAAGCCAAAACTTTTGTTTTGAAAATATGTATGTGATAGTATATACTTAATCCAGCTCCGATATCAGCCTGTGGTAGAACCTCCAAGTTATTGGGCCCACATGCACCTGTCCTTGTCCCAAAGACCTCAGACGGCTATGCATGTGCACCAGATAACTTAACAGGATCTGTCCGATTGCCCCAAGGACATTGGATAAACCACTTTCAACCAGAACCGCGGGATTAAGTAACACAAATCACACACATCAACATTTTTGCAGCGGAAATCTTATTACCAAATTTTATAGCTTACAAAAATTTTACATTATTTTATCAGAGTGATTACAAAAATATAAGTTGAAATATATGCTAGCTCAAGTGACCATCCTCAATAAGAAGTATAGAAGGAGTACTTAAACTTATAAGAAGGCCGAGCCCACCGGCACTTAACACCATCACAGCAGCACAAGGTTAGAACCTGAAAAACAACAGGGAATAAAACCCTGAGTATGGAATTACTCAGCAAGACTTACTCGACTAAAGGAAAGACTCTCAAGGGTATGCTGGCTTAAGGGGGTCAAGGTAAGGCTTATCAATAATCAATGACTCTGTTTGCAGAAATGCTTACTAAAGTGGATCCTTAAAAATCCAATTTTAATTTGTCAGGTTAAGTAAGATTACCTGCAACTAGAGTTCTTTCTACCCTAGTTCAAACATTTGACCTGCAATAGCCAATTTCTTAACAACCCATAATCTTTACTGTAGTTCTACGTATAAGTCAGTGACCAAGTCTCCATAACCGCGGAGGTACGGCGATCCGAATCGATTATACTCAGCTGAGGATCTCCGATCACACGACATATGTAGCACTTAACCCTTGCATATGTCAATCCGCCACCGGGGTTCTTAAGACTAGATCAGGTTCACGCCAACCGAGAGCACAGATACACCACCGTCCAGCCTCTTGCGACGGAGGGTACACGCTACTCTCGCCATCTCTCCACTCCCATTGCGTGGCATCTTATTCTGGCCTTAGTCTGCCCGAGGCAAAGCTTACCCATGACGAGGCATGTGACCAGTTAAAAGGTCCTCGGTCAGCAGGCCTACATCGACACGGTCCATAATCTACTCAGACGGAGACACTACACCGAGACTCCTTTCTCGTGCAAGTCACCCGCCCGGTCTCAGCTTAATCATTTCAAACCCAAAGTTTGGTACCTGGCAGAGGTACATCTTTTCCGATGTTGAACCCATCACGGCCGTAATGGATCCACCATCAAGTTTTATTTTCAAAAACAATTAGCAGCGAGGCGTTGTACAATTTTATACGGAAACACTAGTTATTAATATACGACTACGCGCAATAATTACGCTTCTCGAACCTAACGCAAACATCACGAACAACAAACTATACACATGAAATACAAATAGCCTAATCACAACTTATCAGTTAATTAATTAAATCCTGAACTAATCCCTTGCTTTATAAATTATACTATATCTTTATAAGTGATTAAAATATTTCATCAACACACATGCCTACTAAAATTCTACTCGGTACACTAATTCAGCTAATTGACCGAAATTACGAAATAACTCGCCATAACTGAATCTGGCTCGATATCGCAAGAACCGTGAAGTCGACGAGAGTTTCGTGACCCACGCAATATCGAGCACCTAGTGAGCATCGCACTAGCACATTAATTTATTCATCGATCGAACTATTCTGAATAATTTATCAGCTTACCGTTTCCACAGTTGACACGAATCCGTGAGATCAGTAGCGATTTTCCGATCCAGGCAATTTGTCGAGCGCATGGCAGGTGCCACACGAACTTCACGTCGCTAGCTTCGTCTTCATCTGATTCTCGGGATTCCTTGATGACGCACGAAATGATGACGACCTTCGATCGAAGTCTTCGACCGAGCACTTGATAAGCGATGCATAGGGACCTCGCTTATTTTTGTCTAAAGTCTGGGCTTCGGGGTTCGACGAGATCGAGCAGGGAAGAACGAGGTTCGACGGGCTTGACGACGATACAAGAGAGTGACGTATATAGAGCTGCACACACGACGACGAACGACGATAACCGGCGGAATCGACGACGCGGTGAGAATTAAGGCCAAGCGAGCCGAGGGGACGCGCTGGCGAGCAGAAAGCCGCGCGAGCACTGGACAGGGAAAATGACGATACTGTCGCGCACAGTGCGAAAACGAACGACACGTCGACGAGGATCTAAGATGTGCGACACACGACACGCAGTCAGCTTGTCATGCGACCGAGCGATGACGACGAACAGATAGCTTCGTGCGCGGCTAACAGATAGCTTGCACGCGGAAGGAACAGGACGCGACGCAGGGGACTCGACGAACATCCACCGAAGTACACAGGGCCGGACGACTAAGAACAGCGCAGCGCGACAGCTAGAGCAACGACAAGACGAGCGCTCGTCCATGGAAAGTGAGGCGAGCAGGGACGCCAGGGAGCTACTGAGCACTCGACCGACCATGGCTAGGGAGAGCACCGCGGCGAGCCATGGACAGGGACTCGTGGCCGGCGAGCAAAGAGGAGCGAGGGCGAGCTAAGGGAAGGAGCTGGAGGAGGAGCGCTCGGCCAAGGGCGAGCAGCAGGAGGGCGGTCGAGCGCCATGGGAGTGGGCAGGGCGAGCTCGGCAAGCTGCGCGCAGGAGGAACCGAGCAGGAAGCTCCGGCCAGGAGGACGCTCGGCGAGCAAAATTCGCACGCGCGGCGATGGGAGCTCCAACGAGCAGGTTGGGTGCGCAGCGAGCCAGGGGAGCGACCGAGCTGGGACAAAGGAGCAGGCCACGCGGTGGATAAGAAAATTTCGAGCGCGCGCAGGAGCTCCACGGCGCAGCAAGCAGAAGCCGGGCGCCATGAGAACGAAGGAGCAGAGCAGGGGCTTCAAGACGCCATGTTCACGGCTGGAAGGAGGAGAGCGCGGCAGGGGATGAAGAAGAAGCACTTGGAAGATTAATTCGGCAAACAATAAAAAAATCCCAGCAGCGGTGCGTGCAGGAGGTAGCGCTGGAAAGAGGATAAGGAAGCACAGATGAACAGCGGTGGGAGGATAGAGTGAAGACGGCTGGGAGATTTTTTTTCAAACAGTTAACGCACGGAAGAAATCTAGAGAGCGCTTGCAGATAAGAAATAGCAGGGCAGGACGGTGGAAAGGAGAAAGAAAATTCAGTTTTTTGCTCAATTCAACAATTTTTAACCACAGGAGTACACGTAAGAGTGAATTTTAGAATCGGGATCCAAGCGAGATGTAAACGAGACAAACTAAATGAGATCGGACTCGATATTTTCTCGAATGATGGAATAAGAAACTGACTCAGCTAACAAATAATCTAAGTTCAGCTAGTTTGGTTCGGTTTATTTTAACGGGGTTTAAATTGGTTGAGACCAGATAAAATCATCTTCTGTCAATCTAATTGCTTGATCTCACTGCCTTGGTAATTTACTAGAACCCAAACCTCAGTTATAATTCCTCGACATGACTTCTCAGATAATGCGCGTGGCCTAGGTTATATAAAAAAATCGAGTATTCTCAAATTCACATTTGCTTAATTGATTAATTCTATAGAGGAATAAAACTCGATAACTCACAGAATAACTAGATTCCGAATCTCAGGGAACATTTAGATTGGTCCAAATAGACATAGATGGAGACAGATACGATATCAAAATCGTTATAGACAAAAATAATTAGGACTTAGTGACCTTCATATTCACCGACATCTCATGCTTAAATCCATACTCGTTGTTAAATATATAGTAACACCTAGGGTGTTACATGACGGGACCCCTGTGATAGGGGCACGACTCCTTGAGCATCTTGTCGAACGCGTTGGCTCCTCCGGGAGGCTTCCGAGCGTTCCTGTGCTCGGCAGCAGCGACGAGATCCATGTCGACGGCGTTGCGCTTCGCTTGCGCCTTCTTTTTGGCCTTCTTCTTCGCGCCACGCTGGGCGGTCGCCTCAAGGGCGTCTTCCTTCTGCCCTCCCTGAGGCTGCTTGTCCTTCCGGAAGAAGGCTTCGACCGCCTCTTGACCAGAGGCAAACTTGGTGGCGATGTCCATCAATTCGCTCGCCTTGGTGGGAGTCTTGCGTCCTAGCTTGCTCACTAGCTCTCGGCATGTGGTGCCAGCGAGGAATGCCCCAATGATGTCCGGTCGGTGATGTTGGGCAGCTCGGTGCGCTGCTTTGAAAACCGTCGGATGTACTCTCGTAGGGATTCCCGTGGCTACTGGCGGCAGCTTCAGAGATCCCATGAGTTCCCAGGGCGCACGTACGTACCCTGGAAATTCCCAGTGAAAGCCTTGACCAGGTCGTCCCAGCCGGAGATCTGCGCAGGAGGCAGGTGCTCCAGCCAGGCCCGAGCAGCGTTGGAGAGGAAAAGGGGGGTTGTGGATGATGAGGTTGTCATCGTTCGCCCCTCCCAACTGGCACGCTAGCCGGTAGTCCGCAAGCCACAACTCCGGCCTTGTCTCCCCTGAGTACTTGGTGATGGTAGTCGGGGCTCGAAACCGGGCCGGGAACGGCGCTCGTCGTATGGCGCGGCTGAAGACTCACGGACCTAGTGGCTCGGGCGAGGGACTCTGATCTTCCTCACTGTCGTAGCGTCCCCCGCGCCTAGGGTGGTAGCCTCGACGCACCTTTTCCTCGAGGCGGGCTTGATGGTCACGGTGGCGTTGATTGTCGTCGGGGTGGTCCGGGGCCGCAGGCGTCCCATCCCGTGAGCGCTCGGTGTGGACCGAGGCCTCCCGCATGTGTCGGGAGGGCGTTGCACGATGCTTCGAGGGGTCTCCTCGCCTCCAAGAGGCAGAGCTATCGGCTTGTCAGACAGCGGCGTCTTCTAGGAGGCCCTTGAGCTCGCCCTGGATACGTCGCCCTTCGGTGGTGGATGGCTCCGGCATCGTTCGAAGCAACATTGCTGCTGCGGCTAGGCTCTGGCCGGCCCCGTTGAAGGCCGGGGCGGCATCGCCCTGGCATCATCAACAATGCGGCGCTGGACGTCCTGGGCCCGATGACGCGCTCCTTCAGCGAGCGCTCGGCCTGCCCATTCCTGCTCGATGTTTTGCCGGAGCTGCACAAGTCGCCCCGCTTCTTCGTCAAGCTTGGCCTGCACCTCGCGGAGTTGCTCAAGTTGTCTGTCCTGACCCCCCACAGGGACTTGGACCACAGCTAGCTCCCGCGGGATCTCAACGCGAGACGCAGGTGCAAGGGCGTCGTCACTTCCTGGCATACCAAGGTGGTTTTCTCTGCCGTGATCCTCCTGATCGATGTGGAAGCACTCGCGAGTTGGGTCGCAACCCTCATCGTCAAGGCTGTGACCATCATCAGAGCAGCTGGAGAGGCAGTGGTCACATGCGGACATGAAGTTGTGCATGGCACGGGGATCACGGAGCCCAGAGAAATCCCAACTGACGTCGGGGTCGTCCTCTTCCTCGGAACCCGTGGGTTCGGAGGTTGAGACGGCCGTCAGTCGGTCCCAAGTTGACCACATATGGTACCCCGGAAGGTCAGGATATGCCTTAACGAAAGCGCTCACCGAAGCGGGGTCGCTTGGTGGATCGAAACTAAATCTAAAGGGAACAGGGTGAAAAACGGATGGTACCTTTTGGTCGATGGACGGTGGCGAAGTCACGTCGGGGACGGACTGCATCGTTATCTCAGGTACGAGGCTAACGCCCAGCAAGTCCTTTGTGAGGGTGCTAGCGTCATCAGTCCGCTTGGGGTTGGCACGTTGTGGGGAAGCGACATCCGTTGTTGTCTCAGGTGCGAGGACAACGCCCGACATGCCCCCCGCAGGGGTGCCGGTGTCGTCGACTCGCTCTGGTTCGACAGCCGATGAGGTGCCACCTCCTGCCTGGCCATGGTTGCCCCGTCTCCTCCTCCTCCGGCGAGGAGGGTAGCGGGGCAAACCCGGGTTTTCCTCTTCCGCCACGTGGAGATGCCGTCGTCGCCGTCGAGTTCGTCTCCGCCGGGCGAGCCGATGACCGTCGTCGTTGTCGTGCTGCGAGGGGAGCAGTACCATGTCGTAGCCGCCGTCGAGGGAAATGAACTCGAGACTTCCGAAGCGGAGCACCGTCCCGGGCTGAAGAGGCTGCTGAAAGCTACCCATCTGGGACTCAACGGGAAAGTATTCGTTAACACGCGGCGAGCCCCTACCTGACGCGCCAAATGTCGGTGTTTCGGACCCGGGGGACCCTCAACCGGACCGACTAGTGAATTTTAGTGCCACGTGCCCCTGTCCAGATGGGTTGATGCAAGATGGAACACAAGAGGGAAATGAGGCTTATGTTATCTTGCACCGGGATGCTCGTAGTAGGGGTTACAAGCGTTGCGGGAGAGCGAGAACGAGAGAGAGAGAAGGAGAGGGATCGGCCTTGAGGCGAGCCGTCTGGGGCTGCCTCTACCGTGTCTCTCCTACTCTGCCTGCCTCCGCTCGTCTGCGTCGTGCGTCCGTGTGCTCGTACGTGCATCTCTCGTCTCCCGTCCTTCCTCCTTCTTCCTCCCCCCCGTGGGGCCCTGGACACCCCCTTTTATAGATGCAAGGAGATGCCCAGCTGTACAATGGGTGGTAGCTATGAGCTAACGTGGCTGGCAGGGAAGTGCCTTGAGCCCTGTACAGGTAATAACGTGGCCATCGGGGAGGCGCCTTGAGCCCTGTAGATGTACCAACGTGGCCGTCGGAGGAGTGCCTTGAGCCCTATAGAGGTAATAACGTGGCCGTCGGAGAAGTGCCTTGAGCCCTGTAGAAGCATAGCTGACGGTGTGGCATGGATCCTGCTGATGTTTCCTTGCTTCCATAGGGGGTTGAGAGCAGCCGACGTCATGGGCGCACGCAGGGAACCATCATTACCTGTTACCGGAGTAACTTAGATGGGACACTGGTCTTGTTCCTCCATAGCCTGAGGCGGCTAGCTAGAGGTAGGGTAATGATGGATCCCCTAGTAGCGTAGCTGATACGAGGCCGAGGTCGGGCGAGGCAGCGACTCCTCCGAGGCCGAGGCTAAGGTCGAGCGAGGTGACAACTGCTCCGAGGCCAAGGCTGAGGACGGGCGAGGCGGAGTCCTTCTCCCGAGGCCGAGGCTGAGGCCGAGGCCTGGGGTCGGGTGAGGCGGAGTCCTTCTCCCGAGGCCGAGGCTGAGGCTGAGGCTTGGGGTCGGGCGAGGCGGAGCTCGCTGTTCCACTCGAGGCCGAACTCGAGGGAGGCCGCGACTGTTGTTAGTCTTTCCCTGGTGGCTGGCACAGTTGCCGGAGCGGGCGAACAGTGCTGTTTTCCTATCAGAACGGTCAGTAAAGGGGCAAAGTGACTGCGGTCACTTCGACCTTGCCGAATGAGGCACGCGTGTCAGGATAAGGTGTCAGGCGATCCCCGCATTAAATGCGCATGCGATACGGTCGGTTGGTAAGGCGATTTGGGCGAGGTCGCTGCACGACAAAGTCTGCCCGAGCTGGGCTTCGGGCGAGCCGAGTGTGCGCCTGCTGACTGAGGGGACCCTCGGGCGAGGCATGAGTTCGTCTGGGACTACCGTCCTCGCCCAAGGCTGGGCTCGGATGAGGTCGCGTCCCTTGGTAGATGAAGCCTGCGCTTTATCGGTCATTTATGGTTTGTTTCGAAGATGTTTTCCAGCCAGATTAAGGAGCATTGGGGGTACCCCTAATTACAGTCTGCGACACCATTAGAATCTAATTCATGCCTTTGCTATATCTGTTCTCATATTGATATGCTTCTAAGTAATGATTAATAAATTCAATATGAAGAAGTAAATTTCCTATGATTGATCAAAATGTTTAAAAGGTGCATATTCCTTTTTCCTAATGATGTGCACTAATGTTAAGGATTTTACTTCATGTCTGTGTGACTTATGGATGATAAATTGTTTATATTTCCTATCTAAAGAAATCATCCTTCATCATATACTCCCTTGTGCTATTAACATCTTTCTTGAGTATTTTCAATAAGTTTGAAAGGAAAAAGAGACAACTACAAAGGGAGGACTCTCAAGAACAACAACACCTACTTGGACAGTAAGATCTTCAAAACAATCAATGGTGTGGTTGTAAGCATTCTAAATCCTTTTCATTATGAGAATACCAGGCTTAAGTTGTTTATTGTAAATATTATAAGCCTTGATCAAGATGTATAATGCTTCTCCCTATTTGTCTTTAAAAGTGAGTGTACCTATCCAACCCATTCAATTCTTGATGCATATTCTTAGGGGGAGCCTATTTCTATACCTTGATTATGTTGAGACTATCGCTTTATCTTAGTAATCTCATATAGTCTCTTGCATGAGAATAAGTTTCTCATGAAGTATGCTACTACAAATCAATCCAACCTGGTAGAGTAATCAAGGATTGTAAACTTTCACTGCTAAAGTAGCATATTTATTGGATTCTCCTATTTTAAGCTTATCTAATGCATATGTTGTTCTTTTGATCACATATGTTATTTGTTTGATCATTGAATAACTTCAATTAACACATATGTTTCTTAATGTCGCATTTACTATCAATCGATATCTCTCTTGATATGCACTAAGTTAAAAGGAGAATTCATGATACATTTATGCAATTTGTGATCCATTTGATATATGCTAACAATGACTTGGAGAAGGATCACTAGTTGTAAAACTCTCTCTTGTGCAAAATATTTCCATACATTGTCTTGAATATAGGTCTTAAGCAACTAAGACTAAGGACAAAGCACAATGAGGAGAGCGTCTCTATGCGAAGGTACAAAAGGGTAAAACTACTTCCTCTCATTTAAACATGTACCTAGATCTTCCTTTTCTATACTTTCTTTGCATATCTTGTATAAAAGGAAGAGAAAGCATGTCCATGCATTATCCCTGCTTCATACCTGGTTTAATCTCTCAAAAATTTCATTCCTGCATTAATGCATATTTGTTAAAACTAGGTGAAGTAATTTTATTGTCAAAGAGCTTAAAGCT
Organism: Zea luxurians; assembly: GCA_029449295.1. Taxonomy (NCBI): domain Eukaryota; kingdom Viridiplantae; phylum Streptophyta; class Magnoliopsida; order Poales; family Poaceae; genus Zea; species Zea luxurians. Next base: position 102,366,443 of record JAOPSE010000011.1, read on the forward strand.
TAACCTTGTATCGAGGATAAGCTACCTTTGTTCCAAAGGTGGATGGTCCTTAAGCCTCTTTGAAATCCTTAAGGGTAAATGCTTAAGATGTTTATAACATGCTTTCATAAGTGCATAAACGGTCATGAGCATCACACTTATATTATGACATAATGCACTTCACATTCTCTATGATATAGATATGTTCTCATTAACCTAATTATGTGCAATTGGCATTTAAGGCCAAAATATGTGTTCCTCTCAATGCACATATTTAGGGGGAGCAATCTATATTATATAGAACTATGATTATGCTTAATTGATATATCTTTTGATCATATCTCTTTATTTCGGCAAAGACGACGCTTCCACTCAACTCCATTGGTATTATCTACTCTTTGTCGGTATTCCGCCATCTCTCAATTGGTATAATCTTCACTCTTATTACTCATACCAATGGGGAGAAAGTAGAAGGGTTTATATTTTCACTCAAAATATCCGTTTTTGGCGATTCATGCCAAAGGGGGAGAAAGTATTAGCCCAAAGCAAAAGGACCGCACCACCACCAATTTCAAAATTTTAAAGAAGTTTTCAAATGGCTATTTCAAATGGCTATGTATTTTTGACATATTTCAAATTGTCACAACCACTTTCAAAAATTGGAAACTAAAACCCTCTTGAACACTAAGAGGAGAATTTCATTGAGGGGGAGTTTTGTTTAAGTCAAAGGAAAAGCATTTGAAACAGGGGGAGAAAATTTCAAATCTCGAAAATGATTCTTTAAATCTTATTCATATACCTTTGACTATTTGCAAAAAGATTTTGAAAAGAATTTTACAAAGGATTTGCAAAAACAAAACTAGTGGTGCAAGCGTGGTCCAAAATATTAAATAAGAAGAAAGCAAACCATGCATATCTGGTAAAAGAAAAAATAGTGGTTTAATTTCAAGCAACCTTTGCACTTACCTTATGCAAACTAGTTCAATTATTCACTTATATATTTGCTTTGGTTTGTGTTGGCATCAATCACCAAAAAGGGGGAGATTGAAAGGGAAATAGGCTTTAAACCTTTTCCTAAATGATTTTGGTGGTTGAAATGCCCAACACAAATAATTGGACTAACTAGTTTGCTCTAGAGTATATGTTCTACAGGTGCCAAAGGTTCAACTCAAAACCAATACAGAGATTAAAAAGGGTTCAAGAAGAAAGGAGCAAAGGAAACCGAAGTGCTCCCTGGTCTGGCGCACCAGACTGTCCGGTGTGCCATTGGACAATGTCCGGTGCACCAGGGGCCGTACACTCCGAACTCTGTAGCTTCGGGTTTCTCAGGCGCAGCTCCGCTATAATTCACCGGACTGTCCGGTGCACCACTGTACTGTCCGGTGTGTCAGCGGGGCAATGGCTATCTGCACGCAACGGTCAACTCTGCAAAAGTGAATAGTGCAACGCAGATGTCAGAGCAAAAGGTCAGAGGGGCACTGGACTGTCCGGTGCCACATGAGAACAAAGCCTCCAACAGTCGACCAGCTCCAAGCCCTAACGGCAGGATGATGTGGCGGCGCACCGAACGTTGTCCGGTGCGCCCATCGCCAGCAGCCTTCTCCAACGGCTACACTTTGGTTGGTGGCTATAAATACCACCCCAACCGGCCACTTCAAGGTGTGGGAGACCAAGAAACATTCCAAGTCATATAGTTGACATATCCAAGCCCTCCCAACCACCTCTATTCATTGATCCATCCTATACACAAGATTTAGACCACTACAACCAACACAAGTGCCACAAAAGAGAGAGCAAGCAAGAGAAAGCTTCTCATGTGAGTTTAGCAATAGAGCCTTGTGAGAATCATTGAGAGAAAGTGTGTGCTACATCTTGTGATAATTTGTGCATGTATTTTTGACTCCCATTGAACTTCCTCCAAAGTTTTGGAGGCTTGTAAAGCTTGAGAGCACCTAGAGGGGGGGGGGGGTGAATAGGTGATCCTGTAACACTTCAAAAACTTAAGCCACAAAACTTGGTTACTTGTTAGCACAGTGAAAGTCGCCTAGAGGGGGGTGAATAGGGCGAAACTGAAAATCTCAAAAAATAATCACAACTACAAGCCGGGTTAGCGTTAGAAATATAATAGAGTCCGCGAGAGAGGGCGCAAAACAAATCGCAAGCGAATAATGAAGTGAGACACGCGGATTTGTTTTACCGAGGTTCGGTTCTCTCAAACCTACTCCCCGTTGAGGAGGCCACAAAGGCCGGGTCTCTTTCAACCCTTCCCTCTCTCAAACGGTCCCTCGGACCGAGTGAGCTTCTCTTTCTCAAATCACTTGGGAATCAAACTTCCCGCAAGGACCACCACACAATTGGTGTCTCTTGCCTCAATTACAGGTGAGTGTTTGATCACAAGAAGGAATGCCAAAGAAAAAGAAGCGATCCAAGCGCAAGAGCTCAAATGAACACTACAAATCACTCTCTCTAGTCACTAGGGCTTTGTGTGGAGTTGGGAGAGGATTTGATCTCTTTTGGTGTGCTTTGCAATGAATGCTAGCTCTTGTATAGTGGTTGGAAGCTGGAAAACTTGGATACCATGAATGGTGGGGTGGTTGGGGTATTTATAGCCCCAACCACAAAACTTGACCGTTGGTGGAGGCTGTCGGTCGTATGGTGCACCGGACAGTCCGGTGCACACCGGACATGTCCGGTGCGACAGCCACGTCACCAAATAGCCGTTGGGTCAACCGTTGGAGCTCTGTCTCTAGGCCCTCCTTGATGTCCGGTGGCGCACCGGACATGCACTGTAGAGTGTCCGGTGCGCCTGCTCCCGCGTGCCTGACGACTGCGCGCTTCTGGCGCGCATTAAATGCGCCTGCAGGTGACCGTTGGCGCGAAGTAGCCGTTGCCCCGAGGTTGCACCGGACAGTCCGGTGTACACCGGACATGTCCGGTGAATTATAGCGGAGCAGCCTTTGCGAATTCCCGAGACTGGCGAGTTCCTGAGCCGCGTCTCAAATGAGCACCGGACACTGTCCGGTGTACACCGGACAGTCCGGTGAATTTTAGTGCGCTGCCTCCGGAAATTTCCCGAGGGCGACGAGTTTGAGCTGAAGTCCTCTGGTGCACCGGACACTGTCCGGTGGCACACCGGACAGTCCGGTGCGCCAAACCAGAGGAGCCTTTGGTTGCTCCTTTGCCCTTTTGTTGAACCCAACACATGGTCATTTTATTGGCTAAGTGTGAACCTTTTGCACCTGTATAACTTATACACTAGAGCAAACTAGTTAGTCCAATATTTTGTGTTGGGCAATTCAACCACCAAAATTATTTAGGGACTAGGTGTAATCCTAAATCCCTTTCAATCTCCCCTTTTTTGGTGATTGATGCCAACACAAACCAAACCAAATATAGAAGTGCATAATTGAACTAGTTTGCATAATGTAAGTGCAAAGGTTGCTTGGAATTGAGCCAATATAAATACTTACATGATGCGCATGGATTGTTTTCTTTGTTTTTGACATATTGGACCATATTTGCACCACAAGTTTTGTTTTTGCTAACTCTTTTGTAAATTCTTTTCAACGTCCTTTTGCAAGATAGTCAAAGGTAAATGAATAAGATTTTGCAAAGCATTTTCAAGTTTTGAAATTTTCTTCCTTTGTTCCAAATGCTTTTCCTTTGACTAAACAAAACTCCCCCTCAAATAAAGTCTCCTCTTAGTGTTCAAGAGGGTTTTAAGACATCAATTTTGAAAATACTACTTGCTCCCCCTTTAGAGCACAAAGAGATACCAATTTTGAAATTTTTCATCCGATTGACAAACATTAGTTTTAAAGTTAGGGTGGTGGTGCGGTCCTTTTGCTTTGGACTCATATTTTCTCCCCCTTTGGCATGAATCGCCAAAAACGGAATTATTAGAGCCCTTAGAAGTACTTTCTCCTCCTTTGGTCATAAAATAAATGAGTGAAGATTATACCAACGTTGGAGAGTGATGCGGAGCGACGGCGAAGGATGAGTAGTAGAGCGGAGTGGAAGCCTTTGTCTTCGCCGAAGACTCCAATTCCCTTTCAATATACCTATGACTTGGTTTGGAATACACTTGAAAACACATTAGTCATAGCATATAAGAGAGACATGATCAAAGGTATTCTTATGAGCTATGTGTGCAAGTTTAGCAAAAGAAATTCCTAGAATCAAGAATATTAAGCTCATGCCTAAGTCTGGTAAAAGATTGTTCATCAAGTGGCTTGGTAAAGATATCGGCTAATTGATCTTTAGTGTTAATGTATGAAATCTCGATATCCCCCTTTTGTTGGTGATCCCGAAGAAAATGATACTGAATGGCTATGTGTTTAGTGCGGCTATGCTCAACGGGATTATCCGCCATGCGGATTGCACTCTCATTATCACATAGAAGAGGAACTTTGGTTAATTTGTAACCGTAGTCCCGCAGGGTTTGCCTCATCCAAAGCAATTGCGCGCAACAATGGCCTGCGGCAATATACTCGGCTTCGGCGGTAGAAAGAGCGACCGAATTTTGCTTCTTTGAAGCCCATGACACCAAGGATCTTCCCAAGAACTGGCAAGTCCCCGATGTGCTCTTCCTATTAATCTTACACCCCGCCCAATCGGCATCCGAATAACCAATCAAATCAAAAGTGGATCCCCGAGGGTACCAAAGCCCAAACTTAGGAGTATAAGCCAAATATCTCAAGATTCGTTTTACGGCCGTAAGGTGTGATTCCTTAGGGTCGGCTTGGAATCTTGCACACATGCATACGGAAAGCATAATGTCCGGTCGAGATGCACATAAATAAAGCAATGAACCAATCATCGACCGATATACCTTTTGATCCACGGACTTACCTCCCGTGTCGAGGTCGAGATGCCCATTTGTTCCCATGGGAGTCTTGATGGGCTTGGCATCCTTCATTCCAAACTTGCTTAGAATGTCTTGAGTATACGTTGTTTGGCAAATGAATGTGCCCTCTTGGAGTTGTTTGACTTGAAATCCTAGAAAATACTTCAACTCCCCCATCATAGACATCTCGAATTTCTGTGTCATGATCCTACTAAATTCTTCACATGTAGATTTGTTAGTAGACCCAAATATAATATCATCAACATAAATTTGGCATACAAACAAATCATTATCAAGTGTTTTGGTGAATAAAGTAGGATCGGCTTTGCCGACTTTGAAGCCATTTGCAATAAGGAAATCTCTAAGGCATTCATACCATGCTCTTGGGGCTTGCTTGAGCCCATAAAGCGCCTTAGAGAGCCTATAAACATGGTTAGGGTACTCACTGTCTTCAAAGCCGGGAGGTTGCTCAACATAGACCTCCTCCTTGATTGGTCCATTGAGGAAGGCACTCTTCACGTCCATTTGATAAAGCTTGAAGCCATGGTAAGTAGCATAGGCCAATAATATGCGAATTGACTCAAGCCTAGCTACGGGTGCATAGGTTTCACCAAAATCCAAACCTTCGACTTGTGAATACCCCTTGGCCACGAGTCGAGCTTTGTTCCTTGTCACCACACCATGCTCGTCTTGCTTGTTGCGGAAGACCCACTTGGTTCCTACAACATTTTGATTAGGACGTGGAACTAAATGCCATACCTCATTCCTTGTGAAATTGTTGAGCTCCTCTTGCATCGCCATCACCCAATCCGAATCTTGAAGTGCTTCCTCTACCCTGTGTGGCTCAATAGAGGAAACAAAAGAGTAATGTTCACAAAAATGTGCAACACGAGATCGAGTAGTTACCCCCTTATGAATGTCGCCGAGGATGGTGTCGACGGGGTGATCTCGTTGTATTGCTTGGTGGACTCTTGGGTGTGGCGGCCTTGGTTGTTCATCCTCCTTGTCTTCATCATTTGCATCTCCCCCTTGATCGTTGCCGTCATTTTGAGGTGGCTCATCTTCTTGATCTTCTTGTTCAACATCTTGAGCCTCATCCTCAATTTGAGTTGGTGGAGATGCTTGCATGGAGGAGGATGGTTGATCTTGTGCATGTGGAGGCTCTTCGGATTCCTTAGGACACACATCCCCAATGGACATGTTCCTTAGCGCTATGCATGGAGCCTGTTCTTCACCTATCTCATCAAGATCAACTTGCTCTACTTGAGAGCCGTTAGTCTCATCAAACACAACGTCACAAGAAACTTCAACAAGTCCTGAGGACTTGTTAAAGACTCTATATGCCCTTGTGTTTGAGTCATATCCTAGTAAAAAGCCTTCTACAGTTTTAGGAGCAAATTTAGATTTTCTACCTCTTTTAACAAGTATAAAACATTTGCTACCAAAAACTCTAAAATATGAAATATTTGGCTTTTTACCGGTTAGGAGTTCATAGGATGTCTTCTTGAGGATTCGGTGAAGATATAACCGGTTGATGGCGTAGCAAGCGGTGTTGACCGCTTCGGCCCAAAACCGATCCGGTGTCTTGTACTCATCAAGCATGGTTCTTGCCATGTCCAATAGAGTTCAATTCTTCCTCTCCACTACACCATTTTGTTGTGGAGTGTAGGGAGAAGAGAACTCATGCTTGATGCCCTCCTCCTCAAGGAAGCCTTCAATTTGAGAGTTCTTGAACTCCGTCCCATTGTCGCTTCTAATTTTCTTGATCCTTAAGCCGAACTCATTTTGAGCCCGTCTCAAGAATCCCTTTAAGGTCTCTTGGGTATGAGATTTGTCCTGCAAAAAGAACACCCAAGTGAAGCGAGAATAATCATCCACAATAACTAGACAGTACTTACTCCCGCCGATGCTTATGTAGGCGATCGGGCCGAATAGGTCCATGTGTAGGAGCTCCAGTGGCCTGTCACTAGTCATGATGTTCTTGTGTGGATGATGAGTGCCAACTTGCTTCCCGGCTTGGCATGCGCTACAAATCCTGTCTTTCTCAAAATGAACATTGGTTAGTCCTAAAATGTGTTCTCCCTTTAGAAGCTTGTGAAGATTCTTCATTCCAACATGGGCTAGTCGGCGGTGCCAGAGCCAACCCAAGTTAGTCTTAGCAACCAAGCAAGTGTCGAGTTCAGCTCTATCAAAATCTACCAAGTATAGCTGACCCTCTAACACTCCCTTAAATGCTATTGAATCATCACTTCTTCTAAAGACAGTAACACCTATATCAGTAAATAGACAGTTGTAGCCCATTTGACATAATTGGGATACGGAAAGCAAATTGTAATCTAAAGAATCTACAAGAAAAACATTGGAAATAGTATGGTCAGGTGATATAGCAATTTTACCCAATCCTTTGACCAAACCTTGATTTCCATCCCCGAATGTGATAGCTCGTTGGGGATCTTGGTTTTTCTCATATGAGGAGAACATCTTTTTCTCCCCTGTCATGTGGTTTGTGCACCCGCTGTCGAGTATCCAACTTGAACCCCCGGATGCATAAACCTACAAAACAATTTTAGTTCTTGACTTTAGGTACCCAAACGGTTTTGGGTCCTTTAGCATTAGAAACAAGAACTTTGGGTACCCAAACACAAGTCTTTGATCCCTTGTGTTTGCCCCCAACAAATTTGGCAACTACCTTGCCGGATTTGCTAGTAAGCACATAAGAAGCATCAAAAGTTTTAAATGAAATAGCATGATCATTTGATGCATTAGGAGTTTTCTTTCTAGGCAACTTGGCACGGGTTGGTTGCCTAGAACTAGATGTCTCACCCTTATACATAAAAGCATGATTAGGGCCAGAGTGAGACTTCCTAGAATGAATTTTCCTAATTTTGCTCTCAGGATAACCGGCAGGGTATAAAATGTAACCCTCGTTATCTTGAGGCATGGGAGCCTTGCCCTTAACAAAGTTAGACAAGTTCTTAGGAGGGGCATTAAGTTTGACATTGTCTCCCCTTTGGTAGCCAATGCCATCCTTGATGCCAGGGCGTCTCCCATTATAGAGCATACTTCTAGCAAATTTAAACTTTTCATTTTCTAAGTTATGCTCGGCAATTTTTGCATCTAATAATGCTATATGATCATTTTGTTGTTTAATTAAAGCCATGTGATCATGAATAGCATTGATATCAACATCTCTACATCTAGTACAAATAGAAACATGCTCAACATTAGATGTAGAGGGTTTGCAAGATTTTAGTTCTACAACCTTAGCATGTAACATATCATTCTTAGTTCTAAGGTCGGAAATAATAGTATTGCAAACATCAAAATTTTTAGCCTTAGCAATCAAATTTTCATTTTCTACTCTAAGGCTAGCAAGAGACTCATTCAATTCCTTAATCTTAGCAAGCAAATCATCATTATCATTTCTAAGATTGGGAATTGAATCAATACAAACATGAGAATCAACCTTAGCAATTAATCTAGCATTTTCATTTCTAAGGTTGTTAATGGTCTCATGGCAAGTGCTTAGCTCACTAGACAATTTTTCACATTTTTCTACCTCTAGAGCATAAGCGTTTTTAACCTTAACATGTTTCTTGTTTTCCTTGATTAGGAAATCCTCTTGGGAGTCGAAGAGATCATCCTTTTCATGGATAGCACTAATTAGCTCATTTAATTTTTCTTTTTGTTCCATGTTAAGGTTGGCAAAAAGGATACGCAAATTATCTTCCTCACCACTAGCATTATCATCACTAGAAGATTCATATTTAGTGGAGGAGTTAGATTTAACCTTCTTCCTTTTGCCGTCCTTTGCCATGAGGCACTTGTGGCCGACGTTGGGGAAGAGGAGTCCCTTGGTGACGGCGATGTTGGCGGCGTCCTCGTCGTCGGAGGAGGAGTCGGTGGAGCTCTCGTCGGAGTTCCACTCGCGGCACACATGGGCATCGCCGCCCCTCTTCTTGTGGTACCTCTTCTTTTCTCTCCTCTTGCCCTTCTTGTCGTTATCCCTGTCACTGTCACTTGATAATGGACATTTAGCAATAAAGTGACCGGGCTTACAACACTTGTAGCAAACCTTCTTGGAACGGGATTTGTAATCCTTCCCCTTCCGTTGCTTGAGGATTTGCCGAAAGCTTTTGATGATTAAGGCCATCTCCTCATTGTCGAGCTTGGAGGCGTCAATTGGTTGTCTACTTGGTGTAGACTCCTCCTTCTTCTCCTCCATCGCCTTAAAAGCCACCGGTTGTGCTTCGGACGTGGAGGGTTCGTCAAGCTCGTTGATCTTCTTTGATCCTTTAATCATGCATTCAAAGCTCACAAAATTCCCGATTACTTCCTCGGGGGTCATTAGTGGGTATCTAGGATTACCACGAATTAATTGAACTTGAGTGGGGTTAAGGAAAATGAGAGCTCTTAGAATAACCTTAACCACCTCGTGGTCGTCCCACTTTTTGCTCCCGAGGTTGCGCACTTGATTTACCAAGGTTTTGAGCCGGTTGTACATATCTTGTGGCTCCTCCCCTTGGCGAAGACGGAAGCGACCGAGCTCCCCCTCGATCGTTTCCCGCTTGGTGATCTTGGTGAGTTCATCACCCTCGTGCGCGGTCTTGAGTAGGTCCCAAATCTCCTTTGCATTCTTCAACCCTTGCACCTTGTTGTATTCCTCCTTGCTTAGAGAGGCGAGGAGTATGGTTGTAGCTTGAGAGTTGAAGTGCTCGATTTGGGCCACCTCGTCCGTATCATAATCCTCATCTCCTATGGATGGTACCTGTGCTCCAAACTCAACAACATTCCATATACTTTTGTGGAGTGAGGTTAGATGAAATTTCATTAAATCACTCCACCTAGCATAATCTTCGCCATCAAAAGTTGGCGGTTTGCCTAATGGAACGGAAAGTAATGGAGTATGTCTAGGTGTACGAGGATAGTGTAAGGGGATCTTACTAAACTTCTTGCGCTCTTGGCGCTTAGAAGTTACGGACGGCGCATCGGAGTCGGAGGTGGATGTTGATGAAGTGTCGGTCTCGTAGTAGACCACCTTCCTCATCCTCTTGTGCTTGTCGCCTTTCCGATGCGACTTGTGGGAAGAAGATTTCTCCTTCTTCTCTTTGTGGTGAGAAGAGGAAGATCTTTTCTCCTTCCGTTTGGAGGAGTCCTTCTTCTTCTCCCTCCTCTTGGTGCGGGACTCTTCCGATGAAGTGCTCCCTTGGCTCGTAGTGGGCTTGTCGCCGGTCTCCATCTCCCTCTTGGTGTGATCTCCCGACATCACTTCGAGCGGTTAGGCTCTAATGAAGCACCGGGCTCTGATACCAATTGAAAGTCGCCTAGAGGGGGGGTGAATAGGGCGAAACTGAAAATCTCAAAAATAATCACAACTACAAGCCGGGTTAGCGTTAGAAATATAATAGAGTCCGCGAGAGAGGGCGCAAAACAAATCGCAAGCGAATAATGAAGTGAGACACGCGGATTTGTTTTACCGAGGTTCGGTTCTCTCAAACCTACTCCCCGTTGAGGAGGCCACAAAGGCCGGGTCTCTTTCAACCCTTCCCTCTCTCAAACGGTCCCTCGGACCGAGTGAGCTTCTCTTTCTCAAATCACTTGGGAATCAAACTTCCCGCAAGGACCACCACACAATTGGTGTCTCTTGCCTCAATTACAGGTGAGTGTTTGATCACAAGAAGGAATGCCAAAGAAAAAGAAGCGATCCAAGCGCAAGAGCTCAAATGAACACTACAAATCACTCTCTCTAGTCACTAGGGCTTTGTGTGGAGTTGGGAGAGGATTTGATCTCTTTTGGTGTGCTTTGCAATGAATGCTAGCTCTTGTATAGTGGTTGGAAGCTGGAAAACTTGGATACCATGAATGGTGGGGTGGTTGGGGTATTTATAGCCCCAACCACCAAACTTGACCGTTGGTGGAGGCTGTCGATCGTATGGTGCACCGGACAGTCCGGTGCACACCGGACATGTCCGGTGCGACAGCCACGTCACCAAATAGCCGTTGGGTCAACCGTTGGAGCTCTGTCTCTGGGCCCGCCTTGATGTCCGGTGGCGCACCGGACATGCACTGTAGAGTGTCCGGTGCACCTGCTCCCGCGTGCCTGACGACTGCGCGCTTCTGGCGCGCATTAAATGCGCCTGCAGGTGACCGTTGGCGCGAAGTAGCCGTTGCCCGGAGGTTGCACCGGACAGTCCGGTGTACACCGGACATGTCCGGTGAATTATAGCGGAGCAGCCTTTGCGAATTCCCGAGACTGGCGAGTTCCTGAGCCGCGTCTCAAATGAGCACCGGACACTGTCCGGTGTACACCGGACAGTCCGGTGAATTTTAGTGCGCTGCCTCCGGAAATTTCCCGAGGGCGACGAGTTTGAAATGAAGTCCTCTGGTGCACCGGACACTGTCCGGTGGCACACCGGACAGTCCGGTGCGCCAGACCAGAGGAGCCTTTGGTTGCTCCTTTGCCCTTTTGTTGAACCCAACACATGGTCATTTTATTGGCTAAGTGTGAACCTTTTGCACCTGTATAACTTATACACTAGAGCAAACCAGTTAGTCCAATATTTTGTGTTGGGCAATTCAACCACCAAAATTATTTAGGGACTAGGTGTAAGCCTAAATCCCTTTCACACAGTAATTTGCCAAGTGGCTAGAGAAGGATCTCAACACAACACAATAGCCAAGAGATATCAATCACAGAGATGGCACAGTGGTTATCCCGTGGTTCGGCCAAGACAAACGCTTGCCTACTCCACGTTGTGGCGTCCCAACGGACGAGGGTTGCAATCAACCCCTCTCAAGCAGTCCAAAGACCAACTTGAATACCACAGTGTTGCTTTGCTTCTCTTAATCCCGTTTGCGAGGAATCTCCACAGCTTGGAGCCTCTCGCCCTTACACAAGATGTTCACGAAGAATCACAGAGCAAGGGAGGGATTAGCAACTCACACACGACACAAAGATCACAGCGAATACGCACACGCAAAACCCAGACTTGAGCTCAAGAGACTAGCACACTAGAACGGAGCTCAAATCACTAAAATGTCGAACAAGTGCGCAAGAATGAAGTGTGAGTGATCAATGATGCTCAAAGGATGCTTGGTATACTCCTCCATGCGCCTAGGGGTCCCTTTTATAGCCCCAAGGCAGCTAGGAGCCGTTGAGAGCAATCAGGGAAGGCAATTCTTGCCTTCTGTCGTCTGGCGCACCGGACAGTCCGGTGCACACCGGACACTGTCCGGTGCCAGATTTCTTTCCTTAAATGGCGAAGCCGACCGTTGGCAGCCTGAGAGCCGTTGGCGCACCGGACATGTCCGGTGCACACCGGACAGTCCGGTGCCCCCTTCTAGTCGTTGGCTCGGCCACGTGTCCCGCGCAGATTGCGCGGCCGACCGTTGGCCCGGCCGACCGTTGGCTCACCGGACAGTCCGGTGCACACCGGACAGTCCGGTGAATTTTAGCCGTACGTCGCCGGTGAATTCTCGAGAGCAGCCACTTCGCTCGAGCCAGCCTGGCGCACCGGACACTGTCCGGTGCACCACCGGACAGTCCAGTGCTTGCAGACTCAGCAGATTCTTGGCTGCTCGAGCCAAGACATTTCCAATTGGATTTTTCCTGTTTCCAGCACTTAGACACAATACATTAGTCCATAAAACAATGTACTAAGTCTGAGAAACATACCTTAATTCTTGATTTGTACTTTGTCCACCTTTTTACACTTAGGCACTTGTGTTGGACACTAAATCACCAAAATACTTAGAAATGGCCCAAGGGCACATTTCCCTTTCAATCTCCCCCTTTTTGGTGATTTATGCCAACACAACATAAAGCAAGTAGAACAAGTACAAAATCAAATCAAATAAGAACTCAAAATTGTTTTGATTCAATTTTGACATATATGGATCACTCTATGCCACCACTTGGTTTGTTTTTGCAAATCAAACTCAAATTTCTATCTCTAAGTAAAACACACATGTTAAGACATAAAGAGAGTCATTCTAAGAGAAATTGATTTAAGATTTCAAAAACTCCCCCTTTTTCCCATAATCAATACTTCTCCCCACAAGAAGCCAACTTTTGACAAGAGAGACAACAAAAGAGTTTTGACAAACCAAAAGCTCTATTCTACTATTTTCAAAATCTCTCAAGTGGTAGCTGATCCATTTATCGCTTTGGCCTTTATTTTCTCCCCCTTTGGCATCAAGCACCAAAACGGGATCAATCTTGGCCCTTTAACCCCATTGCCTCACCAAAATCTTCAACTAAGAGCAAATAGGCAATAAGAGTATAACGATGAACTTGGAAGAGTTACTCTTTTCATCGGAGTGCAGTGGAAGTCTCGCATGGTCCAAGTCCACCTTTTCCCTTTCAATTTTCCTTGGAGACTAAAACAACCAAACTCAAGTACATGGTTAGCCACAAAGGGTCAAGTTGTAGCACAGCTCCCCCTAAATATGTGCATCACTTGCAAACAGGACTTGTGAGGTCCAGGGAGTGTTTGTACAACTTGAGCACCACAATAAGCAACAATATGCAGAATGAACATAATCAAAAGCATAAACACATGTATGCTACATTTCAATCCAAGTTCCGCGAATCTAAGATATTGAGCTCACTACGCAGCCTGCAAAAGGTCTTCTCATCTAGAGGCTTGGTAAAGATATCGGCTAGCTGGTTCTCGGTGCTAACATGAAACACTTCGATATCCCCCTTTTGCTGGTGGTCTCTCAAAAAGTGATGCCGGATGTCAATGTGCTTTGTGCGGCTGTGCTCAACAGGATTTTCCGCTATTCGAATAGCACTCTCATTATCACATAGGAGTGGGACTTTGCTCAGATTGTAGCCAAAGTCCCTGAGGGTTTGCCTCATCCAAAGTAGTTGTGCGCAACACTGTCCTGCGGCAACGTACTCGGCCTCAGCGGTGGATAGGGCAACGGAGGTTTGTTTCTTAGAGTTCCATGACACCAGGGACCTTCCTAAGAATTAGCACGTCCCCGATGTACTCTTCCTATCGACCTTACATCCAGCATAGTCGGAATCTGAGTACCCAATCAAGTCAAAGTTAGACCCCTTTGGATACCAGATCCCGAAGCAAGGCGTAGCGACTAAATATCGAAGAATTCGCTTCACAGCCACTAAGTGACACTCCTTCGGATCGGATTGAAATCTAGCACACATGCATACGCTAAGCATAATATCCGGTCTACTAGCACATAAATAAAGCAAAGAACCTATCATGGACCGGTATGCTTTTTGATCAACGGACTTACCTCCTTTGTTGAGGTTGGTGTGTCCGTCGGTTCCCATCGGCGTCTTTGCGGGCTTGGCGTCCTTCATCCCAAACCTCTTTAGCAAATCTTGTGTGTACTTCGTTTGGGAGATGAAGGTGCCATCCTTGAGTTGCTTCACTTGGAACCCAAGGAAGTAGGTCAACTCGCCCATCATCGACATCTCGAATTTCTGCGTCATCACCCTGCTAAACTCTTCACAAGACTTTTGGTTAGTAGAACCAAATATTATGTCGTCGACATAAATTTGACACACAAAAAGATCACCATCGCAAGTCTTAGTAAAAAGAGTTGGATCGGCTTTCCCAACCTTGAAAGCATTAGCAATTAAAAAGTCTCTAAGCCATTCATACCATGCTCTTGGGGCTTGCTTAAGTCCATAGAGCGCCTTAGAGAGCTTACACACGTGGTCGGGGTACCGTTCATCCTCGAAGCCAGGGGGCTGCTCCACGTACACCTCCTCCGTGATCGGCCCATTGAGGAAAGCGCTCTTCACATCCATTTGGTACAACCTGAAAGAATGGTGAGCGGCATATGCTAGCAAGATACGAATTGATTCTAGCCTAGCCACAGGAGCAAAAGTCTCCTCAAAGTCCAAACCTGCGACTTGGGCATAACCTTTTGCCACAAGTCGAGCCTTGTTCCTCGTCACCACCCTGTGCTCGTCCTGTTTGTTGCGGAACACCCACTTGGTTCCCACAACATTTTGCTTGGGACGAGGCACCAGTGTCCAAACTTCGTTGCGCTTGAAGTTGTTGAGTTCCTCCTGCATGGCCAACACCCAGTCCGGATCTAGCAAGGCCTCTTCTACCCTGAAAGGCTCAATAGAAGAGACAAAAGAGTAATGCTCACAAAAATTAACTAATCTTGAGCGAGTAGTTACTCCCTTGCTAATATCACCCAATATCTGGTCGACGGGATGATCCCTTTGAATTGTCGCTCGAACTTGGGTTGGAGGTGCCTGAGGTGCTTCTTCCTCTTGAACATCCTATGCTCCCCCTTGATCATGTGCCTCCACTTGAGGTACTTGTTCGTCATCTTGGGTTGGGGGATGCACCATAGTTGAGGAAGACGGTTGATCTTGCTCCAAATGTTCCTGAGGCCGTACATCTCCAATCGCCATGGTGCGTATCGCGGCCGTTGGAACGTCTTCTTCATCTACATCATCAAGATCAACAACTTGCTCTCTTGGAGAGCCATTAGTCTCATCAAATACAACATCGCTAGAGACTTCAACCAAACCCGATGATTTGTTGAAGACCCTATACGCCTTTGTATTTGAATCATAACCTAATAAAAACCCTTCTACGGCTTTGGGAGCAAATTTGGAATTCCTACCCTTCTTCACTAGAATGTAGCATTTACTCCCAAAAACACGAAAATACGATACATTAGGTTTGTTACCGGTTAGCAGCTCATACGACGTCTTCTTGAGGAGGCGGTGAAGGTAGACCCTGTTGATGGCGTGGCAAGCCGTGTTCACGGCTTCCGACCAAAAACACTCGGGGGTCTTGAATTCTCCAAGCATAGTCCTCGCCATATCTATGAGTGTCCTGTTCTTCCTTTCTACCACACCATTTTGCTGAGGTGTGTAGGGAGCGGAGAACTCGTGCTTGATCCCCTCCTTCTCAAGAAACTCCTCTACTTGAAGGTTCTTGAATTCGGACCCGTTGTCGCTCCTTATCTTCTTCACCTTGAGCTCAAACTCATTTTGAGCTCTCCTTAGGAAGCGCTTGAGGGTCCCTTGGGTTTCAGACTTATCCTGCAAAAAGAACACCTAAGTGAAGCGGGAAAAGTCATCAACGATAACTAGACCATACTTACTTCCTCCTATGCTCAGATAGGCGACGGGTCCAAAGAGGTCCATATGTAGCAGCTCCAGGGGTCTTGATGTTGTCATCACATTTTTGGTGTGATGAGAGCCTCCCACCTGTTTCCCTGCTTGACAAGCTGCACAAGGTCTATCTTTTTCGAAATGAACATTGGTTAGACCTATCACGTGTTCTCCCTTTAGAAGCTTGTGGAGGTTCTTCATCCCCACATGTGCTAAGCGGCGATGCCACAGCCAGCCCATGCAAGTCTTAGCCATTAAGCATGCATCTAGACCGGCCTCTTCTTTTGCAAAATCAACTAAGTAAAGCTTGCCGTCTAGTACACCCTTAAAAGCTAGTGAACCATCACATCTTCTAAAGACAGACACATCTACATTTGTAAACAAACAGTTATATCCCATATTGCATAATTGACTAACAGATAGCAAATTATATCCAAGAGACTCTACTAAAAACACATTAGAGATAGAGTGCTCATTTGAGATTGCAATTTTACCTAACCCTTTTACCTTGCCTTGATTCCCATCACTGAATATTATTGAATCTTGGGAATCTTTATTCTTGACGTAGGAGGTGAACATCTTCTTCTCCCCCGTCATATGGTTTGTGCATCCGCTGTCAATAATCCAGCTTGAACCCCCGGATGCATAAACCTGCAAGGCAAATTTAGGCTTGGGTCTTAGGTACCCATCTCATGTTGGGTCCTGCAAGGTTAGCACAAATATCCTTAGGGACCCAAATGCAAGTTTTGTCTCCCTTGCATCTTGCCCCTAATTTTCTAGCAACTATCTTCCTATCCTTTCTACAAATAGCAAAAGAAGCATTTAAAGCATGATATATTGTAGAAGGTTCATTAACTTTCCTAGGAACATTAACGACATTTCTCCTAGGCATATTATGAATAACATTTCTCCTACCAACATTTCTATCATGCACATAAGAAGAACTAGAAGCAACCATGGCATGAGAATCAAAGGCATTATATACATTACAACTCCTATAAGCATTTCTAGGTTGTCTTCTATCATAGTACATAAAGGCATGGTTCTTTTGCACACTACTAGCCATAGAGGCCTTCCCTTTCTCCTTGGCGGAGATGGGAGCCTTATGGCTTGTCAAGTTCTTGGCTTCCCTCTTGTAGCCAAGTCCATCCTTAATTGAGGGGTGTCTACCAATCGTGTAGGCATCCCTTGCAAATTTTAGCTTGTCAAATTCATTCTTGCTAGTCTTAAGTTGAGCATTAAGACTAGCTAATTCATCATTTAATTTGGAAATTGAAACTAAATGATCACTACAAGCATCAATGTCAATATCTTTACACCTATTACAAGTTTCAACAATTTCTACACAAGAATTAGATTTACTAGCTACTTCTAGTTTAGCATTTAAATCATCATTAAAACTTTTTAACTTAGCAATAGTTTCATGACAAGAAGATAATTCACTAGAGAGCATTTCATTCCTCTTAATTTCTAGAGCAAGAGATTTCTGTGCTTCTACAAATTTATCATGTTCTTCATACAACAAATCCTCTTGTTTTTCTAAAAGCATATTCTTGTCATTCAAGGCATCAATTAATTCATTAATTTTGTCTACCTTGGTTCTATCTAATCCCTTGAATAAGCATGAGTAATCTATCTCATCATCATCACTAGACTCATCTTCACTCGAAGAAGCATAAGTACTAGTATGAGTGCTTACTTTCTTCTCTCTTGCCATGAGGCAAGTGAGACGCTCGTTGGGGAAGAGGGATGACTTGTTGAAGGCGGTGGCGGCGAGTCCTTCATTGTCAGAGTCGGAGGAGGAACAATCCGAATCCCACTCCTTTCCGATATGTGCCTCGCCCTTGGCCTTCTTGTAATGCTTCTTTTTCTCCCTCTTGTTCCCTTGGTCCTGATCACTATCATTGTCGGGACAGTTAGCAATAAAATGACCAAGCTTACCGCATTTGAAGCATGAGCGCTTCCCCTTGGCTTTGGTCTTGCTTGGCTGCCCCTTGCGACCTTTAAGCGCCGTCTTGAAGCGCTTAATGATGAGGGCCATCTCCTCATCATTGAGTCCGGCCGCCTCAACTTGCGCCACCTTGCTTGGTAGCGCCTCCTTGATCCTTGTTGCCTTGAGAGCAATGGGTTGAGGCTCATGACTAGGACCGTTCAACGCGTCGTCCACGTATCTTGCCTCCTTGATCATCATTCGCCCGCTTACAAACTTCCCAAGAACTTCTTTGGGCGACATCTTGGTGTACCTGGGATTTTCACGTATATTGTTCACCAAATGAGGATCAAGAATGGTAAATGACCTTAGCATTAGGCGGACGACGTCGTGGTCTGTCCATCGCGTGCTCCCGTAGCTCCTTATTTTGTTGATAAGGGTCTTGAGCCGGTTGTATGTTTGTGTCGGCTCCTCGCCCCTTATCATCGCGAACCGTCCAAGCTCGCCCTCCACCAACTCCATTTTGGTGAGCAAGGTGACATCGTTTCCCTCATGAGAGATCTTGAGGGTGTCCCAGATCTGCTTGGCATTGTCCAAGCCGCTCACCTTGTGATACTCGTCCCTGCACAAAGAGGCTAGCAACACAGTAGTAGCTTGTGCATTTTTATGAATCTGTTCATTAATAAACACAGGGCTATCCGAGCTATCAAATTTCATTCCACTTTCCACAATCTCCCAAATGCTTGGATGGAGAGAAAACAGGTGAGTACGCATTTTGTGGCTCCAAAATCCGTAATCCTCTCCATCAAAGTGAGGGGGCTTACCAAGTGGAATGGGGAGCAATTGAGCATTTGAACTATGCGGGATGCGCGAATAATCGAAAGAAAAGTTTGAGTTAACCGTCTTTCGTCTATCGTAGTCGTCGTCGTCCTTTTGGGAGGAGGAAGATTCATCGCTGTCGTAGTAGACAATTTCCTTGATGCGCCTTGTCTTCTTCTTCCTCCCGTCTTTTCTTTTGTGGCCCGAGCCTGAGTCGGTGGGCCTGTCATCATTGGGCTCGTTGACGAAGGACTCCTTCTCCTTGTCGTTGATCACCATCCCCTTGCCTTTAGGATCCATCTCTTCAGGCGGTTAGTCCCTTTCTTGAAGAGAACGGCTCCGATACCAATTGAGAGCACCTAGAGGGGGGGTGAATAGGTGATCCTGTAACACTTCAAAAACTTAAGCCACAAAACTTGGTTACTTGTTAGCACAGTAATTTGCCAAGTGGCTAGAGAAGGATCTCAACACAACACAATAGCCAAGAGATATCAATCACAGAGATGGCACAGTGGTTATCCCGTGGTTCGGCCAAGACAAACGCTTGCCTACTCCACGTTGTGGCGTCCCAACGGACGAGGGTTGCAATCAACCCCTCTCAAGCAGTCCAAAGACCAACTTGAATACCACAGTGTTGCTTTGCTTCTCTTAATCCCGTTTGCGAGGAATCTCCACAGCTTGGAGCCTCTCGCCCTTACACAAGATGTTCACGAAGAATCACAGAGCAAGGGAGGGATTAGCAACTCACACACGACACAAAGATCACAGCGAATACGCACACGCAAAACCCAGACTTGAGCTCAAGAGACTAGCACACTAGAACGGAGCTCAAATCACTAAAATGTCGAACAAGTGCGCAAGAATGAAGTGTGAGTGATCAATGATGCTCAAAGGATGCTTGGTATACTCCTCCATGCGCCTAGGGGTCCCTTTTATAGCCCCAAGGCAGCTAGGAGCCATTGAGAGCAATTAGGGAAGGCAATTCTTGCCTTCTGTCGTCTGGCGCACCGGACAGTCCGGTGCACACCGGACACTGTCCGGTGCCAGATTTCTTTCCTTAAATGGCGAAGCCGACTGTTGGCAGCCTGAGAGCCGTTGGCGCACCGGACATGTCCGGTGCACACCGGACAGTCCGGTGCCCCCTTCTAGCCGTTGGCTCGGCCACGTGTCCCGCGCAGATTGCGCGGCCGACCGTTGGCCCGGCCGACCGTTGGCTCACCGGACAGTCCGGTGAATTTTAGCCGTACGTCGCCGGTGAATTCCCGAGAGCAGCCACTTCGCTCGAGCCAGCCTGGCGCACCGGACACTGTCCGGTGCACCACCGGACAGTCCGGTGCTTGCAGACTCAGCAGATTCTTGGCTGCTCGAGCCAAGACATTTCCAATTGGATTTTTCCTGTTTCCACCACTTAGACACAATACATTAGTCCATAAAACAATGTACTAAGTCTGAGAAACATACCTTAATTCTTGATTTGTACTTTGTCCACCTTTTTACACTTAGGCACTTGTGTTGGACACTAAATCACCAAAATACTTAGAAATGGCCCAAGGGCACATTTCCCTTTCAAAGCTAGCAAGAGACACCAAAGAGTGTGGTGATCCTTGCGGGATCTTAAGTGATCCTTGAGAAGAAGAAAATCTCGCCGGTCTTGGTGATCGGTGGAGAGAGGGAAAGGGTTGAAAAAGACCCATCCTTAGTGGACTCCTCAACGGGGACTAGGCCTTTGAGGGTCGAACCTTGGTAAAACAAATCACCTGTGTCTCTTGTGTTCATTGCTTGTGATTTGCTTGTTTTACATCATTCTAAGTTCTCTTGCACTATTCTTTGCTAATATTATTTGGTGTTGCTTCAAGTCAAATTCTCATTTAGTGAAGCAACGCCTTGCAAGAAAGAACTTGTGTTATTGCTCTTCTTATCTAAGCCCTCTTGCTTTATTCTCCATAAACCAATTAGTTGTATTGATTTATCAATTCCGCATTATTTGAAAGCAACTCTCTTTGCAAGCAAAGGACTTAGTTTTTATACTCGATAAATGTGTATCTTGTTCTAACCACTAATCAAGGGATCTAGTTGGGGTATAAAGTTATAATTTTCAGGTTTCGCCTATCCACCTCCCTCTAGGCGACTTTTAGTTAGCAGCCCTTCTTTTCTCTCCAAACATACTCCTCTTGTTTTCTACAGCAATAGCTTTGTCAAGTAGCCTTTGGAAGGACAGGAATGTGTGCGATACCAGTTGATATTGCAAGGGTCCTATCAAACCGTCCAAAAAGAGCTCCTGCTTCTTCTCATCATCCTCAACATCCCTAGGAGCATATCGAGATAACTGGATGAATTTGTCTCTGTATTCACTCACAGACATACTTCCCTGCTTGAGGGATAGAAACTCTTTTCTTTTAATCTTCATGAGTCCAGCAGGAATATGGTAATTCCTGAATTGAGTGGAGAATTCTGCCCAGGTAATTGTGTCGACAGCAGCATGAGCAGTGCAGTATGCATCCCACCAATCCACAGCGGGACCAGTAAGACGACTAGATGCGTAGAGTACTTTCTCTCTGTCTGAGCACTGAGCTATGTTGAGCATCTTATCTATGAACTTTAGCCAATCATCTGCTTGCAGTGGATCCGCGGAGTTGGAGAAGATTGGTGGTTTGTGGCTCATGAATTCCCGATGCTTGTCCCGAGGTGGAACTGGTGGTGGTGGTGGAGGCAGTGGTGCTTGTTGCTGTTGCTGTTGCGCCCTTCTCTCTTGACGTATCTTCTCCCGCTCTTGGCGCATCTCTCAGTGTATATCCTCTCTTTCTTGGCGCATCTCTTGACACTCCTGTCGCATCTGAGCGTGCATGTCTGCCATAGTGTCCGCCATTTGCTGCATTATTTGCATTTGGGCTGAAATAACTGGATCAGCACCGACTGGTGGAGGATTTGGGGGATTTATCTCTGCTTGTTGTTGTTGTCTAAGCACCCTTCGGTTATATGGATTGGCAGGTAGATCAATTCCTCCTCCCTTCCTGGTATTGACCATCTGAGTTAGAAGCATATGGTAAGATAGTTTTGCAAGGTAATCATTTGGTAGGCAGAATGAATAAGCTAATAGCTGGTGATGTACTGAAGATTCTTGGGCAGGGCTTGACCAGATGTTTTATGTCAAGTCTGGGGTAACTAGTTGTATGATGGGAATGTCCCAAGGTAATATAGAATCTGTCAAGATGAGATAGATACAAAATACTAGATACATTTTAATGGGGGATAATCTTGATTGTCTAGTTATTTTATAAATACTATCCTTTACGCCTAGATATATATGCAGATGTAATTATGGACATTAATCCACAACACATCACACTCAATCAAAGATCCAAATCAGACAAGTGTCATAAGGACAAACATTCAAGCATACTTATAAAAATAGTTTTGTTTTTGTTCCTAATATTAGGTCTCCTATTCCTAAACGTCATCTTAGGGATAGGATTTCAAAGTGTGAAATCCACATTTGTCTTTAGAAGTGAAAAGGTAAGAATAATCAGAGTAAAGCGGAATTAGATGAGAAAGGATTAAGTTTTGGAAAGAATCAGAGTAGTAAAGGTAAGTAGATAAGGGTTATCTAGTTTGTCGGTACCCTGAAACTAGGGTACCCCCTGCTACTATACAAAGGCACGGAACCCACACGGCTATCCCTTAGTCGCGTGGCAGAAGTACTATGTGTGGGATCGAGCTACCACTCGCCCCAGTCACGAGCGGCTACCCTGGGTCCACAGCAGCACCTGACTCTGCCAGATGGGCGGGTCCGAAGCTGCCACGTGTCCAGAGAAGGCAGCATGCTCCAAAGCATCAACAGTGAGTTCGGACCCCCACATGAGAGTGCCGGACCCCTGGATATATAGTCTGGACCCCCCAAGGTTGGTACCGGACCCCCAAATATATAGCCCGGACCTCCAAGGTTGGTCCTGGATCTCCACGTGTGCAAGCCGGACCCCTGGGATGGGATCTGGACCCCCCCCTCGTGTGGGGTCCGGGCCGCCGACAGGGGGTCCCAAGGTCCCAGGACAAAACATACCCGGGCCTTGAACAGGACCTAGGCGGGGGTCCGATACCGACACGTGTCTAGACCTAGTCTGTTGCGGACCTGTCCGCATACGCTTCTGCTCCCCGCCTAGGCGAAGACCCGATGCTGGCATGTGGCCTACTGTGCGTGATGTAAGCCAGTGGGCGGAGCCTGACGTAAGGCCTCCGGGTTACATGGCCCCTGCATTTATTGCAGATAAGGTGCGCCGCCTGTGCATCCCGCTGACAGGTGATGTGCCGCCTCGGCATTTAATGAGACCTGTCCATTCCGCTGGCAGGCGGCGACCTGTCTGCTGGCAGGCGGCGACCTGTCCATTCCGCTGGCAGGCGGCGACCTATCTGCTGGCAGGCGGCGACCTGTCCATTCCGCTGGCAGGCGGCGACCTGTCTGCTGGTAGGCAGCGACCTGTCCATTCCGCAGGCGGCGTGCTTGTCCATTTCGCTGGCAGGCAGCACGCCCATATTGCCGCGTGCACTGTGCCCATCATCACTCGTACATTACCAAGGAAGCTACCATTGTGTATCAATATTGTGCGGGCTACGACATTAGGGCGCCAGGAGATTGCATAGACGTCACCTGCATTAGTTGCTCTAGGTATTCCATCCATTATGTTCTTGGGCCCACATGTCGGGGCTCAGCACCCTTGTATGTGCCTCCCTTGAGCTATAAAAGGGAAGGCACACAACGTTACAAGGCAAGCTCTCAGGTTCACAACACCCTTAGACTCACACAAGCTCAAGTGCTCAGACACTCAATACAACACACAGCGGAGTAGGGTTTTACGCTCTGGCGGCCTGAACCACTCTAAATCCTCGTGTTCACTCGTGTTCTTCAACCATCTAGCAGACAGGCAAAACACTTAGGCCCCTCCTCATCTTAGGATTTAGGGCGGGTGCATTCCGCCACCCGGCCGGAGAATTTCCTCTCCGACATTTGGTGCTGACCCAGGTGTGTCCGACTCGCTACAACTAAAGGAGAGCCTCTTTCCAATCCCTGGAACATAGAGCATCTCCATAAGTTTTACCCATAAAAACAAACCTGGGGACCCGGTCTTCTTCCTTTGTAACTAGGTAGCGCATATATGTACATCAACCTGGTGAGGTCCGCCCACATAAACCTGGTCTGTTGTAACACCCCGGGCTTTAAGGGACAAAGCCGGGTGCATCTCATACATGCGCCAAAGAAGACAACACATATAATAATAGAGTGTATAGAGATAAATGTCACAATAATCAGAGTACTTATTACATAGCGGAAGACTTACAAAAATAAAAGATAAATATAACAGGATCTAAATCCATCCTTGGCGCCAGAAAGTCAACTGGGAGACGCCACCTAGAATGAAACAAACTCCATGCGGTGTGGCTCCTCTTGAACCACCTGATCTTCTCCTGTGGGGGGTGTGAGACAGCAAGGGTGAGCTCACACATGTCCATCGCTCAACAAGTTATGGGGAATAATGTGGCATGACCTCACCAAAAGTGGGAGCTCATGGAGTGTAAGGCTAATCAACAAAATATGGGTTGAAGCTGAGCATTGCTTTTATAAGTTGGTCAAAATTTTATTAGCAATTACTAAGTATAAGTAAATACCGAACCATAATAAATAATAGAACAAAATTAATAACAAATCTCATGCAATGCAAATGACAAATTGAATTTAAGTTTCGTAGTTTAATCATGTGAGGGTCTGAGCCACTCATGACCGTGAGCACGGCTAGTATACCAGTTTTACACTCTGCAGAGGTTGCACATCTTTACCCACAAGTCGTGTTACCCATCTGCCAAGGGATCATGAATACCATACACCTCTACCAAGGAAGCAATGCAGGGTAACACTACGAGGCCTTTACAAAGTTCCACTAGCTTCAGAAAACCCGCTACAGTTTATAGGAAGCTCCAGTGCAGGAATCCCTCGCCTGACCGCCATCGCAGCAAAATCAACCCAAGGACCTCCCTACACTGACCACTCCCCTACTGCCCTTGCCCCTTTCGGGTAAGGTAGTCATCCACTAGCTTTCCTAGTTAATCAGCCAAGGGTGTCCCATTAAACCCTTGTGGTAGCACTGTTTTCCCGAGTGGTCGCTCCATGTTCCCATTAACATAATGATCTTATCATGAACATAAATAACATAACAGAATAATAGGAACATGGATATAATGAAATATAATCCCGAAACCACATAATGCAATAGCATAACTACCCAAGTGAATCAGGGGTAAACAAGGTAGACAGGATAAACAGACTAGGGTGACCTATTGGGTTCCATCAAAATTAAACCTATGCATGAATAAGTGATAATAAAGAATATTATTGGGTAACAAAAGTGGATCAAGGGCACAACTTGCCTGGCACTTGAGATTCTAGTTACCAGGGTGATTCTTCGGGTCCTCGTGATCGCACTGCTAGTCGTAGCAATACAAACAAACATGGTATAGACAAAAGTAACATCACACCAAACAAAAGTACAAACTGAATAATAATAATCTACGCATTGCTACGAGATCGTGGGAACGAGAACTACTACGATCGGAGTTATGATTTTATAGACGATCTGCGTGATTAAAATATTAAACTATATTATAAATTCGTTAATATAAATCATATGAGAGATTATTCTATAAATAATTATCTCAACTTTAAACTAAGTTATGAATTGACCATAGATCATTTTCTAGTAGATTATAATGGTAAGTAGATTAACAAGGCTAACCAACATCAGTTAAATACAAATCTAATTATAAAATAATGATACATGGTATAATAAATGTTGTTACTGCGTAGTAAATATTTATACGAAACTAACGCAACTTGAACGGATCAATTCAGAGTTTGAATGGGGAAGTTACGAGTTTCCTACGGTTTTATATATTTGATACGAGATTAATTAAGGAATAAGTTTAATACCATTCTCATGTTAAAACAGAGACACAGGGTAATAAACAACATTATTACAAAATTGTAGGAACTAAAATGGACTCATTTGGACTAAGTATGCATTTTCTATGAATTAAACAACTTCTAAGATTTATTTTTGCATTCAAAATCAGTTTCTAATTCCTTTTTCTAGATTTTTATAATCCTCTGGACTGGGCCTCAATTACAGGAAAGTTTAGGGGTTAATGCGCGAAAAGTCTCAAGACACAGATCTACCCCGCGGTGGATGGCGGGCTAAATCCCCAAGACCCCGAGGACTCTTTAGTTGACGGGGGGAGCAGCATCAACGTCACTTTCCCCCGGACACTCCAAGGCTTGGGGGTTCACCTCAAAGAGCTCCACGAGTCAGACACTCCTTTCTTCGGCATCGTGCCCACTGAAGGGGAATACCCGCTGGGCCACATCTACATGCCCGTCACCTTCGGAACCCCAGAGAACTACAGAACCGAGTTCCTGAGGTTCGAAGTGGCGAACTTCGACAGCGGGTACAACGCCATCATCGGGAGGCCGGGATTGGCAAAATTCATGGCCATTCCGCATTACACGTACATGATACTGAAGATGCCAAGACCGCAAGGAATCATAACTGTGCGCGCTGACTTCCAAGGCGTCGTAGAGTGTTTCCGTGTGGCCATCCAGGCGGCCCTCACCACTAAACCGTCGGCAACTTCTTCAGCGCAGGCAAACCCTAAGCCTAAGGAAGACCTTGCAGTACCTGCAAATGAAGCTCAAGCTGTGACCTCTATGCGGCCAACTGAAGAAACCAAAAGGATCAACCTGGGGTTCGCTGATGAACGCAAGACTGCCATCATCAGCTCCAACCTGGATAACAAACAGGAAGGCGCGCTCGTCCAGTTTCTACAAGATAACCGAGATGTATTCGCATGGCAACCTGCGGATATACCGGGAGTCCCGAGAGAACTGGCCGAGCACAAACTGAATGTCTATCCCCAGGCGAGGCCGATTCGGCAAAAACTATGTCGCTTCACGCCCGACAAGAGAGAGGCCATTCGCGCTGAGCTAGCCCGCTTGGTCGCGGCTGGGTTTATCAGAGAGGTGTTACATCCCGAGTGGTTAGCCAACCCAGTTCTTGTACTCAAAAAGAATAAAGTGGATTGGCGCATGTGCGTCGACTACACAGATCTCAACAAACACTGTCCAAAGGATCCCTTTGGGCTTCCTAGGATAGATCAGGTGGTAGATTCCACCGTTGGATGTTCTGTGCTATCTTTCCTGGATTGCTACTCTGGATATCATCAGATTAGCCTAGCAAAAGAAGACGAGGAAAAAACAGCGTTCATCACTCCGTTCGGTGCTTTCTGCTATACCTCCATGTCGTTCGGCCTCAAAAACGCTGGAGCGACTTATCAGAGAGCCATTCAAACATGCTTAGCCAATCACTGGGGCAAGCGTGTGGAAGCCTATGTAGATGATGTGGTAATCAAAATGGAGAACTCGGAAAATTTCATCGAGGATTTACAGCTGGTTTTCAATAGTCTAAGGCGATATCGATGGAAGCTTAATCCCGAAAAATGTGTCTTTGGGGTGCCGGCAGGAAAGCTACTCGGATTTATTGTCAGTCACCGAGGAATTGAAGCTAACCCGGATAAGATTGAAGCTATCATGAAAATGGAAGCACCACGATCACAAAAAAAGGTTTAGAGACTCACCGGATGTATGGCAGCCCTGAGCAGATTCATATCTAGGCTGGGAGAAAAAGGCTTGCCATTTTACCAGCTACTCAAGAAAATGGATAAGTTTTAGTGGACTTCAGAAGCACAGGAAGCCCTAGATGCGCTGAAAAAATTCTTGACAACACCACCAGTGCTGAAGCCGCCACGGCGAGCCACGTCGATTCAACCGGCTGAAGATTTGCTGCTATATATCTCTTGCACGACTCACGTGGTAAGCACCGCGTTGGTAGTCGAGCGAACAGAAGAAGGGCATGCCTACCCAGTGCAACATCCTGTTTATTTCATCAGTGAAGTTCTGGGTCCCTCAAAGAAAAAGTATCCTCAAGTTCAGAAGCTATTATATGCAGTACTTCTAACTGCCCGCAAGCTACGTCACTACTTTGACGACCACAAAGTCATAGTAGTCACTAGTTTTCCGATAGGGGATATTCTTCACAACAAGGAAGCCATCGGCCGAATAGCCAAGTGAGCCTGTGAACTAGGATCTCATGACATCGAATTTTGACCTCGCACTGCCATAAAAACTCAAGCGTTGGTTGACTTTGTATCAGAATGGACTGAACAACAAGTACCAGACAACCCAGAAACAGCGGAAGTATGGCAAATGTATTTCGATGGCTCGTTGAAACTGCAGGGAGCAGGCGCGGGAATTCTCTTTACCGCACCTAGAGGCGAGCACCTCAAATATGCCCTCCAGTTGCTATTTCCAGCCTCCAACAACGCAGCCGAATATGAAGCTCTGATTCATGGACTGAACATTGCTATATTGTGGCGGAACCTCCCAAGTAATTAGGCCCACCTATAGTTGTCCTTGTCCAACGGACCTCAGACAACCCTATAGGTGCCCCTGAACTACTTGACAAGCTCGGTATCTTTCCTTACCTTTCCAGGAACGTCTCACCCGTCTTGCAGACATTACAGAACATCGGAGATAAAGAAATGCGGAAGCGATTACATAACTTACATTTATTAAAAAGTAAGATCAGATTGTTTATTACAGACCAGGAATATCTAACGAGTGCCGAGTAGTATTATTACACATACCAAGGGAGGTAAAAACTCCTCCCGACAGTTATCACACAAAAGTCTTAATGGAGGATCCTTTCCTCCCGCACTTCACTCTTGCTTTTCTTCATTAGGAACCACCTTGGCACAGAAGCAACAGAACTCTGCTGCTTCCTCACCTAAAAACAACAAGGGGATAAACCCTGAGTATGGAATTACTCAGCAAGTCTTACCCGACTAAGGAAAAGACTCTCAAGGGTATGCTGGATAAATGGGAATCAAGGAGAGGTTTTAGCAAGAATCAACTTAGATACTTTTGCAGAAATAGCTTACTAAGGTGAGTCCTTACTTTCAATCTTTTAATGTCATGTTAAGTATTAATAGACTCTGTTTGCCTCTAGTCTATTTTCATCATTTCATCAGTACAACATCATTTTTATCCATACTGTTCACATCCTGACTCTAGGTTGCAGGGAAGTGACCAAGTCTTCATAACTGCGAAGGTACGACGATCTGAATCGATTATACTCAGCTGAGGATCTCTAATCACACGACATATGTAGCACTTAACCCTTGCATATGTCAACCCACCACCGGGGTTCTTAAGACCAGATCAGGTTCACGCAAACCGAGAGCACAGATACACCACCGTCCAGCCTCTTGCCACGGTGGGTACACGCTACTCCCGCCACCGCTCCACGCCCATTTCGTGTTATCTTATTCTGGCCTTAGTCTGCCCGAGGCAAGGCTTACCCATGACGAGGCATGTGACCAGTTAAAGGGTCCTCGATCAGCACGCCTACATACACGTTCAATCCTTAATCAACCTGGGTAGAACATCACTTGTTCCTAACCCAAGTCTCGATTTAAGTACTTCCATCCTTAGGATTGTTTCTGTTCCTTAGGATGAAAAGAGCATCACAGGGAACTTTGCAGTAAGATCCCACCATTGCTCCAAAAGAAAATATTCTTGCAGGTAGAAGTCATCTTTCCTCAGGATAACCCCTGAGCTAGGCAGTACAGCAAAAGACAACCTCTATCCACAAGATCTAAGCAGGGCTAAGCATTTTTGTAAAACAATTTTTTTAATACTTCACCAGAAGTATCCATAAAGGTGTGGATATCAAGGAAAGCAATGCATCAAAGGGTTCCAAGCAAATCCTATGAACCTAATGCATATTTCACTTGACTTAAAGTGTGCGAAAAGTATTTAAAAACACAAGGAAAAGGGTTGCATGCACCGGGGCTTGCCTTTGTTAACAGGTGAGTCTGGCTCGGATCCGCAAATATCAAAGTAGAAGCAGTTGCCTGCTTGAGAATCCGAGAGTGGTGGTGTCCTTTCTTCGGTGACTTCCTCTTCTTCTTCGTGCTCTAACATAACCATATATATGTATAAGAATGGATGCCATGGGATGTTCATGAGGGTGCAAAGATAATATAAACTTATTATCTAAGTCTTGAATACAACTTTCCTTCACGGTACTCCGAGAACTTAGGGTTTCCGGAGTCAGTAAAGGAGTTCATAGGGCAGGGGGGGTGTTTTGGGGTTTGGTGATCAAATAAGGTCCAAATCAACCCAAATTCTACCCAATGCTTCTAAATAATATGAGGAACTCATATAAAAATTTTGAGCATTTTTTGGGATTACAACCTATCTTTTAAAAATCCAAAACTACTACTTTGAACTACTTTAAATGCCTTAAAATTCCTTATTTAACCTAAAAATCATAAAACTATTTTTATTAAATTCTAGGGAAAATAACAAGCCTAGGAAAATTGGTTTCACAATTTTACCATTTTTCTACATTTTTTTATAATTGTTTTGACTCGGGAGGAAAAAGAAAAAGAAAACTCATGAATAGTATTGGGCCAGAAGTAGCCCATATAGCCCAATCCTCAGAGAAAACGGGGCGCGCCCGCGCCCGCGCTGGCGGTTTTGCGCAAAAGTTCTCGGGGTTTTCACAAACTGGGATCCGGTCTTCCACTGTTTAACACAGTCGCTGACAGTTTACATAAAAGTCCTCCCACTTCTATCTATTCTGGGTTTAAAGTCCCCGACGGTGCATGGCACGGCAGAGCTCCGGCGAGCTCCTGAACCGGCCAAACGGGGCAAGGATAGGGGCTACTGAGCGGTCTACACCAAATTCACGGCCTATCAACGGTTTCCCCCCAATCAATTTCATATTTGGTGATCTATTTCGCTCTGCCCACGAGGACAGTACGCACTACGGCTAACCCAGCGCGTTCCTGGTGATTGGTGACGGTTTAGTTCAATTGGGCGGGTCTATGAGTATCACGGGTATGTGAGATCACTCAAACGAGGGAGCAGAAGGTTTGAACTGACCTCAATTGCACAGGCCACGGCGAGGTTGGTTTCACGGCGGCGGAAACTGTGATTGGGGGAAGTGAGCGATTCTCCGGCTATGGTGGCTAATTGAGGGTGTAGGCGGGTGCTACGGCTTCGCAATTTAGAGATGAAGAGTTGTGCTCAGTTGATTTGAACGGAGAGGGTGAGGAGGCGATGAATTTATAGGCGCAGTAAGCCATTGCCATGGCCATGGTGATAACCATTGCCGGTCTTTGCTGGCGATCAACGGCGGCGTCAAGCGATAGTCATTCTTACGGGCTTGCCACTTCCCTGCCGCGACAGTAACGCAGTCACATCAGTGCGGCGTGGATGAACGGAGGGGAGCGGCGCCGATGACCGGACACGGCCGGGAGGAGGGCTGGCCGCGTGGCAGCCGGAGTTAGTGCCCTCCACCACGACGATCTTACCCGGAGCAAGAAAAATCTTCGCCCAGAGATGCTCGCCGTCCGATCATCACAACCCCGACGCAAATCGTGGTGCGAACAGGTCGTCGGCGGTGAGGACAGCCGCGCTGGCGGTCTGATCCAGTGTAGACACTGTACCATCAGAAGTTCTATTCAGTGCACCTGACAGTCAAGATTTAGGGCAGGTTTTCTCCAAATTTTTCATGGCAACTCACCCAAAGCTCTGCAGAAAAGTTGGAGGGCTACAAACCATCTACAATTTTGCCATAGCAGCAGTAGCCAAATTCCTATTGAATCAAGCTTGAATTCATGCCCAAAGTCTCTGCAATTGCACTACCAGTCTGAAATTCAGACTTTAACAACCTGACAGCCTGACTTTGAGTGTGATTATCTCCAATTTCTTCATAACAACCTGGCTTACACTCTTAAGCAAAATTGTTCTCCTATAATTGGGCTACAAACTTGTTGTGGTCACTTTGGGCAAAAACCCTATATTTCAAAAGATACAGGGCTCCAAAGTTGAGCCAAAACTCTGAAATTTCAGACTTAGAATAAAACCAAATTGAGGTCCATTTTGCATTTAAGTCCAAAACTCAACATTTGGCTTTCAAGTCCACACATTTGTGAACCAAAGGACTTAAGAAACTTATTTGACTTGGTTTTTGCACTTTAGCCCAAAAGTGGACTAATTTTGCACATAGGTCCCTAGGGTTTGGTTTTAGGGTTTTCCAGGGTTCCAATTGAGATTCTTGATGTCCCAGGGGCATAAATGTGATTCCCCTTTGTTTTTGGGGATATTTTATGACTCTTTCCCTAAAGCCTTTAGGTTTTCTCATCTTGGGTTAGGTCTTGCCCCTCTGAGCCTGATTAAGGGTTAGGTCCCCTATCCAGGGTCCTATTTGCAAAAACACTTTAAACAATACAACTTGTTTGAAAATTTTTACCTAGTGAATGCACTCTAGGTGTATCAAACATATGCAATGTCAATGCTTATGATGCTATGCTCAAGTTTTAGTTACAGTAGCACCAGGGGTGTAAAATCCTTCCCCCCATAAAAGAATCTCGTCCCGAGATTTAAAGTCCTAGGGTGAGTAATGGAAAAGGAAATGCTTCACATTTGTATTTCCTTATTTTTGGTACAAGGCAGGGGTGGTGTGGGGGTTCACTCCTTTATTGCAATAACTATATACACTTTACAAATTACATGAGGCTAGAAAGCCTGGGAAATTCTTATTCAAGAAATCTTGAGTTTCCCACGTAGCCTCTTCCTCAGCATGTTGGTTCCATTGTATCTTGTAGAACTTGAGAGTCTTTCTCCGGGTAACCCTGTCCTTTTGATCCAGAACTCGAATAGGATGTTCCGAGTATGTTAAATCTGGTTCCAGGACAACATCTGTCACTTCAATGGTTCGATCGGGAACCCGAAGACACTTCTTCAATTGCGACACATGGAACACATTATGGATAGCAGACAGAATTTCGGGGAGTTGCAGTCGATATGCCACTGGCCCACATTGCTCAAGTACTAGAAATGGACCAATATATCTGGGTGCAAGTTTCCCTTTAACCCCGAAACGCGATACACCCTTCATTGGTGAAACTTTCAAGTAGACATAATCGCCTACCAGAAAACATAAGGGTTGTCGTCGTCGGTCTGCATAACTTTTTTGTCGAGTCTGAGCTTTCTTCATATTATGAATAATTTTATGAACCTTTTCTTCGACTTCTTTCACCATATCAGGCCTAAAGAAGTACCTTTCTCCAGGTTCAGACCAATTTAGCGGAGTTCGACACCGTCGCCCATATAAAGCTTCAAAAGGTGCCATCTTGATACTTTCTTGATAACTGTTATTGTATGAAAACTCCGCTAAGGGCAAACATTCATCCCACTTCTGTGAGAAGTCCAGAACACAAGCCCGCAGCATATCCTCAAGTATTTGATTGACCCTCTCAGTCTGTCCACTTGTTTGAGGATGATAGGCCGAACTGTGGAGCAATTTGGTACCCAAGGATTTATGAAGTTCTTCCCAAAACTTGGATACGAACTGAGGTCCACGATCCGA
Source organism: Zea luxurians (assembly GCA_029449295.1). Lineage (NCBI taxonomy): Eukaryota > Viridiplantae > Streptophyta > Magnoliopsida > Poales > Poaceae > Zea > Zea luxurians. Next base: position 102,399,670 of record JAOPSE010000011.1, read on the forward strand.
CACTATAGTTTTTGGAATACCATGCAAACTGAGAATACGGCCAATATATAATGCTGCATAAGTGGCCACTGTATATTTGGCCCTGACGGGTAAGAAGTGGGCAATCTTTGTGAGTCGATCCACGATAACCCAAATAGAATCATACCCATTGGTCGTTCTGGGCAATCCCACAATAAAGTCCATACTTATGTCTTCCCATTTCCATGTTGGGATTGGCAAAGATTGTAATGGACCAGCAGTTTTCATGTGTATGGCCTTGACACGTCTGCAAGTGTCACACTTAGCCACATAGCGTGCAATTTCGATTTTCATCTTTGTCCACCAGTAATGTTGCTTCAAGTCTTGGTACATCTTAGTGCTTCCGGGATGAATAGAATAACGACTAAGATGTGCTTCATCAAGAATTTGCTAGCGGAGTTCTTCATCCTTTGGCACTACTATGCGGTTTTTAAACCATAACACACCTTGATCGTCTTCATTGAAACATTTGGCTACTCCAGCCCTTATCTTCTCCCGTATGTGCTTCATGCCCACATTATCCCTTTGAGCATCAACTATTCTTTGCAAAATGATTGACTCAAGCTTCAACTGATTCAGAGTCCCTTGTTGGATCATCCCCAGGTTTAACTTTTCCATTTCCTGACATAAAGTGTTGTCAGGGGTCTTTACCATAAGACAGTGGCAGGAAGCCTTACGGCTTAGTGCATCTGCCACCACATTGGCTTTGCCTGGGTGATAATGGATCTCCAGTTCATAGTCCTTAATAAGCTCAAGCCATCGTCTTTGCCTCATATTTAATTCTGACTGGGTGAAGATGTACTTCAAGCTTTTATGATCTGTATATATATGACAGATATTTCCCAGCAGATAGTGACGCCAAATTTTCAGGGCATGAACCACAGCAGCTAGCTCCAGATCATGAGTTGGGTAATGCTCCTCATGTCGGCGCAACTGCCTTGAAGCATATGCAATTACTCGGCCCTCTTGCATTAATACACAGCCGAGTCCACTGCCAGACGCATCACAATATACATCAAAAGGCTTGGTGATGTCCGGTTGAGCCAATACCGGAGCAGTGGTTAATAATGTCTTCAATTGCTCAAAGGCTTCATTACACTTAGAGGACCAATTGAACTTAATGTCATTCTTCAATAAACTTGTGATTGGCTTCACAAGCTTAGAAAAATCTGGTATGAATCTGCGATAATATCCAGCTAGTCCAAGAAAACTCCGGACTTGGTGAACAGTGGTTGGGGGTTTCCACTCCAGAATATCTTTGACTTTACTAGGATCTACCGCAATTCCTTTGGCCGATAACACGTGCCCCAAAAATTGAATTTCCTCCAGCCAGAACACGCACTTGCTGAACTTGGCATAAAGCTGATGTTCCCTCAGGCGCGTCAATACAATCCGTAGATGTTGAGCATGCTCCTCTTCATTTTTAGAATATATCAAGATATCATTGATGAAGACCACCACGAACTTGTCCAACTCGGGCATGAACACCGAGTTCATCAAATAGGTGAAGTGGGCAGGAGCATTTGTAAGCCCGAAAGACATTACCAAGTATTCAAACAATCCGTACCGTGTAGTAAATGCGGTCTTCGGTATATCTTCGGGCCGAATACGGATTTGATGATAGCCCTGTCGGTGTTTTGGGTCCGACCGCACACCCGGGGTTGCCCCTCAAGGTGTTTTAGGAGTAGGACGGTGTCGACAACTGTAGCAAAATGGTTCGTGCCGATCGCACGAGGGACAGTGGACAAGGTTTACAGGTTCGGGCCGCTTAGAGATGCGTAACACCCTACGTCCTGGTGAGTATGCTTGGTGAATGTGGTTACAAGAGAGCTCTCTGGATTGAGAATACAGAGAGTTGACGTGGGTGGCTAAGTAAAGGGTCGATCGTTCTGAAGGGGTGCCCCCTAGGCCTTATATACTCGACCGTGGGGCAGTACACGTGGATAAGATAACAACAAGTAGCTAAAAGATAGTGAACCTCTTGAGATTATCCCTACGTAACCCTCGCCGACTTATCCTCGCATGGCTTCGTTGCATGGAGGCTCCAGCGCGGGAAAGTCGGATCTCTGTTGCGGTCATTCGCTCGACGCTGTGGGCCGTCCGGGTTTGCACCAATCCGGCCTCATGTCGTTCTGCTTTGCTGGTTGTTTCTCCCCAGGCCCACGAAAGAATGACCTTACGATTTATTGGGCCCTTGGGCCTTTCGTGAGGTCCTTTACTCTTTTAGTGGACCCGGGGGATATCTATCCCCCACAAGCCCCCGATCTTTGGGTTAATTTAGAGGTAATCAACCCGAAGATCCCAGGTCCAGCTTGCAGGTAATTTGAAGAAAGATGGCTTCCTGTTGTCTTCTCCTGCTCCGATCACTCGTTGACCAAAACCTAGTTTCGTGCCTGTGCCTTAGAGGTCGGCATTCCAATTTGTAGGATTCTGAACTTCATTGGGCGCACCGGAGGTGCACCCAATGGGTGTAGCCCCCGAGCTTCGAGTAGATTTTAGAAAATAATCTACTCGAAGGTCTTCAGTAGAGGTTATTTCCATTTGTGTTCATTCATTTTGGTTGAGGGTTGGCTTTTTTAATCTTGTCCCACGCTTTAGAAATCGGCACTATCTCGGCTTGGAATGATAATCCATGGGGTGCACCAGAGGTGCACCCAATGGGTGTAGCCCCCGACCTTCAAGTGGATTTTTGAGGATAATCCACTCGAAGGTCTTCCTTTTGTGTCCTTTTGCTGAAGATTATCCTTTCTGCTTGTAAAAAAGTTGGCATGATGTCATCCGCGCTATGTCATCAATATTATGCTTTAGAGGTCAGCATGTATTTTGTCTTTTGCAGCCGAGTTCGCAATCCATCCATATCTTGCTAGGTAGTGCAATTTATTTGCTCTGTGACTGATTGAACATTTGATGGACGTTGTCTGTCTAGTCTTCAAGTCGTTTCTGTCGACCATATTTTGCACTCTACTTGCTATATTTGGCTTCCCTCTAACTCTCATTGATATCTCATTTTTGTCTTGAGGCATTCACTGCGTGCCCTGCACAGATGTGACCATTTTGAAAAATATACTGATAATTCCTGGGCGTCCCCCCCCATGGGTGTGGGCAAGGGACGTCTTGGTACGCTGAGTGTTTTAGCCGGCTGCTTCTGAGTAGTAATGTGATGTGACGGCGAGTGTAATCATATCCTTTGCGCTGTTGACTGGAGTCCCAATGGGTGTAGAGTTGCATGAAACGGCATCAGCCGCCTGACGTGTCTTCAGACGGGTGGAAGTGCTTATTGAATGCTTTGCGACTGTTCAGTGACCGCGGTTGGAGGTGAGCGGTTGCCTTCTCCCTTTATAAATAATGTCGTTGCCTTTCTGGTTTTTTCACATCTCCTCGCTGTTCTTTACTGCTTCCTTCTCTTCTCTCCCGTCTGCTTCCGCCATGGGCAAGAGTAACAAGCGCAAGCGTGAACCGACTCCTCCATCGGAGGATTTCGGTGACTCGGAATACTCGGAGGAGGAGTTCTCCTCCGAGTCCGAGTGATCTCTGGCTCCTGTCTCTCCCCCGGCGTCGTCCGATGACTCGGACGACTCCCAGGGGATAGCCGCGGAAGTCTGGACATACATCCGAGCCGTCGAGCGCTCCGGGCTCGAGGGCTCGGATGAGTCGGAGTACTCCTCGGATGAGGAGGACTCGGACGGCGGCGGTGAGGACGAGGACGACGACGACGACGATGACGACGACGGTGGCGACGGCGATGGCAACGGCAGCGGCAGGGGCAGCGGCGACGGCGGCAGGGACGGTGACGGCGGCAGCAGCAGGGGCAGCACCAAAGGCGGCAGCAGCAAGGGCAGCACCAAGGGCGGCGGCGGCAGCAGGGGCAGGGCCAGTGGCTAGACGCCACTGGTCTTCTTAGATATTAGTATAGTATAGTATAGTTAGAATAATGTAGTAGTAATGTAGAGTAGTATAGCGTAGTGTAGTAGTAGTAATGTAATGTAGTAATAGTAGGGGAGTATCAACTCACGAAGAGTTGATTTGTAAGTTTATTAACTTCCCTTTGAATGAAAGAATGACGTTTGGCTTCTCTTTTGATGACTGTCCTGCTTACTTGTGAGGCTAATTCCTTTGAAAGAGTAAGTGAAATACTCGGGCATTGAACTGATGTTTTCTGAAATGGTTGCCGAGTAACTTTGTAGGTGGTGTTGGCGCTTGTAGAAGTAACTGTCGAGTAACTGAAGATTGTGTCAGCGTTTTTAGAAGCAACGCCGAGCAACTGATCATTGTATCAGCGTTTTAGAGGCAACGTCGAGTGACTGAATATGATATCAACGTTTTAGAAATAACATCGAGTGACTGGAGGTCGGCATCGGCATTTTAGAAGTAATGCCAAGCAACTGAACATGAAAACAGCGTTTTAGAGGCAACGCCGAATGACTGGAGGTCGACGTCGTCATTTTAGAAGTAATGTCGAGCGACTAAATACGAAATCAGCGTTTTAGAGGTAACGCCGAGTGACTGGAGGTCGACGTCGTCATTTTAGAAGTAATGCCGAGCGACTGAATACGAAATCAGCGTTTTAGAGGCAACGCCAAGTGACTGGAGGTCGACGTCGGCATTTTAGAAGTAATGCCGAGCAACTGAATACGAAATCAGCGTTTTAGAGGCAACGCCGAGTGACTGGAGGTCGACGTCGGCATTTTAGAAGTAATGCCGAGCAACTGAATACGAAATCAGCGTTTTAGAAGCAACGCCGAGTGACGGCAGGCCGCCCGAGCCACTTTGAGGATGGTGGCCGAGTGATGAGGTGGCGCATCGGTGTTCTGGGGATAACTGCCGGGTGACCACGTGGCACGCTGGTTTTGGAAATAACCGCCGGGTGATGACTGGGCACTTTTTGAAACGGTATCTGGCTCGAGAATATCCCATAAGAGCTGCGCTTTTAGCCGCCTTTGCTTTCCGTGCCCTAGTTCTTGCATTCCCGCTTCCGAATCCTCTCTGCCGCTCGCCTCCACTCTGCTCGCTGGTAGAATCGAGATGGCGCCCAAGAGGAAGACCGCGAGCTCGTCTGCTGTGGTGATTCCTCCAATCGATCCCAACAGCCAGTTGCCTTTTGCAGGTAACCACATGTCCATCATTTCCGAAGCTGAACTCCTCCACCTCGTGTCCATCGGGGTTCTTCCTCCACGGGAACTCTGTTCTTGGCGGATTTGCCACGGGACTACTGTCCCGACAGAGGATACCCACGAGTCTGTAGTTTACGCCCCTTTTCTTCTCCGCGGTCTTGGCCTTCCCATCTCTCCCTTTTTCCGCGGTCTCCTTGATTTCTACCACATTAACCTGACCCATCTGAACCCTAACTCAATTCTGCAAATCTCCATCTTCGTTCACTTATGCGAAGCATTTCTTGGCGTGCTGCCGCATTTCGGCTTATGGAAATACCTGTATCATTGTCGCCCTGGGATGGCCGGGGGACAACACCAGTTGGTCGGAGGTGCCAGTTTGGAGATGCGCCGCGGGCGGAAGACTGAGTATCTTGAGATTCCCCTTAAAGACAGTATTAAGGGGTGGCGTCTAGAGTGGTTCATAGTTGATAATTATGGAAATTCTCTCCCCTCTCGGTCGGGAAGACAGCCAGACGTTCGCACCCCAAGCTGGACCGAGTCTCCCACAGATGAGGAGGTAGCTGAGGTGGGTGTGTTGCTAGCTGAAGTTGGACTGCTGAAAGAGAGAGGTCTAACTGCTGAAGCTGTGGTCACTGACTTTGTTTTCAAGAACATTCAGCCACTGAAAGATAGGGCCTACCCAGCTTATCTGTATCGAGGGCTAGCCGACTCAACTCGGGTTACCAACAGGAGAATCCCTTCTGCAGACTTGGTGAGCCGACTTGAAATGATTCTCAGGGGCAAGGTGTCCAATGTTGGTGCTCCAGTGGCGTACTCGGCCTGGAACTTGCCTCCTCCCAAAGCCTTCACCCTTTTCGTGTCAAATCCACCTGTGACTGATGGCAATTTGGGCCTTAGAGTGCGACCCTCTGCTGAAGAAGTCAGTGCTTTGGTTGCTTCGCTTGGGGAGATTCCTGATGACGAACGGCAAGTCCATTTTGAGGTGCCCCTGAACCCTAGTGATGCAGATATAAATGCCATGCTTGATCTGCTAGCTGAGGATTCTTCCGACGCTGCTCCTGCTGGTACATTGGCAGTGGTGCCCCTCCCAGAGGTTGATACAACTTTGGATGTTCAGAAACCTGTCAGTACTCGCCCAAGGCGCCCTAGCCGAACCAATCAGCCTGAGCCTTCTGCTGATGAGCAAAAGAAGAAAAGAAGACGCCTCCGGCGAGTATCCAGTTTTGATGAGGACGCTGGTACCTCAGTTCCTGCTGCTGAAGAAGTGCCTGCGACTGGACTTACTGACGCTGACCCCAATGGGTGTACCCAAACTGCTACTGATCCCAATGTGGGTGCTCCACCTGTTGCTGATCCCAATGGGGGTGCTGCTTGTGTTGTCGGTGTGGATGACGAGGGGGAAGAGAATGAGGTTCCTTTGACTCGAAAGAACAGTCGGCAGTTCATCGCCAGTGGTGAGAGTAGTGGAGTTCCCTCTCCTGCTTTGTCTGCCCTCATTGGTCTACAAGAACTGTCTCTGGCCAACTTTGATCAAACTCTTGAGGATATGGTCCTAGAGGACTTGTTATCGGAGCCAGTGGATGATGGTGTAATGGAGGCTTGTGCTGACGTGCCCGATGCTGGGTTGAGGTCATCCCGTGCCTCGTCGACCTTAGAGCACGATCTTGAGGGCCGGGAGACTGACTTGAATCGTCCTGGTCCTATGGAGGTAGATGAGGGCCCATCAACCTTAGAAGTGGTTACTGCAGAGAGCTTGGACCTCAAGAGTGGTGCTGTCACATGCCCAGCCCTCGAGGGTGTCGCCGAGGATGACTTAGCTCGGGTGGAGAGTGTAAGCCACTGCCCAGCCCCCGAGGGTGCTGCCGGGGATGATCCGGCTCAAATGGGCAGTGCCAACTATGACCCAGCCCCCGAGGATGCTCGAGCAGGGTCTCCTTCCTGTACCTCCATGGACGTTCACGCGGGATCTCCTCCACACTCTGGCTGTATGGTGGTAGCCTAGAATTTGGATCAGGGAGTCGCTTTAGAGGGCAGCGCCCCTGCTGACCGAGTGTTGGGCTCTGTTGAAGGTACTGAGTTGATCTCTGCTGATTCGTTGCAAACTGCTCCGGGTGGTGGCCTTACATCTGCTTATCAACTGATCTCTCCTGATTTGGGGATCCCTTCGTTCTTCTCCAACCTCCAGGTACTGTGATGTATTTTAACTTGACTTTTACATTGCCTAAACTGCTGTCGTCACACTCGTCTGTTTTCCTCATCAGGCTTTGGTGGATGGGATGGCTAGCCAGCTGAGGCTTCAGGGTGCTTCCACCCCAGAGGTAGCTTCATCTCTTGCATGTTGGAATCCAGTGTCACTTCAACGTCGCGTCTCTGAATTGGAGGCAACCAACGCTGGTTAGTGATTTTTTGCTTCTCTCTGCCTTCGCTGTGGACTGCCTTACCTTCTGACCCCATTTTGTTTGATTATCTCTCGTTAGGAGTGACCCGGCAGATTTCAATTCTTGAGGAAAAACACTCCCGAGATCTGGCTGAATTGGCTCAGCGGTGCACTGACTTTGAGGAGAAGTACTCTCAGGGCCAAATTGAACTGGGTCAAGTCTCTGCTGCCTTGGATGACGCCAATGCCCTGAATTCTTCCCTTCATGCTCAGCTTGATTCTAAAAAGGTAATATACAAAACCGTGCCTTGCCTTGCTGTGCTCCTATTACTTGCTTGGTTTTTGAAGGAGCTGACTTTTGCTCGCAGGAAGAAAAGCGTATCCTTACTGCTTCTCGTGACAATCTTGACAGGTTGTATCGTGATTCTAGCAATTCGCTGACTATCTTGGAGAGAAGTCATCGCTTCACCATGGAAGAATTAGACCTCCAACGTTGTAAGCTGCAGGAATCCATGGATGAGGTAACCCGGCTCAAGCAGTTGATATCAGCAAAGGATGCTATTATCAAAGAACTCCGAGCTTCCAAAAAATCCATTGCCCAGGAGTTAGAGACTGCTCGACTGGCTGCTAAAGTCGCTGAAGAAACTTCTGTTACTCTCAAGGCCCAGCGCGACAGAGCCATGGATAAGGCTATTCGGGCAGGACGAATATTGATGAGGAGACCCGGCGTGGTTGTTCCTGAAGACATAAGAGCTGATGTGAATGCTGCCCCTGATTCCTCGAGTCGCCCTTCTTCGTCGGTCGCTCCTGAGAAAGACTTTGCAAAATAAAGAAAAACTTTTGCGTGCTTTGAGTGCGCGGTTAGCATAATCGAGTATTTGCCAGAGGACATTAGTTCAGCACTCGAATGATATAATGACTTTCTTATTGTATCAGAATTCATCAGTTCGTAAATTTATAGTAATGAAATGACGCATGATGATTATGAAATTCGTTTGTGGGATATGGAATTCATCCCCTGAATTGTAAAGGCATGTTGCATCGGCTTAAATCGCCACTGACTTTTAGCCGATGGCTCCATTAGTAGGGCATAGTGGTCACCCTGAGTTAAGTAGGCGTGAGCATGTTGCACTGCCTTAAATCGTCGCCGACTTAAGTCGATTGCTCCGTTAGTAGGGCATAGTGGTCACCCTGAGTTAAGTAAGCGTGAGCATGTTGCACCGCCTTAAGTCGTCGCCGACTTAAGTCGATTGCTCCGTTAGTAGGGCATAGTGGTCACCCTGAGTTAAGTAAGCGTGAGCATGTTGCACCGCCTTAAGTCGTCGCCGACTTAAGTCGATTGCTCCGTTAGTAGGGCATAGTGGTCACCCTAAGTTAAGTAAGCGTGAGCACGTTGCACCGCCTTAAGTCGTCGCCGACTTAAGTCGATTGCTCCGTTAGTAGGGCATAGTGGTCACCCTGAGTTAAGTAAGCGTGAGCATGTTGCACCGCCTTAAGTCGTCGCCGACTTAAGTCGATTGCTCCGTTAGTAGGGCATAGTGGTCACCCTGAGTTAAGTAAGCGTGAGCATGTTGCACCGCCTTAAGTCGTCGCCGACTTAAGTCGATTGCTCCGTTAGTAGGGCATAGTGGTCACCCTGAGTTAAGTAAGCGTGAGCACGTTGCACCGCCTTAAGTCGTCGCCGACTTAAGTCGATTGCTCCGTTAGTAGGGCATAGTGGTCACCCTGAGTTAAGTAAGCGTGCAAGTCAATCGTAAATGAACTGAGTATCCTTGAAACCTCTTTTTTATTGATGACATATTTCCACTTTACAGAGTACATCATCATCCCAGCAGTTTTGAGATACAGCTAGGGATAAAACTTTCTGAGGTGTTCTATGTTCCAGGAGTTCCCAACTTCTGTGCCATCCATCTGAGTGAGGCGATACGATCCAGGCCGAGTGACTTCCGCTACCACGAAGGGCCCTTCCCATAAGGGTGATAACTTGTGTCATCCCTCCCCCGTTAGAATTCGGCGGAGGACGAGATCTCCTGCTGAGAAGAATCGTTGTCGCACAGCCTTGTCGTGATAGCGCCTTAGAGTCCTGCTGGTACCTTGCTGATTGGATTACTGCGTTTAGCCGTTCTTCCTCAAGTACATCTATGTCCTCCAGCCTGGTGGCCTCAGCTTCTGCTATGCTTTCGAAGATCAACCTTGGCGCCCCAAACTTGAGATCAGCAGGTAGCACTGCCTCCGACCCATAGACCATGAAGAAAGGAGTGTTTCCATGCAAGGCTCGGCTAGGTTGGGTTCTTAGGCTCCAAACGACATAGGGCAATTCCCTTATCCACTTCCCTGCAAATTTTTCATTCTTATCGAAGACCTTTTTCCTGAGTGCCTCCAATATCATCCCGTTGGCTCGCTCAACCTGCCCGTTGGCTCTTGGATGGGCTACAGATGCATACTTGATCTGAATGCTCTTTTGCTCGCAGAAGTCAAAGAATTCTGAACTTGTGAAGTTGGATCCTAAATCAGTTATGATGCTGTTTGGTATCCCGAATCTGAATATTATGTCTTGTATGAATTCCACGGCCTTAGCAGAGGTTAAAGAGGCAATGGGCTTGAACTCTATCCATTTAGTGAATTTGTCAATTGCTATCAATACATGAGTGTATCCCCCTTGAGCTTTCTTGAAAGGTCCAATCATATCTAGTCCCCAGCATGCGAAAGGCCAAGTTACTGGTATGGTCTGCAGTTGCTGTGCTGGCATGTGTTGTTGCTTTGACAAGTATTGGCAGGCTTCGCACCTCTGAACTAACTCGGCTGCATCGTTCTTTGCTGTTGGCCAATAGAATCCTGACCTGAAGACCTTCCCGACTAGTGTTCTGGAGGCTACATGTATTCCACATTGCCCAGCATGGACCTCCTCCAGAAGTTGCTTCCCAGTGGACGGGAGAATGCACCTCATGAGGACGCCTGATGCACCCCTTCTGTATAATGTCTCCCCAATAAGTGTATAGTGAGCCGACTGTCTTGCAATGCGCTCTGCCGAATTCTTGTCGTCTGGTTCTTCTTCATTCTTTATATACTTAATGATCGGCCTTCTCCAGTCATCAGGGTCTGACTCGGGTTGATCTATGATGTTGCACTCTTCTGTTTGATCCATTGAGATACTCGGCTGCAGAATTTCTTGCACGAAAACTGCGGGTGGGACCTGAGTTCGACTGGACCCTAGCTTGGACAGTACATCGGCTGTTGTGTTCCAATCTCTTTCTACATGATGAAATTCCAGACCCTCGAATTTATCTTCCAGCTTTCGGACGGCAGTGCAGTATTTTCCCATTGAATCGCTTGAGCAATCCCACTCCTTGTTTATCTGGCTGATGACTACCAGAGAGTCTCCGTATACCATTAATCTTTTGACGCCCAACGATATGGCAATGTTCAATCCATGGATCAAAGCTTCATACTCGGCTGCATTGTTGGAGGCCGGGAATAGCAACTGGAGGGCGTACTTGAGGTGTTCGCCTCCAGGTGCAGTGAAGAGAATCCCTGCTCCTGCTCCCTGCAGCTTCAGTGAGCCATCAAAATACATTCGCCATACTTCTGCAGTCTCCGGGTTGTCTGGTACTTGTTGTTCGGTCCACTCTGATACGAAATCAACCAGTGCTTGAGTTTTGATGGCAGTGCGAGGTCGGAACTCGATGTCATGAGATCCCAGCTCACAAGCCCACTTGGCTATTCGACCGATGGCTTCCTTGTTGTGAAGAATATCCCCTATTGGAAAACTTGTAACTACTATGACTTTGTGGTCGTCAAAGTAGTGACGCAGCTTGCGGGCAGTTAGAAGTACTGCGTATAATAGCTTCTGAACTTGAGGGTACTTTTTCTTTGAGGGGCCTAGGACTTCACTAATGAAGTAAACAGGATGTTGTACTGGATAGGCATGTCCTTCTTCTACTCGCTCGACTACCAACGTGGTGCTTACCACGTGAGTCGTGCAAGAGATATACAGTAGCAAATCTTCAGCTGGTTGAGTTGACGTAGCTCGCCGGGGTGGTTTCAGTACTGGTGGTGTTGTCAAGAATTTTTTCAGAGCATCTAGAGCTTCTTGTGCTTCTGAAGTCCATTGAAACTTATCCACCTTCTTGAGTAACTTGTAAAATGGCAAATCTTTTTCTCCTAGCCTGGATATAAATCTGCTCAGAGCTGCCATACATCCAGTAAGTCGCTGAACCTTCTTTTGCGATCGAGGTGCTTCCATCTTCATGATAGCTTCAATCTTATCTGGATTAGCCTCAATTCCCCGGTGGCTGACGATAAACCCGAGCAACTTTCCTGCTGGTACCCAAAAACACATTTCTCGGGATTAAGCTTCCATCTATACCGCCTCAGACTGTTGAAAACCAGTTGTAAGTCTTCGATGAAGTTTTTTGAGTCCTGTGTTTTGATTACCACGTCATCCACGTAGGCCTCCACATGCTTGCCCCAGTGATCGGCTAAGCATGTTTGAATGGCTCTCTGGTAAGTTGCTCCAGCGTTTTTGAGGCCAAACGATATGGAGGTATAACAGAAAGCACCAAACGGAGTAATGAATGCCGTTTTTTCTTCATCTTCCTTTGCCAGACTAATCTGATGGTATCTAGAATAGCAATCCAGGAAAGACAGCATAGAACATCCAGCGGTGGAGTCCACCACCTGATCTATCCTCGGGAGCCCGAAAGGATCCTTCGGACAGTGTTTGTTGAGATCAGTATAATCAACAAACATGCGCCAATCCACTTTATTCTTTTTGAGTACAAGAACAGGGTTGGCTAACCACTCGGGATGTAACACTTCTCTAATGAATCCAGCCGTGACCAAGCGAGCTAACTCGGTGCGAATGGCCTCTCTCTTGTCGGGCGTGAAACGACGTAGTTTTTGCCGAATCAGCCTTGCCTGGGGATAGACCTTCAGTTTGTGCTCGGTCAGTTCTCTTGGGACTCCTGGCATATCCGCAGGTTGCCATGCGAATACATCTCGGTTATCTTGCAGAAACCGGACGAGCGCGCTTTCCTATTTGTCATCCAAGCTGGAGCTGATGATAGCCGTCTTGCGCTCATCAGCGAACCCCAGGTTGATTCTCTTGGTTTCTTCAGTCGGCCGCATAGAGGTCGCGGTCTGAGCTTCGCTTGCCGGTACTGCGAGGTCCTCCTCAGGCTTAGAGTTCGCCAGTGTGGAAGGAACCGTCGATGGCTTGGCGGTGAGGGCTGCTTGAATAGCCACTCGGAAACACTCTGTGGCGCCTTGGAAGTCGGCGCGCACAGTTATGATCCCTTGCGGTCCTGGCATCTTCAGTATCATGTATGTGTAATGCGGAATGGCCATGAACTTGGCCAGTCCAGGCCTCCCGATGATGGCGTTGTACCCGCAGTCGAAGTTCGCCACTTCAAACCTCAGGAACTCGGTTCTGTAGTTCTCCAGAGTTCCGAAGGTGACTGGCATGTAGATGTGGCCCAGCGGGTATTCCCCTTCTGTCGGCACGATGCCGAAGAAAGGAGTGTCCGACTCGTGGAGCTCTTTGAGGTGAACTCCCAAGCCTTGGAGTATCCGGGGGAAGGTGACGTTGATGCTGCTCCCCCCGTCCACTAACACCTTCTTCACCCGGCTCTCTCGGATCACCGGATCAACGAGAAGCGGGTATTTGCCTGGATGGTCGAAGTTGAGCCATTGATCTGCCCGAGTGAAGGTGATCGGGTGCTCCGACCACCGGTATGGGGTGGGAGGGCCGGTGGTCGCCACCAGTATCTGGCGATCGTTGAGATTTTGCTGTCTTCTGTTCTCCTGCGATCCGTGTCCGCCGAAGATGATGTTGACATCCCTGTCAACGCGTGGGAAAGCTCCTCCTCCTCCCTCCTCCTGCTGATGGGTTGTCGTGGTTCATCTGGTCCTCCCCTCGGCGGAGGAGGAGGTAGAGGTTGGAAGGGTCGGCCGTGTCCGACGGAATGCTTGAAGTCTCGGCAGTTACGAAGAGTGTGGCGCATGTCCTTGTGGTACGGGCACTGGGCGTCGAGGATGTCGTCCAACGTGCGTTCGCCTCCACGAGGTCCTCCTCGGGCGCGAGAGGCAGGTGGTCCGGCGGCGTGCACTTCTTCGCGAGGCCTCTTCTCCCATCGTTTGTCGGGTTGCTGGTTCGTGTCGCGTCGTGGTGCTGCCGGTGCGGACTTTGCTCCTCCGATGAGGTCCTAGGCCCGCTCGTCGGCGGTGATGTAGAGGTCGGCTTCCCGGAACAGCTCCTCGGAGGTAGTCGGTGCCTTCTGTAGTATGGCTCGGACGAAAGCCGAGTCATTGGATCCTCTGTTGAAGTCCTCGATCACGGCCGCCTCCGTGACCTCGGGGATACGATTTCTCATGGTCTAAAACCTTTTGAGGTACGACCGGAGAGTCTCGTCCCCCCGGCGCTTGATGGATTTGAGGTCCCATGGTTGCGCCGGCTTGTCGGAGAGGGACTGGAAGTTGGCAGTGAAGCGTCGACTGAAGTCGCCCCAGACGTCGATGCAGTGTCGGGGTAGATGTCGCAGCCATTGCAGCGCGTCTTGCCCAAGGACAATGGGTAAGTACGCGGTCATCACGTCTTCGGACGCCCCGGTAGCTCGAGCAGCGGTGGTGTAGACGCCTAGCCAACCCCCTGGATCCTGCTTAGGTTCATATTTGTCTACATTGGATACCTTGAAGTTGGGAGGCCATTGGATGGCCCTAAGGCGCGGAGTAAGAGCGGACACTCTGCACGTGTCCTCCTGTCGTCGGGGACGATGTCCGTCCCGGGGAGGGGAGTTGTGATTGTGGTTCCTCGACCATCCCCGGGTGGTTCCGCCAGTTGAGGTCGTTGCCGACTCAGTTCCGGTGGCTTGGCTCTGAGTTGGGATGCCATGATCCCTGTCGTACTCCTCCCGATGGCGAATCTCGTTCTCATGCCGCCACTCGCGCGAAGCATTGATGGAGCTTCGCGCGTCTCGGTGACTGTTGATGGCGTGTCATAGATCGTTCGGCGGGTGAGCAAGCGGTAGAAGATGGTTGGCCGCCTGGGTGAACAGTCGTCGGTAGCCCTCGGCGTCAGGAGTCCGAGGAAGTCCATCAGCTATCCAAGCCAATACCCCTCCAACTTCGCTCGGCGTGTTCATAGCTCGGGCGAAGTCGGGATTCAGGTTGCGCCCGAAGAATGGATTCTCCCGGCGCTGCCTTGCATCTTGCTCAGCCTGTTCCTGAGCTCGTCGGCGATCACGTCGTCGGGAGTTCCTTCGTTCTCTGAAGACGCGTTCTTTCGGGGTTTCTCCTATCTCCGAGACCTCGTCTCGCGAGACAGGCTGCTCCGGATTCCGCTCTCCGGCCGCATGATGTCGTCGAACGTTCCTGCACCGGTTCCTCCGTCGTTGGGACTCTCGTTGAGGCGGTTCTTCCCCGGGTACGGTCGGCTCGTCGTCGGAGACGATAGGCGACTCCACTCTCCCGATGAAGAGGACGTCGGGGTAGAATGGTGCTGCTGTCGTGGTGACCTTCTTCCCGTTCTCCTTTGAGGCATGGGGAACGGAAAGAGCGACTCGCTTCTCCCCGGTTACCTTCTTCCTTGCGATCTGTGTCCACTCTTTTGTCGGAGAGGTAGGTAGTGGAGTTCTCCGGGTCAGCGAGCCCTCGGCCCCCGACTTTCCGGAGACGATCTTCTTCCGGAAAGCTGGAGGTTGTGCTTCTCCGGTATTTTCGGAGTTCGTTGGGGGAGACTTCTTTTCCGGTGGATCCGCGATACGGTGCAGAATTCCTTCTTTATCCACTACAGATGAGATTGTTCCGAAGAAGAATACGGATCCGGGACGCAGGGTGATCTTGCTGTAGAAGGTGACGGCCATTGAGCTAGCTTGGATCGTCGACACACCCCCTACCTGGCGCGCCAGCTGTCGGTGTTTTGGGTCCGACCGCACACCCGGGGTTGCCCCTCAAGGTGTTTTAGGAGTAGGACGGTGTCGACAACTGTAGCAAAATGGTTCGTGCCGATCGCACGAGGGACAGTGGACAAGGTTTACAGGTTCGGGCCGCTTAGAGATGCGTAACACCCTACGTCCTGGTGAGTATGCTTGGTGAATGTGGTTACAAGAGAGCTCTCTGGATTGAGAATACAGAGAGTTGACGTGGGTGGCTAAGTAAAGGGTCGATCGTTCTGAAGGGGTGCCCCCTAGGCCTTATATACTCGACCGTGGGGCAGTACACGTGGATAAGATAACAACAAGTAGCTAAAAGATAGTGAACCTCTTGAGATTATCCCTACGTAACCCTCGCCGACTTATCCTCGCATGGCTTCATTGCATGGAGGCTCCAGAGCGGGAAAGTCGGATCTCTGTTGCGGTCATTCGCTCGATGCTGTGGGCCGTCCGGGTTTGCACCAATCCGGCCTCATGTCGTTCTGCTTTGCTGGTTGTTTCTCCCCAGGCCCACGAAAGAATGACCTTACGATTTATTGGGCCCTTGGGCCTTTCGTGAGGTCCTTTACTCTTTTAGTGGACCCAGGGGATATCTATCCCCCACAAGCCCGACCTGAGATCAATTTTGGAAAATACCCTCGCTCCAGTCAGTTGATCAAATAAGATGTCGATCCTTGGAAGAGGGTACTTATTCTTGATGGTGACCTCATTCAGGGGTCGATAATCCACGCACATTCGCAGGGTTTGATCCTTCTTTTTAACAAAAATGGCGGGGCAACCCTATGGAGACGAGCTTGGCCGGATGAATCCCTTATTCAGTAGATCTTGTAATTGAATCTTCAATTCCGCCAACTCATTAGGGGGCATACGGTACGATCTTCGGGAGATGGGAGCCGTATCGGGCTTTAGCTCAATTACAAATTCTACATCTCTTTCAGGGGGCAGTCCAGGAAAATCTTCTGGAAATACATCTAGAAACTCACATACTACCGGAATATCCTTGATCTCCGGTACAATGGCTTCATATACTCTACCAGAAGCTTTGGCTGGATTAGTTACGGGGAGAGACAAAAGAATCTCTTCTTGATTATAGCTCAACCTGACGGTTCTGAGTTCAGTGTTGAGAATTGCCTTGTATTGGGTTAACCAATTCATACCCAAAATTACATCTATATTCTGGCCTTTCAGAACAATCATGTTAGCAGGAAAGTTCCGTCCGGCCATTGTTACTAGCACTTCATAGGCCACTTCTCGAGTAAAAATATGTCCCCCAGGTGAATGAATTTTAAATCCCTCTTTTGATTCATGGCATGCAATGTGATGTTGCTCCACAAATTTCTTGCTAATGAATGTATGCGAAGCACCAGAATCAAAAAGAATAATTGCAGGGTGACTGGCCATGGGAAACGTACCCATCATCACCGGCTCTCCTTCCGGTGTAGTGGCCACTTGGGTGTAATATACACGCCCCGTCTTCCTTGTATTTTTCCCCGCAGTATTTCCCTTAGGCTGAGTTGACTTCCCAGATCCTTGCTGAGCATTGGATTGATTTTGCTTGGGATATGGGCAGTCTTTGATGAAATGTCCCGACTTGCCACAGTTAAAACACCCGGTTGAAGAGCTGGGCAAAGCAGGGAATCGAGTGCCTGGGGCACCCGGCTGATTTGGGGGAGTGGGGGTATTGCTGGGGCGAATAATGATTGGCTGTTTAAAAGGGAATGAGGGTGGACGAGAAAAGGTGCGATTTTGGCTAGAAGGCCGGATTACAAACCGTTGCCTCTTCGCCTGGCCCTGGTTAGGCCTCTCACCACCGAATCCCTTGTTCTTTCCAGAACTTGCGTATTTTGCTTCCACAGATAAGGTTGTGCTGACAGCCTTTCCGTACGTGAGATCTATACATGTGGCCATCTTTCTCTGCAACCGGTCATTTAGACCCCTCATGAAGCAGTTCTTCTTCTTTAAATCTGTATTCACCTGGTCGATGGCATACTGCGACAGGTGATTAAACTTGTTGAGATACTGATTGACTGTATCTCCTCCTTGTTTCAGCTTCATGAATTCCTCTTGTTTCATATGCAGCACACCTTCAGGTATGTAGTGCTCACGGAAGGCTACTTTGAATTCTTCCCAGGTGATTTGATGGTTGGCAGGTTGAATAGCCACAAAATTTCCCCACCAGGTACTGGCAGGGCCACGGAGTTGTTGTGCTGCAAATAATGGCTTCTGTGTTTCTGAACAACGGAGCAGACCAAACTTTTGTTCAATAACCCGTATCCACTCGTCGGCTTCCAACGGGTCCTCTGCCTTGACGAATAGGGGTGGACGGGTTTCTGAGAAGTCCAGATAGGTGGTTTCACGGGGGCCTTGCTGATAACCCCTTCCTGCCTGCTGCTGGAATTGCTGTTGACCCGCCATTTCCCTAAGGAAGCGGGTATTGTCTGCGGTGGCATTTACCAAGGCGGCAATCGCCTCGGCCAACATGGGAGGAACCGGAGGTGGATTTGGGGTGACATCCCTTCCCCCAGAAGTTCCCGCTGCGTCCTGTCCCCGAGTCCTGGTCGGCATCTGAGGCAAAGAACATTTGAAATAAACATAATATGCCAAAGAGACCTTCCCTTTTACCTTACTATAAAAAGTAATGATACAAACTCGATATTACATAACAGGACACATTACCCATTATACAAAAGTTCAACCTATTATACAACTTACTATTTCTACTTTTACAAGCTACACTACTACTCCTGCTTATTCTTGGTAGCTTCATCGTCAGGGGTGGGAGACCATACGTCGACCAGCCTCAAAGAAGGAGGGGGCCTAAAAAGGTCTAACTCGCCACCAAGCGCTTCGCCCGTAGTGTGCGAGGTTCCGGCTTCAGACCTGACGGGATCCGCAGGGACATTTGGGTGTAATTGCGAATACAGTACATGAACTTCTTCATGCAAAGTATTGCAATATACCTGCAAGTTATCAACAGCAACGCTAAGTTCGTTGACTCGTGCTCGAGCCTTCGCTTCCTTAGCTAAAGCTACTGAGCGAGATTGTACTGCCTAGTCAAGTGCCAAATCTCGGTCAGCTAGTTGATCTTGCAGGGTGCGGATGTAACTTCTTAAATCATTTATCCGGTCACCGTCCGCAACCCATAGATTAGTCCTGCGCTGTAACTCCGCTTGGAGATGATTCACGCGAGCTTCGAGATCACCAATAGGATCGTTGCTCCCGCTACTGCTGTTTTGCTCTTGCTCTCGTGGGGCAAGTTGATGCCGAGGCACACCAATGGGTCCAGTATGCTTACGTGCCGTTTTCCTTGTACGTGGCGGCATTTGCTAAGGGGGAAAATTTATTAATATAATTCTTAGCATGATGCATGAATAAGTACAGAATCAACCTTAGTCGATTCAACCTTCTATACATTGCACTCTTCCTATCTGGTCCTTGAAATAAACTCTTCAGAAATACTTAGGTAAGAAGAGAAGCAATTTTCCAGATAAGTCTTAGAAAATCCTTTTGAAGATGTCACAATAATATCTGTCAAGAAGGGCTACGCTCCGATACCAGCTGTGGCGGAACCTCCCAAGTAATTAGGCCCACCTACAGTTGTCCTTGTCCAACGGACCTCAGACAACCCTATAGGTGCCCCTGAACTACTTGACAAGCTCGGTATCTTTCCTTACCTTTCCAGGAACGTCTCACCCGTCTTGCAGACATTACAGAACATCGGAGATAAAGAAATGCGGAAGCGATTACATAACTTACATTTATTAAAAAGTAAGATCAGATTGTTTATTACAGACCAGGAATATCTAACGAGTGCTGAGTAGTATTATTACACAAACCAAGGGAGGTAAAAACTCCTCCCGACAGTTATCACACAAAAGTCTTAATGGAGGATCCTTTCCTCCCGCACTTCACTCTTGCTTTTCTTCATTAGGAACCACCTTGGCACAGAAGCAACAGAACTCTGCTGCTTCCTCACCTAAAAACAACAAGGGGATAAACCCTGAGTATGGAATTACTCAGCAAGTCTTACCCGACTAAGGAAAAGACTCTCAAGGGTATGCTGGATAAATGGGAATCAAGGAGAGGTTTTAGCAAGAATCAACTTAGATACTTTTGCAGAAATAGCTTACTAAGGTGAGTCCTTACTTTCAATCTTTTAATGCCATGTTAAGTATTAATAGACTCTGTTTGCCTCTAGTCTATTTTCATCATTTCATCAGTACAACATCATTTTTATCCATACTGTTCACATCCTGACTCTAGGTTGCAGGGAAGTGACCAAGTCTTCATAACCGCGAAGGTACGGTGATCCGAATCGATTATACTCAGCTGAGGATCTCCAATCACACGACATATGTAGTACTTAACCCTTGCATATGTCAACCCGCCACCGGGGTTCTTAATACCAGATCAGGTTCACGCAAACCGAGAGCACAGATACACCACCGTCCAGCCTCTTGCCACGGTGGGTACACGCTACTCCCGCCACCTCTCCACGCCCATTTCGTGTTATCTTATTCTGGCCTTAGTCTGCCCGAGGCAAGGCTTACCCATGACGAGGCATGTGACCAGTTAAAGGGTCCTCGATCAGCACGCCTACATACACGTTCAATCCTTAATCAACCTGGGTAGAACATCACTTGTTCCTAACCCAAGTCTCGATTTAAGTACTTCCATCCTTAGGATTGTTTCTGTTCCTTAGGATGAAAAGAGCATCACAGGGAACTTTGCAGTAAGATCCCACCATTGCTCCAAAAGAAAATATTCTTGCAGGTAGAAGTCATCTTTCCTCAGGATAACCCCTGAGCTAGGCAGTACAGCAAAAGACAACCTCTATCCACAAGATCTAAGCAGGGCTAAGCATTTTTGTAAAACAATTTTTTTGATACTTCACCAGAAGTATCCATAAAGGTGTGGATATCAAGGAAAGCAATGCATCAAAGGGTTCCAAGCAAATCCTATGAACCTAATGCATATTTCACTTGACTTAAAGTGTGCGAAAAGTATTTAAAAACACAAGGAAAAGGGTTGCATGCACCGGGGCTTGCCTTTGTTAACAGGTGAGTCTGGCTCGGATCCGCAAATATCAAAGTAGAAGCAGTTGCCTGCTTGAGAATCCGAGAGTGGTGGTGTCCTTTCTTCGGTGACTTCCTCTTCTTCTTCGTGCTCTAACATAACCATATATGTATAAGAATGGATGCCATGGGATGCTCATGAGGGTGCAAAGATAATATAAACTTATTATCTAAGTCTTGAATACAACTTTCCTTCACGGTACTCCGAGAACTTAGGGTTTCCGGAGTCAGTAAAGGAGTTCATAGGGCAGGGGGGTGTTTTGGGGTTTGGTGATCAAATAAGGTCCAAATCAACCCAAATTCTACCCAAGGCTTCTAAATAATATGAGGAACTCATATAAAAATTTTGAGCATTTTTGGGATTACAACCTATCTTTTAAAAATCCAAAACTACTACTTTGAACTACTTTAAATGCCTTAAAATTCTTTATTTAACCTAAAAATCATAAAACTATTTTTATTAAATTCTAGGGAAAATAACAAGCCTAGGAAAATTGGTTTCACAATTTTACCATTTTTCTACATTTTTTTATAATTGTTTTGACTCGGGAGGAAAAAGAAAAAGAAAACTCGTGAATAGTATTGGGCCAGAAGTAGCCCATACAGCCCAATCCTCAGAGAAAACGGGGCGCGCCGCGCTGGCGGTTTTGCGCAAAAGTCCTCGGGGTTTTCACAAACTGGGATCCGGTCTTCCACTGTTTAACACAGTCGCTGACAGTTTACATAAAAGTCCTCCCACTTCTATCTATTCTGGGTTTAAAGTCCCCGACGGTGCATGGCACGGCAGAGCTCCGGCGAGCTCCTGAACCGGCCAAACGGGGCAAGGATAGGGGCTATTGAGCGGTCTACACCAAATTCACGGCCTATCAACGGTTTCCCCCCAATCAATTTCATATTTGGTGATCTATTTCGCTCTGCCCACGAGGACAGTACGCACTACGGCTAACCCAGCGCGTTCCTGGTGATTGGTGACGGTTTAGTTCAATTGGGTGGGTCTATGAGTATCACGGGTATGTGAGATCACTCAAACGAGGGAGCAGAAGGTTTGAACTGACCTCAATTGCACAGGCCACGGCGAGGTTGGTTTCACGGCGGCGGAAACTGTGATTGGGGGAAGTGAGCGATTCTCCGGCTATGGTGGCTAATTGAGGGTGTAGGCGGGTGCTACGGCTTCGCAATTTAGAGACGAAGAGTTGTGCTCAGTTGATTTGAACGGAGAGGGTGAGGAGGCGATGAATTTATAGGCGCAGTAAGCCATTGCCATGGCCATGGTGATAACCATTGCCGGTCTTTGCTGGCGATAAACGGCGGCGTCAAGCGATAGCCATTCTTACGGGCTTGCCACGTCCCTGCCGCGACAGTAACGCAGTCACATCAGCGCGGCGTGGATGAACGGAGGGGAGCGGCACCGATGACCGGACACGGCCGGGAGGAGGGCTGGCCGCGTGGCAGCCGGAGTTAGTGCCCTCCACCACGACGATCTTACCCGGAGCAAGAAAAATCTTCGCCCAGAGATGCTCGTCGTCCGATCATCACAACCCCGATGCAAATCGTGGTGCGGACAGGTCGTCGACGGTGAGGACAGCCGCGCTGGCGGTCTGATCCAGTGTAGACACTGTACCATCAGAAGTTCTATTCAGTGCACCTGACAGTCAAGATTTAGGGCAGGTTTTCTCCAAATTTTTCATGGCAACTCACCCAAAGCTCTGCAGAAAAGTTGGAGGGCTACAAACCATCTACAATTTTGCCATAGCAGAAATAGCCAAATTCCTATTGAATCAAGCTTGAATTCATGCCCAAAGTCTCTGCAATTGCACTACCAGTCTGAAATTCAGACTTTAACAACCTGACAGCCTGACTTTGAGTGTGATTATCTCCAATTTCTTCATAACAACCTGGCTTACACTCTTAAGCAAAATTGTTCTCCTATAATTGGGCTACAAACTTGTTGTGGTCACTTTGGGCAAAAACCCTATATTTCAAAAGATACAGGGCTCCAAAGTTGAGCCAAAACTCTAAAATTTCAGACTTAGAATAAAACCAAATTGAGGTCCATTTTGCATTTAAGTCCAAAACTCAACATTTGGCTTTCAAGTCCACACATTTGTGAACCAAAGGACTTAAGAAACTTATTTGACTTGGTTTTTGCACTTTAGCCCAAAAGTGGACTAATTTTGCACATAGGTCCCTAGGGTTTGGTTTTAGGGTTTTCCAGGGTTCCAATTGAGATTCTTGATGTCCTAGGGGCATAAATGTGATTCCCCTTTGTTTTTGGGGATATTTTATGACTCTTTCCCTAAAGCCTTTAGGTTTTCTCATCTTGGGTTAGGTCTTGCCCCTCTGTGCCTGATTAAGGGTTAGATCCCCTATCCAGGGTCCTATTTGCAAAAACACTTTAAACAATACAACTTGTTTGAAAATTTTTACCTAGTGAATGCACTCTAGGTGTATCAAACATATGCAATGTTAATGCTTATGATGCTATGCTCAAGTTTTAGTTACAGTAGCACCAGGGGTGTTACATATATCACTAGGCGTCAAGAGACTGATGGTATACGGAGATTCCTTGGTAGTCATAAGCCAGATAAACAAAGAATGGGACTGTTCGAGCGATTCAATGGGAAAGTACTGCACCGCCGTCCGGAAACTAGAAGATAAATTCGAAGGTCTGGAATTTCATCATGTAGAAAGAGATCGAAACACGGCAGCTGATGTATTGTCCAAGTTAGGATCCAGTCGAACTCAGGCCCCACCTGGAATCTTCGT
Source organism: Zea luxurians (assembly GCA_029449295.1). Taxonomy (NCBI): domain Eukaryota; kingdom Viridiplantae; phylum Streptophyta; class Magnoliopsida; order Poales; family Poaceae; genus Zea; species Zea luxurians. The sequence goes on from JAOPSE010000011.1 coordinate 102,422,945, forward strand.
ACAAGAAATACCGCATCCGAGCATCTCGACGGACCAAGCAGAAGAATGTAATATCGTGAACCAACCAGAGTCAGATTTTGATGACTGGAGAAGGTCGATCATCAGATATATAAAGAATGAAGAGGAACCAGATGACAAAAATGCAGCCGAGCGCATCGCTAGACAGTCGGCTCACTACACACTCATCGGGGAGACACTGTACAGAAGAGGTGCATCGGGTGTCCTCATGAAATGCATTCTCTCATCTACGGGGAGGCAACTTTTAGATGAGGTCCATGCTGGGCAATGTGGAATACACGCAGCATCTAGGACACTAGTAGGAAAGGTCTTCAGGTCGGGATTCTATTGGCCAACAGCGAAAAGTGATGTGGCCGAGTTAGTTCAGAGGTGCGAAGCTTGCTAGTACTTGTCAAGGCAACAACATCTACCAGCACAGCAACGGCAGACCATACCAGTAACATGGCCGTTCGCATGCTGGGGACTGGATATGATTGGACCTTTCAAGAAAGCTCAAGGAGGATACACTCATGTACTGGTAGCAATCGACAAATTCACTAAATGGATAGAATTCAAACCCATTGCTTCTTTAACCTCAGCCAAGGCCGTGGAATTCATACAAGACATAATATTCAGATTCGGAATACCAAACAATATCATAACTGACCTAGGATCCAACTTCACAAGTTCAGAGTTCTTCGATTTCTGCGAGCAAAAGAGCATTCAGATCAAGTATGCTTCGGTAGCACACCCGAGGGCCAACGGGCAGGTTGAACGAGCTAACGGGATGATATTGGAGGCGCTCAGGAAAAAGGTCTTCGATAAAAATGAAAAGTTCGCAGGAAAATGGATAAGGGAATTGCCCTACATTGTTTCGAGCCTAAGAACTCAACCTAGCCGAGCTCTGCATGGAAACACTCCTTTCTTCATGGTCTACGGGTCAGAGGCAGTATTACCCACTGATCTCAAGTATGGGGTGCCAAGGTTAGTCTTTGAAAGCATAGCAGAAGCCGAAGCTACTAGGCTGGAGGATATTGATGTACTCGAAGAAGAACGACTGAACACAGTAATTCAATCGGCACGATACCAGCAGACTCTGAGACGCTATCACGACAAGGCCGTGCGACGACGATCCTTTGAAGTGGGAGACCTCGTCCTCCGCCGAATTTTAACGGGGGAGGGACGGCACAAGTTGTCACCCCTATGGGAAGGACCATTCATAGTAGCAGAAGTCACTCGGCCGGGATCATATCGTCTCACTCAGATGGACGGCACAGAAATTGGGAACTCCTGGAATATAGAACACCTCAAGAAATTTTATCCCTAGCTGTATTTCAAAAGCTACTGGGACGACAATGTACTCTGTAAAATGGGAAATATGTCATCAATAAACAAGATTTCAAGAAAACTCAGTTTGTTCATGATCGACCTACATTCTTACTTAACTCGGGGTGACCACTATGCCCTGCTAACGGAGCAATCGGCTTAAGTCGGCAACGACTTAAGACGGTGCAACATGCTCACGCTTACTTAACTCGGGGTGACCACTATGCCCTGCTAACGGAGCAATCGCCTTAAGTCGGCAACGACTTAAGACAGTGCAACATGCTCACGCTTACTTAACTCGGGGTGACCACTATGCCCTGCTAACGGAGCAATCACCTTAAGTCGGCAATGACTTAAGACGGTGCAACATGCTCACGCTTACTTAACTCGGGGTGACCACTATGCCCTGCTAACGGAGCAATCGCCTTAAGTCGGCAACGACTTAAGACAGTGCAACAAGCTCACGCTTACTTAACTCGGGGTGACCACTATGCCCTGCTAACGGAGCAATCGCCTTAAGTCGGCAATGACTTAAGACGGTGCAACATGCTCACGCTTACTTAACTCGGGGTGACCACTATGCCCTGCTAACGGAGCAATCGGCTTAAGTCGGCAACGACTTAAGACGGCGCAACATGCTCACGCTTACTTAACTCGGGGTGACCACTATGCCCTGCTAACAGAACAATCGGCTTAAGTCGACAACGACTTAAGACGGTGCAACATGCTCACGCTTACTTAACTCGGGGTAACCACTATGCCCTGCTAACGGAGTAATCGATCTAAGTCAGCAACGACTTAAGGCGATTCCACATGCTTACGATTACTCTTATAGGGGCGATCTCTATATCCCGTGAATAAATTTCAAAATCATCATACAACATTTTACTCCTGCAAATCCATGCACTGTTGAATTCTAAAACAGTAGGAGGGTAACAGTAGTATTCACATGTCGAGTTGGTGTCCTCTAACAAATAGCCGGGCACGATAACCGCGTGCTCAAAGCACGCAATGTTTCTCTATTTTGCAACACTTTTCTCAGGAGCAACCGACAAAAAAGGGCGACTCGAGGAATCAGGAGCAGCGTTCACATTAGCCCTTATATTGTCAGGAACAATCACGCCGGGTCTCCTCATCAAGATCCGCCCCGCGCGAATGGCTTTATCCATAGCCCTGTCGCGCTAGGCCCTCAGAGTAACAGAAGTTTCTTCAGCAACTTTGACGGCCAGCTGAGCGGTCTCCAGCTCCTGGGCGATGGACTTCTTGGAAGCACGCAGTTCCTTGATAGCAGCATCCTTAGCCGATATCAACTGCCTGAGACGGATCACATCATCCGTGGATTCCTGCAGCTTACAGCGATGATTGTCTAACTCCTCCATGGTGAAGCGATGACTCCTTTCCAGGATGGTCAATGAGTTGCTAGAGTCACAATATAGCCTGTCAAGATTGTCACGGGAAGCAACAAGGGCACGTTTTTCTTCCTGCAAACAAGAATCAGCTTCTTCAAACATCAAGCAAGCAATAAGAGCACAGCAACACAAGGCACAGATTCATAAATCACCTTTTCAGAATCAAGCTGAGCGCGAAGAGTAGAATTCAGCATATTAGCGTCATTCAGAGCAGCAGAGACCTGGGCCAGCTCAGTCTGGCTTTGGGAATACCTTTCCTCAAAATCAGAGCATCACCGGACCAGCTCAGCTTGACTTTGAGAATGTTTCTCTTCAAGAACAGAAAACTACCAAGCCATATCTAGCGAGAAACAATCAAGCGAAAGAGTCAAATTGAGAAGCAGTTTAACAAGGTAGACGAAGGGAAGCAGAAAAGCACCAACCAACATTCGTCGCCTCTAAGTCAGAGACACGCTGCTGAAGCAGCACCGGATTCCAACGGGCCAATGACGAAGCTCTTTCCGGAACAGAAGCACCCTGTAATTTCAGCTGACTAGCCATCTCGTCCACTAATGCCTGATAACGAGAGCAAATGAGTGCAAAGACAGCAATTCGTCAGGTGTAAAAGTCAAACTAGAATATGGCATAGTACCTGGAGGTTGGAGAAGAATGAGGGGACTCCCAGATCGTGAGAAATCAATTGATGGCTTGGCATAGAGTCACCATTCGGAGCAACTTGCAATGAACCAGCGGGAACCAATTCAGTGTCATCAGCAGAGCCCAAAGCTTGGTCGTCAGGAACGCTGGCCTCTAAAGCGACTCCCTGACCAGAAACTTGGGCCACCACCATGCAACCAGAGTGTGGAGGAGATCCGACGTGAACATCCATGGAAGTACAAGAGGGAGACCCCGCTCGGACACCCTCGGGGGCTGGGTCATAGCTCGCGCTGCCCACTTGAGCCGGATCGTCTCCGGCAACACCCTCGGGGGCTGGGTAGTGACTTACGCTTCCCACCCGAGCCGAATCATCCCCGGCAACACCCTCGGGGGCTGGGTAAGCGTCAACACCATCCCTGAGGGTCAAGTTCTCTGCGGAAGCCGCCTCTAAGGCTGAAGGCCCCTCAGTTACTTCCATGAGAGCAAGACGATCAAAGTCAGGTTCCTGGCCCTCAAGACCGCGCTCTAAGGTCGATGAGGCGCGAGATGCTGCCCAGGATGACCCCAACCCGGCATCGAACACATCAACACAAACATCCCTCGCGTCACCATCCGCTGGCTCTGATAACAGGTCCTCTGGAACCATATCTTCTAGAGTCTGATCAAAGTTCGCTAGAGATAATTCCTGTAGACCGATGAGGGCTGACAGAGCAGGAGAAGGAACCCCACTACTTTCCCCACTGGCAATATATTACCGACTGTTTTTCCAAGTCAAAGGGACCTCATCTTCTTCCTCCCCCGCGATTTCGTCAGCAACACAGACAGCACCCCCATTGGGATCAGCGACAGATGGAGCACACCCATTGGGTTTAGCGACTGATGGATCACACCCATTGGGATCAGCATCGGTAAATTCAGGCATAGGCACTTCCTCAGCGGTAGGAACCGAAGGACCAACTTCTCGATCCAAACTACGTACTCGCCGAAAACGTCTCCTTTTCTTTTTCTGCTCATCAGCAGGAGAATCAGGTTGATTGGCTCGGCAAGGGCGTTTCGAGCGAACACTAACAGTCCTCTGAACATCCAAGGTTGTACCAGCTTCCAGGAGAGACACCACCGCCAATGTCCTAGCAGGAGCAGCATCAGAAGAGTCTTCATCCAGCATATCAAGCATAGCACTTATTTCTGCATCATTAGGATCCAAAGGCACCTCAAAGTGGACTTACCGTTCATCATCGGGAATTTCTCCAATCGAAGCAACCAAAGCACTTACTTCTTCGGCAGAGGGTCGTACTCTAAGGCCCAAACCGCCGTCAGCAGCAGGAGGATTCGACACAAAATGAGTAAAAACCATGGAAGGAGGCAGGTTCCAGGCCGAGTATGCGATAGGGGCACCAACATTGGACACCTTGCCTCTAAGTATCATTTCAAGCCGGTTCACCAAGTCTACAGCGGGAATTCTTCTATTGGTGACCCGGGTTGAGTCAGCTAAACCCCGGTACATGTAGGCTGGGTATGCCCTATCCTTCAACGGCTGGATGTTCTTGAAAACAAAATCAGCAACCACAGCCTCTGCAGTTAAACCCCTCTCCTTCAGCAGTCCAACCTCAGCCAGCAAAGCCCCTGCCTTAGCCACCTCCTGGTCCGTAGGAGACTCGGTCCAACTCGGAGTACGAACATTCGGCTGTCTCCCTGACCGTGGGGGGAGAGATTTTCCGTGGTTCTCAACAAGAAACCATTCCAAGCACCATCCTTTGATACTATCCTTGAGTGGGATTTCAAGGTAGTCAGTCTTCCTCCCACGGCGCATCTCTAAACTCGCGCCCCCCACTAGCTGATGCTGCCCCCCGGCCATCCCAGGGCGACAGTGATACAAGTACTTCCACAGTCCAAAATGTGGCAGGACGCCAAGAAAAGCCTCACATAAATGAACGTAAATGGAAATTTGCAGAATGGAATTGGGATTCAGATGGGTCAAGTTAAGGCGATAGAAATCAAGGAGACCGCGGAAAAAGGGAGAAATAGGAAGAGTGAGACCGCGGAGAAGAAAAGGAACATAAATCACGGATTCGTGGGTATCCTCTGTTGGGACAGTGACCCCATGGCAAATCCGCCAAGAACAGAGCTCCTTTAGAGGAAGAACCCCGATGGACACGAGGTGGAGAAGGTCGGGCTCAGAAACGACAGACATGTGGTTACCTGCGAAAGGCAACTGGCTGTTGGGGTCGATAGGGGGAATCACCGCAGCAGATGAACTCGAGGCCTTTCGCTTGGGCGCCATCTCAATTCCACCGGCGAACAGAACGGGAGCCGAATTTCAAAAGGACAGAGAGGATCTGGAGGCAGGAAAGCAAGAACTAGGGCACGGAAAGTAGAGGCGGCTGAAAGCGCAATGCATATGGGATCTTCTCGGGCCAGATATCGTTTCCAAAAAGCGCCCAGTCATCACCCGGTGGTTACTTCTAAAACACCGGCGTGCCATGTCATCACCTGGCGGTTACTTCTAAAACACCGGCGTGCCATGTCATCACCCGGCGGTTACTTCTAAAAAGCACCAGTGCGCCACATCATCACTCGGCTATTACCTTCAAAGTGGCCGACGCCGTCTCCAGTCACTCGGCAGTTATCTCTAAAACGCCGACGTCGTCTCCAGTCACTCGGCAGTTATCTCTAAAACGCCGACGTCGTCTCCAGTCACTCGGTAGTTAACTCTAAAACGCCGACGTCATCTTCAGTCACTCGGCTGTTACCTCTAAAAGCGTCGACGTGGTCATCAGTCATTCCAACGCTGATGTGGCTTCGTCATCACTCGGATGCAACTTCAAAGGTGTAAATGTTGACAATAATAACTCGATCATCGCCCTAAAAGCGATGATATGACGCCTGAATGACTCAACTACTACTCCAGAGGGACGGACTTCGCAGACAAAGCAAATGGAGGAATGACTTGAAAACTCCAAGTTATGACACAAGCATAACAGACAGAGAACATCATGGACAATAAATATCGCGACAATCATCAACTACTATGAAGCCACATAATCAACGCAGAGGAGACGAAATCATTTTTCATTAAGGGAAGTTTCAGAAATTACAAATCAACTCATTATGAGTTGATACTTCCCTATTACTACTACTACACTACACTCTACTACTACACTACACTCTACTACTACACTACATTCTACTACTCTACACTACTAACTACTACTACATTATTTCACTATACTACTTCTAATCTATACTAACATTTAAAAACCAGTGGCATCTAGCCACTGGCCTTGTTGCTGCCTTTGCTACTGCCGCCGCCGTTGCTGCCCCTACCGCTGCCGCCGTTGCCGCCTTTGCTGCCGTCGTTGCCGCCCCCGCTGCCGCCGTCACCGTCATCATCGCCGTCGTCATCATCGCCCCCGCCGTCGCCGTCGTCTCCGCCATCGTCGCCGCTGCCCTCCTCGGACGAGTCCAAAGAGTCCTCCTCGTCCGAGGAGTACTCCGACTCATCCGAGCCCGTGAGCCCGGAGCGCTCGACGGCCCGGATGTAAGCCCAGACCTCCGCGGCAATCCCCTGGGAGTCGTCTGAATCGTCAGACGACGCCGGGGGAGAGACGGGAGCCGGAGACCCCTCGAACTCGGAGGAGAACTTTTCCTCCGAGTATTCCGAATCACCGAAGTCCTCTGACGGAGGAGTTGGCTCGCGCTTGCGTTTGTTACTCTTGCCCATGGTGGAAACGAAGGGAGAAGAAGAAAGCAAGCAGTGGAGAACAGCAAAGAGGTGTGAAGAAACCGGAGAGGTAAAGGCACTATTTATATAAGAAGAAGGCAACCGCTCACCTCCTACCACGGTTGCCGAACAGTCGCAAAATATTCAATATACGCTTCAACCCATCTGAAGATACGTCAGGCGGCTGACGCCGTTTCATGCAACGCAACACCCATTGGGACTCCAGTCAACTGCACGGGCGATATGATTACACCCGTCGTCACATCACATTATTACTCAGAAGCAGCCGGCTAAAACACTCAGCGTACCAAGCCGTCCCTTGCCCACACCCATTGGGGGGACGCCCAGGAATTATCAGTATATTTTTAAAAAAACTGTCACGTCCGTGCAGGGCATACAATGAATACCTCAAGACAAAAATGAGATATCAGTAAGGATCAAAGGAAAGCCAAATATAGCCAGTGAAGTATAAAGTCTGACTGACAGAAGCGACATGAAGACTAGCCAGGGGACGTCCATCGTATATCCAATCAGTTGCAGATCAAATAAATTGCACCACCTAGCAAGATATGGCCAGATCACGAACTCGGCTCCAAAGACAAAATACATGCTGACCTCTAAAGCATAATATCGATGACATAATGCTAACCTCTAAGGCATTCGGAAGAAAAAAGAAAAGATGACTCTCAACAAAATGACATGAAATGAAGACCTTCGAGTGGATTATTTTCAAAAAATCCACTCGAAGCTCGGGGGCTACACCCATTGGGTGCACCTCCGGTGCACCCCATGAATCGCCATTTCAAGTCAAGACAATGCTAACCTCTAAAGCATATGGCAAGATCAAAAGCAAGGCTGACCTCCAACAAAGTGCAAGCGGAAAATAAGATGATTTTTGATGAGGACCTTCGAGTGGATTATTTTCAAAAATCCACTCGAAGCTCGGGGGCTACACCCATTGGGTGCACCTCCGGTGCGCCCAATGAAGTTCAGGATCCTACAAATACGAAATGTTGACCTCCAAAGCACGAGTTTGAAACAGAACGCCAGTTTTCGAGCAGAAGGAGATAGTAAGAAATTGTTTTTACCAAACTACCCGGAAAGTATCCCTTGTCATAAAATGAAGACCGCAAGCTGGACCTAGGATCTTTGGGCCGATTATCTCAAAATCAACCCAAAGATCGGGGGCTTGTGGGGGACAGATATCCCCCGGGTCCACTGGAAGGATAAAAGACCTCACGAAAGGCCCAAGGGACCAATAAATCGTAAGGTCATCCCTTCGTGGGTCTGGGGAAGAACGACCAGCGAAGCAGATCGATGTAAGGCCGGATCGGCGCTAGCCTGGATGGCCCCAATAACGTTGAGCAAGCAACCACAACAGAGACCCGACTTTCCTGCGCTGGAGCCCCGTACGATGGAACCAGGCGAGGATAAGTCGGCCGAATTATAGTAAGATAGACTCGATCGATTCACTATCTCTTAGGTGCGCATTGTTATCATATCTGCATGTATTGCCCCACGGTCGAATATATAAGGCCTAGGGGGCAACCCTTCAGATCGATCTCATTACTTAGCCACCAACTCCGGCTCTCTACGTTTCCAATACTAGAGAACCTCCTTGTAATCCACCACATAAAGCATACTCACCAGGACGTAGGGTGTTACGGATCTCAAAGCGGCCCAAACCTGTAAACACTGTCCATTGCTCCTCGTGCCTCCGGCACGAACCATTTAGCTACAGTCGGCGACACCGTCCTACTCCTAAAAACACCTTGAGGGGCAACCCCGGGTGTGCGGTCGGACCCAAAACACCGACATAAACAGAGATACTAGGTGGTAGATAATATTAAAACAAAATTATTGCAACTGGAATGAATCAATTTGGAGCTAACATGAATTAAATATGAATTTTACAAGTTTCTAGTATTGTTTTTGTATTAAAAATCATTTTCTAAAATAAATTCTGAATTTCCTCAGGCTTCTAGACCCCGGACACAATTTTAACAAAGCCCAGGGGGTTCTGCGTAAATTCCAGGACTAAACGGTAAAGGTCTTATAATGGCACGGGATGGCGGGTTATTTTAAGAAAAATACGGGGTCTCTTTTGTGAAACTGGCTTAGCGAAGGGGTATCATGAAGTTTTGGCCGCAAGATTAGATCTGGACGCCTCAGATTAGATCTGAGCCGGGACACAATGACCACCCTAGGATCACGATCCACCGGTCCGGATCCAATCACAAGGGGAGGTACACTCGCCCTAATCTCGCCCCTCCATATCCGATCCAACAGTCATAAGCCCTTCCCCCGAAGCACTCAATCTGGGTCGTTCATCAATCTAACGACGGATGGGAGCCTCTCTTCCTCCGACGCTAATCAGAACGGTGGCGCGCGCACACCGCACAGCGGCGGTCACACCGGCGAGGCAGCCCCAGGGCATATCAGCGCCCAAACCCAATTCGTAGCCACCCACACGACGCATGGATGATTGCGCAACGATTAAGGGGCACATACCAGCGGATGGGAGGGCGAAGACGGCAAGTCACGGAGGTATGCGGCACGACAACGATGTTCAACGACGGTGAGAAATTGAAGGGTTCCCAGTGATCTTCTCAGCACACTGGGGCCACGAGGAAATTCCTAGGGACACGCAGAAGCGCTTAGACTGGTCACCGAGGACCCGACGACGCCGATGGAGGATTTCCTCGGTAGCAGCGCGAGTTCTCCCTCTCTCCCCCCTGGCAAAGCAGCTCCCATGGCACGGTGCAAGCGTGGAGGTCATGGGGCGCCGGCTTCAGCTTTTGTACCTAGAGAGACCGAGTCCAGGCCGTGGTTAGTAGGACTGGGCATTCGGGTATACCCGAAATTTTGGGTCGGGTTGTTTGGGTTTAAAATAATTCGGGTATTCAAGAGGCGAACCCGAACTCGACCCGATTTTTTGGGTACCCAAAAATTCGGGTATCAAAAAAATGGGTTCGGGTAATTTGCAGTTACCCGATTTACAGACGATAAGCAAACTGCATTACAGGCAACTTGTTCACAAAGATGATGGCCATTACAACCATTACAGGTTACAATTACAAGGACAATATGCAAACTGCAAACAACATGTTCACAAACAACTACAGCCTACAAGGCTACAAAGTACAAACAACATTACAAGTTATAGCCTTACAGGCTTACAGCCATCAAGGCAAATTCTTGGGCTTTTGTGATCTTGTAAGTTGCAGCCTCCAAACAGTAAGCAACACAACATATGCAAATTCTGCATAAACAAAGGATACCTGTGAGGTTGTGACTACACAAAGAACTTAAGGATAAAGTAAAACATAAGTGCTTTCAAACCTTAAGTAGCAGGTCTTTCATCAGATTTAGAGGAAGGGCATCTACTGCTGCTTGGTGTAGCTTGAGACTTGGAAGTGGTAGGATTTTGTTTCCCTTTCCCACCAAATTCTTCAATTAAATCTATTATAAAATGAATTCAACTAGTCAAATATGTAGTTAATATAACAATTACATGGATTACACTACAATGGTGAATATTGACTATACCTACTTCAATCATGGTTAATTCCTCCATATTCTCTTGGATGTTGATTGGAGTAGTCCTTCTCAACCAGTCTTGGGTACATACAAGTGCCTCCAGCATGAAAGGAGTTAGCGATGTACGAAAGTCATCTAAGATACGTCCACTCGTGCTAAAAGCGAACTCACAGCCACTATTGAGATAGGTATAGCAAGCACATCACGGGACATGTGAGCTAAAACAGGAAACCTATGTGCATTTACCTTCCACCAAAAAAGTATGTCAATCTTTGTATCAGTGTCTTCAGTTTCTTCAGTTAGATACTTTTCAAGTTCTGACTTCATTGTGCTACTAGAATAGTTGGTCATCTTCATCCTCTTAGCAATTACTTCTCTAAGTTTGCCTCCTCTGCCACCCTTTGCTTCACTAGGATCAGTTACTTCAGTCGTTACTTCAGTTGGAGCATAAATATTTTTGTATTCTTCAAACAGCTCATAGACACAAGAGTTAATAGCTGCCCAAACTAACTGGCCCCTGTCCTCACCAAATATCTCCTCAATAATAATCTTCGTATACATAGATAATTTGTACCTTAGATCAAGGAAAGCTGCAACAAAAATGAGTAGATTAATGTTCTCTTTATCCTTCTCCTTTCCCTTTCCCCTCGCCTTTCCCCTCTCCTTCTCGGACTCCATCTCTTGCACATACTCATTCTCCTTATTGTTTGTGTGCCAAACCCCCCAATACTTGTCAAATTTTTCTTCCATTCTCATGCCCATTGATACTTGTAGATTGTCTTGACTACTCATCCAAGACTTAATAAGCAAGTGGACTTCACCAATCTCATGAAAGAAACTATTGCTAGTCACATGTAAACTAGATGAAACACGTACAGTAAGGTCATGGAAATGCTCACTTTTTTGCATTCTCCCAATCACCTTCATCAGGGTAACCATCACCCTTCCTTTCTTCAGAAAGGTCTATACAATAGTTATTGTCCTCATCAATCAACCTTAAGAATACTTTTTCATATGCAATTGCAGCTTTAAGCATGAGATAGGTGTAGTTCCATCTAGTTGGGACATCAAGCTTTAGAAATGCCTTGGTGTTCAACCCCTCTTCCTCAGCAATTTCTTTGAACTTAACCAATCTTGAAGTCCCATCTTTGATATATCTAATAGCACCTCTAACATGCTTCACTGATATGTCCACTTCTTTCAAACCATCTCGCATAATAAGGTTAATAATATGGGCAACACACCTCATGTGTAGAAAGTTTCCTTTTGCTATGTGGGTTCTTCCTAGGCGCCTCCTCAAATAAGCAATACCAGTATCATTGGCTGATGCATTATCAACTGTTACTGTCGTCACTCTCTCCAATCCCCATTTAGTCAGGCATTTCAATAAACTTTTTCCAATATCTTCTCCCTTGTGTCCCTTAACCTTAAAAAATCCAATGATTTTTTATGCAAATTCCAACCCTCATCTATAAAAGTTGCGGTCACTGCCATATAACCATCTTGTTGTTGGGAAGTCCAACAATCTGTGGTTAAGCAAACTCTTTGACATGAGTCTTTAAAAAAAGACTTTAATTTGGTTTTCTCTTGAAAGAATTGGGATACTATGTCCCTAGTTCATGTTCTTCTAGATGGTGCTTGGAAACGTGGGCAAGCTTTAGACATGAATTTCTTGAAGCCAGGCTTTTCACCAAAAGCAAAAGGTAGCTCATCTTCAATAATCATCTCAGCGAAGGCCTCCCTAAGTGCATCTTGATCAAACCTCCAAGTAGAAACACCTTCCCCTTGAATTTCTTGTAAATATCCTTGCTTTCCATCTTTTTCAAACTTGTTAGGATTGTGCTTGCAACTTCGTAGGTGTCTCTTCAAGGCAGATGTACCATGTCCCTTAGAGTCTGCTTTCATGTTGCGATGGCAGTACTTGCATTTTGCAGCTGTCATAATGCCTTTATCATCTTTGATCTTGGTGAAATGGTTCCACACATCTGATCTTGGTGCCATCTTCTTCCTTTCATGTTGTGCACAATCCTTGTCAAGGTCAACCACATCTTGATCAGCAGCCCCTTGTGATTGTGATGGTTGTGTTTGTGTCCCATCATTTTCTAGAGTGCCAGTGCCCACTGATTCCATACCCTTGTCCAATATGTCTTTAGGTTCAGGCATCTATTAAAAAGGAGGACACACATAGTAAGTCAATAAGGAAGATGAATACATGATGCAAGGAAAACATCTCATGTGCAAGAAGGAAACACGCAGTATTACCAATTCACACAAGAACACATTAGTACAAGAACACACTAGAATTAGTACCGTACGAGGACAAGCATGTACTACACTACTAGTTCTACTGATCCTAGCTATTAGTGTATTACCAATTCACCATTTGCATGAGTACTACACTATTATCTCTACTGATCAAATCTGCTAGAACAAAAAAATCAAACACTGAGCAGTGAGCACTTAACAATTAACACATACATTGCAAGATTCTTCCGATGTTGGTGTCGTTCTTCAATGTTGCCTTCACTACACCACAAGCCAGGCACCGGGCAGGCGGGCACAAGGCGCCGGCGTGCAGCTTGCAGCTTGCTGGCGCAAATCGGCTTGTGTAGTTGTGCTTGCCTGCTTGGACGACGGCGTGCTGCTTGCAGTTGCAGTTGTGCTGCTGCTTGCCTGCTTGGACGACCAGACACTGCTGCTGGCTGCTGCTTTGCACAGGGCTACTGCTTGGTGGTCGCTTGGTCGGCAGTCGGCACGGACGCACGGTCACCGGTCGAAACGGCGCCGTGTATTGGTGCTCGATGGACAACGACGCCGTGGACTGATGCAGTGCAGTGGTGGCGTCGTGCTCGATGGACGACGATGGCAGCTGCTAGGGTTGGAGATGGAGTTGGAGAACTGGCTGCCGAACTAGAGAATAGGAGAAGTGGGGACGCCTGGACTGGACCGCTGTTGCCTTGGGCAGTTGGGCTGTTCACTGTTGCGCTAGCTAGGCTGTTGGGCTTGGAATTTGGAAGCATGGGCCTTGCGTTGCGCAAATTCGGGTACAGTTTATATTCGGGTACTAGATTACTGAACCCGAATTTTCCTATAAAATTTCGGGTACCGGAAGGTTCTACCCAAATTACTTTTTGGGTTTTTCGGGTTCGAGTTCGGGGTTTTCGGGTTCGGGATTCGGGTATCGGGTTTTCTGCCCAGTCCTAGTGGTTAGCGCGGAGTTTGTTGTGGTGGTGTGTTTATTACCGAGAAAGCAGAGGAGAATATAAGCCCCGGTCAATCGCCATGGAATACAGTGAGGTTTGTTGCGGCGTACAGAGTCCGAGCACAGTTCTGTCCCAAGGTGAACGGACGAGCTGACAAATGGGCCCCTCCAGACCCGCGCACATGTGGAAGGAGAAGCGAGGCCCAGCGGCCAGAGCCGCGCGGCGTGGAGGCGGACACCGCGCGACCGCGAGGCGCTCGGTGAAGAAGACATGACTGACATCCTGGCCCCAGCGTCAGTGACGAGAAGGCCAGCCCGGCGCGCGCGGTGGGGAGGCTTAAGCGAGTTGGGGAAGTGGGCCGGCCAGGCCGAATTTCGGCCCATGAGGTAATTAGTGGCTTCTGTTGTTATTTTTTTCCTTTTCTATCTTAAATTCCACATTCCAAATTCGTATTCAAACATGAGTTCGAATTTTAATCTAAATGCAACATCCCAAAATAACGTCATGAAAGCTAAGTATATATTTTTATACACTTATATATTTATTTTAATTATTTTGTTCCTTTGTTTTAGTTAAAGGTTTCAAAGTATGTCATGTACCCGTATTATTTCTCTTTAGTAAATTAAATTATTACTAGTGTGTGAATATAACTTTTATTTTACAATGTCATTATTTATTCTTCTTCTTGTTGATAGTCGCCTAGAGGGGGGTGAATAGGGCGAAACTGAAATTTACAAAAAATAATCACAACTACAAGCCGGGTTAGCGTTAGTAATAAAGAAACGAGTCCGCGAGAGAGGGCGCAAAACAAATCACAAGCAAATAAGAGTGTGACACAAGGATTTGTTTTACCGAGGTTCGGTTCTCGCAAACCTACTCCCCGTTGAGGAGGCCACAAAGGCCGGGTCTCTTTCAACCCTTCCCTCTCTCAAACGATCCCACGGATCGAGTGAGCTTTCTCTTCTTCTCAATCAACCGGGAACAAAACTTCCCCGCAAGGGTCACCACACAATTGGTGCCTCTTGCCTTGGTTACAATTGAGTGATGATCACAAGAACAAGTGAGAAAGAAAGAAAGCGATCCAAGCGCAAGAGCTCAAAAGAACACGGCAAATCTCTCTCGCTAGTCACTAAGGGCTTAAGTGGAATTGGAGAGGATTTGATCTCTTTTGTTTGTGTCTAGAATTGAATGCCTAGCTCTTGTAAGTGGTTGAGAGTTGGAAAACTTGGATGGCAATGAATGTGGGGTGGTTGGGGTATTTATAGCCCCAACCACCACAAGTGACCGTTGGCTGGAGTCCTCTGTTCGATGGCACACCGGACAGTCCGGTGCACACCGGACAGTCCGGTGCCCCTGCCACGTCACGGTTGCCGTTGGATTTTGACCGTTGGAGCTTCTGACTTGTGGGCCCTCCTGGGTGTCCGGTGCACACCGGACATGCACTGTTTGATGTCCGGTGCACCGGCATGGGCGTGCCTGACGTCTGCGCGCGCTGCGCGCGCATTTAATGCACCGCAGGGAGCCGTTGGCGCCGCAGGGAGCCGTTGCTCCGCTGGTACACCGGACAGTCCGGTGTACACCGGACAGTCCGGTGAATTTTAGCGGAGCGGCTCCCGACCAAACCCGAGGCTGGCGAGTTCCGAAGGCCGCGTTCCCTTGGAGCACCGGACATGTCCGGTGCACACCGGACAGTCCGGTGAATTATAGCGCGCCGGCCTTGGAGAATACCCGAGGGTGAAGAGTTGGAGTTGAAGTCCTCTGGCCACACCGGACAGTCCGGTGCACACCGGACAGTCCGGTGCCTCCGGCCAGAGGAGCCCTCGGTTGCCTTGCTGCTCCTTTGTTGAATCCAACACTTGGTCTTTTTATTGGCTGATTGTGAACCTTTTTGCACCTGTATAACTTATGCACTAGAGTAAACTAGTTAGTCCAATGTTTGTGTTGGGCAATTCAACCACCAAAATTATTTAGGAACTAGGTCTAACCCTAATTCCCTTTCAATCTCCCCCTTTTTGGTGATTGATGCCAACACAAACCAAAGCAAATATAGAAGTGCATAATTGAACTAGTTTACATAATGTAAGTGCAAAGATTGCTTGGAATTGAGCCAATATATACTTATATGATGCGCATGGATTGTTTTCTTTATTTTTCACATATTGGACCATATTTGCACCAAGAGTTTTGTTTTTGCAAATTCTTTTGTAAATTCTTTTCAAAGTACTTTTGCAAGATAGTCAAAGGTAAATGAATAAGATTTTGCAAGGCATTTTCAAGATATGGAATTTTCTCCCCCTATTTCCAATGCTTTTCCTTTGACTAAGCAAAACTCCCCCTCAAATAAGGTCTCCTCTTAGTGTTCAAGAGGGTTTTCCATTAATTTTGAAAACACTACTTGCTCCCCCTTTTAGAACACAAAGAGATACCAATTTTGAAATTTATCATTGAAAATCATCAAATTTAAAATTAGGGGTGGTGGTGCGGTCCTTTTGCTTTGGGCTCATATTTTCTCCCCCTTTGGCATGAATCGCCAAAAACGGAATCATTAGAGCCTAATGAAGTACATTCTCCCCCTTTGGTCATGAAATGAATGAGTGAAGATTATACCAAAGTTGGAGAGATGATGCGGAGCGACGGCGAAGGATGAGTAGTAGAACGGAGTGGAAGCCTTTGTCTTCGCCGAAGACTCCAATTCCCTTTCAATACACCTATGACTTGGTTGAGATACACTTGAACACACATTAGTCATAGCATATATAAAAGAGACATGATCAAGGGTATATTCATGTGCTATGCGTGCAAGACTTAGCAAAAGAAATTCCTAGAATCAAGAATATTAAGCTCATGCCTAAGTCGGGTAAAAGATTGTTCATCAAGGGGTTTGGTAAAAATATCGGCCAATTGATCTTTAGTGTTAATGTAAGAAATCTCGATATCCCCCTTTTGTTGGTGATCCCGAAGAAAATGATACCGAATGGCTATGTGCTTAGTGCGGCTGTGCTCGACGGGATTGTCGGCCATTTTGATTGCACTCTCATTGTCACATAGCAAAGGGACTTTGGTTAATTTGTAACCGTAGTCCCGCAGGGTTTGCCTCATCCAAAGCAATTGCGCGCAACAATGGCCTGCGGCAATATACTCGGCTTCGGCGGTAGAAAGAGCGACCGAATTTTGCTTCTTTGAAGCCCAAGACACCAAGGATCTTCCCAAGAACTGGCAAGTCCCCGATGTGCTCTTTCTATTAATCCTACACCCCGCCCAATCGGCATCCGAATAACCAATTAAATCAAATGTGGATCCCCGAGGGTACCAAAGCCCAAACTTAGGAGTAAAAGCCAAATATCTCAAGATTCGTTTTACGGCCGTAAGGTGTGATTCCTTAGGGTCGGCTTGGAATCTTGCACACATGCATACGGAAAGCATAATGTCCGGTCGAGATGCACATAAATAAAGCAATGATCCAATCATCGACCGGTATACCTTTTGATCCACGGACTTACCTCCCGTGTCGAGGTCGAGATGCCCATTAGTTCCCATGGGTGTCTTGATGGGCTTGGCATCCTTCATTCCAAACTTGCTTAGGATATCTTGAGTATACTTCGTTTGGCTAATGAAGGTGCCCTCATGGAGTTGCTTGACTTGGAATCCTAGAAAATACTTCAACTCCCCCATCATCGACATCTCGAATTTCTGTGTCATGATCCTACTAAATTCTTCACATGTAGATTTGTTAGTAGACCCAAATATGATATCATCAACATAAATTTGGCATACAAACAAATCATTATCAAGAGTCTTAGTGAATAAAGTAGGATCGGCCTTGCCGACTTTGAAGCCATTAGCAATAAGGAAATCTCTAAGGCATTCATACCATGCTCTTGGGGCTTGCTTGAGCCCATAAAGCGCCTTAGAGAGCCTATAAACATGGTTAGGGTACTCACTATCTTCAAAGCCGGGAGGTTGCTCAACATAGACCTCCTCCTTGATTGGTCCATTGAGGAAGGCACTCTTCACGTCCATTTGATAAAGCTTGAAGCCATGGTAAGTAGCATAGGCTAATAATATGCGAATTGACTCAAGCCTAGCTACGGGTGCATAGGTTTCACCAAAATCCAAACCTTCGACTTGTGAATACCCCTTGGCCACGAGTCGAGCTTTGTTCCTAGTCACCACACCATGCTCGTCTTGCTTGTTGCGGAAGACCCACTTGGTTCCTACAACATTTTGGTTAGGACGTGGAACTAAGTGCCATACCTCGTTCCTCGTGAAATTGTTGAGCTCCTCTTGCATCGCCATCACCCAATCCGAATCTTGAAGTGCCTCCTCTACCCTGGTTGGCTCAATAGAGGAAACAAACGAGTAATGTTCACAAAAATGAGCAACACGAGATCGAGTAGTTACCCCCTTATGAATGTCGCCGAGGATGGTGTCGACGGGGTGATCTCGTTGAATTGCTTGGTGGACTCTTGGGTGTGGCGGCCTTGGTTGTTCATCCTCCTTGTTTTCATCATTTGAACCTCCCCCTTGATCGTTGCCGTCATTTTGAGGTGGCTCATCTTCTTGATTTTCTTGTTCAACATCTTGAGCCTCATCCTCAACTTGAGTTGGTGGAGATACTTGTGTGGAGGAGGATGGTTGATCTTGTGCATTTGGAGGCTCTTCGGATTCTTTAGGACACACATCCCCAATGGACATGTTCCTTAGCGCTATGCATGGAGCCTGTTCTTCACCTACATCATCAAGATCAACTTGCTCTACTTGAGAGCCGTTAGTCTCATCAAACACAACGTCACAAGAAACTTCAACAAGTCCTGAGGACTTGTTAAAGACTCTATATGCCCTTGTGTTTGAGTCATATCCTAGTAAAAAGCCTTCTACAGTTTTAGGAGCAAATTTAGATTTTCTACCTCTTTTGACAAGTATAAAACATTTGCTACCAAAAACTCTAAAATATGAAATATTGGGCTTTTTACCGGTTAGGAGTTCATAAGATGTCTTCTTGAGGATTCGATGAAGATATAATCGGTTGATGGCGTAGCAGGCGGTGTTGACCGCCTCGGCCCAAAACCGATCCGGTGTCTTGTACTCATCAAGCATGGTTCTTGCCATGTCCAATAGAGTTCGATTCTTCCTCTCCACTACACCATTTTGTTGTGGAGTGTAGGGAGAAGAGAACTCATGCTTGATGCCCTCCTCCTCAAGAAAGTCTTCAATTTGGGAATTTTTGAACTCCGTCCCATTGTCGCTTCTAATTTTCTTGATCCTTAAGCCGAACTCATTTTGAGCCCGTCTCAAGAATCCCTTTAAGGTCTCTTGGGTTTGTGATTTTTCCTGCAAAAAGAATACCCAAGTGAAGCGAGAATAGTCATCCACAATTACAAGGCAGTACTTACTACCGCCGATGCTTATGTAAGCGATCGGGCCGAACAAATCCATGTGAAGAAGCTCCAGTGGCCTGTCGGTAGTCATGATGTTTTTGTGTGGATGATGAACACCAACTTGCTTCCCGGCTTGGCATGCACTACAAATCCTGTCTTTCTCAAAATGAACATCGGTTAGTCCCAAAATGTGTTCTCCCTTTAGAAGCTTGTGAAGATTCTTCATTCCAACATGGGCTAGTCGGCGGTGCCAGAGCCAACCCAAGTTAGTCTTAGCAATCAAGCAAGTGTCGAGTTCAGCTCTATTAAAATCTACTAAGTATAGCTGACCCTCTAACACTCCCTTAAAAGCTATTGAATCATCACTTCTTCTAAAGACAGTTACACCAGTATCAGTAAAAAGACAGTTGTAGCCCATTTGACATAATTGGGATACGGAAAGCAAATTGTAATCTAAGGAATCTACAAGAAAAACATTTGAAATGGAATGGTCAGGGGATATAGCAATTTTACCCAAACCTTTGACCAAACCTTGATTTCCATCCCCGAATGTGATAGCTCGTTGGGGATCTTGGTTTTTCTCATATGAGGAGAACATCCTTTTCTCCCCGGTCATGTGGTTTGTGCACCCGCTGTCGAGTATCCAACTTGTGCCCCCGGATGCATAAACCTACAAAACAAGTTTAGTTCTTTGTTTTAGGTACCCAAACGGTTTTGGGTCCTTTGGCATTAGATACAAGAACTTTGGGTACCCAAACACAAGTCTTGGAGCCCTTGTGTTTGCCCCCAATAATTTTGGCAACTACCTTGCCGGATTTGCTAGTCAAAACATAAGATGCATCAAAAGTCTTAAATGAAATAGCATGATCATTTGATGCATTTGGAATTTTCTTTCTAGGCAACTTGGCATGGGTTGGTTGCCTAGATCTAGATGTCTCACCCTTATACATAAAAGCATAATTAGGGCCAGAGTGAGACTTCCTAGAATGAATTTTCTTAATTTTACTCTCAGGATACCCGGCAGGGTACAAAATGTAACCCTCGTTATCCTGAGGCATGGGAGCCTTGCCCTTAACAAAGTTAGACAAGTTCTTAGGAGGGGCATTAATTTTGACATTGTCTCCCCTTTGGAAGCCAATGCCGTCCTTAATGCCCGGGCGTCTCCCATTATAGAGCATGCTTCTAGCAAGTTTAAATTTTTCATTTTCTAAGTCATGCTCTCTAATCTTAGCATTAAGTTGTGCTATGTGATCATTTTGTTTCTTAATTAAAGCTAGGTGATCATGGATAGCATCAACATTAATATCTCTACATCTAGTACAAATGGAAACATGCTCAACATTCGATGTAGAGGGTTTGCAAGTTTTAAGTTCAACAACCTTAGCATGCAACATATCATTTTTAGTTCTAAGGTCGGAAATAGTAGCATTGCAAACATCAAAATCCTTAGCCTTAGCAATTAATTTCTCATTTTCATTTCTAAGGCTAGCAATGGAAACATTTAACTCATTAATCCTAGCAAGCAAATCAACATTATCATTTCTAGGATCAATGCAAACATGAGAATCAACTTTAGCAATTAAATTGGCATTTTCATTTCTAAGGTTGTTTAAAGTCTCATGGCAAATACTTAGCTCACTAGACAATTTTTCACATTTTTCTCTTTCTAGAGCATAAGCATTTTTAACCTTAACATGTTTTTTGTTTTCCTTGATTAGGAAGTCCTCTTGGGAGTCCAAGAGATCATCCTTTTCATGGATGACACTAATCAATTCATTTAATTTTTCTTTTTGTTCCATGTTAAGGTTGGCAAAAAGAATACGCAAATTATCCTCTTCATTTTTATCATTATCCTCATCACTAGATGTTTCATATTTAGTGGAGGACTTTGATTTTACCTTCTTTTTGCCGTCCTTGGCCATGAGGCACTTGTGGCCGACGTTGGGGAAGAGGAGGCCCTTGGTGACGGCGATGTTGGCGGCGTCCTCGTCGTCGGAGGAGTCGCTTGAGCTTTCGTCGGAGTCCCACTCCCGACAAACATGGGCATCGCCGCCCTTCTTCTTGTAGTACTTCTTCTTCTCCTTCCTCTTGCCCTTCTTGTCGTTGTCCCTGTCACTATCACTTGATAATGGACATTTAGCAATAAAGTGACCGGGCTTACCACATTTGTAGCAAACCTTCTTGGAACGGGATTTGTAATCCTTCCCCTTCCGTTGCTTGAGGATTTGCCGAAAACTCTTGATGATTAGGGCCATCTCCTCGTTGTCGAGCTTGGAGGCGTCAATTGGTTGTCTACTTGGTGTAGACTCCTCCTTCTTCTCCTCCGTTGCCTTGAAGGCCACGGGTTGCGCCTCGGATGTGGACGGCTCGTCAAGCTCGTTGATCTTCTTGGAGCCCTTAATCATGCATTCAAAACTAACAAAATTCCCGATAACTTCCTCGGGGGTCATTTGTGCATATCTAGGATTGCCACGAATTAATTGTACTTGAGTAGGGTTAAGGAAAATAAGGGCTCTTAGAATAACCTTAACCACCTCGTGGTCATCCCATTTTGCGCTCCCGAGGTTGCGCACTTGGTTCACCAAGGTCTTGAGCCGGTTGTACATGTCTTGTGGCTCCTCCCCTTGGCGAAGGCGGAAGCGACCGAGCTCCCCCTCGATCGTTTCCCGCTTGGTGATCTTGGTGAGTTCATCACCCTCGTGCGCCGTCTTGAGTAGGTCCCAAATCTCCTTGGCGTTCTTCAACCCTTGTACTTTATTGTATTCCTCCTTGCTTAGGGAGGCAAGGAGGATGGTTGCAGCTTGTGAGTTGAAGTGCTCGATTTGGGCTACTTCGTCCGAGTCGTAGTCCTCATCCCCTACGGATGGTACCTGTACACCAAACTCAACAACATCCCATAATCTTTTGTGGAGAGAGGTTAGATGAAATCGCATCAAATTACTCCACATAGCATAATCTTCACCATTAAAAGTTGGTGGTTTGCCTAATGGGACGGAAAGTAAAGGTGTATGTTTAGGAATGCGAGGGTAGCGTAGGGGAATCTTACTATACTTCTTACGCTCTTGGCGTTTAGAAGTGACGGACGCCGCGTCGGAGCCGGAGGTGGAGGTCGATGAAGTGTCGGTCTCGTAGAAGACCACCTTCCTCATCCTTTTGTGCTTGTCCCCACTCCGATGCGGCTTGTGAGAAGAAGATTTTTCCTTCTTCTCCTTGTGGTGAGAAGAGGAAGATCTTTTCTCCTTCCGCTTGGAGGATCTCTTCTTCTTCTCCCTTCTCTTGGTGCGGGACTCTTCCGATGAAGATGAGGTGCTCCCTTGGCTTGTAGTGGGCTTGTTATCGCCGGTCTCCATCTCCTTCTTGGCGGGATCTCCCGACATCACTTCGAGCGGTTAGGCTCTAATGAAGTACCGGGCTCCGATACCAATTGATAGTCGCCTAGAGGGGGGTGAATAGGGCGAAACTGAAATTTACAAAAAATAATCACAACTACAAGCCGGGTTAGCGTTAGTAATAAAGAAACGAGTCCGCGAGAGAGGGCGCAAAACAAATCACAAGCAAATAAGAGTGTGACACAAGGATTTGTTTTACCGAGGTTCGGTTCTCGCAAACCTACTCCCCGTTGAGGAGGCCACAAAGGCCGGGTCTCTTTCAACCCTTCCCTCTCTCAAACGATCCCACGGATCGAGTGAGCTTTCTCTTCTTCTCAATCAACCGGGAACAAAACTTCCCCGCAAGGGTCACCACACAATTGGTGCCTCTTGCCTTGGTTACAATTGAGTGATGATCACAAGAACAAGTGAGAAAGAAAGAAAGCGATCCAAGCGCAAGAGCTCAAAAGAACACGGCAAATCTCTCTCGCTAGTCACTAAGGGCTTAAGTGGAATTGGAGAGGATTTGATCTCTTTTGTTTGTGTCTAGAATTGAATGCCTAGCTCTTGTAAGTGGTTGAGAGTTGGAAAACTTGGATGGCAATGAATGTGGGGTGGTTGGGGTATTTATAGCCCCAACCACCACAAGTGACCGTTGGCTGGAGTCCTCTGTTCGATGGCACACCGGACAGTCCGGTGCACACCGGACAGTCCGGTGCCCCTGCCACGTCACGGTTGCCGTTGGATTTTGACCGTTGGAGCTTCTGACTTGTGGGCCCTCCTGGGTGTCCGGTGCACACCGGACATGCACTGTTTGATGTCCGGTGCACCGGCATGGGCGTGCCTGACGTCTGCGCGCGCTGCGCGCGCATTTAATGCACCGCAGGGAGCCGTTGGCGCCGCAGGGAGCCGTTGCTCCGCTGGTACACCGGACAGTCCGGTGTACACCGGACAGTCCGGTGAATTTTAGCGGAGCGGCTCCCGACCAAACCCGAGGCTGGCGAGTTCCGAAGGCCGCGTTCCCTTGGAGCACCGGACATGTCCGGTGCACACCGGACAGTCCGGTGAATTATAGCGCGCCGGCCTTGGAGAATACCCGAGGGTGAAGAGTTGGAGTTGAAGTCCTCTGGCCACACCGGACAGTCCGGTGCACACCGGACAGTCCGGTGCCTCCGGCCAGAGGAGCCCTCGGTTGCCTTGCTGCTCCTTTGTTGAATCCAACACTTGGTCTTTTTATTGGCTGATTGTGAACCTTTTTGCACCTGTATAACTTATGCACTAGAGTAAACTAGTTAGTCCAATGTTTGTGTTGGGCAATTCAACCACCAAAATTATTTAGGAACTAGGTCTAACCCTAATTCCCTTTCACTTGTTATTTATTTCATGGGAGGTATTAATGGTTTCCTTTAAAAGAAAAAAACTTCTTTCACATCATTTTTTTATTCCCTAATTTCCAAAGCATTATAATACTTTATTTGTTTATTTTTTAATTATTTTTTCTCTACTAATTTTGGGTCTTACACCGCTCGCCCCCCTGCGCGGTCCCTGCTCGGCCCCGGCGCGGCCCTGCCCAGCCCCCGGTGGCGCCCCTTGCTTGGCCCCGACGCGGCCCCCCGCTCGGCGCCCTCCCCGACAGCGCTCGCCCTACTCCCGGCGCGGCTCGCGTGTCTCCGGCACGCGCAACGCGTTCCCGCGCGCACAGCTCCACGCGCGCGGTGGTTAATTTTTGGTCTTAACTAATTTTAAATTTGGTTTAATTAATGTGCTGCGTCGCGCGCTTCGTCGCACGACGATTCATCTTAAATTCAGATTATTTAATATATGGCGTCGCACGTCTAGTCGCACGACGTTTTGTTTTAAATTCAGTTTGGATGACGTATGTCGTCGTGCGCGACGCTTGACGTTATTTTTATAATAATTCAAGTGTCTCATGTCGCGCGACAGGTCGTCTTATTTTCAATTCAGTCTAAATGTTGTGTCGTACGCTTCGCCGCGTGACAATCTTTTTAAATTTAGTTTGGTATGTTTATAATAATTAAACACGGAGCATGACTTTATCCTATGCATAGCTTTGCCAAATTATTACCATTTTGTTTAGACGAGTACTTTGATTTATAATCGCGTAACGTGATTGCTCTTCGATCGTAGCCTCGATCGTTACTATCTCTTTCTCGCTTAGTCATAGGTGTGAGTCCTGCACCAAGCGTCTGTTTATTTATGATATTTTATTGTAATGAGTGAATATTTGAGTAAAAAAATGTACTAAAAAAAGGTTGCGGCACAAATGGGGTGAGCACTTATCAATCAAAGGTAGTAGTTTCTAGCTAGTATAGTACATCACCAATAATTTAGAGGAGAACTAGAGTACATCTTTTTGTCAACAGAAAATCGAACTGCAGTACAGGGTGCAATCCTGCAGCAAAAAGGAACCAGGTACTCAAGATTTTGGGCAGCCCTAGCCATAACTAGTTGCTGCGCGCCATCTGGACCATTGCACCTGCGGTGCTGGCGAAGCAACCAGCGACGGCGCAGCTAGTCGTCACCTCCGGCGGCGCCGTCTCCCGCACCGCAGGCAGAGCAGCAGACGGCTGCGGACGGTCTCCTCCCGCCCTTCCCCCTCCGAGAAAACCTTTGCAGAGCGCGGTCCAGAAAGCGCGGTCCGGCCCGCCGGTCTCCGCGATCGTCCGCCGCGCCTCCTCGCCAACGCTCCTCCGGATGTCGTTCTGCCTGGTGAGGCGGTCGATGAGGTTGTGAAGGATGTCGACGGTGTACTCCGGGTGGCCCTGGATGCCCAGCGCGTGCTCCCCGACCGCGAACACCTCCACGCGCGTCTTCTCCGAGTAGGCCAGCACCGTCGCCGCAGGCGGGATCTCCCACACCTCGTCCTGGTGAACTTCGATGAGGGAGGCGCTCCGGGGAAGCTCCTCGACGAGGTCCCCGAGGAACTCAAGGCCCTCCAGGCGGTCTCGCGCAAACGTCACCTTCCTCACCCCGACGTCCCAGCCGTTCCTAGCCCTGCCGACCCTCCCGCCCAGTGCTCGGCACAGAACCTGGTGGCCGAAGCAGACGCCGAGCACCCGCTTCCTCATGGCGTGGACGGTCTGGATGAGCGCGCAGAGGCGCCGGATCCATGGCTCGTCGCCGTGCGCGTCCTGCGGGCTGCCGCTCACCACGAAGCCGTCGTACGACGCCAGGTCCTCCGGCGCAGGGAACTCGCCGGCGATCACACGGAAGCAGTGCCACCTATCGCCGGCCGGGCCCTCCCCACCGCCGCCGGCCCCGAACGCGGCGACAAAGACGTTGTAGTACCCGCCGTACACCTCCTTGGCGTACTCCGAGTCCCAGAGCGCCAGCAGCAGCGCGTAGCGCCTCCCGCCGCGCCCCGCCGCCGGCTTAGTCGTCGCCGTAGCCATTGCCGGTGGTGACGAGCAAACTAAGAGATCGAAGATAGCAAGCTTCGAGATTGTGAGCCTAGTGCACTAGACGGATCTGCTGTGTCTGTGTGTGCGTGTTTGGCAAAGTTGCAATGATCTGCAAGCAGTTCGGAGCTCCTATTTAAGCTGCGTAGGCGTGTAGCTGTAGCTCGATGGAGTCGAGATCGCTTGTGGAACACATGCATGGCTTTGAATATAAACTAATGACTGGCACGCGTGCGAATTGCACCGCACACTGCACAGAGAACCGGCACGACGTGGCTATCTCTAGTTTGTTACTCATATATATATATATTAACTCCCTTATTCTTCTTCATCAACGTTTTTACTTTCACGTCCTCTACATGTCAAAGATATAATATTTACTCCAGATTTGTATACATACATATTTATTATACCCTCAAATATTATATATATATATATAATATTTTTATTTAATCTGTTGTCTAAATATAAAAATAGATAAGAGTAGGAGAAAGTCTCACTAGCGGATACAACATCTTTGTCGAGTGCTTAAGCGTGGAAAACACTCGACAAACGCTTTGCCGAGTGACTCTAGGTAAAGAAATCTTGACGAACTATACATTAGCAACGACTTATTTATCAAGTATTTTTTGTCCTTTATCGAGTGTCTTTCTATGCCGAGTGTTGTGTCCTCAGCAAATTAGGTCAGTGCCGAGAGTCTTATTTCGCGGAGAGTGACACTCGGTAAAGCATGCTTTGACAAGTGCCTGATAAATTGCACCCGGAAAAACGTCGAGTATTCGACAAAAAACCGGATTCCGCTAGTGTCCATATAAATATAAATTTCTCTCATCTATACCTTATTACTCTCTAACAATGTTTTTATATCTAGCCTTTTTATACTATCAAAGCCTATATGTTTTTGTCCGGTAGTACATGCACAACCTAGCACGGTGGCGAGCAGATATATATAGGTTGTGCAGGCTCGGCCCAAGAGTTGGGGTCGTGCATGAGTCGTCACCCACAACACAAACCTGACCTCGATCCACTTGTGAATTTCTTAATTGTCTTGAAGAGATATTTCTATTATATTAAAGTCGGATAGAAACGAGGCTAGATACGATGTCCACGTCGCCGCAATTTTTTCGGCCATTCGATCCGAAATCAAAGGTCCGGTTCGCTGTCGCAAAAGATCTTCGCTGGTACGACCACGTCGGTCACAACAACCTCAACCGTTAGATCTTACTTTGATGGTCACCGACAGCTCCCACCGAGATGACTGTCCTCCGTACGTCAACTTCTCCAGTAGCTTCCAGAATCCACACGACCGATCCCACTCCCCGCCCTCAAACACCACTGTCGTGTCGCCGCCACCTCAAACGCTGCCTCGCGGTGCGCCGGTGCCCCGCTGGGTGCTTCGTCCCTTCACCTCCCATCGGTAATGTCGCGACGCACGCCGACCGGGGAGCACGGAGGATGAGGGCATTAACAGGGAGAAGGCGCCCGACAACATAGCGGTGACAGTGACAGGGCCTTCCACGGGGAGCGTGGAGGAGGAGGGTGGCGACGGCGAGTAGGAGCAGTAGCCGCGCGATGACTCTGCTGACTCGCCTCGGATGCTCACATGGGGACGGTCGTTGGCAAGGCGGATGAGGCTCCTGCGCCGGCGTGTGGGAGGGAAGGACCGGATGCTGGAGGGTGCCATGGATGCCACCGTGGCCCGACGTCGGCCACAGCGCGCGATTTGATCGAACCGTGAGGCCGCGCATGGAATGGTGATCCCGCCTGGGTGCTGGAAGCCGAACTCCTCGGCCTCACACATCAACTCCTTGGATAGCGGGTGGTTAAAGTACATCATGGGGACCACGTGCAAGTTAGCAAAAAGAGAACTGATACTAACTTGAGCATGAGAAAATCCTCAAAAAAGTACATGAGTAATGCAATTCAAATATTTTCATGTTTCTAGTGCAACTTCTTCCTTGGCCGGATTGAAGGTCCCCCATGTCAAGGCACAATCGCCTTTGTATCAGCCACGGCCATCGAGCAGAAGAATCCCTGGCTGTATGCTTTTCCCACCATGGTATTTGTTCCTGCGTGGTTGTCGCAGATGCTAGAGCGGATATGTTCAAGTAACACCTTCCCTCGTTAATTGAGATGCATATCATCATAATTCTTGGGACACTTTTCCATCAAATAGAAAATTAATTATTTTCGTACACACACCATGAAGGGGAATGAAGAAACTAGAGGAAATTATATGGTGGGGGGATGCAATTTGTCAATGACGATAGATTGTGTACCGTTGATCACTTATACTTCCGTGACTAGGGTCACAATCAGTTGCCAAATCACATGGTAGATTCGCCGAAATAAATAACAAACAGATAAGGTACGCCACACCTACCAATAAATACTAGTAAGTGCTCGTACGTGCTCAGATTTCTATTTATTGTTTTAGTATAAAGTATAAGAGCATCTTCAACAACGTGACCTATAAAAATGCCTTATAATTTGAAAATAAGTAAATTTTATAGAATTTAGGGCACCAACAAAACACTCCGCTCCAACAGTAAAGCCCCAAATCTAGATTATAGGGCAGCCCACTGCGGTGTAGTATATTTGAGGCACTTGAGAGGGTGCCCTATAGTTTTTTGACAAAATTTGTTGAATTGAGGCACTGTTGGAGTGATTTTTCCTGTGTAGAGCCCTATATTTCGATTTAAGGCATTAGTTTGAGGCATTGTTGGAGATGCTCTAAAACATAAAGACGCATGTGTTCTTTTAGTTAGATAGATGCGAATGCGGGTCTGAAACCAACAACCATGGTTCAAATTCATGTTTGTGCATAATTTTAGCTTTTTACTATTTAAACTTGGGAACACAATGACGGTGAAAACTGGTGTTTTTTAAATAGTAGAACCCCTCGTTCTGGCATCATGATTACCAGCTTATGTACAGTTGTAGGTTTCATATTTATGTTTTCAAGATGCTACATATTTTTTTTTAAATAAAATCTTAGTTAAAACCATTATTCCAAGTGGAGAGTTTCATTCGACGCATAAGTAATATGCAAGACAATGTCTAGGGTAACAGTGTAGATATGGTTTCATCTTCATAAAACTCATTCCAACTCTTTTTCATTAATTATTTGCCACATCATCTAAATCACTAAAATGACATGCCATTTAATAAGAATGAAACTACTATAAAACTACCAATGAGAATAATGCTATTGATATACGCGTGGGCGTGGCCATGGTAAATAAGTATCATTTGCGCGTAACTAGCTAGAGTACTTCGATAGGAGCAGTTAATACGTACTATGTTGCTCGCAATTTGATAGAATTATCAAGAGACTTATACTTGATATATATTAAGACCCTAACGTGGGCGCCCTCGCGTGGCCATGCCCCCGCTCAACCCTGACCCCGCCTCGGCGTGTGCTGCCTGCTCCCTGCCCCCGTGATGCCCGCTTGTTGCCTGCTCCCTGCCCCCGTGATGCCCGCCCATGCCATGCCCCCCGCGATGCCCTCCCCCCACCCACTACCCCACCCCGAGAGCGCTGCTTAGGAACCACTCCACCACGGAGACCGTCGTGGCGATCGGCTCTGTTGTCGGCCTGCCCGTGACTTCGTATCTGCTCGCTCTTAGCTAGGGTTCAGATCTGAAAATGGATGGTGACTGTAACGCCCCGAATTTTGCAGTTGAATTTTTTTCTTTCCTTCACTCGCCAAATTCGGGCGTTACCTTTTCTTTTCTTTTTTCCCTCGCTAGACCTTGACCTTTTCCAAAGCTAGCGGGATTCGGTTTGGAATTCCCGTGTAAAGAAAAACCCTAAATTACTTTATGTTGTTTGATGCACCATGTCGAACTATGCATTCTTTGATTGCTTGAAAGTGCAAATGCATTCATCTAGGAAGATCGGATTTCGAAAATGAGAGAAACCTTTTCTTTCTTTTTTCTTTTTCTTTCTCTCTCTCCTCCCTTTTCTCTCTCCCGCGCCGTGGGCCGTCCCTGGCCGGCCCAGCCGCCCCCAGCCGGCCCAGCCGCCCCCGCGCCCCCTCTCTTGGGCCTAGCCGGCCCAGCCGCCCCCCCTCCCCTTTTCCCCCCAACTCCCTCTCTCTCTCCCTCCCATTCTCCCTCTCCCCACCCTAGCCGCCGCCGCCCCCTGCCCTAGCCCCGCCCCTGCAGCTCGGCCGCCGCCACCTGCAGCTCGGCCGCCCCTGCAGCTCGGCCGCCCGTCCCCGTCCCCGGTGAGCCCTCCCCCTCTCCTCTCCCCTCCCCTCTCCCCTCCTCTCCCTCCCCAGCCCAACCGCCCAGCCGCCCTGGCCAGCTCGGCCGCCTCCATGGCCGGCTCGGCCGCCGCCGCCCCTGCGCGCCCCCGGCTCGGTCGCCCTGGCCGGCCCAGCCGCCCCAGCCCAGCTCGGCCGCCCTTGGCCGGCTCGGCCGCCACCGCCCCTGCCCCGCGCCCCGCTGGTTCGGCCGCCCCTGCCCCCGCCTCGGCCGGCCCAGCCGCCTGGTTCGGCCGCCCCTGCGCGCCCGCCCCCCGCCAGCTCGGCCGCCCGCCGCCGGTTCGGCCGCCCCAGCCGCCCGGTTCGGCCGCCCCTGCCCCCGCCTCGGTCGGCCCAGCCGCCCCGGCTCGGCCGCCCCTGCGCGCCCGCGCCCAGCCCAGCCGCCCCTGCCCCAGGCCGGCTCAACCGCCCCCAGGCCAGTTCAACCCCCCCCTTTTTATTTTTTTTATTATTTTATTTTATTTTATTTTACTTTCTGTTATCATTGTTATTTAGGCAGGCTAATCATTGTTCATGTTATTGAAATAGGAAGCTTAATTTAGAATTTCGTTGCGCTAGTTGATTCATTTAGTTAATTGTTTATCTCGTTCAATGTTGATCAACTGAAAATGACTAGGTTTCCATTAGTGCCTATAACTAAATTCGCTTGTTAGAACCAATTGGAACTAGATCGCATAATTTAACTAATCATTAGTGCATAAGCTTTAACCCCCCCCCTGCGAGACCTTTCCCCGTTTCTTTCTAACCATAATAAATGCGATATCGAACGTCATACTTGATGCATATTCACTTTATTTGTTCCCTTTTATGGTGTACTGTTCTTTTGTATTAAATATGTGGATGTATGTATGTTTGCGCTCGCATAGAGAACGATCCGGTCGAAGAGCCCGAGGAACCCGCAGGAGAAGCCCCTGAGCAGCAGTCGGTTGGTGGAGGCAAGTGTCCTTTGACCTATTTCTGTCCTATTCATTCTTTAATTCACCTCCCGCATTACACATTTATACCTAAGGATTTACTAGCTTTTGTTATCCATGTCCTTGTTTACCTATTTGGGTCGGATTATTACTGCTTAGTCTGATGCTATTGCTCAACTCAAATCAATGAACATGATGTGATTATCTATGATACGTTGTTTTCCCTTCTTATTTATGATTATATTTGTGACCTTCAAGGGGACTCGAGCGGTTTCTCGAGTGCCTCTCCGTAAGGACCTGTTCAATGGATGACCGCCCGGGAAAACAGTGCAACCATGAGGGTGGAATGGGACGCCCTTAGCTGAATAATTTGAGGAACCGGGGTGTAGATCACTTAGCCGTTGTGCCGTCAATGGGGCTCGGTGTATGCGGCTCGCTCTGCCAAGGTTGATTTGTCCCTTGGGGAGGAGTGCGGTACATTTAGGAAACCTAACGGGTGGCTACAGCCTCGGGGAATCTTTGTAAAGGCTTCGTAGTGAATCCCTAGCCATTCACCTTGGGAGTGAATAAGGGTCTTGCAAGCCCGGGCTAGAGAGGGAATCACGGTTTATGGGTAAAGTGCACAACCTCTGCATAGTGTTATGAAAACTGATATATCAGCCGTGCTCGCGGTTATGAGCGGCCAAGGGAGCTCCAGAGATTAGTGATACTTGATCAGAGACATTTTGGTACAGGTGGCAATGAGATTGATGATTCTGGTTATGATTATGGTGCTGGTAAGTGGTATTCTTTCCGTTTGGAAAGGATACATTGGGCTAATAACTTGGGTTAATGTTAAAACCTGGCTCTCTACTAGTAAGTAATAACCTGACCAACTAAAAGCAACTGCTTGACTTATCCCCACATAAAGCTAGTCCACTACAGCCAAACGGGATGCTTGCTGAGTATGTTGATGTGTACTCACCCTTGCTCTACACACCAATCCCCCCCCAGGTTGTCAGCATTGCAACCACTGCTCGGGAGAAGATGAAGCTGTGGAAGGAGACTTCCAGGAGTTCCAAGACTACGACGAGTTCTAGGTGTGGGTTAGCGGCAACCCCCAGTCGGCTGCCTGTGAAGGCCGCGTTATCTACGTTTTTTCCGCACTTTGATTTATTGTAAGAACTATATGGACGTCTCAGACGTATGATGTAATCGACTATTATTTCCCTTTTAATACTATTTGAGCACTGTGTGATGATGTCCATGTTATGTAACTGCTGTGTACGTGAATAACTGATCCTGGCACGTACATGGTTCGCATTCGGTTTACCTTCTAAAAACCGGGTGTGACATAAGTGGTATCAAAGCCGTGCTGACTGTAGGACCGCTAACCTAGAGTAGAATGGTCGTTCTAAGGATTATAGACCTCTGTCACTGCCTTGACTTTGATATCCCTTCAAAAGTTGGTCATACCGACCAAACCTGTGTTCTACTATATATTATACCTTGCTGAAAATTATGTTTTATTCTGATCCTTCATTTATTTATGATTCATTACTTGCTGGTCATATTAATTCTGTTCTCACCCTTTTGCTTGCGATATCTTTTGTAGATGGCTCGTCTTAGACACACTGCACGAAAGTCCGTCATCCCCTTCTTACCCTCCCGCCTTGCTGAGCGTCCGCTTCGCCGTCCCGTGGCCGGACAGTCCAGCCACTTGGAGAGACTGCACCACCGCCTGCATGAGGAGCAGGAGCGTCGACGACAGGAGCAGCAGGGCTCTTCCTTCTCGCTCCAGCAGGAGATAGAGTCTGTGAGGAGCTGCTCTCCTGTGCTTCCCCTGGAGGCGCCCCCTGCACCACCGCTGGGCGCCCCAGCTTCTGGAGTAGCTGCTGGAGGAGACCCAGACGACGGAGATGGCGACGACAGCTTGAGCCACGACATCGACTTCTCTGCTGACCATGAGCCGGAAGGATGGGTTGCTCGACCCATCACTCGCGACGCTGCTCGCGGGTGTCACTTCCACGACGCGCTCGACACCCTGCTACGTCGGGCACTTGACCGGCGTACTTGGTCCATCGAGTATCGCTGTGTGGTCTACCAGCATAGTCGCGGGGTCTACCCGGACCGCTGGGAGGCGACCTGCTTGGTGCGCCGTCCGGAGAACAGTCTCCAGGGCGCGGAGGCTTGCTCAGAGCACTATTCTATCTCTGAGCGGGACTCAGCTGAGGCAGCCATGCAGGATGCTGCACGGCGTGCGCTTTCGCACTACTGCTCGGTTTTCGGTGGGGTAGCTGATGGTCTCGACCTGAAGTATTACCCCCGCCGTCCATCTGGCAGCACAGGAGGCGTGATTGTTTCACCTGCTGGTGAGGACAATCCTAGGTTGAGCAGCACAGTCAACCTAGCCGCCGTGCTAAACACGGAGCTGGACCATGCATTAGACGAGCTGAGTAGGGTTCGTGCTGAGATCGTCCTGCTGCGGGCTGAGCGCGCGGAACGTCGTCACTTGGATGATGGTTCCCCCGCTCCCGTCGGGACTCAGCACCCGTACCGCTCACCTCAGCGTGGACACCAGTCTTATGGCAATCCCGACTGCAAGACCAAGATAAATCTAGAACCATAGCTCGTTAGAGTTGGATCTTGTAATTAATACAAAATATATACATAGAAGCTTCAGTCTTAGCGTTAATCTCGGTCTTAGTTAGTCTTAGTTAGACAGGGTAGTTTGCTATATCCTGTGCATTTATGTTTGTCATGATGAACTATGTTTGGTTTGGATCTTTGTAATGATTGTCACCAGAGTGTGGGTATCCCCTGCATTTTGGCTTACCTATTATGTTAATGGAGTTAGTTATATAGTTGGGAAACCCTTTATTCTACTTTCCTCTTTATCTGAGAAGCTGTGTGGTCTGCGATGGAGATCAGTGAAGATGCTCATCTGTTCAGTGCTGTTGGAGAATTCTATACTCTTTTCTTATGCTGCAAGATTTGCCAGATCAGTTCTGATGTGTGGTTGCGTTCTGCAGATGTCAGAGAACAGGCGCAGAGGAGGAAGGCGTGCTCAGCAGGAGCGAGCCGCTCCGCAGGATGAGGTGCCCCAGCAGCAGCACCTGCCACCCCCGCCCCCGATGTCGATCGAGCAGATGTTTCTGATGCAGACTCAGGCAGTTCAAGCCATCGGTCAGACTCTGGCCGCCATTCAGCAGCAGCAGCAGGCACCACCCCAGCCTCAGATGCCTCAGATGTCCAGGGACAAGCGTGCTGAATTCATGAGAGGTCATCCCCCAACGTTCGCTCACTCTTCTGACCCCATGGATGCTGAAGATTGGCTGCGCACTGTGGAGCGGGAGTTGCATACCGCTCAGTGTGATGACAGGGAGAAAGTCTTGTATGGTCTCCGTCTGTTGAGAGGAGCAGCACAATCATGGTGGGAGTCTTACCTCGCCACCCATGCCAACCCCGATGCCATCACCTAGGAAGAGTTCAGAGGTAGCTTTCGTCAGTACCATGTGCCCGCAGGTCTGATGACAGTGAAGAAGGAGGAGTTCCTGGCCCTCAAGCAAGGGTCATTATCTGTCAGTGAGTATCGAGACAGGTTTCTGCAGTTGTCTCGCTACGCTCCTGAAGATGTCAACACCGATGTCAAGCGACAGTACCGTTTCCTGAGAGGCTTGGTTGACCCTCTGCAGTATCAGCTGATGAATCACACCTTCCCGACATTCCAGCACCTGATTGACAGAGCAATCGTGACAGAAAGGAAGCATAAGGAGATGGAGGATCGTAAGCGCAAGATCAGTGGACCCCAGCCTGGAAGCAGCAGTCGTCCTCGTTTTTCAGGCAATCAACCTCAGCAGTTCAGGCAGAATCAGCGTCCACCTCAGCAGCATCAGCAGCGTCAGCAGTATCAGCAGTTCCAAAGGCAGTACCCTCAGCATCAGTACCAGAATCGTTAGAGCAATTAGTCAGGAGGAGGTCAGTTTCAGAGGCAGAATCAGCAGGCACCTCGTCTTCCTACCCCCGCAACTCAGCAGAGCAGTCAGGCAGCACCAGCTCAGGTTGGAAACAGAGCATGTTTCTACTGCGGAGAGCAAGGCCACTGGGTGATGCAATGTCCGAAGAAAGCAGCCCAGCAGCAGTCAGGCCCCAATGCCCCAGCAAAGCAGAATGTGTCTCAGCCTGGAGCAGGCAACCGCTCTCAACCGCGCTATAATCATGGGAGACTGAACCACTTGGAGGCTGAAGCAGTTCAGGAGACTCCCGGCATGATAGTAGGTATGTTCCCAGTCGACTCCCATATTGCAGAAGTGTTATTTGATACTGGAGCAACACATTCTTTCATTACTGCATCATGGGTAGAAGCACATAATCTTCCAATTACTACCATGTCAACCCCCATTCAAATTGACTCAACCGGTGGTAGAATTCGAGCCGATAGCATTTGTTTGAATGTAAGTGTGGAAATAAGGGGGATAGCATTTCCCGCTAACCTTATAGTAATGGGTACTCAGGGAATAGATGTCATCCTAGGGATGAATTGGCTAGATAAGTATCAGGCAGTTATCAGTTGTGATAAGAGGACAATCAAGTTGGTGTCCCCACTAGGAGAGGAAGTGGTGACCGAGTTAGTCCCGCCTGAGCCGAAGAAAGGAAGTTGTTATCAGATGGCTGTCGATAGCAGTGAAGCAGACCCAATTGAGAGTATCAAGGTTGTGTCTGAATTCCCAGATGTGTTTCCAAAGGACTTACCGGGTATGCCACCAGAGCGGAAAGTTGAGTTTGCCATAGAGCTTCTTCCTGGAACCGCCCCTATCTTTAAGAGAGCTTATAGAATATCTGGACCAGAGTTGGTTGAGCTTAAGAAGCAGATTGATGAGCTGTCAGAGAAAGGTTACATCCGGCCAAGCACCTCGCCTTGGGCCGCCCCTGTCCTGTTTGTGGAGAAGAAAGATGGCACCAAAAGGATGTGTATCGATTATCGAGCTTTGAATGAAGTCACGATCAAGAACAAGTATCCTTTGCCCAGAATAGAAGATCTGTTTGACCAGTTGAGAGGAGCCAGTGTGTTCTCCAAGATTGATCTGAGGTCAGGTTATCATCAGCTCAGGATCCGACCTTCGGACATTCCGAAGACGGCATTCATTACCAAGTATGGGTTATATGAGTTCACAGTGATGTCTTTTGGTTTGACCAATGCACCAGCCTTCTTTATGAACTTGATGAACAGCGTATTCATGGATTATCTCGATAAGTTTGTGGTGGTATTCATTGATGACATTCTGGTTTATTCTCAAAGCGAAGATGGTTAGAGCTGATCAAAGACTATGAGTTGGAGATCCATTACCATCCAGGCAAAGCAAACATAGTGGCAGATGCTTTGAGCAGGAAGAGTCAAGTCAATCTGATGGTCGCTCGTCCGATGCCTTATGAGTTGGCCAAAGAGTTTGACAGGTTGAGTCTCGGATTTCTGAACAATTCGCGAGGAGTCACAGTTGAATTGGAACCTACCTTGGAGCGCGAAATCAAAGAAGCGCAGAAGAATGATGAGAAGATCAGTGAGATCCGGCGACTGATTCTAGATGGCAAAGGCAGAGATTTTCGAGAAGACGCAGAAGGCGTGGTATGGTTCAAAGACCGTTTGTGTGTTCCCAATGTCCAGTCCATTCGGGAGTTGATTCTCAAGGAAGCTCATGAGACAGCCTATTCGATTCACCCTGGCAGTGAGAAGATGTATCAGGATCTGAAGAAGAAATTCTGGTGGTACGGAATGAAGAGGGAAATCGCAGAGCATGTGGCTATGTGCGATAGTTGTCGAAGAATTAAGGCAGAGCACCAGAGACCTGCTGGATTGTTGCAACCGTTGCAGATCCCTCAGTGGAAATGGGATGAAATCGGTATGGATTTCATAGTCGGATTGCCTCGCACTCGAGCCGGCTACGATTCCATTTGGGTAGTAGTGGACCGTTTGACCAAGTCAGCCCACTTCATACCTGTCAAGACCAACTACAGCAGTGCAGTATTGGCAGAACTGTATATGTCTCGGATCGTTTGTCTTCATGGTGTGCCAAAGAAGATAGTGTCAGATAGAGGAACGCAGTTCACCTCTCATTTCTGGCAGCAGTTGCATGAAGCTTTGGGCACACATCTGAATTTCAGTTCAGCTTATCACCCGCAGACGGATGGCCAGACCGAAAGGACCAATCAAATTCTCGAAGACATGTTGAGAGCCTGTGCGTTGCAAGATCAGTCCGGATGGGATAAGCGATTGCCCTATGCAGAGTTTTCCTATAACAACAGTTACCAGGCCAGTTTGAAGATGTCACCATTTCAAGCGCTCTATGGAAGGAGTTGTAGAACTCCGTTGCAATGGGATCAGCCTGGAGAGAAGCAGGTGTTTGGGCCAGACATTCTGCTTGAAGCCGAGGAGAACATCAAGATGGTCCGAGAGAATCTGAAGATAGCGCAATCAAGGCAGCGAAGCTATGCAGACACAAGAAGAAGAGAGCTGAGTTTCGAAGTCGGAGACTTTGTCTATCTGAAAGTGTCACCGATCAGAGGAGTCAGAAGGTTCGGAGTGAAAGGCAAGCTAGCACCCCGCTACATTGGTCCGTACCAAATCCTCTCAAAGCGTGGAGAAGTGGCCTATCAGCTCAGTCTGCCAGAGAATTTGTCAGCTGTGCATGATGTCTTTCATGTGTCTCAGTTGAAGAAGTGCTTGCGTGTGCCAGAAGAGCAGTTGCCAGTGGAAGGTCTCGAAGTCCAGGAGGACTTGACCTACGTTGAGAAGCCAGCTCAGATCCTTGAGGTTGCAGACAGAGTCACCCGAAGGAAGACCATCAGGATGTGCAAAGTCAGATGGAATCACCACTCTGAGGAAGAAGCAACCTGGGAGCGTGAAGATGATCTAGTGGCTAAGTACCCAGAGCTCTTTGCTAGCCAGCCCTGAATCTCGAGGGCGAGATTCTTTTAAGGGGGATAGGTTTGTAACGCCCCGAATTTTGCAGTTGAATTTTTTTCTTTCCTTCACTCGCCAAATTCGGGCGTTACCTTTTCTTTTCTTTTTTCCCTCGCTAGACCTTGACCTTTTCCAAAGCTAGCGGGATTCGGTTTGGAATTCCCGTGTAAAGAAAAACCCTAAATTACTTTATGTTGTTTGATGCACCATGCCGAACTATGCATTCTTTGATTGCTTGAAAGTGCAAATGCATTCATCTAGGAAGATCGGATTTCGAAAATGAGAGAAACCTTTTCTTTCTTTTTTCTTTTTCTTTCTCTCTCTCCTCCCTTTTCTCTCTCCCGCGCCGTGGGCCGTCCCTGGCCGGCCCAGCCGCCCCCCAGCCGGCCCAGCCGCCCCCGCGCCCCCTCTCTTGGGCCTAGCCGGCCCAGCCACCCCCCCTCCCCTTTTCCCCCCAACTCCCTCTCTCTCTCCCTCCCATTCTCCCTCTCCCCACCCTAGCCGCCGCCGCCCCCTGCCCTAGCCCCGCCCCTGCAGCTCGGCCGCCGCCCCCTGCAGCTCGGCCGCCCGTCCCCGTCCCCGGTGAGCCCTCCCCCTCTCCTCTCCCCTCCCCTCTCCCCTCCTCTCCCTCCCCAGCCCAACCGCCCAGCCGCCCTGGCCAGCTCGACCGCCTCCATGGCCAGCTCGGCCGCCGCCGCCCCTGCGCGCCCCCGGCTCGGCCGCCCTGGCCGGCCCAGCCGCCCCAGCCAAGCTCGGCCGCCCTTGGCCGGCTCGGCCGCCACCGCCCCTGCCCCGCGCCCCGCCGGTTCGGCCGCCCCTGCGCCCGCCCGGTTCGGCCGCCCCTGCCCCCGCCTCGGCCGGCCCAGCCGCCCGGTTCGGCCGCCCCTGCGCGCCCGCCCCCCGCCAGCTCGGCCGCCCGCCGCCGGTTCGGCCGCCCCTGCCCCTGCCCCCGCCTCGGCCGGCCCAGCCGCCCCGGCTCGGCCGCCCCTGCGCGCCCGCGCCCAGCCCAGCCGCCCCTGCCCCAGGCCGGCTCAACCGCCCCCAGGCCAGTTCAACCGCCCCCCCCTTTTTATTTTTTTATTATTTTATTTTATTTTATTTTACTTTCTGTTATCATTGTTATTTAGGCAGGCTAATCATTGTTCATGTTATTGAAATAGGAAGCTTAATTTAGAATTTCGTTGCGCTAGTTGATTCATTTAGTTAATTGTTTATCTCGTTCAATGTTGATCAACTGAAAATGACTAGGTTTCCATTAGTGCCTATAACTAAATTCGCTTGTTAGAACCAATTGGAACTAGATCGCATAATTTAACTAATCATTAGTGCATAAGCTTTAACCCCCCCTGCGAGACCTTTCCCCGTTTCTTTCTAACCATAATAAATGCGATATCGAACGTCATACTTGATGCATATTCACTTTATTTGTTCCCTTGTATGGTGTACTGTTCTTTTGTATTAAATATGTGGATGTATGTATGTTTGCGCTCGCATAGAGAACGATCCGGTCGAAGAGCCCGAGGAACCCGCAGGAGAAGCCCCTGAGCAGCAGTCGGTTGGTGGCGGCAAGTGTCCTTTGACCTATTTCTGTCCTATTCATTCTTTAATTCACCTCCCGCATTACACATTTATACCTAAGGATTTACTAGCTTTTGTTATCCATGTCCTTGTTTACCTATTTGGGTCGGATTATTACTGCTTAGTCTGATGCTATTGCTCAACTCAAATCAATGAACATGATGTGATTATCTATGATACGCTGTTTTCCCTTCTTATTTATGATTATATTTGTGACCTTCAAGGGGACTCGAGCGGTTTCTCGAGTGCCTCTCCGTAAGGACCTGTTCAATGGATGACCGCCCGGGAAAACAGTGCAACCATGAGGGTGGAATGGGACGCCCTTAGCTGAATAATTTGAGGAACCGGGGTGTAGATCACTTAGCCGTTGTGCCGTCAATGGGGCTCGGTGTATGCGGCTCGCTCTGCCAAGGTTGATTTGTCCCTTGGGGAGGAGTGCGGTACATTTAGGAAACCTAACGGGTGGCTACAGCCCCGGGGAATCTTTGTAAAGGCTTCGTAGTGAATCCCTAGCCATTCACCTTGGGAGTGAATAAGGGTCTTGCAAGCCCGGGCTAGAGAGGGAATCACGGCTTATGGGTAAAGTGCACAACCTCTGCAGAGTGTTATGAAAACTGATATATCAGCCGTGCTCGCGGTTATGAGCGGCCAAGGGAGCTCCAGAGATTAGTGATACTTGATCAGAGACATTTTGGTACAGGTGGCAATGAGATTGATGATTCTGGTTATGATTATGGTGTTGGTAAGTGGTATTCTTTCCGTTTGGAAAGGATACATTGGGCTAATAACTTGGGTTAATGTTAAAACCTGGCTCTCTACTAGTAAGTAATAACCTGACCAACTAAAAGCAACTGCTTGACTTATCCCCACATAAAGCTAGTCCACTACAGCCAAACGGGATGCTTGCTGAGTATGTTGATGTGTACTCACCCTTGCTCTACACACCAATCCCCCCCCTAGGTTGTCAGCATTGCAACCACTGCTCGGGAGAAGATGAAGCTGTGGAAGGAGACTTCCAGGAGTTCCAAGACTACGACGAGTTCTAGGTGTGGGTTAGCGGCAACCCCCAGTCGGCTGCCTGTGAAGGCCGCGTTATCTACATTTCTTTTCCGCACTTTGATTTATTGTAAGAACTATATGGACGTCTCAGACGTATGATGTAATCGACTATTATTTCCCTTTTAATACTATTTGAGCACTGTGTGATGATGTCCATGTTATGTAACTGCTGTGTACGTGAATAACTGATCCTGGCACGTACATGGTTCGCATTCAGTTTACCTTCTAAAAACCGGGTGTGACAGTGACGGGCAAGGAGGGGAATCCCTCGGCGCACAAGGGCCTCGCCTCGACGCTGAAGGCTGAAGCTGCCCCCATGGCTACAGCAGGTGCCATCGCTCGCCACACCGGACACACACTGTCCCCCAGACCGTGCTCCAGTGCCCTACAGTGATAGAAGGCCACTAAGGAGGGCCCGGTGCGGTACTGCTGCCTTCTGGAGGACGCTGAGCGCCGGAGAGGGGGCTCTTCTATAGGACTTGGAGCAAGCCCACGATGACGGCGCCAGGAAGCAAAATGGGTTCTTCTCTAGAAGGACATGAGTTTGATCCACTGCAGGGAGGCGCGCCTGCCAGGCTCCATCTTCGAATATGATCGCCCACCGAGTGGGTTGAGTTCGGTAAGTTCCCTTGCGGGTTTCGATCAGGCCGACGCATTCCTTATGATGAATCTACCATGTTAGGTGTTGTTGGTGATGGATTGCTCGCCGTCGGCTTGTTTTATTTTTTTTATTTCTTCCTGCTACTCCCTGCTTCGAGTTTTGTTTGAGACTCATTGTCTCGGTCCTTGGCGATTAATGACTTAATGTGCTGGGATGTGTTGTGTGTGTGGCATTTTGGACCATGTTAGGCGAGATCTGTTGTCAATAGTTTGCATATTCTTTTGGTGCACCGCGATTGGTACTTCTGCAACTAAGCATGTCGTTCCCTGTGCCTGGATGAATTAACAGTAGTAGATGTGTTGATATCGTCCTGTTGGTTTGTTGCTCATTAACTGATCTTATTATTTGATATTGCGCATCTTTGATGGGTTTGTGTTCCTACAACATTTATGCAGTTGAATGCTTCCTCTGATAATAGTTTACCAAATTGTTGCCCCATTGCTTTTTCATGGACCATCTTTGATGTTCGTATCCCAGGAATGGCTGCAGGAAAAATATTCAATTGATCCCTTGATCATTTCCTTTTCAGATTAGAAGGTCTCCCTTTCTTTATTTTCATCGAAAACAAAGCAAACGACAATCTTAGTATCCAAGATCAATTTCTGATGGTGGCACTCCAAAAGCTAATCACGATGGCCTAATAGCTTGAGTGTTGAGCACAATATTTTAGATTCATACCTATATGATACTTGGAGGAACAATATGCATAGTGTCACCTTTTTCATACCATGGAGTATAAAATATAGGGCACACACTTACATGCCAAAAGTTATTATTGAAAGGAAATAACAACGTTCTTTTTGCTGAATGTTCTTTAGCAATTTGATTGGTCAAAGAGGCTGCTTGTTTTTTTGTGGGAACGAAACTTGGGACTCAAGAGCTCACTTGTTCCCACTATGACATTGTATATGTACCAGACACTTGCATATACTAATTGTTTTCTTTTAAATGCACTTTACTTAATTATACTGACATATAACATTGGAGCTGTGATGCCTCATCCATCCCTAAAGCTGTATAGAATTCATCGCCTGGATCAATACGTGTTGTTTAACAGGCAGAAATGGGTGCTTAGGATCTTACCACCGTTTAGTTAAAATTTAGATAGATAAAGAGCACTAAAGATTGTTAGTTAATTAGGACCAACACTTTGAATCATTAGACCAAGGAATATGAATGCGCAAATTCAAATGTATTGCATCTTCTTGGTGCAGACTGCATTCTTTTTAGGACAGGAGTAATTGTCCATCATAGCGGGGGTAGAAAGTGTAGAACGCTCATGGTTCTCTTTTTCTTTGTCTAAAACGTTAAGTTTCTGTATCTGTATAAGACTACAAGTTGCTGCAGAGGGCCTTTTCTGGAACCATTACCCTCAAACTGATTTTAATTGTTTCCTTATTTTCCTTATCCACAATACAAAACTCTGTTACAGAAAAACTAAATGATACGCTGACTGCTCAGAATAAAAAAGTGGTGCTACAATCTTCTGTCTAACTTATGATCGCTTCTCTTTTCTTCAACCACTTTTCTCTTTTGTTGTCTAGAAAACAAAAATATATTGTTAGTGACCAAATTGTAATAGAAAATATTGTCCGCTTTATTTTCTCATCATTAGATAAATTATATACCCTTAAATTGCTTTTGCCATTGATTCTAACATCCATTTTTAACTAATGCTTTTTTGCCACCTTTTTCTAGAATGCTTGTTTGTCTTCGTCACTTTCTGCAACCTTGGTTCTGATGCTGTTTGTCATTTAGGGACATATCCAACTTACCAATATGGCTTCAAAGGCTGTGGATAGCAAAGGTATATGCTTAGTGAGGATTTTTCAGTTGTTATGGTTGAACCTTAACATTCTTTTTTTCGGACACATATGGTCACTTGAATTTGTTGCTCATTATCTGATCTTATTATTTGATATTGCGCATCTTTGATGGGTTTGTGTTCCTACAACATTTATGCAGTTGAATGCTTCCTCTGATAATAGTTTACCAAATTGTTGCCCCATAGCTTTTTCATGGACCATCTTTGATGTTCGTATCCCAGGAATGGCTGCAGGAAAAATATTCAATTGATCCCTTGATCATTTCCTTTTCAGATTAGAAGGTCTCCCTTTCTTTATTTTCATCGAAAACAAAGCAAACGACAATCTTAGTATCCAAGATCAATTTCTGATGGTGGCACTCCAAAAGCTAATCACGATGGCCTAATAGCTTGAGTGTTGAGCACAATATTTCAGATTCATACCTATATGATACTTGGAGGAACAATATGCATAGTGTCACCTTTTTCATACCATGGAGTATAAAATATAGGGCACACACTTACATGCCAAAAGTTATTATTGAAAGGAAATAACAACGTTCTTTTTGCTGAATGTTCTTTAGCAATTTGATTGGTCAAAGAGGCTGCTTGTTTTTTGTGGGAACGAAACTTGGGACTCAAGAGCTCACTTGTTCCCACTATGACATTGTATATGTACCAGACACTTGCATATACTAATTGTTTTCTTTTAAATGCACTTTACTTAATTATACTGACATATAACATTGGAGCTGTGATGCCTCATCCATCCCTAAAGCTGTATAGAATTCATCGCCTGGATCA
The DNA here is from genome assembly GCA_029449295.1 of Zea luxurians. Lineage (NCBI taxonomy): Eukaryota > Viridiplantae > Streptophyta > Magnoliopsida > Poales > Poaceae > Zea > Zea luxurians. The sequence goes on from JAOPSE010000011.1 coordinate 102,466,970, forward strand.
ATACGTGTTGTTTAACAGGCAGAAATGGGTGCTTAGGATCTTACCACCGTTTAGTTAAAATTTAGATAGATAAAGAGCACTAAAGATTGTTAGTTAATTAGGACCAACACTTTGAATCATTAGACCAAGGAATATGAATGCGCAAATTCAAATGTATTGCATCTTCTTGGTGCAGACTGCATTCTTTTTAGGACAGGAGTAATTGTCCATCATAGCGGGGGTAGAAAGTGTAGAACGCTCATGGTTCTCTTTTTCTTTGTCTAAAACGTTAAGTTTCTGTATCTGTATAAGACTACAAGTTGCTGCAGAGGGCCTTTTCTGGAACCATTACCCTCAAACTGATTTTAATTGTTTCCTTATTTTCCTTATCCACAATACAAAACTATGTTACAGAAAAACTAAATGATACGCTGACTGCTCAGAATAAAAAAGTGGTGCTACAATCTTCTGTCTAACTTATGATCGCTTCTCTTTTCTTCAACCACTTTTCTCTTTTGTTGTCTAGAAAACAAAAATATATTGTTAGTGACCAAATTGTAATAGAAAATATTGTCCGCTTTATTTTCTCATCATTAGATAAATTATATACCCTTAAATTGCTTTTGCCATTGATTCTAACATCCATTTTTAACTAATGCTTTTTTGCCACCTTTTTCTAGAATGCTTGTTTGTCTTCGTCACTTTCTGCAACCTTGGTTCTGATGCTGTTTGTCATTTAGGGACATATCCAACTTACCAATATGGCTTCAAAGGCTGTGGATAGCAAAGGTATATGCTTAGTGAGGATTTTTCAGTTGTTATGGTTGAACCTTAACATTCTTTTTTTCGGACACATATGGTCACTTGAATTTGTTGCTCATTATCTGATCTTATTATTTGATATTGCGCATCTTTGATGGGTTTGTGTTCCTACAACATTTATGCAGTTGAATGCTTCCTCTGATAATAGTTTACCAAATTGTTGCCCCATAGCTTTTTCATGGACCATCTTTGATGTTCGTATCCCAGGAATGGCTGCAGGAAAAATATTCAATTGATCCCTTGATCATTTCCTTTTCAGATTAGAAGGTCTCCCTTTCTTTATTTTCATCGAAAACAAAGCAAACGACAATCTTAGTATCCAAGATCAATTTCTGATGGTGGCACTCCAAAAGCTAATCACGATGGCCTAATAGCTTGAGTGTTGAGCACAATATTTCAGATTCATACCTATATGATACTTGGAGGAACAATATGCATAGTGTCACCTTTTTCATACCATGGAGTATAAAATATAGGGCACACACTTACATGCCAAAAGTTATTATTGAAAGGAAATAACAACGTTCTTTTTGCTGAATGTTCTTTAGCAATTTGATTGGTCAAAGAGGCTGCTTGTTTTTTGTGGGAACGAAACTTGGGACTCAAGAGCTCACTTGTTCCCACTATGACATTGTATATGTACCAGACACTTGCATATACTAATTGTTTTCTTTTAAATGCACTTTACTTAATTATACTGACATATAACATTGGAGCTGTGATGCCTCATCCATCCCTAAAGCTGTATAGAATTCATCGCCTGGATCAATACGTGTTGTTTAACAGGCAGAAATGGGTGCTTAGGATCTTACCACCGTTTAGTTAAAATTTAGATAGATAAAGAGCACTAAATATTGTTAGTTAATTAGGACCAACACTTTGAATCATTAGACCAAGGAATATGAATGCGCAAATTCAAATGTATTGCATCTTCTTGGTGCAGACTGCATTCTTTTTAGGACAGGAGTAATTGTCCATCATAGCGGGGGTAGAAAGTGTAGAACGCTCATGGTTCTCTTTTTCTTTGTCTAAAACGTTAAGTTTCTGTATCTGTATAAGACTACAAGTTGCTGCAGAGGGCCTTTTCTGGAACCATTACCCTCAAACTGATTTTAATTGTTTCCTTATTTTCCTTATCCACAATACAAAACTATGTTACAGAAAAACTAAATGATACGCTGACTGCTCAGAATAAAAAAGTGGTGCTACAATCTTCTGTCTAACTTATGATCGCTTCTCTTTTCTTCAACCACTTTTCTCTTTTGTTGTCTAGAAAACAAATATATATTGTTAGTGACCAAATTGTAATAGAAAATATTGTCCGCTTTATTTTCTCATCATTAGATAAATTATATACCCTTAAATTGCTTTTGCCATTGATTCTAACATCCATTTTTAACTAATGCTTTTTTGCCACCTTTTTCTAGAATGCTTGTTTGTCTTCGTCACTTTCTGCAACCTTGGTTCTGATGCTGTTTGTCATTTAGGGACATATCCAACTTACCAATATGGCTTCAAAGGCTGTGGATAGCAAAGGTATATGCTTAGTGAGGATTTTTCAGTTGTTATGGTTGAACCTTAACATTCTTTTTTTCGGACACATATGGTCACTTGAATTTGTTGCTCATTATCTGATCTTATTATTTGATATTGCGCATCTTTGATGGGTTTGTGTTCCTACAACATTTATGCAGTTGAATGCTTCCTCTGATAATAGTTTACCAAATTGTTGCCCCATAGCTTTTTCATGGACCATCTTTGATGTTCGTATCCCAGGAATGGCTACAGGAAAAATATTCAATTGATCCCTTGATCATTTCCTTTTCAGATTAGAAGGTCTCCCTTTCTTTATTTTCATCGAAAACAAAGCAAACGACAATCTTAGTATCCAAGATCAATTTCTGATGGTGGCACTCCAAAAGCTAATCACGATGGCCTAATAGCTTGAGTGTTGAGCACAATATTTCAGATTCATACCTATATGATACTTGGAGGAACAATATGCATAGTGTCACCTTTTTCATACCATGGAGTATAAAATATAGGGCACACACTTACATGCCAAAAGTTATTATTGAAAGGAAATAACAACGTTCTTTTTGCTGAATGTTCTTTAGCAATTTGATTGGTCAAAGAGGCTGCTTGTTTTTTTGTGGGAACGAAACTTGGGACTCAAGAGCTCACTTGTTCCCACTATGACATTGTATATGTACCAGACACTTGCATATACTAATTGTTTTCTTTTAAATGCACTTTACTTAATTATACTGACATATAACATTGGAGCTGTGATGCCTCATCCATCCCTAAAGCTGTATAGAATTCATCGCCTGGATCAATACGTGTTGTTTAATAGGCAGAAATGGGTGCTTAGGATCTTACCACCGTTTAGTTAAAATTTAGATAGATAAAGAGCACTAAAGATTGTTAGTTAATTAGGACCAACACTTTGAATCATTAGACCAAGGAATATGAATGCGCAAATTCAAATGTATTGCATCTTCTTGGTGCAGACTGCATTCTTTTTAGGACAGGAGTAATTGTCCATCATAGCGGGGGTAGAAAGTGTAGAACGCTCATGGTTCTCTTTTTCTTTGTCTAAAACGTTAAGTTTCTGTATCTGTATAAGACTACAAGTTGCTGCAGAGGGCCTTTTCTGGAACCATTACCCTCAAACTGATTTTAATTGTTTCCTTATTTTCCTTATCCACAATACAAAACTATGTTACAGAAAAACTAAATGATACGCTGACTGCTCAGAATAAAAAAGTGGTGCTACAATCTTCTGTCTAACTTATGATCGCTTCTCTTTTCTTCAACCACTTTTCTCTTTTGTTGTCTAGAAAACAAAAATATATTGTTAGTGACCAAATTGTAATAGAAAATATTGTCCGCTTTATTTTCTCATCATTAGATAAATTATATACCCTTAAATTGCTTTTGCCATTGATTCTAACATCCATTTTTAACTAATGCTTTTTTGCCACCTTTTTCTAGAATGCTTGTTTGTCTTCGTCACTTTCTGCAACCTTGGTTCTGATGCTGTTTGTCATTTAGGGACATATCCAACTTACCAATATGGCTTCAAAGGCTGTGGATAGCAAAGGTATATGCTTAGTGAGGATTTTTCAGTTGTTATGGTTGAACCTTAACATTCTTTTTTTCGGACACATATGGTCACTTGAATTTGTTGCTCATTATCTGATCTTATTATTTGATATTGCGCATCTTTGATGGGTTTGTGTTCCTACAACATTTATGCAGTTGAATGCTTCCTCTGATAATAGTTTACCAAATTGTTGCCCCATAGCTTTTTCATGGACCATCTTTGATGTTCGTATCCCAGGAATGGCTACAGGAAAAATATTCAATTGATCCCTTGATCATTTCCTTTTCTGATTAGAAGGTCTCCCTTTCTTTATTTTCATCGAAAACAAAGCAAACGACAATCTTAGTATCCAAGATCAATTTCTGATGGTGGCACTCCAAAAGCTAATCACGATGGCCTAATAGCTTGAGTGTTGAGCACAATATTTCAGATTCATACCTATATGATACTTGGAGGAACAATATGCATAGTATCACCTTTTTCATACCATGGAGTATAAAATATAGGGCACACACTTACATGCCAAAAGTTATTATTGAAAGGAAATAACAACGTTCTTTTTGCTGAATGTTCTTTAGCAATTTGATTGGTCAAAGAGGCTGCTTGTTTTTTTGTGGGAACGAAACTTGGGACTCAAGAGCTCACTTGTTCCCACTATGACATTGTATATGTACCAGACACTTGCATATACTAATTGTTTTCTTTTAAATGCACTTTACTTAATTATACTGACATATAACATTGGAGCTGTGATGCCTCATCCATCCCTAAAGCTGTATAGAATTCATCGCCTGGATCAATACGTGTTGTTTAACAGGCAGAAATGGGTGCTTAGGATCTTACCACCGTTTAGTTAAAATTTAGATAGATAAAGAGCACTAAATATTGTTAGTTAATTAGGACCAACACTTTGAATCATTAGACCAAGGAATATGAATGCGCAAATTCAAATGTATTGCATCTTCTTGGTGCAGACTGCATTCTTTTTAGGACAGGAGTAATTGTCCATCATAGCGGGGGTAGAAAGTGTAGAACGCTCATGGTTCTCTTTTTCTTTGTCTAAAACGTTAAGTTTCTGTATCTGTATAAAACTACAAGTTGCTGCAGAGGGCCTTTTCTGGAACCATTACCCTCAAACTGATTTTAATTGTTTCCTTATTTTCCTTATCCACAATACAAAACTATGTTACAGAAAAACTAAATGATACGCTGACTGCTCAGAATAAAAAAGTGGTGCTACAATCTTCTGTCTAACTTATGATCGCTTCTCTTTTCTTCAACCACTTTTCTCTTTTGTTGTCTAGAAAACAAATATATATTGTTAGTGACCAAATTGTAATAGAAAATATTGTCCGCTTTATTTTCTCATCATTAGATAAATTATATACCCTTAAATTGCTTTTGCCATTGATTCTAACATCCATTTTTAACTAATGCTTTTTTGCCACCTTTTTCTAGAATGCTTGTTTGTCTTCGTCACTTTCTGCAACCTTGGTTCTGATGCTGTTTGTCATTTAGGGACATATCCAACTTACCAATATGGCTTCAAAGGCTGTGGATAGCAAAGGTATATGCTTAGTGAGGATTTTTCAGTTGTTATGGTTGAACCTTAACATTCTTTTTTTCGGACACATATGGTCACTTGAATTTGTTGCTCATTATCTGATCTTATTATTTGATATTGCGCATCTTTGATGGGTTTGTGTTCCTACAACATTTATGCAGTTGAATGCTTCCTCTGATAATAGTTTACCAAATTGTTGCCCCATAGCTTTTTCATGGACCATCTTTGATGTTCGTATCCCAGGAATGGCTACAGGAAAAATATTCAATTGATCCCTTGATCATTTCCTTTTCAGATTAGAAGGTCTCCCTTTCTTTATTTTCATCGAAAACAAAGCAAACGACAATCTTAGTATCCAAGATCAATTTCTGATGGTGGCACTCCAAAAGCTAATCACGATGGCCTAATAGCTTGAGTGTTGAGCACAATATTTCAGATTCATACCTATATGATACTTGGAGGAACAATATGCATAGTGTCACCTTTTTCATACCATGGAGTATAAAATATAGGGCACACACTTACATGCCAAAAGTTATTATTGAAAGGAAATAACAACGTTCTTTTTGCTGAATGTTCTTTAGCAATTTGATTGGTCAAAGAGGCTGCTTGTTTTTTTGTGGGAACGAAACTTGGGACTCAAGAGCTCACTTGTTCCCACTATGACATTGTATATGTACCAGACACTTGCATATACTAATTGTTTTCTTTTAAATGCACTTTACTTAATTATACTGACATATAACATTGGAGCTGTGATGCCTCATCCATCCCTAAAGCTGTATAGAATTCATCGCCTGGATCAATACGTGTTGTTTAATAGGCAGAAATGGGTGCTTAGGATCTTACCACCGTTTAGTTAAAATTTAGATAGATAAAGAGCACTAAAGATTGTTAGTTAATTAGGACCAACACTTTGAATCATTAGACCAAGGAATATGAATGCGCAAATTCAAATGTATTGCATCTTCTTGGTGCAGACTGCATTCTTTTTAGGACAGGAGTAATTGTCCATCATAGCGGGGGTAGAAAGTGTAGAACGCTCATGGTTCTCTTTTTCTTTGTCTAAAACGTTAAGTTTCTGTATCTGTATAAGACTACAAGTTGCTGCAGAGGGCCTTTTCTGGAACCATTACCCTCAAACTGATTTTAATTGTTTCCTTATTTTCCTTATCCACAATACAAAACTATGTTACAGAAAAACTAAATGATACGCTGACTGCTCAGAATAAAAAAGTGGTGCTACAATCTTCTGTCTAACTTATGATCGCTTCTCTTTTCTTCAACCACTTTTCTCTTTTGTTGTCTAGAAAACAAAAATATATTGTTAGTGACCAAATTGTAATAGAAAATATTGTCCGCTTTATTTTCTCATCATTAGATAAATTATATACCCTTAAATTGCTTTTGCCATTGATTCTAACATCCATTTTTAACTAATGCTTTTTTGCCACCTTTTTCTAGAATGCTTGTTTGTCTTCGTCACTTTCTGCAACCTTGGTTCTGATGCTGTTTGTCATTTAGGGACATATCCAACTTACCAATATGGCTTCAAAGGCTGTGGATAGCAAAGGTATATGCTTAGTGAGGATTTTTCAGTTGTTATGGTTGAACCTTAACATTCTTTTTTTCGGACACATATGGTCACTTGAATTTGTTGCTCATTATCTGATCTTATTATTTGATATTGCGCATCTTTGATGGGTTTGTGTTCCTACAACATTTATGCAGTTGAATGCTTCCTCTGATAATAGTTTACCAAATTGTTGCCCCATAGCTTTTTCATGGACCATCTTTGATGTTCGTATCCCAGGAATGGCTACAGGAAAAATATTCAATTGATCCCTTGATCATTTCCTTTTCTGATTAGAAGGTCTCCCTTTCTTTATTTTCATCGAAAACAAAGCAAACGACAATCTTAGTATCCAAGATCAATTTCTGATGGTGGCACTCCAAAAGCTAATCACGATGGCCTAATAGCTTGAGTGTTGAGCACAATATTTCAGATTCATACCTATATGATACTTGGAGGAACAATATGCATAGTATCACCTTTTTCATACCATGGAGTATAAAATATAGGGCACACACTTACATGCCAAAAGTTATTATTGAAAGGAAATAACAACGTTCTTTTTGCTGAATGTTCTTTAGCAATTTGATTGGTCAAAGAGGCTGCTTGTTTTTTTGTGGGAACGAAACTTGGGACTCAAGAGCTCACTTGTTCCCACTATGACATTGTATATGTACCAGACACTTGCATATACTAATTGTTTTCTTTTAAATGCACTTTACTTAATTATACTGACATATAACATTGGAGCTGTGATGCCTCATCCATCCCTAAAGCTGTATAGAATTCATCGCCTGGATCAATACGTGTTGTTTAACAGGCAGAAATGGGTGCTTAGGATCTTACCACCGTTTAGTTAAAATTTAGATAGATAAAGAGCACTAAATATTGTTAGTTAATTAGGACCAACACTTTGAATCATTAGACCAAGGAATATGAATGCGCAAATTCAAATGTATTGCATCTTCTTGGTGCAGACTGCATTCTTTTTAGGACAGGAGTAATTGTCCATCATAGCGGGGGTAGAAAGTGTAGAACGCTCATGGTTCTCTTTTTCTTTGTCTAAAACGTTAAGTTTCTGTATCTGTATAAGACTACAAGTTGCTGCAGAGGGCCTTTTCTGGAACCATTACCCTCAAACTGATTTTAATTGTTTCCTTATTTTCCTTATCCACAATACAAAACTATGTTACAGAAAAACTAAATGATACGCTGACTGCTCAGAATAAAAAAGTGGTGCTACAATCTTCTGTCTAACTTATGATCGCTTCTCTTTTCTTCAACCACTTTTCTCTTTTGTTGTCTAGAAAACAAATATATATTGTTAGTGACCAAATTGTAATAGAAAATATTGTCCGCTTTATTTTCTCATCATTAGATAAATTATATACCCTTAAATTGCTTTTGCCATTGATTCTAACATCCATTTTTAACTAATGCTTTTTTGCCACCTTTTTCTAGAATGCTTGTTTGTCTTCGTCACTTTCTGCAACCTTGGTTCTGATGCTGTTTGTCATTTAGGGACATATCCAACTTACCAATATGGCTTCAAAGGCTGTGGATAGCAAAGGTATATGCTTAGTGAGGATTTTTCAGTTGTTATGGTTGAACCTTAACATTCTTTTTTTCGGACACATATGGTCACTTGAATTTGTTGCTCATTATCTGATCTTATTATTTGATATTGCGCATCTTTGATGGGTTTGTGTTCCTACAACATTTATGCAGTTGAATGCTTCCTCTGATAATAGTTTACCAAATTGTTGCCCCATAGCTTTTTCATGGACCATCTTTGATGTTCGTATCCCAGGAATGGCTACAGGAAAAATATTCAATTGATCCCTTGATCATTTCCTTTTCAGATTAGAAGGTCTCCCTTTCTTTATTTTCATCGAAAACAAAGCAAACGACAATCTTAGTATCCAAGATCAATTTCTGATGGTGGCACTCCAAAAGCTAATCACGATGGCCTAATAGCTTGAGTGTTGAGCACAATATTTCAGATTCATACCTATATGATACTTGGAGGAACAATATGCATAGTGTCACCTTTTTCATACCATGGAGTATAAAATATAGGGCACACACTTACATGCCAAAAGTTATTATTGAAAGGAAATAACAACGTTCTTTTTGCTGAATGTTCTTTAGCAATTTGATTGGTCAAAGAGGCTGCTTGTTTTTTTGTGGGAACGAAACTTGGGACTCAAGAGCTCACTTGTTCCCACTATGACATTGTATATGTACCAGACACTTGCATATACTAATTGTTTTCTTTTAAATGCACTTTACTTAATTATACTGACATATAACATTGGAGCTGTGATGCCTCATCCATCCCTAAAGCTGTATAGAATTCATCGCCTGGATCAATACGTGTTGTTTAATAGGCAGAAATGGGTGCTTAGGATCTTACCACCGTTTAGTTAAAATTTAGATAGATAAAGAGCACTAAAGATTGTTAGTTAATTAGGACCAACACTTTGAATCATTAGACCAAGGAATATGAATGCGCAAATTCAAATGTATTGCATCTTCTTGGTGCAGACTGCATTCTTTTTAGGACAGGAGTAATTGTCCATCATAGCGGGGGTAGAAAGTGTAGAACGCTCATGGTTCTCTTTTTCTTTGTCTAAAACGTTAAGTTTCTGTATCTGTATAAGACTACAAGTTGCTGCAGAGGGCCTTTTCTGGAACCATTACCCTCAAACTGATTTTAATTGTTTCCTTATTTTCCTTATCCACAATACAAAACTATGTTACAGAAAAACTAAATGATACGCTGACTGCTCAGAATAAAAAAGTGGTGCTACAATCTTCTGTCTAACTTATGATCGCTTCTCTTTTCTTCAACCACTTTTCTCTTTTGTTGTCTAGAAAACAAAAATATATTGTTAGTGACCAAATTGTAATAGAAAATATTGTCCGCTTTATTTTCTCATCATTAGATAAATTATATACCCTTAAATTGCTTTTGCCATTGATTCTAACATCCATTTTTAACTAATGCTTTTTTGCCACCTTTTTCTAGAATGCTTGTTTGTCTTCGTCACTTTCTGCAACCTTGGTTCTGATGCTGTTTGTCATTTAGGGACATATCCAACTTACCAATATGGCTTCAAAGGCTGTGGATAGCAAAGGTATATGCTTAGTGAGGATTTTTCAGTTGTTATGGTTGAACCTTAACATTCTTTTTTTCGGACACATATGGTCACTTGAATGCAAACTAGAGTTGTGATGGAAACAGAACAAATGAAATAGCTAAAAAAATAAGTGACAGTAAAACAGAAACAATTTTTCCCAATAGATGAACCCCAACTGATTAGTTGGGGGTTTGAACAAATATTAGTTATTGTTATCATCTTTTCATTCTAGGTTAGGAGTACCTTACAATGAAGTTCAATAGCTTGGTGTTATTTTGCATAGTTTTTTATAAGAACAAATATTAGTTATTGTTGTTCTTAAAATATATTACCCCTGTTGGTCCAGTTTTTATTAATATTAGTTATTGTTATTCTTAAATTAAGTTTGTCTTGCTTTGCTTTTCTTGCTGCAAACTAGACTACGACTAACGAAATATATCAGCATCTAGCGACGGGTAATAGCGATTACATGTGGGTCCAACATTCATATGTCTTGAAATAGCTGAGCACTTGAGACCTTATTATCTGCAATTACAACTAATAGAATATACAATAACATTTGAATTGTTAGAGTGTTATGATAGTTTAAGTTGAGATTGCAGAGGTGAATTCCAGAGTAATGGCCTATTTTAAGAGTAGTATGTTTGCTGCTCTTTAACTAGGCTTCTCAAGCATGGATGGAGTGGGTGATGAAGAAGCGGAAATCTTTTGACCAACGTGGTGACATGATTATGGCTGCTTGGGCTAAGCAGCAGCAACGTAAAATGACACTACAAGCACAACGATTCTCACGCTCAAAGGTGAGCCTACTCATTACACCGTTCCGCTTCTCCTCTCTCTAATGAAAGACAGAGATCATGACACTTTCCTTTCAGAACCAAAATAACATTACATTGGTTCTCAATGCAATTCAATATCTTTGCTTATCAGTTATCCTCATGCTCTGTATTTTTCTCTGAATCTAACTTTCAAAATCCTAGATCTAGGTTGATCCTAAGGAAGAAAGGAAGCTATTTGCCAAAGAAAAGAAGGCATCCATGGAATTTTATGGCACAACTCTGAAGACACATAGCCTTGTGATACGTAAGAGGGATATTATGCGCAAGAAGGCAGAGGACGAGAAGGGTATTATTTCGATTAATAGTGTGACATTGAGCCAAATTTTGCTTGTTCGAAATGGTAGAATTCAATATTTGTTGTAATTGTTGAGTTGATTCTTGATAGCATCACTAAACAATGACCTATGCTAAAATAGTTGCACATTTGACTAAGGTTCACATGGTTGCATCTGCTTGCAACTTTTTTGTATTGTATCACTTCATGGAATCTGTTGATGATAGTTAGGCTGACTGTCATATAGTGAACATGTTTCTATAGCAGGATTGTTGTAGAATTTGGTGAACATGTTTCTATGACTTCATTCCACTCTAGCTCTGTTGGACTGCATGCCTCCTGTCCCTGTGCCTCGTCTCTGTTTAGCACCTCGCTCCACTGGTATGTGAGCGATTGCAGCACAAAACTTGTCACTGCCATCCTTGACACCACCTCTTGTCAAAGAAGTAGGTGATGTGCTAAGCTTATTTTTGTTTATTTTATAGAACTTTTATGCGGACTTAGTTTGTATGCACAATGTAGTTCTTTAATTTTGTTTTTAAAACAAATGAGAATTCAGAGCAAGGCATGCATCAGATGCCCTGTTTGTAGGAATGCAGAGGGTGTCGTGGCTGCTCAATAGAACCTATGTTTTATGGAGTATATAGATGAGCTTAGGATTAATTCATCAATGATGTATATATGCAATTTCTTTATCTAGGACATGCATAGTTCCTGAAAGAGGAACTATCAGATCACTGAAGTTTGATGGGTATTTTCAAACTTGTCCATGATTTTGCTGATTCTTGTTTCATATTGCCATTGAACACCTGCATCACATTAATTTAATTGTTGACAATATAAAGTTTCAATAAAAAGAAATGTATCTTTTATTTCTTTGCTCTACTATGCTAATAATATGCATCACAACATTGGTTCAACATAATGTTGCTTTAGTATTTTTGTTTCATAATGCTATATATATTTTGTGGCTGTTGTTTCTTAGCAAAACTGCTATTATTTTAAGTAATTATTGTACTAAAGTTTGATTAACTTGGTAATGCTCCTTCCATTTCATAATGTGTAAGGCATATTAAATTTCTTTTAAGAATGAAACTTTATAAACTTTGACCATCAAATAAAATACATGTAGATTCGTATTTCACTTGGTTTTGTAGTAATTGAGAATGATTTCAAGATGAATTAATGGTGAAAGCATTCCTTTAAAGACTTCTCAAATCCTAATATGCCTTGTAAAATGAAAATGGATGGAATAGTTTACAACATGACAAACTATCCACCTGAAATCCATACTACTTCTTAAGAACCTAAGGAGGGCGTCCACCATCTGGTGAAGCCTGCCCCCGCCCTCCACTCGCTACGTAGCACCGCACCTCAGGCCCTCACGTCATCTCGCACTTGTCGCTGGCTGCACAACTTCCGCTCACCTCGCTCCTCCCGGCATTGGCGCTCCGTCCGCCCGCACAAAACCAAGAGCTCCCGAGATCTGTTCCCCATTTTCCCATCTAGATAAACGCCAGCGTATGGACCCGCGCAGGGGCAGCCGTCGCACGCGCTACTCGTGGTCGCCGAAGAGATTAGGGAGGGAAGAAGGAAGAGCTGAGGAGGCAACCCACGCAGGAACAACACCACTGTCATCGACTTCATCGTGCTGCCACTATCTCTGCTCCTCCTCGCAATCGCATCGCCATCGTGCCCCGCCATCGTGCCCCGCCTCCATGATGCAGTAGCTAGATCCAGGCGCCCCAGCGGAATTTAGGGGACAGAGGCCGCTGGTGCAGGTGTCGCCCACCGCCGCCACGATAGACACCGGGAAGATGGAGGATGTGCGGGCCGCCGCGACTATCAAGGAGACCGAGGAAGGAAGAAGGAGCTAAGGAGAGAGGCTGCATTGGGAACAACACCACCGTTATCATCTTCACTACGTCACCGCCGTCCGCGCCGTTGTACAGTACCCTGACGCCCTCGTCGCCACATCATCGATGGACAAGAGCCCCATAGAGACCGAGACTGTGGTGTCATCAGCATCCGAGAGGAACATGTGCAATTTCACTGATGAACATGTGCACAGTTTTGCCTCCTCGCCTTTCTTGTCAACCTACTAATATTAGGAGCTATGCAAAAATGTTCTTCATGCTCTGAATGACTAAACCCTACATTTCTATGCAACGCCATGCTAAGTTTTAGATGAGATCCACTTCTCCGTGTTTTCGGCTCTGTTTAGCCATTGACGGTTACTATCTGCCTTCTTTTATTGAGTAATTTGTGTGCCATTGCAACACACGAGCATACGTTGACTCAAATAGAATTTTCCGTATCATAGAGATGTTTGTAGTTTTGTATCTATGTTTTGTACTAAATTTTAACCCCCGTAGCAACGCACGGGCACTCACCTAGTACTTGATATAAGACTACACACGCACACGAACCACTAGTAGATAAAATATAACACCAGAATGTGTTCAAATTATTGGCGAGTAGTACTGGTATAAGAAAAAAAAACTTAGCCGGGAACATTGAGCACATCTTGGAATGGGGATAAACTTTCTATGAAAAAGTTGGATTGTAAAAATTTCATACCGCATGCAGAAACCGTGTCAGCAAAATGTGTCCATTCAAGCACGAGGTAAACGGGTTTCACGTTTCAACCTGGCCCCATACGGACGGTAGTGTGCTGCTAGGTTACCTTTCCATTCACCGAAATGCCTACTGCGACGGTAGGCTACGCGTACAATATCATATTGCGGGCCGCCCCGCCAGCAGCTGTCTAAAAAGGCTACACAGGAATAACTTAATCGGCAACTCGCGTGACTTATTAGTTTTGTTTTGATTATTACTAATCCATTGTCAATTGCCACGTCGAACGATGTTGACACCTTGGAAAGCCGGAGTCGGAGGGAAAAGCACAAGTAAAAATTAATTTCGGGTGTTAGGGAGAAAAGCACAAATAACTACGTTTGGTTTTTTTTGCAGAGGGATTTCCATTTTCCGACGAAAATAAACTAATTTTTCTTGAGAAATGAAAATATTTTAGGACCCGTTTGTTTCCTTTATTTTTTTGAGGAATTGGAATTTAACTAATGCAGTAGGTTATTTTTTATAATGTGACATTCTACAATTTTCCAAAATGTATATATAAGTCTATCTCAAATTCATGGGGTGAGAGATAGAAATTAATTCTATAAATTTACATGCTATTTTTCTAATGTACAATTTATAGCATACTCTCCTACTTGCTTCTCTATAACATAAATGTAGTGTATAACTATCTATCTGATATAATTTAGGATAACATATAAATACATTACATAAATAAATATATTAACTAAATTAGTTTTGTCTAAATTATAATTGTTAGAATATAATTCAATTCCAACGAAACAAACAGTGCCTTAGAAAAATAGGGTTGTCAAATTAACACTAACAATGGTCTAAATCACCACTGGTTTTAGCCATCACCAAATCATCTCTAATTGACAGTACGACTAGTTAATAGGGCATGTACAACTCTAAACCCCCTTGCATGATACTCTAAGCTCAAGACACAATTAAGATATAATGTGATGTATGTAATGCATGGAGGGGCGGATCCAAGATCTGATCACGCCCTGTGCTGGTCTATTTAATATACTAGAGTTTTAATATAGTTTGATCCAAAAGCAATCATCGAGGTATGTAGAGATGTATGAATCTTGTATCCACCCTTGAGTGGATGTATCTAAAACTTGTGTTTTACTATATTCATTATACCAATTAGAGTATTAAAAAAATCAATGCTCTAATCAGGTATGTCTTCTACCTTAAGCATGGAGCCAATAGACATGTTATGATTTTGTACATTCAGCCTCCTAAACACAGCTCAAAACATCCATTGTACATGTCCTTAGTGAAAGTCGCCTAGAGGGGGTGAATAGGCGAAACCTGAAAATTAAAACTTTATACCCCAACTAGATCCCTTGATTAGTGGTTAGAACAAGATACACAATTATTAGAGAATACAAACTAAGTCCTTTGCTTGTAAAGAGTATTGCTGTCAAATAATGCGGAATTGATAAATCAATACAACTATTAGGTCTATGAGAATAAAGCAAGAGGGCTTAGATAAGAAGAGCAATAACACAAGTTCTTCCTTGCAAGGTGTTGCTTCGCTAAATGAGAATTTAACTTGAAGTAACACCAAATAATATTAGCAAATGATAGTGCAAGAAAATTTAGAGTGAGGGAAAACAAACAAATCACAAGTAATGAACACAAGAGACACGGGTGATTTGTTTTACTGAGGTTCGGCCCTCGAAGGCCCAGTCCTCGTTGAGGAGTCCACTAAGGACGGGTCCCTTTCAACCATTTCCCTCTCTCCACCGATCACCAAAGACCGGCGAGCTCTTCTTCTTCTCAAGGATCACTTAAAACCCCGCAATTATCACCACACTCTTTGGTGTCTCTTGCTAGCTTTAGAAGCCTCCAAAACTTTGGAGGAAGTTCAATGGGAGTCAAAACTCCACGCGCAAATGAACACAAAGATGTAGCACACACTATCTCTCAATGAATCTCACAAGGCACTAGTGCTAAGCTCAAATGAGTAGCTCTCTCTTGCTTGCTCTCTCTTTTGTGGCACTTGTGTTGGTTGTAGTGGTCTAAATCTTGTGTATAGGATGGATCAACGAATAGAGGTGGTTGGGAGGGCTTGAATATGTCAACTAGATGACTTGGAACGTTGCTTGGGCTCCCACACCTTGAAGTGGCCGGTTGGGGTGGTATTTATAGCCACCAACCAAATTGTAGCCGTTGAAGAAGGTTGCTGGCGATGGGCGCACCAGACAGTGTCCGGTGCGCTACCGGACAGTGTCCGGTGTGCCGCCACGTCATCCTCTCGTTAGGGCTTGGAGCTGGTCGACCGTTGGAGACTTTGTCCTCATGTGGCACCGGACAATCCGGTGCCCCTCTGACAACTGCTCTAACTTCTGTCGCGTACACTATGCTGCACTGTTCCCTGTCAGAGTCGACCGTTGCGCGCGGGTAGCCGTTGCTCCGCTGGCGCACCGGACAGTCCGGTGGCCCACCGGACAGTCCGGTGAATTATAGCAGAGTTGCGCCTAAGAAACCCGAAGTTGAAGAGTTTGAGGTCGATCCTCCCTGGTGCACCGGACACTGTCCGGTGGTGCACCGGACAGTCCGGTGCGCCAGACCAGGGAGCACTTCGGTTTCCTTTGCTCCTTTCTTTTGAGCCCCTTTATAATCTTTGTATTGGTTTTGAGTTGAACCTTTGGCACCTATAGAACATATATTCTAGAGAAAACTAGTTAGTCCAATTATTTGTGTTGGGCAATTCAACCACCAAAATCAATTAGAAAAAGGTTAGACCCTATTTCCCTTTCAATCTCCCCCTTTTTGGTGATTGATGCTGTCGGGGACCATAATTAGGGGTACCCTCAAGATCCCTAAATCTCAGCTGGTAACCCCCATCAGCACAAAGCTGCAAAGGCCTGATGGGTGTGATTAAGTCAAGGATCGGTCCCTTCAAGGGACATGATCGTGCCTCGCCCGAGCCTAGCCTCGGGCAAGGGAAGCCGACCCCGGAGAACCTACGTCTCGCCCGAGGACCCCTCTCCAGCAACAGGCACACTTTCGGCTCGCCCGAGGCCCAGTCTTCACCAAGAAGCAACCTTGGCCACATCGCCACGCCGACCGACCAAATCGCAGGGGCATTTAATGCAAAGGCGGCCTGACACCTTTATCTTGACGCACGCCCACCAGTCGATAGAGCCAAAGTGACCGCAGTCACTTCGCCGCTCTACTGACCGGTCTGACAAGAGGACAGCACCGCCTGCGCCGCTCTGACTGCTGAGTCACCCGACAGAGTGAGGCTGACAGCAGCCAAGGCCGGCCTCGAGCGTCATAGGAAACTCCGCCTCGCCCGACCCAGGGCTCGGACTCGGGCTCAGCCCCGGAAGACGGCGAACTCCGCTCCGCCCGACCCAGGGCTCGGACTCGGGCTCACCCCGGAAGACGGCGAACTCCGCTTCGCCCGACCCAGGGCTCGGACTCGGGCTCAGCCCCGGAAGACGGCGAACTCTGCTCCGCCCGACCTAGGGCTCGGACTCGGGCTCAGCCCCGGGAGACGGCGAACTCCGCTCCGCCCGACCTAGGGCTCGGACTCGGGCTCAGCCCCGGAAGACGGCGAACTCCGCTCCGCCCGACCCAGGGCTCGGACATGGGCTCAACCTCAGAAGATGACGAACTCTGCCTCGCCCGACCCTAGGGCACGGACTCAGCCCTGGCCTCAGCCGACGGTCTCCGCCTCGCCCGACCTAGGGGCTCGGACTCGACCACGGCCACGGAAGACAGACTCGACCTCGACCTCGGAGGAGCCTCCACATCGCCCAACCTAGGGCGCGGACCGACCACGTCGACAGGAGGCGCCATCATTACCCTACCCCGAGCTGACTCAGGCTACGGGCAACAAGACCGGCGTCCCATCTGGCTCGCTCCGCTAGATGGGCAACGATGGCGCCCCTCACGCCCTGTGACGACGGTGGCTCTCGGCCCCCTTACGGAAGCAAGAGGACATCAGCAAGGACTCGACAACCCCAACAGTTGTCCTTCCGCCAGGCTCCAGCACTCCTCTGATGGCCACGACACCACACGTACCGGGTGCCAAAACCCCTCCGGCTGCCACGACGGCATGTACTTAGGGCGCTTGCTCTCCTCCGCTAGACACGTAGCACTCTGCTACACCCCCCATTGTACACCTGGATCCTCTCCTTACGCCTATAAAAGGAAGGACCAGGGCCCTCTTACAGAGGGTTGGCCCGCGCGGAGAAGGGCGGGACGGCGCTCACGTAAGGCCGCTCGCTCCCACTCCCGCGTGGACGCTTGTATCCCCCTACTGCAAGCGCACCCGACTCAGGCGCGGGGCTAACACGAAGGCCGCGGGATCCACTCTCTCACGCCTGCCTCCCTCTGGCTGCTTTCTTTCCCCCCTTCGCGTTCCGCCTTGCGTCGACCCATCTGGGCTGGGGCACACGGCGACAATTCACTCGTCGGTCCAGGGACCCCCCGGGTTTCGAAACACCGACAGTTGGCGCGCCAGGTAGGGGCCTGCTGCGTGTTGACGAACAGCTTCCCGTCAAGCTCCAGATGGGCAGTCTTCAGCAACCTTTCCAGCCCGGGACGGTGCTCCGTTTCGGAAATCTTGAGTTCATGTCCCTCGACGGCAGCTACGACATGATACTCCTTCCCCCGCCGTGCGACAGCGACAATGGCGGTCGACAACCCGCTTGCCGGCGGGGAAATCGACGACGCCTTCCCCACGTGGTGGAAGGACGACATTCGGGCTTGTCCCGTCCCCTCCCCCGCCGATGGAGGAGGAGGTGGGGCAACCTAGGCCAAGCGGGAAGCGGCACATCGTTGGCTGTCGAGCGAGTCGACGGCGCCGGCGCCCCAACGGAGGGCGTGTCGGGCATCGATCTCGCGTCTGAGACGAAGACGAGCACCGCCTCCCCGCAACACGCCAATCTCAAGCAAACGCACGACGCCAGCACGCTCGCGAAGGACTTGCTGGGCGTCACCCTCGTACCTGAGACAACGGTGCAGTCAGTCCCAGACACGACCTCGTCACCGACCGTCGATCGAAAGGTACCGACCGATTCCCATCTCGCGTCTTTTGGATTCAGCCTCGACCCACCAAGCGACTCCGCTTCGGTGAGCACTATTTAGAGGCGAGTCCAAACCCTCTGGGGTATCGTGTGCGGTCACCCTGGGACCGACTGACGGTCGACTCGACCTATGAGCCCTCGGGGTCCGAGGAAGATGGCGAGCCCGACCTCTGTTGGGATTTCTCCGTACTTGGTAACCCCAGTGTCGTGCGGGACTTCATGACCGCATGTGACTACTGCCTTTCCGACTGTTCCGATGGCAGCCGCGGCCTCGGCAATGAGGACCACGGCCCAAGTCGTGAATGTTTCCACGTCGATCTAGGGGTTCCCGGCGAAGGCAACCATCTTGGTATGCCGGAAAACGGTGATCCCCCTAGGCCCGCGCCTCGCGTTGACATCCTTCGGGAGCTAGCTGTGGTCCCCGTCCCGGTGGGAGGTCCTGACCCACAGCTCGAGCATATCCGCGAGAGGCAGGCCAGGCACGACGAGGGAGCAGGAACGCTTGTGCCGATCCGCCGGGACATCGGGCAGGGATGGGCGGTCCAACCCCCGGCCGGAGAAGCGCGTCATCTCCCCTAGGACATCCAGCATCGCATCGCCGACGACGTCAGGGTGAGGCCGCCGTCGGATTCCAGCGAAGTCGGCCAGAACCTGGCTACGGCGGCAATACTCCTCCGCGCGATGCTGGAGCCATCAACCACCGAGGGGCGGCGTATCCAGGGAGAGCTCAAGAATCTCCTGGAGGACGCCGCGGTCCGATGGGCCGAAAGCTCTGCCTCCCGAAGGCAGGGGTTCCCCTCGGAACATCGTGCCGCGACTTCCCGATTTATGCGGGAAGCCTCGGTCCACTCCGGGCGCACGCGCAACACAGCGCCTGCAGTCCCGGGTCGCCTCGCCAACGAGCGTCATCATCACAGCCGTCAGGCCCACCTCGACGACAGGGCGCACAGAGGCTACCACCCCAGGCGTGGGGGACGCTACGACAGCGGGGAGGATCGGAGTCCTTCGCCCAAACCACCCGGTCCGCAGGCTTTCAGCCGCGTCATACGACGGGCACCGTTCTCGACCCGGTTCCGAACCCTGACTACTATCACAAAGTACTCGAGGGAGACGAGACCGGAACTGTGGCTCGCGGACTATCGGTTGGCCTGCCAACTGGGTGGAACGGACGACGACAACCTCATCATCCGCAACCTCCCCCTGTTCCTCTCCGACACCGCTCGAGCCTGGCTGGAGCACCTGCCCCCGGGGCAGATCTCCAACTGGGACGACCTGGTCCAAGCCTTCGCCGGCAATTTCCAGGGCACATACGTGCGCCCTGGGAACTCCTGGGATCTCCGAAGCTGCCCCCAGCAGCCGGGAGAGTCTCTCCGGGACTACATCCGGCGATTCTCGAAGCAGCGCACAGAGCTGCCCAACGTCACCGATTCAGATGTCATCGGCGCGTTCCTCGCCGGCACCACCTGCCGCGACCTGGTGAGCAAGCTGGGTCGCAAGACCCCCACCAGGGCGAGCGAGCTGATGGACATCGCCACCAAGTTCGCCTCTGGCCAGGAGGCGGTTGAGGCCATTTTCCGGAAGGACAAGCAGCCCCAGGGCCGCCCACCGGAAGATGCTCCCAAGGCGTCAACTCAGCGCGGCGCCAAGAAGAAGGGCAAGAAGAAGTCGCAAGCGAAACGCGACGCCGCCGACGCGGACCTTGTCGCCGCCGCCGAGCACAAGAACCC
Source organism: Zea luxurians (assembly GCA_029449295.1). Lineage (NCBI taxonomy): Eukaryota > Viridiplantae > Streptophyta > Magnoliopsida > Poales > Poaceae > Zea > Zea luxurians. The sequence continues at coordinate 102,487,655 of JAOPSE010000011.1, forward strand.
TCGGAAACCTCCCGGAGGGGCCAACCTCTTCGACAAGATGCTCAAGGAGCCATGCCCCTATCATCAGGGGCCCGTCAAGCACACCCTTGAGGAGTGTGCCATGCTTCGACGACACTTCCACAAGGCCGGGCCACCCGCGGAGGGTGGCAAGGCCCTCGACGACGCAAAGGAGGAAGATCACAAGGCAGGAGGGTTCCCCGAGATCCGTGACTGCTTCATGATCTACGGCGGGCAAGTGGCGAACGCCTCGGCTCGGCACCGCAAGCAAGAGCGTCGGGAGGTCTGCTCGGTAAAGGTGGCGGCGCCAGTCTACCTAGACTGGTCCGATAAGCCCATCACCTTCGACCAGGCCGACCATCCAGACTACGTGCCGAGCCCGGGGAGATACCCACTCGTTGTCGACCCCATCATCGGCAACGTCAGGCTCACCAAGGTCCTCATGGACGGAGGCAGTAGCCTCAACATCATCTACGCCGAGACCCTCGGGCTCCTGCGGATCGATCTGTCCTCGGTCTAAACGGGCGCTGCACCTTTCCGCGGGATCGTCCCCGGGAAGCGCGTTCAACCCCTCGGACAACTCGACCTACCCGTCTGCTTCGGGACGCCCTCCAACTTTCGAAAGGAGACCCTCACGTTCGAAGTGGTCGGGTTTCGAGGAACCTACCACGCAGTGCTGGGGAGGCCATGCTACGCCAAGTTCATGGCCATCCCCAACTACACCTACCTCAAGCTCAAGATGTCGGGCCCCAACGGGGTCATCACCGTCGGGCCCACGTACCGACACGCATTCGAATGCGATGTGGAGTGCGTGGAGTACGCCGAGGCCCTCGCCGAATTCGAGGCCCTCATCGCTGACCTGGAGAGCCTCTCTAGGGAGGCGCCCGACGTGAAGCGCCACGCTGGTAACTTCGAACCAGCGGAGACGGTCAAGTCTGTCCCTCTCGACCCCTGCAACGACGCCTCCAAGCAGATCCGGATCGGTTCCGAACTCGACCCCAAATAGGAAGCAGTGCTCGTCGACTTTATCCACGCAAACACCGACGTTTTCGCGTGGAGTCCCTCGGACATGCCCGGCATACCGAGGGAAGTCGCCGAGCACTCTCTGGATATCCGAGCTGGGGCCCAACCCGTGAAGCAACCTTTGCGCCGATTTGACGAAGAAAAGCGCAGAGCCATAGGCGAGGAGATCCACAAGCTACTGGCGGCAGGGTTCATCAAAGAGGTATTCCATCCCGAATGGCTTGCCAACCCTATGCTTGTGATAAAGAAAGGGGGGAAATGGCGAATGTGTGTAGACTACACTGGTCTAAACAAAGCATGTCCGAAGGTTCCCTACCCTCTGCCTCGCATCGATCAGATCGTGGATTCCACTGCTGGGTGCGAAACCCTGTCTTTCCTCGATGCCTACTCAGGGTATCACCAGATCAGGATGAAGGAGTCCGACCAGCTCGCGACTTCATTCATCACACCCTTCGGCATGTACTGCTATGTTACAATGCCGTTTGGTTTGAGGAATGCGGGGGCGACGTACCAGCGATGCATGAACCATGTGTTTGGCGAACACATCGGCCGAACGGTCGAGGCCTACGTCGATGACATCGTAGTCAAGACGAGGAAGGCCTCCGACCTCCTTTCCGACCTTGAAGCGACTTTCCGATGTCTCAAGGCGAAAGGCGTGAAGCTTAATCCCGAAAAGTGTGTCTTCGGGGTCCCCCGAGGCATGCTCTTGGGGTTCATCGTCTCCGAGCGGGGCATCGAAGCCAACCCGGAGAAGATCGCAGCCATCACCAGCATGGGGCCAATCAAGGACTTGAAAGGCGTACAGAGGGTCATGGGATGTCTCGCGGCTCTGAGCCGCTTCATCTCCCGCCTCGGCGAAAGGGGTCTGCCTCTGTACCGCCTCTTAAGGAAGGTTGAGTGCTTCGCTTGGACTCCTGAGGCCGAGGAAGCCCTCGGGAACCTGAAGGCGCTCCTCACGAACGCACCCATCTTGGTGCCCCCCGCTGCCGGAGAAGCCCTCTTGATCTACGTCGCCGCAACCACCCAGGTGGTTAGCGCCGCGATCGTGGTTGAGAGACGAGAAGAAGGGCATGCGTTGCCCGTCCAGAGGCCAGTCTACTTCATCAGTGAGGTACTGTCCGAGACCAAGATCCGCTACCCACAAATCTAGAAGCTGTTGTACGCGGTGATCCTGACACAGTGGAAGTTGCGACACTACTTCGAGTCTCATCCGGTGACTGTGGTGTCATCCTTCCCCCTGGGAGAGATCATCCAGTCCCGAGAGGCCTCGGGTAGAATTGCGAAGTGGGCGGTGGAGATCATGGGCGAGACGATCTCGTTCGCCCCTCGGAAGGCCATCAAGTCCCAGGTCTTGGCGGACTTCGTGGCTGAATGGGCCGACACCCAGCTCCTGACGGCTCCGATCCAACCAGAGCTCTGGACCATGTTTTTCGACGGGTCGCTGATGAAGACGGGGGCCGGCGCAGGCCTCCTCTTCGTCTCGTCCCTCGGGAAGCACCTACGCTACATGCTACGCCTCCACTTCCCGGTGTCCAACAACGTGGCTGAGTACGAGGCTCTGGTAAACGGGTTGCGAATCGCCATCGAGCTAGGGGTCTGACGCCTCGACGCTCGCGGTGACTCACAGCTCGTCATCGACCAAGTCATGAAGAACTCCAACTGCCGCGACCCGAAGATGGAAGCATACTGCGATGAGGTTCGGCGCCTGGAAGACAAGTTCTATGGGCTCGAGCTCAACCACATCGCTCGACGCTACAACGAGACTGCGGACGAGCTGGCTAAAATAGCCTCGGGACGAACAACAGTTCCCCCAGACGTATCCGAGACCTGCATCAACCCTCCGTCAAGACCGAGGACACGCCCGAGCCCGAGGCACCTTCGGCTCCGCTCGAGGCACCCTCGGCTCAGTCCGAGGTACCCTCGGCCCAGTTCGAGCTACCTTCGGCACGGTCCAAGGTACCCTCAGCCCCCGAAGGTGAGGCACTGCGCGTCGAGGGGGAACCGAGCGAGGTCATGCCTAATCAAAGCTGGCAGACCCCGTACCTGCAATATCTCCAGCGAGGGGAGCTGCCCCTCGACCAAGCCGAAGCTCGGCGGTTGGCGCGGCGTGCCAAGTCTTTCGTCTTGCTGGGAGATGGGAAGGAGCTCTACCACCGCAGCCCCTCAGGCATCCTCCAGCGATGCATTTCCATCGCCGAAGGCCAGCAGCTCTGGCGCCCACCGTGGGGCGAGATATACACTCGCGGGCTTGCGACCATCGCACAGCACCCCGAGCCCTTGTTGGAGACGCCTTCCGACAAGGTCTCTAATGACCGACGGCGGTGGCCGACGCCACCCGAATTGTCCATACCCACGAAGGGTGTCAGTTCTACGCAAGGTAGACCCACCCCTCGCGGAAGACACCCGGGGGCTACACGCACCCCTGGGAAGGGCCGCTCGTCATCGCCAAAGTTCTGAAGCCCGGAACAAACAAACTGACCGACAGTCAAGGCGAGGGTTTAGTCATCAAGGAAGGGTCGGCCTTGCCTCGGCAAAGCCCGACCCTCCCTCGGGGGCTAAAAGGGGGGAACCCCCTCTGCGTCAAAATTTTTAGTCAAAAAGGCTTTTGCGTTCCCCTGGCTACGTCGGAAGCAGGACCCCAAGGAGCGAACGCGGGTGCATGTAAGTGGCAAGACTGACCGAGCCAAGGGACTCCTACGCCTCTGGGTTACGGATACCTCACTCGTCACCTACCACGAAAAGTGACTCCTACTTGGGGAAGCCACCCTGCTACTGATGGACGGGGCCAGACACGCAAAATGGAAGGAAAAGGGGCACGACTTCATGCAATGATAACAAAGTGTTCAGGCCTCAACGGCCGCAAAAAGACACACGTGCATCCAACAGAAACTGCTCCGACAGAGTTAGGCGTTGCCCGAGGAAGGATCTGCGCCTTCGGCTTCGTCCCCGCCCTCGGCAAAGTCCACCTCGGCCTCGGACGACGGCGCAGGCGGGAGGATCTCTGCCTCAAAGGTGGTCGCCAGCACTGCGCTCGGACCCGCGGCGGCCGCGTCGAGCCTCTGGATTTCTGCCAGGGCGACTTCATCTTCGTCAGGAAGGCAATACCCCTCGCTGACCTGCTCCAGGTCCACGACGTAGTGGGAAGCGAGCACGGCGAAGGCCCGCCTGATGCCATGATGTAGCGCCTCCCGGAGTCTGCCGCGCACATGATCGCCCAAGGCCTGCAGGCGACTTTAAGGGGAACTTCCTGAGGGGACGTCGCCAAAGTCAAAGACCCGGCAGAAGTCCGAGATGGCCTCGGACATGGCCACGTGGTCGGCCTCCCTCTGCTCGGCCGCCCCGACAAGCGCCCTGGTGGACTCATCAAGGGCGGACTCAAGCTCTACGAACAGCCAGAACGTAAGGCTTCAAACACAAGCGGAGGAAACAAGCTGAAACGAAAACCAGAAATGGCCAGGACATACCTCCGACTCGGGCACGCTGCTCCGAAGCTACGGCCTGGGCTACGACTAGGTCCGCTGCAAGGGCTCCAGCCCAGCTTTCGGCCTCGGCAGCCCGACCCCGGGATTGGTCTCGCTCATCGACGACCTGGTCGAACTCCGACTGTCGTTGCTGCATCTCTATGCGTGCCGTTGCCGCCTCTGCGTGGGCCGCTGCCGCCTCTGCTCTCAGATCGGCGCAGAGCGACCGAAGGTCTGCCACTTCGGCGCCCTGCTGGGAGAGGCGCGCAGTAGCCCCGGCAAGCGAGGTCCTCAGGGATCACAGCGAGCCCCAGATATCGACCTCGTGGCGGATGAACGACGACTTGGCGGTGCTCAGATCCGTCAGATCCTAAGGGGAGGAAGCGGGGCGTCACAAGAGACGCCTTGGTCACAAAAAGGTACGCCTGAAAACATTACCTAGAGGATTTTGGGGATGTCCCTGTAGAAGACCTCCAGCGATGACCGGAGCGACCCCACCGTTGCTTCGGCGCACTTGCGGAGCTTGTCCCAAGACTGCTCCTCCCGCTCGTCGTCGAGAATGAAGAAGGGATCCGAAGCCCCACGGGTCCGGAACCGGAGCAACTGGGGCCGCTCCTCGGAGCTCCGCCGCGCAGCGACAAGGCCGTCGCTCGGTGGGACGGATCGCGCTTCCATGCCCCCCTCCTCCGAGGCACCGAGCGCCGACGCCTCGGCCATCTCAGCGTCGGCAGCAACGGGTCGGTCCCCGACTGGGACGGCAACAGCTTCAGCAGCAGTAGGCGCCGGCACCGGCGGCATGTTCGGTGGGCCCGGGGCCACGTCTGCGCCAGCCGCCTCCTCCAGCATGATGGCCGCCTCGGCAGAAGAGCCGGCCTCGGGAACTCGCTCCACGACGGCTGGTGCCACCAGAGCCCCCCGCTGTGGAGCGCCTTGCGAGAAGGCCAGCTGAACAGCGAGGCCCGACGCGACGCTGGCTGCGGAAGCCGACGCCGTCTTAAGGGACGCAGAGGCGGGAGAAGCAAGCGACGCTTCGCCTTCGCCATAATGACCGTGTCGAAAAAGGTACGCCACACCATCCAACTTCGCATCCTTTTCCTCTTCCTCTCTCTGACGACAGGGACCGGGAAAGGGGGATACCCCGAAAAGGACCCTTCTCCGTGAAGGAAACAGGCTCCGAGCCTCCCTACTGATCAGAGGTTCGAAGGCCGGCCCCTCGGAGGGGTTCAACGGCCGCCTTAGGTCGATTGGGTTCTGCGCCCGCTACTGGTCAGAGGTTCGATGGCCGGCCCCTCGAAGGGTTCAACGGCCGCCTCAGGCCACTCGGGCTCCGCGCCCACTACTGATCAGGGGTTCGTAGGCTGGCCCTCGAAGGGTTCACAGTCGCCTCAGACACAGAGCGAGGGATGACCATGGGTACGTTCGATACATAACCAAGGCTCGGGCTACGCTCCCGAGGTACCCTAGGACATTTTCGAGACCAGCGGGAACGATCTTGTAACGGAATCCCATCAGAGGGAGGCATCGAGCCCTCGGACCCCGTCGACAGGGGACCGGGTCCGGCAGATCACCCGCAGGTACTTTTGGGCGCGCCTCTGGGCCTCTAGCCGACCCCTAACAAATGGGGCACGGACGTCCGCTCGGATTACCCGCCAGCAGCTCACCGGAGACACCATGTTCGGCGCCACCCGAGGGCAACATGGCGCTTCCCCCCCTCCTTGCGGAAAGGCGACGCAGGGGCGTATGTAAAAAAGACGAGTCTGTCCTTGACAGTCCTCTCGCCCTGTGCAGAGGCTCGGGGGCTGCTCTCGCAAACCCGGCTCCGGCCAAACCGTTGACAGCGTCAACATACCAGCCCGAGAACTTGGGACCCAACCGTGCACTCGGGCTATGGCCAGCTCGCATGAGGGAACAACTAGACCAGCCAAAGTGTTGCAAAGCGCACTAAGACCTCGAAGGAGTAAAATTACTCCTCCGAGGCCTCGGGGGCTACACCCGGCGGGTGCGCTCGCGCGCACCCACCGGAACAGAATGCAACCGAAAAAGGCTGGTCCCCTTGCAAAAAAGTGCGGCAAAAGCCTCCAAGCGAGTATTAGTACTCCCTTGGAGGCTCGGGGGCTATTGTCGGGGACCATAATTAGGGGTACCCTCAAGATCCCTAAATCTCAGCTGGTAACCCCCATCAGCACAAAGCTGCAAAGGCCTGATGGGTGCGATTAAGTCAAGGATCGGTCCCTTCAAGGGACATGATCGTGCCTCGCCCGAGCCTAGCCTCGGGCAAGGGAAGCCGACCTCGGAGAACCTACGTCTCGCCCGAGGACCCCCCTCCAGCAACGGGCACACTTTCGGCTCGCCCGAGGCCCAGTCTTCACCAAGAAGCAACCTTGGCCACATCGCCACGCCGACCGACCAAATCGCAGGGGCATTTAATGCAAAGGCGGCCTGACACCTTTATCCTGATGCACGCCAACCAGTCGACAGAGCCGAAGTGACCGCAGTCACTTCGCCGCTCTACTGACCGGTCTGACAAGAGGACAGCGCTGCCTGCGCCGCTCCGACTGCTGAGTCACCCGACAGAGTGAGGCTGACAGCAGCCAAGGCCAGCCTCGAGCGTCATAGGAAACTCCGCCTCGCCCGACCCAGGGCTCGGACTCGGGCTCAGCCTTGGAAGACGGCGAACTCCGCTCCGCCCGACCCAGGGCTCGGACTCGGGCTCAGCCCCGGAAGACGGCGAACTCCGCTCCGCCCGACCCAGGGCTCGGACTCGGGCTCAGCCCCGGAAGATGGCGAACTCCGCTCTGCCCGACCCAGGGCTCGGACTCGGGCTCAGCCCCGGAAGACGGCGAACTCCGCTCCGCCCGACCCAGGGCTCGGACATGGGCTCAACCTCGGAAGACGATGAACTCCGCCTCGCCCGACCCCAGGGCACGGACTCAGCCCTGGCCTCAGCCGACGGTCTCCGCCTCGCCCGACCCAGGGGCTCGGACTCGACCATGGCCATGGAAGACAGACTCGACCTCGACCTCGGAGGAGCCTCCACATCGCCCAACCTAGGGCACGGACCAACCACGTCGACAGGAGGCGCCATCATTACCCTACCCCGAGCTGACTCAGGCTATGGGGAACAAGACCGGCGTCCCATCTGGCTCGCTCCGCCAGATGGGCAACGATGGCGCCCCTCACGCCCTGTGACGACGGCGGCTCTCGGCCCCCTTACGGAAGCAAGAGGACATCAGCAAGGACTCGACAGCCCCAATAACTGTCCTTCCGCCAGGCTCCAGCACTCCTCCGATGGCCACGACACCACACGTACCGGGTGCCAAAACCCCTCCGGCTGCCATGACGGCATGTACTTAGGGCGCTAGCTCTCCTCCGCTAGACACGTAGCACTCTGCTACACCCCCCATTGTACACCTGGATCCTCTCCTTACGCCTATAAAAGGAAGGACCAGGGCCCTCTTACAGAGGGTTGGCCCGCGCGGAGAAGGGCGGGACAGCGCTCGCGCAAGGCCGCTCGCTCCCACTCCTGCGTGGACGCTTGTATCCCCCTACTGCAAGCGCACCCGACTCAGGCGCGGGGCTAACACGAAGGCCGCGAGATCCACTCTCTCACGCCTGCCTCCCTCTGGCTGCTTTCTTTCCCCCCTTCGCGTTCCGCCTTGCGTCGACCCATCTGGGCTGGGGCACGCGGCGACAATTCACTCGTCGGTCCAGGGACCCCCCGGGTTTCGAAACACCGACAGATGCCAACACAAACCAAAGCAAATATATAAGTACAGAATTGAACTAGTTTGCATAAGGTAAGTGCAAAGGTTTCTTGGAATGAAACCAATATAATTATTTCTTATTTGATATGCATGGATTGTTTTCTTCTTGTTAAAAATTTGGACCACGCTAGCACCACTAGTTTTGTTTTTGCAAATTCTTTATAAAAATTCTTTTCAAAAGCTTTTTGCAAATGGTCAAAGGTATATGAATAAGATTGAAAGAAGCATTTTCAAGATTTAAAATTTTCTCCCCCTGTTTCAAATGCTTTTCCTTTGATTTAAACAAAACTCCCCCTGAATAAAATTCTCCTCTTAGTGTTCAAGAGGGTTTTACAAGTTTTTGAAGATGCTAGAACTTTCTCCCCCTTTTGAACACAATAAGATATCAATTTGAAAAACTTCATTTTAAAATTTGGTGGTGGTGCGGTCCTTTTGCTTTGGGCTCATACTTTCTCCCCCTTTGGCATGAATCGCCAAAAACGGATACTTGTGAGTGAAATATAAGCCTTTTATACTTTCTCCCCAATGGCAAACAAATAAATATGAGAGAAGATTATACCAAGGTGGAGAACCATGCGGAATACCGGCAAAGAGTGGATAATACCGATGGAGTTGAGTGGAAGCGTCGTCTTTGCTAAATACTCCATTTCCCTTTCAATTCTATGACTAAGCATGAGAATACACTTGAAAACACATTAGTCATAGACATAAAAGAGATATGATCAAAAGATATATCAATTAAGCATAATCATAGTTCTATATAACATAGATTGCTCCCCCTAAATATGTGCATGGAGAGGAATACATATTTTGGCCTTAAATGCCAAATGCACATAATTAGGTTAATGAGAACATAGCTATATCATACAGAATGTGAAGTGCATTATGTCATAGTATAAGTGTGATGCTCATGACAGTTTATGCACTTATGAAAGCATGTTATAAACATCTTAAGCATTTTCCCTTAAGGATTTCAAAGAGGCTTAAGGACCATCCACCTTTGGAACAAAGGTAGATTATCCTTGTTACAAGGTTAAGCTTTAAGCTCTTTGACAATAAAATTACTTCACCTAGTTTCAATAAAGATGCATTAATGCAGGAATGAAATTTTAAGAGGTTAAACTAGATATGAAGCAGGGATAATGCATGGACATGCTTTCTCTTCCTTTTATACAAGATATGCAAAGAAAGTATAGAAAAGGAATACTTAGGTACAAGTTTAAATGAAAGTGAGTAGTTTTACCCTTTTGTACCTTCACATAGAGACGCTCTCTTCATTGTGCTTTGTCCTTAGTCTTAGATGCTTTAGACCTATACTCAAGACAATATATATGGAAATATTTTGCACAAGAGAGAGTTTTACAACTAGTGATCCTTTTCTAAGTCATTGTCAGCATATATCAAATGGATCACTAATTGCATAGATGTATCATGAATTCTCCTTTTAACTTAGTGCACATCAAGAGAGGTATCGATTGATAGTATATGCGACACTAAGAAACATAAGTGTTATTTGAAGTAATTCAATGATCAAACAAATAACAGATGTGATCAAAAGAACAACATATGCATTAGAATAGGAGAATCCAGTAAATATGCTACTTTAGTAATGAAGGCAACAATCCTTGATAAAAGTTACATTATGTTAACATGCTGGATTGATATGTAGTAGCATACTTCATGAGAAAGTTATTCTCACACATGAGACTATATGAGATTACTAAGATAAAGTGTTAGTCTCAACATGATCAAGATATAGAAATAGACTTCCCCTAGAGATATGCATCAAGAATTTGAATGAGATGAATAGATGCATTTATTTTAGAGACGTGTAGGGAGAAGCATTGTACATCTTGATCAAGGCTTATAAGATTTGCAATAAACAACTTATGCCTGATATTCTCACAATGAAAAGGATTTTAGAATACTCACAACCACACCATTGATTGTTTTGTAGAAGTAGGTGGTGGTGTTCTTGATGTCCTCCTCTTTCATTTGAGAGTCCTCCCTTTGCAGTGGCTTCTTTTTCCTTCCAAACTTATTGAAAATACTCAAGAAAGATGTTAATAGCACAAGGGAGTATATGAAGAAGGATGATTTCTTTAGATAGGAAATAAAAACAATTCATCATCCAAAAACCACATAGACATGAAGTAAACTCCTTAACATTAGTGCACATCATTAGGAAAAAGGAATATGCACCTTTTAAACATTTTGATCAATCATAGGAAATTTACTTCTTCATATTGAATTTATTATTACTTAGAAGCAAATCAATATGAGAACATATATAGCAAAGGCATGAAATAGATTCTAATGGACTAGTGCATTTATGAGAACGAGATTGAATGCACATCTTGTTGACTTTAATCCAATAAAGAATCTATGCTTCACATGATAACTTAGAGTAGATAACCATTGATGGGAAAAGGAGTTCCCATACCTTTGCTTTTACCTTTCTTCCTTTGGGTGAAGAGTAACCCTAGAGGCTTGTGACTTAAACATGCACTTTCTCTTTTGTAGATTTCCATAAATAAGCTCAAGAGATACGTGGTTAGTAACACAAGCACTAGTTTCCCTTTTTGTAATCATTTTTGACAAGGAATGAAAAGATAGATTACTAAAACATGGAAACTTCATAGCATGAACTAGATTATCCCATAGATGATGTTATGCTCAATTTTAACTCATAAAACAAGCATAATTAGTCTTTTAAGATTATGGGAATAAACTAATTCATAACATGGAGAGCAATGAATGTAGAAGAATCATATCCAATTTAAGCAAGAGGCAAAACAACATAAATCATTGGATTGACTTTTCTTTTTATGCTTAGATTACGCACTTCCAAAGAGAAACTTATTCTCTACAAGTGAGACTACTTGGGTTACTTAGATAAAAGCATTAGTCTCACTACTCTAGTTATAGAGAGAATTTTTCTTTTATAAGTGTCTTAAGGATTTGAATTCCTTACATGACACCTTATTCTTTTAAGAACTTGAAGAATCTCTCTATATCTAGAATCAAGACAATAATAAGATAATTAGTGAAAAACATGCCATGAGGAACTTGCAACAATTTAAAACATGTAGATTGCCATAGAATAAAAATGATGAATATGCAATCTACCATATGAGAGGAATTTCTTCAAAGAATGGTGACATAATTTTAAGATATTTGAAGTGCTTCTTTTTCTATGTGACTACACAAGACACATGAGAAATGGTAATTTAAGATACGTGCACTCAAAATATAAGTGTTACCATCCTTTGGCTTTCCTCCATGTTGTAGGCCTTGATCTTTCCGCACAGGATAATTCTTTATTTCCTACAACATCAATATCTTCCCCGAGATGATACGAGTTTTGGACATAATAAATTGAAATAACTTTGGGTCAATCTTGGATATATAGATCATTGAAGATTGATAGCTTGAGTTAATAAGAATTGAATTGACTCTCTCAAGCACCCCAAAGCTTCATATCATCTCCTTCTCCTGCAAAGCTTGTCAAGCATATTTTGGTACCCATCGCTTGATGGGTCCATCAAGGTTAGTCAACAAAGATCTAGGAACCCAAATGTCCTTTGTGCTAGCACTAGGTAGACTCATTACCTTTCTAGCACAAGTTGCAATTTTGGGTTGCCTAGTTACATGAGAATTAATTGACAAGCTAGGAGTGGGGTTGTTACCAATGGAACAATTTTTGCATTGATGTCCCTTCTTTCGGCATATGTAGCATAGGCGATCTTCAAGTCTTGAAGATTTCTTCCTTCCTTGTTTCTTGCTTGCTACATGGTTAGTGGATATTTTCTTTTCTAACATAATGCCTTTTTGTTTTAAATAGGGACAAGACCTAATTAAGTGTCCCTTCTTTGAGCATTTAAAACAAAGTTTATCATCCTTGTTAATAATCAAGTCATTTTTAATATAGGGACATGACCTAATCGAGTGCCCCTTTTCAAAGCATTCACTACACTTCTTACTTCTCTTAGTGTGAAGTGTGGCTTGATTATTACCTTGGATGTTACCTTTTATGGAGGCATGGTTGAGGATTTTGGAGGAGGCATTGATTTTCATTTTTTGTTCCTTCCTCTTGGCAATCCTCAAGTCCTTGACATTTTCTTCAAGGGATTTAGTGCATGCCACGGTTGTTCCCGTCTCAAGCTTCTTCACCATGTGATCACAGTTATCTTGAGAAGGTTGAGCAATGCACTTCCCTTTTAGTTGTGTCAAGCTCATTTTTAGCCTCTCATTTTCTTCTTTGAGCTTTTGATATGTATCATCTTTCGTTCCTGCAAATTCTAGCTCAAAGGAAGATGTGCTTGTCGACGGACAACAAGCATTAGCACATGGTAATGTAGTTTCAATTTGAATACATGTGCATGAGTGAGGTTGTTGGGATTTTAAGTTTTCTATCACAACCTCATGAGCAATGTTTAATATGATATGATCATCCATAAGATTTTCATGAGAGCACAGAAGCATATCATATTTTTCTTCAAAAACTAGATTTTCAAATTTTAGCTTTTCTACTTGGTCCTTAAGTAAGGCATTCCTATTTACTAATTGAGCGATACAATGTAAAGAGTTATCTTGCTCAATTGAAATAGTTTCATACCTTTGGACCAAATCAACATGAGAGCACTTTAGCTCTTCATGTTCTTTAGTCAACTCGTCAAAGCTTAGCATTTTTATGGAGAGAATATCTTCTAGCCTTTGACGAGCTTCACTTTGCTCTCTCGCTTTTTTTAGAAGTTTGAGCATGACCGCCTTATCTTCTTGGCTTAGGCGAGCGTAGAGTTGCAAGAAGCTTCTTTCTTCCTCCTCATCCTCATTTGTGCTTCCGCTGTCAATTTCATTAGCCACACAACATATGTGGGAATCGAAATGGGAAGACAAACCTTTTGGAGATGTGGATTCATCGTTTGGTCTCCATCGTTCATTTCCTTCTTCTTCCTTCAAAGGGTTAGTTTCACAAATACCAAAGGAAGTAGAAGCACAAAATGAACCATCATATTTGGACTCATCAAATTTAGTTTTAATTCTAGTCCAAATATAATGTGCATCACAAATAGATTCATTATAATTCATTATGAAGGCATGATAATCTTCTTTACTAAGAGAATTACTTAAGATGTCATAAGCTAGGTAGTTTAAGCGTATACATCTTTGATCTTCCTCAGAAGCATTTTTCTTATCATAGCTAGAAGGAATGATACTCTTGTCTAAAATATGTTCTAATTGAGGATCTATGGTTCTAAAAGCATTTATCACCCTAGTAGACCATGAATCATAATTAGAACAATCGGAAAGCAATATCTCAAGAGTTACCTCCTTGTTCTCCTTGGTCTTCTTGTTCTTGTGGGATCTTCTTCGAGCCATCACTTCGAGTTGTTAGACTCAATATGAAGTGTCTAGCTCTGATACCAATTGAAAGTCGCCCAGAGGGGGGGGGGGGGTGAATAGGCGAAACCTGAAAATTAAAACTTTATACCCCAACTAGATCCCTTGATTAGTGGTTAAAACAAGATACACAATTATCGGAGAATAAAAACTAAGTCCTTTGCTTATAAAGAGTATTGCTTTCAAATAATGCGGAATTGATAAATCAATACAACTATTAGGTCTATGAGAATAAAGCAAGAGGGCTTAGATAAGAAGAGCAATAACACAAGTTCTTCCTTGCAAGGTGTTGCTTCACTAAATGAAAATTTAACTTGAAGTAACACCAAAATAATATTAGCAAATGATAGTGCAAGAAAATTTAGAGTGAGGGAAAACAAACAAATCACAAGTAATGAACACAAGAGACACGTGTGATTTGTTTTACCGAGTTTCGGCCCTCGAAGGCCTAGTCCCCGTTGAGGAGTCCACTAAGGACGGGTCTCTTTCAACCCTTTCCCTCTCTCCACCGATCACCAAAGACCGGCGAGCTCTTCTTCTTCTCAAGGATCACTTAAGACCCCGCAAGGATCACCACACTCTTTGGTGTCTCTTGCTAGCTTTACAAGCCTCCAAAACTTTGGAGGAAGTTCAATGGGAGTCAAAACTCCACGCGCAAATGAACACAAAGATGTAGCACACACTATCTCTCAATGAATCTCACAAGGCACTAGTGCTAAGCTCAAATGAGTAGCTCTCTCTTGCTTGCTCTCTCTTTTGTGGCACTTGTGTTGGTTGTAGTGGTCTAAATCTTGTGTATAGGATGGATCAACGAATAGAGGTGGTTGGGAGGGCTTGAATATGTCAACTAGATGACTTGGAACGTTGCTTGGGCTCCCACGCCTTGAAGTGGCCGGTTGGGGGTGGTATTTATAGCCACCAACCAAATTGTAGCCGTTGGAGAAGGTTGCTGGCGATGGGCGCACCGGACAGCCCGGTGCGCCACCGGACAGTGTCCGGTGTGCCGCCACGTCATTCTCCCGTTAGGGCTTGGAGCTGGTCGACCGTTGGAGACTTTGTCCTCATGTGGCACCGGACAGTCTGGTGCGACACCGGACAGTCCGGTGCCCCTCTGACCAACTGCTCTGACTTCTGTCGCATACACTGTGCTGCACTGTTCCCTGTCAGAGTTGACCGTTGCGCGCAGGTAGCCGTTGCTCCGCTGGCGCACCGGACAGTCCGGTGGCCCACCGGACAGTCCGGTGAATTATAGCGGAGTTGCGCCTGAGAAACCCGAAGCTGAAGAGTTTAAGGTCGATCCTCCTTGGTGCACCGGACACTGTCCGGTGGCACACCGGACAGTCCGGTGCGCCAGACCAGGGAGCACTTCGGTTTCCTTTGCTCCTTTCTTTTGAGCCCCTTTATTATCTTTGTATTGGTTTTGAGTTGAACCTTTGGCACCAGTAGAACATATATTGTAGAGCAAACTAGTTAGTTCAATTATTTGTGTTGGGCAATTCAATCCTCAAACTCAATTAGAAAAAGGTTAGATCCTATTTCCCTTTCACTTAGCCAATACTCTCTTCATTCTAAACCATAAATCGTTTTTACTCTTTTAGTACATAGATTTTGGTACATATTATATCTAAACATATAGCAGCAAATTGATGCACCATAAAAAGTCAAAGCGACATAGTTTAGAATAGAGGAAGTAAATAATAACACTTAGCAAGTTCTCAATTCAAAATTTAGACAATAAAAACAACCACATAAAAAAATTGACCATTTGTCTTCCTAAGACCCCACGCTTTTGCGTGGTTCTCCACCATTGCCATGACTCACATCCAGCAACATACCACTTTGTCCATTTCTCGGTTTCTCCTCTGTTATTTGGTGATCTTGTCGGTGGATAAATGAGTGAGGATATGATATCCTTTTTTTCTGCACAGTTCATGTTTAGGTTTATGGATCGTTATTGATCTAGGATTTTGATTTAATGTGTCTTTGATGAGATGGTGATGACGACGATACTTTGAAATAATGTCTCTCTATCCCTCTCCTACCTCTATGATGTTCGACCTAACGTTGGCGAAGGGCCAATAAGACTTTGGTATGTCAAATTTGACCTACTTTTTTATGTCCTTGCATTTGGTGTGCTAATATGAGGGGGAAGTTGATTGGCTTTCGATACGGGGATCTTGACCTCTTTTTTTGGTATGTTCTACCACAAGGTACTACATCTTCATCACATTGTTTAGAAGATGAAGGATTAATATAAGCCTATGTTCTTTGAATGTTTCCTCTAGCCGATGTTCTTTCAATGAACACTTGACCTCGTTCTGATCGTCAAGTGTTTTTTTGTCTTTAAAGCGTTGTTTGGTGAGATTGTTTGCAAATATCCATCTTCTTTGCTTTCTACACGTTACAATCTTTAAACTCTAACGGACATTAGACATTTAAAGTAAACTCTTAATTTTAAAAGTTGTTTTGTGTCTTATTGTCTATCATTTGTATCAACCTTTGTTTTACTTGACATATATCAGAAATGACTCAAAGAGTGTCCTTATAAGAAACCAGAGTTATCAATTAATATTTTTATATTATTATTTGTTTTTAAACTAGAAAGGCATTATCCAATGTACCCCTCCGTCCGTTGTACCTAGTTTGACCGGGCCGTCTTATTTAAAATATTTACGAGAAATGAAAAATCTAAAGCCATATTTAAAATATATGTGCTAAATAATAATAATAATAATTATTATTATTATTATGATTTTTTTGAATAAGACAAGTTAGTCAAATTGAGGTAAAAAGTCAAATGAATTATAAATTGGAACATAGGGAGTATTATTCACATCAATGATGGGATAATCTTTATCCATTGAACTTTGAGATTCTATATCCTACTTCTCATACGCTCATAAACTGAATTTAGATTATTTGTATACATATATAGATATTAAAAGCTTTTTTCGTATCCTTGAAATTTAAATTTGGTTTGGATGGGCGAACTTTGTTTACAGCAGTATCTAGCGTTTCTCGTTCAATTATTATAGTAGAAAATGTGTTTAATTTTTGAGGCCTCCCGATCTCTCCCGTATGGTCCATGGGCTTTTGATTCCGTTGAGATTCCAAGGTCCACTGGGTCTGCACTCCCCTTCGTCAGCCCGTGATGGCACACACGTGGGCATCTGCCTCTCTCGTTTCGGTCCTATTCGCCCCCAAACTCCGGACGAGCCTTCCGCGCGACGCTGCACGGCTCCGCCAGCCACCCGTAAAACCCTAGACGGCTAGCCGGCGCACGGAAGCGGGCAGCGGAGCGGAGGTGAGCCTCTCCTGCGTCGGATTGCTAGGCGCCATGAAGCTGACGGTGAAGACCCTCAAGGGAACGCACTTCGAGATCCGGGTGCAGCCCAACGATACGGTGAGATATTCCGATCCCCATTTCATTTTTGAAATCTTTCTCGTGCTTCTTATCAGGGACGCGTCGTGGGTGCGAGCGCTCGTGGCCCCTCAGATCAATGATTCGCGGTGAACTGTATGGCGTTGTGTGTGTGTGTGTGTGTGTTGGGGGGGGGGGGGGGGGGGGTTACTACGGTGCTGGGCATTGTTATGAGCTGATAGGGCGAGGTGGGTGGTTTCTGCGGCATCCAGTCGGGGGAAGATTCAGGGAAGTCTCAACATTTCGTTGGAGATGCGGATTTCCTGTCTCGTATGCTTCACTAGGAGCTGTCGAGAAAATGCAGTAGGGAATGCGATTATTTTTGTGATGACGAAGGTATAGCCGTATAGGGTTGGCCTGAAGGATGGAGAATGAGGTCCGCAGGTGTACCTTCTGGTGTATATAGGATTTGATTTGAGACTTGGTGCCCTGACAGTGACATTACGGAGTGTGACTGTGTGACGGTGTGAGTGCCATCCATGAGATGGTTAGAGTTGTAGGAGCACGTGAAAACTCCATTTAAGGTACTGTTTTCTGGTGTACATTGGGCAAGTGCCAGGTATTAATGTAATCTTTGTATTAATTTACTGGAGTTATTGCTGGCCAATGATTTTGGCACTGCTATAGAAGTAGTGTGTTGCAGGGCTATGATAACCTCGGACATTCCCTTCAAAGGAGTTAAACAAGATCAGGCTCAAAGTTTCACAAGACGGATTTACATAAGAATCGGAATCTGGCACAGGAAGGGTAGAAGTGGGGCGTTGAGAAGGAAATGCATAGGGATTTCTATTTCTCATGCACCCTTCTTGTTGGTAGATACTGGCTCAAAGTAACCCGTACCTGGCTTATTTGAAGACCATGTCCCTGTAGCAGTGCTGTCTGACACACACGTTGCCTGTTGTAGGCAGCATCCAGATCCATCTGCACATGTTCCATAGTCACTCCTGATTTTCATAGTGTCATGCTCTTGGGGCTTGGGGATATTTGTTTGTTATGCTGGTATTCTCTTGCCTCTTGTGTCCATTTGCCTACCTTCGTTGAATGCCTTGTGGTGCCTTGCATGGGCGGACCCAGAATAAAATGAGAGTGAGGGTATATTTGTAACGATGGGCATCAAAACGCCAGAGCAGGGGCATCTAAGCAGCGCTGAGCAGGGGACTTTATGGTAAAAATTTAGGCTTTACTACTTGCAAAAGAGAAATGAGCAGGGGCCTATGCCCTCACTCTGATCTCTGCCCCTTGTGTCGTGCTCTTTTCCATATCTTCTGCTTTCCTCCGCTATCAGCGATGCAGGCACACCAAGGGTTTGGATACATAGCTTGTCAGCTAACTGTTTTGTGATCGTAGTTGAATGAGTTTTATTGGCATTCAATATTTTGTCAAGGTTCTACTAAAGGTTCCTTATTTACCAGATTATGGCTGTGAAGAAGAATATAGAAGAGATACAAGGGAAAGACAGCTATCCATGGGGCCAACAACTGCTGATTTTCAATGGAAAGGTCTTGAAAGATGAAAGTACATTGGAAGAGAATAAAGTCAATGAGGATGGGTTTCTAGTTGTCATGCTTAGTAAGGTTAGGTTCTAATACATCTCTGTACTACACATTTTCAGATAGATATAATGTTTTACTGAAGTATTTTTCATTTTAGTCTGATAATGTAACCACTTGATTTAGTGGAAAACTTGATGCAAAATTTACAGATATAATACAAATAGGATGAATTGTAACATGTGAAGAAAAGTTAAATTTAGGTGCAAAATATAATATAGTTGTCTGCCAATGGTGAATCTGTGTGAAACATTGGGCCTGTTTGGTTCGACTTTTTTTTTGACGAGCTTTTCTGAGAATCTGGAAGGGCAGGCCTAGTCGCAGTGGTGAGTGCTACTCCACCAAGTCACCAGGTCTGGGGTTCGACGCAGCCTCTCCTCAGTGCGGGGGTAAGGCTTGCCTCAGTTAATCCCTTCCCCATGACCCACACAAAGTGGGAGCCTCCGGGCACTGGGTCCGTCCTTTTTTTCCTGATAATCTGGCTGTGGGGAGAATTTGAAGGTTTAGGATCTAGGAAGTGACGGATTTCTACTATCGTGACGACTCGGCCAATTATGTGTGCACATTGATTTTGGACGGTTTTCACCAAAGTGATTCTCATAGAAGCGTGCTGAAAAGCTGGGCGTTTGGTAGTTTGTAGCAATTTCTGGCGGCCAATTATGTGTTCACATTGATTTTGGACGGTTTTCACCAAAGTGATTCTCATAGAAGCAGGCTGAAAAGCTGTGCGTTTGATAGTCCAAATCAACTTCTGGCGGCCAGAATCAGCAAAAAACTGAAATAAACAGGGCCATTATTTGACTTGCAGTGGTGCTCTGCAGTTATTGCTGATCATCTGACATAGTTTAATACTATACTTCCATCCTGTAGTAGCTATAACACAGAGTACTCCTTTTGTAGCACAGTTAAAAAAAATACTCCCTACATTCCAAATTATAAGGCTGTTTTGGCTTTGACTATGTATCTAGACATAATGTTTTTCTAAGTGCATAGCAAAAATTACGTATATAGAGAAGACAAAACGACTAATAATTTGGAATGGAGGGAATACATGATATGGTAATAAACTTTCTGGCACTGGGTGTTTCTTGATTGATATGTTTAATGTAGGATGGTATATCTTTTAGCACCATCACTCAGCACGTGTTATCCTTTATTCAACATTTTCCCTGTATGTACTCTTGCTCTGTTTCATATAAATTCATAATTATGCATTTTGTTTTCTGCAGGGTAAAACATCTGGTTCAACTGGAACTTCATCTTCCCAGGTAAAGATATTCCCTTTGTGGGTGGAGAAAACACTACCAGCTTATGTACTAACTGCATGAACCATTACTAGCACTCAAACACTCCTGCAACAAGGCAGGCACCTCCTCTAGAGACCCCACAACAAGCTCCTCAACCCCTGTGAGATCTTGCTATAGCTTTTCTTTATTTCTCTCTAGCCTTTTTATTTGTTTACGTTATTTTCATGAACTGATGGGCTGCATCTTTTTTCAGGGTGGCACCAATTACAACTTCTCAGCCTGAAGGACTTCCTGCACAGTATATTTCCAGCCTGCTAATCACACATCTGTGTTATTAGGCACTTTTGTCCACTTACAATTCACATTACTGCTTAGATATCCTCCATCTGGGGAAAACTGTGTCAAGTTGTCAATTTTTGTTTAGATTGTGAAGTTATTTGAAACATAAATCATGCAACCTTGCAGAAATGACCATAGCTTGCAGGAACAGAACCTCCAATCTCTTCATATAAATTTAATACGACCCAATAGGTAAAATACTGTGAGTTAAGCTTAACTATAGTGGCGCATAAAAAGTTGGGACCCCGCCCCAACCCACCCACAGAAATTTGGGAATACAATAAGTATGTGAAGATAGATTTGTTACATTTAGTAATTCTGCTAACAAAAACTGAATTTATTTTTTCCTTTTTGCTAGGGCACCTAACACACATGACAATGCGGCATCAAATCTTCTATCTGGAAGGAATGTTGACCCAATAATTAACCAGCTAATGGAGATGGGTGGGGGCAGTTGGGACAAAGATAAAGTCCAAAGGGCTCTCCGTGCCGCTTACAACAACCCCGAACGTGCTGTTGAATACCTCTACTCTGTATGTATTTTTCTCATTGCCCCATTCTTTTGCATTTTTGCACTTAATGATGGAATCCAATTTTCTGGTGCTAATAGATTATTTATGTCAAACATTAGGGTATTCCAGTAACAGCTGAAATTGCTGTTCCAATTGGTGGTCAAGGGGCAAACACAACTGATCGAGCTCCTACTGGGGAAGCTGGTCTCTCTGGGATTCCAAACACCGCTCCACTAGATCTTTTCCCGCAGGTGTACTTTATGTCCGTCATTCATTATCACTGCATGTTGAAGCTTGAATTGACCATTAAACAATTCAGCAGGGGGCTTCCAATGCTGGAGGTGGTGTTGGTGGTGGACCACTTGATTTTCTTAGAAACAATCCACAGGTTCTCATTTTCATTTTTGCTATTTAAGATTTTTTGGGTTAATTCTATTATTACCCCTGCATAAAAAAAATATAGTATTAGAGAATACGGTGCCCATAGTAGTATGCTGTAGAAGCGTCATCTAGCACACTTGTTTTCTCATTAATCTTATGTTAACATATTGTGCAAGGTTGGACCTTATCCCATTGTGGTGTGAGCATGAACTTTATAAAAATTTAATGAACCTTTTGTTTGGAATGAAAGCCCAAATATATGTCCATCTAACCTTCTCCTAATTACACCAAATAAAAAACCAAAATAACTCCAACGCAACTTTTTGCTTCATTCATCCATGTATACCCCTACTTAAATGCACACCGATGATTGATGTGCACCATGGTCATTGTACCCCTCAGGCCCTCACCTTAATTTTAGCCCCAGCTCCGAATCAACTTATATTTGGGATTGGCGGGGTGGGATTACATCGATTTAACCTCGCTGTTCTAATTATGAATTAATAGCTTATCAATTATTTTGCAGTTTCAAGCAGTTCGGGAAATGGTCCATACAAATCCACAAATTTTGCAGGTTTTGTATTCTTTGTTTTGGCTTACATTCTATGGCTTCTTATGTAGCACCTGCCTGAACTTTTTGCTGGTACCATGTTATAGCCTATGCTCGTTGAGTTGAGCAAGCAGAATCCTCAAATTCTAAGGTTGATTGAGGAGAATCATGATGAGTTTCTTCAGTTACTAAATGAGCCCTTTGAAGGCGCAGAGGGGTAAGCATTCTCTTATTTGATTAATTTACTATTTTCCCCTTTGTTTTGGGTTATGTCTGCTTCTTCACCTCTGTTTACTGATTTTATAAATATCTCTTTTTTTTTTCTGCCCGTTTCCTCGAAATCTCTAGGGATTTCTTAGACCAACCTGAGGAGGATGAAATGCCTCATGCCATTAGTGTTACACCAGAGGAGCAGGAGGCCATTGGACGGGTAAGCATGTCATTGCTGAACTCTGCCATCCTCCCACTTCATAGATATTTGAGATCACATAATCATCCTTTGGATCTGTTTTCTTATATTCAGCTTGAGTCCATGGGGTTCGACAGAGCACGTGTTATCGAAGCATTCTTTGCCTGCGATAGGAACGAGGAGCTAGCAGCAAACTATCTCCTTGAGCATGCTGGTGAGGAAGATTAAGCGGGAGTAGTTTTCATACGGTGAGAACTCCGCTATCCTCTGGTTGGTTACCCTCCTTAACATATATGGCAAGTGGCTCACTGTGGGGTGATTTCCTTTTTTTCTTCTTCTTTTGAACCTTGTCTCTCGTCGACATCTGACCGACATTGATCAAGATTTTTTTTAGTACCGAGTGACGAAGAGTTGACATGGAGCTGACAATCATTTGAAATTGATTTCGTTGTGCAAGACTTGTATTACATAAACATTTAAATACATGTAGCTGAACATTTCAGTAGAAATGCTACGGTTGTGGTCTCCCATCGTTGACTTTCATTAGCGTGGTGGTAAACATCGGTTCTGCTCCTGTCCTGTATTCATCGGATGCAAGTATAACACAAGCTTGGCTTGGGAGGAAGCACAAGGAGCTATTGCCACCTAGCAAAAGGATAAAAGGGAGGATGACGAATTGGCGATGTGTTTGCGACACGCTGCCCTCAAGTGTGGATGATGAGTGCAGATATGATGGTGACTATGCCAAGGCTGTCAAGTGTGTAAACGGACGCTGCCTTCGTAGTTCTGACAACTGCGACTGTTCTGTAGCTAGACCTATTTGCTATCTTTATGATAAAATTATCTAAATGGGACGGTCCTTGACCGGTTAATTGCACGATCTAAGGTGAGAAAAAGTACATAATCGCTTAGATTGCATCAGGTATGAAAACGCTTTGCATCCCATTTCACAGGGTGCAGCTTAGTAGCTTTGCAGAACGTTTGTTGGCCTGTTAGCGGGTATCTGCAAAACACTTCTATATAGTGGAGCTTGGTAGCTTTACTAGATCATAAACATGGTTAAAACTATAAATAGAGCTCTCTATTTATAGTTGTAACTGTGTTTATGATCTAGTAGTTATGATCTAGTAGGTCAAGGTTGTATAAGCAGTCTTTTAAATATCCCTTGTACATAGAAACAGAAGTTCAGGTTGTACTTGTACATACCGTTAGTCACAAAGTAGACGGGTCCATATATTCCATCCACTTCGCTACTTCAATTCAGTAGAAAAAAATATTTCGCTGCTCCAACTCCAAACAAGTTGTCATGTACACTGCCCTGCGGCGAGTGCGTGACTCCTAGATGCCAGCTAGGGCTACGCAGGTACGTATTCCATTTTCAAAATTCCATTGTTTATTTAGTCTTCTAGTACTAAGTTAAAATTATTTAACTCTGATTAAATTTCTTAGAGCAAAAAATAGAGTGGGCTATAATCCAAAACTAAGGGAGTATTATTTTAGTTGGTACTTTAAAGTAGTTAATGCTACTCCCTCTGTCCTAACTTAAAATTTATTTTAGGGTTTTAATAAATTCATACAATAATGTGTATCATATTTGTGTCTATATTTATCACCACCCAATTTAATATAGACATAAAAAACCAATATCTAAAATGATATACTAATTTAGGATGGAGGGAGTATTTTGTATTTGCATTCTTCGCACTAACATGCCTCACAAGTCCAACAAATGGCACAAATTCAATGTCATGCATATATGATGATCGCTATATACCACACATTGCTAAAACATGTTGCTTATTTGTACACGCATATAACACCAAGATAACACTTAAACCATGTGACCTTTGGACCAGTGTAATAAACATGAACAAAGCCTTAAAAAAACATGCGTACAACCTAAACCATCCTTCCTACCATCTACAACATCAATGTCACATATATGTGTTAAACAACATAGCGCCACAACAGGTACGATGTGTAGATGTCGCAAATGCCAAAAGCGTGTGTTTTCTAGACCACGCAACATGTTACCTCTAAGCAACAAAGGTTCAACCGATATGTTTAGCTTTACAAGCCATCACAAATCCTCTGATGGTGTGCTCTACGCTGCATTTATGTGTTAAACATTATACCTGTCATGGCATAGGTGGCAAAACAGATCTTGAAAGAAGAACTTAAACTTACAAAAAAAAGGAGAGAAAAAGCTTACAACACTTTTATAATGTTACCTTTGGACGAATAATTATGTACTGGTTAGGTGTCATGTTGCTACAGTTTTGCCTTGTTCGATTATTGATATTCCATGTGGATTGAAGTGTATTGGGTGGGATTGAGATGGATTTTGACTTGCTATTGATTTAATCCGACTCAATACCACCCAATCCACATGGATTAACGCAAAAACGAACAAGCCCTAAATAGGTATAAATGTGGGTCTGTAGTGTAGCTGACAATCACGTTCGAAAAACCTTATTTGTAATTTTAGCGTTTCTACTATTTAAATGTGTTGGACCGGGAGGAAAGGAAATTAAGGGCTAATTTGATAACATCGTCTCCTAAAGAATTTCTATTTTTTTAAAGAAAAAATAAATTATTTTTTTAAAAAATAAAAATATCTTGGAAAAAACGAGCTTCCCAGACTAGACCTAAAAGATAGGCAAAACTTAGGCCTAGCGATCCAACGGCTGGAATCGAAAATAAAAAAACTGCAGGTGTGGGATGTGCCCCAACAGAGACCCTAGTGGGTGGGGGCAGCGCATCCCTGTCTCTGTGTCTTCCCTTTTTATAAGGAAGCGTCGAGAGAATCGCAGCGAAAAGTGTGTGCGACAGAGGAAGTCCATGTGCCCGGCTCGACCCTGCCACGGCCACGCACAGCAGAGGAGCCCGCAAGCCCGCAAGCCCGCAAGCTCCCCGCCAAGATTTGCCACCAATACCCCCCCGTCCTCCTCTCCTCCGCGAGCTCCGTCTCCCCTCTCGCGCGAACGCCGGGCGCACGCAGCCAGGCCAGGTATCCCGTATCCCCCCAACCAAACCATCGCATGGGAGCCGCGACTGGCCCGACGAAGCGGAGCCGCGTCCCCAGCAAGAGGCAGGAGGAGGAGGAGGCCATGGCGCGCGCTGCGGGCGTGGAGGCGCAGGCGCGGCGGCGGCCACGGCTGGTCGGGTACGAGGAGCTGCCGGAGTACCTCAAGGACAACGAGTACATCCGCGGGCACTACCGCGCCGAGTGGCCCGTCCGCGACGCGCTCCTCAGCGCCTTCGCCTGGCACAACGAGACTCTCAACGTGTGGACGTGCGTGTCCCTCCGCCCCCTCCGATCCCTCCCCTCGATCCCCCCCGATCCGTTCGAAGCCCTCCTTCTTCCTCCTGCCTGGTCGGTCCGAATGATGGCTGATTCGTTCCCTTCCTTCCCGTCTTTCTGTCAGGCATCTCGGCGGGTTCCTGTTTTTCCTGGCGCTCGCGGTCGCCGGAGGGTGGACGGAGGCCGCCGACGAAGCCGCTCCGGGGATCATGAGGTACATACACACATGACATCACATGCATCGGCATGCCGTTTCTGCACTCCCTAAATAAACTTCCCCCCCATCCCCATGCTCCGTTCCTGCGTGATTACCGGCCGGGCGCTAGGTATTTGCAAGCGACGTTGCGGATGCGTTTTGTGGCGTCACTAGCGCTGTATTATATTATATGTGTATAAGCTAAGATACTTGAATTGCAGTAGGTGCAACATTGGCCCTTACTACATAATAAAACTTTTTTTCTTTGTCAGTATATGACATAAAATAGTTGCCCCCCCCCCCCCCCCCCCCCCCCGGAATCAAATAGTTGTTAAGATTTAATGTAGTCCATATGGTTAAGCTTAACCCTTGAGATATTGTATCTTTACAAATGTTCTTACACGAACACCTCTAAATTAGCTTCATTGCTAGCCAGCCATATCTTAGTATCTTACATTAGGTAAGAATAGGACAGAGATTTTTTTTTTCATGTTTAGTACGAAAATGAGACCTCTGTGGTCGCAGCAAATCCCACAATTTTCAGGAACCCTAGCGAGAACAAAAAAAAAAAAGCTTTGAATTTGGTTCTCAAAGCGCAGCCAGCGCCGACCTAGTTACTCTTGCTGTGTTACTCTTGCTGTTTTCTTTACGCGACGCCCGCTTTAAAAGTCTGCACCGTCCAATTTTATTTTCTCCCTCTCTCTCTCTCGCAGGTTCGTGGTGACACCGGCTAACGTTTCGTGGGGCAGCGCCCAGCATTCGGTAAGCAACTAATCACCAACCCCAACCCCTGCATATATTTCTTCTCTTGTGTCACTTTAGGACGCACTGCAATTTCTAGAACTCCTGTTCCCTTGGCGAATTGCTGTTAGTTCTTGCTTCCGTTTCATCAGAGACAAAACTGTCAGCTCTAGCTAAACACACAAGATAAACCAGAACTAATGAATGGTTCTGGTTGGCATTCTGTAATGGTTTCGGTTGCATCAGCAGAGTGAGTTGTACTCCTACCTATTCAGAGCTAAACTGCACTAGTGTTATTAGTAAATAGTTTAGTCCAGACCTGTGCCATGTCGCCAGCACGGCAGGGAAAGAGACATGGACATGGTTTGATTTGTTCACAAGCAGTGAGTAGACAGTAAACCAAGTACATCAGTACTTGGCTGGGGGGCACGGCCACATGTCATCCTTTGTCATTGCTCTCTTTGGTTGAATCCTTGCGTCTCTCTGCACTGCACGAGCACGCGGCCAGCAAAACACACAGGTGGAGATGCCCTGCGGTTCACGACTCACTGTGCTAGAATGCAACAAAATGGGCATCAGAATTTAGACTTGTCCTGTCTCTTGGTCCAATACCAAATGACAGCAGCAGCCAAGAGAGTAGTATCTGTCCTGGCCCGGAAATCCTAGGCTCTTGTTTTTTTGGATGCTGCTCACTTCGATTCAGAGTCTTGTCCTCGAATTAAGCCCTACACGACCCATCACAATTCATTAGACTATGGATGGGGCATCATGGATTTTATTTAGGAAGGTCCATAAACCAAACATCCCCTGAATCGCAAGGATCAAAGGTGCGGATCGCTATGCGGTTCAGTCCAAACATTTGTCTGTTCATTGAATAAGCGATCGATTTGGACTTGTCTTTAGCATTGTTCGCTTCACATTGCAGACCAGAGAAAGTAGGAGGTTAAAGCCTAGATGCTTTTGCAGCATTTTTACGCTTTCTCATAGTCTTGCCACGGTAGTATGATAATGGCACCTGCATGAAAAGCAGAGGCCTTTTCTTGGTCGCTTCTCGCTCCACTTGGATCCGATGGTCACCATACTCGGTTGTGATAAGCAGACAAATCCAAGTTGATTATGTTCACAAAAAAACCTTTTTTATCCGTGATCCTGTCGGATCATTGATCCTCCGTCCTCCCTGTGTACCAAACAATATATCCAACGCAATCTGTAAGATTTTCACTATGAAACAGACAAACTGTTAGTTGCAGCAAGAACAGGGAGAATTTCTGTTGATGCTTTGAGCACGAGCACCACAGGCACAGCTAGCCACTGCCACTGGCACGGCATTTTGGTGTGAGTGTAATAATGACCTGGCGCTATTTGCTCCGACCGATTGCCTGCAGGGTGTGCCAAGCCACGAGGGCAGGGCGTCGCAGTCCGGCGTGCCGCGGTGGCCGCGGACGGTGTTCCTGGTGGGCGCCATGTCGTGCCTGGCCATCAGCGCGACGGCCCACCTGCTGGCGTGCCACTCGCGGCGCGCCAGCGTGGTGTTCTGGCAGCTCGACTACGCGGGCATCTCCGTGATGATCGTCGCCTCCTTCGTGCCGCCGGTGTACTACGCCTTCCTCTGCCACCCGCCGGCGCGGGCGGCATACCTGTCCGCCATCGCGGCGCTGGGCGCGCTCGTGGTGGCCGCGCTGCTCTCCCCGTCCTGCTCGTCCCCGCGCTACCGCCGCCTCCGCGCGGCGCTGTTCCTGGCCATGGGCCTGTCGGGCGTCGTCCCGGCGCTGCACGCGCTGTGGCTCAACTGGGGCCACGCCGCCTGCTACCTGGCGCTCGGCCTCGAGGTCGCCATGGGTCTCGCCTACGCCACGGGCGCCTGGTTCTACGTCAGCCGCGTGCCGGAGAAGTGGAGGCCCGGGGTGTTCGACGTCGTGGGCCACAGCCACCAGATCTTCCACGTGCTCGTGCTCGTCGGCGCCGTCACGCACTACGTCGCCGTCGCCGTGCTCATCCACTGGCGGGAGAAGGTGGCTGCCGCCTGTGGCGCGGCGTCGTAGGCGGGCTTGCTGCTCCTGGCTTCTGCAGCAAGCCAGCTGAGGTGTTTGATCATCCAGAGCTTCAATGTGCCACTGCGATGGATTCAACAAGCGTTCGAATCGGCGAACGAAGTAGTTGCAGTTGCAGCATCGATCGGCTCTAGAGTTCTGAGTGTGATCTTCGACGATTTGTAATTTAATTGATGGGATGATTGAGTATGGTGGTTCATTAATTTATGATGAGATTTATCTGTCGACTGGGCGCCTTGGATTTGCAGGTTTAAGATTGCAATGTCGGTATAGTCTCTACTCAGGCAGGTTTCAGCTAATACAGACACAAATTTGGAGGTGGCCAGGCCTGGGCTGATTGAACTTATAGCTCTAGAGTTTTGAGTTTTTATCTTGTGAACAAGTTCGAGGACAGTTCTAATTTGTGGCATCAGATTGATATGTACGATTCGACTGAAATGGTTTCAGCTTTCGGCTAAACTACTTGGATTGACAAGAAGCGGGTATGCAACTTAGCAAATGTGATGCAGTGCAACATGCTCAAGAAATCTCAGCTAACTTTGTTATTTCTTGACAAGCTTTTCTAAACTCAACTTATAATAAAGCAAAAAAGAAGGAAATGCTGGATTCTCTCTTAGATGTGTACATGGTCGTACCTGAGGCCTGAGGGGGTCCAGCTAGGCGGCCGCCCAGGACCTCCAAAATATTAGGGCTCCCTCAAGTATATACTTAAGTATAGTATTTGGTTATTTAATTTGTCTAAATAGTGTTCGTTCTGTTGGTTCAATCGTCTAATGCTAAGCGAGAAGCTGAGCCTATGATGTCTTACCAACATCTAGAAAACATAATTTATACGGTGGTGCAATCACCATGTCGCCAAAAGACTAGACAGTCTAAATAAGACTACAAACGTCGAAACACGGCGTCGACGATCGACATTCGTATATACACATATGCTTATACCATAGACAAGAGCTAGCTAATTGCCTTTACCATTAGGTCCATCAAAATACGTGTTTATAATTATACAAATACACATATATAGACTCCATTTTATTTCTAGAACTAAATTTCGTATATACACATATGCTTATACCATAGACAAGAGCTAGCTAATTGCCTTTGCCATTAGCTCCATCAAAATACGTGTTTATAATTATACAAATACACATATATAGACTCCATTTTATTTCTAGAACTAAATTTTAGTCCCTGTCTCAAATGTTTAGATGTTAGTAAGAATTATTAAATAAAGTCTAATTATAAAAATAATTACACACATAATTAAACGATAAGATATAACTATTAAACCGAATTAGTTTATGATTTGCTCTTATAATGTTACATTAAACATTTACTAATCATTGATTAATTAGACTTAATAAATTTGTTTTCTCGCTTAGCCTTTAACTATATTTTATAATTAAACTATATTTAATATTTATAATAATCATTCAAATATCTAATATAACATAGGCTAAATTTTAGTTCATATATCCTCGTAGCTATATATATATATATATATATATATTTGGGTTAAAAAAGCCCATACAAGATTTCGCCCAGGCCCCGAAATCTCAGGCACGGCCTTGGATGTGTAAAGCATTGCGGTCTCATGGCGTGCTTCTTCGGCTTCAGTCCATGACGGTCAGCTTGTTGTACTCCGGCCCCGCGATGGCCTTCTCCATGATAGTCCTGGGGGCGACGATGCCGCCGCCGTCGAGGAACACCTTGAGCAGGTTCTTGGAAAACCCACTGACAAGCGCCACCCCTTTCTGCCCGGCCTCCACCGGCATGGCCTTGGAGTCCCTCAGGTTCCAGAACACCACCTCCGGCACGGCCGCACCGTACCCGGCCTCCGTGAACTTGCGCACGATCGCCTCGTAGTCCGTCTCCCACGGGTTCTCCGTCGCCTGGTCGAACTCCATGTCGCTGAACACGAACACGCGACGCACCATCCGCTCCGGCGCCAGCCTGGCGCCAACGGCCACCTCCAGGATCTTGTCGAACACCGCCTGGAAGTCGGTGTTCGTGCCCCAGGCCATGCTTTGGATGAACCTTGTCTTGTCGGAGAGGGTCTCGCCGGTGATCCTGTGGAGCTCCGGCCGCCTGCTGAAGGTGACCACGCGGCCGCGCCAGGGGTCGTCGCTGAGCTCGGACACGAGGAGGCCGAGGGCCACGCACACCTCCATGGGACGGCCGTACATGCTCCCGGACACGTCGCACACGGCGACGCAGTTGCTCAGCTTGCCGAGCGCGCGCATGTCGTCGACCATGCGCTGCCACTGCAGGTCGGCCACTTCGCCACCGCTGTCGTTTTCGAGGGAGGCGATGATCTCGTGCGGGAGCAGCGCGCCCGCGGCGATCCGCTTCTTGCCGGACTTGACGTCGGCGAGATAGGCGTTGAAGCGGTCGGCGTCGTGCTTGAGGAAGAGGTCCGTGTAGTTCTTCATGGCCACGGAGGCGACGCGGGTGTACCTAACCGACTCCCACGCGCGCGCCGAGATGAAGACCTCGGGGAGCTTGAGCGCGCGGCGGAGCGGCACGAGCGCCACCCTGCGGAGCCGCTCGCGCGCGCGGTACGCGTAGTGCTCGTCCGCGAGGTCCGCGGCGAGCTCGGGCGCGGAACCCTTGGGGAAGAGGCGGCGTGCGATGGCCTCACAGATGAGCGTG
This sequence comes from Zea luxurians, assembly GCA_029449295.1. Classification (NCBI taxonomy): domain Eukaryota; kingdom Viridiplantae; phylum Streptophyta; class Magnoliopsida; order Poales; family Poaceae; genus Zea; species Zea luxurians. The sequence continues at coordinate 102,518,656 of JAOPSE010000011.1, forward strand.
GAGTGGTCGTAGGAGGAGTCCAGCGACGGGCACCACTTGGCGGCGAGCGAGAACTCCCGGACCTTGCCGGCCGCGAGCTTGCGCATGTCCTCCGCGATGAGCCCCGCGAAGAGGTCGGCCGTGCGGTCGTGCAGGAACCGGTAGGCGGGGTCGTTACTGTACATCTCGACCGCCCTCGCAGCGGCCTCCGCTCTCCTGGTCCGGCGCGCCACTACGGCCGCGGCCGCGAGTCCCCGGTCTCGCTCCAGGCTGGCTGCGACGCGCTCTTCCGTTGAGCCGACGCGCGTGGCCCGTTCCACGCGGCTGCGACGCGTACGGTTGCCGAAGCAGACGCGGCCCCGGCCCCGGCTGCACTTGGTAAGGCGTGCCTTCTTGCCTGGGGTCCTGGTGGACACCCCGCCGTGCACGATGCGGTGGAGCAGCTCGGGGAGATCCTTGAGGTAGCCGAAGTCGGCGAGAGGGGCGGCGTTGAGGGCCAGCGTGCGCGGGTGCCGCGCGTGGAGCCAGAGCGCGGAGGCGTAGAAGCCCTCGCGGTCGGACTTGCCGCTCCCGCGCACGCCGCGGAGGTTGGCCACGAGGCGGAGCGCGGTGTCCGGGGCGGCCGCCCAGGCGGCGCCCAGGAGCGACTCCACGGAGGCGGCCGGCGTGCCGGGCACCACGTGGAAGAAGAAGTCGAGGCAGGGGTCCCCCGAGGACACGAACGTGGGGGAGAAGTTCTCGGTGAGCGCCTTCCCGCCCGGCCCCGCTGCTGCCGCAAGCGCGGCGAACTCGTTGGAGAACGCGTCCGTCAGGTCCGGGAACTCCTCCCGCGTCGGCGCTAGCGCGGCCCCAGTGGCCAGGGCGGCGGAGTGGCTCTGGCGAGCCTCGGGTGGGCCCACGAGGATGTAAGGGGCGTCGGCAATTCCCACGGTGATCGCCATCGTAGGATCTGGGCCTTAGCCTCGCTCGATCGGCTTGAGCTTGGGCTGCGGAACTGCGGGCTGAGGAGGGCTTCGGGTAATCGGATGTTTTGAGGGCTGCTGGTGGTGAAGACTGAAGAGACAGGGACAGTATATGGGGCTGAGGTTTCTTGGCAGCCAAGGATGGTTTGGGTCGGTGAGATCGATGAACCGACTTGTGGGTATATCGTGTCCATCGGGAAACTTTTTCTTTCCTTATTTTTTTGTTGTCTCACACTCTCACCGTTCGTACTGCCCGCCACGTCGTCTCCTATCATCCTAAGATTGGTGGGCGCCATTGACTTTGCACGGATTAGCATCCGTCTTCAGCTTCTCATCCAACTAACACTGGTATTTTACCTTGTAAATTGCATTGTTCGTAGAGCTAAGTTTAAATATATGGATAGCCTAATGGCCTATAGCCTCCAACGACCGATTGCTATCGCTGGGACATGAGCGCATAATCACTAACACAAGGAACGATGTGAGGTGAGTTAGTTATGGTAACCATATTCTGTTATTTATTTTCTGGTTTCCATCTCCAAACACTTACAAGGCCACATTTACACCTATGGCCCACTCAACAGCCCAACACGACCCACGCACCCCACGACCCACTCCTTTGAATACAAAGGCATGCACGTGCTCCCAGGCTCCGCCATTAACTCCGACAACCTCTTTCCGGTCCGCAACAATATCTCTGCTGCCATCTGTGACAGGTCCCCCAACCGAAGAATCCGCTTGTCCCCGAGCGAGAGCGGATGGAAACCGAGCCTTCACCAAATAATAGCCCTCCCACATAGCTGACTCCACTAGATTCTCTATCCACTTGATCAATACCTGGGAACAACCCGTTGACCCTTACGTACCAACCGATGATCCAAAATAGCTTTAGGAAACACACTAGTACGAGAGAGGTTAGCCAACTTGGGGAGAGTTGTGAACACCGATGTATATGTCAGATGAAAAGGCTTCAATTGGGAGACGTAAAACACCGAGTGAACTTGGGCATTGGCAAGGAAGTCCAAATGGTAAGCACCCAAACCAATCCGAGCCATCACTTTGAAATTCTGAGCATACGGTTGAAGCTTCAACAATACTGTCGTGGTTTCGAAAACCGGGGGACAATATAATTTGTGTTCGGTGGGGGATGCTAGCGCGAAACTCACTTCGAATGGTGAATCACAGGGACGTTTGAGACACAGAATTATACTGGTTCAGGCTTGCGTCCTAGTCTAGTGTAGTGTTGATCGTAGTATTTGTTGGTACCCTGAAACAGGGGTACCCCTTACTACAGTGTGAAGACACTATACCCGCGCGGCTACCTCTAGTCGCGTGGTGAACAACACTCTACCCCGCCACGTGGATTGCTTCGGGGTCGCCACGTGGCCAGGGAAGACGATATACTCCAAGATATCAACATTGGATCCGGACCCACATGGGAAAGTGTCGGACCTCCGGGCAAGGTCCAGGACCCCCACGAGCGCGACCCGGACCCCCGGGACGGGTCCTGGACCCCTCTGTGTGGGGTCCGGACTACCCACAACCGGGTCTCGGGACTCTGGGACAGAGAATACCCAGGCCTTGCTCAGGCAGGGGTTCGATGCCGACACGTGTCCAGGCCCAGCCTAGTGCGGATCTGTCCGCATAACGCTACTGCTCCCTGCCCAAGCAGAGACCCGTTGCTACCATGTGGCCTGCCGCGCGTGACGTAAGCCAGCGGGCGGAGCCTGACGTAAGGCCTCCGGGTTGCGCGGCCCCTGCATTTATTGTGGATAAGGCGTGCCGCCTGACAAGCGATGTGCCGCCTCGACATTTAATGAGGCCTGCCCACTCTTCTGTCAGGCGGGCGACCTGTCCACTCTACTAGCAAGCAGTGTGCCGCCTCAGCATTTAATGAGACATGTCCATTCCGCTGGTAGGGGGCATGTCTATCTATTCCATTGGCAGGCAATACGCCTGTGCTGCCGCATGCGCTGCACTCATCATGACTCGCGCGTTACCAAGGACGCTGCCACGAGATATCAATACTGTATGCACCATGGATATTATGGCGCTCGGAGATTACCCTGGCGTTGCAGGCAGTAGTTCCTTCCTTCCATTTGTCCCTGGGCCCACATGTCGGGGCTCAGTATCCTTGTATGTGCCCCCTTGAACTATAAAAGGGAGGGCACACTACGTTACAAGATAGGCTCACATAGACACACCCTCACTTAGACTTTCAGACTCACAAGTTCATACAAGCTCTCAAGCTCAATACATCCCATAGTGGAGTAGGGTATTACGCTCCGGCGGCCCGAACCACTCTAAACCCTTGCGTGTTCTTGTGTTCATCGTCCATCTAGCAACAGGCAAAACGCTTAGGCCCCCTCCTCATCTTAGGATTTAGGGCGGGTGCATTCTGCCACCCGGCCGGAGATTTCCTCTCTGACATTTGGCGCGCCAGGTAGGGGCTTGGCTTTAAGTTTTGGCTTGTTTTCCTGCCCGACACCATGGTTCACATCGTCGAGCACCACGACTTTGTCCCCGAGGACTTCCCCATGGAGGAGGAGGCTGCCTCTTCCACACCACGGGCCTCTAGCGGCCCTGCGCCCGGTGCAGCTACTGCTGTGCGCTCTGCGCGGCAGCACACTCCTGCGCAGACGTCCAGGGCGTCAAGAGCCGCTCCCGGTGCGCTGTCCGCGGCCAGGGAGTTGTTGCGCCACCCTCCTAGCTCCACGGCCTCGCCAGGGGCCATGAAGCAATGGCGTGACGACGTTGACCGGCTACTCGGCATGGCGCACTCTGGCTCAGCCAGGCCCAGGCCTCGCTCGTCCCGGCGTCAACATGAGGCATCAGCGTCGGTGCGCTCGCCCTCTGTAAGGGCTGCACCAACCGAGGACTTGCGGGCGGAGCTCAACCGCTGGCGGGCGGGAGAGGACGCCCCAACCTCTCTGGAGGGGCCAGATGACCTGCGGGCAGAACTCAACCGCAGGCGTGCGGGCGAGGATGCCCGTGTCTCTCTAGAGAGGGCGCGTGAGCACCGACAAAACATCAAGGGTCGCAACCTCGAGTACGACTTTGCTGCGGTTGCACCGTAGACCCCGATGGGCGCCCGGATCCTGACGGGTGTCCCGTTGTCCGACGTGGGCTGCGTCGCGCTTGCAGACCATCTTCGCGCGATGACTTGGCCATCCAAGTTCCGGCCACACCTGCTAGAGAAGTACGACGGTGCGTCCAATCCATCGGAATTCTTGCAGGTTTACGTCACCGCCATCACGGCAGCAGGTGGAGACACCACCTTGATGGCAACATACTTCCAGGTTGCCTTGTCTGGGCCGGCCCGGACTTGGCTCATGAACCTTGCCCCAGGATCGATTTACTCCTGGGAAGAGCTTTGTGCGTGGTTCACAGCGAACTTCGCCAGCGCTTACCAACAGCATGGCGTGGAGGCCCACCTCCACGCGTGAGGTAGGAGCCCGGGGAAACTCTCCGGACGTTCATCTCCCGCTTCACCAAGGTGTGAGGCACCATACCTCATATTTCAGATGCTTCCATCATCACTGCTTTCTGCCAGGGAGTACGTGATGAAAAGATGTGGAGACTGTCGCCACACTCTTCGCTCTGGCCAACAAGTGCGCTAGACCCGTCGAGGGCCGTGCATGGCACTCGGTGCCACAGTCCGGGGCTGCCCAGACGGGTGGCTCGGGCGCCGTCGCTTAGGACGGCAAAAAGAAGAAGAAAAAGAACCGCGACCATGAGAAGCCATCATTTGTCGCTCTGGTCGTAGCAGCTGCGACTGGGGGCCGGAACGAGCGCAACAAGCACCCACGGCTGCAGAGGGGTAATAGCGGCTCATGCCCTGTACACCCCAACAGTCATCACAGCGCCGCAGAGTGTCGCGAGATCATCGAGCTCGCGAAGCGCATCAGCGAGCGACGCGAGCGGACTTCCAGGGATGGCTCCCCTCCTCGCCGCCGACCCGACAAGGAAAGGGTTGACAGCGGCGAGGTGGCCGCAGGAGAACCGGACCTCGGGTATGTCTTCACCGAAAGCTCCGACTCCGGTGACGACAACTAGCCAGGCTACCGGGGCGACCCTGCCCTTCCCGGTCTACGGGGCCGAAGCCTGCCTTCCCCCAGAAATCATTATGGGCTCCCCACGGGTCCAGGCTTTCGATGAGTTTGTGCAGGAACAACTACGGTGTGATGACATGGACTTCATCGATGAGCGTAGATGGCAAGCGGCGATCCGAAATGCACGGTACAACCAGGCGCTCAGGCGCTACCACCAATGGTTCGTGCATAGTAGGGAGCTCCGGGTCGAGGACCTGGTCCTAAGGCGAGTACTGAACCGAGAAGGGCTCCACAAGCTCTCCCCCCAGCTAGGAGGGACCCTTCAAGATGACGGAAATATGCCGACCTGGGTGTGTCCGCATTGCTACAACTGAAGGAGTGCCTCTTCCCAACCTCCGGAGCATAGAGCATCTCCGTAAGTTCTATCCATAGGAGCAAGTCTGAGGGGTTGGGGTCCCTTCTTTTTTGTAACTAGGTTGTGCATACGTGTATGCTAGCCCGGTGAGGTCTGCCCTCATAAGCCCAACCCGTTGGTCTGCACTCATGCATATCGAGTTATAGACAAAGGATTTACCCCCTCAGATGTGCTCTTATGATGGTTTTATTCTGCTACAGATTCCAGATATTATTATTTTTTATCTAACCCACCCATACGGTCTCCCACTGTTGCTGGTATAATGACATCCGAATTGAGTAGCCAGGCTTGCAGTTTAGGACCCCTCTACGAAAGCAAGGGGGTCCGGCAGCCTGGGGGCCAGTTCTAGAGAATGGGTACCCATCCCCTGGGGGGTCCAGAGCTATGTAGCTGCTTAGCTTGGTTCCGCACCCTAAGCCTTCATGCTCCACCACTCTGCGATGGGTATCCTAGTATTTGGAACTATAGCCCTATGGGTCCGGGAACCTGGGGTCCGGTTCTAGAAAATGGACGCACATCCCCTGGGGTGGTCCGGAGCCATATAGCCGCTTAGCCTAGTCCCGTACCGTAAGCCTACACGCTCCACCACTCTGTGATGGGTGTCCTAGTATCTGGAACTGTGATTCAGGGGGTCCGGGCACACGACTTGGCTTCCTAGGCCAAATCCTACAGGTCCTGTTGCATGAATCAAAGGATGGCTGAAAACAGGTCCTAACGGGTGTGCTGCTAACACTTCCTAGCCGAAGCTGTGTGCAGGTCCAGGTCCCAAACGAGGCTACCTCCTGGGGGCTGGGACACTAACTCTTTCTTAGGTATGCTGGTATCCAGCCTCGACGCGTCGAGCCTACATCCCAGGGGGGCCAAGTACCAGGAGAGGAGTTGGTAGAACCACACACAGCACGAACAAATACTGCACAGATAAGAGCTGTTTTATTGATAATTCCCAAAAATATCTTACAAAAACAAAAGTTATTACATCCACCTTTGAGCGAAGCCCTAGCCTCATTTCTACAGGTGTGAACTACTCGACATTAGTAGGGTCGCTCTGGAAGTGCGTGGCCGCCGTCTCCACAGCATCTTGTACGACCGCCCGGGCAGCGTCTTCAGTATCGGCATCGGTCCAGCAGTCACCGTTGGAGGCGATGTTGAGGCCATTAAAGCCAAAGAGATGGAGCCGCATCTCAGCTCGCTTCCCACCTCATGGAGTTGGAGCTAGACCAGTTCATGGAGGCATACCATGGGATGCTGGTGAAGCTCACACGAAAGATGGAGCCGCAGCTCAGCTCGCTTTCCACCTACGGAAGGTCGCTGCACAACACTCTTTCGTCTGGGCGCTGGCGGAAGAAGCGTCACCCCCACGGACATATCGCAGAGGTAGGCAAAGATGGCTGCCTGGAGGATGAAGTGAAGCGTGAAGTGCTGAGGTTGGAGGCCGAGTTCCTTCAGCAGCAGCACGAAGAAAGACGAGATCGACAACGCCAACCTGCAGGAGAGGTTGGAGACAAAGAACACGAACTCCCCAGCGGCGAGATCGCCAAAGGGAGAGGTGCCGACACAGATCCTCCCGGCAAACGACGGCGCGCCCCATCCGAGCAGATTGTGCACCAAGATGAGCGCTACCTCGGACAGGAGGCACGTGGGAGGATCTAGCAAAGCCGTGGCGGCTACGGCAGCAGAAGAAGTGCAAGTCCAGAAGGGCGCGGAGAGCTCGAAGGCGAAAAGGCGCAGCAGTTGGGAGGAAATGCGGAAGCCTAAACCGCTACACACGGGGTGAACCCCATTTAAAGGAAGACTCCCATGCCCGTGCCCTGAGACGCCGCGAGAAATCTCGCCCGACGTACACCGAAGCAACCCGGCCTATGACATGGGGGCCCAGGCCCACGAGTCATTCAGCTGGGGCGCGGGTCTCTGAGTGCGAAGAAGGCAAACCACCACGAGAGGAGTGAATCGTCGCGCCTCTTCGTCTCCACCGAAAGCAGTGGCCCAGCCTCTGACACGGGAGCCCGGGCCCACGAGTCATGCTCCATGGGCGTCGGTCTCCAAGTGCGAAGAAGACAAACCGCCGCATGAGGAGCATGCCACCGCCCCGGCGGTGCGCCTCTTCATCTCCGCCGAAACCAACTGCCCAGTCTCTGGCACGGGGGCCCGGGCCCACGAGTCATCCTCCTTGGGCACTGGTTCCTGGGTACAGAGAAGTCGAACCGCTGCTGTAACACCCGGATTTTTAGGGGTCCAAAACCCGGGCGTAAACATAATCACCAGGTGTGCTGGGACCAAGTCTCACACATATGATGAATAGTGGCACAGGATCGAATGTCACAACTTTATATATAACAGGACTTCTATTCAAAATAAATAGTTACATTATAAGGAGACAACGGTCCAGCAACCCAAAGTTGACTGGGAGACGACGGCCTAGACCTCTCACGAACACATCACGGCATCCTCCATGCGCCTCATCTGGTGGTACCTGTTCTTGACCTGTGGGGGGGTGTGAGACAGCAAGAGTGAGCTCACATACGTTCATCGCTCAACAAGTTGTGGGGAATAATGTGCATGAACTCGCCAAAGGTGGGAGCTCACGTGAAGTGTAAGGCTTACCAAAGAGAATGGTTGAAGCTGAGCATTGCTTTTAAAGTTGGTCAAAATTTTATTAGCAGTTACTAAGTATAAGTAAATACCAACCCAGTTAAATAGTAGAACAAAAGTAACATCATCACCTGCGATGCAATGCATATGACAAATTAAGTTTAAGTTCCATAATTTAATCATGTGAGTGTCCGAGCTGCTCTTGACCGTGAGCACGGCTAGTATACCAGTTTTACACTCTGCAGAGGTTGCGCATCTTTACCCACAAGTCATGTTACCCATCTGCCAAGAGACGGCCAATCCCATACACCTCTACCGAGGAGGCGAGGCAGGGTAACACTACGAGGCCTTTACAAAGTTCCACTAGCTTCAGAAAACCCGCTACAGTTTATAGGAAGTTCCAATGCAGGAATCCCTTGCAGGACCGCCATCGCAGCAAAATCCTCCCGAGGGCCTCCCTACACTGACCACTCCCCTACTGCCCTTGCCCCTTTCGGGTAAGGTAGTCTTCCACTAGCTTTCCTAATTAATCAGCCAAGGGCGTCCCATTCCACCCTTGTGGTAGCACTGTTTTCCCGGGTGGTTCTCCATGTTCCAATTAACATAATGATCTTATCATGAACAATAAATAACAACTGATAACAAAAGTATAATCATGAATGGTGTAATCTTCATACCCAAAACCACATATAGCACTAGCAAGTACTACCCAGAAAGTTCAGTGGTAAACAAGGTATAAAGATAGACAAACTAGGGTAACCTATTGGGTCCCATCAAAATTAACCTATGCAGATCATTATGATTAATTAGAACATGAGTAGGTGAAAAGAAGTGATCAAGGGCACAACTTGCCTGGGCCTTGAGAATCCAGGTACCAACTTGCTCTTCAGATGACACGTGACCTCGCTCTAGTCGTAGCAATACAAACAAACATTGTACAGGCAAAATTAACATTACACCAAACATAAGTACAAACTGAATAATAATAATCTACGCGTATGTACGAGACCGTAGGAACAATAATCACTAAATTTGGAGTTATAAATTTCAAGTTATAAATTTCTGTAGCTTTTATGTATTTAATACAAGATTAAGTATTAGATAAATTTAAATGAGCCTTTCATGCCAAAACAGAGGCACAAGGTGGTAGAGAATAAAATTATAAAATTTTAGGAACTGGAATGGAGTAATTTGGAGTTCATATGCATTTTCTATGAATTATACAAATTCTAGGAATTATTTTTATATTAAAAACTCATTTTCTAATTCATTTTCCTGATTTTATAACTCTCTGGACTGGGCCTCAATTAAATGGAAACGCAGGGGCTCAAGCGCAATAAAACCCAAGACTCAGATTTACCCCGCGGTGGACTGCGGGTTGAATAAGAAAAAGCGCAGGGGTTCTTTATGAAGATTACCCACCGAAGGGGTATCCTTCAATCACAGCCGTTGGATCGGGTTTCAGTAGCCCAGATTAGGTCGCCAGCGCGCCGAAGCGGTACACAGCGCCGACCATCCAATCTGTGATCAACGGCCCTGATTTAAAACATTAAAGATTGAATCTGGGCCGCGGGATTCGGTCGGACGACCCAAGATGATCCTACCGAAGAGGTATCACGGTGTTCTAATCACAGCCGCTGACGCCAAATCCTACGGTCCAAACCCTTTCCCCCAATCCGTCGACGCGCACGGTGGCGCCGCCCCCCTACCTCGACGGACCATCGCCGTGGCGACGGTGATCAAGGCCTAGGTGCCCCCATACCTTGGTACAATAAGGTCTACACGTAATTGGAAACACGACGAACAACATGAAGGGCATCATACCGGTGATTGCCGCACGGACAGCCCCGGCCACGGCGAAGTGCGGATTTGCGGCGGAGGAGGAGGTACGACGAGGAATTCCCGCCGCCCCGATGCCTTGATCTCCCGGTTTCTTCCCCGAGCACCACCGGCGCACCCAGATGAGTTGCCAAGACCCCGCGATGACTCGGAAAATGATGGTGGCCAGGCGATTTCAATGGTGGCGGCCCTCAATCCTCCGCGGCGGCAATGGCGGATGCAGTGCCGAGTCTCTCTCCTCGCGGCGATGGGTCTGGGTTTGAAGCACGCTGACGGCTGATGAGGGTAAGGCGCGGTGGAGGCCAAGCTTTTATCCCCCCAGCCCACGGAGCGTCCGGTCCCGATTTCCCCGGCATCGCGCGGTCGTTTCGGGAGGTAGGTGGAGCACCTGTCATCCCGGGCCCACGCATCAGCGAACGGGAGAAGGGACGATCGCGAGGCAGCGGCTGGACGGTGGGACCCGGCTGTCGGCACCAACACACGAGTGGGCTGCGCGGGATCGACGGCTTCAGTTGCGGTGCGCGCGGGTTTGTTAGGAGGGAGAAGATTGAGCTGACAAGGTGTCCCCACCAGTCGGTGTCCACTGCAGACGCGCGCGCGAGGAGGCAGGGTAAATGGCCAGTAGGGCCCACTCGCCAGTGTGACAGCGCGCGGCAGGAAAGGAGGTCTTGGGCCGCGCGGATGAAATCCCCAGATGGGCCAGATGACGTATCCGAGGCCCAGGTTTGCTTCCTTCCCTTTTTCTTTTTCTTTTATGTTTTATTTTCTGTTTTCCTTTTATTTATATCTCCTTTGAATCCAAATTTTGAATGCCCTCTTCAAGTGCAAATTTAAACTCATTTTAACTATGCATATTGGTCATACCAAATTATGAGGATGTTATTTAAGTTATAAGATTATTTTATATTGGATATTGTTCCCTTCTTTCCTCTATTTTCATGACTTTGCATTCAATTTAGAAGTTAAATTCCATTTGTCCATTAATATTATTATGTTGTTAATGACACATTTATTTTTATTATCCACATATGCACAATCAAATAAAACCCAGCATGATGCATATTTTAATTTAATTGTCATTAGTCAATTAATGACTTTTGGAAGTGTTGATTCACCTGTTATAATTGACAGAGGCAAAAATATGTGTAAATCAACTATGTTTTAATTTTTTACATTTTGAGTATTACAAATCCTACCCCCCTTAAAAATAATCTCGTCCTCGAGATTTATAAGAAAAGGGATGTATACTCATATTGTTCTCGGAACATATGCACCAACAAAGAAATCTCAGCATGAGGCATATTTCTTTAACAAAACATAGGGTCAATAGACCTTATTGTTCCTTCTAAAATAATATCGTATCATTTACTAACTAAAGTAACATCTAGATCTTACAAATCATCATAATTTATATCTATGTAGCTTGGTGGAGCTGGTGGTGGTGGTGGAGGTTGTTGTTGTTGTTGTCTCTCCAACCGTGCTTGCCTTATTTCTTGGCGGACCTGACGTATTTCCTCGCGTTGTTGTCTTATCTGGTTTTGCATCTCGGTCACCAGGTCTGTTAATTGTTGTATTACCAGTCTTTGGGCAGCAACCACTTGTTCGGTTTCAATAGGTGGAGGATTTGGAGAATTCATTTCTGTTTGCTGTTGCGTGATAATCTTTCCTTTCCTGGTATTGACCATGAAAGTTAGAAGCATATGGTAATAGTTTTGCAAAGGAAATTATTCAATAAGCGGAATAAATAAGCTAGTAGCTGGTTATAATCTGAAGATCCTTTAGTAGGGCTTAATCTTTATTTTATGTTCAGATTAGGGTAACCAGTCGTATAAGGTGAATATCTAAGGGTAGGATAGAATCTGTCAAGATGAGAGATATATATGGGTGAGATGGACTACAAGATGTAGGTTAAAAGTTTGTTTATTGTTAGGTGGAAATAGAAAGGTTATACCATTCATCATGGGTTGGGTTAGCTCATAGTTGAGTTGATCCAATGTGCTAAGTTAAGTTAATACATGGCTAGTAGGGTCTAATCTCTTCTACTAGTGTCATTAGTATGTTTAAGTGGACCACATTAGTTTAGATAACATTAAACCACACTAGATCAGGTCACATTAGGTAAGATAAGATCTAGATTAGATTGGATATGACTGGATTAGACTAGTTTAGGTTAGATAGGTCCAACAGGGTAGAATATGTATTATTAAGATATGTTAGGATGTTTCGAGATTAGTTAGATATGTTATGATAAGATAGAATCTCTTCAAGATAAGGTGAATTTATTAAGGTAAGAAGAATCTTTTAAGATGAGGTGGATCTAGTAAGATAAGAGAGAATCTTATAAGATACGATGAATCTATTAAGATATGGGAGAGTCTTTCAAGATTAGAGGGATCTCTATGAGATAGATACATTTTAATGGAGGATAATCTAAGTTGCTTAGTTTTCTTATGAATTCTATTTTATGCCTATACGTATATGCAGATGTAATTGTGGGCATCACTCCACAACCCATCACACTCAATCAAAAATCCAAATCAGACAAATATCATAAGAACAAACATTCAAGTGCATAGATAACCATAAAAATAGTTTTGTTTTTGTTCCTGAGAGTAGGTCTCCTATTCCTAAAGGTCACTTCAGTCACAGGATTTCAAAGTGTGAAATCCACATTTGTCTTTAGAAAAGAAAAGATAAGAATAATCAGAGTAAAGCGGAATTAGATGAGAAAAGATTGAGATAAGTTTAGAAAAGAATCAGAGTAGCAAAGATAAGGTTAATCAGAGTAGAACAGTAGAAGGTGAGACATGATCAAGATAAGTATAAAAAGAATCAGAGTAAGGTAAGTAGGTAATGGTTGTCCAGTTCTATCTAGGTTTCGTCCTACAGTCAACATTGCTCTGATACCACTTCTGTAACACCCGGATTTTTAGGGGTCCAAAACCCGGGCGTAAACATAATCACCAGGTGTGCTGGGACCAAGTCTCACACATATGATGAATAGTGGCACAGGATCGAATGTCACAACTTTATATATAACAGGAGTTCTATTCAAAATAAATAGTTACATTATAAGGAGACAACGGTCCAGCAACCCAAAGTTGACTGGGAGACGACGACCTAGACCTCTCACGAACACATCACGACATCCTCCATGCGCCTCATCCGGTGGTACCTGTTCTTGACCTGTGGGGGGGTGTGAGACAGCAAGAGTGAGCTCACATACGTTCATCGCTCAACAAGTTGTGGGGAATAATGTGCATGAACTCGCCAAAGGTGGGAGCTCACGTGAAGTGTAAGGCTTACCAAAGAGAATGGTTGAAGCTGAGCATTGCTTTTAAAGTTGGTCAAAATTTTATTAGCAGTTACTAAGTATAAGTAAATACCAACCCAGTTAAATAGTAGAACAAAAGTAACATCATCACCTGCGATGCAATGCATATGACAAATTAAGTTTAAGTTCCATAATTTAATCATGTGAGTGTCCGAGCTGCTCTTGACCGTGAGCACGGCTAGTATACCAGTTTTACACTCTGCAGAGGTTGCGCATCTTTACCCACAAGTCATGTTACCCATCTGCCAAGAGACGGCCAATCCCATACACCTCTACCGAGGAGGCGAGGCAGGGTAACACTACGAGGCCTTTACAAAGTTCCACTAGCTTCAGAAAACCCGCTACAGTTTATAGGAAGTTCCAATGCAGGAATCCCTTGCAGGACCGCCATCGCAGCAAAATCCTCCCGAGGGCCTCCCTACACTGACCACTCCCCTACTGCCCTTGCCCCTTTCGGGTAAGGTAGTCTTCCACTAGCTTTCCTAATTAATCAGCCAAGGGCGTCCCATTCCACCCTTGTGGTAGCACTGTTTTCCCGGGTGGTTCTCCATGTTCCAATTAACATAATGATCTTATCATGAACAATAAATAACAACTGATAACAAAAGTATAATCATGAATGGTGTAATCTTCATACCCAAAACCACATATAGCACTAGCAAGTACTACCCAGAAAGTTCAGTGGTAAACAAGGTATAAAGATAGACAAACTAGGGTAACCTATTGGGTCCCATCAAAATTAACCTATGCAGATCATTATGATTAATTAGAACATGAGTAGGTGAAAAGAAGTGATCAAGGGCACAACTTGCCTGGGCCTTGAGAATCCAGGTACCAACTTGCTCTTCAGATGACACGTGACCTCGCTCTAGTCGTAGCAATACAAACAAACATTGTACAGGCAAAATTAACATTACACCAAACATAAGTACAAACTGAATAATAATAATCTACGCGTATGTACGAGACCGTAGGAACAATAATCACTAAATTTGGAGTTATAAATTTCAAGTTATAAATTTCTGTAGCTTTTATGTATTTAATACAAGATTAAGTATTAGATAAATTTAAATGAGCCTTTCATGCCAAAACAGAGGCACAAGGTGGTAGAGAATAAAATTATAAAATTTTAGGAACTGGAATGGAGTAATTTGGAGTTCATATGCATTTTCTATGAATTATACAAATTCTAGGAATTATTTTTATATTAAAAACTCATTTTCTAATTCATTTTCCTGATTTTATAACTCTCTGGACTGGGCCTCAATTAAATGGAAACGCAGGGGCTCAAGCGCAATAAAACCCAAGACTCAGATTTACCCCGCGGTGGACTGCGGGTTGAATAAGAAAAAGCGCAGGGGTTCTTTATGAAGATTACCCACCGAAGGGGTATCCTTCAATCACAGCCGTTGGATCGGGTTTCAGTAGCCCATATTAGGTCGCCAGCGCGCCGAAGCGGTACACAGCGCCGACCATCCAATCTGTGATCAACGGCCCTGATTTAAAACATTAAAGATTGAATCTGGGCCGCGGGATTCGATCGGACGACCCGAGATGATCCTACCGAAGAGGTATCACGGTGTTCTAATCACAGCCGCTGACGCCAAATCCTACGGTCCAAACCCTTTCCCCCAATCCGTCGACGCGCACGGTGGCGCCGCCCCCCCTACCTCGACGGACCATCGCCGTGGCGACGGTGATCAAGGCCTAGGTGCCCCCATACCTTGGTACAATAAGGTCTACACGTAATTGGAAACACGGCGAACAACATGAAGGGCATCATACCGGTGATTGCCGCACGGACAGCCCCGGCCACGGCGAAGTGCGGATTTGCGGCGGAGGAGGAGGTACGACGAGGAATTCCCGCCGCCCCGATGCCTTGATCTCCCGGTTTCTTCCCCGAGCACCACCGGCGCACCCAGATGAGTTGCCAAGACCCCGCGATGACTCGGAAAATGATGGTGGCCAGGCGATTTCAATGGTGGCGGCCCTCAATCCTCCGCGGCGGCAATGGCGGATGCAGTGCCGAGTCTCTCTCCTCGCGGCGATGGGTCTGGGTTTGAAGCACGCTGACGGCTGATGAGGGTAAGGCGCGGTGGAGGCCAAGCTTTTATCCCCCCAGCCCACGGAGCGTCCGGTCCCGATTTCCCCGGCATCGCGCGGTCGTTTCGGGAGGTAGGTGGAGCACCTGTCATCCCGGGCCCACGCATCAGCGAACGGGAGAAGGGACGATCGCGAGGCAGCGGCTGGACGGTGGGACCCGGCTGTCGGCACCAACACACGAGTGGGCTGCGCGGGATCGACGGCTTCAGTTGCGGTGCGCGCGGGTTTGTTAGGAGGGAGAAGATTGAGCTGACAAGGTGTCCCCACCAGTCGGTGTCCACTGCAGACGCGCGCGCGAGGAGGCAGGGTAAATGGCCAGTAGGGCCCACTCGCCAGTGTGACAGCGCGCGGCAGGAAAGGAGGTCTTGGGCCGCGCGGATGAAATCCCCAGATGGGCCAGATGACGTATCCGAGGCCCAGGTTTGCTTCCTTCCCTTTTTCTTTTTCTTTTATGTTTTATTTTCTGTTTTCCTTTTATTTATATCTCCTTTGAATCCAAATTTTGAATGCCCTCTTCAAGTGCAAATTTAAACTCATTTTAACTATGCATATTGGTCATACCAAATTATGAGGATGTTATTTAAGTTATAAGATTATTTTATATTGGATATTGTTCCCTTCTTTCCTCTATTTTCATGACTTTGCATTCAATTTAGAAGTTAAATTCCATTTGTCCATTAATATTATTATGTTGTTAATGACACATTTATTTTTATTATCCACATATGCACAATCAAATAAAACCCAGCATGATGCATATTTTAATTTAATTGTCATTAGTCAATTAATGACTTTTGGAAGTGTTGATTCACTTGTTATAATTGACAGAGGCAAAAATATGTGTAAATCAACTATGTTTTAATTTTTTACATTTTGAGTATTACAGCTGCTCGCGCCAGTACTACGCCTCCTCGAGTCAGCCATAGAAGACAGAGAAGGTGAATTTTTAAACCAACGTAGCGGTATCGAGACGCCTCGTGCGTGGCCTAGTGAAACCATCAAGTATGGGGGCCACGGGTCAAGTCAGCCGTGAGGACAGACATGGCAGTTGGCGTGACCAAAGGCGGACGGGCAGTGATTACGTCAGCAGACACACGGAAGCGGCGCGCCAATCGCCAATCAAGCTTTGGCCCCACCTACAGGCTCGTATCCTCCCCTAAGGTGGGCCCGGGGGCCACTATCGATACCCTGAAATAGGGGTACCCCTTACTACAGTGTGAAGACACTATACCCGCGCGGCTACCTCTAGTCGCGTGGTGAACAGCACTCTACCCGACCATGTGGACGGCTCCGGGGTCGCCACATGGCCAGGGAAGACGATATACCCCAAGATATCAACAGTGGGTCCGGACCCCATGGGAAAGTGCCGGACCCCTGTACATGTAGACCAGACCTCCGGGCAAGGCCCAGGACCCACACGAGCGCGACCCGGACCCTCGGGACGGGTCCCAGACCCCTCCATGAGGGGTTCGGACTACCCACAGCCGGGTCCCAAGACTCTGGGACAGAGAATACCCAGGCCTTGTTTAGGCAGGGGTCCGGTGCCGACACGTGTCCAGGCCCAGCCTGGTGCGGACCTATCCGCATAACGCTACTGCTCCCCACCCAGGCAGAGACCCGTTGCTGCCACATGGCCTACCACGCGTGACGTAAGCCAGCGGGCGGAGCCTGACGTAAGGCCTTCGGGTTGCACGGCCCCTGCATTTATTGCGGATAAGGCGCGCCACCTGACAAGCAATGTGCCGCCTAGGCATTTAATGAGGCCTACCCACTCTGCTATCAGGCAGTGACCTGTCCACTCTATTGGCAAGTAGTGTGCCGCCTCAGCATTTAATGAGACCTGTCCATTCCGCTGGCAGGGGGTGTGCCTGTCTATTCCATTGGCAGGCAATACGCTTGTGCTATCGTATGCGCTGCACTCATCATGACTCGCGCGTTACCAAGGACGCTGCCGCGAGATATCAATACTGTATGCACTACAAATATTATGGCGCTCGGAGATTACCCTGGCGTTGCAGGCAGTAGTTCCTTCCTTCCATTTGTCCCTGGGCCCACATGTCTGGGCTCAGTATCCTTGTATGTGCCCCCTTGAACTATAAAAGGGAGGGCACACTACGTTACAAGACAGGCTCACATAGACGCACCCTCACTTAGACTTTCAGACTCACAAGTTCATACAAGCTCTCAAGCTCAATACATCACACAGTGGAGTAGGGTATTACGCTCCGGCGGCCCGAACCACTATAAACCCTTGCGTGTTCTTGTGTTCATCGTCCATCTAGCAACAGGCAAAACGCTTAGGCCCCCTCCTCATCTTAGGATTTAGGGCGGGTGCATTCCGCCACCTGGCCGGAGATTTCCTCTCCGATAGTATTGCTTGAGGACTATGTTACACCTGGTGCATGCGTGAGGAGGAGGGGGTCCTACCCTTTTATAGCTCAAGAGTAGTACCTTACAATGGGGACTTTTATTATATTGATGAGAGCATGGCTCGTTGTCCTTGGGTGGCATAGTCCTTCTGACGTCGTTCGTAGAGTTGTGTGTAGCATACTCTCGGTATGGTGTATCGCTTCATCCGTCTGGTATACGGGTCCCTGTAGTGAGTTCAATGTTGATGTAGTGACACTTGGCAGGTCCCACAGGGTATACTTGCGGTGTGCTTTGGGGTCGTGCGTGGTGTAGCTTCATCTTCCATCATAAGCCTTATGTCACCCTGCTACATGTGTAGACATACACCCGATAGTATATCATCTCATCCTTTCTGGTATAT
Source organism: Zea luxurians (assembly GCA_029449295.1). NCBI lineage: Eukaryota > Viridiplantae > Streptophyta > Magnoliopsida > Poales > Poaceae > Zea > Zea luxurians. The sequence goes on from JAOPSE010000011.1 coordinate 102,536,699, forward strand.
GGGTTACTATAGAGACTATGGTGCTAAGGTCCCTCATGAGTGGGGTTGACTGGCCCCATGAGGTAGCGGGGGTCCACCTGAGACCGTATGCAGGGGCGTACCGTCCTGTTGATAGGGATTTCTCAGCGCCCCTCCGGTATGTTGCACGTGCTTTTGGACGTGGGTTGGTGACGATACGTGTGGCTGACGTGGGTCCGTAGTATTAGATCGGGGCCTCCGCTTTGCTGAGTTGCTCGGTAGTGGCTTGATCGACCGCTTCGCCTCGCAGGTTTTCTCGGCATGGAGTTGGTCGGCCACTCCGACTCGTAGGTTTGCTCGGTAGGGAGTTGGTCAGCCACTCCATTTCGCAAGTTTGCTCGGCAAAAGGTTGGTCGAGTCAGTAAGTGGGCCGTTAAGAGGTTTTGGACCTACTTCGAGCACCCGGTTCCTAGGTACCCGACAGCAGCTCCTGAGCCTTCCCATAACTCTTTGGAGTTATGCGAAGGCTTTCATTGAGGATCAACTTCTCGGGTGCTCACAAGCGCATCTGCTAGATGTAGTCCCCGACCCCTTGAGTAATCCATGTGGATTGCTTGGGGGTTTATTCGACGTATGTGCAGTTTAGGGGCAGATCCTTCCTGCGATGATCGTCATGCACTGGGCGTGAGTCCATGGTTACCTGACTCTTGTGAGGGACCGAATTCTCATGGGCACGCGAGCGCATCTGCTAGATGTACCCATGAGCCCCCGAGTATTCTATGTGGGTTGCTTAGGGGTTTATTCGGCATATGTGCAGTTAAGGGGAGGACCCTTCCTGTGATGGTCGTCATGCGCGAAATGTGAGTCTATGGTTACTCGACTCTTATTGAGGAACGAATTCTCAGGTGCATGCAAGCACATCTACTAGATGTAGCCCCTGAGCCCTCGAGTAATCTATGTGGATTGCTTGGGGGTTTATTCAGCCTATGTGCAGTTTAGGGGTGGACCCTTCCTGCGGTGGTCGTCAAGCACTGAGCGTGAGTCCTTGTTAATGCCAGAACCGGGCGTAGTTCTAGGGAATAGACCCTCGAGTTGGTCGTCAATTGCCGCTTGATGCTTGTGATGCATGCATCCCCCTCGGAAGGCCTTTTAGGTTCCTTTTGAGGGGAGGGCCACCCTCCACTGACCTAGTCGACGTGGGGAAGAAGGACATAGAGCTACGGATGGATTATCCAAGTGAGATCTGACCACACTCTGGTAGGGTTAAGTCTTGGTGAGTGGTCTGAAAGGGAAATAGGGTTAACCTTTTCCTACGATTAATTTTGGTGGTTGAATGTCCAACACAAATATATGGACTAACTAGTTTGCTCTAGAACTCATGTATTACAGGTGCATAAGGTTCAACACAAACCAATAATATTCAAGTTAGGGACCCAATTCAAAAGGAGCAAAAAGGACTTGAGTGTGCTGTGGTCTGGCGCACCGGATTGTCCGGTGTGCCACCGGACAGTGTCCGGTGCACCAGGACCGTACAGGGTCCAACCAGTCACTCACGGAAAAACACAGGCGCGCTCCACTATAATTCACCGGACTGTCCAGTGCGCCAGCGGGCAACGGCTATCCAGCGCGCAACGGTCGACTCTGACGGCGTGAACAATGCAGCACAGTGAAATGCAGAAGTCAGAGCAGAAAGTCAGAGGGGCACCGGACTGTCCGGTGCCGCAAGAAGACAAAGCTCCAACGCTCGACCGAGCTTTGAACCCTAACGATTGGGTGACGTGGTGGCTCACCGGACAGTGAACAGGACCTGTCCGGTGCGTTCATCTACAACAGCCTCCCCAACGGCTACCTTGGTGGTTGAGGGCTATAAATACCCCCAACCACCACAACTCCAAGCATCCAAGATTTCTGAGTATCACATTCAATACAAGAGCTCTAGCATTCACTCCTAGACACAATCCAAAAGATCAAAGCCTCTCCAAGTCCCAAATTCATCTCAAACACTTAGTGACTTGTGAGAGAGAGATTTTGTGTTCTTTTGAGCTCTTGCTTCTTGGATTGCCTTTCTTCTTTTCTCATTCTTATTTCCAAGTGACTTGTAATCAAGCAAGATACACCTAAGTGTGTGGTGGTCCTTGCAGGGTCTTAGTGATCCGATTGATTAAGGAGAAGGCTCACTCGATCTAAGTGACTGTTTGAGAGAGGAAAAGGGTTGAAAGAGACCCAGTCTTTGTGACCACCTCAACGGGGACTAGGTTCTTTGGAACCAAACCTCGGTAAAACAAATCACCGTGTTCATTCGCTTGATTCCCATTTGATTTGTTTTCCCCCTCTCTCCAGGACTTGAATTTAATTCTAACGCTAACCTCGACTTGTAGTGTGTGCTTAAGTTTATAAATTTCAGGTTTCACCTATTCACCCCCTCTAGGCAACTTTCAATTGGTATCAGAGCCCGGTGCTTCATTAGAGTCTAACAACTCGAAAAGTGATGTCGGGAGATCACGTCAAGAGGGAGATCATGACTGGTGACAAGCACGCGAGCTCGGGGAGGACTCTCTCAAGGGATTCTGGCAACAAGCACAAGGAGGCATCCTCTTCCTCCATCAAGTCCCATTAGAGAGGCGACAAGAAAAAGAAGATGAAGAAAGTGGTCTACTACGAGACCGACTCATTGTCGCCCTCCACATCAAGCACCGAGTCATCCGTCGCTTCTAAGCACCATGAGCGCAAGAAGTATAGTAAGATGCCCCTTCGCTATCCCCGTATTTCAAAACGTGCTCCTCTACTTTTCATTCCCTTAGACAAGCCACCATATTTTGATGGTGAAGATTATTCTATGTGGAGTGATAAAATGAGGCATCATCTAACCTCACTCCATGAAAGCATATGTGATATTGTTGAATTTGGACCGCAGGTACCTAAGATAGAGGACAAGGACTACGACTCGACGATGTTGACCAAATTAGGCACTTTAACTCCCAAGCCACAACTATACTCCTCGCCTCCTTGTGTCGAGAGGAGTATAACAAGGTGCAAGGGTTAAAGACCGCTAAGGAAATTTGGGACGTCCTCAAAACGGCGCACGAAGGGGATGAGGTGACCAAGATCACCAAGCGGGAGACAATCGAGGGGGAGCTTGGTCGTTTTGTCCTCAATAAAGGAGAAGAGCCGCAAGCAATGTACAACCGGCTAAATACTATGGTGAACCAAGTGCGCAACCTCAGGAGCACCAAGTGGGATGACCATGAAATGGTCAAGGTTATTCTAAGATCCCTAGTTTTTCGCAATCTTACTCAAGTGCAATTAATTCGTGGGGATCCTAGATACAAACTAATGTCTCCCGAGGAGGTGATTGGCAAGTTTGTGAGCTTTGAGCTAATGATCAAAGACTCCAAACACATCGTCAACTTGGAGCAAGGTGCCACCTCCACACCCAAGGTGCAACCCATCGCATTCAAGGCGACAGAAGAAGAAAAGAGGGAGTCTACACCAAGTAGGCTTCCAATCGGCGCCTCCAAGCTCGACAACGAGGAGATGGCGCTCATCATCAAGAGCTTCAACCAAATCCTCAAGCAAAGGAGGGGGAAGGACTACAAACCCTGCTCCAAGAGGGTGTGCTACAAATGTGGTAAGCCCGATCATTTCATTGCTAAATGTCCAAATTCTAGTGGAAGTGACAGGGACGACGACAAGAAACGGAAAAGGAAGGAGAAGAAGAAGTACTACAAGAAGAAGGGCGGTGATGCCCACGTGTGTCGGGAATGGGACTCCGACGAGAGCTCCACCGACTCTTCCTCCGACGAGGATGCCACCAACATCACCATCAACAAGGGCCTCCTCTTCCCCAACATCGGCCACAAGTGTTTTATGGCTAAGGACGATAAAAAGAAGAAGGTACAATCTAGAACCACCCCAAGTATACTACATCTAGTGATGAGGGTAGTTCTAGTGATAGTGAAGATGATTTAATGTCTCTTTTTGCCAACCTTAACATAGAACAAAAGAAAAAATTAAATGAACTAATTGAAACCATTAATAAGAAGGATGATCTCTTGGAAAGCCAAGAGGACTTCCTTATTAAAGAAAACAAAAACATGTTAAGGTGAAGAATGCTTATGCTCAGGAAGTAGAAAAATGTGAAAACTTGACTAAGGAGCTTAGTATTTGCCATGATTCAATTATCGGTCTTAGAAATGAAAATTCTAGTCTAAATGCTAAGATTGATGAATTGAATGATACAATTTCTAGTCTTAGAACTAAAAATGATAGTTTAATTTCTAAGATTGAAAAATTGAATGTTTGCAATGATTCTATTCCTGTCTTAGAGATGAGAATGTTAGATTAAATGCTAAGATAGAAAAATTAAATGCTTGCAAACCCTCTACATCTACCATTGATCATGTTTCTATTTGTACTAGATGTAGAGATATTAATGTTGAAGCTATTGATGATCACATTGCCATGATTAAGAAACAAAATGATCATATAGCTAAATTAGATGCTAAAATTGCCGAGCATGAGCTCGAAAATGAAAAATTTAAATTTGCTCATAGCATGCTTTATAATGGGAGACGTCCTGGCATTAAGGATGGCATTGGTTTCCAACTGGGAAGCAATGTCAAGCTCAATGCCCCTAAAAGATTGTCTAACTTTGTCAAGGGCAAGGCTCCTATGGTTCAGAATAATGAAGGTTACATTTTGTATCCTGCTAGTTATCCTGAGCACAAAATTAGGAAAATTCATGCTAGGAAATCTCATTCTGTTTCTCACCATGCTTTTATGTATAAGAATGAGGCTTCTAGCTCTAGGCATACCACACATGTTAAAATGCCTAGAAAGAAAATTCCTACTACATCAAATGAGCATAACATTTCATTTAAGACTTTTGATGCATCCTATGTTTTTACTAACAAATCAGGCAAAATAGTTTCCAAATATGTTGGGGGCAAACACAAGAGCCCAAAGACTTGTGTTTGGGTACCCAAGGTGCTTGTTTCTAACGTTAAAGGACCCAAGACTGTTTGGGTACCTAAGAACAAGGCCTAAAATTGTTTTGTAGGTTTATGCATTCGGTGGTACAAGTTGGATAATCGATAGCGGGTGCACAAACCACATGACAGGGGAGAAGAGAATGTTCTCCTCCTATGAGAAAAATGAAGATCCCCAACGAGCTATCACATTCGGGGATAGAAATCAAGGATTGGTCAAATGTTTGGGTAAAATTGCTATATCTCCTGACCATTCCATTTCCAATGTTTTTCTTGTAGATTCTTTGGATTACAACCTGCTTTCTGTTTCTCAATTATGCAAAATGGGCTACAACTGTCTATTTACTGATGTAGGTTGTTGGGACTATGCTTCGTCGCCGAAGGTCTTGTAGGAATAAGCGGTTTTCAGCTGAAGCTGTTTGTATGAGTTGGCCGAAGGTTCCTCTTCATGAAGCTTCGGTATTACAAACCGACTTAAAGATAGAATGACCTTTTAGTCCATAAAGGTCTGAGTCAATGTTGTAAACTTTTATGAGGGGCATAATTGTAATTCTTCACAGGCTGTGTCCTGTGTCTATAAATAGTGAACAGTATTCCTTTACTGTTCACGGATTCCGGTAATTGTAATCGCATCATTCGGGAACCAATCTTTGTCAAGGCAGAGGTAAAGCTGTATTCAATGATTTAATATATTATAATATGATTCGTTTATGATTCATTTACCTTTGATACCCTTTATTTTATATTATCTTGTACAATCTATTAAAATTTGATTACGAAGACTTAACCTTCGTAATCATATTCTCATTAACCTTCGTCCAAGGTTCATTATCCTCAAGGGAATAATGCTTCGTGGACGAAGGACGTTAACATTTAACATTTTATGCTGCCTTGTTCTTAATTCATAGCATTTGAGAACAAGTCTCCAACATTGGCGCCCACCTCCGGTGAACTCACTTCCACTTTTTTTGAGCTGATGGCTTCGTTCAACGATCAAGCTGGAGCTGCTTCGGCTCCGAAGCTGCTACTCCCGATAACAGGCGGTTCATGTTCAGAGCCAGCCAACAAGAAGCAGAAGAAGGAAGCACAGAGAAGGGTACAGCATGTTGGGGTGCAAGGACCCTTCATCAAGTCGAGATGGTCTCACATTCCTATTACCTTCTCCCAAGAGGACCTTCAACTCAAGGATTACCCACACAACGATGCCATGGTTATCTCTTGTGTTATCAAAGGATTTCTGGTCCACAATGTCTTGGTTGATACAGGCAGTGCAGCTGATATCATATTTGCTAAGGCCTTCAGGCGAATGCAAGAGCCAGAAGATAAGATTCATGATGCTACGCACCCTCTCTGTGGCTTCGGAGGAAGACAGATTGTAGCACTGGGCAAGATCACCATGTCAGTGACCTTCGGGTTCATCAACAACACTAGAACTGAGCAAGTTGTGTTTGACATTGTTGACATGGAATACCCTTACAATGCAATTATTGGTCGTGGCACCCTCAATGCATTCGAAGCAATTCTTCATCCTGCCTATCTTTGCATGAAGATACCTTCGGATCAAGGACCCATCGCTATTCATGGAAGTCAGGAAGCTGCCAGAAGGGCCGAAGGAAACTGGACTGACTCAAAAGCAATCCATAACATAGATGGAGCTGAAGCTTGTGAACAGTACAAATTCAGAAGGGAGAAAGCAGCTTCAGCAGATCAGCCGAAGCCCATGCTCTTATGTGAGGACATAGCAGAGCAGAAGGTGCTGTTGGGCTCTCAATTATCCGAAGAGCAGGAGAAAACCTTGATAAGGTTTTTGTTCAACAACAAAGATGTTTTTGCATGGTCAGCCAATGACCTCTGCGGAGTAAATAGGGATGTTATTGAACACTCGCTCAATGTTGACCCATCCTTCAGACCCAGAAAGCAGAGGCTTCGGAAAATGTCTGATGATAAGGCCGAAGGTGCTCGTAATGAAGTCAAAAGACTCCTCAGTGCAGGAGTTATCAGAGAAGTAAAGTACCCAGAATGGCTAGCTAACACTGTTATGGTAAAAAAGGCCAATGGCAAGTGGCGAATGTGTATCGATTTTACAGATCTCAACAAGGCTTGTCCGAAGGACGAATTCCCATTGCCAAGGATAGACTCTTTAGTTGATGCAGCAGCTTCTTCAGAGCTCATGAGTCTGCTAGACTGTTACTCAGGCTATCACCAAATCTGGATGAAGAAGGAAGATGAGCCGAAGACTAGCTTCATAACCCCAAGTGGCACATATTGCTATCTTCGGATGCCTGAGGGGCTCAAAAACGCTGGAGGAAGTTTCAGCAGAATGACTGCGAAGGTTCTCCAGTCTCAGATAGGCAGAAATGTGCTAACTTATGTTGATGACATCATTGTAAAAAGCACGAAACAGGAAAATCATATTGCTGATTTGCAGGAGACCTTCGCCAGTTTCAGACAAGCTGGCTTAAAGTTGAATCCAGAAAAATGTGTCTTCGGAGTAAAGAAGGGGAAATTTCTTGGATGCTTGGTTTCAACAAAGGGAATTGAAGCTAATCCAAGTAAAATTGAAGCTATACTTCGAATGGAGCCACCAACTACAAAAAAGGGGGCCCAAAGATTAACAGGGAGGTTGGCATCTCTTAATAGATTTATATCCAGATCAGCAGAAAGAAATTTACCATTCTTCGAAGTGTTGAAATCAGCCGAAGTCTTTCAATGGGGACCAAGCCAACAAAAAGCCTTCGAGGAACTAAAGCAATATCTGAAAGATTTAACAACATTAACTCCACCAACGCCAGGGGCTCCTTTGTTATTATATGTGGCAGCTTCGCACTCAGCGGTAAGTGCAGCACTTGTCCAAGAGAAGCTTGATGGCCAAGTCAAGAAGCAGGTCCCAGTGTATTTTGTATCTGAAGTTCTTAGTATATCAAAGAAAAACTATACAGAATTAGAGAAGGTGTTATATGCTGTTTTGATGGCATCCAGGAAGCTTCGGCACTACTTTCAAGCATACAATATTGTTGTTCCTTCTTCGCAGCCGTTGAAGGATATTATGAGAAATAGAGAAGCTACTGGGCGAATTGGAAAATGGGCTGCAGAGCTCAATGAATTTTGCATTGATTATGTGCATAGATCCTCGATCCAGTCCCAGACGTTAGCAGACTTCATTGCTGACTGGACGCCAGGGGCTCAGGATGAAGAAACAAATAAAGATGCCGAAGTTTGGACAGTGTTTTGCGATGGGTCTTGGGGAACCTTCGGGGCAGGAGCAGCTGCTGTGTTGGTCTCGCCATCCAAAGTTAAAACTTGTTATGCGGCAAGACTCGATTTCAGTTGTACAAACAATATTACTGAGTACGAAGCCTTGCTTTTGGGTCTTCGGAAGCTAAAAGCAATGGGAATCAGAAGGGCCATTCTTAAAACTGATTCCCAAGTTGTTTCGGGTCATATCGACAAGAGTTGCAAGGCTAAAGATCCGAAGCTTGAAAGATATCTAGACATGGTTCGAAGAGTCGAAGCTTCTTTCGAAGGATTTTCTGTCAAAAATATCCCTCGAGGACAAAATGAGCATGCTGATTTGCTAGCTAAGTCAGCAGCACAGGGGCTGCCTTTACCTTCGAATGTGTTCTTCGAAACAATAAAGGCACCTTCAGTGGAACTCCTTGAAAGAGCAGTCCTCAATATATCTCCTGTTTATAGCGAAGATTGGAGAACTGAGATCATCTCTTACCTTCAGGGTAAATTCCTTTCAGATGACGAAGCTTATAACAGGAGGATAGAGGCAAGAGCTCGTCCATATGTCATGATAGAAGGGGAGTTGTACAAGCATGGAGTTTGCGCTCCGCTACTCAAGTGTTTATCTAGAACCGAAGGTATAGAGTTGATGAAAGAAATACATGCAGGCCTGTGTGGATCTCACATTGGATCTAGGCCGTTACTTGGAAAAGTTTTCCGCCAAGGGTTTTATTGGCCGAAGGCAGCCTCGGATGCAGCGGAATTAGTCCAAAAGTGCGAAGGCTGTCAGAAATGTGCAAGAGATCAAAAACAACCTTCGTCCTTAACACAGCTCATACAACCCATCTGGCCATTGCAAAGGTGGGGCCTTGACTTGTTAGGTCCATTACCACCGGCCCAAGGGAACTTAAGATATGTTGTAGTGGCTGTGGAATATTTTTCTAAATGGATTGAGGCAAAGCCTTTAGCCACAATAACTTCGGCCACTGTCCAAAAGTTTTTCTGGCAGAATATTGTTTGTCGTTTCGGGGTACCAAAGGCCATCACTGTAGATAATGGAACACAATTCGACTCCGAAGCTTTCAAAGATTTCTGTGATCAAATTGGTACGAAGATCCATTTTGCATCAGTCAGGCATCCGGAGTCAAATGGGCTCGTTGAAAGAGCCAATGGCATTATAATGACAGGAATAATGAAGTTAATCTTCAATCAACCCAGGGGAAAGTGGCCAGATCAGTTAACCAAAGTGGTGTGGAGCCACAATACAACAACATCAAGGTCTACAGGCTTTACTCCATTCAAGTTATTATTCGGTGACGAAGCAATAACTCCGGAAGAAGCTAAAACTGGATCAATAAGAGTAGTAGCTTCGGCAGAATCAGGTTCTAAAGATGCTTATTCTGTGGAAAAAAAATGCTTTAGAAGGGATCAGGCTTCAAGCTATGGAGAATATCAATAAATACCAAGCCGAAACAGTCAAATGGCGAGATAGAAAAGTTCGGCTAAAGAATATTGAGTCAGGACATTTGGTGCTTCGGAGAGTGGCCAACCTAGACACAGTGGGCAAGTTACAGTTGAAATGGGAGGGACCTTTCTTAGTAGCATCTTCGTCAAGACCCGGTTCATACAGATTGAAGGATATGGACGGCAACGACATTCCTAGATCTTGGAATGCGGATGAGCTTCGGCGATATTATGTGTAACTTGATGTAACTTTTTATGTCTTTTCTTTTTCATGGCACCCTTTTCCTTTCTAAAGGGGGAGAAAGGTTTTTAATGGGGCCATCATATGTAATTTCCTTTTTTAGTTCTATAAGAGCAAAATCCCCCAAGGAATGTAAATGTAAAAGCTGAGAACGCACCATCGAGTGCCGAAAAGTAAAAAGCGAAGAAGCTCCAAAGTCGTTCCTAAGGGAATGCAGAGCTTACAGCGAAAAGTCAACGCTGATTCCGCCAAAAGTAAAAGGCGAAGAAGCTCCAAATTCGTTCCTAAGGGAATGCAGAGCTTACAGCGAAAAGTCAACGCTGATTACGCCGAAAGTAAAAGGCGAAGAAGCTCCAAAGTCGTTCCTAAGGGAATGCAGAGCTGATGTGTGATTGTTTCTAAGGAAATAATGGCTGAGGGTATGGCTTCGGATATGTGTTTGGACATTCATTCGCATATCACATTACATCATAGCATTTGCATTCATAAACATTCATCCAGGCATATGTAGGATAATCATCATCATGGCATAAGTGGTTGCTTCGGCATAAGAGAAGAGCTTCTTCGCGTACAAAAAGGAGAGCTTCGGAAGAAAGGGAAATGTTGTTTTTTATGCTTCGCTGTGTACGAAAAGAAGGGAAGGTGTTTTTTTCGCCTTCGGCTCAAAAAAGATAATTTCGTCCACAACAAAGCACTTCACATACATTAGTAGAAGGGTAAGAGCATAATACAAGGTATGAACAGAACTCATTAAAAACAAGTTTAGTTACATTTACACAAGTTATCCCAAAAGTTTCCTGAGTCTGTCTACAGTCTACTCCTACTTAATCTTCGAGGGATTTTAGCTTCGGTGTCACTCTTTTTAATCATCGACTTCGGCTTCGTTATCCTACATGAATTAAGTTGTTGTAAGTCAAAATCGAGCTTGAAGGAAGAGGTAAGCACAAGGTATGATTTCTTACTGGTTCAAGATGACTCCGAGCTTCATCTCCAGCCTTTTCTCGCCCGCCTTTTGTCCATATCATTTTTATAAATCTATTGGAAATACTTCGGGCGAGATCAGGGATGTTATCTAGGATTGATGGTGATAAAGTGAAATTGGGCCTATTGACAATCTTTCCATGGTCGCAGCCAGCTTTTAGGAAAGCTGCAGCAGTGCCCCGAGAAGCTACCCAGGCACAGAAGTCACCGTGCCCAGCTATAACTTCGTCGAGCTCGTCAATTTCACCCTCAATATGTTCGAAGGTCTTCGGTAAATCTTCAGCTGAGGGGGTGAATTTCTCACTGCTGGCTCCAACTGAGTGAAAATTTTTTCTTAGTCGTTGAATGCATTTGTTGCTAAATTCCAAACATTTTTCTTGAAGGTCCGCCAATAGTTTTTTCAAATCTGAATTTTGTTGAGCTTCGGCTTCAAGTTTTGCATTAAGTTCTTGCTTTTCTTGTTCAAACTGCTCAGATTGGCAGAGAAGCTTCGTGTTCAGTTCTGTTATTTTTGCTTCGGCTTCCGCCAATAAACCTTCAGTTGCCTGGAGCTCAAAGTTTTTCTTCTCAATAGCAGCTGATTGCTCCTTTATTTTGTTTTCTAAATTTTCAATTATAACTTCGTGTTTCTTGTCTTCAAAATCTTGCTGCATTTTCAAGGCTTTGCTCAACAGCATACTCTGCACAAAAACAACCTTCGTTAGACATGTTTTCATTATTAAAAACAATATAAGTTAAGGGAAAAGTAGTTCACCTTGAAATTGGAATAAAATAAACTACCAACGATATGTTGTCGTCGGTAGCGGCTAATGTCCGTTTCTAGCTTCGGAAAACCGATACTCTTTGACAGAGTACTGATAACTTTGGCTCCAGTTTGGTTTCGGATACAATCTAATTTTTCATCATCAATACCTCCGAAGAGGAGTGCTCCTGGTTTGTACCCGCAAGATTTGGCATACTCTTTAAGCTCTTCTATTTCGGGTTTTGACAATTTTTCTCCAACTAAATTTTGAAACATGAAGGCTTCGTTCTCTGAAGCTTCGTCAGCAATTTCCTTTCCTTTCCCCGACGCTGCGGCCGCGGCCTCTTCGGCGGCAGTGGTAGCTTCTTCTGTGGCCATGTCTAGCAGTATTTTGTCGATGTGTTCGATTGTGCTTTCCAGGTTCACATCTTCAATTGAGGCAGCTTCGGCAGCCGCGACCTCCGAAGGTGTGATTTCAATATCTGTTCTTTCCTCAGCCGCTGGTGTCTTCTGAGCCGAAGCTCTTGGTGGTGTCTTGTCAATGACATCTGTCACAGTGATAATTCTTTGTCTCTTTGCTTTAGTCGTTTTCTTCGTTTTTTCGGGCTCCTTTTCCTTCTGAAAAAACTTTGTCAGTTGAGGCCCCAATGGACTTAGCTTCGCAGGCAGGGATTCAGTCATTACCTTCAAAATTTCCTCCACGTCAGTGGCAGAGGGTGATGCGGGGGTTTCTTCTTCGTCAGATATTTTTTGCTTCGGAGAAGACACTTTCCTCTTCTTCGGAATTCTCTTCTTTGATGGTTCTTTCTCATCTTCATTTAAGGCTTCAGTTGTCCTTTTCCTTTTCTGGCCCCCGACACCTTTGTTCAGATTTTCATAGTCAGGGTATTCAAAACCCAGGGCGTCCAGCACTCGATTCAGTCTTCGCTTCGGACGGGTGCCGAAGGCCGCAGTCATCAATTGATCTTCTTTTTTGGAGTAATTGCCAAGTATTTCATTGCACATTACTTCAATTGTATCCAACCACTCTTGGCAAGGTGTTTTAAAGTATTTCTTAAACTTGAAATAGTAAGGTAAACGCACAAGTTCACCTTCTTTCTTCTCCTCCTGTAGCTTCGGCATTTCCCATTCTTTTAAACTAGGAAAAACCTTCAAAGCCAAAAACTCCTGAACCAGGTCTCTTGTACTGATATGCTCTGCAATAATTCTGAATTCATTCAATGCGTGTTGTGTTAGACCTTCTGGTGTCATGTTGCAGTGAGGTCGGGTTTCTCCGAAGATTAGTTCGAGTGGACTTTGCACAAGCTTCTCCTTGTCGTCATCAACCTTGACATAGAACCACTCCGACTTCCAGCCTGCTGCCCATTTGCTCCGGTAGCTGATTACAGGAAACTTTGTGGTTTTCCGATAAGCAAAATTATAGCAACCAAAATTGTCATGCAATCCATCTTTTCTAGCCTTCGTCTGATAGTGCAGTTCGTGAACTCGACAAAAGCTGTCTGCAAACGGCTCCACCGCTTGGCTTCGGAGGGCCCAGATATTAGGGCTGGGCATTCGGTTTTTTTCTAAACTTCGGTTCTGTTTTTCGGTTTTAAAAAACTTCGGTTTTTCAAACATTAGAAACCGATCGGTTTTCTAGAAAATGAAAAACCGAGAAGTTCGGTTTCGGTTTTTTACTTCGGTTTTTCGGTAAAAACCGAATACCAAACTTATAATTAAGACAATACATACAACAAGTTTACATGGTAGATTACACATAATTTTAAAAAGTAAAAATTATATAGGTACAAATATTTAGATATACATCATACATCACATACAAATAAGTGAATAACAATTTAATTGTATCACACAATTAGTTCATATAATCGAATAGTCAAATTTGAGAATTGATAAAGTTTGGTATTCGGTTTTTTCGGTTCGGTATACGGTGAAAACCGATTACGATACCGAAAACCGAACTTCTTAGATACAAAAACCGAAACCGAACCGAACTACCAAAAAAACTGAAATTTCGGTTCGGTTCGGTACGGTTCGGTTCGGTTTTCGGTTTATGGTAAAAATGTGCCCACCCCTACCAGATATAAACGCTAAGCCTAACGATAGCGTTAGGAGTTAACTGATGAAAGTAGATACCAAACCTCTTCAGTACCTCTGCAATAATCTCATGTAGGGGGAATCTTAATCCAGCCTTTAGAAAGCTCTTGAAAATGACAATTTCATCCTTCTCCGGCTTTGGGGTAGTCTCTTCTCCCCCGAAGCGTAATAGCTTCTTCTGATTCTGATTGAAAAAGCCCGACTTTACCATTTTGGAGAGATCAGCCTTCGAAACAGTAGACTTTCCGAAGTCCAAGTGGCTGGGCTTGCTTGGCATGGCAATACGATAATCGTCTTCGGGATCAGTTTCCTCAATATCTTCTTCTTCTGCTTCGGCAATTGCTTATTCTGCCTGTTCTGCATCATCACTGGGGATCTTTTCCGAAGTTACCAGTCCGGACCTTTGCATCGCTTCGGAGATGGGAACAGTCTTCGAACCTTCAACTTCGCCCCCCTCACGCTCAACCCTAGCGGTAGATCGCACTCTGGCCATTTAATTCTGAGTTTGTGGAAATTAAATACTTTTTTCTTCCGAAGTTTTTCCTTCTGACGAAGCAGGCTTCAAGTTGGAGCTTCGTTCGATTCCGAGAGTCAAGCTTCGGCGATGGTTAAAAATTTTGGCAGCAAAACAGTGCAAATAGCAATGAATGCTGTGGTAACTTCACACCTACTCGTCTGTTTATATAGTACTGCAGGTAAGAAGGCGAACCGCCAGGATTTTTACACCAGGCGGACACCCGCTTGCACTCGCTCCGTGGTGGACCGCAGAGACAAACAGTAACTCTGCAAGGTGGGACCGATACGCGCTGGGAAACTGAATCGTTTCTCGACAACGAGCTCGGGGAAGGTGTTTTTCGGACCTTCGGCTCCCCGAAGCTTAAGAGACTTTTTTCACGGATCAAGCTCGTTACGAAAAATGATCTAGCACCGCGAAAGGGGCTACTGTTGGGACTATGCTTCGTCGCCGAAGGTCTTGTAGGAATAAGCGGTTTTCAGCTGAAGCTGTTTGTATGAGTTGGCCGAAGGTTCCTCTTCATGAAGCTTCGGTATTACAAACCGACTTAAAGATAGAATGACCTTTTAGTCCATAAAGGTCTGAGTCAATGTTGTAAACTTTTATGAGGGGCATAATTGTAATTCTTCACAGGCTGTGTCCTGTGTCTATAAATAGTGAACAGTATTCCTTTACTGTTCACGGATTCCGGTAATTGTAATCGCATCATTCGGGAACCAATCTTTGTCAAGGCAGAGGTAAAGCTGTATTCAATGATTTAATATATTATAATATGATTCGTTTATGATTCATTTACCTTTGATACCCTTTATTTTATATTATCTTGTATAATCTATTAAAATTTGATTACGAAGACTTAACCTTCGTAATCATATTCTCATTAACCTTCGTCCAAGGTTCATTATCCTCAAGGGAATAATGCTTCGTGGACGAAGGACGTTAACATTTAACATTTTATGCTGCCTTGTTCTTAATTCATAGCATTTGAGAACAAGTCTCCAACATAGGTGTTACTGTCTTTAGAAGGAGTGATGATTCAATATCATTTAAGGGAGTGTTGGAGGGTCAGCTATATTTAGTTGATTTTAATGATAACAAAGCTGAACTTGACACTTGCTTAATTGCTAAGACTAATATGGGTTGGCTCTAGCATCGCCGACTTGCCCATGTTGGGATGAAGAATCTCCACAAACTTCTAAAGGGAGAGCACATTTTAGGACTAACAAATGTTCATTTTAAGAAAGGATTTGTAGCGCATGCCAAGCAGGAAAGCAAGTTGGCTCTCATCATCCACACAATAACATAATGACAACGGACAGGCCGTCGAGCTACTCCACATGGATCTATTTGACCCGATCGCTTACACAAGCATCGGCGGGAGTAAGTACTGTCTAGTTATTGTGGATGACTATTCTCGCTTCACTTGGGTATTCTTTTTGCAAGAAAAATCACAAACCCAAGATACACTCAAAGGATTCTTGAGACGGGCTCAAAATGAGTTCGGATTGAGAATAAAAAAGATAAGAAGCGACAATGGGACGAAGTTCAAGAACTCTCAAATTGAAGGATTTCTTGAGGATGAGGGCATCAAGCATGAGTTTTCTTCTCCCTACACACCTCAACAAAATGGTGTAGTGGAGAGGAAAAATAGAACTCTACTGGACATGGCAAGAACCATGCTTGATGAGTAGAAGACACCGGACCGGTTTCGGGCGAAAGCAATCAACAATGCTTGCTACTCCATCAACCGGCTCTACCTTCACCGAATCCTCAAGAAGACATCATATGAACTCCTCACCTGTAAAAAGCCCAATATTTCATATTTTAGAGTCTTTGGGAGCAAATGCTTTATTCTTATTAAAAGAGGTAGAAAATCTCAATTTGCTCCTAAAGCTGTAGAAGGCTTTTACTAGGTTATGACTCAAACACAAGGACATATAGAGTCTTTAACAAGTCCACTGGACTAGTTGAAGTTTCTTGTGACATTGTGTTTGATGAGACTAATGGCTCCCAAGTGGAGCAAGTTGATCTTGATGAGCTAGATGATGAAGAGGCTCCGTGCGTCGCGCTAAGGAACATGTCCATTGTGGATGTGTGTCCTAAAAAATTCGAAGAGCCTTCACAAGCACAAGATCAACCATCATCTTCCAACCAAGCATCTCCACCCACTCTAGATGAGGATCAGACTCAAAATGATGAAAATGAAGATCAAGAGGATGAGCCACCTCAAGAGGAGGACAATGATCAAGGGGGAGATAAAGATAATGAAGACAAGGAAGTTGATCAAGAAATTCAGGGTCAACGACCGCCACACCTAGGAGTCCACCAAGCCATTCAATGAGATCACCCCGTCAACTCCATACTTGGTGATATTCATAAGGGGGTAACCACTAGATCTCGAGTTGCTCATTTTTGTGAACATTACTCTTTTGTGTCCTCTATTGAGCCATATAGGGTAGAGGATGCACTAAGAGATTCGGATTGGGTGCTGGCAATGCAAGAGGAACTCAACAACTTCACAAGGAATGAGGTATGCCATTTGGTTCCACGTCCTAATCAAAATGTTGTAGGTACCAAATGGGTATTCCGCAACAAGAAAGATGAGCATGGTGTGGTGACAAGAAACAAAGCCCGACTTGTGGCCAAAGGTTATTCACAAGTCGAAGGTCTAGACTTTGATGAAACTTATGCACCCGTAGCTAGGCTTGAGTCAATTCGTATATTACTTTCCTATGCTACTTACCATGGCTTTAAGCTTTACCAAATGGATGTGAAAAGTGCCTTCCTCAATGGACCAATTGAAAGGATCACGATGCCCAAGAGGGGGGGTGAATTGGGCTTTTCTAAAAATCAACACTAATTAAAACCTAAGCAAGAGCCCAACTTCACCCCGACAACTAGCAATAAGAGAATAATACTAGAAATACAATAATGCTAAGACAATACTTCAAATACTTGCTAAACAAATACACAATGTAAAATGCTTGAATTAAGTGCGGAATGTAAAGCAAGGTTTAGAAGACTCCTCCAATTTTTCTCGAGGTATCGAAGAGTCGGCACTCTCCCCTAGTCCTCGTTGGAGCACCCGCGCAAGGGTATCGCTCCCCCTTGGTCCTCGCAAGAACCAAGTGCTCACTACGAGATGATCCTTTGCCACTCCGGCACGGTGGATCCCTCACGACCACTTACAAACTTGAGTCGGGTCACCAACAAGATCTCTACAGTGATCACCGAGCTCCCAACACCACCAAGCCGTCTAGGTGATGCCAATCACCAAGAGTAACAAGCTGTAGACTTTCACTTGACCAAGAGAAGCCTAATGCATGCAGTGTGTGCTCTAGGTGGCTCTCGCTAGCGCTAATGAGGTCCAAATGCGGGATTAAGATTCTCTAATCACCTCACTAGGCTTTGTGGTTCTTGCAATGCTCTACCAATGTGTAGTAGTAAATGTGGGCAGCAAGACAATCAATATGGTGGGTGGAGGGGGGATAAATAACCCTCACCCACCAACTAGCTGTTACCAGAATTTTCCTGCACATGGGCGCACTAGACAGTCCGGTGCGCCAACGATCGACTCCAACGGCTAGTTCTGATAGCTAGCCGTTGGGCAGATGGCACACCGGACAGTGAACAATCACTGTCCGGTGCGCTATCCGGTGTGCCACTAAAATTCAACTCGCGAACAACGCGCTCTCGGGTTTCTGCGTAGGAGGAAGACCTTCCCCAGGCCAGGCTAGCCCCACCTGATAGAGGGCGCACCGGACAGTCCGGTGCCCCAAAGCTAGAAACCCTAGTTTCTGTTTTGTGTTGTTTTTCAATTCAGTTTTCGTTCTAACTCGTGAGTATGTTCTAGAGTGACACCTAGCACTATATCTGAGTGTGAATATGCACCAACACTACACTAGAACTCTCTTGGTCAAACTACTCATCGATTACCCCTCTTTATAGTACGTCTAAAAGTTGCCTAGAGGGGGGTGAATAGGCAAGTTAAAACTTTTTCTACAAAAACTAGAAGCAAACTGGGTAAAACTGAATTGATCTCGAAATTCACCCAGTTAACTTTGGAAATGAGATGTTCTAAATGATCCACAGGGTTCAAAGTAGTAGATCTAAGAAGGGCACTTCTCAAAATCCACACACCAAAAAGATATGAACAAATCTTCCACGGAAGGGTGAGAGAACAAAAAACACAAACAAACACAATGAGCAAGAACACAAGAGACACAAGATTTATCCCAAGGTTCGGTCACACCACCAAGGTGCCCTACTTCCTCGTTGAGGCGCCCACAAAGAGCCGGGTCTCTTTCAACCCTAATCCTCCCTTTGCCGACCACAAAGGTCAAGCCCACACACTAATCTTTGCTCAAACGAGCGGGTAATACAAACTTTCTTGCGGTCTTCCATAAGATTTGGAGACTCACAAGAGACACCTAGTCGTCTAGGAGCTAGAAGCTCCAAGAGTAATGAATCCACAAAGAACTCAATGTAGTACCAAAGCTCGAATGAAGAAGAGTGAGAGAGATTTAGAGATGAAGCACAAAAACCGCAGCTCTCAAGCTCACTCAAAGATTTCTCTCCAAAGATTTGAAATGGGAGAGGCAAGAGATGTGTGAGAGAGAGTGGGAGGTGTTTCTTAAGGTTGAAATGGAGTTCAAATCATGCTCTTATGTGGGGAGAGAGGTAGGAGTGAGTATATATAGGTGGGGCTTCAAAACTAGTCATTGGACTGATTTTGGCTGTGGAGGACCGGTTGAACCGCCCCTAGGACCGATTCAACCGCCTGGGGCAGGCTGACAGTTAGTCTGCCAGTCAGACTGGCATACTGCAGGTCAGACTGCAAAAACAGGTCTTGACACCGGTTGAACTACCCCTAGGGCCGGTTCAACCGCCAGGAGGTCAGACTGGCAGTCAGTCTGCCAGTCAGGAGGTCAGACCGGTCAGGTGACCCTGACACCGGTTGAACCTCCCCTAGGGCCAATTCAACCGGTTTTGACCAGTGAGGTCTGGGGAAAAAACCCCGGCTGAACTTTTCCTGTACCCCGGTTGAACCTCTCTGGACCCTGGTTGAACCTGCCCTGGACCCCGGTTGAACCTGCCTGGACCCTAGTTGAACTTGCCTGGACCCAAGTTTAAGTTGAAGTTCAGCTGGAGTTGAGAAAGCTCAACTCAGTTGAAGTTCAGCTCAGCTGAAAAGCTCAGTTGCAGCTGAAGAAGCTCAACTCAGCTAAAGTTCAGCTCAACTGAAAAGCTCAACTGCAGTTGAAAAAGTTCAGCTGCTTTTCAACAAGAACACTCTAGGTTTCTCAAACCTAACCATGGTCTACCATAGAATGTTAGAGATTTTTGTTTTTCAAAAATAGCTTTTGAATATAGAGGTTTGAGCTTTGGCAAACACCAACCTTCTTTTTGGATCCCCTTTATAGTACGACGATTCCTATACTCAAATTAAATAAAATTAATTAAGTAAACTCCTTGAGTCATTGGTGTCTCATGTGTGATTTCTCCATGGCATTGCTTCATAAGGATCACAAACATCTTTGTTTCACCTTTTGAAGCAAACACAAATCAAACCCTATGACTTGTACCGTATCACCATATATGAGTTCAAATCATGGTTTCAAGTCACCTTACTGATGCATCAACATGTTATAACTCTTCATAGCTGATTAGTTCATCGACTTAGTGCAAGTACTCTCTTCTTCACCTTAGCCATGGTACCTCGGTCTACAAGATGTCGCTTGGCCTTCACCTTCGCTTAGTTCCTCGAAGCCCTTTCCTTGCTATCTTCACCCTATCAAGCCATTCTTGAGTCACATCCTATTGAGCATCCATTGAGAGAATCATTTCTTCAATATTGTGAACCTTGCTTGAATGTCTTCTAGATATAATTGTTAAGATCAATCAAGCTCTAGTTTGATTCTCATAGAAGCAAAAATGGACTGATAGTAATATGGTCAAGCCAATTCATGATTCCTCATATCTTATTCACTTTGGCTTGACCAATCCTCTTAATCACTTCATCCTCTATTCTGATCATATGTATGTAGTGATTTCTCAGGTCTTGTCCATATATTCAAACCAATATAGAGATCATATTATATCCATTTGTATTGTCTCACTGGTCATTATACACTATTCAAGTATGTTCATCATACTGAATTTCCTGTTCAACACTTAGCAAACTTGTTAGACCTTTAAATGTGTTTGTTGGGGACTTGTTCTCAAATGCTATGAATTAAGAACAAGGCAACACAGAAAGAAGTTAATGGTAAATACCATTCGTCTTTCGGAGCGTTATTTCCCTTAGGATATAACGATCTTCAGACGAAGGTCATGAAGGACATACCTTCATCATTGCAATTTATATTGATAAAAGGAGAAGTATATGAAACATGAGAGAATAACATAAATAATCACATAACATTATTACATGTCCTTATTATATAATCATGGAAGAGTAAAAACAATATTGAATTACATTTGTACCTTCGGCTTGATAGAAGGCAAAAATACAAGCGTGACGCACGAGCGAGTACAAGTCAGCGTGAACAGTACGGGGGTACTGTTCATCTATTTATGGACACAGGACACAGCCTGTGAAGAATTACAATTATGCCCCTCATAAAAGTTTACAACATTGACTCAGACCTTTATGTACTAAAAGGTCATTCTATCTTTAAGTCGGTTGGTAACACCAAAGCTTCATGAAGAGGAACCTTCGGTCATCTCCTGCGGACGGCTTCGGCCGCAGCTGCTTCTTCCTACAAGACCTTCGGCGCGACGAAGCATAGCCCCAACAGTAGCCCCTTTCGTGGCGCTAGATCGTTTTTCGTAATGAGCTTGATCCGTGAAAAAAAAGTCTCTTAAGCTTCGGGAAGCCGACGGTCCAAAAAACACCTTCCCTTAGCTCGTTGTCGAGAAACGATTCAGTTCCCGAGCGCGTAGCAGTCCCACCTTGCAGAGTTACTGTTTGGTCTCTGCGGTCCACCGCGTAGCGAGTGCAAGCGACTGTCCGCCTGGTGTAAAAATCCTGGCGTTTCGCCTTCTTACCTGCAGCACTATATAAACAGACAAGTAGGTGTGAAGTTACCACAGCATTCATTGCTATTTGCACTGTTTTGCTGCCGAAATTTTTAACTATAGCCGAAGCTTGACTCTCAGAATCAAACGAAGCTCTAGCCTGAAGCCTACTTCGTAAGAAGAAAAAACTTCGGAAGAAAAAGTTTTTAATTCCCGCAAATTCAGAATTAAATGGCCAGGGTGCGCTCTATCGCTAGGGTTGAGCGTGAAGGTGGCGAAGCTGAAGGCTCGGAGACTGTTCCCATCTCCGAAGCAATGCAACGATCCGGACTGGTAACTTCGGAAGGAATCCCCACTGTTGAAGCAGAAGAAGCAACTGCCGAAGCAGAAGAAGAGAATGTTGAAGAAACTGATCCCGAAGATGATTATCGTATTGCCATGCCAAGTAAGCCCAGCCACTTGGACTTCGGAAAGTCTACTGTTTCGAAGGCTGATCTTTCCAAAATGGTAAAGTCGGGCTTTTTCAATGAGAATCAGAAGAAGCTATTACGCTTCGGGGGAGAAGAGACTACCCCAAAGCCGGAGAAGAATGAAATTGTCATTTTCAAGAGCTTTCTAAAGGCTGGATTAAGATTCCCCCTACATGAGATTATTGCAGAGGTACTGAAGAGGTTTGGTATCTACTTTCATCAGTTAACTCCTAACGCTATCGTTAGGCTTAGCGTTTATATTTGGGCTCTCCGAAGCCAAGCGGTGGAGCCGTTTGCAGACAGTTTTTGTCGAGTTCACGAACTGCACTATCAGACGAAGGCTAGAAAAGATGGATTGCATGATAATTTTGGTTGCTATAATTTTGCTTATCGGAAAACCACAAAGTTTCCTGTAATCAGCTACCGAAGCAAATGGCCGGCAGGCTGGAAATCAGAATGGTTCTATGTCAAGGTTGATGACGACAAGGAGAAGCTTGTGCAAAGTCCACTCGAACTGATCTTCGGAGAAACCCGACCTCGCTGCAACATGACACCAGAAGGTCCAACACAACGGGCAATGGATGAATTCAGAATTATTGTAGAGCATATCAGTACAAGAGACCTGGTTCAGGAGTTCTTGGCCTTCAGGGTTTTTCCTACTTTAAAAGAATGGGAAATGCCGAAGCTAGAGGGGGAGAAGAAAGAAGGTGAACTTGTGCGTTTACCTTACTATTTCAAGTTTAAGAAATACTTTAAAACACCTTGTCAAGAGTGGCTGGATACAATTGAAGTAATGTGCAATGAAATACTTGGCAATTACTCCAAAAAAGAAGATCAATTGATGACTGCGGCCTTCGGCACCCGTCCGAAGCGAAGACTGAATCGAGTGCTGGACGCCCTGGGTTTTGAATACCCTGACTATGAAAATCTGAACAAAGGTGTCGGAGGCCAGAAAAGGAAAAGGACAACTGAAGCCTTAAATGAAGATGAGAAAGAACCATCAAAGAAGAGAATTCCGAAGAAGAGGAAAGCGTCTTCTCCGAAGCAAAAAATATCTGACGAAGAAGAAACTCCCGCATCACCCTCTGCCACTGACGTGGAGAAAATTTTGAAGGTATTGACTGAATCCCTGCCTGCGAAGCTAAGTCCATTGGGGCCTCAACTGACAAAGTTTTTTCAGAAGGAGAAGGAGCCCGAAAAAACGAAGAAGACGACTAAAGCAAAGAGACAAAGAATTATAACTGTGACAGAGGTCATTGACAAGACACCACCAAGAGCTTCGGCTCAGAAGACACCAGCGGCTGAAGAAATAACAAATATTGAAATCACACCTTCGGAGGTCGCGGTTGCCGAAGCTACCTCAACTGAAGGTTTGAACTTGGAAAGCACAATTGAACACATCGACAAAATACTGCTAGACATGGCCACAGAAGAAGCTACTGCTGCCGCCAAAGAGGCCGCGGCCGCAGCGTCGGGGAAAGGAAAGGAAATTGCTGACGAAGCTTCAGAGAACGAAGCCTTCATGTTTCAAAATTTAGTTGGAGAAAAATTGTCAAAACCCGAAATAGAAGAGCTTAAAGAGTATGCCAAATCTTGCGGGTACAAACCAGGAGCACTCCTCTTCGGAGGTATTGATGATGAAAAATTAGATTGTATCCGAAACCAAACTGGAGCCAAAGTTATCAGTACTCTGTCAAAGAGTATCGGTTTTCCGAAGCTGGAGATGGACATTAGCCGCTACCGACGACAACATATCGTTGGTAGTTTATTTTATTCCAATTTCAAGGTGAACTACTATTCCCTTGACTTTTATTGTTTTTAATAATGAAAACATGTCTAACGAAGGTTGTTTTCGTGCAGAGTTTGCTGTTGAGCAAGGCCTTGAAAATGCAGCAAGATTTTGAAGACAAGAAACATGAAGTTATAATTGAAAATTTAGAAAACAAAATAAAGGAGCAATCAGCTGATATTGAGAAGAAAAACTTTGAGCTCCAGGCAACTGAAGGTTTATTGGCGGAAGCCGAAGCAAAAATAACAGAACTGAACACGAAGCTTCTCTGCCAATCTAAGCAGTTTGAACAAGAAAAGCAAGAACTTAAGGCGAAACTTGAAGCCGAAGCTCAACAAAATTCAGATTTGAAAAAACTATTGGCGGACCTTCAAGAAAAATGTTTGGAATTTAGCAACAAATGCATTCAACGACTAAGAAAAATCTTTCACTCAGTTGGAGCCAGCAGTGAGAAATTCACCCCCTCAACTAAAGATTTACCGAAGACCTTCGAACATATTGAGGGTGAAATTGACGAGCTCGACGAAGTTATAGTCGGGCACGGTGACTTCTGTGCCAGGGTAGCTTCTCGGGGCACTGCTGCTGCTTTCCTAAAAGCTGGCTGTGATCATGGAAAAATTGTCAACAGGCCCAATTTCACTTTATCACCAACAATTTTAGATGATATTCCTGACCTCGCCCGAAGCATTTCTAACAGATTTGTAAAGATGATATGGACAAAAGGCAGGCGAGAAAAGGCTGGAGACGAAGCTCGGAGTCATCTTGAACCAGTAAGAAATCATACCTTGTGCTTACCTCTTCCTTCAAGCTCGATTTTGACTTACAACAACTTAATTCATGTAGGATGACGAAACCGAAGTCGATGATTAAAAAGAGTGACACCGAAGCTAAAATCCCTCGAAGATTAAGTAGGAGTAGACTGTAGACAGACTCAGGAAACTTTTGGGATAACTTGTGTAAATGTAACTAAACTTGTTTTTAATGAGTTCTGTTCATACCTTGTATTATGCTCTTACCCTTCTACTAATGTATGTGAAGTGCTTTGTTGTGGACGAAATTATCTTTTTTGAGCCGAAGGTGAAAAAAACACCTTCCCTTCTTTTCGTACACAGCGAAGCATAAAAAACAACATTTCCCTTTCTTCCGAAGCTCTCCTTTTTGTACGCGAAGAAGCTCTTCTCTTATGCCGAAGCAACCACTTATGCCATGATGATGATTATCCTACATATGCCTGAATGAATGTTTATGAATGCAAATGCTATGATGTAATGTGATGTGCGAATGAATGTCCAAACACATATTTGAAGCCATACCCTCAGCCATTATTTCCTTAGGAACAATCACACATCAGCTCTGCATTCCCTTAGGAACGACTTTGGAGCTTCTTCGCCTTTTACTTTCGGCGGAATCAGCGTTGACTTTTCGCTGTAAGCTCTGCATTCCCTTAGGAACGACTTTGGAGCTTCTTCGCCTTTTACTTTCGGCGGAATCAGCGTTGACTTTTCGCTGTAAGCTCTGCATTCCCTTAGGAACGACTTTGGAGCTTCTTCGCCTTTTACTTTTCGGCACTCGATGGTGCGTTCTCAGCTTTTACATTTACATTCCTTGGGGGATTTTGCTCTTATAGAACTAAAAAAGGAAATTACATATGATGGCCCCATTAAAAACCTTTCTCCCCCTTTAGAAAGGAAAAGGGTGCCATGAAAAAGAAAAAACATAAAAAATTACATCAAGTTACACATAATATCGCCGAAGCTCATCCGCATTCCAAGATCTAGGAATGTCGTTGCCGTCCATGTCCTTCAATCTGTATGAACCGGGCCTTGACGAAGATGCTACTAAGAAAGGTCCCTCCCATTTCAACTGCAACTTGCCCACTGTATCTGGGCTAGCGACTCTCCGAAGCACCAAATGTCCTGGCTCAATATTCTTCAGCCGGACCTTTCTATCACGCCACTTAATTGTTTCGGCTTGATATTTATTGATATTCTCCACAGCTTGAAGCCTGATCCCTTCTAAAGCATCTTTTTCCACAGAATAAGCATCTTCAGAACCTGATTCTGCCGAAGCTACTACTCTTATTGATCCAGTTTTAGCTTCTTCCGGAGTTATTGCTTCGTCACCGAATAATAACTTGAATGGAGTAAAGCCTGTAGACCTTGATGTTGTTGTATTGTGGCTCCACACCACTTTGGTTAACTGATCTGGCCACTTTCCCTTGGGTTGATTGAAGATTAACTTCATTATTCCTGTCATTATAATGCCATTGGCTCTTTCAACGAGCCCATTTGACTCCGGATGCCTGACTGATGCAAAATGGATCTTCGTACCAATTTGATCACAGAAATCTCTGAATGCTTCGGAGTCGAATTGTGTTCCATTATCTATAGTGATGGCCTTTGGTACCCCGAAACGACAAACAATATTCTGCCAGAAAAACTTTTGGATAGTGGCCGAAGTTATTGTGGCCAAAGGCTTTGCCTCAATCCATTTAGAAAAATATTCCACAGCCACTACAACATATCTTAAGTTCCCTTGGGCCGGTGGTAATGGACCTAACAAGTCAAGGCCCCACCTTTGCAATGGCCAGATGGGTTGTATGAGCTGTGTTAAGGACGAAGGTTGTTTTTGATCTCTTGCACATTTCTGACAGCCTTCGCACTTTTGAACTAACTCCGCTGCATCCGAAGCTGCCTTCGGCCAATAAAACCCTTGGCGGAAAACTTTTCCAAGTAACGGCCTAGATCCAATGTGAGATCCACACAGGCCTGCATGTATTTCTTTCATCAACTCTATACCTTTGGTTCTAGATAAACACTTGAGTAGCGGAGCGCAAACTCCATGCTTGTACAACTCCCCTTCTATCATGACATATGGACGAGCTCTTGCCTCTATCCTCTTGTTATAAGCTTCGTCATCTGAAAGGAACTTACCCTGAAGGTAAGAGATGATCTCAGTTCTCCAATCTTCACTATAAACAGGAGATATATTGAGGACTGCTCGTTCAAGGAGTTCCACTGAAGGTGCCTTTATTGTTTCGAAGAACACATCCGAAGGTAAAGGCAGCCCCTGTGCTGCTGACTTAGCTAACAAATCAGCATGCTCATTTTGTCCTCGAGGGATATTTTTGACAGAAAATCCTTCGAAGGAAGCTTCGATTCTTCGGACCGTGTCTAGATATTTTTCAAGCTTCGGATCTTTAACCTTGCAACTCTTGTCGATATGAGCCGAAACAACCTGGGAATCAGTTTTAAGGATGGCCCTTCTGATTCCCATTGCTTTTAATTTTTGAAGGCCCAAAAGCAGGGCTTCGTACTCAGTAATATTGTTTGTACAACTAAAATCGAGTCTTGCCGCATAACAAGTTTTAACTTTGGATGGTGAGACCAACACAGTGGCTGCTCCTGCTCCGAAGGTTCCCCAAGACCCATCACAAAACACTGTCCACACTTCGGCATCTTTATTTGTTTCTTCATCCTGAGCCCCTGGCGTCCAATCGGCAATGAAATCTGCCAACGCTTGAGACTGGATCGAGGATCTATGCACATAATCAATGCAAAATTCATTGAGCTCTGCAGCCCATTTTCCAATCCGTCCAGTAGCTTCTCTATTTCTCATAATATCCTTCAACGGCTGCGAAGAAGGAACAACAATATTGTATGCTTGAAAATAATGCTGAAGCTTCCTGGATGCCATCAAAACAGCATATAATACCTTCTCCAATTCTGTATAGTTTTTCTTTGATACACTAAGAACTTCAGATACAAAATACACTGGAACCTGCTTCTTGACTTGGCCATCAAGCTTCTCCTGGACAAGTGCTGCACTTACCGTTGAGTGCGAAGCTGCCACGTATAACAACAAAGGAGCCCTTGGCGTTGGTGGAGTTAATGTTGTTAAATCTATCAAATATTGCTTCAGTTCTTCAAAGGCTTTTTGTTGGCTTGGTCCCCATTGAAAGATTTCGGCTGCTTTCAGCACTTCAAAGAATGGTAAATTTCTTTCTGCTGATCTAGATATGAATCTATTGAGAGATGCCAGCCTCCCTGTCAATCTTTGGGCCCCCTTTCTTGTAGTTGGTGGCTCCATTCGAAGTATAGCTTCAATTTTACTTGGATTAGCTTCAATTCCCTTTGTTGAAACCAAGCATCCAAGAAATTTCCCCTTCTTTACTCCAAAGACACATTTTTCTGGATTCAACTTTAAGCCAGCTTGTCTGAAACTGGCGAAGGTCTCCTGCAAATCAGCAATATGATTTTCCTGTTTCGTGCTTTTTACAATGATGTCATCAACATAAGTTAGCACATTTCTGCCTATCTGAGACTGGAGAACCTTCGCAGTCATTCTGCTGAAACTTCCTCCAGCGTTTTTGAGCCCCTCAGGCATCCGAAGATAGCAATATGTGCCACTTGGGGTTATGAAGCTAGTCTTCGGCTCATCTTCCTTCTTCATCTAGATTTGGTGATAGCCTGAGTAACAGTCTAGCAGACTCATGAGCTCTGAAGAAGCTGCTGCATCAACTAAAGAATCTATCCTTGGCAATGGGAATTCGTCCTTCGGACAAGCCTTGTTGAGATCTGTAAAATCGATACACATTCGCCACTTGCCATTGGCCTTTTTTACCATAACAGTGTTAGCTAGCCATTCTGGGTACTTTACTTCTCTGATAACTCCTGCACTGAGGAGTCTTTTGACTTCATTACGAGCACCTTCGGCCTTATCATCAGACATTTTCCGAAGCCTCTGCTTTCTGGGTCTGAAGGATGGGTCAACATTGAGCGAGTGTTCAATAACATCCCTATTTACTCCGCAGAGGTCATTGGCTGACCATGCAAAAACATCTTTGTTGTTGAACAAAAACCTTATCAAGGTTTTCTCCTGCTCTTCGGATAATTGAGAGCCCAACAACACCTTCTGCTCTGCTATGTCCTCACATAAGAGCATGGGCTTCGGCTGATCTGCTGAAGCTGCTTTCTCCCTTCTGAATTTGTACTGTTCACAAACTTCAGCTCCGTCTATGTTATGGATTGCTTTTGAGTCAGTCCAGTTTCCTTCGGCTCTTCTGGCAGCTTCCTGACTTCCATGAATAGCGATGGGTCCTTGATCCGAAGGTATCTTCATGCAAAGATAGGCAGGATGAAGAATTGCTTCGAAAGCATTGAGGGTGCCACGACCAATAATTGCATTGTAAGGGTATTCCATGTCAACAATATCAAACACAACTTGCTCAGTTCTGGTGTTGTTGATGAACCCAAAGGTCACTGACATGGTGATCTTGCCCAGCGCTACAATCTGTCTTCCTCCGAAGCCACAGAGAGGGTGCGTAGCATCATGAATCTTATCTTCTGGCTCTTGCATTTGCCTGAAGGCCTTAGCAAATATGATATCAGCTGCACTGCCTGTATCAACCAAGACATTGTGGACCAAAAATCCTTTGATAACACAAGAGATAACCATGGCATCGTTGTGTGGGTAATCCTTGAGTTGAAGGTCCTCTTGGGAGAAGGTAATAGGAATGTGAGACCATCTCGACTTGATGAAGGGTCCTTGCACCCCAACATGTTGTACCCTTCTCTGTGCTTCCTTCTTCTGCTTCTTGTTGGTTGGCTCTGAACATGAACCGCCTGTTATCGGGAGTAGCAGCTTCGGAGCCGAAGCAGGTCCAGCTTGACCGTTGAACGAAGCCATCAGCTCAAAAAAAATGGAAGTGAGTTCACCGGAGGTGGGCGCCAATGTTGGGGACTTGTTCTCAAATGCTATGAATTAAGAATAAGGCAACACAGAAAGAAGTTAATGGTAAATACCATTCGTCTTTCGGAGCGTTATTTCCCTTAGGATATAACGATCTTCAGACGAAGGTCATGAAGGACATACCTTCATCATTGCAATTTATATTGATAAAAGGAGAAGTATATGAAACATGAGAGAATAACATAAATAATCACATAACATTATTACATGTCCTTATTATATAATCATGGAAGAGTAAAAACAATATTGAATTACATTTGTACCTTCGGCTTGATAGAAGGCAAAAATACAAGCGTGACGCACGAGCGAGTACAAGTCAGCGTGAACAGTACGGGGGTACTGTTCATCTATTTATGGACACAGGACACAGCCTGTGAAGAATTACAATTATGCCCCTCATAAAAGTTTACAACATTGACTCAGACCTTTATGGACTAAAAGGTCATTCTATCTTTAAGTCGGTTGGTAACACCGAAGCTTCATGAAGAGGAACCTTCGGTCATCTCCTGCGGACGGCTTCGGCCGCAGCTGCTTCTTCCTACAAGACCTTCGGCGCGACGAAGCATAGCCCCAACAGTGTTGTTTTCCAAATCACCAAAACTCACAAAAGGTATGAATGCACTTTCAACGTCTAAAACAAAATAAAAGATCTAACTATATCACGAGTGTCCGCAACTCCTTGACACTCAGAATACGAAGACCTTCACTTTTTGTTTCGTCGCTTTAGCCATCGCTTCAAGTTCTTATCTCCGGGATTGTTTTCACCGCTGTAGTACATCTACCTGTAATACGACCTAACTTACCATTTGTCTCTGAAAAACACACGTTAGTCACATATAATCACTAAAACCAACCAGGGGCCTAGATGCTTTCAATCTCCCCCTTTTTGGTGATTGATGACGACCCTACAAGATTGTGAGAGTAGTTTGTTTTGAAATTTCTGTCAATAGAGAAGATGGTTAGTTATACTCAATAATTTTTGACAGAGGGAGTGTGTAACATAATAATAAGAGTGAGCGCATACACATCGTAAGTTTCTTGTTCATATAAAAGTGAAATCAAATCGATGAACAAGAACTAGAAGACTGGTGATAACATATAAGGTGAATACACAATACACACACAGTCAACATAAGCATCGAGAGTATATAATAGAGTTTGTGAGCCAAAATCGACATACAAAAGTGGAGCTAGTACAGAGAGTATCAAGCACATATATTACATCAAAATGACTCTCTACTAACTCCCTAACTCCCCCTAGCTCTCACAACTCTCATATCTCTCCCCCTTTGGTGTCAAACACCAAAAGGGAACCCAAACCTAAAGACCAGAAGAGGAAGGAGGAGGCGGGGGTGCACCGGTCGCGGTCGTGGCAAAAGAGCAAATGCTAGCTGAGGGTCTGAGTTAGTCTCGGATCCAGGATCTGCCGTAGAAGCTGAAGCTGGTACTGACTCGGACTGAGGCTGCGCTGCAGGAGCTACCAGAGCTGAAGTGGTCACAGACACTGCCACAACAGCAGTGGTAACAGCAGGAGCTGGTGGCACTGGCGGCTGAGTGCTGACGGAGCTGATGACCGGTGATGAGAAAACCAGGATGACTGGCCAGAGCGGAGAGGAAGAAGGACCAAATGAAGGAAGAGGGGGTCCTGGTTGAATGGATGGCACAATCGCTGCCTGAAGAGCTGGAGGGGGTGCAGACTGAACATGAGGGATCTGAACACTGGTATGCTGAAGTATGTGAGTCATGAAAGCCTGGTTCTCAGCCCTATCTACCAGAAGCTGCTGCTACAGAGTGTCCTGTCTGTCCTGAATAGTCTGAAACATGGATAGCATTCTCTCGGACATCTACCGCTGAACCGCTGCCAGATGAACCTACTGCTAAGTAAGGGTCTGGAGGATCGTAGCCAGAGCAGGGTCAATGGCAGGAGGGGCAGCATGGGAACTCCCGGCCTCATGATCATGGGAGCGTGGAGGCACAGGAGGCGGAATCCCAAAATCATCGTCGTCATCATCATCATCATCAGGAACTGCTGTGCCCTGAGCCTCGAACTGATGGTAAGTCGCATCCTCTTGCTGAGTGTCAATCACTGTATCAGGTACGGGCACTGGGTCCTCAGGGACTGGACGGTAGGAGCCAAAGTGGAGGCAAGAGGCCTCAATAGTGCCTTGGAACTGCGGTGGCTGGATCAGCTGTGCGAAAATGTAGCAGAGATAATGTGCATATGGCAGCTGTCGCTGGGCACGAAGACCATCCAATACCGTGTCCTCGATCTCACATATAAGGAAGTCAACAACATCAAACTCTGAATAAGAGATCAGGGCACCAAGTAGCCAGAGCTGGATATGAGTGGTAGCCTCTCTATAACCCATCCGGGGCAGTAGCGTCCGTCTCATGAGCTGATATAAGTACTTGGCCACTGGAGTGAAATCTGCCGGAGAGCGTCGTGACCCATCTGTGAAGGGTGGTCGGAACAGAGCCATGACATGGGCTGTAGCTGGAGCAACTCCGCCGTGAGGGCGCCGAGGAGGATCAGAAGTACCATAACACAAGCTGTGAAGGCGAGTCGATGACTCGGGAAATCCAAACAGCTGGCAAATCTGGCTGGCATGAATAGTAACATCCTCACGCTCAAAGTGGAACCTTATCCACTGGTGATCGGGGTTGATCCATACTGACGCATAGAACACTCGGACCCACTCCTCAACATATCTGCCGCTGGTAGTCAGAAGAGTGAGTAGACCAGGCAGATAGGAAAGGTGCACCTCAAAATCTGCACCGGCGACTAGCAGAAACGTAGGGAGATCCAATAGCCGGTGCGCGCGCAGAGCTATCTGGGCTGACATCTGTGCCCAAAAGAAACACTCCTGGATCCTGGTGCTGAAAAGTTCTGCCGCTGCTGTCGGTGTTTTGGGTCCGACCACACACCCGGGGTTACCCCTCAAGGTGCTTTTAGAAGTAGGACGGTGTTATCGACTGTAGCTCAATGGTTCGTGCCGATGGCACGAGAAATAGTAGACGATGGTTTACAGGTTCGGGCCGCTTTGAAATGCGTAACACCCTACGTCCTGGCGGGAGTGCTTTATGTGGTGGGTTACAAGGTAGTTCTCTGGTGCGAGGAACATAGAGAGTTGGGGTGGATGGTTGAGTAGTGAGTTCTATCTCTTCTGAAGGGGTGCCCCCCTAGGCCTTATATATTCGACCGTGGGGCAATACATGCAGATATGATAATCACGTGCACCTGAGAAATAGTGAACCGATTGAGTCTATCTTCCTATAGTTCCACCGACCCATCCTCGCTCGGTTCCGTTGTACGGGCCTCCAGCGCGGGAAGGTCGGGTCTCTGTTGTGATTACTCGCTCGAAGTCATTGGGCCATCTGGGCTTGCTCCGATCCGGCCTTATGTCGATCTGCTTCACTAGTCATTCCTCCCTAGGCCCACGAAGGGATGACCTTACGATTTATTGGGCCCTTGGGCCTTTCGTGAGGTCTTTTATCCTTCCAGTGGACCCGGGGGATATCTGTCCCCCACAAGCCCCCGATCTTTGGGTTGATTTTGAAATAATCGGCCCAAAGATCCTAAGTCCAGCTTGCGGTCTTTGTTTGTAACAGGAAGTACTTTCTAGGTAATCCGGTAAAAACGATTTCTTACTGTCTCCTTCTACTTTTATCACTTGAAAATTGGTGTTCTGTCTCAGACTCTTGCCTTGGAGGTCAGCATTTCGTACTGTAGGACTTCGAACTTCATTGGGCGGTGTAGCCTCCGAGCTTCGAGTGGATTTTTGAAAATAATCCACTCGAAGGTCTTCACTTTGAGTATTATCAGAAATCACTTTCATCTTCCACTTGTATTTTGTCGGAGGTCAACCTTGTATTGATCTTACCCTATGCTTTAGAGGTCAGCATTGTCTTGATCCGAGATGATGATTCATTGGGTGCGCCGAAGGTGCTCCCAATGGGTGTAGCCCCCGAGCTTCGAGTGGACTTTTGAAAATAATTCACTCGAAGATCTTCATTTTATGCCTTTTTCCAGTAATCTTCTTCCCTTTTTGCCGAATGCCTTGGAGGTCAGCACTATGTTATTGATATTTATGCTTTAGAGGTCAGCGTATATTTTGTCTTTGAGGCCGAGTTCGTGATCTGCCCATATCTTGCTAGACAGTGCAATTTGTTTGATCTGTGACTGATTGGACGTTCGACAGGTGACCCTTGGCTAGTCTTTGTTATCACTTCTTGCTTCAATGCTTCTGTCGATTAGACTTGTACCTTGTTGGCTATATTTGGCTTTCCTTTGATCCTTGTTGATATCTCACTTTTGTCTTGAAGTATTCATTGCACGTGCTGCACGATGTGACAGTTTTGAAAAATATACTGGTATTTCCTGGGTGTCCCCCCCAATGGGTGTAGGCAAGGGACGGCTTGGTACACTGAGTGTTTTAGCAAACTGTCTCTGAGTAGTAACTTGATGTGACCGCGGGTGTAATCATATCGCCCGCGCAGTTGACTGGAGTCCCAATGGGTGTTGTGTTGCGTGAAACGGCGTCAGCCGCCTGACGTGTCTTCAGACGGTTTGAATTTCATATTGAATTTTTGCGACTGTTCAGTGGCCGTGGTAGGAGGTGAGCGGTTGCCTTCTTCTTCTATAAATAGTGTTCTTGCTTCCCGGGCATTTTCACATCTCTTACTGCTCTCTGCTGCTTGCTCTCTTCTTCTTCCTTCTTCACCATGGGCAAGAGTAAGAAGGGTAGTGGTTCTTCGCCTCGTTCTGGTGACAAGCGCAAACATGAGCCGACTCCTCCCTCGGAGGACTTCGGCAACTCGGAGTACTCGGAGGAGGAGTTCTCCTCTGAGTCCGAGGGGTCTCTGGCCCCCGTCTCTCCACCGGCGTCGTCTGATGATTTAGACGACTCCCAGGGGATTGCCGCGGAGGTCTGGACCTACATCCGGGCTGTCGAGCGTGCCGGGCTCGAGGGCTCGGACGAGGAGGACTCCTCGGACTCATCCGAGGAGGGCAGCGGCAGCGATGGCGGAGACGACGACGATGACGGAGGCGACGGTGACGGCGGCGACGGCAGCGGCAAGGGCGGTGACGGCAGCGGCAAGGGCGGCGGCAGCTACGGTGGCGGCAAGGGCAGCAGCAGCAAGGGCAGTAGCAGGGGCAGCAACCAGGCCAGTGGCTAGATGCCACTGGTTTTAGATGTTAGTATAGATTAGTAGTAGAAATAGTATTAAGTGAAATAATGTAGTAGTAGTAGTGTAGAGTAGTGGAATGTAATGTAGTAGTAGTAGTAGGGAAGTATCAACTCATAGCGAGTTGATTTGTAAGTTCTGTAGCTTCCCTTTATGAAGAACGATTTCGTCTCCTCCTGTGTTAAATACTTCGCCTCCTGGTCAGTTGATGATCGTTGTCCATGATGTTCTCTGTCTGCTATGCTTGAGTAGTGACTTGGAGTTTTTGAATCGTTTGTTTTCTCTGCGTCGTCGGTGCCTCAGAAGCAACGGCCGAGTTATTATTGACAGCGTTAGCACTTCTGACGTAGCGTCCGAATGATGGCGGGACCACGCCGGTGTTTTAGAGGTAACAGCCGAGTGACTGATGGTAACATCGGCGTTTTAGAGGTAATAGTCGAGTGACTGATGGTAACGTCGGCGTTTTAGAGGTAACAGCCGAGTGACTGACGGTAACGTCGGCGTTTTAGAAGTAACAGCCGAGTGACTGACGGCAACGTTGGCGTTTTAGAAGTAACAGCCGAGTGAAGTCAGGTACTGTCAGCGTTTTTAGAAACAACGGCTGAATCAATTTGGGCCGCGTTGGACGTTTTGGAAATAACGACCGAGTGATGACATGGCACGCCGGCTTTTTTAGAAATAGCAGCTGAGTGATGATGTGGAACGCCAGTGTTTTAGAAATAACCGCTGGGTGATGACTGGGCACTTTTTGGAAACGGCATCTGGCCTGGGAAAACCCTATATGTACTGCACTGTTCCGTGTCTCCACATTCTGTGCCCTAGTTCTTGCATTTAGGCCCTCTCTGCTGATTTGCAATTCTGCTTCCGCTCTGCTCGCCGGCGAGGTTGAGATGGCGCCTAAGCAGAAAGCCTCGAGTTCGTCCGCTGCTGTCATTCCCCCCATCGATCCCAACAGTCAGTTGCCTTTCGCAGGTAACCATATGTCTGTTGTTTCTGAGTCTGACTTTTTCCATCTCGTGTCCATCGGAGTTCTTCCTCCGAAAGAACTCTGTTCCTGGCGGATCTGCTGTGGGGTCACTGTTCCAACAGAAGACACCCATGAATCTGTTGTTTATGTTCCATTCCTCCTCCGCGGCCTTGCTCTTCCTATTTCTCCCTTTTTCCGCGGTCTCCTTGATTTCTATCACTTGAATCTGACCCATCTGAACCCCAATTCCATTCTGCAAATCTCCATCTTTGTTCATTTGTGTGAAGCTTTTCTTGGCATCTTGCCACACTTTGGACTGTGGAAATATTTGTATCACTGTCGCCCTGGGATGGCCGAAGGTCAGCACCAACTGGTAGGGGGCGCGAGCTTGGAGATGCGCCGTGGGAGGAAGACTGATTACCTTGACATCCCACTCAAAAACAGCATCAAAGGATGGCGCTTAGAGTGGTTTATCGTGGAAAATCATGGGAATTCCCTCCCACCACGGTCAGGGAGACAACCGGATGTCCGCACTCTGAGCTGGACTGAATCCCCCACAGACCAGGAGGTGGCCGAGGCAAGGGCTCTGTTGGCTGAAGTTGGATTGTTGAAGGAGAGAGGTCTGACTGCAGAGGCTGTGGTTGTTGATTTTGTCTTCAAGAATATTCAGCCGTTGAAAGACAGGGCACATCCGGCCTATCTGTACCGAGGCCTGACTGACTCAACCCGGGTTACCAACAGAAGAATTCCTGCTGTGGATTTGGTGAGCCGGCTTGAAATGATACTCAGAGGCAAAGTATCAAATGTAGGCGCCCCTGTTGCGTATTCGGCCTGGAACCTGCCTCCTGCTGTGGATTTGGTGAGCCGGCTTGAAATGATACTCATTTTGTGTCAAATCCTCCTACTAGTGATGGCGATTTGGGCCTTAGAGTGCGACCCTCTACCGAAGAAGTTAGTGCTTTGGTTGCTTCGCTTGAAGAAATTCCTGATGATGAACGACAGGTTCATTTTGAGGTGCCTTTGGATCCTAGTGATGCAGAGATAGGTGCCATGCTGGATATGTTGGCTGGGGATTCTTCTGACGCTACTCCTGCTGAAACATTGGTGGTGGTGCCCATCCCTGAAGCTGACAAAGCTTTGGACGCTCAGAAGTCTGTCAATGTTCGTCCAAAACGTTCTCGCCGAGTTGATCAAGCCTCCTTTCCCGCTGAGGGGGAGAAAAAGAAGAAGAGACGTCTTCGTCGGGTGTCTAGCTCGGATCAGGGTGCTAGCCCTTCTACTCCTATCGCTAAGGAAGTGCCAGTGCCTGAATTCATTGAAGCTGACCCCAATGGGTGTGCTGTCCGTCTTGTTGATGATGATGGTGAAGAAGAAGACGAAATCCCTCTGATTCGGAAGAACAGCTGTCGTTACACTGCCAGTGGGGAAAGTAGCGGTGTTCCTTCTCCGGCCTTGTCTGCCCTCATTGGTCTGCAAGAATTATCTCTAGCGAACTTTGATCAGACTCTCGAGGACATGATTCCAGAAGATCTGCTATCAGAACCGGCAGATGGTGGCACGATGGATGTTTGTGTTGATGTGCTCGACGCCGGGTTGGGGTCCTCCCGGGCAGCGTCCCGTGCCTCATCGACCTTGGAGCGCGGTCTTGAGGGTCAGGAGGCTGGTTTGGATTCCCCTGCTCCCATGGAAGTGACTGAGGGACCTTTAGCCTTAGAGGCTGCTGCTGCAGAGAACTCGGCCCTCAGTGACGGTGCTGGCCTTTACCCAGCCCCCGAGGGTGCTGCCGGAGATGATCCGGCTCGGATGGATAGTGCAAGCTACTACCCAGCCCCCGAGGGTGCTGCCGGAGATGATCCGGCTCGGATGGGTAGTGCAAGCTATGATCCAGCCCCCGAGGGTGTCCGAGCGGGTTCTCGCTCTTGCACTTCCATGGATGTTCATGTAGGGTCTTCTCCTCCACACTCTGGTTGCATGGTGACGGCCCAAGCCTTTGGTCAAGGGGTCGCTTTAGAGGCCAGCGTACCTGATGACAAGGTTTTGGGTTCTGCTGATGACACTAAATTGGTCCCTACCGAGCCATCAGTTGATCTCTCACGATTTGGGAGTCGCTTCCTTCTTCTCCAACTTCCAGGTATTTTGGTTTCTTCTGGTCTGACTTTTACCCAAGCAGGTAATTATTCTCATGCTTGTCTGCTTTTTAATGCCAGGCGTTGGTCGTTGAGATGTCTAGTCGGCTGAGGTTGCAGGGTGCTTCTGTCCCAAAAGGAGCTTTGTCTCTGGCGTGTTGGAATCCGGTGCTGCTTCAGCGGCGTGTTTCTGACTTAGAGGCAGCGAATGCTGGTCAGTGCTCTTTTGCTTCCTTTTGGTTACCTTATTAAACTGCTTCTTATTTTAGCTTCTTTGCTTGACTGTTTCTCGCTAGATATGACTCGGCAGTATTCTGATCTTAAAGAAGAATATTGTCGAGGTCAAGCTGCACTGGTCCAGCGGTGCTCTGATCTTGAGGAAAAGTATTCCCAAAGTCAGACTGAGCTGGCCCAAGTTTCTTCTTCTCTGAATGATGCTAACACGCTGAACTCTGCTCTTCGTGCTCAGCTCGACTCTGAAAAGGTGACCTGTGAATCCGGGTTTTGTTTTGCTGTGCTTTTATTGCTTGCTTGACGTTTGAAGAAGCTGATTCTTGCTTGCAGGAAGAAAAACGTGCCCTTGTTACTTCTCGTGACAATCTTGACAGGCTATACCGTGACTCTAGCAACTCGCTGACCATCTTGGAGAGGAGTCATCTCTTCACCAGGGAGGAGTTAGACAATCTTCGTTATAAGCTGCAGGAATCCTTGGATGACGTGATTCGCCTCAGGGAGTTGATATCGGCCAAAGATGTTGTCATCAAGAATCTGCGTGCTTCCAAGAAATTTGCCGCCTAGGAGCTAGAGACCGCTCAGTTGGCTGTCAAGGTTGCTGAAGAGACTTCCGCTACTCTGAGGGCCCAGCGCGATAAAGCTATGGATAAAGCTGTTCACGCGGGGCGGATTCTGATGAGGAGACCTGGTGTGGTTGTCCCTGACGACATAGTGGCAGATGTGAACGCCGCTCCTGATTCCTCCAGTCGTCCTTCTTCGTCGGTTGCTCCTGAGAAGAACGTTGCAAAATAGAAAAACACTTTATGCTTTGAGCACGCGGTTAACGTGCTCAGATATTTTGTTAGAGGACACCTTCTTAGTATTGAATGCTACTATCATTCTCCTATTATTTAGAATTCAACAGTATCTATATTTGTAGAAGTAAAATGCAGCGTGATGGTTTCGAGACTTCTTCATGGGACATAGAGGCCGCCCCTGGATGAGTAACCATATACGCGCTGAGTGTGTTGCGCCGGTTTGAGTTAGTATCAGCTTCCAACTGATCGCTCTATTGGTGCGGTATAGTGGCACCCCGAGTTAAGTAAGCGTGAGCATGTTGCACCGTCTTAAGTCGTTGCCGACTTAAGCCGATTGCTCCGTTTTAGCAGGGCATAGTGGTCACCCCAAGTTAAGTAAGCGCGAGCATGTTGCACCGCCTTAAGTCGTTGCCGACTTAAGCCGATTGATCCGTTAGCAGGGTTTAGTGGTCACCCTGAGTTAAGTAAGCGTGAGCATGTTGCACCGTCTTAAGTCGTTGCCGACTTAAGCCGATTGCTCCGTTTAGCAGGGCATAGTGGTCACCCCCGAGTTAAGTAAGCGCGAGCATGTTGCACCGCCTTAAGTCGTTGCCGACTTAAGCCGATTGCTCCGTTAGCAGGGTTTAGTGGTCACCCCGAGTTAAGTAAGCGTGAGCATGTTGCACCATCTTAAGTCGTTGCCGACTTAAGCCGATTGCTCCGTTTAGCAGGGCATAGTGGTCACCCGAGTTAAGTAAGCGCGAGCATATTGCACCGTCTTAAGTCGTTGCCGACTTAAGCCGATTGCTCCGTTGGCAGGGCATAGTGGTCACCCTGAGTTAAGTAAGCGCGAGCATGTTGCACCGTCTTAAGTCATTGCCGACTTAAGCCGATTGCTCCGTTGGCAGGGCATAGTGGTCAACCTGAGTTTAAGTAAGAATGCAGGTCGGCAATGAACAATTTGAGCGCTCTCGAAGTCTTCTTATTGATGATATATTTCCCAGTGTACAGAGTACATTGTCATCCCAATAGCTTTTGCAGTATAGCTAGGGGTAAAACTTCCTGAGGTGTTCTATATTCCATGAGTTCCCAATTTCTGTTCCGTCCATTTGAGTAAGGCGATATGATCCCGGCCGACTGACTTCTACTACTATGAATGGTCCTTCCCATAGAGGTGACAATTTATGCCGTCCCTCCCCCGCTAGAATTCGGCGGAGGACGAGATCTCCCACTGCGAAGGATCGACGTCGTATGGCCTTATCATGATAGCGCCTTAGAGTTTGTTGGTACCGTGCTGATTGGATTACCGTGTTCAGCCATTCTTCTTCGAGTACATCAACATCCTCCAGCCTAGTAGTCTCGGCTTCTGCTATGTTTTCAAAGATCAACCTTGGCGCCCCAAATTTGAGATCAGCGGGTAGTACTGCCTCTGAACCATAGACCATGAAGAAAGGAGTATTTCCATGTAGAGCTCGACTGGGTTGAGTTCTTAGGCTCCAAACGACATAGGGCAACTCCCTTATCCATTTTCCTACGAACTTTTCATTTTTATCGAAGACTTTTTTCCTGAGGGCCTCCAATATCATCCCGTTAGCTCTTTCAACCTGCCCGTTGGCTCTTGGGTGTGCCACCAAAGCATATTTGATCTGAATGCTCTTCTGCTCACAGAAATCAAAGAACTCTGAACTTGTGAAGTTGGATCCCAGGTCAGTTATGATACTATTCGGTATTCCAAATCTGAATATTATGTCTTGTATGAATTCCACTGCCTTAGCTGAAGTTAAGGAAGCAATGGGTTTGAACTCTATCCATTTAGTGAATTTGTCAATAGCCACCAGCACATGAGTGTATCCTCCCTAAGCTTTCTTGAAAGGTCCAATCATATCCAATCCCCAGCCCGCGAACGGCCAAGTTATGGGTATCGTTTGCAGTTGCTGTGCTGGTAGATGCTGCTGGTTTGACAGGTACTGGCAGGCTTCGCACCTCTGGACTAACTCGGCTGCATCACTCTTCGCTGTTGGCCAATAGAAACCTGACCTGAAGACCTTCCCAACCAGGGTTCTGGATGCTGCGTGTACTCCACATTGCCCAGCATGGACCTCGTCCAGAAGTTGCTTTCCAGTAGCTGAGAGAATGCATTTCATGAGGACTCCTGATGCACCCCTTCTGTATAGTGTTTCCCCAATGAGTGTATAGTGAGCCGATTGCCTTGTGATGCGCTCGGCTGCATTCTTGTCGTCTGGCTCCTCCTCATTTTTTATATATCTGATGATCGGCCTCCTCCAGTCATCAGAATCTGACTCTGGTTGGCTCAAAGTATTACATTCTTCTGCCTGATCCGGTGAGATGCTTGGGTGTGATATTTCTTGGACAAAGACTCCAGGCGGGACCTGAGTTCGACTGGATCCTAGCTTGGACAACACGTCAGCCGCCGTGTTTCGATCTCTCTCCACATGGTGAAATTCCAGACCTTCAAATTTATCTTCTAATTTCCGGACGGCAGTGCAGTATTTTCCCATGGGATCGCTTGAACAATCCCATTCTTTGTTTATTTGACTTATGACTACCATAGAATCTCCATATACCATCAGTCTCTTGATGCCCAGTGATATGGCAATGTTCAGTCCGTGAATCAGAGCTTCATATTCT
Organism: Zea luxurians; assembly: GCA_029449295.1. Taxonomy (NCBI): domain Eukaryota; kingdom Viridiplantae; phylum Streptophyta; class Magnoliopsida; order Poales; family Poaceae; genus Zea; species Zea luxurians. Next base: position 102,577,881 of record JAOPSE010000011.1, read on the forward strand.
GCTGCATTATTAGAGGCTGGAAATAACAACTGTAGGGCATATCTGAGGTGTTCGCCCCCAGGCGTAGTAAAGAGGATTCCTGCGCCTGCTCCCTGCAGCTTTAACGAGCCGTCAAAATGCATTCGCCATACTTCTGCAGTTTCTGGGTTATCTGGTACTTGCTGCTCGGTCCACTTTGATACAAAGTCAACCAGTGCTTGAGTTTTAATGGCGGTGCGAGGTCGAAATTCAATGTCATGAGATCCCAGCTCGCAGGCCCATTTGGCTATTCTCCCGATGGCTTCTTTGTTGTGAAGAATATCCCCTATTGGAAAACCAGTGACTACTACAACTTTGTGGTCGTCGAAGTAGTGACGGAGCTTGCGTGCAGTTAGAAGTACTGCATATAATAGCTTTTGAACTTGAGGGTATTTTTTCTTCGAGGGACCCAGAACTTCGCTGATGAAATAAACAGGATGTTGCACTAGATAAGCATGTCCTTCTTCTGCTCGCTCGACTACCAACGCGGTGCTCACCACGTGAGTCGTGCAAGAGATATATAGCAGCAAATCTTCAGCTGGTTGAGTCAACGTGGCCCGTCGCGGCGGTTTCAGCACTGGTGGTGTCGTCAAGAACTTTTTCAATGCGTCTAGGGCTTCCTATGCTTCTGAAGTCCACTGAAACTTGTCCACCTTCTTGAGTAACTTATAAAATGGTAGGCCTTTTTCTCCCAGCCTAGATATGAATCTGCTCAGGGCTGCCATACATCCGGTAAGTCTTTGAACTTTCTTCTGTGATTGCGGTGCCTCCATCCTCATGATAGCTTCGATCTTTTCTGGATTAGCTTCGATTCCCCGGTGGCTGACAATAAACCCGAGTAATTTTCCTGCAAATACCCCGAAAACACATTTTTCGGGATTAAGCTTCCATCTATATTGCCGTAGACTGTCGAAAACCAACTGTAGATCTTCGATGAAATTTTCCGAATTTTCTGTTTTGATTACCACGTCGTCCACATAAGCTTCCACACGCTTGCCCCAGTGATCGGCTAAGCATGTTTGAATAGCTCTCTGATAAGTCGCTCCAGCGTTTTTGAGGCCGAATGGCATGGAGGTATAGCAGAAAGCACCAAATGGAGTAATGAACGCTGTTTTTTTCCTTGTCTTCTTTCGCCAGGCTAATCTGATGATATCCAGAGTAGCAATCCAAGAAGGACAGCATAGAACATCTAGCGGTGGAATCCACCACCTGATCTATCCTAGGGAGCCCGAAGGGATCCTTTGGACAGTGTTTGTTGAGATCCGTATAGTCGACGCACATGCACCAATCCACCTTATTCTTTTTGAGTACAAGAACAGGGTTAGCTAGCCACTCGGGATGTAACACCTCTCTAATGAATCCAGCCGCGACCAAGCGAGCCAACTCAGCGCGAATGGCCTCTATCTTGTCGGGCGTGAAACGACGTAATTTTTGCCGAATCGGCCTCGCCTGGGGGTAGACCTTCAGTTTGTGCTCGGCCAGTTCTCTCGGGACTCCTAGCATATCTGCAGGTTGCCATGCGAATACATCTCGGTTATCTTGCAGGAACCGGACGAGCGCGCTTTCCTATTTGTCATCCAGGCTGGAGCTGATGATGGCAGTCTTGCGTTCATTAGCGAACCCGAGGTTGATCCTTTTGGTTTCTTCAATCGGCCGCATAGAGGTCGCAGCTTGAGCCTCGTTCGCGGGAACCGCGAGGTCTTCTTCAGGCTTAGAGTTTGCCTGCGCAGAAGAAGTCGCCGACGGTTTGGTGGTGAGGGCCGCCTGGATGGCCACTCGGAAACATTCTGCGGCGCCTTGGAAGTCAGCGCGCGCAGTTATGATCCCTTGTGGTCCTGGTATCTTCAGTATCATGTATGTGTAATGTGGAATGGCCATGAATTTCGCTAGTCCAGGCCTCCCGATGATGGCGTTGTATCCGCAGTTGAAGTTCGCCACCTCGAACCTCAGGTACTCGGTTCTGTAGTTTTCTGGAGTCCCGAAGGTGACCGGCATGTAGATGTGGCCCAGCAGATATTCTCCTTCAGTCGGCACGATGCCGAAGAAGGGTGTATCCGACTCATGGAGCTCTTTGAGGTGAACTCCCAGTCCTTGGAGCGTCCGGGGGAAGGTGACGTTGATGCTGCTCCCCCCGTCCACTAATACCTTCTTCACCCTGCTCTCTTGGATCACAGGATCGACGAGGAGCGGGTATTTGCCTGGTTGATCGAAGTTAAGCCACTGATCTGCCCGAGTGAAGGTGATCGGGTGCTCCGACCATCGGTACGGAGCGGGAGGACCGGTGGTTGCCACCAGTATTTGGCGATCGTTGAGCTTTTGTTGTCTCTTGTTCTCCTGCGATCCGTGTCCGCCGAAGATGACGTTGACCTCTCTGTTGACACGTGGGAAGGCTTCTCCTTCTCTCTCCTCCTGTGGTTGGGGTTGTCGCGGTTCTCCTGGTCCTCCCCGCGGCGGAGGAGGGGGTAGAGGTTGGAAGGGTCGGCCGTGCCCGACGGAGTGCTTGAAGTCTCTGCAGTTCTGAAGGGTGTGGCACATGTCTTTATGGTACGGGCACTGGGCGTCGAGGATGTCGTCCAGCGTGCGTTCGCCTCCCCGAGGTCCTCCTCGGGTGCGAGAGGCGGGCGGTTCGGCAGCATGGACCTCTTCGCGAGGCCTCTTCTCCCAACGCTTGTCGGGCTGTTGGTTCGTGTCACGTCGCGGTGCTGCCGGTGCCGGCTTCGTTCCTCCGATGAGGTCCCGAGCTCGCTCGTCGGCGGTGATATAGAGGTCGGCTTCCCGGAACAGCTGTTCGGAGGTAGTCGGCGCCTTCTACAGTATGGTTCGGACGAAGGTTGAGTCATCGGATCCCCGGTAGAAGTCTTCGATCACCACCGCTTCCGCGACCTCAGGGATATGATTTCTCATGGTTTGGAATCTCTTGAGGTACGACTGGAGAGTTTCGTCCCCCCGGCCCTTGATGGATTTGAGGTCCCATGGTTGCGCCGGCTTGTCGGAGAGGGACTGGAAGTTGGCGATGAAACGTCGACTGAAATCTTGCTCGAGGACGATAGGCAAGTATGCGGTCATCACGTCCTCGGTTGCCCCGACGGCTCGGGCAACGGTTGTGTAGACGACCAACCAGCCTCCCGGATCCTGCTTAGGTTCATATTTGTCAACGTTGGATACCTTGAAGTTAGGGGGCCATTGAATGGCTCTGAGGCGCGGAGTAAGTGCCGACACTCCACACGTGTCCTCCTGTCGTCGGGGATGACGTCTGTCCCGGGGAGGGGAGTGGTTGTCGTGGTGCTTCGACCGTCCCCGGGTGGTGTCGCCAGTCGAAGCCGTCGTCGACTCGGTCCTGGTGGTCTGACTCTGGGATGGGATGCCATGGTCCCTATCGTATTCTTCTCGGCGACAGATCTCGCTCTCATGTCGTCGTTCGCGTGAAGCGTTGATGGAGCTCCGTGCATCCCGCCGACTGTTGATGGCATGTCGTAGATCATTCGGCAGATGTGCGAGAGGCAGAAGATGGTTGGCTGCTCGAGTGAACAGTCGCCGGTAGCCCTCGGCATCGGGAGTCCGAGGGAGACCGTCGGCTATCCGAGCCAGTACTCCGCTGACTTCACTCGGCGTGTTCAAGGCTCGGGCGAAGTCGGGGTTCAGGTTGCGCCCGAAGAGGGGATTTTCCCGACTTTGCTTTGTTTCCTGTTCGGCCTGTTCTTGAGCCCGCCGCCGATCGCGTCGTCGGGAATTCCTCCTTTCCTAGAAGACACGCTCTTCTGGGGTTTCTCCCATCTCTGAGGCCTCGTCTCGCGACACAGGCTATGCCGGGTCCCGTTCTCCGGCTTTGTGATGTCGCCGGATATTTCGGCGTTGGTTCCTTCGCCGGCGGGATTCCCGCTGAGGAGGTTCTTCTCTGGGCGCGGTCGGCTCGTCATCGGAGATGGGGGCGACTCCACTCTCCCGATGAAGAGGACGTCGGGGTAGAATGGTGCAGCTGTCATGACGATCTTCTTTCTGTTCTCCTTTGAGGGCAGAGGCGCAGAAAGAACAACTTGCTCCCTCCCGATTTTATTTGTTTCTTTCTTTCTTGTGATTTGTGTCCATTCTTTCGTCGGAGAGGTAGACAGTGGAGTTTCCTGGGTTGATGGGCCTCGGGCCTCTGTCCTGCCAGAGGCGATCTTTTTTCGGAGCATTGGAGGTTGCGCCTTTTCCTGCTTTTCCCCGATTTTCCTAGAGATTTTTGAGGAAGATCTTCTCTTCGTCGAATCCGCAATGCAATGCAGAGTTCCCTCCTCATCCGCTATAGATGAGATGGTTCCAAAGCAGAATGTGGACCCAGGGCGGAAGACGATCTTGTGCAGGAAGGTGATGGCCATTGAGCTAGCTTGGATCGACGACACACTCCCTACCTGGCGTGTCAGCTATCGGTGTTTTGGGTCCGACCGCACACCCGGGGTTACCCTTCAAGGTGCTTTTAGAAGTAGGACGGTGTTATCGACTGTAGCTCAATGGTTCGTGCCAATGGCACGAGAAATAGTAGACGATGGTTTACAGGTTCGGGCCACTTTGAAATGCGTAACACCCTACGTCCTGGCGGGAGTGCTTTATGTGGTGGGTTACAAGGTAGTTCTCTGGTGCGAGGAACATAGAGAGTTGGGGTGGATGGTTGAGTAGTGAGTTCGATCTCTTCTGAAGGGGTGCCCCCTAGGCCTTATATATTCGACCGTGGGGCAATACATGCAGATATGATAATCACGTGCACCTGAGAAATAGTGAACCGATTGAGTCTATCTTCCTATAGTTCCGCCGACCCATCCTCGCTTGGTTCCGTTGTACGGGCCTCCAGCGTGGGAAGGTCGGGTCTCTGTTGTGATTACTCGCTCGAAGTCATTGGGCCGTCTGGGCTTGCTCCGATCCAGCCTTATGTCGATCTGCTTCACTGGTCATTCCTCCCCAGGCCCACGAAGGGATGACCTTACAATTTATTGGGCCCTTGGGCCTTTCGTGAAGTCTTTTATCCTTCTAGTGGACCCGGGGGATATCTGTCCCCCACAGCTGCAGGGTCTCTCTATGCAGGTAGCCAAGTCTCCATGGGTACGTGTCTGAACCGATGTACCCGGGCCGCTGTAGCACGCTGAAGATCGATCAAACGAGGATCGGCAGCCAGTGGACGCACCTCGATCTCATCTCGCTCCCGGAAGCGGGCAGGTGGGATGGGTGGAGCGAAAAAGGGAGCGGGAGGAGGAGCAGTGGAAGCAGGAGTGGTGGAGGTGGTAGGTATGGCTGAGGTGGTGGATGGCGCAGGAGTGACTAGAGCGGGCGAAGTGGGCGGTGGAGTGGTAGCAGTGGCGGGAGTGGTAGGTGTGGAGGAGCAAAGCAGAGAGGCGAGCGACGAACTCTGTGAGCAATCTGATTTGAAGATATCTGTAGCTGACCACCTCTCTCTGCCTGCTCAGTGACTGCTGCTGTTGCTAGAGCTGCTCGGGCTGCTCTATCCAAACACTGCTTCTTGCAGCCTTCCTGCTGCTCCAAATAGACAGTCTTCCCCTTGACCTGCCTGAAGGGGCAAGGAGGGTCCTCGTTGTCTCCTCCCCCTCACGCCGACACATTCTTCGTGCGCACCATCCTGACCTAAAGACTACATACGAGAGAGAGAAACTAAGCACAAGAAGATAACAGCCGATAGGATGACAAAAGAATGGATAATGACCTAGAAATCTCACGAGAGAGGGAGAGAATCTAGGCAGGACAGGAGATGGCTCACGAGCAGGCAAGGTCACTGAAATGACAGAAGAGGTGAGCACGTATTAGTCATATAGTCATAAGTATATGAAATGTGAATAAATACATACACAAAGTGTAATGACACAGAAATGAGTGATTAGGCGATCGAGAGGTCAAACGACGCGAAAACGGCGTTTGAATGAGGAATAGTGCCATAGGAGGTTTGAAATTGGAATTGAGGCATGAAATGACTTTGAATTGAACCGATACTTCATGAATAGGTTTATATGGGTAAATATGAGTGAAGTGTGCGATTGGTTTGATTTTAGGCGAAGAAAGTGGAATTTGGGCACTTGGCTCGGAATCAATGGCTATAAAGGGGAATTTGTGTAAAATTGAAGCCTGGGATATCGTATTGGCGTGAGATTTTTCGAATATGTTACTGGAGGTATCATGAAGGTGCCTGAAAAATTTGGGATCGTTTGGAGCATTTTTGGCTGCTTTGGGCATTTCACCGAGCACGTGGCGTGCGGTGAATTAGGGTTTAGAAGAAATGGCCATTTGAGGTGGAAAAACCCTCCCTAAGGAGTTAGGAACCTGCAGGGGTACTCAAGGAGCATAGAGGGACTCAATCATGCACTTGGATTCACAACTTTTCACAAGAATTTGAAATTGGACCAAAGGGGTGGAAATTGGATCTTGACTGCAGAAAACCAGAGAGAGGGAATCAGCGAGTGTGCTCACCAAGGAGGAGAAGGAAGAGGCCAAGCACAGGCACTGGAGGTCGTTGGAGCACGGTGGAGATGTTGGTCGCCGACGAGGTGCAGAGGGGAGTCACCAGAGGAGCTGAGAGACATAGAGCAGAGAGGGAAAAGGGGGCCTCTGGCTCGGTCTCGGGCTGGAGGTCCTTTTTAAAACGCGTTATGGGCGCACCGGACAGTCTACAGTGTATATCCGATGCACACCGGACAGCGCACAGTAGCTGTCCGGTGAACCACTGGACAGCGCATAGGAGAAAGTGGATCTGCGCGCGTGGCCGGTGCACCGGACAGTGCACAGTGCAGTGTCCGGTGCACACCGGACTGTCCGGTGAGCCCAGACAGAGGGAATTTTGAAATTTTTCAAATTTTCTATCTAGTTTTCAACCAAACCAAATCCCAACTTATAATCACACAAAAGAACACTTGTTGGGACAGGTATTGGCACCCTCATATATTTTCCCATAATTTTCAAAATATTTTGCCATAGGCTAGATAATTTTTAGAGAAAATAGCCAAATGGTGAGTGTTGGGGGTATGCTTCGTAGCCGAAGATCCTAAAGAAAGGAAACACCTTCGGAAGATCTTCCCAGAAGCAGCGCCGAAGCTGTCACATATAAAGCTTCGGCACAATGACGGATCTCATGACGAAGGGGCGAACCGACTTAAAGATGAAATGACTTAAAAACCCATGATGTTCTGTGTCATTATTGTAGTTAATTGTAAAGGGCATATATGTAATTATACACAGGCTGCGCCCTGTGCCTATAAATATGTGAACAGTACCCCTGTACTGCTCACGCAATCTTGTAATCGCTGACGCATTACACTGGAATTATCACTTTCTGCCAAGACGAAGGTATAAATATAATGAAATATGCGAATAATGTTATTTGTTATTTATGTTTGACATATCTCTTTCTAATGTTTTACAATTTATACTTCATTTTGCATTATTTTATAAATTTGATCACGAAGGTATGACCTTCATGATACTCTGATCATGGCCTTCGTCCGAAGTTCATTAAATCCCTGGGGAGATAATGCTTCAGCGGACGAAGGACATTAACATTTAATATTTTATGTTGCCTTGTTCTTAATTTATAGCATTTGAGAACAAGTCCCCAACATAGGCGCCCACCTCTGGTAAACTCACTTCCACTTTTTGAGCTAATGGCTTCGTTCAACAACCAAGCTGGAGCTACTTCGGCTACGAAGCTGGTGCTCCTGATAACAGGCGGTTCATGCTCAGAGCCAGCCAACAAGAAGCAGAAGAAGGAGGCACAGAGAAGGGTACAGCCTGTCGGGGTGCAGGGACCCTTCATCAAGTCAAGATGGTCTCACATCCCAATTACCTTCTCCCAAGAGGACCTTCAGCTCAAGGATTACCCTCACAATGATGCTATGATCATTTCTTGTGTTATCAAAGGATTTCTGGTCCACAATGTTCTAGTCGATACAGGCAGTGCAGCGGATATTATATTTGCTAAGGCCTTCAGACAGATGCAAGAGCTAGAGGATAAGATTCATGATGCTACACACCCTCTTTGTGGCTTCGGAGGAAGATAGATTGTAGCGCTTGGCAAGATCACGATGCCAGTGACCTTCGGATTTGTCAACAATACAAGGACTGAACAAGTTGTGTTTGATATTGTCGACATGGAGTACCCCTACAATGCAATCATTGGTCGTGGGACACACAATGCTTTTGAAGCAATTCTTCATCCAGCATATCTTTGCATGAAGATACCTTCGGATCAAGGACCTATTGCTATTCATGGAAGTCAGGAAGCTGCCAGAAAGGCTGAAGGAAACTGGACAGATTCAAAAGCAATCCATAATATAGATGGAGCCGAAGCTTGTGAGCAGTACAAGTTTAGAAGGGAGAAGGCTGCTTCGGCCGATCAGCCGAAGCCCATGCTCTTATGTGAAGATATAGCAGAGCAGAAGGTGTTACTGGGATCTCAATTGTCTGAGGAATAGGAGAAAAACCTAACAAGGTTTCTGTTCAACAACAAGGATGTTTTCGCATGGTCTGCCAACGATCTATGTGGTGTCAACAGGGATGTCATTGAACACTCACTCAATGTTGATCCATCCTTCAGACCCAGAAAGCAGAGGCTTCGGATGATGTCTGATGACAAAGCCGAAGGTGCTCGGAATGAAGTGAAAAGACTTCTCAGTGCTGGAGTCATCAGAGAAGTAAAATGCCCAAAATGGCTAGATAACACTGTTATGGTGAAGAAGGCCAATGGTAAATGGAGGATGTGCATTGATTTTACTGATCTCAACAAGGCTTGTCCGAAGGATGAGTTTCCATTACCGAGGATAGACTCTCTAGTAGACGCAGCAGCTTCGTCAGAGCTCATGAGTCTACTAGATTGTTATTCAGGCTACCATCAAATCTGGATGAAGAAGGAAGATGAGCCAAAAACCAGCTTCATAACCCCCAGTGGAACATATTGTTACCTTCGGATGCCTGAGGGGCTCAAGAATGCTGGAGGAAGCTTCAGCAGAATGACAGCCAAAGTTCTTCATTCTCAGATAGGCAGAAATGTGCTAACATATGTTGATGATATCATAGTAAAAAGCATGAAGCAAGAAAATCACATTGCTGATCTGCAGGAAACATTTGCTAACTTTAGGCAAGCTGGCCTGAAATTGAATCCAGAAAAAATGTGTCTTCGGAGTAAAGAAGGGAAAATTCCTTGGTTGTCTGGTTTCGACAAAGGGAATCGAAGCTAATCCGAATAAAATCGAAGCTATTCTTCGGATGGAGCCGCGAGCACAAAGAAGGGGGCTCAACGGCTGACAGGAAGACTGGCATCCTTGAACTGATTCATATCTAGATCAGCAGAGAGGAATTTACCATTCTTCAAAGTGCTGAAGTCAGCCGAAGTCTTTCAATGGGGATTATCTCAGCAGAAAGCCTTCGAAGAGCTGAAGCAGTATCTGATAGACTTAACGACGCTAACTCCACCCACGCCAGGGGCTCCTCTGCTGTTGTATGTGGCAGCTTCGCACTCTGCAGTAAGTGCAGCACTTGTCCAGGAGAAGCTTGAAGGACAAACTAAAAAGCAAGCTCCAGTATACTTTGTTTCCGAAGTCCTCAGTTTATCAAAGAAAAATTATACAGAGTTGGAGAAGGTGCTATATGCTGTTTTAATGGCCTCCAAGAAGCTTCGGCATTACTTTCAAGCATTCCATATAATTGTTCCTTCATCACAGCCTTTGAAGGATATTATGAGAAACAGAGAAGCTACTGGAAGGATTGGAAAGTGGGCTGCGGAACTCAATGAGTTCACCATTGATTATGTACATAGATCCTCGATTCAGTCCCAGGCGTTAGCAGACTTCATCGCTGACTAGACGCCAGGGGCTCAGGAGGAAGAAGCAAATAAAGATGCCAAAGCCTGGACAGTGTTCTGCGACGGTTCCTAGGGAACCTTCGTGGCAGGTGCAGCTGCTGTTTTAGTTGCACCTTCCAAAGTCAGAACATGCTATGTAGTGAAACTTGATTTCAGCTGCACAAATAATATTGCTGAATACGAGGCTTTGCTTTTGGGGCTTCAGAAGTTAAAAGCAATGGGGGTAAGAAGGGCGGTTCTCAAAACAGATTCACAAGTTATTTCTGGTCATATTGACAAGAGTTGTAAAGCAAGAGATCCGAAGCTTGAAAAATATTTGGATACAGTTCGAAGGCTTGAAGCTTCATTCGAAGGGTTTTCTGTCAAGAATATCCCACGAGGAGAAAATGAGCATGCTGATCTGCTAGCTAAGTCAGCGGCACAGGGGCTGCCTTTACCTTTGGAAGTATTCTTCGAGACAATAAGAGCACCTTCGGTGGAACTTCTTGAAAGAGCAGTGCTCAATATATCTCCTGTCCATAGTGAAGATTGGAGAACTGAGATTATATCCTTTCTACAGGGCAATTACCTTTCAGATGACGAAGCATATAATAAAAGAATAGAGGCAAGAGCCCGACCATATGTAATAATAGAAGGGGAGCTATACAAACATGGAGTCTGCTCTCCATTGCTTAAATGTTTATCTAGAGCTGAAGGTATAGAATTGATGAAGGAAATACACGCAGGCATGTGTGGATCTCACATCGGATCTAGGCCCTTGCTGGGAAAAGTATTTCGTCAAGGGTTTTATTGGCCGAAAGCAGCTTCGGATGCAGCGGAATTAGTCCAAAAGTGTGAAGGTTGTCAAAAATGTGCAAAAGATCAAAAACAACCTTCATCCCTGACTCAGTTAATACAGCCCACTTGGCCATTGCAAAGGTGGGGCCTTGATTTGCTAGGCCCACTTCCACCAGCACAAGGAAATTTAAGATATGTTGTGGTGGCGGTAGAATATTTTTCCAAATGGATTGAAGCGAAGCCTTTAGCCACAATAACCTCAATCACTGTTCAGAAGTTTTTCTGGCAAAATATTGTTTATCGCTTCGGAGTGCCGAAGGCCATTACTATGGACAACGGAACACAGTTTGATGCCAAAGCTTTCAAAGAGTTCTGTGAGCAAATTGGCACGAAGATTCATTTTGCATCAGTCAGGCATCCGGAGTCAAATGAACTTGTTGAAAGAGCTAATGGCATTATCATGACGGGAATAATGAAGTTAATCTCCAATCAGCCTAGGGGAAAGTCGCCAGATGAATTGATCAAAGTGGTGTGGAGCCACAATACAACAATGTCAAGGTCAACAGGCTTTTCACCATTCAAAATACTGTTTGGTGACGAAGCAATAACTCCGGAAGAAGCTAAAGCAGGATCAATAAGAACAGTGGCTTCGGCAGAGGACGAAGCTGATTGTTCTGTGGAAAAAGATGCCTTAGAAGAGATCAGGCTTCAGGCTATGGAGAACATCAATAAATATCAAGCCGAAACAATAAAATGGTGTGACAGAAAAGTTCGGTTAAAAAATATTAGGCCAGGTCACTTGGTACTTCGGAGAGTCGCCAACCCAGATATAGTAGGCAAGCTACAGTTGAAATGGGAAGAACCTTTTTTGGTAGTATCTTCGTCAAGACCCGGTTCCTATAGATTAAAGGATATGGACGGCAACGACATTCCTAGATCTTGGAATGCGGATGAGCTTCGGCGATATTATGTATAGCTTGATGTAATCTTTTTATTTTTTCCTATGGCACCCTTTTCCTTTCCGAAGGGGGAGAAAGGTTTTTAATGGGGCCATAGCATGTAATTTCCCTTTTTCTTATTACAGCTCTACAAGAGCAATATCCCCTAAAGATGTAAATGTAAAAACTGAGCTCGCACCATCGAGTGCAAAGAAAAAGAAGAAACAGGGAGAAGCTCGAAAGACGTCCCTAAGGGGATGCAGAGCACGACGAAGCTACAAAAAGTCGTTCCTAAGGGAGCACAGCGTAAGTTTTCTGTCCAAAAGTCGTTCCTAAGGGAATGGAGAGCTTACAGCGAAAAGTCAACGCTGATTCCGCCGAAATATAAGGCGAAGCGCGAAAAGTCAACGCGATACCGCCGAAATAGAAGGCGAAGAAGTTCAAAAGACGTTCCTAAGGGAATGCAGAACTTACAGCGAAAAGTCAGCACTGATACACCAAAAAATAAACGGTGAAGCCGAAAAATAAACAGAAAAAAGACTTTGTTTATTCCTAAGGGAATGAAGGCTATGGTTGTTGCTTCGTATATGTGTTTGGACATTCATTTGCACGGTACATTACATCATAACATTTGCATTCATAAACATTCATTTAGACATACGTAGGATCATCATTATCATAACACAGGCAGTTGCTTCGGTTCTAAAGATCAGGCTTCAGCAGAAGAGAAAACGAAGCAGTTCTTATGCTTCGTTGTGTACGAAAAGAAGGGAAGGTGTTTTTCGCCTTCGGCTCAAAAATGCTAATTTCGTTCACACCAAAGCACTTCATACATTTATGGGAAGGTAGGAATATATTACAAGGTACGGACAAAGTTCATCAAGTAAAATTTAATTACATTTACAAAAGTAATTACAAAAAGTTTTTAGAGTTTTTTCTACAGTCATCTATTCAAGCTGCATCAGTGTTCATCGGGCTTCAGCTTCGGCATAGTCATCCATTAAAGCTTCGGCGTCATCTTCCTACTCTTCAAGCTTCGGCTTCGGCCTCGTCATCCTACACGAATTAAAGTATTGTAAGCAAAATTTAAGTTCGAAGGAAGAGGTAAGCACAAGGTATGATTTTGTTACCGGCTTAAGATGACTCCGATCTTCGTCACCAGCTTTGTCTCGTCCACCCTTTGTCCATACCACCTTTATAAATTTATTTGCTATACTTCGGGCAAGGTTGAGGATATCATCTAGATCTGCTGGTGATAAACTAAAATTGGGTCTGTTGATAATTTTTCCGTGCTCGCAACCAGATTTCAGGAATGCAGCAGCAGTGCCTCGAGAAGCTACCAGGGCACAGAAATCACCATGTCCAGCAATAACATCATCAAGGTCATCAATTTCACCTTCGATGTGGTCAAAGGCTCCTAGTAGATCTTCAGCTGAAGGAGTAAATTTTTCGCTGCTGGCCCCGACCGAATAGAAGACCTTCTTCAGCCGTTGAACACATCGATTGCTGAATTCCAAACATTTATTTTGAAGGCTTGTTAATGATTTTTGCAAATCTGAAATCTTCTGGACTTCGGCCTCAAATTTTTCATTAAGCTTCTGTTTTTCTTGTTCGAAACTTTCTGACTGGCAGAGAAGCTTCGTATTCAGTTCTGCTATTTTAGCTTCAGCTTCTGCCTACAAGCCTTCGGCCGTTTGAAGCTCAAAGTCTTTCTTTTCAAGAGCAGCAGATTGGTCTTTTATTTTGCCTTCTAAATTCTCGATTATAACCTCGTGTTTTTTGTCTTCCAAATCTTGCTGCAGTTTTAAAGCTTTGCTCAGCAACATACTCTGTACATAAACAACCTTCGTTAGAAAACATCTTCGTTATTACAAACGATAAAAAGTTAGAGAAAGGTTGTTTACCTTGAAATTAGAATAAAACAAACTACCGACGATATGATGTCGTCGGTAGCGGCTGATGTCTGTTTCAAGCTTCAGGAAACCGATACTCTTTGATAGAGTACCGATAACCTTCGCTCCGGTCTGATCCCAGATACAGCCCAACTTTTCATCATCGATACCACCAAAGAGAAATGCCCCCGGCCGATGCCCGCAAGACATGGCATACCCTTTTAACTCTTCTTTTTCGGCCTTGGTCAACTCTTGCCCAACTAAGTTTTGAAAATTAAAAATTTCGTCCTCCGAAGTGTCTTCGGCAATTTATTTCTTTTTCTTGGGCTCTGGGGCCGAAGTCTCTTCGGTAGCTGCTGTAGCTTCTTCTGCGGCCATGTCTAGCAGTATTTTATCAATACTTGCAATTGTGGTTTCTAACTCTATGTCTTCGGCTGTGGCAGCTTCGGCAGCTGTAGCCTCTAAAGGTCCAGCTTCGGTAGCCTTTATGTCCTCAACAGCTGGCGCCTTTGGAGCAGAAGCTCTTGGTGGTGTCTTTTCAATGACTTCCGTCACTGTAATGATTCTTTGCTTTTTTGGCCTAGCTGCCTTCTCCGTTTTTGTGGGCTCCTTGTCCTTCTGAAAAAGCTTCGTCAGATGTGACCCTAATGGACTCAGCTTGACAGGCAAGGATTCAGTCATTACCTTTAAAATTTCCTCCACGATGGTGGAAGAAGGTGATGCAGCAATTTCTTCTTCTTCGCCAATTGCCTTCTGTTTCGGAGCTGAAGCTTTTCTCTTCTTTGAAGCAACTGTTTTTGGCTCGGGCTTTGGTTTTTTCTTTTTCAATTGATCTTCATCATCTTTATTCACAACATCAGCCACTCTCTTCCTTTTTTGCCCTTCGGCACCCTTGTCTAGCCGCTCGTAGTCAGGATATTCGAAGTCAATAGCATCCATTACTCGGTTCAGTCTTCGCTTCGGACAGGTGCCGAAGGCCGCAGTCATCAACTGATCTTCTTTTTTGGAGTAATTGCCGAGTATTTCATTGCACATTACTTCGATTGTGTCCAGCCATTCTTGGCAAGGCACTATGAAATGTCTCTTGAATTTGTAATGGTAAGACAACCGAACAAGCTCCCCTTCCTTCTTTCTTCCTTCAAGCTTCGGCATGGCCCACTCTTTCATAGTTGGGAACACTCCGAAGGCCAAAAATTCTTGCACTAAGTCCCTAGTGCCGATGTGCTCCGCAATAACTCTAAATTCAGCCAGAGCAATTTGGGTCGGACCCTCTGGTGTCATGTTGCACTGGGGTCTGGTCTCTCCGAAGATCAATTCCAACGAACTCTGGACCAATTTCTCCTTATCTTCGTCAACTTTGACGTAAAACCACTCGGATTTCCAGCCAGCTGGCCACTTGCTACGGTAACTGATCATAGGAAACTTTGTAGTCTTGCGGTAGGCAAAATTGTAGCAGCCAAAGTTTTCATGTAGCCCATCTGCTCTAGCCTTGGTCTGGTAATAAAGCTCGTGCACTCGGCAAAAACCTTCGGCAAATGGTTCCACCCCTTGGCTTCGGAGGGCCCAAATATAAACGCTAAGCCTAATGATAGCGTTAGGAGTTAGCTGATGAAGGTAGATCCCAAACTTCTTCAGCACATCAACAATCATCTTGTTCAAAGGGAATCTTAAACCAGCTTTAAAGAAACTTTTGAAAACCACTACTTCATCTTTTCCTGGCTTCGGAGTAGTTTCTTCCCCACCAAAGCGAATTAGCTCTTTCTTCGCTTCACTAAAATAGCCCAACTTCATCATCTTAGGCAAATCACCTTCAAAGATGGTAGATTTTCCGAAATCCAGGTGGCTGGGTTTACTCGACACTGCACTGCTGTAATCATCTTCGGAATCAGTCTCCTCAACATCAGCTTGCTCTGCTTCAGCGGCAGGTGCATCCTCCGATGTTACCAGCCCAGACCGCTTCATCGCTTCGGAAATGGGAACAGTCTCAGTAGCTTCGGTTTCATCTCCTTCACGATCAAACCTGGCAGTGGAGCGCACTCTCGCCATTTGATTATGAATTTTTTGAAATTTTTTGAAGTTGTTGACTTTTTTTTATTTTTTCAAAGCTCTTCCTCTTCTGACGAAGCAGAACCAGAAGCGGCGCTTCGTTTGAGCACGATGATTAAGCTTCGGCTATGGTTAAATTTTTGGCAGCAAAACAGTGCAATAGCAATGAATGCTGTGGTAACTTCACACCTACCCGTCTGTTTATATAGTGCCGCGGGTGGGAAGGTGAATCGTCAAGGTCTTCCACACCGGGTAAACAGTCACCTGCACTTGCTGAACGGTGGGCCACAGGGTCCGGGAAGGTGAATCGCTAGGACGCGCGCAACTGCTGCAAGATGGGGCCACCTCGCGCGCGGATTATTTTAATCGTTTCTCGCCAACGAGCTCAGGGAAGGTGTTTTTTGGATCTTCGGCATCCCGAAGCCTAGAAGACTTTTTCACGGATCAAGCTCATTACGATAAACGATCTAGCACCGCGAAGGGGCTACTGTTGGGGGTATGCTTCGTAGCCGAAGATCCTAAAGAAAGGAAACACCTTCGGAAGATCTTCCCAGAAGCAGCGCCGAAGCTGTCACATATAAAGCTTCGGCACAATGACGGATCTCATGACGAAGGGGCGAACCGACTTAAAGATGAAATGACTTAAAAACCCATGATGTTCTGTGTCATTATTGTAGTTAATTGTAAAGGGCATATATGTAATTATACACAGGCTGCGCCCTGTGCCTATGCTGACGCATTATACTGGAATTATCACTTTCTGCCAAGACGAAGGTATAAATATAATGAAATATGCGAATAATGTTATTTGTTATTTATGTTTGACATATCTCTTTCTAGTGTTTTACAATTTATACTTCATTTTGCATTATTTTATAAATTTGATCACGAAGGTATGACCTTCGTGATACTCTGATCATGGCCTTCGTCCGAAGTTCATTAAATCCCCGGGGAGATAATGCTTCAGCGGACGAAGGACATTAACATTTAATATTTTATGTTGCCTTGTTCTTAATTTATAGCATTTGAGAACAAGTCCCCAACAGTGAGATTTGCATTTTGGCTTTGCACTAGGGGTTTTCATGAATTATTTGAGTTTTGAATACTCCCCCTAAGTGTAGTTCCTCATGTATATCTCAAAAACCAACAATTGCATAGTAAGTAGGAATTTAAGTACTAAAAGCTTAAAACGAAGACTTGTCAAGTTTGAGCCCGAGTTAAGCTTTTTCACTCGCTTTGTTGGCGGTTATCTTAACTAGGTTAGACAAGCCCTAGATGCAATACAAGAAATTTAAATATGCAATGCAGACTTGACAACACCATTTGAGATCTTTAAATAAAGTTTCTGAGATCAAGTATGTTTAATTCATTCCTCAACATGCAAAAGTGGGTTTTGTCAAGTGGCTTTGTGAAAATATCCGCTAATTGATCTTCCGACTTCACTCCTTCTAAAATAATGTCTCCTTTAGCAACATGATCTTTAAGGAAGTGATGACGTATATCTATGTGCTTGGTGCGAGAGTGTTGTACATGATTATTAGCAATTTTAACAGCACTCTCATTGTCACACAACACAGGTACCTTTTCTAGAACTACACCATAGTCTAGAAGAGTTTGTTTCATATATAAAATCTGTGTGCAACAAGCACCCGTGGCAATGTATTCCGCTTCAGCGGTTGACAAGGCAACACTATTTTGCTTTTTGGATGTCCATGATACTAGTGATCTCCCAAGCAAATGGCACCCCCAGAAGTACTTTTTCTATCAATTTTGCAACCGGCATAATCCGAATCGGAATAGCCAATTAAGTCAAAAGTAGCTCCTTTGGGATATCAAAGGCCAACGCTTGGGCTGTGCTTGATATACCTATGAATTCTTTTAACAGCGCGAAGATGAGCTTTCTTAGGATTTGATTGAAATCTTGCACACATGCAGACACTAAACATGATATCGGGCCTAGATGCGGTAAGATACAATAAACTACCAATCATAGAATGGTAGAGAGTTTGATCAACCGGGTTACCTCCCTCATCTAGGTCGAGATGTCCATTTGTTGGCATAGGTGTCTTGATTGGTTTGCACTTCTCCATGTTGAACCTTTTCAACAAGTCTTTGGTATATTTCTCTTGTGAGAGGAAGTTACTATCTTTCATTTGCTTGACTCGAAAGCCGAGGAAGTATGTTAGCTCACCAATCATAGACATCTCGAACTCCTTCGACATCAACTCACCAAATTCCTTGCAATGATAATCATTTGTCGAGCCAAAGATTATGTCATCAACATATACTTGACAAATGAAAATATCACCGTTGTGTTTCTTTGTGAATAAGGTTGTGTCGATGGTCTCGATCTTGAAGCCCTTTTCGATGAGGAAGTTGCGAAGATGCTCATACCATGCCCTTGGAGCTTGCTTTAACCCATATAGCGCCTTGGACAACCTGTAAGCATGGTTAGGATATCTAGGGTCTTCAAACCCGGGTGGTTGCTCAACATATACAAGTTCATTTATGAAGCCATTTAAAAATGCACTTTTTACATCCATTTGATAAAGCTTTATATCATAGCATGATGCATATGCGAGTAGGATACGAATGGCTTCAAGTTGAGCAACCGGTGCAAAGGTCTCTCCAAAATCTAAGCCTTCAACTTAAGAGAAGCCCTTTGCAACAAGTCTTGCCTTGTTCCTTACAATCACGCCTTGATCATCTTGCTTGTTTCTGAACACCCACTTTGTTCCAATGATCCTTGCATCTTGTGGAGGCTTCTCCAGGGTCCAAACTTGGTTACGGGTGAAGTTGTTTAGTTCTTCATGCATGGCGTTCACCCAGTCCAGATCCTGTAGCGCCTCATATATACATGTAGGCTCAACACAAGAAACAAAAGAGTGATGTTAAATAAATGAAGCATGTTTATGTGATCGAGTAATAACCCCTTGTGAAGGACTCCCAATGATTTGATCTTGTGGGTGTGCTTGAAGTAGTGATGAGTTTCTCCTGTCAACCACTTGGGAAGAAGATCTTGGAGCATCAACATCTTCGGCTTGTACCCTTGCTTGTTCATGAGAGACAAATGTATCTTCATTTGCATGCCTCTCATCTTTTTCATCATCTTGTGGTACACTTGATGAAGAAGGCCTGTCAATGTTTTGCACTACTTCTTCATCTTCTTTTGGTTTGATAGCTCCAATTGGCATGTTCTTCATAGCTTCCCTAAGTGGCTCATCACCTACATCATCAAGATTTTCAAGTGCTCCTTGGGAGCCATTAGTCTCATCAAACTCCACATCATATGTTTCTTCTACCACGCCAGTGGCATGATTGAATACTCGATATGCTTTAGATTTTGATGAATAGCCAAGTAGAAAACCAATATCACAACGTCTTTGAAACTTCCCTAGGTGATGGCATTTCTTGTAGATGTAGCATTTGCATCCAAACACCTGAAAGAAGGAGACGTCTGGCTTTTTCCCATTTAGTAGTTCATAGGGAGTCTTCTCAAGTAGCCGGTGAGGAAATAGCCTATTTGATGCATAACATGCAGTGTTGACAGCTTCGGCCCAAAACCTCTCCGGTGTGTTATACTCATCAATCATTGTCCTTGCAAGTGTGACCAAGGTCCTGTTTTTCCTTTCAACAACTCCATTTTGTTGAGGTGTATATGTTGCTGATACTTCATGTTTGATCCCAATCTCATCACAGTATTCATGTATGTTGGTGTTATCAAATTCTTTTCCATTATCACTTCTAATCTTCTTGATCTTGCAATCAAATTCATTTTGAGCTTTCTTGGCAAACTTCTTGAATATAGATGCAACTTCAGATTTATCATGGAGAAAGAACACCCAAGTGTATCTTGAGAAATCATCAACTATGACCAGACAATAGAGGTTGCCACCAGCACTTGCATAAGTTATTGGTCCAAATAGATCCATGTGAAGTAGTTCCAGTGGCCTTGATGTTGACATGAAAGCTTTTGTAGGATGTGTGTTAGCAACTTGCTTTCCAGCTTGACATGCACTACAAGGCTTGTCCTTTTCAAATACAACATCTTTTAGTCCTCTAACCGTGTCCTTCTTTAATACTTTCTTCAGTGTGCTCATTCCAACATGTGCAAGCCTTCTATGCCATAGCCATCCAAGTGATGCTTTGGTAAAGTGGCAAGTTCTTAAGTCTGCATCTTCAGAGGTGAAATCCACTAAGTAGATATTGTTGTATCTAAATCCTTTGAACACCATTGATTCATCATCCATTTTTGATACAATAACCTCTGTTGGAGTGAATAAGCATTGAAGGCCAAGATCACAAAGTTGACCCACTGATAATAAGTTGAAGCTCAAAGGTACAACCAAGAGAACATTTGAAATTGATAGATCATTTGAAATTGCCACCTTGCCACCTTGAACTTTTCCCTTGGAATTGTCCCCAAAGGTGATTTTGTCTTGTCCATCAACATTCTCATCAAGTGAGGTGAACATCCGTGGGTTGCCTGTCATATGTTGAGTGCATCCACTTTCAATAACCCAATGACTCCCACCGGTCTTGTAGTTCACCTACATCCACAGACAAATCAAGCTTGAGTTTTGAGGGCCCTATATTGCATAGGATCAGTGACTTTCTCAATCAAGGACTTTGCAACCCAAATTTGTCTACGTCTACTCTTGCTTGGTGGACCTAGGAATGTAACTTTGACTTTTCCATTTGCTACTTTCCTTAGAACATAATGAGCATTGAAGACAAATGGTCTTGAGTGCTTTGGCAAGGGAGTTGGTGGTTTGGCTTTGCAGTTGTGGGCAAAATGACCTTCTTTACCACACTCAAAGCATTTGATAGGCTTATGAGTCTGCTTTGGCTTGTATTGAGTTGTAGCTTTCTTTTGCACAAAAGAATTGTATCCAATACCACTCTTGTTGTTTTTCATGATAGTGTTCATGAGCACTTTATTTTGGAGGTATTGGGCCTTGTTGAACTTTTGCACACTTGTTGCAAGATGTTCATTTTCACTCTTAAGTTTCTTGACCTCATTTTTAAGCCTTTCATTATCCACTGTCAACTCATTGTTGAAGTCATTGTTCTCAATGACAACCTTTCCTCTAGTAGTTGCATCAGTCAAATATCCCTTCAATTTTTGGTTGTCTAATGTCAAGACTTCAACTTTTTTGGTCAGTTCATCATGATGACTAGTTTGATCATCTTGGCTCAAATCATTACATGAGGTTGCTACATCAATCTTAACAACAGGGTTTATAGCCTCATGTGTATTGCAAGATAAAAGTTCATTTTCAACAAGAAGATTATCATGATCAAATTTAATCTTAGTATAGTCTTCCTTAATTTTTACTAGTCTATCTTTCAACTCCCTATTAGCTTCATTTAATTTGTCACATTTATCCTTAGCATCTTTTAGGGAGGATGTAAGCTCATTTACAGTGGATGACATAGTTTTGTTTTCTTCTTTCATTTTTTCACTAGCTTTCATAACTATGTCATATTTGGCATTTAAAAATTCATTTTCATCTTTCAACTTATCACATTTAGCTTTTGACTTCCTAATGATTTGAGTGTATTCCTTAAGAAAGTCAGCTAGCTCATCATAGGAAGGTGAAGCAAATTCCTCATCACTATCACTATCACTATCACTATCATCAATAATATCATTATTATTTTGTACCTTCCGTTCACCTCTAGCCATGAGGCATAGGTGAGAAGTCGATGATGGTGTTGGTGAAGAGAAGTCCCTAGCGATGGCGGCAACTTTTTCATCATTTTCTTCTTCACTTGAAGAAGACCCACTTGATGACTATGTCAGTGAGCCAGTCACCAACAATGTATGCCTTTCCATTTTCTTTTTGTGGAACCTCTTATGCTTCCCATCCTTCCTCTTGAAGAATCTCTTTTCCTTTTTCTCATCATCATGAAAGGGAAATGTGCCCTTGGGCAATTTCTATTATGTTTTGGTGATTAAGTGCCCAACACATTTAATTAAGTTCTTATGTGCTAAATGAAGAGAAAAGTGCAAATCAAGACATGAGGTATGTTTCTAGGCTTAGTACATTGTTTTGAGTACTAACATATTTTGTCTAAGTGCTAGAAACAGGAAAAGAAAGAATTGCAAAAGACTTGGCTGTGTGCAGCCAAAGTCCAGCTCGGCCTGGCACACCGGACTGTCCGGTGCGCCAGGCTAGTCCGCGTGAACAGGCCGCTCTCAGGACTCGACGGCGGCGTACGGCTATAATTCACTGGACTGTCCGGTGGTGCATCGGACTGTCCGGTGAGTCATCCGCGGCGAACTCGTTGCTCTCAGGAAAAGTTTGGAGGCATACGGCTATAATTCACCGGACTGTCCGGTGGTGCACCGGACTGTCCGGTGAGCTGTAACACCCCAGGTGTTACCATGGCTAGAGCCCACCTTGCTATTAAAGGGTATGGGCACCTGTGGAAGAACTTAATGAATAGAAGCATAAGGGCCTTGGAAAGCTAGAGGTTAACCAAGGATGGTGAGTAACCAAAAGCATTACTCCAATCTTTGCACACTTATTCCCTTGGGTGAGAGGGGAGAAGAAACCTAGACCTCTCTTAGACCCTATCTCCCAAAACCCTAGTTAAGGAGGGAAAAGAGAGTGAGCAAGTGTGCAAAACATGAGTAACTTTTACCCAAACCTTAAGTGACTTTGTAACCAGCAATTAGGGGAGGGAAATATTGCAAAAAGGCCCCTGGTGAAACCCCAAATCACATCATTAAGTGGAGAGAGAGCTAGAGCTCCCTATTCCTCTCTAAGTCCATTTTTTGACCCTAGTTTAAGGATCAGCCGTGTTCACCTTGAAGATGGCATCAAATCCACTTGTGATCTATACCAAAAACGTGGCATACTACCTGGGGCACCCACTGGAAAAAGTTGAGCCCGAGACTCGGAAGTTTGACATGCCATGGCATGGCTTTTGTCGCGAAGTGCCCAGTGAGACACACCTGTTTTGGCATCCAAAGATCTCCCTCCCTAGGCCGTATCTGCCCCGACTTCTCACAGTTGAGTGACAGCCCTAGGTGCCAGGAAGAGGTCTGCGCCAAACCTTTGCAAAGATTCGCACGTTTGCGACCTCTGCCGACGTTTGAACACTGGAAGAAACAAACCGCCACGTGTTCGACGCGTTCTGCCGCGCCAGAGCACGCCCGCGCACGCCCCCGCGAGCCCCGCGCCGTGCCCGAGCCAAGCCAGCGCCCTGGTCCGCGTCCGCGCCTATAAAACGCCCAGGAGCCTTGGCCGTACCCCTCCGCACGCGCCCAAGTCTCACCGGAGCTCAGTTCGCCGCCGTCTGCCTGTGCGCGACGTGCCCGCGGTCGCTCGAGCCACTGCCGCCGTAGACCGGCCCGCCCTGCCCTCCACAGTCCCGTCCAACCCTCGGACACGAGTGTGCACCCACCAGTGAAGCTCCCCGAGCAAAGAATCGGGCTCTGCTTCGCCGGAGACGCCGGAACAAGGTCACCGGAATTCACCCGACCGCCGGCAACCGTGGACCGAGGTACACGGTGAGTCTCTCGTCGATTCCTTGCACGGTTAGACTCCTTAGACCTCCATGAAGCTCCCTATGCCCTTGGATTGAACTATACCACCGTGGATAGGCCGGAGCACACGCCGCCGACGAGCTCGCCCGCCTGCGCCCGTGGTCCGGGCGATTCCGGCCATCCCCGACGACGAGTCGTACCTCGACGTGATCGCCAGAACCTCCCCGAGCGAACCCTGCCCTTCGCCGGACCTCCCTCGCCGCCGGTAAGCCGCGCCATTCTTTCCTTCTCCGCGGTTACTGTTCCAGTTGGGGGAGGGACCGCGGGTGTGAGGGAGAGAAGCCCCGGGGGGTTAAGTGTAAAGCCAAAGACTCAAGTGAATAGTGGCGTAAGGACAGATCTGTGAGGTTGGATTCAGTTTAAACCTAGGGGCCTCGGCGCAAACTGCGTTTTCAGAAAAAAACCTAATTAAAACCTGAGTTAAATTCAAACAGAAACTTTAAAAACCCATAACTTCTGTTTCGTTTATCCAAATTTGGTCAAACTAATTTTGCCAGACTCTAAATAATATAACCTGTCTAAGAAAAATATAAAACCCATAAGTACTAGAGAAAAATATAAGGTTCTGATTTATTTTCAGTTTTGGCCAAAAGCTTAATAATAGCAAGAAAAATAGTTGTACTATTTAACTAGGGTTAGAAAAATTTGGAGAAGTTTATATCTACCTACTGACCTAGTTAAAAATGTTAAACCTCTCTGTCCATTACATTAAGTTAGTTTTAACCCCTTATTCCATAATATGCTTAAGGTAAAGAAAAATAGAAAAAGTGTCATAAATAATGAACCAGAGAGCACCCCTATTTTTGTTAGGATATTTAGTCACTATAGTTCACTGGAAAAAATGTATCATACCCTGTTGTAGTGTAAGATAAGAAAGATACCTTTTAAATGAAGAAAATGGGGATAACTTAGAAAAACCCTACAAAAATACCCCTAAGGTGAAACCTCCCCAAACCTTAGGATAACTAATGTGTTGATAATAAGAACTTAAGAAAAATCTGAAATCTGTTGTTTGATATTTTTTCAAAGGGCAAGTTAGTTCTAATCACTCTTTTTGCACCAAACTTTAAAAAAATCCATCATTAATTAACCATCATGTGGCTCTCTGTCATTTTTGGTACAAGAGCTTAGTATCCCTAATAGAGGCCAACAAAAATAACCTTTAGGACAGAATCTACCCCTAACTAAGAGGTGTAGTGTAAAGTGGCCCATTTGCCTAACTATTGTTATTTTTGTTTAAAGCCTAGCTTTTATACTTTGAGCCTCAAATTCTTAAAACCAGCTAGGATAACAAGTGACAACCCATTGTAATTTTTATAGAATTTTTGGAAATTTTTAAACTACTATCATAGTTCAAACCCCTACTAGAAACCCTAAATGGAAATTAAGGAGAGGAAAATGGATGATGGAATCTAATATCCTCCTAAGACCTTTATAACTTGTCCACTGAAATCCATAAGGGCAATGCAAATCCAATATGTTATCCTAAAGAGAAAAACCTAAACCTAAAGGGTAATGAGTCTATATATACCACTAGAAGATGCACATAGCCAGGAAACCCTAAGTAATTCTTGACTTAATTTTAGTGGCTTAATGTTCTTAAATTTTGCATAATCATGACATACATGTTCATTGCATTTCGATAGACTGTAATCTTGCTGACGGAGAGTACGTCCTCGTGCCGGAGCAAGGAGCTGCCCAGGAGGTTGCCCCCGACCCAGCACCAGAGCCTGCACCAGAGGACCTGCCTGCCACTGCT
Organism: Zea luxurians; assembly: GCA_029449295.1. Classification (NCBI taxonomy): domain Eukaryota; kingdom Viridiplantae; phylum Streptophyta; class Magnoliopsida; order Poales; family Poaceae; genus Zea; species Zea luxurians. The sequence continues at coordinate 102,602,701 of JAOPSE010000011.1, forward strand.
TTGGAAGGCAAGCCCCGGTTTTATGCATAACCTGTTCTATATGATATTTTACTACACTTAATGTTTGTAGGCTTGTATTGTGCACTTAAGTGTAGGAGTTGATTTAAACCCTAGTTGCATGATCTCAGGAATCCTATTGAGATGAATACTAGTATGCTAGGTCGAGTAGCTGCTTTATTAATTAGGATCTCGGTAGAAGTCGAGTGATTTTTCTAGCACTCGCGCGAGGTCAGGAATTGGCTGTATCCACTTTCCGATCATATTGATGTTGGTTGGTGGGCAACAATCCATGGGGATTGGTTGTTCACGGGATGAAAAGTTGATTAAGGATTAAGGTGTGGTACCGTGAGTCAAGCGTTTGAATGTACTAAACACATACCGAGAAATATGGTAAATCGGTAAGCCTAGTACCTGAGTGAACCTGCCCGCAGACATACCTCCTCACGCGACCTGAGACGTAGTCTCCCATTCCGGTTATGGTGGGTACAAGTGCGGCCACTGCACGACGGCCAGTCGGGGTCAGTGGGGCATTGTACGCCAAGGCGGTGAGCCCTGATCTGTTGCCAGGGAATCGATGGGGACGGTTGATGTGTGTGGGGACGGAGTGCCCCTACATGTCGTGTGTTTAGGTTTACCTTGCAAGGATAAAAACTCGATTCGAATCGTCTGCTTCTCGCAGCTAATGAGACTGCTTGATCCATGCTGCTACATTGAGTAACAAGTGGAACTGGTTGAGATGATACAAACTGTTGATTGCTAAAAATGCTTGCTACTATGTATGAATAGATAGTACACTTTTAGCCTTAAGAGAGTCACACTTAATTTTGATTAAGTTAAAATCTTGATTTAGAAATTCAGCTAGTGCTTTTGGCAACCGAACCCCACAGCCAAACAGCTGCATGTCTAGAGGTAGAGGAGTATAGACTCCTCACACCGGGTAAGTCTAGCTGAGTATTAGTATACTCAGCCTTGCTTGTGGCATAATTTTTTACAGGTTCTCTGGAGGAAATGGTTGCTGGAGTGACTTGGCCATCCACCCTGCCATCGGGTTGGACTGTCGAGTGGGACCCCGCCTCGGCTGAGGAGGAGCATGAGGAGTGATGGGACAGGCTTCCCCATCTCTCCGTTTATTTATCGTTAGTTTCATTCCGCTGCACTTCGAACAATGATGACTACTTTTGGCAAAACTTCGATGATGATGATGATGTAATAATAAGCAACACTCTTCCATGTATGGTTTTATGCTTTATTGTATTTGCTCTGTGACTCACCATCGAGTGAGATTGTGGTACTTGATCCTGTCAGTGGCCGTGTCGGACTAGATCCGAGGGATTGACGAGTTATTCCCATTTAAGTGTGGTCTCGCCTCTAAGGCAGGGCTTAGGCACTTAAGTTGGAATAATTCAGGCAGTTCCGCCACAGCTGGTATCAGAGCTTGTACCACCACAGAGGAATCAATAACACATGAATACCATCCCTTTTTTTTAAAGTAAAACTTGATAGAAACAATGTTGGATAGATAGTAGGGCGAGCAGGATAGACCTAGGACGTGAAGCCTTAGGATGGTAGAAGGGTAGCTAGGTGGCTAATTAACTAGGCCCTACAGGCCACTTTTACAGGATGGGAGTTCTTCCCTATTCCTTTTATTTTCTTGTGAGGTCGTTCGGGACGTGCATGCATGCATTCTTAATTAAGCAAATGAATAACTGAGTAAAAGGACTTAAAAATGAGATAGCAGCCAACTAGGTCCCCAATGCCTTTTTCTTCTAGCTAGAGGTAGGCTGAGTTTTGTTTTTCCTTGTTCTTTTTGTAATTCTTTTTCTTTTACTTACGCTTAACCGTGCACAGATGACTTCCCACGGATCCTCCGAGGATGGAGATGCACTGACCCACACAGACGGACTTGCACGAGAGGGTTTTCCCCGCATCTTGTGGGAGGTACTTCAGGGGGCCGGATACTTGACACCCCCTCAGTATGCGGTGCAGCAGTTCGAGAAGCACCGGGTACCTCGCTGTAGGGTGAGGATGACTCTGGAGCCTCATCCCTTGCAGCCAGGCTGGCGCTCCTTGGACTCCGAGTCTTTCGGGTACCGAGCGGAGGACACCATCGAGGCAATTGCCCTGCATGGGCTGACCACCTTCTGCGGATTCCATCCCTTGGAGCTGGCTACCCACCCCATTGGGTTGTTCCCCGCGGAAAAGGAGGACGACCCGATGTGGAAGGATCGGGTGGAGCATGCCAAGGACATCTGGGCTCTCTACCCAGGCCACACCGCTCACTTGTCGGTACGGTGCATGAACGCTCTGTATCGTCTGCAAGTGATGCGTGGGGAGGCCATGTCTCATTTGATGGCATTACTGGAGGCCACCAAGATCACCCTGGACAATAGGGAGGAGCTCGTGGTGGATTTATCCCAGGAGCTGGTGGAGAAAGATTTGCAAGTGGAGCAGCTGACTGACGAGATTCATGAGTTGGAGGAGCTAGTGGGCACCAGGGAGAATACCATCGAGGTTCTCGAGGATCAGCTCCTCAACACTCAGCAGCAGCTAGCAGAGGCTAATGCGCATCTGGACATGCATCACCAAGAGATCCATGATGCGGAGGCTGACGAGGACGTTGACATTGAGGGAGGAGATGAGCCTGCCTCCAGTGTAGACACCGCTGGCTCAGGGAGACCACCTTCCCCCGAGTCTAGCGTTGCCTCGTTCGCTCACTAGATGCCAGGCTAATACTAGAAGTTGATGATGGTTGGACTCCTCACCGCTAGCTTAGCTTTTGCACCCTTAGGGTACTAGGCTAGGTAGAGTTGAGTCTTTTGATCTTTGATGTAACCAGTGTAAAACTCTTTTGGAGGTTCAGGGATGATTAATGGTAGTTTAAATTGGACGGAAGGATTATGTTTTTGTTTTGTTCTATTTGGAATCTATCAAATTGCTTTAACTTCCCTACCATGTTCGAACCCTAAGCTTGGAGATGTGTTATTGAGCAACCGTGTGATTTTTCAGATGGCTGGGAGAGCGCGCCGTGGTCAGAATGAGCATGTTCCCCCACCGCCACCGCCTCCCACTCTGCAGGAGCTCATGGCCCAGCAGAATGAGATCCTAAGACAGCTAGCTCAGCGTCAGCCACCACCTCAGCATTATGGTGGAGACCATCAGCGTCACCCTGTCGCTGCTACCTACCAGGAGTTCCTCAGCACTCAGCCACCACTGTTTACCAGGGCGGAGGACCCACTTGATGCAGATGTGTGGTTGAGGGTGGTAGAATCCAAGTTCCCACTGCTCCATGGGGCTTGCTCAGAGGTCACCAAGGTCAGGTTCGCCACCCAGCAGCTTCGCGGACCCGCAAGGACTTGGTGGGATCATTTTCTTGCTATGCAGCCAGATGGTAGAGAGGTGGAGTGGAGGGAGTTCAAGGCCGCTTTCAGAGGGCATCATATTCCAGCTGGCATCATGGACCGGAAACTCAACGAGTTTCTGGCACTCACTCAGGGCAGCAGGACAGTGTTGCAATATGCCCAGGCCTTCAATGATTTGTGTCAATATGCTGGATATCATGCTGATACGGATGAGAAGAAGCGAGACAGGTTCAGAAGAGGGCTCAGCACCAAGCTCCGTGACCGTCTCAACACCGTCAGGGCCAACAGTTACAATGAGTTGGTTAACATGGCTATCTCCCAGGAAGACTGCATCTTGGCTCGACAGGCGGAGAAGAAGAGGAAGACCCCTATGGCAGGACCCTCATCTCAGCCACAGCGCTTCAGGATTGTGTCTGACTCACAGAGCAGGGGACCTCAGCAGCAGCAAGGGAGGTGGGTGATCAGGCCACCGCAGCAGCAGCAGCAGGCACCCAACCGCGCCCAGTTTCCAGCTCAGAGGAACAATCAGCAGCAGCAGTACCGCCAGGCCAATGATAACAGGTGTTTCACTTGTGGCAGCACTGGGCACTATGCCAAGAACTGCCCCAAGAATCAGCAGAGGCAGGGGCAGAATGTTAACCAGAACCAAGGGAAGAGGCAGAAAGTGCAAGTGAGGCAGGGCAAGCTGAACTTCACTACAATGGCTGACATCCCAGAGGGAGCACCCGTCATGACTGGTATCTTTACAGTTTTAAATTTTCCTGCTATTGTTCTTTTTGATTCTGGTGCTTCGCATAGTTTTGTCAGTGCCAAATTTAGTGTCAAGTGCCAGTTGCCCTTTCACCACACCAACGGGGCTATTACCATTTCAACCCCAGGAGGCAGGATTGCCACTAATCAAATTAGCAGGCATGTGCCCATAAAGTTTGGTAGTTTGATAATTAAAACTGACCTTCTTATCTTGGGACTGGATAGTGTGGATATCATCTTGGGAACTGATTGGTTGACCAACCATCAGGCTATATTGGACATTGCAGCCAGAGCCATTGAAATTCATTCCCCTGCTTATGGCGATACTGTTTTGTATTTACCCAACCAGGGTGGTACCCGGTCTTGTGCCTTTGTTATGGCAGAATCCCTAGTAAGGAAGATCCCAGTAGTCTGTGAATACCCCGATGTTTTTCCGGATGAGTTGCCCGGAATGCCACCTGACAGAGATATTGAGTTTGCCATTGAATTGCAACCCGGGACTGCTCCTATCTCCAAGAGACCTTATAGGATGCCTCCCGCGGAATTGGCAGAATTGAAAAAGCAATTGCAAGAATTGTTGGACAAGGGGTTTATTCGTCCAAGTACTTCACCCTGGGGATGTCCAGCTTTATTTGTGAAGAAAAAGGACGAGAGTTTGAGGATGTGTGTTGACTACCGCCCTCTCAATGCGGTGACTATCAAGAACAAGTACCCGTTACCCCGCATTGATGTTCTATTTGATCAGTTGGTAGGAGCCAAGGTATTCTCCAAGATTGACCTTCGCTCAGGCTACCATCAGATCAAGATCCGTGCCAGTGATATTCCCAAGACGGCCTTCTCTACTAGATATGGGCTGTATGAGTTTCTGGTAATGTCTTTTGGGCTAACCAATGCCCCGACTTATTTCATGTACTTGATGAACTCGGTATTTATGCCAGAGTTGGACAAGTTTGTGGTCGTTTTCATTGATGACATTCTGGTTTATTCCAAGAACGAAGCGGAGCACACTAAACATCTACATATCGTGCTTCAGAGACTTCGCGACCATCAGTTGTATGCTAAGTTGTCCAAGTGTGAGTTCTGGCTGAAAGAAATAAAATTCTTGGGTCACACAATTTCTCAGGGTGGGATATCAGTCGACCCTGAAAAGGTACAGGAAGTGATGGACTGGAAACCTCCGACTACAGTGAAGCAGATTAGGAGTTTTCTGGGATTAGCAGGATACTACCGACGATTTATTCCGGATTTCTCCAGAATTGCCAAGCCAATGACTGAACTGCTGAAGAAGGGAGTCAAATTTGAGTGGAGCCAAAAATGTGAAGATGCTTTTCATACCTTGAGGCAACATTTGACAACAGCCCCAGTGCTAGCCCAACCCGACAATACCAAGCCATTTGAGGTTTATTGTGATGCTTCTGGTACCGGTTTGGGATGTGTTTTGATGCAAGAGAACAGAGTAATTGCTTGTGCTTCCCGAGCACTCAGGCCCCATGAGCAGAACTACCCGACACATGATTTGGAGTTAGCAGCAGTAGTTCATGCCCTCAAGATATGGAGACACTACTTGATGGGAGCTCACTGTAACATTTACACTGATCACAAGAGTCTCAAATATATTTTCACTCAGGCTGATCTGAACATGAGGCAGAGAAGATGGTTGGAATTAATCAAGGACTATGATTTGGAGGTGCATTACCATCCTGGCAAAGCCAATGTTGTGGCAGATGCCTTGAGCCGAAAGGCCCAATGTAATTGCATGAACATGGATGCAAGAATCACCACCTTGTGTGATGAGTTGTGCAAGCTGAACCTGGAAGTTGTTTCTTCCGGTGAATTGAGATATATCGCAGTGGAGCCCACGTTGCAGGAACAAATAGCTCAGGCACAGTTTGGGGATAAGGGTGTTCAGGTCATCAAGGAAATGATCAAGCAGAAGGCAGAAAAATACAAGTGTTTCCGCCAGGACAGCAAGGGAACTTTATGGTTTGAAGATCGATTGGTTGTTCCCAAGAACCCTGAGCTCAGAAAGAAGATATTGGATGAAGCTCACCTTTCCAAGTTTTCCATGCACCCGGGTAGCAACAAGATGTACCATGATCTCAGACCTCTTTATTGGTGGACCAGGATGAAGAGGGAAATTGCCAAGTACGTCTCAGAATGTGACACTTGTCAGAGGGTAAAAGCTAGTCATTTGAAAGCAGCAGGCCCTTTGCAACCCCTTCCCATACCATCTTGGAAATGGGAGGACGTTTGCATGGACTTCATAGTGGGATTACCCAATACCTCCAGGCACCATGATTCCATATGGGTTATTATGGACAGATTGACCAAGACTGCTCATTTCTTGCCAGTGCACACCACCCACCGGGCAGAGAAGTATGCGGAGATCTACATTGACCAGATAGTTCGTCTGCATGGGATACCAAGGACTATAATCTCTGATCGAGGAGCACCTTTTGTGGCACGCTTTTGGGAGCAATTACAAGAATCACTTGGGACCCGCGTAATCCGAAGCTCAGCGTATCACCCTCAAACAGATGGCCAAACAGAAAGGGTGAACCAGATTTTAGAAGATATGTTAAGGGCTTATGCACTGCATTATGGGAAGGATTGGGACAAATGTCTTTCCTTGGCAGAGTTTTCTTACAATAACAGCTATCAGTCCAGTCTGAAAATGGCACCTTTTGAGGCTTTGTATGGGAGAAGATGCAGAACCCCGCTAAATTGGTCTCAAGCAGGAGAAAGGGAAATATTTGGGCCAGATTTGGTAATTGAAGCAGAGGAAAAGGTCAGAGTCATCAGGAAGAACTTGGAAGCTGCTCAGGCCAGGCAAAAGAGTTATCATGACGAGAGGCGGAAGCCTCTACAGTTTGAGGTGGGAGATCATGTCTATCTTAAGGTATCACCAACCAAGGGTATCCAGAGATTCGGGATCAAGGGCAAGTTAGCCCCTCGTTACATTGGACCATATAAGATCAAAGCAAGTTGTGGACCTGTAGCTTATCAGTTGGAATTGCCACCCTGCCTGGCAGCAGTTCACAATGTGTTCCATGTATCTCAGCTGCGAAAATGTGTTCGTCTACCCACTGAAGTGCTACCAGAACTAGACATTGAGATAGAACCAGACTTGTCCTACCAAGAGTACCCCGTCAAGGTATTGGATCAGAAGGAAAGATCAACTCGAGCAAGGTCAATCAAAATGTATAAGATTCAGTGGAGTCATCATTCAGCAGAAGAAGCTACATGGGAGACGGAGGAATTTTTACGCTCTCGCTTCCCCGACTTTCTGCCCAAGGAAATCGGTATGTAACCCCGAAACCCCACCCCCGCCTGCCCCTTGAAGTCAATTATAAGAAAAACTTAGATAACAAGGATAGTCTAAGTTATGGACTTAACTTAAGAAGGGCTTCCTTCTGAAGTTGCAAAGAGGATGACATTCGAAGAGCAGTTAGGAAAGTGGAACTTGAGTTTAAGGGGAAAGTAGCCCCAGCACACCTTCAAAGCATCCCTCCAAGGGACTCTACCTGAAATCTCGGGATGAGATTCCTTTAAGGGGGGAGGGCTGTAACACCCCAGGTGTTACCATGGCTAGAGCCCACCTTGCTATTAAAGGGTATGGGCACCTGTGGAAGAACTTAATGAATAGAAGCATAAGGGCCTTGGAAAGCTAGAGGTTAACCAAGGATGGTGAGTAACCAAAAGCATTACTCCAATCTTTGCACACTTATTCCCTTGGGTGAGAGGGGAGAAGAAACCTAGACCTCTCTTAGACCCTATCTCCCAAAACCCTAGTTAAGGAGGGAAAAGAGAGTGAGCAAGTGTGCAAAACATGAGTAACTTTTACCCAAACCTTAAGTGACTTTGTAACCAGCAATTAGGGGAGGGAAATATTGCAAAAAGGCCCCTGGTGAAACCCAAAATCACATCATTAAGTGGAGAGAGAGCTAGAGCTCCCTATTCCTCTCTAAGTCCATTTTTTGACCCTAGTTTAAGGATCAGCCGTGTTCACCTTAAAGATGGCATCAAATCCACTTGTGATCTATACCAAAAACGTGGCATACTACCTGGGGCACCCACTGGAAAAAGTTGAGCCCGAGACTCGGACGTTTGACATGCCATGGCATGGCTTTTGTCGCGAAGTGCCCAGTGAGACACACCTGTTTTGGCATCCAAAGATCTCCCTCCCTAGGCCGTATCTGCCCCGACTTCTCACAGTTGAGTGACAGCCCTAGGTGCCAGGAAGAGGTCTGCGCCGAACCTTTGCAAAGATTCGCACGTTTGCGACCTCTGCCGACGTTTGAACACTGGAAGAAACAAACCGCCACGTGTTCGACGCGTTCTGCCGCGCCAGAGCACGCCCGCGCGTGCCCCCGCGAGCCCCGCGCCGCGCCCGAGCCAAGCCAGCGCCCTGGTCCGCGTCCGCGCCTATAAAACGCCCAGGAGCCTTGGCCGTACCCCTCCGCACGCGCCCAAGTCTCACCGGAGCTCAGTTCGCCGCCGTCTACCTGTGCGCGACATGCCCGCGGCCGCTCGAGCCACTGCCGCCGTAGACCGGCCCGCCCTGCCCTCCACAGTCCCGTCCAACCCTCGGACACGAGTGTGCACCCACCAGTGAAGCTCCCCGAGCAAAGAATCGGGCTCTGCTTCGCCGGAGACGCCGGAACAAGGTCACCGGAATTCACCCGACCACCGGCAACCGTGGACCGAGGTACACGGTGAGTCTCTCGTCGATTCCTTGCACGGTTAGACTCCTTAGACCTCCATGAAGCTCCCTATGCCCTTGGATTGAACTATACCACCGTGGATAGGCCGGAGCACACGCCGCCGACGAGCTCGCCCGCCTGCGCCCGTGGTCCGGGCGATTCCGGCCATCCCCGACGACGAGCCGTACCTCGACGTGATCGCCAGAACCTCCCCGAGCGAACCCTGCCCTTCGCCGGACCTCCCTCGCCGCCGGTAAGCCGCGCCATTCTTTCCTTCTCCGCGGTTACTGTTCCAGTTGGGGGAGGGACCGCGGGTGTGAGGGAGAGAAGCCCCGGGGGGTTAAGTGTAAAGCCAAAGACTCAAGTGAATAGTGGCGTAAGGACAGATCTGTGAGGTTGGATTCAGTTTAAACCTAGGGGCCTCGGCGCAAACTGCGTTTTCAGAAAAAAACCTAATTAAAACCTGAGTTAAATTCAAACAGAAACTTTAAAAACCCATAACTTCTGTTTCGTTTATCCAAATTTGGTCAAACTAATTTTGCCAGACTCTAAATAATATAACCTGTCTAAGAAAAATATAAAACCCATAAGTACTAGAGAAAAATATAAGGTTCTGATTTATTTTCAGTTTTGGCCAAAAGCTTAATAATAGCAAGAAAAATAGTTGTACTATTTAACTAGGGTTAGAAAAATTTGGAGAAGTTTATATCTACCTACTGACCTAGTTAAAAATGTTAAACCTCTCTGTCCATTACATTAAGTTAGTTTTAACCCCTTATTCCATAATATGCTTAAGGTAAAGAAAAATAGAAAAAGTGTCATAAATAATGAACCAGAGAGCACCCCTATTTTTGTTAGGATATTTAGTCACTATAGTTCACTGGAAAAAAATGTATCATACCCTGTTGTAGTGTAAGATAAGAAAGATACCTTTTAAATGAAGAAAATGGGGATAACTTAGAAAAACCCTACAAAAATACCCCTAAGGTGAAACCTCCCCAAACCTTAGGATAACTAATGTGTTGATAATAAGAACTTAAGAAAAATCTGAAATCTGTTGTTTGATATTTTTTCAAAGGGCAAGTTAGTTCTAATCACTCTTTTTGCACCAAACTTTAAAAAAATCCATCATTAATTAACCATCATGTGGCTCTCTGTCATTTTTGGTACAAGAGCTTAGTATCCCTAATAGAGGCCAACAAAAATAACCTTTAGGACAGAATCTACCCCTAACTAAGAGGTGTAGTGTAAAGTGGCCCATTTGCCTAACTATTGTTATTTTTGTTTAAAGCCTAGCTTTTATACTTTGAGCCTCAAATTCTTAAAACCAGCTAGGATAACAAGTGACAACCCATTGTAATTTTTATAGAATTTTTGGAAATTTTTAAACTACTATCATAGTTCAAACCCCTACTAGAAACCCTAAATGGAAATTAAGGAGAGGAAAATGGATGATGGAATCTAATATCCTCCTAAGACCTTTATAACTTGTCCACTGAAATCCATAAGGGCAATGCAAATCCAATATGTTATCCTAAAGAGAAAAACCTAAACCTAAAGGGTAATGAGTCTATATATACCACTAGAAGATGCACATAGCCAGGAAACCCTAAGTAATTCTTGACTTAATTTTAGTGGCTTAATGTTCTTAAATTTTGCATAATCATGACATACATGTTCATTGCATTTCGATAGACTGTAATCTTGCTAACGGAGAGTACGTCCTCGTGCCGGAGCAAGGAGCTGCCCAGGAGGTTGCCCCCGACCCAGCACCAGAGCCTGCACCAGAGGACCTGCCTGCCACTGCTTTGGAAGGCAAGCCCCGGTTTTATGCATAACCTGTTCTATATGATATTTTACTACACTTAATGTTTGTAGGCTTGTATTGTGCACTTAAGTGTAGGAGTTGATTTAAACCCTAGTTGCATGATCTCAGGAATCCTATTGAGATGAATACTAGTATGCTAGGTCGAGTAGCTGCTTTATTAATTAGGATCTCGGTAGAAGTCGAGTGATTTTTCTAGCACTCGCGCGAGGTCAGGAATTGGCTGTATCCACTTTCCGATCATATTGATGTTGGTTGGTGGGCAACAATCCATGGGGATTGGTTGTTCACGGGATGAAAAGTTGATTAAGGATTAAGGTGTGGTACCGTGAGTCAAGCGTTTGAATGTACTAAACACATACCGAGAAATATGGTAAATCGGTAAGCCTAGTACCTGAGTGAACCTGCCCGCAGACATACCTCCTCACGCGACCTGAGACGTAGTCTCCCATTCCGGTTATGGTGGGTACAAGTGCGGCCACTGCACGACGGCCAGTCGGGGTCAGTGGGGCATTGTACGCCAAGGCGGTGAGCCCTGATCTGTTGCCAGGGAATCGATGGGGACGGTTGATGTGTGTGGGGACGGAGTGCCCCTACATGTCGTGTGTTTAGGTTTACCTTGCAAGGATAAAAACTCGATTCGAATCGTCTGCTTCTCGCAGCTAATGAGACTGCTTGATCCATGCTGCTACATTGAGTAACAAGTGGAACTGGTTGAGATGATACAAACTGTTGATTGCTAAAAATGCTTGCTACTATGTATGAATAGATAGTACACTTTTAGCCTTAAGAGAGTCACACTTAATTTTGATTAAGTTAAAATCTTGATTTAGAAATTCAGCTAGTGCTTTTGGCAACCGAACCCCACAGCCAAACAGCTGCATGTCTAGAGGTAGAGGAGTATAGACTCCTCACACCGGGTAAGTCTAGCTGAGTATTAGTATACTCAGCCTTGCTTGTGGCATAATTTTTTACAGGTTCTCTGGAGGAAATGGTTGCTGGAGTGACTTGGCCATCCACCCTGCCACCGGGTTGGACAGTCGAGTGGGACCCCGCCTCGGCTGAGGAGGAGCATGAGGAGTGATGGGACAGGCTTCCCCATCTCTCCGTTTATTTATCGTTAGTTTCATTCCGCTGCACTTCGAACAATGATGACTACTTTTGGCAAAACTCCGATGATGATGATGATGTAATAATAAGCAACACTCTTCCATGTATGGTTTTATGCTTTATTGTATTTGCTTTGTGACTCACCATCGAGTGAGATTGTGGTACTTGATCCTGTCAGTGGCCGTGTCGGACTAGATCCGAGGGATTGACGAGTTATTCCCATTTAAGTGTGGTCTCGCCTCTAAGGCAGGGCTTAGGCACTTAAGTTGGAATAATTCAGGCAGTTCCGCCACATGAGCCAACGGTCGCCTGCGCCAACGGATGGCCGCGCAATCTTCGCGCGACGTGTGGCAGCTCCAACGGTCGGCGGGGGGCACCGGACAGTGTCCGGTGCGCCAACTGGCCCAAAGCTGCAACGGTCGTCTACGCCAAAAAAGGAAGGAGATCGGCACCAGACCGTCTACAGTGACTGTCCGGTGGCGCACCGGACTGTCCAGTGCGCCACTCGACAGAAGGCAAGGATGGCCTTCTTTGTTGGCCTCCAACGGCTCCTAGCTGCCTTGGGGCTATAAAAGGGACCCCTAAGCGCATGGAGGAGCTACCCAAGCTTACAAGAAACATTCTAAGACTCCAAGACTCCAACTTCACGCATTCGATTCTTTGAGATAGTGACTTGAGCTCCGGTTGAGTTGTGAACTCCGTGCGTTGTGTTTTGAGCTCAAGTTGTGACTTGTGTGCGTAGTTGTGCTGTGATTTGTGTCTTGTGTGTGTTGCTCATCCCAACCTTACTCCGTGCTTTCATTGTGATCTTTGTTGTAAGGGAGAGAGGCTCCAATCTTGTGGAGATTCCTAGCAAACGGGAATAACCATCTAAAGGAAAAACTATGGTATTCAAGTTGATCATCGGATCACTTGAAAGGGGTTGAGTGCAACCCTCGTCCATTGGGACGCCACAACGTGGAAGTAGGCAAGTGTTACTTGGCCGAACCACGGGATAAAAATCACGTGTCTTGTGTTGATCTTTCTATGATTGTCTTGTCCACAAGAATTTGCTTCTCAACTACTTAGTCGCACTAACATTTCTATAACCAAGTTTTGTGGCTATTTAGTGTTGATTTTTATAGGATCACCTATTCACCCCCCTCTAGGTGCTCTCAATTGGTATCAAAGTCGTTCTCTTCACGTAAGGGACTAATCGCTCGAAGAGATGGATCCTAACAGAAAGGGGATGGTGGTCAACGACAAGGAGAAGGAGTCCATCTTCAACGAGCCAAGAGATGACAAGCCCACTGACTCTGGCTCGAGTCACAAGAAGAAGGATGGGAAGAAGAAGAAGAGGCACATCAAGAAGATTATTTACTACGACAGCGACGCCTCCTCTTCTTCACCAAGAGACGACGACGACGATGACTCGTCTAAAAAGAAAACGGTTAATCAAAACTATTCATTTGATTATTCTCGTATTCCATTCAATTCTAATGCTCATTTGCTATCAATTCCACTTGGTAAACCTCCACACTTTGATGGAGAAGACTACTCTTTTTGGAGTCACAAAATGCGTAGTCACTTATTTTCTCTCCATCCTAGTATTTAGGAGATAGTTGAAAATGGAATACATTTCGATAGTACGGATAACCCTGTGTTTATTAATGAGCAAATTCATAAGAATGCACAAGCTACCACTGTTTTGCAAGCATCTTTGTGCAGGATGAATACAACAAAGTGAGCGGCTTGGACAACGCCAAGCAAATCTGGGACACCCTCAAGATATCTCATGAGGGAAACGATGCCACCATGATCACCAAAATGGAATTGGTGGAAGGCAAGCTAGGGAGATTTGCGATGATCAGGGGAGAGGAGCCAACCCAGACCTACAATAGGCTCAAGACCCTAGTCAACAAGATTAGAAGCTATGGAAGCACAAGATGGACGGACCACGACGTCGTTCGACTTATGTTAAGGTCATTCACGGTAATTGACCCTCATCTTGTAAACCTTATTCGTGAAAACCCCAGGTACACCAAAATGACGCCCGAGGAGATACTCGGAAAATTCATGAGCAGGCGTATGATGGTAGAGGAAGCGCGATACGTGGATGATGCTCTTAATGGCCCTCTACCCGTCTACGAGCCTCAACCCGTTGCTCTCAAAGCAACAAGCAGCAGGGAAGCGCTACCAAGCAAGGTGACACAAGTTGAGGCTGCCGGGCTAAACGAAGATGAGATGGCCCTAATCATCAAACGCTTCAAGACCGCACTAAAGGGACACAAGGAGTACCCCAACAAGAACAAAGCAAAAGGGAAGCGCTCCTGTTTCAAATGCGGTAAGACTGGTCATTTTATAGCACAATGCCCTGATAATGGTAATGACCAGGAACAAGAAAAGCATGGGAAGAGGGAGAAGAAGAAGGTTTACAAGAAGGCGAAGGGCGAGGCGCACCTTGGCAAAGAATGGCATCCGGACTGCTCTTCATCCAACTCCGAAGATGAAGGACTGGCAGCCTCGGCCTTCAACAAGTCTTCTCTCTTCCCCAACGAACGCCACACTTGCCTCATGGCCAAGGTGAAGAAGGTAAGTGTTCGAGGTACCCCTAAGTACACTACTTCTAGCGATGATGATTCTAGTGATGATGAAGTAGATTATACTGATTTATTTAAGGGTTTAGACAGAGCTAAAGTAGATAAAATCAATGAGTTAATTGATGCTCTAAATGAAAAAGATAGATTGTTAGAGAAGCAAGAGGACATTTTATATGAAGAACATGACAAATTTGTTAGTGTACAAAAATCTCTTGCTTTAGAAACTAAAAGAAATGAAATGTTATCTTCTGAGTTATCTGGTTGCCATGAAACTATATCTAGTTTAAAGAGTTTAAATGATGATTTAAATGCTAAGCTAGAGGAAGTTAATAAATCTAGTTCATGTGTAGAGCATGTTAGTATTTGTAATAGATGTAAGGACTTTGATGTTAATGCTTGTAATGAACATCTTATTACTATTACAAAATTGAATGATGAAGTGGCAAGTCTTAATACTCAACTTAAGACTTGCAAAAATGATTTTGATAAATTAAAATTTGCTAGGGATGCCTACAAAATTGGTAGACACCCCTCTATTAAGGATGGAATTGGTTTTCAAAAGAAAACCAAGAACTTAACAAGCCAAAAGGCTCCCGTTCTCAACAAAGAGAAAGGGAAGGTTTCTATGGCTAGTAGTTCTCAAAAAGTGTCATGCCTACATTTATGATAGAAAATATTCTAGGAATGCTCATAGAAGTTATGATCATAATGCTTTTGATTCACATGCTATGTTTGCCTCTAGCTCTACTTTTGTGCATGGTAGAAGTAGGCCTAGAAGAAATCATGTTGTGTATCATGTGCCTAGGAGAGTGTGTAATGAACCTTCCACTATTTACCATGCTTGCAATACTTCATTTGCGCTTGTATGTAAGAATGAAAAAGTAGTTGCTAGAAAGTTGGGATCCAAATGCAAGGGAGACAAGACTTGTATTTGGGTTCCAAAGGCTATTGTGACTAACCTTGTAGGATCCAACAAGAGTTGGGTACCTAAAACCCAAGTGTAAATTGCCTTGCAGGTTTATGCATCTAGGGGCTCAAGCTAGATTATCGACAGCGGATGCACAAACCACATGACGGGGGAGAAGAAGATGTTCACCTCCTACGTCAAGAACAAGGATTCCTAGGATTCAATCATCTTTGGAGATGGGAACCAAGGCAAGGTTAAAGGATTTGGTAAGATAGCCATTTCATCCGAGCATTCTATATCCAATGTGTTCTTAGTTGAATCGCACGGGTATAACTTATTGTCTGTGAGTCAATTATGTAACATGGGTTATAATTGTCTATTTACAAATGTTGATGTTTCTGTCTTTAGAAGGAGTGATGGTTCATTAGCATTTAAGGGTGTATTAGACGGCAAACTCTATTTAGTTGATTTTTCGAAAGAGGAGGCCGATCTAGATGCATGCTTAATAGCTAAGACTAGCATGGGCTGGCTGTGGCATCGCCGTCTAGCACATGTTGGGATGAAGAACCTTCATAAACGTCTAAAGGAAGAACATGTGTTAGGACTAAACAACGTATGTTTCGAAAAAGATAGACCATGTGCAGCTTGTCAGGCAGGGAAACAGGTGGGAAGCACTCATCACAACAAGAATGTGATGACAACATCAAGACCACTGGAGCTTCTTCACATGGACCTCTTTGGACCCGTTGCCTACCTTAGCATCGGGGGAAGTAAGTATGGTCTAGTAATTGTTGATGATTTTTCCCGCTTCACTTGGGTGTTCTTTTTACAGGATATAACAGAAACCCAAGGGACCCTAAAGCGCTTTCTAAGGAGGGCTCAAAATGAATTTGAGCTCAAGGTGAAAAAGATAAGAAGCGACAACGGGTCCGAGTTCAAGAATCTGCAAGTGGAGGAGTACCTTGAGGAGGAAGGCATCAAGCACGAGTTCTCCGCTCCCTACACACCACAGCAAAATGGTGTGGTAGAGAGGAAGAACGGGATGCTTATCGACATGGCGAGGACGATGCTTGGAGAGTTCAAGACACCCGAGCGGTTTTGGTCGGAAGCCGTGAATACAACTTGCCACGCCATAATCCGGCTCTATCTACATCGCCTTCTCAAGAAGACCTCGTAGGAACTCCTTACCGGTAACAAACCCAACGTTTCTTACTTTCGTGTATTTGGGAGCAAATGCTACATTTTGGTGAAGAAAGGTAGACATTCTAAATTTGCTCCCAAAGCTGTAGAAGGGTTTTTACTAGGGTATGACTCAAATACAAAGGCGTATAGAGTCTTCAACAAATCATCGAGTTTGGTTGAAATCTCTAGCGATGTTGTATTTGATGAGACTAATGGCTCTCCAAGAGAGCAAGTTGATCTTGATGACATAGATGAAGATGATGTTCCAACGGCCGCAGTGCGCACGATGGCGATTGGAGATGTGCGACCACAGGAACAATAGGAGCAAGATCAGCCTTCTTCCTCAACAATGGTGCACCCCCCAACTCAAGATGATGGACAGGTTCCTCAAGAAGAAGCGTGTGATCAAGGGGGAGCACAAGAAGAACAAGTTATGGAGGAAGAAGCACCACTGGCCCCTCCAACTCAAGTCCGAGCGACAATCCAAAGAAATCACCCCGTCGATCAGATTCTGGGTGATATAAGCAAGGGAGTAACAACTCGCTCATGCTTAGCTAATTTTTGTGAGCATTACTCGTTTGTCTCTTCTATTGAGCCTTTTAGGGTAGAAGAGGCCTTGCAGGATCCGGACTGGGTGTTGGCCATGCAGGAAGAGCTCAACAACTTCAAGAGGAATGAAGTTTGGAGTCTGGTGCCACGTCCCAAGCAAAATGTTGTGGGAACCAAGTGGATGTTCTGCAACAAGCAAGACGAGCACGGAGTGGTGACAAGAAACAAGGCTCGACTTGTGGCAAAAGGTTATGCCCAAGTCGCAGGTTTAGATTTCAAGGAGACTTTTGCTCCTATGGCTAGGCTAGAGTCTATTCGAATATTATTAGCCTATGCCACTCACCACTCTTTTAGGTTGTTTCAAATGGATGTGAAGAGCGCTTTCCTCAACGGGCCAATAAAGGAGGAGGTATACGTGGAACAACCCCTTGGCTTTGAGGATGACAGGTACC
Source organism: Zea luxurians (assembly GCA_029449295.1). Classification (NCBI taxonomy): domain Eukaryota; kingdom Viridiplantae; phylum Streptophyta; class Magnoliopsida; order Poales; family Poaceae; genus Zea; species Zea luxurians. Next base: position 102,620,117 of record JAOPSE010000011.1, read on the forward strand.
CCGACCATGTGTTTAAGCTCTCTAAGGCGCTCTATGGACTTAAGCAAGCCCCAAGAGCATGGTATGAATGCCTTAGAGATTTCTTAATTGCTAATGCTTTCAAGGTTGGGAAAGTCGATCCCACTCTTTTCACTAAGACTTGTGATGGTGATCTTTTTGTGTGCCAAATTTATGTCGATGACATAATATTTGGTTCTACTAACCAAAAGTCTTGTGAAGAGTTTAGCAGGGTGATGACTCAAAATTTTGAGATGTCGATGATGGGCGAGTTGACCTACTTCCTTGGGTTCCAAGTGAAGCAACTCAAGGACGGCACCTTCCTCTCCCAAACGAAGTACACTCAAGATCTTCTCAAAAGGTTTGGGATGAAGGACGCTAAGCCCGCGAAGACACCGATGGGAACCAACGGGCATGTCGACCTCAACAAAGGAGGTAAGTCCATTGATCAAAAGGCATACCGGTCTATGATTGGTTCCTTGCTTTATTTATGTGCTAGTAGACCGGACATTATGCTTAGTGTATGCATGTGTGCTAGATTTCAATCCGACCCCAAGGAATGTCACCTTGTGGCTGTTAAGCGAATTCTTAGGTATTTAGTTGCTACGCCTTGCTTCGGGATCTGGTATCCAAAGGGGTCTACTTTTGACTTGATTAGATATTCAGACTTCGATTATGCTAGATGCAAGCTTGATAGGAAGAGTACATCAGGGACGTGCCAATTCCTAGGAAGGTCCCTGGTGTCTTGGAGTTCAAAGAAACAAACATCCATTGCCCTATCCACCGCTGAGGCCGAGTATGTTGCCGCAGGACAGTGTTGCGTGCAACTACTTTGGATGAGGCAAACCCTCCGGGACTTCGGCTACAATCTGAGCAAAGTCTCACTCCTATGTGACAATGAGAGTGCAATCTGCATGGTGGATAATCCTGTTGAACACAGCCGCACTAAGCACATAGACATCTAGCATCACTTCCTAAGAGACCACCAGCAAAAGGGAGATATCGAGGTGTACCATATTAACACCGAGAACCAGCTAGCCAATATCTTCACCAAGCCTTTAGATGAGAAAAGGTTTTGCAGGTTGTGTAGTGAGCTAAATGTCTTAGATTCGCGTAACTTGGATTGATCTATAGCATACATGTGTTATATGCCTTTGATTATGCTACTTTATGCATTTCAATCCATTATTGTTTATTTGTGGTGCTCAAGTTGTACACATGATCCCCGGACCTCACAAGTTCATTTGCAAGTGATGCACTTATTTAGGGGGAGATATGCTACAACTTGACCCTTTGAGACTAACCTTTGTGTTTGAGTATTCTTGATGTAGTCTCAAAGGTGCATTGAAAGGGAAAATGGACTTGGACGTTGCAAAGACTTCCACTGCACTCCGGTATTGGTGTACTAAATTCCGAGTTCATTCCTATGCTCTATTTGCCTTTTTGCTCTTAATTGACATTTTTGGTGAGGCAATGGGGTTAAAGGGCCAAGAATGATCCCGTTTTGGTGCTTAATGCCAAAGGGGGAGAAAATTAAGGCCAAAGCAAATGGATCAGCTACCACTTGTGAATTTTGAAAACAATAGAGTTAGAACTTTTGATTGTCCAAAATACTCTTATTGCAAAATTTAGTCTCTTGTGGGGGAGAATTTTTGATCATGAGAAAAAGGGGGAGTTTTTGGGAATTGATCAATTTCAATCTTGGAGTATCTCTCTTTGTGCCCAAACAAGTGAGTTTGACTTAGAGATAGGAAAATGAATTTGATTTGCAAAAACAAACCAAGTGGTGGCAAAGAATGATCCAAATATGTCAAAACTTGTGCAAAGACAGTTTTGTTCTCAATTGCATTGATGTTGCACTTCTTTTGGTTGATTTTGGATGTGTTGGCATAAATCACCAAAAAGGGGGAGATTGAAAGGGAAATGTGCCCTTGGGCAATTTCTATTATGTTTTGGTGATTAAGTGCCCAACACATTTAATTAAGTTCTTATGTGCTAAATGAAGAGAAAAGTGCAAATCAAGACATGAGGTATGTTTCTAGGCTTAGTACATTGTTTTGAGTACTAACATATTTTGTCTAAGTGCTAGAAACAGGAAAAGAAAGAATTGCAAAAGACTTGGCTGTGTGCAGCCAAAGTCCAGCTCGGCCTGGCATACCGGACTGTCCGGTGGTGCACCGGACCGTGTCCGGTGCGCCAGGCTAGTCCGTGTGAACAGGCCGCTCTCGGGACTCGACGGCGGCGTACGGCTATAATTCACCGGACTGTCCGGTGGTGCACTGGACTGTCCGGTGAGTCGTCCACGACAAACTCGTCGCTCTCGGGAAAAGTTTGGTGGCGTACGGCTATAATTCACTGGACTGTCCGGTGGTGCACCGGACTGTCCGATGAGCCAACGGTCGGCTGCGCCAACGGTCGGTTGCGCAATCTTCGTGCGACGCGTGGCAGCTCCAACGGTCGGCGGGGGGCACGGGACTGTACGGTGTGCACCGGACAGTGTCCGGTGCGCCAAACGGCCCGGAGCTGCAACAGTCGTCTGTGCTAGAAAAGGAAGGAGATCGGCACCGGACCGTCTACAGTGACTGTCTGGTCGCGCACCAGACTGTCCGATGCGCCACTCGACAGAAGGCAAGGATGGCCTTCTTTGTTGGCCTCCAACGACTCCTAGCTGCCTTGGGGCTATAAAAGGGACCCCCTAAGCGCATGGAGGAGCTACCCAAGCTTACAAGAAACATTCTAAGACTCCAAGACTCCAACTTCACGCATTCGATTCTTTGAGATAGTGACTTGAGCTCCGGTTGAGTTGTGAACTCCGTGCGTTGTGTTTTGAGCTCAAGTTGTGACTTGTGTGTGTAGTTGTGCTGCGATTTGTGTCTTGTGTGTGTTGCTCATCCCAACCTTACTCCGTGCTTTCATTGTGATCTTTGTTGTAAGGGCGAGAGACTCCAATCTTGTGGAGATTCCTAGCAAACGGGAATAATCATCTAAAGGAAAAACCGTGGTATTCAAGTTGATCATCGGATCACTTGAAAGGGGTTGAGTGCAACCCTCGTCCATTGGGACGCCACAACGTGGAAGTAGGCAAGTGTTACTTGGCCGAACCATGGGATAAAAATCGTGTGTCTTGTGTTGATCTTTCTGTGATTGTCTTGTCCACAAGAATTTGCTTCTCAACTACTTAGTCGCACTAACATTTCTATAACCAAGTTTTGTGGCTATTTAGTGTTGATTTTTACAGGATCACCTATTCACCCCCACTCTAGGTGCTCTCACATCACTGTCATCTTCTTTCTTACCCTTGAACTTGTTCTTCTTGGGCTTGTTGCATTGTTGAGCAAGATGACCAAGTTCTCCACAGTTGTAGCAATCCATTTCAGAAATGGGCTTTCTTTTACTGGAAAAGAATTTCTTCTTTCTTGAGTCAAACTTGATGCCTTCTCTATTGAGCTTCTTTAACATCTTGGTGGTCTTCCTCACCATCAAGGCAATGTTAGCATCAAGATCATCATCACTTGAGGATTCCTCCTCAATTTGTACTTTAGCTTTTCCTTTTCTTTCTTGACTAGATGAGTGCCCCGTGCGTTGCAACGGAAACATATAATACCATGATAACTTATATATGAAATGTGTCTTATATTGTTATAAGAAAATGTTTCATAATTCATTTGTGATCCTAGACATACATAATTTTTGTTATTTTAATTTAACTGTTCCACTACTACATTGCAACCATCAGTATCATACAGACTTCGATATATACCATGATTTGCATGGTCTCATCATTAGAGAGCACGTGTCACACTTACCGGTAGAAGACCCTCGTACATTGTCAGTCATCAGGCACGCACCACCATACATGTTTGCTTAAACAAAAAGGCAAGTGTGTGCGTTTGCGAAGAGAATTAAAGGAAGGCCAGCACAAAAGCTACCTCGGCGATGGCAAGTGGTCATTGCTGTCGGTTCTCCTCTGCGTCACCTCTATCGCCAAGATGACGCCACAGTCTTTGATATAGTAGTCGTCGAACGCGCGCGACATGGCTTTTGGCTGGGCTGCTAAACGAAATGCACCCCAGGCTCATCAGCGAGGTAGTACACCTAGCCGTTGCACCTCCAAATGTGCGACTCCTCTACATACATCTTGTTTGAGGATACTCACACAACATCAGCAACAGCCGTCGTCCCAGCGCACAAGAATTCATGGCCGGTCAGTAGCGACTTACGTGGTCGGTTGAGCTTCAGGTGGATGATGAGCTAGATGGCGTGACGGCGCCGTCATCGGATGCGGTGCCCAGAACAACCCGAGAGTCGCCGGCGTTGGCGACGACTATGAGGTCCCCCGTTTGAATATGGACAGCGGTGTAGCCGCTCTAGGACCGCGTCCAAGCGACGGCTGCGCCGGAGCTTGTCGAACATAGCGACGCATGCGGCCAAGTAGGACTGCTTTCAGAGGTCGAACTGGCAGTCGCCAAGCTTCTTCTCATCGTCGATGAGCGACGCCAACGCGAGCGCCTCCTGCCAGTGGTGTTTGTTTGGGGTTTCCAAGTAAGAAACATGGATTCATCTTTGGCGTTGGTTTATGAAAATGACTCACAAGTCAGATCCATGGAAAAAATATTATGGAGAATAAATGTCACACATATAAAAAAGGAATTTAAGTTGAAAACTTATTCAAACAAAAGAAGTTGCATGCAATGCTCTTCTTTAAATACTACTCTCTCCATCCAAAAATATAATTCGGGAATCTCGTTGATAATTATCTACTACTACACATTGTGCAAGGGTAGCAGGTGGGCTTTGGGAGAGATGTAGTAGATATTTTTACTGTAACAGATATTGACATAAACACATATATGGTGTAGTGGTAGCTACGAGCACATTTGCGTGAGAGGTCGCAGGTTCGAATTCTATTAGGACCATATTTGTGTTTTTTTAATTTAATTTTAGCTAGGCGTGGGATACACGTGGGAATGGGAATGAGCTTTGTGGGGAGGGGAAATGAGAAAGACAGTGCGAATGGCAGCCGGGAATGGGAATGAACTTTGCGGATGGCAGCCGGGAATGGGAATGAGCTTTGCGGGGAGGAGTGAATGGAATGGGAATGAGCTTTGTGGGGAGGAGGGAATTGAAATGACAGAACACGGAATGGCAGCCTACCCCTTACTGCCTTAATAGGTAGTAGAGATTTGCTTTGAGAGCCAAATCCTTTCTCTTGGAAGATGACTCATCCTTGTCATTGATGTGCATGTACATCTCATGAGCATTGATCTTTCCCAAAATCTGTGTAGGAGTGGCAACTGAAAGATCCATCTGATCCAGCACAGTGACAATGTGTCCATATTTGTCAATTGGGAGGACACTGAGAATCTTCCTCACAACATCCAGTTGTGAAATTTGTGTAAGCCCCAAGCCATTTACTTCATCTACAAGAATATTGAGACGTGAGTATATAGCATTGGCATTTTCATTAGCAAGCATCTCAAAAGAATTTAATTTTCTCATAGCAATGTGATATCTCTCCTCACGCTCACTTCTAGTTCCTTCATGTAGAGCACATATGTCCATCCACAAATCATGAGCATTTTTATGGTTTCTAACTCTATTAAACACATCTTTGCAAAGGCCTCTAAAAAGGGTGTTTTGGCCTTAGCATTCCATTTCTCATAGTTAAACTCTTCACCTACAAGATTTGTGGGATCTCTAGGTTTGGGGAAACCTTGTGTGGCGGCTTTGTAGACACTAATGTCTATAGCCTCTAAGTAAGCTTCCATATGAATTTTCCAATATGGAAAATCGTCACCATCAAAACTAGGAGGAGGTCCATCCCCATTGGACATCGTTACTCTAGCGGTTAAGCTAATCTAAGAGCAACAAGCCTCTGATACCAATTGAAAGGATCACGATGCCCAAGAGGGAGGTGAATTGGGCTTTTCTAAAAATCAACACTAATTAAAACCTAAGCAAGAGCCCAACTTCACCCCGACAACTAGCAATAAGAGAATAATACTAGAAATACAATAATGCTAAGACAATACTTCAAATACTTGCTAAACAAATACACAATGTAAAATGCTTGAATTAAGTGCGGAATGTAAAGCAAGGTTTAGAAGACTCCTCCAATTTTTCCCGAGGTATCGAAGAGTCGGCACTTTCCCCTAGTCCTCGTTGGAGCACCCGCGCAAGGGTATCGCTCCCCCTTGGTCCTCACAAGAACCAAGTGCTCACTACGAGATGATCCTTTGCCACTCCGGCGCGGTGGATCCCTCACGACCGCTTACAAACTTGAGTCGGGTCACCAACAAGATCTCCACGGTGATCACTGAGCTCCCAATGCCACTAAGCCGTCTAGGTAATGCTGATCACCAAGAGTAACAAGTCGTAGACTTTCACTTGACCAAGAGAAGCCTAATGCATGCGATGTGTGCTCTAGGTGGCTCTCGCTAGCTAATGAGGTCCAAATGCAGGATTAAGATTCTCTAATCACCTCACTAGCTTTGTGGTGCTTGCAATGCTCTACCAATGTGTAGGAGTAAATGTGGGCAGCAAGACAATCAATATGGTGGGTGGAGGGGGTATAAATAGCCCTCACCCACCAACTAGCCGTTACCAGAATTTTCCTGCGCATGGGCGCACCGGACAGTCCGGTGCGCCACCGGTGCGCCAATGGTCGAATCCAATGGCTAGTTCTGACAGCTAGCCGTTGGGCAGATGGCACACCGGATAGTGAACAGTCACTGTCTGGTGCGCACCGGACAGTCCGGTGCGCTGTCCGGTGTGCCACTAAAATTCAACTCGCGAACAGCGTGCTCTCAGGTTTCTGCGCAGGAGGAAGACCTTCCCCGGGCCAGGCTGGCCCCACCTGACAGAGGGCGCACCGGACAGTCTGGTGCACACCGGACAGTCCGGTGCCCCAAAGCCAGAAACCCTAGTTTCTGTTTTGTGCTGTTTTTCAATTCGGTTTTCGTTCTAACTCATGAGTATGTTCTAGAGTGACACCTAGCACTATATGTGAGTGTGAATATGCACCAACACTACACTAGAACTCTCTTGGTCAAACTACTCATCGACAATCCCTCTTTATAGTACGACTAAAACAAAATAAAAGACCTAACTATATCACGAGTGTCCGCAACTCCTTAACACTCGGAATACGAAGACCTTCACTTTTTGTTTCGTCGCTTCAAGTTCTTATCTTCGGGATTATTTTCACCGTTGTAGTACACCTACCTATAATGTGACCTAACTTACCATTTATCTCTGCAAAAACACACGTTAGTCACATATAATATTACGTTATCATTAATCACTAAAACCAACCAGGGGCCTAGATGCTTTCACCAATCAAGGAAGAGGTCAATGTTGAGCAACCTCCCGGCTTTGAAGATAGTGAGTACCCTAACCATGTGTATGAACTCTCAAAGGCGCTTTATGGGCTCAAGCAAGCCCCAGGAGCATGGTATGAATGCATGAGAGATTTCCTTATCACTAATGGCTTCAAAGTTGGTAAAGCCGATCCTACACTCTTTACTAAAATTGTTGCAAAAGACTTGTTTATATGCCAAATTTATGTTGATGATATTATATTTGGGTCTACTAACAAGTCAACTTGTGAAGAATTTAGTAGGATCATGATTCAAAAATTCGAGATGTTTATGATGGAGGAGTTGAGATATTTCCTAGGATTTCAAATCAAGAACTCCAAGATGGCACCTTCATCTCTCAAACAAAGTACATTCAAGACATACTTAAGAAGTTTGGGATGAAGGATGGCAAACCCATCAAGACACCCATGGGAACCAATGGGCATCTCGACCTCGACACGGGAGGTAAATCCACAGATCAAAAGGTATATCCGTCGATGATAGGATCTTTACTCTACTTATGTGCATCTCAACTGGATATTATACTTTCTGTATGCTTGTGTGCAAGGTTCCAAGCCGATCCTGTCACACCCGGATTTTAGGGGTCCAAAACCCGGGCGCGAACATAATCACCAGGTGTGCTGGGACCAAGTCTCACACATATGATGAATCATGGCACAGGATCGAATGTCACATCTTTACTATATAACAGGAGTTCTATACAAAATAAATAATTACATAATAAGGAGACAACGGTCCAGCAACCCAAAGTTGACTGGGAGACGACGGCCTAGACCTCTCTCGAATACACCACGGCATCCTCCAAGCGCCTCATCCTGCGGTACCTGTTCTTGACCTGTGGGGGGGTGTGAGACAGCAAGAGTGAGCTCACATACGTTCATAGCTCAACAAGTTGTGGGGAATAATGTGCATGAACTCGCCAAAGGTGGGAGCTCACGTGAAGTGTAAGGCTTACCAAAGAGGATGGTTAGAGCTGAGCATTGCTTTTAAAGTTGGTCAAAATTTTATTAGCAATTACTAAGTATAAGTAAATACCAAACCCAATTAAGTAGTAGAATAAAAGTAACAACATCACCTGCGATGCAATGCATATGACAAATTGAATTTAGTTCCATAATTTAATCATGTGAGTGTCCGAGCTGCTCTTGACCGTGAGCACGGCTAGTATACCAGTTTTACACTCTGCAGAGGTTGCGCATCTTTACCCACAAGTCATGTTACCCATCTGCCAAGGGATCGCGACTTCCCATACACCTCTACCGAGGAGGCGAGGCAGGGTAACACTACGAGGCCTTTACAAAGTTCCACTAGCTTCAGAAAACCCGCTACAGTTTATAGGAAGTTCCAATGCAGGAATCCCTTGCAGGACCGCCATCGCAGCAAAATCCTCCCGAGGGCCTCCCTACACTGACCACTCCCCTACTGCCCTTGCCCCTTTCGGGTAAGGTAGTCTTCCACTAGCTTTCCTAATTAATCAGCCAAGGGGTCCCATTCCTCCCTTGTGGTAGCACTGTTTTCCCGGGTGGTTCTCCATGTTCCAATTAACATAATGATCTTATCATGAACAGTAATAATAAACATATAACAAAAGTGTGATCATGAATAATGTACCTTCATACCCAAAACCACATAAAGCACTAGCAAGTACTACCCGAAAAGTTCAGTGGTAAACAAGGTATAAAGATAGACAAACTAGGGTAACCTATTGGGTCCCATCAAAATTAACCTATAAAGATCATCATGATTAATTAGAACAAGGCTGGGTAAAAAGAAGTGATCAAGGGCACAACTTGCCTGGGACTTGAGATTCCAGGTACCAGGATGATCTTCAGGTGACTCGTGACCTCACGCTAGTCGTAGCAATACAAACAAACATAGCATAGGCAAGATTAACATCACACCAATCATAAGAATAAATTGCGTAATAATAATCTACGCGCTTGCTACGAGATCGTGGGTACGAGAACTACTACAATCGAAGTTATGATTAAGAAGTTATGATTTCATAGAAGATCTATTAAACTATATTACAAATTGGTTAGTATAAATCATATGAGAGGTTATAATATAAATACTTAACTCAATTTATATAAATACTTAACTCAATTTTAATCTAAGTCATAAATTGATCATAGATCATCTTCTACTACATTAATAATCAGATTAACGAAACTAACCAACATAAGTTAAATAAAGATCTAATTATAAAAGAATGAGACATGGTATAATAAATGTTGTTACTGGGTAGTAAATATTTATACGAAACTAACGCAACTGGAACGGATCAGACCGGAGTTAAAATAAATAAATTATGAATTTCCAAAGTTTTTATGTATTTGATAATAAGATTAATTAGGAAATAAATTTTTAAAGTGGTTTCATGTCAAATTAGTGGCACAATTTGATAAAAAATAATATTATAAAATTATAGGAACTTGAATGGACTCATTTGGACTAAGTATGCATTTTCTATAAATAAAACAAGTTCTAGCCTTTATCTTTACACTAAAAAGTATTTTCCTAATGAATTTACTTGATTTTCTAATTATCTGGACTGAGCGCACCATTACCCGAGAGTACAGGGGCTAAACTACAAAGATACACGAGACTCAGACTACTGGTGCATGGACTGCTGGTTGATATATGTAAAGCGCAGGGTCTCATTAGCAAAATGGCAATGGCGAAGGGGTATCCTGGATTGCTAGCCATCCGATCATCAATCAAGGGCTCAGATTAAATCGCGGATGATTGTGAAGTCGTCTTCTCTCCGACCAAATTCAAGCCGCTCGTACCCGATCTGACGGCCACGATCAATCATCCCTCAAAATGGTCCAGCGCCATCTACCGGCCGTTGGATCAAGATCCAAACGCCCAAACCCAATCGGTCAAAACGGTACCCATTTTTAATCTCGGTCGCCAACTTCGGGATTAACGGTTCAGGTTCAGCCCTGAAGCGATACACTCAGGTTCTAATCGGGACCGTTGGCTGGGATCCAATGGTGGAGGCTCATCTCCCCCCTCCGACCGCGCCCAACGACGGCGAGTTGGTCCCCAGCGGCGGCGCCATGGTCTGCGCGATGCTCCGGTACAACCAGCTCCTTCCAGCTCGATTAAACAGACGCTACGCAAAAAGGGAATGAAGGCGAATCCGATGAATGCGAACTCACCAGTGATTGAGACGTAGTCGGCGCGGTACACGACGACTCGCGGATCCGAGGCGGAGAAGGAGTGCCGGTGAGAAATCGCGGGTCCTCCAGTCACCAAGTCCGCGCGACGAGGCCAGTGACACCCTCCACGAGCCACGGCAACTGGATTGGGAGGAGTTTTACCAGCAGTTGAGGTCACCGGTGTGGTCGACTACGTGGCGAGGCGGACCGCCGCGGAACACGAACTCCGACGAGCGATTCAGAGACGCGGGTTCACGAATCGCCCCCAGCAGGCTGCAGACCACCCTCCATAAGACCGATCGAACCCCGACTAGCACCTGCCGGAAGCTTGGCCGTGCAGAGCTTGTATTTCTACAAGGGCGGCAATGGCGGCACGAAACCCTCCTCCCACCGAGCGCCTACCGATCTGCTAGGTCTCTATGTTGGCTTATGGTGACCCGGAGCAGCGGCCAGGGCATATAATCGTGCGCACCCGTGGGTTTCGGCAAGTCGGTGAGAACAGCGCCGCCGATATCTCCGGTGCCACCCGCGCAGGACTCGCGCCATTCAGTTAGGACGGAGGTGAACCTGACGCAAGGGCCCCACGAGTCAGCGAGTGGTCACAAGTCCACGCACACGCGAGTGTATAGGAACCGGACGAGGTGGTCCCACACGGCAGTGGAGCAAAAGGCCACCTGCGCGCGATAGAGTTCCAGGTCAACTGGGCCCGCGGATCAGCGTTTTGGTGGGTGGTTGGGCTGCGCGGGAGCAAGGGGGATGGGCCGATTTGAAGGCAGCCGGCCCAGAGTTCCTTAATTCTGTTTTTTTATTTTCCTGATTTCCTTTCTCTTTATTTTGGTTTTCAAATTCAAATTCAAACTTTATTGCCTAATTCTTACTAAGATGAAATACCTAAATCAACACAAAGAGTTTTATTTATTTAATCTATATTTTCCTTGTATTGTATAGTATTATTTCTTCTCATTCTCCAAATTAGATCTATCTTCCAAATTTGAATATTATTGTGTTTATATAATTTTTTTTTATTATTATATGCATATACAAATAAACTCTAGCATGGAATGCATATAAATTTTATTTATTTATTAGTCACATGACTATTTTAATATTCTCCATTGATTATAAAAGAAAGGCCCTAACAATTTCCAAAGGTAAAACAAAATTCTAAATTCTTATTATAAACTTATTTATTTATTTATTTTTCTTCTACCAATTTTTTTTTGGCATTACAAATCCTACCCCCCTTAAAAATAATCTCGTCCTCGAGATTTGTAAGGACAGGGATGTAAAAAGCTTTATTTATAATTTAGCCTTTAACTTCTAATTAGTTTAAGAATTAAGAAGTTTCATGTTATTTAGATAGTGGTTATGAAAGCATGGGTATGTATATCCACTTTATTATGTAGGATAATAAGATGTCTTTTAAAGTGTAGGTGGGTTTGGGTATGAGAGAGTAAGGTAAGAAAAGACTTCATCCAAGATTGTGGATCTTGATTCCTTTGAAAATCTGGCTTGAATTTTATATTTCCTTGATTTGATGAGGTTGATCATCTTCAATCTTGGGTCTTGACATCATCATCCGAGCTACTGACATATAGTTAAAATGGCTTGTAGATAAGAACATTTAGCTAATAGGTAGATGGCATAGGATGAGCGTGCTATAGCCAAATAGGGTCTAGTTGCTTTGTTAGGTTGGCTAGGTACAGATCTTTAGGAATATGTAGGTTAGCTGGGCAGGTTAGAATATTTTGTTGTGAAATAAATAGTTTAGGCAACCTATCAAAATATATAGGTTAGGTTGTTTGTGTATTGTTCAGATTGGCCTAAGCCACCAATTTAGGTTTAGGTGAATTTGGAGTATGGCCCTATCTTTGTATCAGCATTAAGTAACTCACTTTAGATTGGACCATATTGGGTTGGATGGGATCTAGATTAGATTGGTAGGACTAGTTTGACTAGATATGATCTAATTAATTTGCATTTAGATCATGGTTGTTAAACTAGGGTGGATAGGTATGCTTATTAGGATAAGACAGATCCATGAAGATAAGATAGAATCTTTTGAGGCCAGTTAGATCTATTAGGATAAGGATAAAATCTTTTCTAGATAAAATGTATCTATTAAGGTAATAGAGTATCTTTTAAGATAAGATGGATCTATTAAGATGAGATATATTTCAATTAGGATAAGTTGGGATCTTTTGAGATGAGATGGATCTATGAGTATGGAGTATGAATCTTCCAAGATGAGATATATATTGTTAGGCTAGCTGCATTAATGGGGCATAATCTAGTTTGCCTGTTTATCATTTTTATAAGCATTTTTTTTCCTATATGCATATGGACATGTAATTATGGACATTACTCCACAATTCATCACAGTCAATCAAAAATCCAAATCAAACATGTATCATAAGAACAAACATTTAAGCACATAGATACTTATAAAAATAGTTTTGTTTTTGTTCCTAGGATTAGGTCTCCTATTCCTAAAGGTCTCTTTAGGTACAGAATTTCAAAGTGTGAAATCCACTTTTGTCTTTAGAAGTGAATAGGTAAGAGTAATCAGAGTAAAGCGGAATTAGATGAGAAAAGATTAAGAAAAGTTTAGAAAAGATCAGAGTAGCAAAGGTAAGTAGACAATGGTTGTCCAGTTCTATCTAGGTTTCGTCCTACAGTCAACATTCCTTTGATACCACTTCTGTCACACCCGGATTTTAGGGGTCCAAAACCCGGGCGCGAACATAATCACCAGGTGTGCTGGGACCAAGTCTCACACATATGATGAATCATGGCACAGGATCGAATGTCACATCTTTACTATATAACAGGAGTTCTATACAAAATAAATAATTACATAATAAGGAGACAACGGTCCAGCAACCCAAAGTTGACTGGGAGACGACGGCCTAGACCTCTCTCGAATACACCACGGCATCCTCCAAGCGCCTCATCCTGCGGTACCTGTTCTTGACCTGTGGGGGGGGGTGTGAGACAGCAAGAGTGAGCTCACATACGTTCATAGCTCAACAAGTTGTGGGGAATAATGTGCATGAACTCGCCAAAGGTGGGAGCTCACATGAAGTGTAAGGCTTACCAAAGAGGATGGTTAGAGCTGAGCATTGCTTTTAAAGTTGGTCAAAATTTTATTAGCAATTACTAAGTATAAGTAAATACCAAACCCAATTAAGTAGTAGAATAAAAGTAACAACATCACCTGCGATGCAATGCATATGACAAATTGAATTTAGTTCCATAATTTAATCATGTGAGTGTCCGAGCTGCTCTTGACCGTGAGCACGGCTAGTATACCAGTTTTACACTCTGCAGAGGTTGCGCATCTTTACCCACAAGTCATGTTACCCATCTGCCAAGGGATCGCGACTTCCCATACACCTCTACCGAGGAGGCGAGGCAGGGTAACACTACGAGGCCTTTACAAAGTTCCACTAGCTTCAGAAAACCCGCTACAGTTTATAGGAAGTTCCAATGCAGGAATCCCTTGCAGGACCGCCATCGCAGCAAAATCCTCCCGAGGGCCTCCCTACACTGACCACTCCCCTACTGCCCTTGCCCCTTTCGGGTAAGGTAGTCTTCCACTAGCTTTCCTAATTAATCAGCCAAGGGATCCCATTCCTCCCTTGTGGTAGCACTGTTTTCCCGGGTGGTTCTCCATGTTCCAATTAACATAATGATCTTATCATGAACAGTAATAATAAACATATAACAAAAGTGTGATCATGAATAATGTACCTTCATACCCAAAACCACATAAAGCACTAGCAAGTACTACCCGAAAAGTTCAGTGGTAAACAAGGTATAAAGATAGACAAACTAGGGTAACCTATTGGGTCCCATCAAAATTAACCTATGCAGATCATCATGATTAATTAGAACATGGCTGGGTAAAAAGAAGTGATCAAGGGCACAACTTGCCTGGGACTTGAGATTCCAGGTACCAGGATGATCTTCAGGTGACTCGTGACCTCACGCTAGTCGTAGCAATACAAACAAACATAGCATAGGCAAGATTAACATCACACCAATCATAAGAATAAATTGCGTAATAATAATCTACGCGCTTGCTACGAGATCGTGGGTACGAGAACTACTACAATCGAAGTTATGATTAAGAAGTTATGATTTCATAGAAGATCTATTAAACTATATTACAAATTGGTTAGTATAAATCATATGAGAGGTTATAATATAAATACTTAACTCAATTTTAATCTAAGTCATAAATTGATCATAGATCATCTTCTACTACATTAATAATCAGATTAACGAAACTAACCAACATAAGTTAAATAAAGATCTAATTATAAAAGAATGAGACATGGTATAATAAATGTTGTTACTGGGTAGTAAATATTTATACGAAACTAACGCAACTGGAACGGATCAGACCGGAGTTAAAATAAATAAATTATGAATTTCCAAAGTTTTTATGTATTTGATAATAAGATTAATTAGGAAATAAATTTTTAAAGTGGTTTCATGTCAAATTAGTGGCACAATTTGATAAAAAATAATATTATAAAATTATAGGAACTTGAATGGACTCATTTGGACTAAGTATGCATTTTCTATAAATAAAACAAGTTCTAGCCTTTATCTTTACACTAAAAAGTATTTTCCTAATGAATTTACTTGATTTTCTAATTATCTGGACTGAGCGCACCATTACCCGAGAGTACAGGGGCTAAACTACAAAGATACACGAGACTCAGACTACTGGCGCATGGACTGTGGGTTGATATATGTAAAGCGCAGGGTCTCATTAGCAAAATGGCAATGGCGAAGGGGTATCCTGGATTGCTAGCCATCCGATCATCAATCAAGGGCTCAGATTAAATCGCGGATGATTGTGAAGTCGTCTTCTCTCCGACCAAATTCAAGCCGCTCGTACCCGATCTGACGGCCACGATCAATCATCCCTCAAAATGGTCCAGCGCCATCTACCGGCCGTTGGATCAAGATCCAAACGCCCAAACCCAATCGGTCAAAACGGTACCCATTTTTAATCTCGGCCGCCAACTTCGGGATTAACGGTTCAGGTTCAGCCCTGAAGCGATACACTCAGGTTCTAATCGGGACCGTTGGCTGGGATCCAATGGTGGAGGCTCATCTCCCCCCTCCGACCGCGCCCAACGACGGCGAGTTGGTCCCCAGCGGCGGTGCCATGGTCTGCGCGATGCTCCGGTACAATCAGCTCCTTCCAGCTCGATTAAACAGACGCTACGCAAAAAGGGAATGAAGGCGAATCCGATGAATGCGAACTCACCAGTGATTGAGACGTAGTCGGCGCGGTACACGACGACTCGCGGATCCGAGGCGGAGAAGGAGTGCCGGTGAGAAATCGCGGGTCCTCCAGTCACCAAGTCCGCGCGACGAGGCCAGTGACACCCTCCACGAGCCACGGCAACTGGATTGGGAGGAGTTTTACCAGCAGTTGAGGTCACCGGTGTGGTCGACTACGTGGCGAGGCGGACCGCCGCGGAACACGAACTCCGACGAGCGATTCAGAGACGCGGGTTCACGAATCGCCCCCAGCAGGCTGCAGACCACCCTCCATAAGACCGGTCGAACCCCGACTAGCACCTGCCGGAAGCTTGGCCGTGCAGAGCTTGTATTTCTACAAGGGCGGCAATGGCGGCACGAAACCCTCCTCCCACCGAGCGCCTACCGATCTGCTAGGTCTCTATGTTGGCTTATGGTGACCCGGAGCAGCGGCCGGGGCATATAATCGTGCGCACCCGTGGGTTTCGGCGAGTCGGTGAGAACAGCGCCGCCGATATCTCCGGTGCCACCCGCGCAGGACTCGCGCCATTCAGTTAGGACGGAGGTGAACCTGACGCAAGGGCCCCACAAGTCAGCGAGTGGTCACAAGTCCACGCACACGCGAGTGTATAGGAACCGGACGAGGTGGTCCCACACGGCAGTGGAGCAAAAGGCCACCTGCGCGCGATAGAGTTCCAGGTCAACTGGGCCCGCGGATCAGCGTTTTGGTGGGTGGTTGGGCTGCGCGGGAGCAAGGGGGATGGGCCGATTTGAAGGCAGCCGGCCCAGAGTTCCTTAATTCTGTTTTTTTTTATTTTCCTGATTTCCTTTCTCTTTATTTTGGTTTTCAAATTCAAATTCAAACTTTATTGCCTAATTCTTACTAAGATGAAATACCTAAATCAACACAAAGAGTTTTATTTATTTAATCTATATTTTCCTTGTATTGTATAGTATTATTTCTTCTCATTCTCCAAATTAGATCTATCTTCCAAATTTGAATATTATTGTGTTTATATAATTTTTTTTATTATTATATGCATATACAAATAAACTCCAGCATGGAA
Source organism: Zea luxurians (assembly GCA_029449295.1). Taxonomy (NCBI): domain Eukaryota; kingdom Viridiplantae; phylum Streptophyta; class Magnoliopsida; order Poales; family Poaceae; genus Zea; species Zea luxurians. The sequence continues at coordinate 102,637,010 of JAOPSE010000011.1, forward strand.
TGCATATAAATTTTATTTATTTATTAGTCACATGACTATTTTAATATTCTCCATTGATTATAAAAGAAAGGCCCTAACAATTTCCAAAGGTAAAACAAAATTCTAAATTCTTATTATAAACTTATTTATTTATTTTTCTTCTACCAATTTTTTTGGCATTACAGATCCTAAGGAAGTTCACCTTAGGGCCGTGAAGAGAATCATGAGATACTTAGTCTACACTCCTAAGTTTTGGCTTTGGTATTCCAAGGGATCCACTTTTGATTTAATAGGATATTCCGATGCCGATTGGGTAGGGTGTAAAATTGATAGGAAGAGCACATCAGGGACTTGTCAGTTTCTAGGGAGATCCCTGGTGTCTTGGACGTCAAAGAAACAAAACTCTGTAGCTCTTTCCACCGCCGAAGCCGAGTATATTGCCGCAGGCCATTGTTGTGCGCAATTACTTTGGATGAGGCAAACCCTCAGGGACTATGGCTACAAATTGAGCAAAGTCCCTCTCCTATGTGATAATGAGAGTGCAATCCGCATGGGGGATAATCCCGTTGAACACAGCCGCACTAAGCACATAGATATTCGGTATCACTTTCTGAGGGATCACCAACAAAGGCAGGATATCGAAATAGCTTATGTTAACACCAAAGATCAATTAGCCGATATCTTTACCAAGCCACTATATGAGAAAACCTTTAGCAAACTTAGGAATGAGCTAAATATTCTTGATTCTCGGAATTTCGATTGAAACATTACACACATTGCTCATTTATATACCTTTGATCATATCTCTTTCATTTGGTACAAATGCATATTTCTTATCATTTTTTGTGCCAAGGCTAAGACTAATGTGTTTTCAAATATATTTCTATCCTTAGTCTTAGATTGAAAGGGAAATGGAGTATTCGGCAAAGACAAGGCTTCCACTCCAAACTCTGATTTAACCTTTGTCATTACTCCGCCATCTCTCCAATTGGTATAATCTTTCACTCATATTTATTATATCAATGGGGTAGAAAATATAAAAGGGCTCCAAAGTTCTCCGTTTTTGGCGATTAATGCCAAAGGGGGAGAAAATATTAAGCCCAAAGGAAAAGGACCGCTCCACCATTTCAAAAAATTTCGAAATGAAGATTTAATTGGTTTTCACAAATGTTTGTTTTTCAATTGGTATTCAAGGCAATTTCAAATTAGTATCCATTTTCAAAACCCTCTTGAAAGCTAAGGGGAGAATTTCATTCAGGGGGAGCTTTTGTTTAGTCAAAGAAAAAGCATTTGAAATAGGGGGATAAATTCCAAAATCTTGAAAAAATGCTTCTCGCAATCTTATTCATATACCTTTGACTATTTGCAAAAGAATTTTGAAAAGACTTTGAAAAGATTTGCAAAAATAAAAACATGTGGTGCAAAAGTGGTCCAAAGTGTCAAATAAAAGAAAGCAATCCATTCATATCTAGTAAGATTATCAAATTGGTTTAAATCAAAGTAACCCATGCACTTACCATATGCAAACTAGTTCATTTCTGCACTTTATATATTTGCTTTGGTTTGTGTTGGCATCAATCACCAAAAAGGGGGAGATTGAAAGGGAAATAGGGTTAACCTTTTCCTACAATTAATTTTGGTGGTTGAATGTCCAACACAAATATATGGACTAACTAGTTTGCCCGAGAACTCATGTATTACATGTGCATAAGGTTCAACACAAACCAATAAATATTCAAGTTAGGGACCCAATTCAAAAGGAGAAAAAAGGACTTGAGTGTGCTATGGTTTGGCGCACTGGACTGTCCGGTGTGCCACCGGACAGTGTCCGGTGCACCATGACCGTACAGGGTCCAACCAGCCACTCTCGGGAAAACGCAGGCGCGCTCCGCTATAATTCACCGGACTGTCCGGGGTGCCACCGGAATGTCCGGTGCGCCAGTGGGCAACGGCTATCCAGCGCGCAATGGTCGACTCTGACAGCGTGAACAGTGCAGCACAGTGAAATGCAGAAGTCAGAGCAGAAAGTCAGAGTGGCACTGGACTGTCGGTGTGGCACCGGACTATCCGGTGCCGCAAGAAGACAAAGCTCCAACGGTCGACAGTCCAGTGCCACACCAAATTTAAAGTGGGAAGGGAGAATGTATTTTAAAGTGGAGGTTTTTATTTGGGTTATGAGGAGACAAGGGCTAGAGCCAGATGCCAGGTGCTTTTGTAATATTCATGAATTATCTTACCAGACGAAGGCAACTGGAAAGGAGCAGTACCATAACAACTTCGGGTGCTACAAATTTGTGCCTCGCTCTGACGCAAGACATCACGTGCCAACGTTTCGGAAGAAATGGCCGGGCTCTTGGATGAAACAATGGTTCTATGTGAAGAATGATATGAGTGAGAGGGAAAATGTGAGAGGCATTATTCAGCGTCCTATATGGTCGCGCTTCGGCATTAGAAGACCGTCAATTGCAATTAGGAATGAAGTGTAAGCGTGCTTAATGGCTTTCAACACTGTGTGCACTTACATCGATACCAGAGATTTGATATAGGAACACATTGCTTACAAGGTATGGCCTCTTGTGAATGACTGGGAGATACCGAAAGAAACTGCTGCTGGCTCCAGCCAAGGTGGTTTGATTTATCTAAGATACACCTTTCGGTATAGAAGTCGATTTGATAAGCCGAATGACGATTGGCTAGAGGCAACCAGTGATGAACTGCTGGAGCCTACACGAATGCAGTGGACGAAACCATGATCATTGCCTTCGGCGCTCGAGGAAAAAGAGACTGAACATAGTTTTTTATGTGATATAGGATGCTTGAGAATGATAAGTGGACGTAACCATTGAAATCTATTTTAATGACCCAGTTTTTTATGTGATATATAGGATGCTTGAGAATGATAAGTGGAGGTAACCATTGAAATCTATTTTAATGACCCGTTGAAGAGACTCTATCTTAATAAAATCAGTATGTGATTTGGCATTGAGGAGAATAAATAGTTTGAACGAAGAGATGCCTAGCATTAGTAGCCGAGTTTATTTACACAGTGAATATGACCATATATACAAACAACACTTGAGGAAGCAACTGAGAATTGAGAGTCAAATGGCAATAAATTTCAGTATATATATACAGTTGACACTTTGACAGTTTTCTCCCTTCATTTCAACAGCCAATTGTCAGGCAGGATCAGGAAGGTGTTTTGTTTTAACTGGCAGCATCAGGCAGCATGGCAACAGTCACCACGAAGTACTCACAGCCCCCAGGTAGGTTGTAGGGGTTGAGCATGGATGCGGGCGACCGATGGCCGCCACTGCTATCAGGGCGTGGAGCTCCTCCCATCTGGTCTGGGCGCGCTATGCGCCGCTCAATATGAACGATTTGCCCGATTATGTACACTGGATGCTGCGAGTGTTGCTCCGTGAACAAGGCGACAGATTCCTCGGACAGATAATAGTTTGAGCAGTTCCGGTTGATCGCCTCATAGTGCCCAGCAGGGTTTCGGAAAAAGACAGCAAGCTCATGGACTTCAAACCGACCAAATGATATCTTCTCTTTGCTGGTCTGTTAAAACAGTTTTCCAAGAGACACCCATAGCAAATTTGCTCGTTAGCACAATTAGCAAAATTGTAAAAGGTTCTACCCATCAGCCATGGAAATTCATTGCCAGATGCAGAAATTAATGTAACAAAAGTTCAGATGCAGAAATTGTAGTAACAACTCAATATGCAGAAATTGAGGTAACAAAACTCATGAGTATATTGATGCCCAATCAGATCATGATTTTGACGAATTCATTTTTTACCATATTCACGATGAAAATTTTGCCTTGTGCTGTTCATCGGATGAAGAACAGTAACTGGTACTGGATTTATGGATACATATGCTAAAAGACAAACCTGTTTTTCTTGTTGAAGTTTATTGTAGAGATTCTTAATCAGCTCTTTCTTCTCATCCAGCTCTTTTGTGATACCTCCATGTACTGCCTGCATAGCTGAATAGCGTTCTAGCAGCTCAGCACTCTGTCGTGTCAGTAAATAAACTTTGTCCGCCAGGATCTTGATGCATTGTTGAAACTGAACAGTGGTATCAGCTTCATCCTTCTTTACAGAGCTGGAACGAAATAGAGGATATTTTATCATATCTGTCCCCTCAAGATTATTTACTATGAACAATAAAAATGTGAATGGCAGTAACACACCTTGCCAAGGAGGCAGCCAAAGAATGCAGTGACTCTGCAAAGCCAGTCACACCTGGTGCAGTGATGCAGTTATTTAGCCTTTCAAACAAACCATGTATCCTCAAAGCAGACGACCGCAGAGCATCATACTCAACAGCCCTTCTGTCAGCTGAACATTTGTTTGTTCGGGCCTCTTCTCTTGCTTCATGTAAACAGTTTTCAAGGTGCGCACAATTCATCTGCATCAAAATATGTAGAGGGAGAATCACATTCACGGAAATAAGAATATGGAAGCTGATCATTGCGATTTGCACAGAGCAATGGAGTTATCATAGATTTTTATGACTAACCTGAGATTCATCAAGAAGACCCCGGGTTTGTTCAAGTTCTTTCTTCAGAGAATTAACCTCATCCATCATGGCACTAAGTTTAATTTCAGTTTCACCCAACTGTTTTGATTTTTGATCAAGCATGTTTTGCAGCTCTGACACAAGGAGCTCCTTATCCCTCAACTCTAGGGCATGATGATCATCAGTTCTTGAGTTTAAGTTGCTAAGAGGATCTTCTATAGGAACATCAGAAGTATCAGCCATAGCAAGTTGTGTCAACATGTGCCCTTCCTTATTGATGTTTACAATCTTGTGTTCATTATCACGTGACAATTCTGTCATGAAAGCATCCAGATTAGTACATGCTGCTGAACCGAGCAACTGCAAGTTCAGTGCACCTGAAATGTCAGTCATATTCTCATCGCCACCTTCTGTTTGTTTAGATGGCTGTTCAGATGTTGAAGAGACCTCATCCATGGCCACACTTGATTCATCACGTATTTGGGGTTGCCTGCCTTCAGATACATCCAGGTTGCAATCATTACTTTTAAATGCAGAAAGCAGGGAATCAGACGTGCCTTTGCTTCCTGACACCATGTGACCTTGCATGTACTGGTTGGTTAAGCGTTCCTCAAGATCCTGGATCCGCTTCTCATATGCCAAGCATTTTTCCTGCTTTGCAGTGAGCAATGACTGAAGCTGGTAAGCAAACTCATCCTTTGCAGCAAGTGCCTCAGCAGTTTTTTCCCTTGCTTTTTTCAATACAGCATCAATTTGCCCTTCGTCAATAGACTCATATCCATATCCAGCACCGCAGAGAATTGCAATTGCAGAAGCAAGTTCTGCTTTTAACCTGGCATTTTCCACTTCTAACTTACTAGTTCCTGCAATGTCAATAGTATCATAGCCCCCCAGAAAATCTTGGAAATCCATCTTATCATCAGCACTCAGAGAATGTTGCCCAGATTTGTTCAAATTTCCACTGGTAGAATTGCTTAGCAAAGGCTTTGCTAGCTGTGATCTCTCAGATTTTAAAAAAGAACCCAGTATAGACTGGGGAGCAAGCTTTTCCACATCATCAACATCAATGGGAAGAAGATCAAGATCAAAAGGAGCAACTTTTACATCACACTGGCTTGGAGAATCAAAGAGTCCCATGGAACACATGACATCATCTGGAATGTACCTGCTCCATGTCCTATGAAAATCCTCTCGTCTTGTTTTCTCGTTTTGACACTCGATTGCCAACGTTTCAGCATATTTTCCAGCCAATCCAGTATACAGCTTAAAATACGATTTCCTCCTGGCTACCTCGGCGACACAAGCTCTATATGCATGACCCAAGCCACTGACTATTTTCAGATTATCAAAATCTTCTTGATGACCCATCACCTCTTGGAATGCAATGAGTTCACTCATCATGCCTTTGATACTAATCTGAGAAGATTTTACTCTTTGCATGCAAACATGGACCAAAGTATTCATTTCATTCTTCTTGTCCTTGCATTTCTCAAGCAATTTTGTAAGCCTCTGATCAAAATCCCGTATATTGGGCAAGTTATCCTTTTCATGCACTTCGTAGATACGGCCAACCGCTGAGACTGCATCATGAGGACGGAGAGAAGCAGATAGCTGGCAACTTGAGCAGTCATCAACAAGCTTCTTTGAGGTGTCCACATCTTTGCTGCAAGACAAAAGAGTTTTCAGCATATGATACTATGATATGATGTAACATAAACGTGGGGAATCGAAGAATTGGTTGCTAACAACACATATTTCAGATGCAAATGAATAAGTTAGAAAGAAGCAAGTCCCTTGATAAGCTATTTCTAACTGCAGAAGCAGAAAATCATAAAAATGGCACTGTTAAGTTCCAAGCCTGCTATCTCCATGATAATAGATTAGTCAGACAACCAAGCTAAACCATTTTCCTTTCTTTCAAAAAAAAATAGTATAGTGAATCCATTTAGATTATTTAGGCCAAACCTCTCATAGTACAAATAAATAATTCCCAGAGTAACAAATGCTAAGTCTAACCTTAGAGCTTGCATGATGATCTTCTGGTCACCAATGACTCCCTGGTGCTCCTTTATCAGCTTCTCAACATCCTTGCACCCACCTGAGCTCATGGCATGGAATAAGCCTTCCACCCTCTTCTTCAGCTCCAAGAAGTTTGCCTTCAGCTGTGACACCTTAACCTCAAACTTCTTATGTGAGCAGAAGCATTCGTCAGCCAATTTCCTCAGGTCATTTTCCTTGAGAAGGTCCATCAAGCAATGCCGCCCCTCACTTTGCAGGGCTGGGTGCAGCCTAACAGCACGCAGCTTCTGCACATCTCTCTCGAAATTGGCCAGCATCTCAACATGTGAACGGTGCTGTTGTGTGAAGCACCGCAAAAATTCTGAATACCTCTGTGAGAGTTTCCGGAATGTGTGCTCTAGGTTGCTCCCTGCTGTGTCCAGTGCTCGCTCCTGGACCTGCCCCTCCCGCAGAAGCCGCCTGCACAGCTCAAATTTTGCCAAGCTAGATTGATACACCGCATTGGCGACCTGGAAGTGATATCTGAATCTTGTTTCATAGGATACCAGCGCCTTCAGCGCGGGGTCTGCAGATGCGTCCGAAGGTGGTGAGCCCTGCGGCCGGGGCGGCGGAGGAATATTTGGCTCAGGGATGTAGAGGGACTCCGGCGCCGGGGGCCGGGAGTCCGCAAGGAGCCGGGCCTTGTTGTAGAGGAAGACCTCACGGTCGTCCCGCGGAAGCTTGTAGGTGGCGAGCGCGTTGGCGCCGTCGAGGGAGGTGTTGCCGCAGAGGAGGAGCTGATCGGCAGGGGGTATTTCGCAGTGGAGCTGGATGGAGTGCTGGATGGCCTCGACGAGCGTGTCGCCGCCGCACTGGAACTCCAAGGTGTGGCCGTTCTCCGCCACGTGCACAATCAGCTTCTGCCCCAGCGGCACCGCCGCCTCCTCCTCCGCACCACCGCCTGTCACCGCCGACCCGGAACTCATCTTCCTTGCGATTCCCGACTAGCCACAATTTCACTCCAAAACCGAATCTTCTTTTTTTTCCCCCTTCTTTTGCTTCACGCAGTCCAGATCAAAATCTACAGTTCTACCATATACCACCAAACGAAGCAACCACCGCACGCGCACAGTTCAACACGAAACACCAACCACTTTAACCTCTCCAGCACGACAGCCTCCGTCCGTCGAAGAAGAGCACGAGCCAACAACGTCTGCCGAGGCCTTCTCTCCCACGCCTCCGATCAGACGAACCAAATCCTTTTATCTCCCACAACAAGAACGGCCGGAGGGGGACTCCGTGGCCGGGACCGACGTCTCCTGGCCCAATTTACCCTGCTTCACCAAGTCCGCACGGATTTAGGCGAGAAGTTTGGAATTTCTTGATTAATAGATGGAAGCGACCTCCGAGAGGCGGGAGGCAATCCAACTCCTCCGATCACGTATGGGTTTGATTCAGTCGTCCTAGGCTGAATCAAGGAAGCGGGATGGATGGGGTTTTTTCTACTACGTGTGGGAAGGGAGAATGACGAGCAGTAGCGTTAGCATCGAGACGAACGGAAGGACGGCGGAGGAGAATAGAGAAGTGGACCAAGCTACCGTCTGGACTCCGCGGCCCGGGGGAGGCCAGAGTCACAGTAGTGTATATATTAGTAGTTGTTTAAGGGCTCCTTCGGTTTGCAAAGGATTAGAGAGATTAATTTTTTTCAGACTCCCACTGTCATAAAATATTAGTCATTTTAATTCTTAATTTTTATATCTATATTTAAATAAATAATAATAAATTTAAATACATATAAAATTAAATATATTAGTTATTATATGAATCAACTAAAAAAGTGAAACAAATTTTATTTTAGAACAACCAGAAGTAGTTAAAATTAAATAAAAATGAATTTAATCCCCTTCGATGTGTAACTGAGAGCACCTAGAGGGGGTGAATAGATGATCCTGCAAAATCAAACACTAAATAACCACAAACTTGATTATAGAAATGTTAGTGCGAGTTAATCAAGTTATTATGAAGCGATCTCTTGCGAACAAACCAACAACAAAGAAAAGCAATACAAGAGACACGCGATTTTTATCCCGTGGTTCGGTCAAGTAACACTTGCCTACTTACACGTTGTGGCGTCCCAATGAACGAGGGTTGTACTCAACCCCTTTCAAGTGATCCAATGATCAACTTGAATACCACAGTCTTTTCCTTTCAGAGTATTCTTCGCGTTTGCGAGGAATCTCCACAAGTTCGAGCCTCTCGCCCTTACAGTGATGATCACAAAAGAAGCACAGAAGAGAGGGAAAAACAACACACACAAGACTTAATCCGCAGCACACACACGCACATAAGCCAAGACTTGAGCTCGAAACACAGCACAGAGAGTTCACGACTCAAACAGAGCTCAAATCACTAACACAATCGATCAAATGCGTGGAGGCGAAGTCTAGGAATCTTAGGATGCTTAGTGAATGCTTGGTGTTGTGCTCCATGCGCCTAGGGGTCCCTTTTATAGCCCCAAGGCAGCTAGAAGCCGTTGGAGATCAACTTGGAAGGCAAATCTTGCCTTCTGTCGAGTGGTGCACCGGACAGTCCGGTGCACCACCGGATCGCTACTGTTTATGTCTGGTGCACGATTTCCTTCCATATCGGACGCAGTCGACCGTTGCTACTTGGGACCGGTTAGCGCACCGGACACTGTCCAGTGCACACCGGATAGTCTGGTGTGCTCAACCGACCGTTGGCGCGGGCCACGCGTCACCTCCAGATTGCGCAGCCGACCAAGTGTCTGGTGCACACCGGACAGTCCGGTGTGCCCAACCGACCGTTGGCGTGGGCCACGCGTCGCCCGCAGATTGTGCAGCCGACCGTTGGCCGCGAGCGCCATTGCACCACCGGACAGTCGGTGCACCACCGGACAGTCCGGTGAATTTTAGCCACTGTGTATTATTCTTTTCCCGAGATCGACGAGTTCGTCGCCGAAGAGTTGGGCGTGGGCGCTGATGACTCACCGGATAGTCCGGTGCACCACCAGACAGTCCGGTGATTTTTAGCGAAGTCACCAGGCCGATTCCCGAGAGCAGCCAGTTCACCGTCGGGCCATCCTGGGGCACCAGACACTGTTCGGTGCACCACCGGACAGTCCGGTGTGCCAGGCTGGAGCTGGTTTTGGCTGACTTAGCCAATTATTCTCCAATTGTTTTCTTCTTTTCTTGTCACTGTTTCTAGCACTTAGATAAACACGTTAGTATTCAAAAACAATTTACTAAGTCTAGAAACATACCTTGTTCTTCGATTTGCACTTCTCACTCATTTAGCACATAAGGACTCAATTAATATGTGTTGGACATCTAATCACCAAAACACTTATAGAAATGGCCCAAGGGCACATTTCCCTTTCAATCTACCCCTTTTTGGTGATTCATGCCAACACATTAAAAAGCAATAACAGAAGTGCAATATCAATTCGAATTGAAGACCAAATTCTCTTTACTTAGGATTTGGTATATTTGGATCATTCTTTACCACCACTTGGTTTATTTTTGCAAATTAAATTCTTTTTCCTTTCTCTAAGTCGAACACACTTGTTTGAGCAAATAGAGAGATATTCCACGAGTAAAATTGATCAAGTGCCAAAAACTCCCCCCTTTTCCCATAATCAATATTCTCCCCCGTAAGAGACCAAATTTTGTAATAAAAGTATTTTGGACTGAATGCAAATTCTAACTCTACTATTTTCAAAATTCACAAGTGGTTGGCTGATCTATTTGCTTTGGCCTTAATTTCTCCCCCTTTGGCATTAAGCACCAAAACGAGATAACTTTTGGCCCTTTTAACCCCATTGCCTCACCCAAATGTCAAATAAGAGCAAAAAGGCAATGAGAGCATAAGTATGAACTTGGAATTAAGTACACTAATACCAGAGTCAGTGGAAGTCTTTTCGTCGTCCAAGCTTATTTTTCCTTTCAATGGTCCTTCGAGACTACTTCAAGCATACTCAAACAAACTAGTTAGTCTCAAAGGAGTCAAGTTGTAGCACATCTTCCCCTAAACATGTGCATCATTTGCATACGAACTTATGAGGTCTGGGGATGACTTGTACAACTTGAGCACCACAAATAAACAATAAATGATGTACATTCTTAAAGTTACATGATCAAAGGCATGAACTACATGTATGCTCTAGATCAATCCAAGTTATGCGAATCTAAGACATTTAGCTCACTACGCAACCTGCAAAACCTTTTCTCATCTAAAGGCTTGGTGAAGATATCGGCTAGCTGGTTCTCGGTGCTAATGTGGTACACATCGATATCTCCCTTTTGCTGGTGGTCTCTCAGGAAGTGATGCCGGATGTCTATGTGCTTAGTGCGGCTGTGTCCAACAGGATTATCCGCCAAGCGGATTGCACTCTCATTGTCACATAGGAGTGGAACTTTGCACAGATTGTAGCCAAAGTCCTAGAAGGTTTGCCTCATCCAAAGCAGTTGCGCGCAACACTGTCCTGTGGCAACGTACTCGAACTCAGCGGTGGATAGGGCAACAGATGTTTGTTTCTTGGAACTCCAGGACACCAGGGACCTTCCTAGGAATTGACACGTCCTTGATGTGCTCTTTCTATCAACCTTGCACCCGACATAGTCGTAGTCTGAGTACCAAATTAAGTCAAAAGTAGACCCCTTTGGATACCAGATCCCGAAGCAAGGCGTAGAAACTAAATACCTAAGAATTCGCTTAACGGCCACAAGGTGACACTCCTTGGGGTCGGATTGAAATCTAGCACACATGCATACACTAAGCATAATGTCCGGTCTACTAGCACAAAGATAAAGTAGTGAACCTATCATTGATCGGTATGCCTTTTGATCAACGGACTTACCTCCTTTGTTGAGGTCGAGATGTCCATCAGTTCCCATTGGTGTCTTCGCGGGCTTGGCGTCCTTCATCCTAAACCTCTTGAGGAGATCTTGAGTGTACTTCGTTTGGGAGATGAAAGTGCCGCCCTTGAGTTGCTTCACTTGGAATCCAAGGAAGTAGGTCAACTCGCCCATCATCGACATCTCGAACTTTTGCATCATGACCCTACTAAACTCCTCACAAAACTTTTGGTTAGTAGAACCAAATATTATGTCATCGACATAAATTTGGCAAACAAACAGATCACCATTGCATGTCTTTGTGAAAAGAGTGGGATCAGCTTTCCCAACCTTGAAGGCATTAGAAATAAGGAAATCTCTAAGGCATTCATACCATGCTCTTGGGGCTTGCTTAAGTCCATAGAGCGCCTTAGAGAGCTTATATACATGGTCGGGATACCTGTCATCCTCAAAGCCAGGTGGTTGTTCCACGAATACCTCCTCCTTGATTGGCCCATTGAGGAAAGCGCTCTTTACGTCCATTTGAAATAGCCTAAAAGAGTGGTGAGCGGCATAGGCTAATAAAATTTGAATTGACTCTAACATAGCCACAGGAGCAAAAGTCTCCTCAAAATCCAAACCTGCGACTTGGGCATGACCTTTTGCCACAAGTCGAGCCTTGTTTCTTGTCACCACTCCGTGCTCGTCTTGCTTGTTGCGGAACACCCACTTTGTTCCCACAACATTTTGCTTTGGACGTGGCACCAGGCTCTAGACTTCATTCCTTTTGAAGTTGTTGAGCTCTTCCTACATGGCCAACACCCAGTCCGGATCCTGCAAGGCCTCTTCTACCCTAAAAGGCTCAATAGAAGAGACAAACGAGTAATGCTCACAAAAATTAGCTAGTCGTGAGCGAGTAGTTACTCCCTTGCTGATATCACCCAGAATCTAATCGACGGGGTGATGTCTTTGGATCGATGTTCGAACTTGAGTTGGAGGGGCCCGTGGTGCTTCTTCCTCCATAGCCTGTTCTTCCTGTGCTCCCCCTTGATCCTGCCCCTCTTCTTGAGGTACCTGTGCATCGTCTTGAGTTGGGGGATGCACCATTGTCGAGGAGGATGGTTGATCTTGTTCCTATAGTTCCTGTGGTCGCACAACACCTATCGCCATCGTGCGCATTGCGGCCGTCCTAAATCATCAAGATCAACTTGCTCTCTTGGAAAGCCATTAGTCTCATCAAATACAATGTCGCTAGAGACTTCAACTAATCCTGATGATTTGTTGAATACCCTATACGCCTTTGTATTTGAGTCATATCCTAGTAAGAAACCTTCTACTACCTTGGGAGCAAATTTAGAATGTCTACCTTTCTTCACCAGAATGTAGCATTTGCTCCCAAATACACGAAAATAAGAAACATTTGGTTTGTTACTAGTAAGGAGTTCGTAGGAGGTCTTCTTGAGGAGACGGTGCAGGTAGAGCCGATTTATGGCATGGCAAGCTGTGTTCACAGCTTCCGACCAGAACCGCTCAGGCGTCTTGTACTCTCCAAGCATTGTTCTCTCCATGTCAATTAGCATCTTGTTCTTCCTCTCTACCACACCATTTTGCTGTGGTGTGTAGGGAGCAGAGAACTCATGCTTGATGCCTTCCTCCTCAAGATACTCCTCAATTGTAGAATTTTGAACTCGGACCCATTGTCGCTTCTTATATTCTTCACCTTTAGCTCAAATTCATTTTGAGCTCTCCTTAGGAAGCGCTTTAGGGTCCCTTGGGTTTCTGATTTGTCCTGCAAAAAGAATACCCAAGTGAAGCGAGAAAAATCATATTACAAGACCGTACTTACTTCCCCCGATGCTGAGGTAGGCAATGGGTCCAAAGAGATCCATGTGAAGAAGCTCCAGTGGTCTTGATGTCGTCATCACATTCTTGCTATGATGAGTGCTTCCCACCTGTTTTCCTGCTTGACATGCTGCACAAGGTCTGTCTTTCTCAAAATAGACATCGGTTAGTCCTAACACATGATCTCCCTTTAGAAGCTTATGAAGGTTTTTCATCCCAACATGTGCTAGACGGCGATGCCACAGCCAGCCCATATTAGCTATTAAGCATGCATCTAGATCGGCATTCTCTTTCGATAAATCAACTAAGTAGAGTTTGCCGTATAATACACCCTTAAAAGCTAATGAACCATCACTCCTTCTAAAGACAGATACATCAACATTTGTAAACAGACAATTGTAACCCATGTGACACAATTGACTTACATACAGAAGGTTGTACCCAAGTGACTCTACTAAAAATACATTTGATATTGAGTGCTCGTTAGTGATGGCTATCTTGCCCAAGCCTTTGACCTTGCCTTGGTTCCCATCTCCAAAGACAATAGTATCTTGGGAATCCCTGTTCTTGACGTAGGAGGTGAACATCTTCTTCTCCCCCGTCATGTGGTTTGTGCATCTGCTGTCGATAATCCAACTTGAGCCCCTAGATGCATAAACCTGCAAGGAATTTAAGCTTGGGTTTTAGGTACCTAACTCTTGTTGGGTCCTACAAGGTTAGTCACAACAGTTTTTGGAACCCATATGCAAGTTTTGTCTCCCTTGCATTTGGATCCCAACTTCCTAGCAACTACTTTTGCATTCTTGCACAAAAGTACAAAGGAAGCATCACAAGCATGGTAAATAGTAGTAGGACCATTGCACACTCTCCTAGGTGCATGAGACACAGCATGATTATGCATATGCCTATTTCTACCATAAGCATAGGTAGAGGTAGAAGCAACCATAGCATGAGAAATATGATAACCAGGTAAAACAACATTATCATAGCATCTATCATTATGAGCATGACTAGTAAGTTTCCTATCATAAATATAGGCATGGTTCCTTTGAGGACTACTAGCCATAGGGGCCTTCCCTTTCTCCTTGTTGAGAACGGGAGTCCCTTGGCTTGTTAAGTTCTTGGTTTTTTTCGAAAACCAAGTCCATCCTTAGTTGAGGGGTGTCTACCAACAGTGTAGGCATCCCTAGCAAATTTTAGTTTATCATAATCAACTTTGCAAGCCTTAAGTTGAGCATTAAGACTTGCCACCTCATTGTTTAATTTAGCAATAAATGTAAGATGTTCATTACAGGCATCAACATCAAAGTCCTTACATCTATTGCAAATAATGACCTGCTCTACACATGAACTAGTTTCATTAACTTTCTCTAGCTTAGCATTTAATTCTACATTTAAATTCTTTAGGCTAGAAATGGATTCATGACAGGAAGACAGCTCAGATGACAGTATTTCATTTTTCTTTATTTCTAAAGCAAGAGATTTTTGAACACTAATAAACTTATCGTGTTCCTCATATAAAATATCCTCTTGTTTTTCTAGCAGTCTATCCTTTTCATTAAGAGCATCGATTAATTCATTAATTTTCTCTACTTTAGCTCTATCTAAACCCTTAAATAAATTAGAGTAATCTACTTCATCATCGGAAGATTCCTCATCGCTAGAAGAAGAGTACTTAGGAGTATCTTGAATACGTACCTTCTTCTCCTTAGCTATAAGGCATGTATGACGTTCGTTGGGGAAGAGCGAGGATTTGTTGAAGGCTGAGGCAGCTAGTCCTTCATCCTCAGAGTCGGAGGAGGAGTAGTCGGAGTCCCATTCCTTCCCGATGTGCGCCTCGCCCTTGGCCTTCCTGTAGTTCTTCTTCTTCTCCCTCTTCCCATGTTTTTCTTGTCCCTGGTCATTGTCATTATCGGGGTATTGAGCTATTAAGTGACCAGTCTTACCACATTTGAAGCAGGAGCATTTTCCCCTTATTTTGTTCTTGTTGGGGTACTCCTCGCGTCCTTTTAGCGCGGTCTTGAAACGCTTGATGATAAGCGCCATCTCATCTTCATTGAGCCCGACAGCCTCCACTTGTGCTACCTTGCTCGGTAGCGCCTCCTTGCTGCTAGTTGCTTTAAGGGCAACGAGCTGTGGCTCGTAGATGGGTAGTGGACCATTTAGAGTATTGTCCACGTATCGCGCCTCCTTCACCATTATGCGCCTGCTTACGAATTTTTCGAGAATCTTCTCAGGCGTCATTTTGGTGTACCTAGGATTTTCACGAATAAGGTTGACAAGATGTGGGTCAATAATGGTAAATGACCTGAGCATGAGTCGGACGACATCATGATTCGTCCATCTTGTGCTTCCGTAGCTTCAGATTTTGTTAACCAGGGTCTTGAGCCTGTTGTACGTCTGTGTTGGCTCCTCTCCCCTGATCATCGCGAACCTCCCTAGTTCGCCTTCCATCAGTTCCATCTTGGTGATCATGGTGGCATCATTTCCCTCATGTGATATCTTGAGGGTGTCCCAGATTTTTTTGGTGTTGTCCAAACCGCTAACCTTGTTATATTCATCCCTGCACAGAGATGCTAGCAAAACAGTAGTGGCTTGGGCATTTTTATGAATTTGTTCATTTATAAACACAGGATTATCCGTACTATCAAAATGTATCCCATTTTCCACAATTTCCCAAATGCTAGGATGAAGAGAAAATAG